>CM060441.1:137399044-138731044 GCA_030545235.1 Helianthus tuberosus
ACATGTGAAGAAACACGGGTTCACCGCTGGGATGACTAGACCGCGTTCTACATGAGGGTGAAGAATCACATTTTGTTCTTCCTCTTGAACCTAGATCTGCAATGGAGAAGGAAAGAAAGTGGAGCTGTAGAGATTGCCGGTAGGAGATGACTCTCCTGTTTCCAGCTACCAAAGTGTGTGGCTCCATATGCTCCGCCCTATTCAAGAGGTGAAGACCTCTTTATATAGGGGGATATGGGCCTCCCCTAACCTCAATGGGCCAGGCCCAGTTAGGGGTTATCTCTACAAGCCCCGACCCAAAGTAGTGTAAACTACATCGCGTTGGGTCTCGCGGTTGGGTTAGTAGCAACAATAATAAATAATTAATATAAAAGCAGTAAGTAACGGGAAGTCCGACCGCTCGGGTCGGGTTTAGTACCGTACCCCATCAAGTCCCCAGTCTAGTGCTGCTCCGCGTGCAAGCGTGGTAGGAGTACTAGACCTGTTAGGAGTGCTCGAAAGTAAAGATTGAGTTTTAGGCTTACCAGTCGCCCAGATGCGGGAAAGTTGTTGTCCATGCTCGTTGCGTCTGTCTTTCACTGTGAGTAGAGATAAATGGGATAATGAATATCCCCTGGTTGTTCATCGTGGAAATTGATTGGGCAAACCTGGCGCACGCTGTCTGATTGCGGGTAGTTGCTATTGGCGTATTGCTATGGTCTTGTCAAGGTTGCGCGTACGTAACTAGTTTTAGGTTTGTTAGTTGGGTTTATGTTTCGACCATACGGGTTAATCTTCTTAATCCTTCCTGAGCTTAGCTGCGGTCCTTCCTGTGTATGAAGGACCCTATCTTTGGTCGGAGTAGTTTAGAAGGAGATGGGCTGATGGCCCTTGGGCCTGAAGACGACGACAAAGAATATCCGCTCTGTCCCTTTGGTGCCAACCGTTTGTGTCTTCTAGAAGATCTTGGGTGCTGGCGCACCTTGATTGGAGCCACGTGTCCAGATGGTCGTCTTTGTTGTCTCTCTGACATCAACCGGTGAGTGGAGATCATGGGGCAGTTGTCGCCGCCCCCTGATTGGTGCCCTGTAGGCGTCCTTGTGTACCTTCTGTCTCCTGCACGATCGGTGATCGTGGAGCACGATAGAATACAGCCTGCTAGACGTTTATTGGCTTACTCTTATGCCGCGCGGCCTTTGGTGAGTGTCCAAGCAGCTTGCGCGAGGTATAGGCATTGAGGGCCTTCATTCAGGGTGTTTCTTGATTAGTCAAATTAATTTATAAGTAGTATGGTCCTGCGTGCGACCTGATTGGTCAGCGCGGCTTTTTGGGACCATAACCCTTCAAGTCCCCCCAGTCCAGTGCTGCTTCCATGCGCGAAGTAAATGGTTGGAGCTCTGGACTAAGAAAAAAAAGCGTATTGGTCTTTGAAGCATTTGTTAGGTTATGGTAGCCGGCGCACGTGTAAGTGTTTGTCAATTACTACAGCGCGGCCGCCAGGCTTGCTTACTGATAGGTGTTGCTTTTGAGGGTTGGCGCGCGTGATCATCAACTGATGATGCAAGCGGCGCAACCCTTGCTAGCTTCAGTATGAAGTCTCTTTGTAAGTTTAAGCGGGAAATTCTTCGAATTTTGAATTCTGACTGGTTGGTGCAAATGTCGTTTGATGGCGACCCTTGAGTTGACTACTGACACGACGATCATCATGCTGACACTGACGGTTCGTCTTTTGTCGGGCGAGTGAGGCCAAGCTCTAGCAGTGTGCACACAGTCGTGTGGCTATTGTAAAATATTGACCCTATGGTGTGACTTCTGTTGGTTAGCGCAAGGTGCGCGCGTGTCTTAAGCCATGAAGCGTATGTATTCATAGTGTTTGAAACTTTGTAAACTGCTATCTACAATAGTTGCACGTGTTAATCCACTTTGAAAAGGTATCGCGAATGAGAATTGGCATAAAGTTGCGTCAGAAATAATGAACTGGAGACCCGAGCCTGCGCTAATCCTCTGGTGTGACATAACAACGATGTGGCATGAAGCAAGGAGATGTGGCTTGTCTTGAAGATTGTAGGTGTAAGCGAAACTTTATTTCAGCCAATGCGTTTTTGCGTATACCCAAAGTGGTGCGTGCATTTGTAGCACAGTTTACGTTTTGTAAGCGTTTTCACATATGGCTAAGCATGCGCACACGGGCGACACGCACGCTCGTATGTAAAGCAGCAGGGTCGCGTGAAGATTAGCGTGCTTATGTGCAGCAGCAAGGCTCGCATGGAGGCTGAGATGATCGTATGTAGGACAACAGACTCGTATGGAGATCGACGTGTTTGTATGTAAAAGAGCTTGCGCGCCTGGCGACTTATGTGCTCGTAAGTAATGGGATATGCGCGCGAGGTGACTAACGTGAACGTAAGTGAAAGAGCATGCGCCAGCCGGCGACTTACGTGCTCATATGTAAGAGAGCATGCGCCCGCCGGCGACCTACGTGCTCCTATGTAAGAGAGCATGCGCCAGCCGGCGACCTACGTGCTCCTATGTAAGAGAGCATGCGCCAGCCGGCGACCTACGTGCTCCTATGTAAGAGAGCATGCGCCCGCCGGCGACTTACGTGCTCCTATGTAAGAGAGCATGCGCCAGCCGGCGACTTACGTGCTCATATGTAAGAGAGCATGCGCCAGCCGGCGACTTACGTGCTCATGTGTGAAGACGCTTTTTAGGCTTTCATCGGTGTGCATGAGGGTCGTTCGCTGCGTTTCACCGATTGAATGTATTGCCTATCCTGCAAATAAGTTGACACGGTAAATTGTAATAAAGAGTGATGTGGAAAGCGTTATACCAAAACTTCATCCTTAGGAGGTGTTTGCTCTATGCATCCGTATTCAGCGAAATGTGAAAGCAATTTTGACCCCCGAAATGGTGTTGCACCATGTTAGTCTCTCAATTTATTGCCATTAAATAAAATGTTAGTAACATTAAACTTGAATAATAATACTAAGCAATGATACTTAGTATGTGTCGCAAATATCGCAAGATTAGTAGTCGTTAAGATGGTGAACTATTAACCGTGTCTTTGAATAATTTAATTTGCTAGACGCTAGCCAACTTCTTATTATTGAAAGAAGTATGTAACACCGGCTTTCAAAATAATTCAAGTGTTCCTAGGCCAGTAAATATGTGTATTGTCTATATATTAATCAAAATGAATATATGCCCCTTCATGTTTAAAATTCGTGCGCAAACTGTTGGAGTATACAAGAAGGTGCCGAAGTCGTGGCACTTAAAATAAATATAAGTGTCGCTTGAGCTTTTGGGCTATTCACGAGAAATATTATAAATTGTGATGGCAAGGAGAAAGCTTCGTTTTGTATTATGTCCGAAAATTTATTTGTTGTATGATAATAAATAAATCTTCTGAGATATTCTATGTGCCCATAGTTCTTATATGACAAAATAATGGCTCCCTTAGATTTTCTTTTGTGCTTTGAACGTTTTTCCTATATTTAAACCCTTTATAAGATTCCTTGTCATTTAGATTAACAACTATGTGGTAGCAGTTATTTTTATTGTGTATAGGGAATCTAGTTTTTAAGTTTGTAAGTAACAGCAGTAAGTAAATAACAACAATTTATTTTAGTAAACATCTGGGCATTTGGTCTAGTGGTATGATTCTCGCTTAGGGTGCGAGAGGTCTCGAGTTCAATTCTCGGGAATGCCCCGATTTTTGTGTGTAGAAAATTTATATGTAATTATTTATCAATGTGACAACCTTCAGTTATTTTTTGTTACTTGTTTCTATTTTATTCTTGCAGTCATTGTCTTGAAGCAGGCAAGCTGTAATCTGATTTTCTGTTGAGTTTTTGTTTACCGTTCAAATCAATGGATGGTGTTGATGACATACGTACCTGATGCGGTCAATGACACGCTATGCCTATCCGGTATGACCGCATGATGGACCAAGGTCAAGACTAGATTGCATGACTTCCAAAAAGAACCGATACTTTCAAGCCGGCGCTTGGTCATGGGATTCCCATTGCCACGGTAAGACTAAGGCTCAGCCTCTTTCTTGTGCAGTTCACCTAAGAACAGGCCATCCGCATTGTCTACCTCTACACAAAACTCGAGTCAAAAAAAGCAGCAATCAAAGAAAGAAGATTAAAAAACAAAGTTTGAATTGTTTTAAGTTATAAAAAACTCAATGATAAGAACAAAAAAATGCGTTTGCCGGGAGTCGAACCCGGGTCTATTGCTTGGAAGGCAATTATCCTAACCGTTGGACTACAAACGCTGTTGTTGACGTTTCGGCCCAATGAATTATAAAGGAGAGTTATACAAAGAGTAGCCACATTAGCGTATATATCTTCTAGCTAACCACTATCATGATGAAAAGAGAGAAATATAAACTAACGAGTAAAACTTACTACTTGTTTCAAATTTTGAAACGGGTTATTCTTTAAGAATAAGAACTTGGGATGATGAATTTCCAGTCTGAAGATAGTAATTAAGATTACATGATAACATGAAGCAGATAGACTAACGCATGATGTAAGGGTCATGGCAAAGCTTTAATCTAAAAAGGTTCACATAGGACATGAAGCAAACAGAGTAACAAATGATGTAAGGGCCGTGACAAAGCCTTAATGTAAAAAGGTTCGCATGGGACTTATGGTTGCTATTCCAAAATCGGTCGCCACGGATTCAACTCACATTTACAAAAATATACGTGTCTGACCAGCACGCATACTTATCCAATTAACTGGTGACACTTATAACTTTCATTTCATTGATAAAGACAACTAGTTACAACGCCCGCGCGTGTTGCGACACGGGTATATTGCAAATATCGAATGGACCAGTTTAAGCGTTATGTAATGCATCAACAAAGAAAACGTTTGTTTTGTCGTATCCGATATAACTCAGTATAACCTATATAAGCATTGCGTTGGATCAAAATTTAAAATAATCGAGTTTATACCGTATAAAATAAAAGAAATCGAAACCGGGTTGTTCGTTCAACGGGGTTCCACCTAACCACTACGTCACCATTGCATTTGCATCAAGACTTAACGACGTCAAAACGTATATTATATCAAATCCGACCAGCTGAAAATGTATATAAAAATAAGTGTTGCTACGCGGTGGGAATTCGCTCTTAATATAGTTATGTTTGGTTTCATTATAGTATCACTACGGTCCTGCCATGCGGTATTGCAACCGTTTGTTTGGCATCATTACAGTATCGCTACGGTCCTGTCACTTGATATTGCAACCGAAATAGAAAAAAGAAAAAGAAAAAGTCCTGATATACACAAAAAGTTGTAGACACGTGATAGTCAATTTCATATGTTTAAGTAAAAAAAACAGTCGTAAATACTATTAATGAAACCTTCAAATCTAATTTACATTTGTGAATTTTTGTTTTACCAACGCACAAAGCTACTATATTATCTAGTAGACTTAACAAATTATTTACCTTGATTTTTAATAAAGTGGGAAAACCAAATAATATAATACAAAATGGGTGTATAATAAACTCTAAATTTCATTATACATTGTTTCTTAGGTTTAAACTAAAAGCCCATTAAAGTAGAATATAATGCTAATTTCAAAAGTGGCAATAGTCGGATTTCAACGATTTATAAAACTAAAATTTATTTACTTTTTTTTATCTCTTCTAGAGACCTGCACATTGAAAGCAATTTTACTTCCTTTCATCTCTGCACAACCTTCGATGTAACCTCTTGCCAAAGAAAACAAATCAAATTAGGTTTTCAACTATGAGCTTTGACACTTTCTGTGTTTTTTGGTTTCTAATAGCAGTAGATGATAGGTGGTGGTGCCAACGATTGGGTGGCGGCCGGAAGCTTGGCAAGCCGCTGGGCAATATCTAAGGACATGGTGGTGGTTAGGGTGACATGTTCGGCGTCGATGTTGGCGCTACGCTACAATTCCGGTGGAGAAGAATCAACGGCGAAAACTAATTGATTCGTTAGATCTGAGCAAACAGATTGTATTCATTCGCTTACGGATGCGGAGGAAGCAGATGGGTTGTGGTGGCGTTGGCGGCGGTTTCAGGCAATGTTGATACCCTCGTAGTTGTCATTTCCGGGTTACGTTTAGATTGTCGATGGTGGCAGGTGGAGATCTGGTTTTTTCGGCGTCAATGTTGGCAAGAGCAATAGATGAAGTTAAAGGGTCAAGTTTTGAAAAGCAAAAATCAAAGGAAAGGAATAAATCAGTAGGTGTAATGGACCAATAAGATTGAAGCAGGTGTTTTGGTCGGTGGCAAAGGCCACCGACTTTGTAATTTAAGATGTAGTATAATTTGTCACATAATCATAATAGGTTTACAATAGATTTTGTTCACAAAGAAGGTCCATGTCTCCATTTTGCTTATTCTACAAGAGAAATCAAGTGAAAATTAATGGTTAATATCATTATTACCAACATGCTTTTTAATCTTTCGCCAAAAAGTTTCTCAACATATATTCACCATCTAAAATTACATGTTAAAAAATCTCGAAAAAGTCCCTCAACTTATCGAGAATGCATGTACTTATGAAAATTCCTTTAAATAATGACCTGTTGCCCTCTTAAATAAGTCAAAATACGATAATATTACATTGTTTTTCAAAAAGGTTAATGTCGTTTTACCAAGTTTTAACAAATTTAAATGGTAAATGATCATTATTTTATACACTTTTTACAAGTATATGCTTTTCAGACACTTGTATGGATTTTAATACAAGGTCATGTGAAAAGTGGCCTTATGTGACAAGTGGCGAAACGCGTAAGAGAGAAACTTTATATAACTTGAGTGTGTAGTGGGGATATATATGTATGTATATATACATGTGTGTGAGTGGGGAAGAAAGGGCCACGACGTGATATTTTTCACGGGGATTGAAATTTTCTCACCCATAGCACCGACCGTAGTGGTGTGGCCGGGCACTATGGGGCGCCATGACTGAATTTCGCGTGACATACCGCCCCACGACGGGTGGTCTAACATGGACTTTAATATGTCGTTTTTTTACATGTGCTGAGACTTTTATATTATAAAAATACGTTCATAAACTTTTTCATAAACAATAAGAAAATATATTGATTTTTGTGATATTCTTAACTAGAGTAAACTGTAAAAATGGTCTCTCATGTTTGGTTCCTTTTACCACTTTAGTCTAAAACTCAAACTTTTTGAATCTGTGTCACTGTGGTTTCAATTTTGTTGCCATTTTTATGATTTTATCCAGAAGCAAAATTTGGTCAGATTTTCAGTTAACATCTAATTTTTTTTGTTTTTTTTCCTTCTTTTTAATAAAGGGCAAAATGGTTAGTTTTTTTAATTTGTTATAATAAAACGTTAAAAGAACATTTTACCCTTCATTAAAAAGAAGGAAAAAGACAAAAAAAAACTTGGATGTTAACTGAAAAATCTGATCAGAATTTGATTTTGGATGAAAATGACAACGAATTTAAAACCACAAGGACCCAGATTCAAAAGATTTTAGTTTTGGACTAATGTGGCAAAAGTGACCAAACCTCAGTGACCATTTTGGCAGTTTACTCTCTTAACTATCTTAAAGCACAAAGTTGGTGGCTTTTACGCCACCGACACCCCCACTTTCATACTTTGCCACAATCGCCCCCTTTGTCACACCCTGACTTTTGCGGAAGTGTGATTATGGTTTGACTTACTTAATACCATTGCATTCAATCATAACAACAACTATATGATAAAAACCATAGATGGTCATCCATTAATTAAGTTTAAAACATCACGAACATCATTGTTTGAAACATAGACTTCAAATTCAAGTGTACAAACCATACGAATTGTTTAAGAGTTCACAAGGACTCATCAAAAGACTCTAATTAAAACCAAGATTTGGAATTGGTGTTTTGTCCAGGATAGGACACCCAAACCAAATCTCCAGACCATGGATGACATCTCCTATTCTTAACAACACTGGTACTTCTGAACGCCCGCCAGATCCACATTCTTAATTCCCTGAAATACATGTATTTAAAAAAAACATCAACAAAAGTTGAGCGAGTTCATGTGTTTGTTTGTGTGTATGAAATAAACCTTGTAAACATTGAATGTATGTATGTTTGTAAATCCCGGTATGAAAGCAAAACAAGGAAACAAATCGATTAATGGTTTGCAAGGCCATTAACATGCGTGCAACGACGTAAGAAGGCTCAAACCTAGCAGATTTTGTATCGGGCTTCCGGCTGTAAGACATAGTCACCTCATGGTCCAAACCCCGGTCCACATGGGTGTGGGCTCGCTACACCCAAATAGATCTATCACTCTTGCCCCTTGGTCCTAACACGAGGATTAATGGTCTTAAGAGTGCGCCTACCCATTCACATGATCTACTGTACTTTTCAAAGCTAACCATACCATTTGTAATTATATGTTATCCTTTTGTAACATGTACTTCACCCCCGAAGTTATAAAACAAAACAGTTTAAAGAAAAGGGGGACATGAACTCACAGTCTTGCGTCTTTGCACCGTAACTCAAAGCTCCGCCTGGCGTATACAACTACCTACAACGTACTAATGTCTATTAGACGAATGGGTCGTGCCTTGATTTAGTATTAGTGTCTTTGAGTTACGTTTCTTCGTTCCTTTGATATTTTTCCAAGTTATATAATTATTTGTCAAAATAATTAATATTTTAACTTAAATTATATTTATTGAATTTTGGAATAATTGTTAAAAAATATTATTGTAATAATACTTCCCAAGTATCTATACTTGTATTTCCTTCCCAAGGATGGGGGTATCTTATACGTGTGTATTTTTGCCATGTTTTGGGGGTCGTATTTCGGTGTGTATTTTACGTACGAGAATACGTTTTTTTTATTGTATTCATTAAGTATTATGTATACTTAACTTCGTATTAATTCTCCGGAATATTAATTTTTAATAAAAGTCCGCCAATATATACTTCCAAAATATATATTGTAATAAATATTATTTAGAAAAATTATTTATAATTTTTCTTTTGGCAAAAATATTTATATTTTCTTATAAGTTCCAAAATTATATATTTTCATGTCCAAGATAGAAAATATGTATATAGACTCACTTTTCTTTCAAAAATGATATGTTCGTATTTATTTGAGAAAATATATTTTTCTCCCAAAAGTATTGTATTTGTTGTTTGTGTAAGAAAATATATTTCCTTAAAGATAATATATCTTCTAAAAATTTCAAAAAAAATATATATATCATACTTTCCAAAAATCATATATTTTTCCTTTTCAAAAATGTGATATATTTTTGTAGAATTTTTAAAATCATACTTTTGTTTCCTTGGTATTCAAAATATTATTTACCAAAATATACTTTGTGAATAAATTCCGGAATAATTGAAAGTCTTATATTTCATAGTTTGGTTTCATCAATATTTTATGTACAACTTGTATATTTATTCCTTGAATTTTGGTAATATTTTGGATGGTAACTTTTGGTATTTTTGTGTGTTATATTATTTCAAGCTTTAAAATAATATAACTAATACACAAGGTATGCACATAATCACACAAGTGTGTCTTCAATGTATATATATTCTAAATATATATTTAGCCACTTTTATTTATAAAAACCAACCTCCAACACTTATATTTTTGTAACAAAAATTATGGCAAAGTTTATATGGAAAACTCATGGTTAAAATACACTTGTAAATATTTGCTTAAAATATTTTTCTAAGTGTTAATATTTTTAGAAAATTTTGCCATAGTTTCCCCTAAAAATGGAGGTTTCCATGCTTTCAAGCATATCATTTTCTTTTGTAAAAATCGTCACAATCAATTTACAATTATCAACAAACAACCCTTACTTACTAATCTTGCCAAAATCAGGCATATTTCACTACTTCATGAACTTGAATATTTGTAAAAATTTGTAGTAACTTACTAGTATTCTTAGTAAGTCTTGTTATCCTTTAAAATGTGATTACTTCTTTAAAAACTTCATTTTTAAGGAAGTTGGATGTTTACAACTTCAAAACATATTTTCTAAAAAAAAAAATTCTTTATGCATTCATTTTGTTACACAAGTGTTTCCACACTTGGTTAATCACTAAAAACAAGTCTTGTTTATGTAAGAACCAAGATTATATGAAACTTATGTTTTTAACTTGATTTCTTTGAAATACCATTTATAAATCTTTAGATCTATATGTTTAACAACTTACTTTGATCATGGTTTTTCAAGAAAACAACTTTATTCTTTCAAGTTCATGATTTTCATAAGGATGATCCATTCACTTTCATCAAGTTCATCCTCTAATCTTGCTAGACTATGTTTTTAATCATGATCTAGCAAGATCATATGATGATCAACATCATTTCTACAAACATTCAATGATCAACAAGCTTAACAACTCATATTCATCAAGATTACTTCATTTAACAAGCTTATGTTCATGTTTCATTCTTATGATCTTTAGTGTTATTAATGTTTTTTTATTATGATTCTTCTTTAACCACTAACAATGGAAGTAATATAGCAAGATCAAGACTCTTACCACTAGCACAAGGCTAGGGATGATTCAAGAGTAGAAAATGAGTGGATAAAAGCAAGCAAAAGAGGTCCTTCATGCTCCAAAGCCACCAAGCTTCCTTGTATGATCTCTAACACCTTTGTATGAGCTTGTAATGTATGAGATTGGATGAATGATGGTGGTGGTGTAAGTGTGGGTGTTCGGCCGAGAGCTCACAAGAGGGAAGGAGGATTTGTGTGTGCTTTAGTGTGTGAAGAAATGAGCTTACAACCTTCCATATCTTACTTATAACCAAGTTTAAGTGTTAACTCTTGTGTAATGTGTTCCATGGACTAGCAACAAGATCAAATAAAATATGTAAACAAATCTGGAGTGGGCCATGCTTGTTGGACCGAAAATAGTGGGGGGGGGGGTCTTAGCATAGGTTTTAACTAGTTAGTTTGTTTAAGGTTAAAATGTAAGTGTTAGTTACATGCTTTAGTTAGTAGATATTTTGTATGGGGTGTTATGATGTTCGGGGACCATAACCAGCTTGGTAATGTTAAAACAGTGCCTCTAGTGTAATTTTGATGTTTCGAGTAGTGTCCAGTTGTTTGGTTGGTTACTGGTTCGTTAAAGTGCTAAACTATGCAGTTTAGTGTGCTTTATGTTACCTTTTGTGACACTTTTGATTCCCGACACTTAGGAAAGCATTCAGGACCATTTAACCATTTTCTGCATGATTTCAGATACTTCAAATGCTGAATTTTGCTGAATTCAGCACCTTGGGTGAGTTTTAGGCACTTTCCGGCACTTAAACTATCACTAGAAAGGCAGTTTTGTGATCCTTACTTTCCTACACTCTATTCTAGTGTAGTACTTGGTTTCTGGCTTTTTCTGTGTCTCATTGCACTATCTGTCTATGTGCTGAGTTCTATCAGCATTTTCCTGATTTATCAGATAATTGTGATAACTGTACTTAATGTATCATTTGAGGCAATAAAGCTTTCATGCAATATTGGTATGCCATTAAACAATGTATGATGCACATGTATGTATATGGCAGTGATCAGAATGCAGTTAATTGTAATTCAGCACAGTCATTAAGCACTAATCATGGTTAGTAAGTTGTACGGATACCTGGATTTTTGACAGTTGTCACATTCTCCCCCTGTTAAGAAAAATTCATCCCGAAATTTTAAGCCTTACTACTAGCAGCAAGGGAGTTAGGGAATAAATGCGGGTATTTTGCTTTCATGCGATCCTCACGCTCCCACGTAAACTCTGGGCCGTGACGCGCGTTCCATCTAACCTTAAAAAGCTTAACACTACTCCTCCAAGTTTTGTTAACTTTCCAGTCAGTAACCTCAACAGGTTCTTCGGTAAAGTGGAGTGTGTCATCAATGTGAACTTCGTGAGCAGGAATAACTACCGTTTCCTGTGTTGGACTTTTCTTCAGGTAGGATACATGAAATGTATCATGAACACCATTAAGTTCTGCAGGTAGTTCCAACTTGTAAGCTACAAGGCCAATCCTCTCCAGGATTTTGAACGGTCCAATAAATCGTGGGTTTAACTTACCACGCTTCCCAAAGCGTGCCACACATTTCCAAGGTGAAACTTTCAACAAAACCATATCTCCCACTTCAAATTCCAAAGGTTTCCTTCTTTGGTTCGCATAGCTCTTTTGTCGATCACGAGCCGCCTTAATGCGCTCTCGGATCTGCATTATCTTATATGTCGTTTCTTGGACCAATTCGGGACCAACCAGCTGTCTATCGCCTGCATCTGCCCAGCATAAGGGCGATCGACACTTTCGTCCGTAGAGAGCTTCAAATGGTGCGGCTTGAATGCTTGTATGGTAGCTGTTATTAGGAAAACTCAACCAAAGGTAGGTGAGTGTCCCAACTGCCACCCAAGTCCATCACACAAACTCGTAACATGTCTTCAAGCGTTTGAATCATTCTCTCGCTATGACCGTCTGTCTGTGGGTGAAATGTCATGCTCAAGTTCAACTGTGAACCAAACGCTTCTTGAAAAGATTGCCAAATTATCGACACAAATCTCCCGTCTCTGTCAAAAATAATCGAGATAGGCACTCCATGACGTGCAACTATCTCCCTTAGGTACAGCTCAGCTAGCTTACATGTGTTATCCTTTTCCCTGATCGGCAGAAAGTGTGCAGATTTTGTCAGATGATCTACGATTATCTAAATCGTATCATGACCTCTGGGTGTCTTTGGCAGCTTTGTTATGAAGTCCATTGAGATTTGCTCCCACTTCCACATGGGTATCTCAGGTTGCTACAGGAGACCTGAAGGCTTTTGATACTTAGCCTTTACTTTGGCACAAGTTAAGCACTTTCCAACGTAAGTCGCAACATCACCTTTCAGTCTTGGCCACCAATAGAAATCTTTCAAATCTTGGTACATCTTATCCGATCCTGGGTGAATCGAGTACCTGGATTTTTGAGCTTCATGAAAAATAACATTTCTAAGACCACCAAAAAGGGGAACCTAAATTCGCTTCATGAAACATAAAGTTCCTTCCTCATTGGGTACCAACCGCTTCTCCATCCCACAGAGGTATTCATCCTTCCAGTTTACCTTTTTGAGAGCTTCTCTTTATGCAGCATGAATGCGCAACGAGAGGTCTGTTTGAATGATCATCTCCAAAGCCCTAACCCTTATGGGCTTAATCCTCTCCTTTCGACTCAAGGCGTCTGCCACCACATTCGCCTTTCCTGGGTGATATTTGATTTCGCAATCATAATCATTTAACAACTCGACCCATCGTCGTTATCTCATATTAAGCTCTTTCTGATCAAATATGTATTGTAGGCTCTTGTGATCGGTAAAGATCGTGTATCGGGTGCCATACAAATAATGTCGCCAAATCTTTAATGCAAGAACCACTGCGCCTAATTCCAAGTCATGTGTGGTGTAGTTTTTCTCATGAACCTTCAATTGGCGTGAAGCATAAGCGATAACCTTCTGTCGCTGCATCAGCACACAGCCTAATCCATATCGCGAAGCGTCACAGTATACCACGAAGTCATCGGTGCCTTCGGGTAGGGATAATATAGGTGCATCACAAAGCTTATTCTTAAGAAACTGAAAAGCTTCTTCTTGCTTGTCTCCCCATTCATACTTCTTGTCCTTTTGAGTAAGGGAGGTCAGCGGTTGAGCGATTTTAGAAAAATCCTCAATGAATCTGCGATAATACCCAACTAAACCTAGAAACTGGCGGATCTCGGTTGGCGTCTTCGAAGTTTCCCAATTCTTAATCGCCTCGATCTTGGTGGGATCCACATGGATTCCATCTTCATTCACTACATGACCGAGGAACTGTATCTCATGCAACCAGAACTCGCACTTCGAGAACTTAGCATACAGCTTCTCCTTCTTGAGAAACTCTAAAATAGCTCTAAGGTGTTGTTCGTACTCTTCCTTGGTCCTAGAATAGATCAAAATATCGTCGATAAACACAATCATGAATTTATCGAGATACAGCTTGCATACTTGATTCATCAAATCCATAAACACTGCTGGCGCGTTTGTTAGACCAAACGGTATCACCAGAAACTCATAATGTCCATAACGAGTTCTGAAGGCAGTTTTTGGTATACTTTCTTCTTGGATCCTCAGCTGGTGATATCCTGATCGAAGGTCGATTTTGGAGTAGTAACTCGAACCATGTAGTTGATCGAAGAGATCATCAAACCTCGGTAAAGGATACCGATTCTTGATGGTTAACTTGTTCAGTTCGCGGTAGTCAATACACATACAGAAACTACCGTCCTTCTTCTTGACAAACAGAACTGGAGCTCCCCAAGGCGAGAAGCTTGGTCGAATAAATCCCTTGTCCAGAAGTTCTTGAAGTTGCGTCGACAATTCTTGCATCTCGAAAGGTGCAAATCGATAAGGTGCCTCAGCTACAGGCGCAACGCCTGGAACTAAGTCAATGTGGAATTCGACTTGTCGTTGCGGCAGCAATCCTGGCAAGTCTTTGGGGAAGACTTCAGGATATTCCCTCACAACTGGGATATCTTCCAGCTTCGGCTCATCGGCTTCTTTGTCCACAACGTGCTCCAAGAAGACAACACATCCTTTCTGCAAACATTTTTGGGCCTTTAAACAACTGATAATCCTTAGGGGAGTATCATGCTTCTCTCCATGCACTACAATCATCTCTCCATTCGCCATCGGGACGCGAATGATCTTCTCATGGCATACTATCTCAGCTCGGTTACCCGACAACCAATCCATTCCAACTACCACATCAAAGCTTCCCAACTCGACTGGCAGAAGATCAAGCGTAAACTCATGCTCTCCGAGTTCTATTACACAGCCTCTAATCACTTCGTTTGCCTCTACTAGCTTTCCATTAGCTAGTTCTATCGAGTATGGAATATCTAGCTTACTAGCTACTAATCCAAGTATATTCTTAAATTCTAGGGATACGAAGCTATAATCGGCACCGGTATCAAACAGTACAGATGCAAAGTGTTTGTTGATAGGGAACATACCCATGACTATGTTCGGATCTAGACGTGCTTCTCTAGCCCCAATGTTGAAAACTCTTCCTTGGGCTTGGTTGTTCTTTGGGTAATCCCGCTTGAAATGCCCACATCTCCGCAACTAAAGCATCCTTGCTTGTTTCCAGTACCACCCTGATTGTTTTGGTTGCGATTTCCATTACCGGCTTGGTTTCCAGAACCACCACGATTACCATTATCGCCTTGATTATTGTTTCCACCTTGGTTTCAGTTGCCATAACCGTTGCCACCACAGTTTCCATTTCCATTACCACCACCTCTCTGACCATTATTCCCACGACCGGCTCCATACCAACATGTCTCCTTGGCATGGCCAACTTTTCCGCACGTCTCATATTTTCCAGCTCTGCATCGTCCAGCGTGATGAAATTGACACACATCACATTTGGGCAAGGTGCCCATATATCCTTTTCCTCTAACCTCAGCACCAGAAGTAGCAGTAACAGTCTTAACCTCGGCTGGTGGACTCGCATCTATTTTCTTGTTACCACTGTTGCTGTTCCCTTGGGTACCTTTCTTGAAGTTAGAGAACTTCCTTTTGTTCTCGCCTGACGACTCAACATGAGTCTCCTTTTTCTTCCCATCAGAGACTGAAAACTTATTCAGTCTAATCGCTTCTTCAGTCAATGCTACGCTCAAATCAATGGCCTCAGTGATCGTTGGAGGCTTCGAAGTAGTTACCATGCTCATGATTTGGGGTGCCAATCCCCAAATGAAACGTTCGATTCGCTTGAATTCCGGTTCTACCATGTAGGGGACCACGCGAGACAGGTCATGGAATCTTTGCACATACTCAGCAATCTTCGAACCATCCATCTTTAGATTCCATAATTCGGTTTCCAGCTTCTGAATCTCAGCTCTCGAACAGTACTTCTTGCGCATCAGTTCTTTCATCTCATCTCATGTCATAGCATATGCAGCTTCCTCTCCCAGAGTCTGAACCTGAAGGTTCCACCATGATAGAGCCCTGTCTAGAAAAAGTCCAGAAATGTAAGTGGCCTGGTGCTCTGGCACACAATTGCTCATCCGCAGCACATAATCGGTTTTCTCAGCCCATCTAAGGTAAGCTACAGCACCTCCAGTGCTGTCAAAATTCAGAGGCTTGCAGTCTAGGAACTGCTTGTAAGTACAGCCTGTACAAGCAACATCATTCACAGAAAGTGTTAGCAAATGCACATGGAATGTCCAAACGTAACGTAATGTGTCTTAAGTGACTTAAGCATTATCGTGAGGTGGGTTATTTCCTGAGGTACCTCCGCTGTGTTCAGAGCGCAAGGCCTCATGTTGTGCGATTGCTTGTGAAATTCGTTCTTGCAGTTCTGCCTCAATTGTAGGCAACTGATTGTTCCTTCGAGGAGGCATCTTCTAAAAGAAGCTTGTATAGGTCAGGTCTTATGTATATAATAAGTAGCATGTATATAGTAGCGTTTATCATAACAAGTAAGCATGTAATCATCACAATCATGGCATAAACAAGTAATTTAAAATCGTATTTAATGAGAACATTACGATTGAGCTTTCATTAATCATCGACCACAAATACAGTTACATGTTTTACAAAGTATCATATCAAAAGGGAACACAGGGTCACACTACCCTTCTCCGAAATGTCTATCAGTCTACAACAGTCACACAGTCAAAAGGTGGTCTCCAAAAGGCTTCACTAGCTCAGCTCAATAGTGGTGCTCTCATCAAAAGCAAGCTACCTACATAAAACCAAAAATCGGCTATGCTAATGGTGGTGGAGGAGGAGGTGGAGGAAATAAAAGCAAGTTGCGCACATGCGCAAGCTCCTCCTCAAGATCATAAACGTGCCACAACAGATAACTGATCTGCTGCTCCATGGTGAGAAATCGAACATCAAAATCTGGATAAGCCAAAAGAGGAGCAGGTGGAGTCGCAAAAGGTGACGGACATGAACAAGGTGGAGGACGTGGAGTCCTCTCAAGCTCCATAACTCTACAACACAGGATCTCATACTGAAGCTGCAATGACAAGAGTAACTCATCCCGTGTATAACCGGTGAAGTGCGAGGGATGGTAGGGATCAGAAGTCGGCATGGTGTTCGGTGGAAACTATATGAGCGGCTCATCTAGCGGTGAAGAAGTAAAATGAGCAGTAGGTGTATACTGAGGCATGTGAGAAAAAGTTGCTGTCACATGTGGGTCATGGCCAGGCTGCTGGCTAGAAGGCTGTCCTGCAAGAAGGTGATAGGTAAGTCGAAACGGTGTACATCTGACTCAACCGGATGAAAAGGAGCAATATCAACAGGTGCATGTGTATGTGGGGGAGTAACAGGCTCAATAACAAGAGGGTCAGCGGGTGCAGGAATTGGATCCGGTATAAGTGGTGCAACATCAGGTATGCCAAATGGGATAGGATCAAAATCAGGCAGAGGCTCAAGAGCAGGTGCCAGCTCAGGATCAACATGTATCAGCTCAGGATCAGCGGGTGCATCAACAGGCTGATCGATAGGGATAAAATCAAGCTCAAGTTCAGGCTCAATGTCATGTGGAGGAATCGATGCAGCTGACATGGCTGTATCGTCATCAGTATCAGTGGCGTAACGTGTCAGTCCCACTGCATGCAAGGCGGAGGATGACACAGACTCAAAGGAATCTGGAACAGAGTGCCCAGAGGAAACCTCAATAATAGGAACCTCAACGAGTGGAACAATAATGACATCCTCAGCTAAAACTCCATCACCCTGGGCATCATCAGGGGGACCATCAATAAAAAGATCGACATCATCATCAGACAAGTCATCAAAAGGCAAATCCTCGAAAGGAAAGGCCGCAAGAGGCAAAGGGGCGAGGATCGGTGCCATGACATACTCACCATCGGGATGTCCGAGGATGAGATGACCCTAGTCAGGAATAGGAATAAGAAAGGGATCCTCGTCGGGGATACCATCAGCATGCGGTAATCATCGCCAAAGTCGGGTAGCGCATAAAGCTGAAAGTCGTCGTCTTCGTTCGACATAATCTCCGGGTCACTCTCAGTATCGGAGGTAAAAATCTCTGGCTCTGGGACGATCTCATCGTCCGAAACGATAGCCATGGGGTCGACAGTATCAGACAATCCACTCTCAGATGAAGACATAGTGTCTGTAACAAAACAATCACAACATATGCACATATATTAACTACTAACATTAAGCATGTAATCAATGTCAAGGTAATCATGTAATCATGTATCCTTCCTAGTCTCTCAGACTAAACCGCTCAATCTCCCAGACTGAACTACCTAGTCTCCCAGACTAAACCACCTAGTCTCCCAGACTAAACCTCCCAGTCTCTCAGACTGTATCACCCAGTCTCTCAGACTGAACCACCCAGTCTCTCAGACTGAACCACCCAGTCTCTCAGACTGAACCCTAAACATAAACCTTGAAATGTGTTTCGTGTCTTTTTGTTTGTAAAAATGTTTGTTTCCTGGATCTGGGCATTCCGTGTATGCAATGAAAGCATGTTGTAAAAATATTTTTGTGAGATCCCTATTGATTGTAGTCTAGACTCGAGAAGGAATCCTAGTTCGCTACAATCGAAGCTCTGATACCAAGCTGTCACACCCTGACTTTTGCGGAAGCGTGATTATGGTGTGACTTTCTTAATACCATTGCATTCAATCATAACAACAACTATATGATAAAAACCATAGATGGTCATCCTTAATTTAAGTTTAAAACATCACAAACATCATTGTTTGAAACATAGACTTCAAATTCATGTGTACAAACCATATGAATTGTTTAAGAGTTCACAAGGACTCATCAAAAGACTCTAATTAAAACCAAGATTTGGAAGTGGTGTCTTGTCCAGGATAGGACACCCAAACCAAATCTCTAGACCATGGATGACATCTCTTATTCTTAACAACACTGGTACTTCCGAACGCCCGCCATATCCACATTCTTAATTCCCTGAAATACATGTATTTAAAAAAACATCAACAAAAGTTGAGCGAGTTCATGTGTTTGTTTGTGTGTATAAAATAAACCTTGTAAACATTGAATGTATGTATGTTTGTAAATCTGGGTATGAAAGCAAAACAAGGAAACAGATCGATTAATGGTTTGCAAGGCCATTAACATGCGTGCAACGGCGTAGGAAGGCTCAAACCTAGCAGATTTTGTACCGGGCTTCCGGCTGTAAGACATAGCACCTCATGGGCCAAACCCCGGTCCACATGGGTGTGGGCTCACTACACCCAAATAGATCTATCACTCATGCCCCACGGTCCTAACACGAGGATTAATGGTCTTAAGAGTGCGCCTACCCATTCATATGATCTACTGTACTTTCCAAAGCTAACCATACCAATTGTAATTATATGTAATCCTTTTGTAACATGTACTTCACCCCCGAAATTATAAAACAAAACAGTTTAAAGAAAAGGGGGATATGAACTCACAGTCTTGCGTCTTCGCACCGTAACTCAAAGCTCCGCCTGGCGTATACAACTACCTACAACCTACTAATGTCTATTAGACGAACGGGGCGTGCCTTTATTTAGTATTAGTGTCTTTGAGTTACGTTTCTTCGTTCCTTTGATATTATTCCAAGTTATATAATTATATGTCAAAATAATTAATATTTTAACTTAAATTATATTTATTGAATCTTGGAATAATTGTTAAACAATATTATTGTAATAATACTTCCCAAGTATTTATACTTGTATTTCCTTCCCAAGGATGGGGGGTATCTTATACGTGTGTATTTTTGCCATGTTTTGGGGGTCGTATTCCGGTGTGTATTTTACGTGCGAGAATACGTATTTTTTTATTGTATTCATTAAGTATTATGTCTACTTAACTTCATATTAATTCTCCAGAATACTATTTTTTAATAAAAGTTCGCCAATATATACTTCCAAAATATATATTGTAATAAATATTATTTAGAAAAAATTATTTATAATTTTTCTTTTGGCAAAAATATTTATATTTTCTTATAAGTTCCAAAATTATATATTTTCATGTCCAACATAGAAAATATATATATAAACTAACTTTTCTTTCAAAAATGATATGTACGTATTTATTTGAGCAAATATATTTTTCTCCCAAAAGTATTGTATTTGTTGTTTGTGTAAGAAAATATATTTCCTTAAAGATAATATATCTTTTAAAAATTTCAAGAAATATATATTTCATACTTTCCAAAAATCATATATTTTTCCTTTTAAAAAATGTGATATATTTTTGTAGAAGTTGTAAAAATCATACTTTTGTTTCCTTGGTATTCAAAATATTATTTACCAAAATATAATTTGTGAATAAATTCGGGAATAATCGTAAGTCTTATATTTCATAGTTTGGTTTCATCAATATTTTGTGTACAACTTGTATATTTGTTACTTGGAATTTTGGTAATATTTTGGATGGTAACTTTTGGTATTTTTGTGTGTTATATTATTTCAAGCCTTAAAATAATATAACTAATACACAAGGTATACACATAATCACACATGTGTGTCTTCAATGTATATATATTCTAAATATATATTTAGCCACTTTTATTTATAAAAACCAACCTCCAGCACTTATATTTTTGTAACAAAAATTATGACAAAGTTTATATGGAAAACTCATGGTTAAAATACACTTGTAAATATTTGCTTAAAATATTTTTCTAAGTGTTAATATTTTTAGAAAATTTTTCCATAGTTTCCCCTAAAAATGGAGGTTTCCATGCTTTCAAGTATATCATTTTCTTTTGTAAAAATCATCACAATCAATTTACAATTATCAACAAACAGCCCTTACTTACTAATCTTGCCAAAATCATGCATATTTCACTACTTCATGAACTTGAATATTTGTAAAAATTTGTAGTAACTTACTAGTATTCTTAGTAAGTCTTGTTATCCTTTAAAATGTGATTACTTCTTTAAAAACTTCATTTTTAAGGAAGTTGGATGTTTACAACTTCAAAACATATTTTCTAAAAAAAATTCTTTATGCATTCTTTTTGTTACACAAGTGTTTCCACACTTGGTTAATCACTAAAAACAAGTCTTGTTTATGTAAGAACCAAGATTATATGAAACTTATGTTTTTAACTTGGTTTCTTTGAAATACCATTTATAAATCTTTAGATCTATATGTTTAACAACTTACTTTGATCATGGTTTTTCAAGAAAACAACTTTATTCTTTCAAGTTCATGATTTTCATAAGGATGATCCATTCACTTTCATCAAGTTCATCCTCTCATCTTGCTAGACTATGTTTTTAATCATGATCTAGTACGATCATATGATGATCAACATCATTTCTACAAACATTCAATGATCAACAAGCTTAACAACTCATATTCATCAAGATTACTTCATTTAACAAGCTTATGTTCATGTTTCATGCTTATGATCTTTAGTGTTATTGATGTTTTTGATTATGATTCTTCTTTAACCACTAACAATGGAAGTAAAATAGCAAAATCAAGACTCTTACCACTAGCACAAGGCTAGGGATGATTCAAGAGTAGAAAATGAGTGGATAAAAGCAAGCAAGAGAGGTCCTTCAAGCTCCAAAGCCACCAAGCTTCCTTGTATGATCTCTAACACCTTTGTATGAGCTTGTAATGTATGAGATTGGATGAATGATGGTGGTGGTGTAAGTGTGGGTGTTCGGCCGAGAGCTCATGTCACACCCCAACCGATGGCGGAAACATCGGGGCATGGCACTGAGCGAAACAGATTATCCACTATTTAGCGATTTGTCAGCGTTTGTGTAGTGTGTTGTGTAATGAGTGGAGCAAGAAGCGTTAGACCAAAACCTATAATACCTCAAAATGCTAACAAATAAGCATAAAACCATATAAAACACATAAAATCCACATAAAACGACAAAAAAAAAATCAGCGATTGCGAGCTTGAAATCGAATATAGATTGTCTCAGGCTGATAGACATTGACTAACCAAAGTGGTTCAACTATTCACAAGGACTTTCTGAGCACACTATGTCCTTCGGGATTGTGCTTTTGCCTTGATTCTGGGTGAATGGCACACATCCTTCCAGTTTCAGCGTGTCCTCAAGTCGTTGGAGTCCGTCGAGACTTTGGTAAGAATTTGTAAAATAAAGTATAGATCGAATTAAGTCATCGAGGTTCGGGTTTCACCCCTGACTTAACGACTTCGTTCCTGTTTTTGATAAAATAAAGGAGAATTATGCGTCGAAGTATTGATTTCACTCCTGGTTCAACGCAAATTCTTGTATTTATAGATAAAATGCGGGCTGAACAAGCAACTTAGTCAAGAGTTTGCGGTTTTCACACCTAATCTTGACTTAATCGCTCGTTCACATTTGAAACTATAGTGCAGTGATAGTGTAGCGTGGGCGAGAATAGCGAGAAATAGCAGTAAGCTCATACATAATCCCTACAGGATATGCACAAGTCAGTCTATTGGTTCCTAACTATAGACTAGGTCGCTTCTAAGACATCGATCCAGACTAGGTCGAGTCTTGCCTAATTCCCTATAGTTATGGCTCTGATACCAATCTGTCACACCCCAACCGATGGCAGAAACATCGGGGCATGGCACTGAGCGAAACAGATTGTCCAGAAGTTTCCATAACAACTAAAATTACCAATTAATTAAAGCAACATGTCCCATACCATGTCTTAAAAGATAACATAATTATTACAGACAAAATCTAGTCAAATTGTTCTGTTCCGACAACTCAGATTTCAAATACAAACTATTGTTTATTGATTTCTAGACCTTTCCTAGCCTCGATTTCACAGCAAGCCAAGCAATTTAACATCTTAAGCACCTGCCACATATGTTAAAGTAAAAGTCAATACACATAGTGTAAAGGTGAGCATACAAGTTTGATAATAACATAATTATTACAAACAAAATCTAGTCAAATTGTTCTGTTCCGACAACTCAGATTTCAAATACAAACTATTGTTTATTGGTTTCTAGACCTTTCCTAGCCTCGATTTCATAGCAAGCCAAGCAATTTAACATCTTAAGCACCTGCCACATATGTTAAAGTAAAAGTCAATACACATAGTGTAAAGGTGAGCATACAAGTTTGATAATAGCATATAGAGTTTGAAATTGTTACGCATAACCAGCACGTACACAGTGTAAAATGAGGCATGTTAGTTATCGACATGAACCTATCAATACCAATGACTGCGGGTTGACTGCCCAAGGCAGTTCGTAATACACACTCACCACTGTGAGCCATGTAACAAATTGTCCTTAACAACCCCTGAGTGAACAGGTGCTGAGTCCAAACAAATAGTACTATCGTTGCTAAGGCAGGTAGACAACATTCCATGTGTAAACATAACAAACAAGCATTTATTAAGTCACGTATAACATGCGATAACGGTTAGCGTTAAAGTATTGCGTAGTGTGTTCGATGTGATTTTGAATAAGTAACGTATGTAACACCCAAAAGTGCGTAAAGCAAAAAGGGATCGAGTATACTCACAGAGATGATGGATTGAAGGGAGCGCTAGAGAGTAGGGTTAGCCTGATCAGAACGATAGCATAATGATAAGCGATACGTAAAAGTAAGAGGTGTCAAAGGATAGAACGGTACTCCGATCGGACGGCAATCTGATCGGGTAGCCGGTCGATCGGGTGACAATCCGCTCGGATGGTCATCCGATCGGGTGACTTTTCGAGTGGATTGTTTATTCGTTTGGGAAGGATGTGTTTGTGTATGATGGCTTGACTTTTGAAGTTTTCGTTGTAGCATTTTGAAAACATTGAAGTATCTCTACCTTTCAGGTCGATCGATCGAACGACCGTTCGATCGGGCGACAATCCGATTGGTTGGACACTTCAGCGAGAACAAGTTCACAGCAGTCTGTCACTCGATCGGATTGTAGTCCGATCGGGTGGCAACCCTGGTGCATTGAACATGTTGAAAATTGTTTAAGTTTCAAAACATCACATGGTCGGATGGTGGGTCGATCGGGTGGCAACCCGGTCGGACGGCAATCCGTTCGGTGTTCAAAACTCTTGAAGTTTGAATTAAAAGTTAAATGTGGGGCCAAGGTGCAAGCCGATCGGGTGAGAATCTGGTCGGACAGCAGTCCGATCGGGCGATACTCCAACCTGGTCGACCTGATCGTCTTCTTCCTTGGTCATTTTGATAGTTTGTCGCTTTATCGAGATGATTTTGATGACGTATTAGACAACAGAAACCTCGCCACGACTTAGTAACCTGATCGGACAGGAATCACCCAAATCCGATCAGTTAACTGTTCGAGAGGTGTTCCATGTTTAACCCGAAATAGGTAATCTCGCGGATAGAATCCAGATCTTGAACCAACACAACCACAAGAATGAGTAGAAGATCAGGACAAGCTCCGATTCTATCGGTTTTGAGTGCATTGAGTGTAAAAGAGTTGAAAGAAAGTTGGAAACCATCTTTCAATCCTTTTTCACCTGGATTATGTTCAGATCTATGAAAGATCCTTGTTTGTTTGTGTGGAAATCGTTCAGATCTAAGTTGTTCTTGGTGGATTGAAGTCAAAACAAGAAGTTCATAAGAACACCATGATGACATCATCCTAGAACACCTCAAATCTAGTGATTTCACGGTTAAAAGTTAAGATTCAAAAGATAGAAAGGTGTGGAGTGCGTGTAGATCAAGAAAGTACAAGATTCAGGTTGAAAACTTCCAAGAATCGCGAGAAATCTGAAGAAAATTAGGCAAGAACGCTGGTCGGACGAGAGGTGCCAAAAATGGTAAGTTTGTGATGTTGATAGTGGGTATTTATAGGCTTACCATAAAAGGAAAGGGGGAGGAGAGGCTGGTCGATCGAGTGGGTACCCTGGTCGGGTGGCAGCCCGATCGAGTGGCACCTCGATCGGATGGCTGTCCGATCGGGTGGCAGCTCGATCGGCTGGCCATTCGATTGGAGGGCATAGTGTCACACCCTGGCTTTTGTGGAAGCGTGGGTTTATTCAGTGTGACTTCTTAATACCATAGCAACAATCACAACAATGCTATATGATAAAATACGGGATGTTCATCCATTAAAATAGTTCAGAAAATGCGCAACATATTGTCTTAAAACATTGATCCCAAAACATATTACAAACCATGACTTGTTTAAAATGAGTTCATAAGACTCAACGAAAAACTACCAACAAAACGAGAATTTAAGACATGCAACCCGTCTAGGAAGGAGTTGCACCTCCCCAAACCCTACGACCCTGGATGACACCCTTATTTAGTACGCAGCTATCATGGATCACTTGCCAGATCCTATTCATTCCCTGAAATACATGTAGTTTGAAAAGTCAACAAAAGTTGAGCGAGTTCATGTGTAAGTTTGTGTGTATAAGCCTTTAAAATAAGTCTTGTCTGAATAAAAGTCCCTAGTATGTAGCAATAAGGAAAAAAACTGATCACCAATGGGTTGCAAAGCCAATGGTATGTGTGAAAATGGTGCAGGAAGACTCAAACCTAGCAAATTTGTCTCCGGTATGAAGACACAGTCACCACTATGGGCCGCCCCGGCCTCACGGGTGTGGGCTCGCTACACCCAAATAGATCTATCACTCATGTCCCTTGGTCCTACAATGAGGATTAATGGCCTTAGGTGTCATGCCCACCACTCAGATGATCACGTAGTAAAAACCCTCCTTAAGCTAACCATACCATGTAAATAAATGTATGTAGTAATTGTAACATGTATTTCACCCCCGAAGTATAAAACTGAAAACAATTAAGAGGAAAGGGGGACATGAACTCACAGTAGTGCGTCTTGTACCGTATCTCAAACTCTGTCTGCTACACGACAACCTACACGTACTAATGTCTATTAGACGAACGGGCCGTGCCTTGGCTTAGAGTTTAGTGTTTTGAGTTGCGTTACTTTGGTATTATTTTTGTTAAAATAATAATAATTATTTTAACTTAACTATCGTCTTTAGGAAAATAGTTAGGCAACTATTTCGTATCTACACTTCTCAAATATTTTTACGTGCGCATTCCCTTCCCAAGGATGGGGTACTTATACATGTATACAACTAACCTCCTATACTCTTCATTTCGTTATAAAAATTATGGCGAGTTTTATGTTTGAAAAACATAGTCTAAAATATGTTAGTAACCACTTGTCTAGAAAATATTTATTAAGTGTTAGGAATTTCGGAAAAAATTCGTCATAGTCTCCTTTGTAAATAGAGGTGTCCATGATTAATAGCATATCATTCTCTTTTATATATATCCCGTAGATTATTCTCACATAGCCAACCCGACAATCATACATGCAATATACCACTTATGTCATTTCAGCTTTATTAATCAAAACTGGATTGTTTTCGAGCATTTTAATAAAATAGTTAACCTTCTCCAAAAATTCCCAAATTTTTACAAAATGTCATATACATTCCAAATTTTATTGTGTAAAAATATCGGAGTCCAGTTCATTACCAATATTTTACAGAAATTCATTTACCGGGCTGCAATCAGATTTGTCACATTCTGACTGCAGTCTATGGAATAATTCACTAAAAATTAATCGTAAGTCCGATTGACGAAATTCCAGTGGGAGAATTTCGGCGACAACTGTGACCATCTACAGTAAAAATTCCATGAGCTAATTCTACTCAGTTTTTAAGTTATGACTCCGAATACAACACACTTTTTCAGAAGTAAAATCGCAGCTTGAGCTGCTGTCTAAAAACAGTTCTTTAAAAATAGTAAAGGACCTCGAAAAAATACGATTCCACTGCCATTTGATCCGTTTTTCAAAAATACATAATTTAGGCTTCAGAAAGTCAGTTTTTTGATTTATAATGACCCAGTTACAGCCTGTTGAAGTTGGCTGAAAATACCAATCAGCATGCTTTTTACAATGTAAATGTTACTAAAAACGCATCACCAAGTGTCCTAACAACGGTTTATCAATAAATTAATGATCAAACATCATGCATGCTTTAACCAAACCTAATCCAACCCGATTTCATCTTCATGCAAACTTTTTATGTAGGATTTTATGTAAGGTTTCATGTTCATCTTTTTAGTGTTCTAGTTCTTGTGATTTAAACAAATAAACATCATACCTCACATTTTAACTAAGAATAAGATGGAACAAGGTGTAGAGACTTACTACTAGCTTCTAGCTAGGGAAGAATCTGGTGAAGAAATGTTGAGAAAAAGATGGTGAAAAGACTAAAACAAAGCTTCCTTGAAAGCCCTTCAACTTGCAACCTCCATGGATCAACCTTGGAGCTTTGAGTGGAACTTGATGTTGGAGAAGATGAAGATGTTGAGGGGTGGTGGTGGGTTCGGTTATGGGGGGAGTCGAAATAAGAGAGAGAGTAGTGAGGTTGGAGTGTGATTTTTGAAGTAATGATGAGAAACCTTAGAACCATACTCTTATAAGATCACTTACATGTTTTAGCAAGTCCCACAAGCAACAATCTATTATTTTAATCAACAAATCAAGAAGGCATGATGAAGATAATTTGGTGGGTTCACATGGACCGAAAATCGGTTTGGGGGGGGGGGGGGGGTCTTGTTGCAATTTTTCCAACTAAAATGTAACCATAAGTTAAATTGTAAGTACTTGAGGTTATATGTTAGTTATAGGTTTTTAGTGGGTGTTATGGCAAACGGGGATCATGACTAGCCAGAAATAATAAAACAGTGTCATTGACAAAAATTTAGTGTCCCGGGTAATGTCCGGTTATCCGGTTAGGTACCGTCCCGTTTAAGTGTTTAATTAGTTCAGATAATGTCTTTTATATATATTTTTGCAACGCAAATTATTCCCGGCACTTAGGAAAGTATACAGGACCATTCTGCCATATTTTTGCACCTTACTAGTATAATACAATGCTGAATTTTATAAGAGAATGCAGAATTCTGCATTTAAAGTGTGTTTTAGGCACTTTCCGGCACTATAACTATCACCTAGTGACGCAGTTTTATGGTACTCACTCCCCTATACTCCAAACTAGTGTAGTACCCTGTCCCTGGCTCATACGGGCCATAATAATATTGTCTGTCTAAGTGCTGGCATTGTCAGCATTATTTCTGAATCAACCGTTCAGTGTGTTAACTGTGTTGTGTGCATCAAGTATGTCACTAATGTTTGTGTGTAATGAATGGAGTGACTGTATAAAATATGATGCACATGTATGTATGATACAAAAGTCATAAAGCAGTTTAAGTTGTCAGTAGTAATTAAGCACAGTCATTAAGCACATAATTAAAATTAATTAATTGCACAGTACCTGTAATTGTGAGGGTTGTCACATTCTCCCCCCGTTAAGAAAATTTCGTCCCGAAATTTTAGGTTCTGCGTCTAGTTGCAGGGGTCTTGGGGAATAAATGTGGGTACTTAGCCTTCATACGATCCTCACATTCCCACATGAATTCTGGCCCATGTCTTGCATTCCATCGAACTTTGACGAGTTTGACACTACTCCGGCGAGTCTTGTTAATTTTCCAATCAGTGACCTCAACAGGTTCTTCAACAAAATGGAGTGTGTCGTCGATATGAACTTCGTCAGCCGAAATGACAACTGTCTCTTGGGTTGGACTCTTTTTCAGGTTCGATAGATGGAATGTATCATGAATGCCATGAAGTTCAGCAGGTAAGTCCAACTTGTATGCTACAAGCCCAATCCTTTGCAGGATTCTGAAAGGGCCAATGTAACGCGGATTCAACTTCGTACGCTTCCCAAAGCGTGTCACACCCTTCCAGGGTGAAACCTTTAACAAAACCATATCCCCAACTTGAAACTCTAAAGGTTTCTTTCTTCGGTTTGCATAGGCTTTCTGTCTGTCGCGAGCCGCCTCGATGCGCTTTCGAATTTGTGCAATCTTGTCTGTCGTTTCTTGGACTATTTCGGGACCAACAAGCTGTCTATCACCCGCATCAGCCCAACATAGCGGTGATCGGCACTTGTGTCCATAAAGCGCTTCAAATGGCGCGGCTCCAATACTTGTGTGGTAGCTGTTGTTGTACGAAAATTCAACCAATGGTAAATGATTATCCCAGCTACCACCTAAATCCATTACACATGCTCTCAGCATATCTTCCAATGTCTGAATAGTTTGTTCACTTTGGCCATCAGTTTGCGGATGAAATGCAGTGCTCAGGTTCAACTGCGAGCCAAAAGCTTCTTGGAAGGATTGCCAAATCCTTGATACAAATCTCCCATCTCTGTCAAAGATAATCGAGAGAGGTACTCCATGGCGTGCAACAATCTCTCGCATGTATATTTCCGCAAGTTTGCTAGTGTTGTCCTTCTCCTTGATTGGTTAGAAGTGCGCAGACTTTGTTAAACGGTCTACTAGTACCCAAATTGTATCGTGGCCCTTGGGCGTCTTAGGCAATTTCGTTATGAAGTCCATCGAAATCTGTTCCCACTTCCATTTGGGTATTTCAGGTTGCTGCAGAAGACCTGAAGACTTTTGGTATTCGACCTTTACCTTGGCGCACGTTAAGCATTTGCTCACATATACTGCAACATTGCCTTTCAGCCTTGGCCACCAATAGAAATCTTTAAGATCTTGGTACATCTTATTCGCTCTGGGATGAATTAAGTACCGTGACTTATGAGTTTCATCGAAAATAACCTTTCTCAATCCACCAAACAGAGGAACCCAAATTCATTTCATGAAGCACAAAGTTCCTTCCTCGTTTGGTACCAACTGCTTCTCCATCCCACGGAGATACTCGCCCTCAATGTTCCTTTCTTTCAAAGCTTCTCTCTGTGCGGCATGAATGCGCAAAGAGAGGTCTGTCTGGACAATCATTTCCAAAGCCCTAACCCTTATGAGCTTGATCCTTTCTTTTCGACTCAGGGCATCGGCGACCACATTCGCCTTCCCTGGGTGATACTTGATTTCGCAATCATAATCATTCAACAGCTCTACCCAGCGCCTTTGCCTCATGTTAAGCTCTTTCTGATTGAATATGTGCTGCAGGCTCTTGTGATCCGTGAATATTGTACATCGTGTGCCATACAAATAATGTCGCCAGATCTTTAATGCAAACACCACCGCGCCCAATTCCAAATCATGGGTGGTGTAATTTTTCTCGTGTATCTTCAGTTGGCGCGAAGCATAGGCTATAACTTTATGGCGTTGCATCAACACGCAACCCAAACCTTGACGTGAGGCGTCACAATATACCACGAAGTCTTCTGTGCCTTCGGGTAGAGATAGAATCGGTGCGTCACAAAGCTTGTTCTTCAACAACTGAAACGCTTCTTCTTGTTTGTCACCCCAATCGAACTTCTTGTCTTTCTGTGTGAGTGCGGTCAGGGGTTGAGCTATTTTTGAGAAGTCCTCAATGAACCTTCGATAGTAACCAGCCAAACCTAAGAATTGCCGGATCTCGGTTGGCGTCTTTGGAGTCTCCCAATCCTTGATTGCCTCGATCTTTGTGGGATCAACATGAATTCCATTTCCATTTACCACATGACCAAGAAACTGGACTTCGCGTAGCCAAAACTCACATTTTGAGAACTTAGCGTATAACTTCTCCATCTTAAGTAGCTCTAGAATAGCTCTTAAGTGTTGTTCGTGCTCGTCCTTCGTCTTTGAGTATATTAGAATGTCATCAATAAATACGATCACAAACTTATCCAAGTACGGCTTGCAGACTCGGTTCATCAGGTCCATGAAAACTGCCGGTGCGTTTGTCAATCCAAACGGCATAACCAGGAACTCGTAATGTCCATAACGAGTCCTAAAGGCCGTCTTAGGGATACTTTCCTCTTGTATCCTGAGTTGATGGTATCCTGATCGAAGATCGATCTTTGAATAGAAGCTTGAACCTTGCAGCTGATCAAATAGGTCATCAATTCTCGGCAAAGGATATCGGTTCTTGATAGTCAACTTGTTAAGCTCGCGGTAGTCTATACACATACGAAAACTACCATCCTTCTTCTTAACGAACAGAACTGGAGCTCCCCAAGGTGAGAAGCTTGGTCTGATGAATCCTGTATCCAGTAGCTCCTGAAGTTGTGTTGACAACTCCTGCATCTCCGACGGTGCAAGTCTATAGGGTGCCTTGGCTACAGGCGCAGCGCCTGGAACCAAGTCAATGTGGAACTCGACTTGTCGCTGTCGCGGCAATCCTGGCAAATCTTCTGGAAAGACTTCAGGATATTCTCTTACGACCGGAATGTATTCAATCCTTAGTTCAGCAGCTTCTTTATCCACGATGTGTGCCAAAAAGGCAACACATCCCTTCCGTAAACACTTTCTAGCTTTCAGACAGCTAATGATTCTCAACGGCATATCACGCTTCTCTTCGTGTACTACGATCGTCTCTTCATCTGTCATTGGGATGCGAATGGTCTTCTCGTGACAAACGATCTCGGCCTTGTTGCTTGATAACCAGTCTATCCCCACCACCACGTCGAAACTTCCCAACTCGACTGGCAGTAGGTCTAGTGTAAATTCGTATCCTCCCAGTTCTATCATGCATCCTCTGATGACTTCTCCCGTTTCAATTAGTTTCCCATTCGCTAATTCGATCGAGTATGGAACGTCTAACTTACTAGTGGCCAACCCAAGTATATTCTTAAATTCTAACGATACGAAACTATCATCGGCACCAGTATCAAAAAGAACAGATGCAAAGCGTTGGTTTATAGGGAACGTACCGGTGACAACGTTTGGATCCTGGTGCACTTCCCTCGCACCAATGTTAAAGACTCGGCCTTGCGCCTGATTTAGCTTTGGGCATTCCCTTTTGAAGTGCCCAACGTCCCCACAGTTGAAGCATCCTGGCCCTCTGCCATTCCCATTACCATTCCCGCCTCGATTTCTGTTTGTTCCCCGGTTACCAACTTGATTTGCGACATTCCCACGATTACCATTTCCCCCATTATTCCCTTACGGTCGGTTTCCATTACCACAGTTGTTGTTATTGTAACCCCTTTGGCCACCCTGACCTGATCCAACCCAACATGTCTCCTTTGAATGGCCCGTCTTCCCGCAGGATTCGCATTTTCTGAATCGGCATGGGCCGGGGTGATGGAATTGGCATGTACCACACTTGGGCAGAGTGCCCATGTAACCCTTCCCTTTGTTTTCGCCACCGGTTGCGGCTCTGGCCGGTGTGCTTGACTCACCCTTCTTGCTCACATTGCTAGTACCTTGTTTGAAGTTGGAAAATTTTCGTTTGTTATCACCAGCCGACTCCGCATGAGTCTCTTTCTTCTTTGGTTCGGAAATTGAGAACTTGCCCAACCTTACGGCCTCCTCAGTAAGTGCCACACTAAGGTCGATCGCTTTCGTAATCGTTGTCGGCTTGGACGTGGTAACCATACTCAGGATTTGGGGTGCCAATCCCCAGATGAATCTCTCGACGCGTTTAAACTCGAGCGTGACCATATACGGTACTACATGAGACAAATCGTGAAACCGTTGAACATATTCTGCAATCTTGGGACCGTCCATTCTTAGGTGCCAGAACTCAGTCTCTAGCCTCTGTATTTCAGCTCGTGAGCAGTACTTTTTCCTCATTAACTCTTTTAACTCAGCCTAGGTTAACGCATAAGCAGCAGCTTCTCCTAACGTTTGCACCTGCAAATTCCACCACGATAGGGCACCATCCAGAAACAGCCCTGAAATGTAAGTGACTTGTTGATCGGGAGCGCATTTGCTCATTCTGAGAACGGAATCTGTCTTCTCAGCCCACCTAACAAACGCAACAGCACCTCCAGAGCCGTCGAAATCCACGGGCTTGCAGTCGAGGAATTGTTTGTAGGTGCACCCATGAGGTGGATTGTTGTTGCCATGGTTGTTTGAGATACTTCCACCGGTTCCTCCCTGGGAGGCAGCATACTGGGCTATAGCTGCGGCAATTATTCCTTGGAGTTCCGCCTCATTAGTGGGCATGCGTACATCGCGTCGTGGAGGCATATTCTAGAAGTTGTTCCATGTGGGTCAGATCATAGTAAGTATAATAAGCATGCATATATAGTAACATTCATCAACCACATAACATCTCATGTTATAATCATAAAACAGATAATTTAACGAAGCATGTAATGAGAATACTGCGATTAAGCTTTTATATAATCAAGACCACCATACAATGTTTACAAGCTTTCCAAATGTAACATACATCCAAAAGAGACTAAGGGTCACTATGCCCTCGTCTGAATCGTCTAAACATATACAACAACCAAATATCAAACATCAAAAGTCATCATGTCAAAATGTGGTCTTCAAAATGCTGTAAAGCCTGGCCCAATCGATGTCTTCTCATTAAAAGTACTCACTACCTGCAATAGACCAAAAGTAGCTAGGCTGACGGCGGCGGAGGAGGTGGAAAGTGAGAGAAAAGTAAGCGGCGCATCTGCACCAAGTCCTCCTCCAGAGCATAGGCAAAGCGCAACAGGTAAGCAACCTGCTGGTCAAAAGGAAGGAAACGGATATCCGAATCAACGAGTGATGTGCTGCGAACGGGGTCTGGCAATGACAGGATGGACGTGGAGCTCTCTCCAGATCCCGAATACGACGTGTCAAGGCATCCTGCTGTATCATCAAGGAAGTGAGGATGGCCTCCGTAGAATACCCAACATGGTACGGGTGGTACGGATCAGACAGTGGCATGATAGGGGGCGTAGTCCATAAAAATGGCTCGCTCGACGGCATGAAAGATGGTGCAGTAGGTGGTGCACCAGAAGGAAACTGAGACATGACTGGATCAAACGTCGATACAAGTGGAATAAAAGTAGAATGAGGAATCTGAGGTATAAACTGGTCGCCTCCTGGCAAGAAAGGTGTGTGACCAAAAGGCTGTCATGATGAACCCTCCCCGAGACGTGGCGGAGGAATGTCCTGAAGGAAAGTAATCGGAAGATCGGTATGCTGGCCATCGGTCGTGTGTGGGTGGGGGAGTGGAATGTCAGAAGTTGCAGAAACAGGTGTGACGGGTACCACGTACGGTGGATAGTCGTCATCGTTGATCCACCCGTTACGGGTGTCGGCGTAACGTGGGTCTACCTGAGTAGAAAAAGGTGAATGATCGAACAGTACCGGCATGGGATCAGGTAGTGATGCAATGGCTGGTAACTCAGAGAAGACGGGGTCAGGCAGAGATGCCATGACTGGGACCTCAATGACAGGTGGTGGTATGGCAGGAGCACCAACAGCTGGTGGTACAACAACGGGAGCATCTGCATGAACAAGATCAAGAGCAAGAACGGGCTCTGGAACTATATCGGGCTCTGGATTGACAGGAGCAGGCTGATGATCAGCAGGAATATCAGGAATCTGATCATCAGGGAGAATAGGAGCCTCAGCAAGTTGCTCCTCGAGGACCAACTCGTCCTCCTGGTCTAAATCGTGATCAAACGGAAAAAACAGGGTCATGCTCATCCTCCAACTCTATATCCTCATCATCGTCAATACCAGGGATGAAACCGAATCCCAACGGTGGAACAGAGGAAGCTACCGACTCTAAAGAATCTGGGACCGACGAATCAGAATGGACCTCCATATCAGGAATCTCAACCAACGGAAGAGCGACATCGTCCGCAATCGGGGCACCGCCCTCATGGTAGTCCTCAGGGGGACCCTCGAATAGATCGACATCGTCATCGAACTCAACGTCATGCGGCAAATCCTCTATAGGAAGTGCAGCGACTGGAATAGGAGCAGGGATCTCTGCAAGTGGTAGATCTCCTGCTGGAATGCCATCTGCTAGCTGTACGTCGTCACCAAAATCTGGTAGCGCGAAGGGCTGAAATCCGTCATCGTCCGTACTGTCCGTGTCCGATGTGTAGACCTCCGGGTCTGAGTGCATAGAGTCGTCTGAATCTACCGGTACTGGGTCAGAGACCCCACTCGATGAAGACATAGCGTCTGTAACAACACAACCACAAAGTGTGTACATACATCAATAATAGTCAAGTAAGCATGTAAGTCACAATTAACATATGCAAGTAATCATCCTAGTCTTCCCCAGACTATCCCAACCAGCCTCTCAGACTGAACTCCCTAGCCTCTCAAACTACCCTGGTCTCTAAGACCAACCTCCCAGTCTCTAAGACTAATTCCGTGGTCTCTAAGACCAAACCTCCCAGTCTCTAAGACTAATTCCCTGGTCTCTAAGACCAAACCTCCCAGTCTCTAAGACTAAACCTCCTCAATCTCGAAGATTGAACCCCTTAGTCTCTAAGACTGAAATATAAATTCTTGAAAAGTGTATTTGTGCATTTTTGTTTGTAATAAAAATGTTTGTTCCCTGTATCTGGACGTTTAGTGTATGCAATGTGAAAATGTTTGAAAACATTTTTGTGAGAGCCCTAGTGATCATAGTCTAGACTCGAGAAAGAATCCTAGTTCGCTATGATCAAGGCTCTGATACCAAGCTGTCACACCCTGGCTTTTGCGGAAGCGTGGGTTTATTTGGTGTAACTTCTTAATACCATAGCAACAATCATAACAATGCTATATGATAAAATACGGGATGTTCATCCATTAAAATAGTTCAGAAAATGCGCAACATATTGTCTTAAAACATCGATCCCAAAACATATTACAAACCATGACTTGTTTAAAATGAGTTCATAAGACTCAACGAAAAACTACCAACAAAATGAGGATTTAAGACATGAAACCCGTCTAGGAAGGAGTTGCACCTCCCCAAACCCTACGACCCTGGATGACATCCTTATTTAGTACGCAGCTATCATGCATCACTTGCCAGATCCTATTCATTCCCTGAAATACATGTAGTTTGAAAAGTCAACAAAAGTTGAGCGAGTTCATGTGTAAGTTTGTGTGTATAAGCCTTTAAAATAAGTCTTGTCTGAATAAAAGTCCCTGGTATGTAGCAATAAGGAAAAAAAACTGATCACCAATGGGTTGCAAAGCCAATGGTATGTGTGAAAATGGTGTAGGAAGACTCAAACCTAGCAAATTTGTCTCCGGTATGAAGACACAGTCACCACTAAGGGCCGCCCCGGCCTCACGGGTGTGGGCTCGCTACACCCAAATAGATCTATCACTCATGTCCCTTGGTCCTACAATGAGGATTAATGGCCTTAGGTGTCATGCCCACCACTCACATGATCTCATAGTAAAAACCCTCCTTAAGCAAACCATACCATGTAAATAAATGTCTGTAGTAATTGTAACATGTATTTCACCCCCGAAGTATAAAACTGAAAATAGTTAAGAGGAAAGGGGGACATGAACTCACAGTAGTGCGTCTTGTACCATATCTCAAACTCTGTCTGCTACACGACAACCTACACGTACTAATGTCTATTAGACGAACGGGCCGTGCCTTGGCTTAGAGTTTAGTGTTTTGAGTTGCGTTACTTTGGTATTATTTTTGTTAAAATAATAATAATTATTTTAACTTAACTATCGTCTTTAGGAAAATAGTTAGGCAACTATTTCGTATCTACACTTCTTAAATATTTTTACGTGCGCATTCCCTTCCCAAGGATGGGGTACTTATACATGTATACAACTAACCTCCTATACTCTGCATTTCGTTATAAAAATTATGGCGAGTTTTATGTTTGAAAAACATAGTCTAAAATATGCTAGTAACCACTTGTCTAGAAAATATTTATTAAGAGTTAGGATTTTCGGAAAAATTTCGCCATAGTCTCCTTTGTAAATAGAGGTGTCCATGCTTAATAGCATATCATTCTCTTTTACATATATCCCGTAGATTGTTCTCACATAGCCAACCCGACAATCATACATGCAATATACCACTTATGTCATTTCATCTTTATTAATCAAAACTGGACTGTTTTCGAGCATTTTAATAAAATAGTTAACCTTCTCCAAAAATTCCAAAATTTTTACAGAATGTCATATATGTTCCAAATTTTATTGTGTAAAAATATCGGGATCCAATTCATTACCAATATTTTACAGAAATTCATTTACCTGGCTGCAATCAGATTTGTCACTTTCTGACTGCAGCCTACGGAATAATTCACTAAAAATTAATCGTAACTCCGATTGACGAAATTCCAGTGGGAGAATTTCGGCGACAATAGTGATCATCTACAGTAAAAATTCCATGAGCTAATTCTACTCAGTTTTTAAGTTATGAATCCGAATACAACACACTTTTTAAGCAGTAAAATCGCAGCTTGAGCTGCTATCTAAAAATAATTCTTTAAAAATAGTAAACGACCTCGAAAAATTACGATTCCAGTGCCATTTGATTTGTTTTTCGAAAATACATAATTTAGGCTTCAGAAGTCGGTTTTTCGATTTATAATGACCCAGTTACAGCCTGTTGAAGTTGGCTGAAAATCAGCATGCTTTTTACAATGTAAATGTTACTAAAAACGCATCACCAAGTGTCCTAACAACGGTTTATCAATAAATTAATGATCAAACATCATGCATGCTTTAACCAAACCTAATCCAACCCGATTTCATCTTCATGCAAACTTTTTATGTAGGATTTTATGTAAGGTTTCATGTTCATCTTTTTAGTGTTCTAGTTCTTGTGATTTAAACAAATAAACATCATACCTCACATTATAACTAAGAATAAGATGGAACAAGGTGTAGAGACTTACTACTAGCTTCTAGCTACGGAAGAATCTGGTGAAGAAATATTGAGAAAAATATGGTGAAAAGACTAAAACAAAGCTTCCTTGAAAGCCCTTCAACTTGCAACCTCCATGGATCAACCTTGGAGCTTTAAGTGGAACTTGATGTTGGAGAAGATGAAGATGTTGAGGGGTGGTGGTGGGTTCGGTTATGGGGGAGCCGAAATAAGAGAGAGAGAGTAGTGAGGTTGGAGTGTGATTTTTGAAGTAATGATGAGAAACCTTGGAACCATACTCTTATAAGATCACTTCCATGTTTTAGCAAGTCCTACAAGCAACAATCTATTATTTTAATCAACAAATCAAGAAGGCATGATGAAGATAATTTGGTGGGTCCACATGGACCGAAAATCGGTTGGGGGGGGGGGGGGGGTCTTGCTGCAATTTTTCCAACTAAAATGTAACCATAAGTTAAATTGTAAGTACTTGAGGTTATATGTTAGTTATAGGGTTTTGAGTGGGTGTTATGACAAACGGGGATCATGACTAGCCATAAATAATAAAACAGTGTCATTGACAAAAATTTAGTGTCCCGGGTAATGTCAGGTTATCCGGTTAGGTACTATCCCGTTTAAGTGTTTAATTAGTTCAGATAATGTCTTTTATATATATTTTTGCAACGCAAATTATTCCCGGCACTTAGGAAAATATACAGGACTATTCTGCCATATTTTTGCACCTTACTAGTATAATACAATGCTGAATTTTATAAGAGAATGCAGAATTCTGCATTTAAAGTGTGTTTTAGGCACTTCCCGGCACTATAACTATCACTTAGTGACGCAGTTTTATGGTCCTCACTCCCCTACACTCCAAACTAGTGTAGTACCCTGTCCCTGGCTCATACGGGCCATAATAATATTGTCTGTCTAAGTGTTGGCATTGTCAGCATTATTTCTAAATCAACCGTTCAATGTGTTAATTGTGCTGTGTGCATCAAGTATGTCACTAATGTTTGTGTGTAATTAATGGAGTGACTGTATAAAATATGATGCACATGTATGTATGATACAAAAGTCATAAAGCAGTTTAAGTTGTCAGTAGTAATTAAGCACATAATTAAAATTAATTAATTGCACAGTACCTGTAATTGTGAGGGTTGTCACACACAGCGCGACGTGTTTTGCGGTTTCGATTCGTGTGTCGAGCGTTGCGATGCAATAGAGTTTCCTATTCAAATTACTTTTAATCCCAACTACTATATCAACATACAATCATCCTTATTTCATATTTGTTTAGCGTTTGCGATTGAGTTTCGATTGCGTTTTGATTGATCACCACAACATAAACATAAATAAACATGCACAAGTAACACATAAGGCACACACACACATAAGGACAGTAACCAGATTGCGTAATTCGAGTTGCGAATTCGATTGCGATAAGCGATAAATCGATTAAGCATGCGATAAATAGCGATTACTAGCGATTATTAATAGATACTCCCACATAATACAACTAAAGCGATAATAAAATTAGACTAACTACAAGTCAAAGAAGTCAAAACAGGAATTGAGCAAGGAGTGACAGATCGCAATTAGCAATCTTGTCTTCCTTTGACTTCAATCTTGAATTTGACTTTGACTTTCGAAACACAGGGTGTTACAGCCCTAACATCATCACTACAAATTCAGTATCAATCGTCATATGTTAGGGTTTAACATGTCCCATTCGATCTTATTCCTATGCTTACATACACGAATTCTATAGATTTTCTTCCTAGGGTTTGAACAAAACCCTAAATCGCATTACATTAATAATCGCAACAAGCATGACGCATCATCTCAATCTGGTGGTGAGCAGAGTGATGGAGTTTGGATTTAGTGGTGAACGGAGTGATGGAGTTCATATCTGGATATGTTTGAATCTGGATTGGGGTTTTGTTTGGCAGCGACATAATTAAGTGGATGGTAGTGGCAGGTGGTGGTCTTCGGGTGGTGCTGGTCTTGATGTTTGGCAGCGACATAAATAAGTGGGTGGAGGTGGTGGAAGTGGCAAGAAGTGGTGGTGGTGGTCTTTGGGTGGTGATGGCCGGTGAGGGTGGGTGGTGCTGGTCTTGATGTTTGGCAGCGACAGAATTAAGTGGGTGGTGGTGGTGGTATTTGCAGGTGGTGGTGCTGGTCTGGATGTTAGAGAGAGAGAGAAAGAGAAGAGTTGAGATATAGAGGACATAACAACGACAGATTATGTGTGCTTTTCTTATTTTTTATATTTGTTTATATTAGTATTTAGGGTAAAATGATCAAAATACCCTTATGTGGGATCCACTTTGTCAGATTTAACCATGAAAAATAACTGAGTTAGGGCTAAAGAACATAACATGCAAGAGTTTGCAAACATCGAATATGTTTTTTGTAGTTTTTGAAGACAAATGACACACTTTGCAACCTGGTGTCAACGTAAAGGACGAGTTTTGTAATTTACTCTATTTTTTTATAGAGTAAACTGCCATTTTGGTCCCTGTGGTTTGGGTATTTTTGCCATTTTAGTCCAAATCTCAAACTTTTTAAATCTGGGTCCCTGTGGTTTCATCTTTATTGCCATTTTAGTCCAAAATTCAAAATCCCCATTTTTTTGACTGTTCAAAAAAGTTTGAGATTTGGACTAAAATGACAATAAAAGTGAAACCACAGGGACCAAAATGGCAGTTTATTCTTAATTTTGGACTAAAATGGCAATAAAAGTGAAACCACAGGGACCCAGATTTAAAAAGTTTGAGATTTGGACTAAAATGGCAAAAGTGTCTAAACCACAAGGACCAAAATGACATTGTACTCTTTTTTATATCATATTATTTTATCATTATATTTAAAATCTTTTGCCTATTTGTGGCCATGTTTTCCGTTGATCATATCCTCAGCCTACTTCATCATGAAATCAGCTCCCATAACCAAATCCTTGATCCCAATTCCACCAAACATCTCCCAAATCACATATGTTTCATTCAACCAACAATTCAAACTCAAAACCCACATCAATTCCTCAAACAATGACAACCAAATCATCGAAAACCCATCCATGTCCGATATCTTACAATCATCCAAAGCACAAAACCTCGATCTCCACCTGCAAACACTCGGACCCTTTTTCAGAATCACTGCAAAGAGTCTGGAAACAAACAAGGTGCTTGGAAAAGCAGAGGGCGTGATTCGGGTGTGGTGGAAGAAAGGGAAGATTCTGCATTTGGATTCGATTAAGTTGACCCGGGAAACATTGGGTATGGATAGGTCCATATTTGGAATCGGGTTGTTTATTGGAGCGGTTATGATCCGGCATGGGTATGATTGTGGCTGTAAAACTGCTGAGTTGCTTGCCATTAATGATTCCGATGTTTACCATGCCAAGGTTTTTGTTTTCTACTTTATGTTTTTCCTTGGTAACGTTGGTCGGGTTTGGGTTGACTTGTTTGACTCGTTTAATTAAACAAGTTGGGTTGTGTTGATTGACATGTTTAATAAAACAGTCAACCTGTTTAAAACATAAATACAAAAATTTCTTTAAAGCAAGTTTAACCTCTTAGTTACAACTTGCTAGCCCGTTTAACCCTACAACTTGATTAGAGCCTGTTTGCAACCTTTGAATTTGTTTATAACCAACCACTTGACTCGTTTAGATAAATGAATTACACAGGTTATGGTTAGGTTGATTTGTTTAACCTGTTTAATTAACGAGACATGTTTTACAAAACACGACAAGCAACCAACACGTTCAAAATCATAAATTCATAATAAAAAAAAATATATATATATATGCAGGGGCGGATCTAGTTAGTGGTGAGGGGTCGCCCGGGATACCCCTCAACTTTCTTGGCGAAGTATAAATTTTTTTTTCTTTAATCTCCGTTTTATTTATCGAGATGCCTCTAAGTAAATGTTAGGATACCCCCCAGAGTGTAGTGAAGATAAAAAAAAATTAAATTTTACGGTCATGGAAACGAAAATTTCCTGTTGGAAACTTGCAGAGTCACTCTTCTTAGAAGAATGAAGAATATGAAGATTTATATTAATATAATATAATAATATGAGAGCATTGGGACAAGGTAATACTAGTCTCCAAACGTAAGAGATATTTAGTCAAACTTCAACCATTTATAGTTTATATGATTTATTATGAACATTATTTATTTGTTTTTTTTATTTTTCGTTCTTTCTCCCTGCATAAAAATTTCCTTGATAAGAGTTTTTAAACTCCAGTTATATAAAACTAAAGATAAATTTTTTAAATATGATTCAATTTAAAACATATGATTCTAAACTTCCTATAAGACTACATGCTTTAAGCCTTTAACAAATATTTGTTGTTTTTTTTATAGTTAAAGATATTTTTATTACAAACTAAAAGTTATTTAGAAAACTTCAAGATAACATATAAAGTTTTATAAAAAAATATTTGATATCGTGTTTTCGTGTGTGTGGTACACTCATTAATAATAAAAAAATCATAATCAAGATATGCTTTAGAATGTAAAATTAAAATTATATTTGGATCCCGTATTTGATATCTTTTTATTCAATCCATGAAATACACGGGTTTTATACTAGTATATATACACACACACACTAACCGCAAAGGTCCCTAAGGGTTCTCAAATTCGCAGGGATGACCCTATATAAAAAAAATTTTTAAGGGTACTTTTTACTAGCCGCACAGGGCCCCTTAGGCCCTCAAATAATTAGAGACATATATAAGTAAAAATTTTGGGATACCCCTGACTTTTTCTTCTAGTTCCGCCACTGTATATATGTGGCAAGTTTAACACATCATTCCGTCTAACCGTATAACTTAATTACAACACGGCAATTCATTTACAATTGTTTGACTCGTTTAGATATATGGGTTATACAAGTTGTGTTTGGGTTGCACGATTTAAATGTGTCTGGGTTATGATTGATATCTTTTACACATATACATAGATAAATATATGAGTCATGCTTAAGTCATCATGCTAGCTCGTTTAAGTGTTTAACCCTACAACTTATTTACAAAACGTCAATCCATTTGACTCGTTTAGATAAATGGGTTACAAATGTCGTGTTCAGGTTACACGATTTTAAGTGTCCGAGTTAGGATTGATATCTTTGACACAAATAGTGTAGGGGTTGTGTTTGAGTTAACAGTTCAACCTGTTAACCTGCTAACTTGACACGATTGTCTCTCCCTATTACACATTGTAGAAAAATGTGTTACGTTGTGTATCTAATAGAATGTTGAATGGTCTTGCTTGGCAACTTGCAGCTTGTGAAGTTTTATAGAAGAATAGGTTTTGAACCAGTGTATGAGGTAACAGGTTCGTCGATGGGGGATCTTGCCCACATGTTGGTATGGGGCGGTGTGGGCACGCGCATGGATGCTAACGTTGAACGTCTTCTCTTGAAGTGGTGTACGCGATTCATGGCTAATAAAGGTTCAAATTTATAACAAACATATACCTTTCTAGTGAAAATGATTATCTCAATTGGTTAAAGTTGTTTAAAACATGTTACAAAGGGTTGTTTATAAGAGCTAGCTTGTTACATTTGTAGTGTTGTAATGATTCTTATACATATTTTTGACCTGACCCGTGGGTCAATCCTTTTCAAACTAGACATGTTGACATACAACCAAACACTGTGTGCTCAACACTCATACCATTCTTTGATTCTTTCATCTCGACCCCCAATTTTTACTTTGAAATATTTCTTATAATTTTGTTGGGTTTGTTTGATTCAGTTTTAACTGTAAGATACATGTATAGTGGACGTGACTAATTCATATTCTCATTAGCTTTCAATATGTTCGTTCTTTTAAACAAGCTTGTTGTCCGACTCCTTGGCTACACATGTTGGGAAATGATGTATTTGTTTTACTCATTCAAAGGTATACACTTTTTTTTTCTTCTAAAAGAGAGTGTCTTCTTTATTGTGTTTTGTACTTTCACTTTATGTCAATTTTGGGGCGCATCCACATGTAAGGGTGTTAGGAGTGGTGCTCGGCAAACCCACTTTGCCACTTCGGTAAAGTGTGGCAAACCAATGCCACGTATTGTTCAAGGCACACAACGAAAGATATGATATGGCATAGTACCGGACGATCAGAAGATGGGACTATGCGTCATCCAGTTGATGGATCTGCATGGCAAGACTTTGATAAAAAGTACCCAAACTTCGCGATGGAGCCACGAAATGTTCGCTTAGGGCTTGCAGCTGACGGTTTTAATCCCTTTATCAACGGTAGTGGATCCTCGACTCATAGCACGTGGCCGGTTATACTCACCACATATAATCTGCCTCCCTGGCTATGCATGCGAGAGTCCATATTCATGTTGACCTTGTTGATTCCTGGCCCTAAATCACCGGGGAAAGACATGGACGTTTTCCTTAGACCGTTAGTGGATGAGCTTAAACAATTGTGGCAGACAGGTGTACGTACTAAAGACGCAGCAACAAACACATACTTCACAATGAAGGCGGCGTTGTTATGGACCATAAATGACTTTCCAGCCCGTAGTAGTCTATCAGGTTGGAGCGGACAAGGCTACATGGCATGCCCAACTTGTAACCAAGACACTCCTTCAATACGTGTAACTGGTAAATGTGCTTATGTTGGTCATCGCCGGTTCTTAGATGCCAACCATCCTTGGAGAACAAGTCTCGACTTTAACGGGAGACCCGAGACACGAGACCCTCCGAGACAGTTTAGCCCAGCTGTCATAGAAGCTCAACTCGGTCGTTTAATTAATCGTCTACCAGGCAAGCATCCGGATTTTGGAGGTGGGAGGATAACCCGGTTAGATTTCGAGTTGAACTGGTCCAAAAGAAGCATATTTTTTGACCTTGAGTATTGGTCTTCTCTGCAGCTGAAACATAACTTAGATGTAATGCATATAGAGAAAAATGTGTGCGACAGCTTGCTCGGTACTCTTCCAATGAACGATAAGAGCAAAGACACGCCAAATGCGCGGTCCGACTTGGAAAAACTAAACATTCGGCCGACACAATGGCTGAAACAATCGGGTGGCAAGTTCTTAAGTCCCCACCCAAAGTACTCATTCAAGTCCGATGATCGAAAACTTTTTTGTCAGTTTATAAAAAATGTTAAATTACCAGATGGGTTTGGATCTAATATCAGTAAGAGGGTGACAGATAACAATGCTAACATTACCGGGTTGAAATCTCATGACTGTCATATCCTCATGCAACGTTTGATACCGATTGGGGTTAGAGGGCTTTTGACTAAAGATACATCTACACCAATAGTAGACCTTTGTATGTTCTTTAAGCAACTTTGCTCTAGAACACTATCGGTGGATGATATGAAGAAAGCAAAGGATGACATTGTTACCATCTTATGCAAGTTAGAGATGATCTATCCACCTGCGTTTTTTGACATTATGGTTCATTTACTTGTGCATTTACCTGATGAAGCGATTGCGGGAGGTCCAGTAGCTTTTAGATGGATGTATCCATTTGAAAGGTACATGAAAAAACTAAAGAACTATGTCAAAAACCCGGCAAGGCCTGAAGGTTGTATAGCTGAACGTTATGTGTTTGAAGAAGCTCTAACATTTTGTTCAATGTACCTTAAAGATGTTCAGACTAAGTTCAATCGCCCAGATAGAAACGCTGATGTCGTTGTTGAAAAAAGAAAGTTATGGGTGTTTGAGTCCAAATGTCGTCCTGTTGGCGCAACAAAGGACAAATATCTATCATTCATCGAAAAAAGCAAGATGGAATGGTTTGTCCTCGAAAATTGCGCAGAAGTTAGGGAGTACATGAAGTGAGTGCTTCTATCTTTAACTTTTCATAATCTGTTAATTGGTATTTTTCATTCCTTTCTTATATTTGTCATCAATGTAGTGAATTCAAACATACACATCCCCAAGATGATCTTAAAACCAAATTTCCGGGATGGTTTCTCCATAAGGTATAATACATATATAACACTCATTACTCTACACTTGCTAGGTAATACATATATAACAAACATTATTACTCTATATTTGTTAGGTACATTCGATGAAAACACAAAATTCTCCAGAATTCCACCCGGAGTTGTATGCTCTTTCAATTTGTGCGAAAATGACTGCATTAACTTACACTGCTTGCATAGTCAACGGTGTTAGGTATAAGACACTTGAACGTGATGCAAAATGCACAACGCAAAACTCTGGGGTGGAAGTCGTTGGAGAGAACGGTGTGAAATTTTATGGCCAATTAGAAGAAATTATTGAGTTGCGTTATACAAATAATTATTCCACTGTCCTATTTCGGTGCAAGTGGTTTGATACTGGAAGGGGTGTAAACCATGACAATAATATCACCAGTATAAGCACTGAACGTGAATGGTACAAAGACGATCAACTCATATTTGCTTCGCAAGCCAAACAAGTGTTCTTCATCCAAGAAACGTCTCGAAACCAAAAAAACAAACACAGGTGGGTAGTCGAAAATGTTAATCATCGAAGAATTTGGGATCGGCCATTAAGTGATGATGACCGCGTCAATAAGGTTCAAAATGTTGACAAAGGCTTAGAAGATAATGACGTTGTCGACAACAACTCTTCATCTGACTGTCCACTTGTCATTGACTTGACCCAATACTTTCAAATTGGATCTTCTCATGTTACTGCGGGTGAGCCTTCAATTGAAGTTGATCCCCCAACGGCTACCGTCGATGAAGTGTTTGAGGTCGAGACTGATTGTGATGAGGTCGAGGCTGATTGTGATGAGGATGATCCCGATTATGTGGAGTCTGACTAAAAGAAAAGTTATTGTAATTTATATTGATTTGTAATTGATAAACACTTGTTTGAAATATTTATTTGAATTTGAGTTACCGTTGTTGTACTTTCGCTTAATTTGTATTAGATACACATGCTGTAACATTTGTAACTTTATAGGGATTATGTTTTCGGTATTGTTGATATTCGCGTATCTGATGGCTGATGTGGCCCCCTGGGGACATGGGTGAGGAGATAGCCGACTTGCCTGAAATGGAATATGGGAAGCCCGAGGATAGAAAGGTAGAGCCTGTGGAATCTAGGAAAGTAAAGATCACAAGGCCTGATAAAACAGAAATCACTTTAGAAAAACAGGCCTTAAAGAAAACATTCATCAAACCAACTGCTGTTTCAGACCAGGCCGAGACTCAGGATGGAGAGAGAGAGAGAGAGAGAGAGAGAGGGAGGGGGCGTGGGGTGGGGTGGGGTCCATTCCAATCTCAACCGATCACATCTTTTTCCTTTTTTTGTGCATTGCGTTTTAGAAAAAAAAACATTTTTTATGTGTTTTCAGTCCATTGCGTTTTAGAAAACAGACATTTTAAGTGTTTTCTGGCCATTGCGTTTTACAAATAAGACATTTGTATGTGTTTTTGGTGCATTGCGTTTTAGGTAAAACACATTATTTTTATGTGTTTTTAGTCCATTGCGTTTTAGAAAATACATTTTCTTTTGAGTTTTTTGGCTATTGCGTTTTAGAAATAAGACATTTCTTTGTGTTTTCTGGCCATTGCGTTTTACAAATAAGACATTTCTTTGTGTTTTTTGTGCATTGCGTTTTAGAAAAATGTCATTTTTAGGTTTTTTTTTCATTGCGTTTTACGTAACTGGGGGTTTTTCTATTGCGTTTTACGCAACTGGGTTTTTAATTTTTTTTTTTTGAAAATATAGCAATAGTATACTCGTTTTAAAGATAAAAAACGCTCGTTTTTTTGGTGCAGTTTTTATAAAAAAATAATGTCGTATGAAAGAGTTATTAACGTTTAAAAAATGGGGGGGGGGGGATTGGAGGAGATAGAAACTATTGTCTTGCATTGACTAGAATACCCCTAAAGAAATTCGCGCGCCTCTTTTATTCCCTTCACTTTTCATCATTTAATCTTAGCCCTTAATTAACTAAATGGATGGTCAAGATCACTTCCTAGCCTTCTTAGCCAAATAAACTTCCTATTGTATCTCCACCCTTAAAAAGTTTACCACTTCACCAAATGTCTAAACCATTGCCAACACTTTTCACCAAATTTTAAACACTTTTCACTGATTGACGTGGCGCACTCTGATTGGTCGATTTTTTAGTTTGTCACTCTCAAGTGTTTAACCACTTCTAACACCCTAAAGAAAGGGTAGGTGCCCCTTGAAAAAAAGTATTTTGTGTTATTTTTAGGAGGAAACGCTGGCCGGCTTTTTTTTTTTTTTTTTTGCTAAAAGAGCGTGTGTTCTTTATTGTGTTTTCCACTTTCACTTTACAATAACTTAGGGACGCACCCACAAGTAGAGAAAGAGAAGTATGCACCCCTTGCAAAAATAGAATTTAGTGTTATTTAACCTGAACTCCCTTAAAAGTTTGGTTAAACTCTTCCGATTGCCTCCTCTAAAATAGAATCATGGGTTCGCCACTACGTCAACTCCGTTTCCCCTTTACTTTTCTTCTTCGTCTCAAAGTCTCGTCTCTGCCACACTACCATCGTCATACTTGTTGTTGATCACTTTTGTTGTGTTTCATTGGTGTACAATTTTAATTTTAAATGAAATTTAATTTTATTTATTAACAAATAAGAGTAGGGTTCGCACGGAAAGTGTGTTTTTCCTAGAAAGTCTAGGAAGCGATCAGGTCCATCCGATTGGTGTGTTTAAGGGTTGAGATTAAATCAATGGCAATATTGTAATATTTGAGTTTAATTAATTGATTGTTTTAAATGAATAGGGGCAATTTTGTCAAATGGTCGTTTTTTAAATCAATTAGATAACTGCAATCCCTACTTTCATGGGATTTTCCCCCTCTCTCTCTCCATTATTGATTTGATTTTCTCTCTTTCTCTCTCCAATCCAACCCTAAACATAATAAAACCTGCGATCTCTACTCCCCCTTGCTGTTGGCGACGCAAAACAGGACCCCAAAAGCATTCAGATTTCGGTTCCAAGGCTTGTTGATACCCCTTTTCTTCACTAGGTATTCATATCTTGTGTTGTGATTAAAATTCTTGAAGTGCATATACATTTTTGATCTTAATCTGCTTGTAACTTGGCTGTGTTTTTTCTGTTTTAATTGATGATTGTAGAGAGGCATGTAAAACACAGCGTCAAGAATCTGCTTGCTGTTAAAACACATCGTCAAGAATATGCTTGCTGTTAAAACACAGTGTCAAGAATCTGCTTGCTGTTAAAACACAATGGCCTGCTTGCTGTTAAAACACAATGTCAAGAATTTGTTTGCTGCTAAAACAACATAAAACACATTCAGAGTGTTAAAATGCAAAATAACTGTTAAAACACAACCTGATTATATATTGACTTCAGATTGTTAAAACACACTGACTTCAACCTCTCTGACTGGTAAAACACATCACCAAGAACATGCTGATAGTTTCAGATAAACACATTGACTTGCAGATTTGAATTCGAAAACAATAAAAATTCCGAAAATCATGGAATTTTAGTTAATGAAGATACATTCCAAAAATAAAATTAAAATGTGAAATTACATGATAGCCCTTCTACTTAAAATCCCTCAATGACACATGTCCAAATCTTATTCCTTCCTAGACTTTCTAGGAAAAATAGACTTTCCACCCAACTCCTACTCTATAACAAATAATATCTCATATTAAATACATAAAGCAGAAGAGTGCGCAATAAAACCGACTAACCTGTTCCAGTCATGCAATTGCAACCATTAAAACAAACACAACCATAGGCGGTTTTTGAAAAACTAATCTTTGACGAAAGATCTAAGCTTCACACCTTGAATCAACGAACCATCACGCTATTTGAAGTTTTTTTTTTTCACAAACCGCGATCCCGACTCAATGAATTAAGACAAATCTTGAAACCAGAATACCCAAATGTGAGGTGGTTGGTGTTTGTGTGTTATTGTAGGGAATCCGGGTACCCGTTTTAATTTAGTTTTTTTTATATAAAATCTAATTTATTTTTAAAGTAAATTGCTCGGATGGTCCTTGTGGTTTCCAATTTTTCACATTTAGTCTCCACATTTCTAAAATTACATGTATGTTCCCTGTTGTTTAACAACGTGTTACTCGGATAGTCCCCACATTGGATGGTTATTAACTTATCCAGTTAAGTGTGTAAGATTACTAAATTACCCTTATTATTAAAAAAAAGCAAAACATTAAAAAAATATAAAATTCTCCTATATATTAATAAAGGAATGCTTTGAACAGTAGAAGGGTTTTTTGGTAAATTACATACATATTTGTGCCCTCAAGCCCTGCCCTACACCCACCGTTGAAAGAGAGATACGCCAACCAATAATATCACAGAACCCCCCAAATGGTTCGATCACAGAAAGAGAGAAACACATGGAACCGGAAGAAATCCGGCAAGTGTGAGAGAGGAAGAGTGATGCAGCAGAGATCCACATTTGAAAACGACGGTGGTACCGGGGTTTCCGGTCACTGCAGCGGCGGTCAACAGTGGTGGCTAGGGTTCGATTGCGGTTTCAGGAGGGATTAGCGAAACGCGATAATGATGAAGATGGCCGGCGAAATACCTAGGGTTTCGGCTAAGTTCTGGCAGAAGGATTAAAGCTTGCATGTTCCATTCCAAGTAGATCGGTGACGGATTCGTCTGCATGTATGCTTCTCCAATTATTAAGGTATAACCCATCTACCTCACCCCATCAATCTCATCACAATATCTCTGCCTCTGTCCCCGGCGACGTCTGGCGACCAAAGGTGAGGTTTATTGTTGGGGTTTACATCATCCTATATGTTCGCCGTCTTCTCTTCGTTCTTTTGTTGTAGATGACTGAGTTTAGCTGTGGGTTTGATGCTCTTAACTCTTTAGGGTTTTTAGAACTTTGTGGATGAGAATAACCTTTGAAACATGGTGTAATTTGGTTTTCGTAAATACCTTTGATGTGCTTACAAAAAGGAAAGTGGTTCTGTTTCAGTTAGTGTGAATATTTTAGATCACAAATCAGCATATGGATCTTACTTTTCGGTGGATTAATTTGATTTGAAGCTAATTGTAGTGGTTTATAGTGTTGGAGAACATCAAAGCGGAAACCTACTGGTGTATGGTGAAGAGGAGCAGAATCGATGGTCTCAATCTAGACAGTTGGAATAAGTTTTGAGAGCCTGGAGTTCGGACAGGAGTGTTCCTTTTTTAGTTGTGGTCCGAATAAACAATATGTTTATTGAAATATCGGAAGGCAAAAGGAGTTCAAAAGCAATTAAATGAAATCCGATTGTTGATTTAATTCATTGAACTTTTAGTGAACTGGTGGTATTAGTTTTTTTTTAAGTGTGGGCCATAAACATGTTACTAATTTTTTTAATGGGTTTCAATTTCTAGGTAAATTAAGTTGATTGAGACTTGATTAAGTTGGTAGTAGGAGACTTTGTGAGACTTGAGTAATTAGCTAAACTGATATTTTGTTAAGACCGTGTGTAGTGAGGCGTGATTTATAAATTTTTTTCAAAAAAAACGCCCTATAACGCCCCGGTAACCACTACACCCGGCGTTACCGGGCGTTATTTTTCAAAAAAATTGAATCTGGCGTGATTATTAAAACGCCATTTTGCAATTGTTGGAGCTTTGACTTATGTTGACCCACCAATGAGAAATCACTTTGTTTTTTTTTTTTTTTTTTTTTTGTTTAATGATTGGTAGGGGCATTATGGGGCATTATACCCACTACACCACTTTTGTTATAATGCCCCATCGCTGACTAGGACGCCACGTGTCGGATAATGCCCCATGGTGGGGGCATTATAACCCACTGCCACTACACATGGTCTAATTAGGTGCTTTACATAAGTTTTTTTTTCTAAATTTGCTGTCTCCAGTAATGCACAATTAATTGAAGCATAAAATATATGTTATCAAACCGAGAACGATTATACGATTCGGTTTAGCGCGCTGCAACGCACGCGGGGTTTAAAACTAGTTAATTTAATCACTAAATTTAAATGGACCCGTCCATGGCTTTATAGCCTAGTGGCATATTGGGGGTGGGATAAGACTTTGGGACCAATAGGTCCTGGGTTCGATTCCCACAAGGGGGTTTTTCCCATATTTATTGGGTTTCTTCCTGAATTGGTGTATATGCATTATGCCTAGTGGAGATGGATATGATCAGGTGGTTCCGCTGGTGGCACGATGATACTCCAGTGGTCCGTCAGTTATCCAAATTTACCGTTCAAAAAAAAAAAATTTAAATGGACCCACCCAACTTTCTCATCCAATCAACCCTTCAAACCATCTTTGTAGGACCTACACACAAAAACCACCATCTCCAACCTTCTCCACCAACCTTTCCAGCTTCTCCATAGTTGCCCAAGAACTTAAGTAACCCCACCATTGTAAATCTTAACCAATATATAAAATCATAAGTACTTTGGATGCACCTTCCATGAAATGTCACCAACTCCTCCATCTTCCATAAAATCAAGAGCATTATGGGAACTCCTCCGCCTTCCATGAAACGTCACCCAACTCATTGGCAGCGAATGTGGTGGTTGATATGGTGGATATGTTTCTCTCTCTCTTTCTGTGCAACTAATAACCACTATTAAAATTGCATATATTACTCCATTGGTCCGTCAATTATACAAATTTGCGGTTAAAGAAAAAGTTACATATATTCATATGCAGTTTAATAGTTATTGTTTATTAATGTTGATTTTGTTGTTGTACATGTACATAACCGTTCCTGAGACACTGGACCTGGACTAAAGTTGCAGATGGGCTAAAGTTAGGAGCCGGGCTTGATGCATTCTTATCCTACATCTAATCTTTTAACTTATAACAAAAAGACTCCAAATAATGACACATGTCATTCTCTCCTTCAATCTCATAAATTTTATTTATATTTAATAAATTTCTTTCAATATTAATATTAATAATTAATATATAGATATCATTTATTTTATTCTTATCTTTATCTAAGATTAATAAATAAGTTTGATTTTGCAATTTAGACCCTTTGTTTTTTTTACTTTTAACCCAAAGTTTTTCATCTTTTGCAATTTAATCCAAACTCTTTTTTATTTTCAATTTTGGTCAACCGTACTTATCATTCTTCCCAAGTTTTTCGTTTCGTTCTAAATTTTGTGAGTCACTGCACCCCAACGTATGTGTGGGGTTCAACATTTTTTTCGTATATTTTTTCTCGTTTGACTGGCCTGTCGCAACACATATATTTTTCTCCGTTTAACAAGTTCGACCAACGCGCGGGTCCTGGATTGACTTAGTTATTTTTTCTATGTTTTACGTTTCGATTTAATTTCTCTGCAACGAGCATTCGTGATTTAAAAATTTTACGTCTACTTTTCGCTCGGCGTTATTTTTTTCGTTTTTATTTAATTTGTTTTTATGAGTTTTTCCGGTGTTGGTAGACGCTGACAGTGGTATAACATTGGTACTACTTGACACAGTTTTACAACAACCGCTTAAAAGGGGAGGATCATTTGAGAAGAAATTAATATTAGAAGAAAATAATAATGATAAAACAATAAATAGTTTATAATGTTTCCCATTAATTATTTTCTCTCTTATTAATTAGACAGAAACATTTTATCCTACACATTTAAACATTTTTCCTACACATATCGAAATTTATCGTTCATATATCATACACATGTCAAAATTTATCTTTTAATAAGGAAATCAATCCTTCATTTTATCCTACACATGTCGAAAATTGTTTTTCACCGTAAATTAGGTTTTTTTGAAAGTGTATATTTTAAAAATAAGTTACAAGTTTAATTAGTTAAATAGTTTTTGAGAATACAAAAGTTAATTAAAATTATGAATTTACCTATATGCCTATATCAAAACATTAAATACACATATTAATAGAGCGTTTCTATTGGTTTAAAACTTATTATTTCTATTGTTATAAAAATTTCCTCTTATTTGAACTTATCACTAGCTTTAGGGTGAGAGGGGCACTCCTCTCTTAGGGGGGTGACCTCTCTTACACACACCCAATCAGCACGCGCCACGTCAACTCCCCCCTTAACTTCCCCCACACCCTCAATTTGATGGCGGCACTCCTCTCTTGGGGGACTTGTTTTTTTTGTTGTAATTATGCATGTTTATAAATTAAATAAATATTAATAAAAATTAAATAAATATTAATAAAAATTAAATAAAATTTAATAAAAGACATTTCATTAAATTAAAAATAAAAATTACATTCAAACTAGAAAAATAAAAAAACAAACTACTCGTCGTCGGAATTCACTTCAAGGTGAGGTAGATCTAAACGTCCGAGATGCTCAACGAGATCGTGTTTTAGTCTCCCATGCGTTTCTTCGTCAATGAGCTCGCTAAAAGCTGTATCATCGAAGACGGGTTCGACTGGAGGATCTTGAATGTGTACCGATGCTATCGCCCTTCCGTCGTCTTTTATAATCATGTTATGTAAATTAATGCACGTATACACGATGGACCTTATCTTTTTCACCATTTTGGAACGCATTGGACGATTTAGTATTCCCCACTTCGCCTTTAACACACCAAACGCCCCTTCCACATCTTTTCTTGCGGCCTCGTGTTGCCTCTTGAACTTTTTTTCATTCAGGATGTGAGGATATGGAAAAGACTTCACAAACACGGACCAGCTAAGGTAGATCCCATCAGTAAGATAATACCCGCGTTTGTATAAGTGATCGTTCACCTGAAATGGACAATTTGGCGGCGTTTCATTTCGTTGAGTGAGAAATAACGGAGATTGTTGGAGCACGTTGATGTCGTTTTGTGAACCCGTCGGGCCACAAAAAGCATGCCAAACCCACAAATCTTGAGACGCCACCGCCACCGCCTCTAACATAACTGCCGGGTATTGATGATCGCCTCTCATATACTGTCCACGCAATTCTGTGGGGCACATTCTCCAGAAAAAGTGTGTACAATCCAGACTACCCAACATACCAGGTAGGTGATGTCTCTCCTCATGAGCCTGATACAATAGCGCAACGTCGTGGCGCGTTGGTCTACGTAAGAATTCACCAGCATACATTCTACAGATGGTCTCGCAGAAATAATCAAGGCACTCACGAGAGGTCCTTTCAGCCATATTTAAATACTCGTCGTTTTCGTCTGGTGGGTTACCGGTTGCAAGTTGTTTAATCCCAGAAGTAACCTTTTGCAACGCCGTGAAACTTTTCTTCATTTTCTCGTCCAAGCCCTCTTGAAACCACTCGTTATTCGCTTCCACGTCACTAACAATTTTTAGGAACAAAGACTTGGACATACGAAACCTCTGACAAAAAATATCGGCATTAAATTTTGGATTATCGACAAAATAATCGGCCATGAGTGTTTCGTGGCCTCCCACACGATCTCGACGGACAACTTTTTTTTACTAGACGATGCCTTGTCTAGTAGCTCCGCTTGTTGGATGAGATTTTGGAAGAAAATTAAACTACTATCGCTTGACGATGAATCTTCATCGTCGGGAAAGTCGGACAGGAGAGAAAAAAACGGGAACTTGGAATCCATTTTTTTTAAAGATTGGGTAAAAAAATTAGATGAGTTGAAGGGTTTATGAGAGTAATATAGTGAGAGTTGTTTTGAGTTTGAAAAATAAAAATATTGAAGTGGGTTAGTATTTATAGGGTTTAGGAGAATTTTTTTTATATATATAACCGTTTGAACATGGATCTCTCAATGGTGAACACCCACCGCTCCCATTCCCTGATTAGGCTCCCCGAGTTGATGGCGGCGGTGTTCCCGCTCGGGGACTCACCTCACCGCAACCCTCCCCGCAAAGCGCCCCGGACACCCTTAGATTGGGGAAGGATCATCTAGGAATAAACTTAATGTGGGAAGAAAAGAAATAATGGTAAAACAATAAATAGTTTATAACTCATCCCATTAATTATTTTTCTTCCTCATTAATTAGGCAAAAATATTTTATCCTACACATTTCAAAATTTATCTTATACATATAGAAGAGCCGCCATGAATCGAATTCCGACGAAAGAAGCATTATCGAGCAAGAACATTGTCTTGGATTCTACGGATTGTGTTTTTTGTGAAGAAGTTATTGAATCGGTCGATCACCTGTTCTCGGGTTGCGCCTGTGTGGTTCAAGTCTGGAACATGGTATGTGAATGGTTAAAAGTCCCTCCGTTCTATGCTTTTTCTTTCTCGGATCTTCTGGACATTCACAATAGTTTGGTTGAGGACTACAAAGCTAAGGTTATCGCTGAAGGTATCATTCGGGTATCCATCTGGTGCATTTGGAAAGCCAAGAACGGGAAGATCTTCTCTAATGGTGACCCGAAGTCAGAAGAGATTATTGGAGATATTAAAGCGGTCAGTTTCTTATGGTTGAAAAGTAGATCTAAAATAGGTAATGTTGTTTGGAGGGAATGGTGTAATTGGCCCTTGTATATGTTGTAATTTTTGTTTGGTGCGGTTCTGCGTTTTTTTTGCAGTCCGACTGTGTTAATGAAGTTTGCCTTTCAAAAAATATATATATATAGAAATTAATCATAAATATATCCTACACATATCGAAATTTATGCTTCATTTTATCCTACACATATTGAAAATTGAATTTCACCGTGAATTAGGTTTTCTTTGAAAGGATATATTTTAAAAATGAGTTACAAGTTTTAATTAGTTAACTTATATAAGAGAATACAATAAGTTAATCAAAATTGTGAATTTACCTATATGCTCTTATAATAACATTAAATACACATATTAAATAGAGTTTTTTATTGGTTTAAAACTTATTTTTTCTATTATTAAAAAAGTTTCTTCTTATTTGAATCCTCTACTAGATTTAGATTGGGGAAGGATCATTTGGGAAGAAACTTAATATAAGAAGAAAAAAAAAACACAATGGTAAAACACCATATAGTTTATAGTTCCTACCATTAATTATTTCTCTATGATTGGTTAGGCAAAAACATTTTATCCTACACATTTCAAAAATTTTCCAACACATATTGAAATTTATTGTAAATATATTATATAATATCGAAATTTATCCTTCACATATTTAAATTAATCATTCACTTTATCTCACACATAAAAAATATCCTTAGGTCAAGAGTTCGAGCCAGAGCCACCCCGGGTTTTAGTCCACCGTGCGTTACGCCAAAGAGATTCTCTCTTGTGGTGGCGCAAGCCCCTGCCACTGGCAGCGGATGGTATGGTTTCCTGGGGAACGCCGTTAGCCAAACTCTGACATCAGCGTGAGCCCGGTTAACAGAACATAGTCTGTCCAGAGTGGGGCATGGCCCTCTGTTTGGAAGGGTGTGAGATCTCTCTCTCTCTCTCAACTGTTAAAGATTCTCACCGCTTAAAAAAATCCTTCACCGTAAATTAGATTTCTTTGAACGAGTATATTTGAAAAATGAGTTACAAGTTTAAATTAATTAGCCGATTTAAGAGAATACAATAAGTTAATTAAAATTATAAATTTATCTATATGTCTTATAATAACATTAAATTAAATCTATACTATATAATAAAAGAAACCAATAGAATGACACTTGTCATTATTCTAGACCATCATTAATTGTATATAATTATTACTAGTCTAAGTACCCGTGTAATACACGGGTGGCTACACAAAATAATTTAAACTTTAACATTGTTGACGTAAATAATTTAATTATACACACGTTCAAATATTAACGTAAATGATGGAGAGCACATTAAATAATTGAAATACATGAATACCATAAAATGATGGAGAAGAAGATTAGTGGGTATACATTCAAGGAAGAAAGTATTGGGTGGGTGGTAAAGTGTGCCGTGTTCAATTGTAAGAGGGCAATATGGTAATTTCATATGAAACTAACAACACAAATAGATGAGGTTAACAAAGGTGGACTGAAATTGTGACAACTCGTATTTCCAAACTGATCTTTGTACTTTAATGTAATGTATGTGTACGATATGTGATTTTTATGAAAGTGAATGTTTATGTGAATGTTATGTAATACGTGCTTGTGAATGTATGTATGATATAAACGCACAACACACACTCGATCGCACAAGCCCATTTGGGCTACACCTGGTATTCGGATCGAATGGGCAGCCCGAGTGAGGGTTCGGCCCACTCTCTTTTATACGCATTACACTTAGGAGATAGGGTTACTACTCACAACTTGCAACACACACACAAACCCTACGATACCTCTCTCTCCTCTTGAAGCCGACGCCAAACAACCCTCCATCCCCATCGAAGATCTCTTCTTGTTCGGATCAATCCTTGTTCACTCTCTAACCGGTTAGTGTTCTATGATATGTTCTATGATGTTGTTGAATGTTATAGTGTGTATGAATGATAATAGTCTTGTAAATCGGATATGTATGATTTGTATGATGGTTTAAAGATGATAAGTGGCTGATGATAATATAAACTGTTAGGGTTTAGTGTTCTTGAAATCGATTTACATGAGTATTTGATGAAGTGCATGGGATTCGGATTTGCTTGATCTAGATCTAGAACCGAATACATATAATTGGCTGTTATGTTTCATGTTTCAGATTGATTAATCATATGATGATATTAATTAGCTAGCATGAATTGTTGCAAGCATATCGATTTTAGAGATTGTAACACCGATTGTTTCTGATGTTGCACATGCGATCATAATGACATATGATTGTAAGATAAGGCTTGCATGTGGCTAGTGGGATTCTTTAGTCAAACCATAGGTTAGTGGCATTTATGTGTATCAATCCATCAAGAAATCAGTCCAATAACCTTTGAGATGATTAAATAGTGGTCGGCCATTGTAGTTTATTTCGATGATGATCATGTGTGGTTGTTGTTCATAATCATGATGTTAGGGTTATGTGAAACATTTGTTAAAAGTAATGATTTGATCGATTATTGTTGATATGAAAACGGTTGGAAATTGTTAATTGATATGTTCACAAAAGGAAATAATATAACTGCTATGCATGAAATCCGGAATTTAAAACCAATCGCACAAGATATCTTCTGTCGCACAAGGCTTGCTAAATCGTACAAGATGTAATGTTGTTTAACTGTTGGGCCTCAAAGCCCAATCTCAGTCGCACAATAATGTCAGTCGCACAGGATCATCTGATCGCACAAAATGAGTTATTTGCTTAAGGAATTGGGCCGTACTTATGTAAATGAATATTAATGTTGGGCTTATGGTTAATTGTTGGGCTGGGTTATTCTATTGGGCTTCATTTTTTGTGAATCGCACAAGTCGGTTATGTTATGGCTGTTAACGTGTAATATGTGGGTGCCATGATCAATACGTGTTAGTAATCTGTTAAACTATGTGAAATTATACGTGCACTTAGACCTGACTTGTATGGTAACCATGTTAGGACGTGGTTGACCTCTAGCAGCTCAATTGACCTTTCGTTTACCTACCGAGCAATCCAAGGTGAGTTCACACTCTACAAAGCATGGGATTCCCAGGGGATTGGGAATTGGGTTAAGGAATATGGATTCCTCGTCCTTTCTTGGGTAGGACAGTATTGGTTCAGGAATGTAATTCCTCGTCCTCACGGACAGATAACTTTACTAGACCAAAACTCTCTATCACGAAGTCCCTCCAATTTTATATCGACTTAATCGCCGGGCCAATGGCGAGCGGGTCATTAGTTAGATAACGCTATTTAGGTCTGACAAGCCTCACACCGTGCCGCAGAGGACGAGCGTGAACTAATGGATCTGGGCACGTCAATGATGATAGACATTGACAGTTCAGGGCACTTAAACATGACTTTTCGTCAGTAGTCGATATGGTAACGAGTCTAGTGTATACATGGGGTAGCCCCCACGGCCGAAATACCAGATAACTATCATGGGGTAGCCCCCACGGCTGGATTGCCAGAGTAAATGGGTTAAACAAAGGGTTAAACAAATCACGTTTTCAACTATGGGGTAACCCCCACGGCAGGGATGCCAGTTTAAGGAAACTGTTTTTGGAACAACTTAAAACGAACACCCAACCGTGAACTCACTCAACTTGTTGTTGACTCGTTACTACATGCTTTGCAGGTCATTAGGTTCTTAGCTGGAGCTTGCACAAGGAAGAGTCGTTGTGGGACATGGACAGCTGTGTGCCATGTTAAACATTTGGATAATTGAACTTTTGATTTGGTTTTAAACATTATGCTTCCGCTCATAACTTAACTATGTTTGTTTTGGACACTAATCGTGTTGGTTGGACTTTTACATTTAATTATTTACTCGTTCAATATGATTAGTGGTTTGATCCTGGTCAGTCACGCCTCCAAGCGGTGATACTCCGCATGTGGATTTTGGGGGTGTGACAGATTGGTATCAGAGCCATTGGTTATAGAGAACTTGGTTTTAATAAAGGAAAACGTTTTTGTTAAAACCAGACTATAACCTGTACAGTGCTCTACGATCCACAACGACGCTTCACTCCACGTGCAAGGCTCGACATTCTAGGTGATATGATTTACGTTTTATATTGCCTACTTGCTAGATTGCATAGAACTTTGCTCATGATATGCTTAGATAGTATAGCTACTGTTGCTTGAACACGTATGTGCTTACTCTCTTCTGTCATCGCATTTTCGCGAACCCTTCTCACTCATGTTTCCCTTGATATGAAGATCATGTCTGGACGCATTAACATGACACAAGCCCAGTTGATGGCTCTGATAAATGAACAGGTTGCTGCGGCACTTGCAGCCGCACAAGCAGGAGGAATAACCTGCAGTTTAAAACTCATTCTAGGATCTTTAGATCCTACTCTCGTGAACCTACCCTTGTGTTAAACTTTGTCCTTTCTTACACTCACCACAGGTCAGCATGCTCAGCCACCTGTGTGCACCTTCAAAACTTTTATGGACTGCCGACCCACTACTTTTAGCGGCACTGAAGGAGCAGTAGGTCTCCTCCACTGGTTTGAGAAACTAGAATCTGTGTTTGAAATGTGTGAATGCCCTGAGGCACGCAGGGTGAAGTATGCTACCGGCACTGTTGAGGGTTTAGCCCTCACATGGTGGAACGCTCAGGTCCAAATGCTGGGGTTGGTTGCTGCTAACGCCACCCCATGGAACAATTTTAAGGAGATGATCAAGGAGGAATACTGCAGTCGTGACGACATCCACAAGACGGAGGTCGAGTTCTACAACCTCAAGATGACGGGGTCGGAAATTGAGGCATATACTAAGAGGTCGAATGAGCTTGCTTTATTGTGTCCTACTATGGTGGACCCTCCAATCAAACGTATTGAACTTTTTCTCAAGGGCTTAGTACCAGAAATCCAAAGTCATGTGACTTCAGCGAACCTCGCCACTATCCAGCAGGTTGTTCAGTTGGCTCACCGTCTCACTGATCAGGCGGTGGAGCAGAACAGGTTACCAAAGCGTATAAGTGCTACAGCTACTTCGGATGCTCCTAGTGACAACAAAAGAAAATGGGATGGAGCTTCAAGCAAAGTGATGTGCAAATTATGGTCTAATAAAAACTAACCTAATCTAGACACCCTAGTTTTAAATTTATAAACTAAGACTCTCTAAACGCTAGACCACTGACAGGCAAGTGTACCTATCGTACGTAGTAAAGCCTAATGAAGTCCGAGTATCGAACCCACGAGACACTAGCGACGCTAAACTAGACTCTGACTCAACTAATACTTAATTGGTTTTTAATTTTGTGTTTTTAGGATTTTTTGTAATAAACTAATAAAGCAAGAAAACAAGATAACAGGGCAAGCAAGCAAGAAGTGACAGGAAGGAGACAATGATGAGAAAGAACTACCCAGGCTTTGAATCCCTAGAATCATGCAATGCTAATGTGACAATGATGATGGTTAAATATCTATTTCCCTCGATTGACCCCCCGCTAGAGATGTCCCAAACGAAAGAGCAAGACTAAATGTGAAGTGCTAGAACGAACCGGCTCGAGCTATCGATACCAAATCCTACGAAAATAGAATCCTTTTGACCTCAGAGACAGTTATGTTAAGAGAGGATCCCAAAATCGCAAAGCAAACCCAACTTTGATAATTGAAATCCTAGGAAACCTTAATTACGATGCAATAAACGAGCCCGAGCTATCGGTCACCCAATCTACCCACCAATAATTAGCTAATAACCTAGCTCACCCTAATCGTCTTTCGAGTCACAAGATGAGGATGCAAGTTTTAATATAGTGATTTTAATTATTAGTCAACTTGGTCAATTTCTCAACACAATACCTAACCCGAAAATCCTAAGATAAACGAATTAAATTAAATCCTAAGTCTAGGGGGAATTTCTTCGTGCCTAAACCGCTGAATTTATTGACTAATAAAACAATCAAAACATACCAACATGCAATATCAAGCTCAATTTCAAGGAAAAGTTATGTAAATCACATCAAATAACCAAAACCAAGTCAAAACAACGCAACAATCAACTAGCTCATCTCAACCTAAGTAGTATGAAAAGTTTAGCCAAGAATCATAGTCATGAAAAAGAAACAAGTCTGAACCAATAAATAATTCATAGTATCAAATCTGAAAACACAAAGTCTTAACAAAATTGAATACTAATAAATAAATATCAAACCCGGACTAGAATCTTGATCGCGACTTGAACCCTCAAACCAATCTTTTTTTCTTCTCTCTTGATCGATGTCTACTCCAACAATGGCAGCCTGCTGTTGTGTTTATCTTTTTTCGAATATATGGCTCTGCCGTCAAACTTGTTTTCCAAACAATAATTAGTGATTGGGCCCCCTTTTGAAATTAAAGTAGATTAGGGTTTAGATCTATATTCATATTTGTCTAAAAGCCCATATCATGCTACATACGTGAATTGCATTGCATGGGCACATAGCCTTTCATGGCTTGCAAAGCCCAATCACTTGCCGTCCAATATATATTAGGGTTATGTATTTTTTCTTTTGTTGGCTGCGTTCCCCCCACAACAATGATATATGGCAGCCACCTCCACAAATATAATATGTATGTTATGAGAACTCCTTTTTTATTCGTATGTAGCAGCCTCCAACTCCAATCCATACAGCCCAATTAACTATATTTAAATTCAACCACTAACTTTTAAAATAGAGATAGTGACATCAGTCCACTCACAGAAAATAGCTGCTATTTTTATTCGGTCACTGGCATTCTACTCTGCCCAACTGGCTGGTTATTTACTTCTTACTCTTTTTCGCTCCATTTGCACCAGGACCTGTCTCAACACAAAATAACATAATATAATACTAAAACTAAATAAAAACAAATAAAACTAATACAAAAACTATACACTTTACACGAGACAAATATGTGTATTTTACCACACATCAAATATCCCCAAACTTAACATTTTGCTTGTCCCTAAGCAAAATCCCAAGCAACATGTCCAACTTAAACACTTAACAATAACGCAATAACGCGAACTACGAAATCATCAAACACAGCGGTTTCGCAAGACTTACAACGTTCAAAAGGTTGACGAATCATAATATTTATTTAATGAAAACGGAACTACCATATCAAGCTTTTCTCACCTTCAAGCAATCAATTATGCACTGTCAACACCCCTCACAATTTCACTCATCTCTCGGCTAATATATATATAATCTCGAGTGAACTCTCAAAACCGAACTATGAAACATACTATCATAAGCTTGTACGTCAATCAGATCTCCACCTAATTGTTAGAATTCGACACAGATCAAGAGGGCTTTAACGGGTAGGTAAAGGCTAAAGGTAGGGTTTTTTTTTTTTTTTTTTAATAAGTGGCTAAACACATAATCACACGATAAACCGGATAAGCACGAAACAAAACACTAACATATTGGTCATTTTGACCTACAACTTTATTCTATTTTTTTTCCTTTTTCTTTTTTTTTCTCTTTTTTTTCATTTTTTTTTTTCATATATATATTTTTTTTTGCTTTTTTCATTTTCAAGATAAAGATAATAATAACACAATACGATCCGGTTATCAAATCAACAACGGGTAACAAACGAATGGTTTTAGGCTCAAAATGGTATCTAAGGGTAATGGTGAAACGGGTCAAACACAAAGGTTACACAAACAGGGGTGATCCTAATGCCTCTATCATATCCATGCCAAATCCTAACCGAAGGTCTCAAACTGTATCAAAACGCACACGTTCTAAAGTAATGCAACAAGTTGGTAAACACACATGAAACGAAAGTAGTGAACATATAAATATGAAGCATGTAAAGGCTCAAATCTCACTATCATGTGGTAAATAAGGGCTAACGATATCGACAATGCACAATCAATTAACTCTCTGGCTCAATCCACTATCCTAGGCATCCCAAAACCTTTTACTCCAAAAAACAGAATCAATCAACCTACTATCCCGCAACTTAAAGAAACATGTGCTCTCGACTCGTAAATTCGACAATTAAACCGCTTTTGACCGACGTGTTGAAAAGGTTTTTCGTTTTCTACGCGCTAAAGGACCGGGACTCGCAAAACCAACTCTTTTTTTTTTTAATTTTCAATTTTTTTATTTTTTTCAATTTTTTATGACTCAAGACTCACTAACTAAGACCTAAACGCAAGTTTCCCATCCCCACACTTCAACTCTACATTGCCCTCAATGTAGGATGGAAACCGCTCAAAAGACTAAAAATAAATAAGAAATAAAAGACAAAGGACAAATCGGAAAAGACTTAGCTGGTTTTATAACGCGTATGCTCTAAAACTCTCGTCCAATCCAGCTCGATCGTATAGCATTCCATTCGCGATCGGCTATGACTCTGACTAGTACACTTGGAAAATGCCTGATATCTGATAAGCAGCTCCAAAATCACCCGAATGGAAATTAAGTACGGGTGGTACATATCCAAACCTGCATTAACAAAAACAAGCAAAACCAAAGCAGTACCGACTCTAAAAAAAACGACTCAAACTACTAAGTTAGACTCATGGTACAAAATAAATGACTAAAAATACAAACTCTACAAACCTCTCCACACTTGAATTTAATCAGGAGGTTTCTCCTTTATCTGGATCCGGTCCAACCCGTTTAATTCCACCCGTTCTTTATTATTTATTAATGTTTTAAGGGTGGAATTTATAAACCTTTTAACATTTTCAAACGGGTCAGGCCACCAATACTTAAACTTACCTGGACCAAACCTGATTCGTGGCATGTAATGAGAAGGATGGTGTTGTGCAAACTTCCGCGATTCCTCCTTCTTCTTCCTTCGATGCCATCTTTGAATCCTCAGAAGGTGTTGATCCAAGCTCTTTCTCGCCCTCTCCCGTGTTCTTGATTGTGGTGGCAGTCCAACTTCTAACTTCTCCACGGGTCGGCTATCAAACTCCTCAGCCATTCTCTCTTCTACGTTTGGTGTATATTTGATCTCCATGGTCGGCGTCTCTACAAGTAATGCCTCTAGATAGGCGAGATCACCAACCGGGTCAAATTCTTCATCTTCAAGAGTTGGCAAACCTACCAACTCATCACCAAACTCCTCTTCCCAAGATGGTACATGCTCACCAATTTTCGCATCTTCCATCTTGTCTAGTGGCTCACTAGCTTCTTCATTTCTAGGGGACGTGGTGTAGTTGGGCACCTCCAACTCTGCCTCTTCTACTACCCCCTCATCATCATCACTCCAAAATCCAACATCGATATTCCATGGCGTGGGACACCAATAGCTGGAATTAACGACTTGTTGAACCGGAGGTGGGACTTCAACGTCCATTATCGTCTCCGGTTCATGAATGTGATCCTCATCTTCTTCATACAAGGGCTCAGAATGTGAAACCTGCACGACATCATTCTCACAAGACAAGGGTAAATCTGATTCATGAGAATTATAATAATTAAAAGTAGAATCGTAATATTTACCTTGCAGTGGACTCTCAATGCACATTTCTCCCCCCGGATCTAAAATCGTATAATCCATCTCACCATCAGCCGTTTGATATCCTAGATAATTCCCATTCACATCATACGTGTAACGGCCTTGGCTCTTCAAGCTCTGTGAATTGAACCTATCAAGTGCGGCTCGAATTCCCCTTTCTCTTTCTTCTTTAGCAGCCTTAACCCAGTCACGGAAGTCCTCTGGTGTTCGTTCAGGTTGCCCATTCCAAGACTGATATGACTGTGGCTGCACAAGAGGGTTAACATCGAAATCTATGGAACACCCCGAATCATTTGGACAATATTTGGTGTAATGGGGTCCTCCACAGATAAAACACATGATAAAAAAAATATACAAAAAAAAATTAACTAATAAAAATATATTTACAAAAACGACAAGACACACTACTACTAGACACAAACCCTAAGACTCAAACTACAAATAAGACCAATTAAACAAATAAGATCAGTCAAAGCTAATAACGCAATCGCCTAAGTGTCCCCGGCAACGGCGCCAAAAACTTGATGTGCAAATTATGGTCTAATAAAAACTAACCTAATCTAGACACCCTAGTTTTAAATTTATAAACTAAGACTCTCTAAATGCTAGACCACTGACAGGCAAATGTACCTATCGTACGTAGTAAAGCCTAATGAAGTCCGAGTATCGAACCCACGAGACACTAGCGACGCTAAACTAGACTCTGACTCAACTAATACTTAATTGGTTTTTAATTTTGTGTTTTTAGGATTTTTTTTAATAAACTAATAAAGCAAGAAAACAAGATAACAGGGCAAGCAAGCAAGAAGTGACAGGAAGGAGACAATGATGAGAAAGAACTACCCAGGCTTTGAATCCCTAGAATCATGCAATGCTAATGTGACAATGATGATGGTTAAATATCTATTTCCCTCGATTGACCCCCCCCCCCCCCGCTAGAGATGTCCCAAACGAAAGAGCAAGACTAAATGTGAAGTGCTAGAACGAACCGGCTCGAGCTATCGATACCAAATCCTACGAAAATAGAATCCTTTTGACCTCAGAGACAGTTATGTTAAGAGAGGATCCCAAAATCGCAAAGCAAACCCAACTTTGATAATTGAAATCCTAGGAAACCTTAATTACGATGCAATAAACGAGCCCGAGCTATCGGTCACCCAATCTACCCACCAATAATTAGCTAATAACCTAGCTCACCCTAATCGTCTTTCGAGTCACAAGATGAGGATGCAAGTTTTAATATAGTGATTTTAATTATTAGTCAACTTGGTCAATTTCTCAATACAATACCTAACCCGAAAATCCTAAGATAAACGAATTAAATTAAATCCTAAGTCTAGGGGGAATTTCTTCGTGCCTAAACCGCTGAATTTATTGACTAATAAAACAATCAAAACATACCAACATGCAATATCAAGATCAATTTCAAGGAAAAGTTATGTAAATCACATCAAATAACCAAAACCAAGTCAAAACAACGCAACAATCAACTAGTTCATCTCAACCTAAGTAGTATGAAAAGTTTAGCCAAGAATCATAGTCATGAAAAAGAAACAAGTCTGAACCAATAAATAATTCATAGTATCAAATCTGAAAACACAAAGTCTTAACAAAATTGAATACTAATAAATAAATATCAAACCCGGACTAGAATCTTGATCGCGACTTGAACCCTCAAACCAATCTTTTTTTCTTCTCTCTTGATCGATGTCTACTCCAACAATGGCAGCCTGCTGTTGTGTTTATCTTTTTTCGAATATATGGCTCTGCCGTCAAACTTGTTTTCCAAACAATAATTAGTGATTGGGCCCCCTTTTGAAATTAAAGTAGATTAGGGTTTAGATCTATATTCATATTTGTCTAAAAGCCTATGTCATGCTACATACGTGAATTGCATTGCATGGGCACATAGCCTTTCATAGCTTGCAAAGCCCAATCACTTGCCGTCCAATATACATTAGGGTTATGTATTTTTTTCTTTTGTTGGCTGCGTTCCCCCCACAACAATGATATATGGCAGCCACCTCCACAAATATAATATGTATGTTATGAGAACTCCTTTTTTATTCGTATGTAGCAGCCTCCAACTCCAATCCATACAGCCCAATTAACTATATTTAAATTCAACCACTAACTTCTAAAATAGAGATAGTGACATCAGTCCACTCACAGAAAATAGCTGCGATTTTTATTCGGTCACTGGCATTCTACTCTGCCCAACTGGCTGGTTATTTACTTCTTACTCTTTTTCGCTCCATTTGCACCAGGACCTGTCTCAACACAAAATAACATAATATAATACTAAAACTAAATAAAAACAAATAAAACTAATACAAAATCTATACACTTTACACGAGACAAATATGTGTATTTTACCACACATCACAAAGGTTCAACTTCGGTGCAATCTCAGTCTCAGCAGAGAAGGACTGACGACTATAGGAGTCCTAGTCAGCAATCATCTGGCAGCCAAAGTCGCGGTGTGTACAAGGGGAATCACCCTAAGTGTAATCGCTGTAACCTACATCACAGCGGGCCATGCACCAGGGGTAACTGTCATCGGTGCAACAAGCCAGGCCACGCAGCAAAGGATTGCGGAAGTTTATACCCAGCCAACTAGAATCGTCAGCAACAGCAAGATCAACAGAATCAACGCCAACAACAGCAGCCGCAGGGTAACAACAAAGGGTGCTTTCAGTGTGGAGCTGAAGGCCACTTCAAGAGAGATTGTCCGCAGCTGAACAGGAACCAGAACAACAATAACAACAACCAGGGGAATGGGAACAACAGGGGTAATAATGGGAATGGTGCAAGGGGCCGTGCGTTCGTTATTGGCAATGGAGAAGCAAGGAATGATCCCAATGTTGTGACGGGTAAGTTCCTTCTCGACGACTTTTACGTTACTGTCTTATTTGATTCGGGTGCTGATACTAGTTATGTGTCCCAAAAAGTTAGTCAACTGCTTAAGCGTACCCCAACACCTTTGAACCCCAAACACGCTGTAGAGTTAGCTAATGGTAAAAGTATAGAGGTCACACACGTAGTTAAAGGTTGTAACCTAGTACTTGCTGATCACACTTTCTCGATCGACCTCCTTCCTATCACTCTGGGTAGTTTCGACGTTGTCATTGGGATGGACTGGTTATCCCAACACCAAGCTGAGATTCTTTGCAACGAAAAGATTGACCGTATTCCGCGCCCAGGTGGGGAACCTCTTATTATTCGTGGCGACAAGAGTGGTGATGTCGTGAGCATCATTTCTTCTCTTAAGGCCCAAAAGTGTTTGCACAAGGGCCACACCGCCTTTCTGGCTCTCGTTACTGACACATCGAAGAAAGAGAAAAAGATAGAAGACTTTCCGATTGTACGCGATTATCCTGAGGTATTTCCTGAGGAACTACCTGGTCTCCCGCCTCATCGTCAGGTCGAGTTCCGAATCGAGCTAACTCCTGGAGCAGCACCCATAGCTCGTGCACCGTATCGTTTAGCTCCATCAGAGTTGAAAGAGCTATCTACACAACTGCAAGAACTCTTAGATAAGGGTTTTATTCGTCCTAGCTCTTCGCCCTGGGGAGCTCCAGTGCTATTTGTGAAGAAGAAAGACGGTACATTCAGAATGTGCATCGACTACCGTGAACTGAACAAGGTGACTGTGAAGAATCGCTACCCTCTTCCACGCATTGATGACATGTTCGACCAGCTGCAAGGGTCGAGCTACTATTCAAAGATCGATTTGAGATCGGGATATCACCAGCTGAGAGTCCGAGAAGAGGACGTCTCTAAAACAGCCTTTAGAACCCGTTATGGACACTACGAGTTTTTGGTCATGCCTTTTGGGATGACAAACGCACCGGCGGTCTTCATGGACTTGATGAATCGAGTGTGCAAGCCTTACTTAGACAAATTCGTTATTGTCTTCATTGATGACATCCTGATCTATTCGAAGAGTCAGGAGGAACACGAGCAACATTTACGACTTATTTTGGAACTCCTTCGAAAGGAACAGCTGTACGCCAAGTTTTCAAAATGTGACTTCTGGCTTCGTGAAGTCCATTTCTTAGGCCATGTAGTGAACAAGGATGGGATTCACGTTGATCCATCCAAGGTAGAATCGATCAAGAGCTGGCCTGCACCTCGCACGCCAACGGAAATTCGCCAATTATTGGGATTGGCAGGTTACTACAGGAGATTTATCAAGGATTTTTCCAAGATTGCTCAGCCTCTTACTTCACTAACGCAGAAGGGCGTTGTTTATCGTTGGGGAAACGCACAGGAGTTAGCGTTTCAGCTCTTAAAGGATAGACTCTGCAGTGCACCTATCCTTTCATTGCCAGAGGGCACAGACGACTTCGTGGTTTATTGCGACGCATCCATTCAGGGTCTTGGTTGCGTATTGATGCAGCGGCATAAAGTTATAGCCTACGCCTGACGTCAACTCAAATGCATGAAAAGAACTACACTACACACGATCTGGAGCTGGGAGCGGTTGTTTTTGCACTCAAGATATGGAGGCACTACCTGTATGGTACCAAATGTGCTATCTACACTGATCACAGGAGCCTTGAGCATATTTTCAAACAGAAGGAACTCATTATGCTACAGAGACGATGGGTCGAGCTGCTGAACGATTACGAATGCTCGATCAGGTACCACCCGGGAAAAGCCAATGTTGTGGCTGACACCCTCAGTCGAAAGGACACTGCGCCTAAGCGCGTACGAGCTTTACAACTTACTATACAGTCTAGTCTTCCATCCCAAATACAAAATGCTCAGATAGAAGCATTGAAACCAGAAAATGTCAGGGCTGAAGCCCTGCGCGGCTCAAGGCAATGCTTAGAATAGAAGGAAGACGGTGCTTACTACGTCACAGGACGCATTTGGGTCCCACTATATGGCAACCTACGAGAGCTTGTGATGGATGAGGCACACAAGTCTCGCTACTCGGTACATCCTGGTTCGGATAAAATGTACCACGATATCAAAACCACATACTGGTGGCCTAGCATGAAGGCACACATAGCAACTTACGTTAGCAAGTACTTGACTTGTGCGAGAGTCAAGGCGGAATACCAGAAACCTTCAGGCCCACTTCAACAACCAGAGATACCACAATGGAAATGGGAGCAAATTTCCATGGATTTTGTTACTGGCCTGCCTAGATCTCAACGTGGTAATGATACTATTTGGGTGATCGTGGATCGACTCACAAAGTCTGCCCACTTCCTGGCTATCAAAGAAACGGATAAGTTCTCCACCCTAGCAGAAGTATATCTCAAGGAAGTTGTCTCGAGGCACGGGGTACCCATCTCTATCATCTCAGATCGAGATGCACGTTTTACATCAGAACTGTGGCAAGCAATGCACAAGTCCTTTGGCTCAAGGCTAGATATGAGCACAGCTTATCACCCGCAAACGGATGGGCAGTCGGAACGTACCATCCAGACTCTCGAAGACATGCTTAGGGCATGTGTAATCGATTTTTGCAATGGCTGGGAAAAGCATCTGCCACTCGTGGAATTCTCATACAATAATAGCTACCACACCAGCATTAAAGCTGCTCCATTTGAGGCATTGTACGGGCGTAAATGCCGGTCACCTCTTTGTTGGGCAGAGGTGGGGGATAGTCAGATTACTGGCCCAGAGCATGTGGTTGACACAACAGAGAAAATTGCTCAGATACGACAACGAATGGCGGCAGCTCGTGACCGTCAGAAGGTCTACGCCGATAAGGGCAGAAAACCACTAGAGCTCCAGGTTGGGGAGCGTGTACTACTCAAGGTTTCACCCTGGAAGGGTGTGGTTCGTTTTGGTAAACGGGGCAAACTTAACCCACGATACGTTGGACCTTTCGAAGTCATTGAGAAAATAGGCAAGGTGGCCTACAGACTGAACTTACCAGTAGAACTCAGTGCAGTTCACGATGTTTTCCACGTGTCGAATCTGAAGAAATGTCTGTCAGACGAGACCCACATAGTTCCTTTGAAAGAGCTCACTATCGACGAGCAGTTACGATTCGTCGAGGAACCTGTTGAAATCACGGACCGGGATGTTAAGGTCCTCAAGCGTACTAGGATACCTCTCGTTCGAGTTCGTTGGAACTCACGTCGCGGCCCAGAGTTCACCTGGGAACGCGAAGATCAGATGAAACAAAAGTATCCCCAGCTATTCACACACGGTACAACCACTACTGAGGCTGAAGCTACGGAATTTCGGGACGAAATTCCAGATCAACGGGGGGAGGATGTGACACCCCAGGAAAACCATGCAACTTAACTAGCTTCCTCAGTGAGTACGTGCTAAATTTCGGGACGAAATTTCTTTCAACTTGGGGATAATGTGACAACTCGTATTTCCAAACTGATCTTTGTACTTTAATGTAACGTATGTGTACGATATGTGACTTTTATGAAAGTGAATGTTTATGTGAATGTTATGTAATACGTGCTTGTGAATGTATGTATGATATAAACACACAACACACACTCGATCGCACAAGCCCATTTGGGCTACACCTGGTATTCGGATCGAATGGGCAGCCCAAGTGAGGGTTCGGCCCACTCTCTTTTATACGCATTACACTTAGGAGATAGGGTTACTACTCACAACTTGCAACACACACACAAACCCTACGATACCTCTCTCTCCTCTTGAAGCCGACGCCAAACAACCCTCCATCCCCATCGAAGATCTCTTCTTGTTCGGATCAATCCTTGTTCACTCTCTAACCGATTAGTGTTCTATGATATGTTCTATGATGTTGTTGAATGTTATAGTGTGTATGAATGATAATAGTCTTGTAAATCGGATATGTATGATTTGTATGATGGTTTAAAGATGATAAGTGGCTGATGATAATATAAACTGTTAGGGTTTAGTGTTCTTGAAATCGATTTACATGAGTATTTGATGAAGTGCATGGGATTCGGATTTGCTTGATCTAGATCTAGAACCGAATACATATAATTGGCTGTTATGTTTCATGTTTCAGATTGATTAATCATATGATGATATTAATTAGCTAGCATGAATTGTTGCAAGCATATCGATTTTAGAGATTGTAACACCGATTGTTTCTGATGTTGCACATGCGATCATAATGACATATGATTGTAAGATAAGGCTTGCATGTGGCTAGTGGGATTCTTTAGTCAAACCATAGGTTAGTGGCATTTATGTGTATCAATCCATCAAGAAATCGGTCCAATAACCTTTGAGATGATTAAATAGTGGTCGGCCATTGTAGTTTATTTCGATGATGATCATGTGTGGTTGTTGTTCATAATCATGATGTTAGGGTTATGTGAAACATTTGTTAAAAGTAATGATTTGATCGATTATTGTTGATATGAAAACGGTTGGAAATTGTTAATTGATATGTTCACAAAAGGAAATAATATAACTGCTATGCATGAAATCCGGAATTTAAAACCAATCGCACAAGATATCTTCTGTCGCACAAGGCTTGCTAAATCGTACAAGATGTAATGTTGTTTAATTGTTGGGCCTCAAAGCCCAATCTCAGTCGCACAATAATGTCAGTCGCACAAGATCATATGATCGCACAAAATGAGTTATTTGCTTAAGGAATTGGGCCGTACTTATGTAAATGAATATTAATGTTGGGCTTATGGTTAATTGTTGGGCTGGGTTATTCTATTGGGCTTCATTTTTTGTGAATCGCACAAGTCGGTTATGTTATGGCTGTTAACGTGTAATATGTGGGTGCCATGATCAATACGTGTTAGTAATCTGTTAAACTATGTGAAATTATACGTGCACTTAGACCTAACTTGTATGGTAACCATGTTAGGACGTGGTTGACCTCTAGCAGCTCAATTGACCTTTCGTTTACCTACCGAGCAATCCAAGGTGAGTTCACACTCTACAAAGCATGGGATTCCCAGGGGATTGGGAATGGGGTTAAGGAATATGGATTCCTCGTCCTTTCTTGGGTAGGACAGTATTGGTTCAGGAATGTAATTCCTCGTCCTCACGGACAGATAACTTTACTAGACCAAAACTCTCTATCACGAAGTCCCTCCAATTTTATATCGACTTAATCGCCGGGCCAATGGCGAGCGGGTTATTAGTTAGATAGCGCTATTTAGGTCTGACAAGCCTCACACCATGTCGCAGAGGACGGGCGTGAACTAATGGATCTGGGCACGTCAATGATGATAGACATTGACAGTTCAGGGCACTTAAACATGACTTTTCGTCAGTAGTCGATATGGTAACGAGTCTAGTGTATACATGGGGTAGCCCCCACGGCCGAAATGCCAGATAACTATCATGGGGTAGCCCCCACGGCTGGATTGCCAGAGTAAATGGGTTAAACAAATCACGTTTTCAACTATGGGGTAACCCCCACGGCAGGGATGCCAGTTTAAGGAAACTGTTTTTGGAACAACTTAAAACGAACACCCAACCGTGAACTCACTCAACTTGTTGTTGACTCGTTACTACATGCTTTGCAGGTCATTAGGTTCTTAGCTGGAGCTTGCACAAGGAAGAGTCGTTGTGGGACATGGACAGCTGTGTGCCATGTTAAACATTTGGATAATTGAACTTTTGATTTGGTTTTAAACATTATGCTTCCGCTCATAACCTAACTATGTTTGTTTTGGACACTAATCGTGTTGGTTGGACTTTTACATTTAATTATTTACTTGTTCAATATGATTAGTGGTTTGATCCTGGTCAGTCACGCCTCCAAGCGGTGATACTCCGCATGTGGATTTTGGGGGTGTGACAGAAATAGTTACGAAAGTGAAACCACATGTACTGTTTTCGTAATTTTTAAACTAATGAACTGAAATAGTGATTTTTAACAAACCACAGGGACGAAAAACGTTATTAACTCTTACTTTGTAATCAAAATCAATTGATATTATGTTTCTAAAAGAAATTTAAAAAATGTGTAGTAAAAATCTAGTAGCAACATGATGATCGACTAAATGATGGTAGGCACAACAACGAAGCAGCAACAACATGTCTAGATTATCCTCGTTTTCTTTAAGTACAAATCTTGATTTCGAAATTGCCCCTACATAATCCTTTGCAGCTGGTAACAACCTCACATTTAGTATTTTAGTCTAAAATTTAAAAAAAATAATAACAAAATATTCAACCTCTTTAATCAAAATAACGAAATATTCAATGTCTGTACCATGTCCATATTTTTACCTTTGAATTATTCATGGCTTCTCTTTTAAGCCTCTTCGACTCTTACACCATCTTTTACATCTATCTTTCTTCGTATGCAAGTGCTTTTTGAGCACATGCTACCATGTTTATATTATCTTTTTCAGCTTCATCCTAATCTCTTACGATTCTAAAAAAAATATACGAATCAATGATGCGTGTGTAGTGTCGTTAGTTTTTAATGTATTTATTAAGCCTTTTTTTAACACTTTTTAGCCAAGTTTTAAATTTATAAAACACGATATTTACTAACACTAAACACACATATGGGCAAGTGCACCCATCGTTAGCGTAGTATAGCGATGGTAAGATACCGAGATCGTCCAAGGACACAAGAGCTTTTAGTACCGGTTTATCCTCAACGTCTAATCAAATCAAAAAGTTTAGAAAAAGGTTTTTAAACTAAGAAAAATAAAAACTAACTAAAATGATGAAAATAAAAGTAAAAACAGATAGACAAGATGAATCACTTGGTTCCGACTCGTGTATAGTGTAACCTTTGATTATTTTCGCACTTTTGCACTTATTTAAGAGATTATCTTAGTTATTGTAGTAGCCCCTCTTTTGGAGGTGACGTTACCCTCAACCCAGTAGTTTGAGTCAACAAGGATACAATCCTAAAGGGTCGGATTATTGAAAGATAATTAATTAAGTTATTAATGCAAATTATGGTAGGCGCCTCTTTTGAAGGTGACGTTACCCTCGACTAAGTAGTCTGAGTCAGCAGGGATACAGTCCTAAATAGTCGGGTTATAGTATTAATAGTAGTTTAACTTATGAGGGGATCAAAGAGTTTGGACCCCCGCCATCCAATACCGTTAAGTATTGAAGGAGGTCCTACTAAATTTGACCCAGGTCCCTTGCAGGATCTCTAAACGCTGAACAACGGCAAGACTCTTACCAAATCGTTCCCTTAACCCCCGACCAGGTAGCCAACATACCTTCATATAGACCGTGGAGATATGAATGGTGAAAATCTTTTATTTTATATAGACAGTAAAATAATGCCAAGACACCACGGACAAACGATAAGGAAGAATCACCTTCAACATAAGAAACTAGTTATTAAAGTCATTAATACAAAACCAAGTAAAAAGTGAGAAAAGATTAAAAATAAAAAGTATTACACTAGACACTTGTCTTTACCAAGTGATGTAAGAGACTTAGGCAAACATGGCCTTGATTGTCAAGAACTCTTACGATCAATCTTGGATCCCGAGACGACTCACACACTCTATGATGGACAATGGATGATGGTGGTGGATGATGGTGTTATGGTGGTGGTGGGTGGTAGGTGAAGTGTGAGAGAGGTGGTGTGCCAAGGGATGGTTTGAGCTTGAGCCAAGCACTCCTATTTATAGGCTGAACAGAAGCTCGGGCACGGCCCCGTGTCCAGTGGGCACGGCCCCGTGTCCACATCCTCTCTTTCTTCATTTAATGCAGCTTATCTTTATTAAGTGACCACGCCCCCGTGTCCGCTGAGCACGACCCCGTGTGCAGAAGAATATTTGTACTATGAAGATTTGCCTGGATTCTGTGAATCTTATAGTTGACCACGGCCCCGTGCCCTCTGAGCACGGTCCCGTGGTGGGCAATAGAAGCTTCTACCACTTTGTCTTTTCTGCTGACACTTGGGCACGCCCCCGTGCTGGCTGAGCACGGGGCGTGTTCAGTCTTCTGTCTTCTTGTTTTGCTTGGGAAGATGCTGTCGTGGGGTCGGGCATGTCACGTTTGTTCCTTTTCTTGTATTTATGTTAGATTTTGCTGTCTTTTTGTTTCTTTTGTTAATTTGAGCTCATTTAATCCTGAAAATACAAAAGGAAGACAAAAACACACTTTTTCCAACATTAGTACTAAAAAATTGTTAGTTTTATGCTGATGTAATTTATATGTTGCATTTTGCACACATCAATCACTCACAATACCTTGGCATGTAACTTTTAATAATCAGTTGTTAATTAGAGCGTTCACAATGCATTCTCCATCTTCGTCCCTACAATTTAGCTACAACCCTTCTTTTTCTTTAAATCTTGTTCAACTTTTAAAACAAACCCACACATCTCACTTTCCATTTCTATCTCTATTAACTAAATAAAAATTTATATGCCTTCTCTAATTTGTTCTTCCACTCACAAAATATAAGGAAAATGGTATAAGCAGCAAACAATGAATACCTTAATATAAGGCATAAAAAGTTGGTCTCTAAATTTAATCCCCATTTTAGAGAATAGGATAAAGTCCCATATTCGGTGAATTTTTTTTAAAGTCTCTCTAAATTATATGGATTGAGATGTGATATAGAATGGGATGTGAGTGATCTAAGATGCGGTATACGTTGTACCTCATCAAGAACACCAGCTGAACTATGAACCATAGTAAAAAAAAAACGCACCACACTCACTTGAAGCACATCCATTTAAGCAAATAAGAGTTTTATTGCCATGTTTTAATGATTCAGGCACTATACGTAACGCCACTTGATCTCTAAGAATCATCAAGGTTAGGCCATGGACAACATAGATATGATTAGTATATTTCACTTTGACTTCCCTTAGTCTTTTGACAGCAGAATAATACAGACAAATTTTTTTAACAACAGAAAACTGCACTTTTTGCAACTACAAAAATGCAGCAAAACTACAATATTTCACTACAACTAAATGTGGCAAATTAATAATTTCAATAGCAATAAAACTCAACATTCGCTGTACTACATGAAGCATAAAGGTAGTAAGAAAGAAAAGAAGAAAAAGAAAAACATATCGATTGGGAAATTACATTGAAACTGATCAACTTGTATTAAAAAGGGCTACAAAAAAAAAAACATGTGTTAATCAGTAGAGAGTGCTGAAACTATAATTCAATAGTAAGCATCACTTTTTCTTGCACTTACGAAAGCCAGTTTCTCTAGCCATTTCTTATATCTAAAAGCATCAAGTACTCATTCGGAAGTAAAAGAGGAAAAGCATAAAGATAGTGTTGTTTTCTTCATCGACTCTGCATTTTCCAACATGTGAACCCCATTTATTCACATCAACACCACTTCAGCAATGAATTTAGATTTTTTTTACCTCATCATATAAGGCATTTCACTGAATATACACACAATTTAGTTTCTGCTCTAAAGGTACTTGGCACGTATAGACTCAAAAGAAGTATAATTGTAGTTGCATTTTGAATGCAGTAGATTTTAGTATTCCAGATTCGTACCTTTTTGTCTTCGTCGACTCTACCATTTCTTCTGCGAGAAGATCAACATGATTGAATCAACGGAAAGAATCGTACCTTACCGATGACGAAATCATAAAAATGGTTTAAAGAATCAATAGCCATGCTTGCTCATGATAATTCATTTTTTCTTAGTTTAATATCCAATCCAATCGAAAGCATGGCAAACATACCATATCAAACACAAGCATTCAATATAGTGTGATTTCATTAACAAAGAAAATAGTAATCAGTTGGGTTAAGTACAGTAACTAACCCTGTCCCATAAACCTATGCCTTGTTGTCTGGCTTGTTCTTCAAGGCGCAACAATTTTGTATGCTTGGGAGTCACCACTCCTGTAAGAGGATTTTGTGCTTAACGCAAGATTTCAATATATTATTTTTTTAATAGTACATTTGGTTCTAGTTCTAAGCAAAACATCACATGGAATGTTAAAAAACTAAGTTGCATGACGAAACTAAGTTTTACCTTCCGAGCTAGAAGGCGTTGGTAATGTTGCTTTGATTCAGGCTCTTTCATAAGATTTACCTTCAAGAACGAAAAAAATAGTTGTAAATCAAATTTAAGGAAATAAAAAACATATAAATCTTGGTAATTTGTGGGAATAAGAAAGTAAATAACCTTTCCCTTTAAAACTATCCAATTAGAAATCAATAGTTCACTATTTTAAAATCTCCACCTCAAACAGCTTCAATATTTGATACCTTGTTAATAAATAAATCATCACTTTATGGGAAACAGAAATGACTAACTTAAAGAAATTTGATTAAATGACAATAAAAATCTATAGCAATCAATTCAAACGGATAACATTTACCAAAACAAAGATGTAATACCTTATGATTTTTTGGTTGGTCATAGATGATCGGCAAACTGAAAACAAAAGAATAGTATAATCATATTACCAGTAGCTAATGGTAAAGATTTTGTTGGATCGTTCTTCGACCTTGAAAAGTCAGTCAAGGCAGTTCATCTTTACGTGTAAAGGCGGAAACAATGCACGCAAAGTTACAACAGCTGTTTCATTCAATTTCTTCTCTTTTATTGCTTTCTGATTACAATTTGACAGAGTTTCGTTCCACAAGCAATGATCCAGGTCCGTTCCAACGTTCAACATGTCAACCTATTTATAGTGTGATGTGGTTCGCTTATATGGACGTCCGTATAAGCGGACCTATTAGCTTATGGTTCGCTTTTATGGACAATGTCCATATAAGCGGACCTACTACATTGACAAATAAGCGGACCTATCAACATAGGTTAGTATATACGGACCTATCTGACATATAAACGGACCTATCAACATATGATCTAATTTTGACTATCTAAAACCTATGTTGACCTATCTTGACCTAAGACGTAATGCAGACGAAGTCAACAGACATTCTATGCACTAACAGACTCCCCCTTGGATGTTGACGTAGTTTTCAGCTTCTGAGTCTTCAGTCTTGGTCTTTTTATCTTCTTATTCAGATTGTAACATTTTAAGCATCCATCAATCTTTCTTTTTGATCAGCTTCACACTTTGACTCTTACACCAAGATCTCATCACTGGCTCTATCATCCACAACTTTATCATCAGCATGCTCCCCCTTTCGTCAGGCTTCTGTGCTTTTAGGGATCAACACCTAGCTTTGTAGCTTGTCTTCAGACTCCCCCTTAGACTCAGCTCTCGGGATCGTAGTCTGGACTTTTCCTGCAATCACTCATACAACTATAAGTAACAACATTTTAATCTTCCAGATATTGTAGGACCGGTTTTGACTCCGAAACGATTGCGAAACGAACGTGAAACGTGCGGAATCCGTACACGAACGCGACCTAACACATGTGACGTAATATAAACGTGATTCTATTATAAATCTGATATTGTACAGCACCTTGAATCACAATGACAACACTTTCTCTCTCTAGATTCTCTCTCTAGATCTAGAAAGCTCCAAAATGACAAATGTAACAAAAAGTCCCTAATCTATGACATAATCTCCTATTTATAGTCCTAGGCATTTAATGAGATTTCTCATTATTACAATTATGCCACCTTGCCTTTTTGTCTAGCTATCACTAATATAACGACTCGTTTTCTTCTGTTTCTTGCTACGGCTCGGATTGACGAAGGCTATAGACATAAATGCACTAACAGACTCCCCCTTGGATATTGCCGCAGTCAATCTCGATCATTGAGTCAAACTCGTAGCGTCTTCTTTTTCTCTCTCTCTCTCTTTGAATCTTCTTGAACAGAATCCCGGTGGATCTGTGTTCAGCTTCAGCTTCTCCTTTTTATAAACTCTTTTCTTCATCAGGCTCCCCCTTTCGTCAAGCTTCCGTGCTTTGGGATCGACACCTTGCTTTCCGTATACAAGCTCCCCCTTGCTTTAAGCTCGTCTTCAGACTCCCCCTTAGACTCAGCTTCCGGGATCGTAGTCTGGAATCTCATCTGCAATCACTCAAACATTTATAAGTAATAGCATTTCAAATTTCAGCTATCCAGGAATTGTAACCTGGCAATTCAATCTTCTCTAAATCACTTCTCATGAATTTGGCAGTTTCATCGAATCGAATCGGAAACTAGCTCTATAACAATATAAGCATCCAAATCCCTCACAGTTAATCAACCAAGTCCAAACTAATGACCTTGGAGATATCACAAACTGTTTTTGATTTTTGATTTTTAATTCAAGTTTCAAATTAATGAACTTGTTTTATTTTCAGAAACACAATCAGCTTACTTAGATTTTGCAACTCAGCACTCAGACATCGATTGTCGAAAATAAAGCAGAATCAAAAATCTTTTTGTATTTTCTGAAAATATAAAGCAGTAAAGAAATATGTACAAACATATTTACAGACAATATTTTTGTTTGAGTATGCGTCAGAGGATCATATCATTTTTTGACAAATCACAAGTACCGTTGAGCTTAATAACACTTTAAGAATTAAACAATTCACTTAGATTGTCGATATACTGATCCACTTAAATTTTTCACACAAATTTCAACTGATTCAGGATACGAATTAAGTGAATTAAGAACTTAAACTCATTCATGTGTCCCACCTCTTGAATATACTCCCGTATCCAGATCCCAATATTCAGTCTTACAGGTAATTATAACACAAATGATATCTGTAAGGGGTTAATAAATTATGAAGAATCATGAGAGCTCAGGTCAGAACCATCGTTCAGCAGAGAGATCATGACTCAACTTGTGGGTGTGTCCCCTTTAGAGGATCTTTTTTACAACAGCATTGCTAAGCAATTTTATTGTCTTATCATATATGCTGAGGGTGATGCTATGTTTCAAGCATTTGCGGAAAGTATTATTCGAGGACTAGGTCAGAACTTCCATTCAGCAGAAGTCCCGGAATAATACCCCAGATATCACTGAGTATAAAGACCTAGTATATCAGAAAAAGGAATCTTTCAAACGAGATTTCAGGGGTTACCTATATATCCAAGTAGTGTTCCCCACGAAATAAGTAAGTAAAGATTTAGGTTTATATCCCGAACAAACCTACTAAATGTGCAAAAACCTACCGACACATCCACGGTGAGACCGTTTAACACATTTTAACTTTCCAATTCTTTAGCGTGCTGTAACTGTCTACTGATGTACTATCATTTCCTCTTTTTACGCAAAAACTCAATTTTTGAATTTTATCATGTTTTTGACTTTTTCAAATTTTCAAATGTTTTAGTATTTTCTAACAATATTACTCCCCCTAAAATGCAAAATCATTTAAAGAAAATTTGATAACCAATACTGATAGCTTTGTCTCGCCATCCATTTTATGCATCTCATGCTCTGTTTTGCAGAAAATATAACATACTATATAGCACAGTTAGTAGAAAAACTAACGTAAAGTACCCCCATGATTTACAACACATTGATATTTTATAGTTTGAAAACCGTTTTTCAATCTGATGAAAGTAATCATGTTTGTTCAGCCGTGAGGGTTTCGGCGTATTCAATCAACACATATTTTTGGTTTTTCAAGTTTTTAACAACTAAAAACATATTTTTGGTTTTTCAAAATTTTCAATTTTTAGGGTCTTTGAAATATTGTTTATTTATGTACAAAAAACATATAAACTTCCTGTTTCAACCAACACAGGATCCAGCAGCCTCTTCTCCTTGTTGTGCCAGGCTGCTCCAACCTCCATTCTCACAATCTTTGAATTCCATGAGCACCTGCATAAACAAACTACTCAATTACTTGAACAATTTAGCCCAGGTCTGTTGAACCTTAGGCATTTCAACACAATAATTTTCATTCAATGCTGGAAATTCTTTGTCATTTTTCACAAAAACTTTCTCAATTTTAACTTCAACTTTCTCATCTTTTACCAAATCAACTTGTTTCTTAACAGACCATGTCTGACCTTTTGGTGTACCTCGTTTGTAAAAATGTGAATCTTTTTGAACATTTTGATTTTGAACAACAACTTTTGGTTTCCAAAACTGTTGGGGTTTTGTCATATCAACTGTTGTTTTCCAACTCTGTGTTGTTCTGAATCTGGGTGTGTGTGAGAATTCCAGGTCTGTCTTAAATTGAACCTGTTCTGGTTTGACTTCCAATTTTGATTTGAAGCAAACTTGTTTGTATTGTACCTCCAAGTTTGTTTCGAATCAAATTTGGTTGACCTTTGTCTCACATTCTCAGATTTTTGTTTCTCAGCATCAATCTTCTTTTTGTCAACATCCACAGGTTTTAGATTAGAACACTTGCGTGCAAGATGTCCTTTTTGATCACATTTGAAACATGTTCTCATGGACACATCTTTGACCTGTGGTTGTTGCTTTTTCTTTTTAGCAAAGAACTCATCATTAGATTGTTTCATTTTGAGTTCGTTTTCTTCTGCTAAACTGTTTCCTTGAACAAAACTCATTTTTGCCTGATAATTTGGCGTCTCATTTTTGTTACGATTTTGTTTCTTCTTATAACCCAAACCAGCCTTCATGTTCTTCTTTTTGAAACCAGGTTTGTTATACGAACCTTTATGACTCTTACCAACAAACTTTGAAATCTCAGACTTTTCAATCTCAACCATTTTGAAAACTTTATCAACCTTTTCTGAATTCACATTCTGAATCGGGAATACAACATCTAAGAACAATTTGTCTGATCCAATCATGGTATAAACCAATCCTTTTGAATCATCATTCAAACTTTTCTTGGATTTTGTGTTTTTCAGATAACCATCATGAAGATTTCCTTCATCTTCATCCTGTGATTCAGATTTACCTGTATCAACTGACTCTTCTTTCAACACACTTTCAACGACTTTACCTACCACCTCTGAATCATGAGAATCATCAGATTTGGAATAGGTTATGTCAATGTTGTCTGGCAATTGGTCTACCATGTTGAAAGCTTTTTCGACCTTTTCCTCATCATAAAATGCAAACTTTTCCGGTGGTGGAACTTGATGAAACTCTGAGCCAATGCCTTTCTTATTCTGATCAAACTCACCATCACCCGGTTTTATATTGAAAATTCGTTCAAGCACATATGACGACACGTGGTAACTTTTTAACTTGTTGTTATCCTGTTCTAAATCAGCAATCTGTCGCTTTAGCTTAGCAACATCCTCAATATAGGAATTAACAACATCTTGTTTTATAGAATACATTCGTTTAAGCTCTTTGGTTGTTTCAGACATATAATTCATTCTAGATTGAGCATATTTCATTTCGTCTTTTACTTTATCATATGACTCTTTTGTAATGTGATATGATAATTTCATTGAGTCATATTCCTTTTTCATTTCTTGATAAGCAATTTCTTTTTGTTCACATTCATTTGTCATGTTCAAAACATTTTCTTTCAAAACTTCATTCTCTTTCTCTAATTTGTTACATTTTTCTGAAAGTTTTTCATCATTTTCTTTAAAAACGTTTTCTTTTTCTAACATTTCTTTGCATTTTTCTTTGAAAATCTTTTCAATTTTTTTGAACTCAAGATCTCTTGTTCTAAATTACTCATCTTTTTCAGTACAAGCTCTGCATGATTCCATGCATTTCTTGCACTGATCAATCAGTTTCAAGTTTTTAGAATCAGAATTTACCTCAGTGATTGGCACTTCGGTGTTTTCAGCAACCTCTGTCTGCTCAGCAACATTCTGCTTTTCTTCAATACCGACTTCCTCACCAACATTATCAGCTTCCTCATTCTCATTCTTTTCTTCTTTTTCTTCTTTCTTCACCTCTTCCTCAATCTGCTGTTCTTCAGTAATAGCTTTCTCAACCTCTTCATTCACAACAACTTCTTCACTTTTGATTTCCTTCACAGCTTCAACTTCAACAGTTTCTGCTTTAACTTCTTCAGCATCTTTCTTCAGATTGTTCACCATTTCTTCAACATTCTTCTTCATTCTCTCCTCATCCCTTTTTCTCAGACATGATAACATAGCATATCTAATCTCCTTTTCAAACCTCTTAACGTATGTGTCATCTTTCAATACATTTCTATAGTATTCAGCTCTCAACGGGACTTTGAGAAGAACATCATCGAAGATTATGTCTTTCTTGGGAACAACCGGTTCTCCTTCTCTGTTATAATAGCATTCTCTCTTTTTATCCCATCTTTTGCTACCGACAGCCATCTCATACTCCTCCTGCATGTCATCCATTCTGTTGTAGACAACGTTTCTTTCTCGATAAGTTTTCTCACTCAAAATCTCTTCTCTTGTTTTCTCTTTAACCTCAGCAACAATATTTTCTTCTTTGTTTTCAGCCATGATGTAAACCTTGATATTTACACCTCGTAAATCACAACACAAGAAACAATCAAATAACAATGATTATTTTCAACAAGAATATCAACCAACTGAAACGGACGAGTATCCTATCGAGTGAGTCAACACAAGTCAACAGTGACAATAATCGCGTGACAATGCTGTCCGTTCGGGTGGGATTGGAACTGTCTAAACGAATAACTTCTCAATGTAAGGTACTAAACGACAAATGTGTTGTCCGTTTTGGGTGACTGCTGATTCTTTGACTTTAATGCAAAATCAAATGCAAACTTGAATCAAACCACGTGCAATAACAATCTTCAATTAATGTAGCCTTCAATTAACAAATCAACTTTAATCCAATTTTGACCTACAAAATCAAAGTCACATGGGCCGACACCTGTTCTGTTTACGTGATTTTTTGGGCTTGCAATTCTGATTATGATTGGGCCGATAATATGATAAGACTCACAACATACGGGCTAATAACAAATCTATAAATCCGACAAACTGATGTAATCTTTAAATCTGATTGGGCCAATAGACTTCTTGGGCTGACATCAACTTTTGACTTTCACAACGGATATATATGAACCAAATGATTTAATTTGGCCTTTAAATCCCACTATGCTGACAACAACATTAATGATCACATGTAGCAATAAACGATGCTGACAAAAACTGATATTAACCAATTTATTGAACCTTTAATATGTATTGGGCTGTCCACACTATCACTTGATTGGGCCGTTCAATTAAAGTCACATGAAATCTGGTATCAATTGAATTTTAAACCTATTATTTTCTGATTCGACCTCTCAATTTAGTGAACAATTATACTGGCCGGCAACTTTTATTACACTTCAATTCTCATTGGGCCACTCAATTCTTGTCCGCAGTTTTGGTTTTATTAGGCCGCAAATTCCGACAACTTCTGTTTTGGTTTTATCAAATATAAATGTTATTTGACCGCAGTTTTGATGCAATAAATTGATTCAAAGTTCACGTGATGTCTTTTTTTGATTGAACCAATATACTGAGTGCACAGATGATTCACATGTAAATCACTTCAGCCGACAATTACACATGCATAACGAGCGAAACCAAATGTGAATTTATGAGCGGACCTACTGAACTGACTAATAAGCGAACCTAATGAGCTTTGTCACTAAAAGCGGACCTAATGAGCGGAACCATGTTGTGACCAAATGAGCGAACCTACTGATAATGTGACAAATGAGCGGACCTCAACTATTTTGTCACCAAAAGCGGACCTAATACTATCACATGAGCGGACCTCCTGCTATCCTATGAGCGGACCTCACAAAATGTTCGAATAAGCGGACCTGAGTTTATCAAATAAGCGAACCTATATTATTCGTAAAAGCGAACCTGCAATTTTGACGCGAAATCGATCTGAAAATCTTAGATTTCTCCTAAACGGTTAGGAATTTGGATCTGAAACTTGGTAGGGTTATAGATCAGGTGTATACGCACAACATATCAAAAAATCAACTGATTCGGACCGTAAAAACTTGTTCAATTTGACGAAAATCAGTGAAAAATGTGAAAATATGAAAAAGATGAAGAATTAGATGAAATTCGGATCTGAAATCGATGAAATCACGAGCGGAAATGTGTGTTGGATCAGTGCAATCGAGCTCCTGCTCTGATACCACTTGTAGGACCGGTTTTGACTCCGAAACGATTGCGAAACGAACGTGAAACGTGCGGAATCCGTACACGAACGTGACCTAACACATGTGACGTAATATAAACGTGATTCTATTATAAACCTGATATTGTATAGCACCTTGAATCACAATGACAACACTTTCTCTCTCTAGATTTTCTCTCTAGATCTAGAAAGCTCCAAAATGACAAATGTAACAAAAAGTCCCTAATCTATGACATAATCTCCTATTTATAGTCCTAGGCATTTAATGAGATTTCTCATTATTACAATTATGCCACCTTGCCTTTTTGTCTAGCTATCACTAATATAACGACTCGTTTTCTTCTGTTTCTTGCTACGGCTCGGATTGACGAAGGCTATAGACATAAATGCACTAACAGATTTTCTAGTAGCGCCTGTACATTAACATTAGTACCTATATCATAACTTGTACATGATAAAGCAACTTCAAATCCATTCCATTGTCAAGAAAAAAATGCAACAAAATGAGGTTCACTCATAAACCCTAACCCAAAACAATGCTTCAAGCACAAAAAAAACTCGATCAAAACTCAGATTAGAATTTTCTTTAGCATCCGTTATTTAGCCAAAATAAAAAACATAAATGGCAAGCTTACCTATAAAAGAGGTCTTAAGTTGTTGCAATGACAACCCAACAGTGATTGCTAATCTGTTTCAATTTCGTTATCGTATTTTATCCACAAACCTGTTCATAAAACCCGATAAAAAAGAACAATTCTCAACAATTTATCATGAATATAATTTTAGGTGTCAATGAATCGATCCACAAACACAAACCCTAAAACTCAACACGATTACAATTTTACATTTGCACAAATCGTAATAATAACATAAAACTTATGTATTATATATAATAGAACCTGAAAAAATAAAACCTAAATTAAATTTCTGATGAATGATTGAAAAACCCTAAACATTCCTTATGAACGACTGAAAAAAAATGTTACCTTTTCAACTTGATGGAGAAACGAAGCGTGTTCCTTTGTAGCCCTTAAGCTTTCGTTCCCCTTCTCTGCAAAAACCATAAGATGATTACTTCTCCTTTCTCCACTGGAAACTCTATTGCTTTCTTCTTCTTTCACTGCAGAAATAATTAACAATAAAACTTTAAAACCCTTAAAAAATTGGGGGCCTTTAGTACGCACAAAAAAATTGAAAATATTCTAAACATAAACCCTAAATCCCAATCGTTTCCATCAAAATCGAACCACTTACTACATGTTGAACCATAAAAATCATCATGACATCACCAGCGGAACCTACACCCGCAGCCGTCAGGGTCACAGAGAATCCCTAGACTACCAGCATCAAAGAATAAGAAGAAAACATATTCGTTTATAGCATCAAAGATTAAGAAGAAAACAAACCTGATTTAGGGTTTATGAGAAATACAGCGATGGACATGCAGAGATGTATGAAATTGAAATTAGGGTTTTAAGGATTCATTAACATACCACCAATTAATGGATTAAACTTCAACATCAAGATAATAGATAATATAAGAAGCAATTGCTTGACAGCACTCACCGATGATTCAGATTTGAAGACTGATGAGAAAAAGATGAATATGGAGCTTTTGAATCCTCTAGTTAAACATAGAGAGTATATAAGCGATAATAATGGAAAGGTAATTGTAATTTTTTTCAACTGATTGATGATTGATTGCACTTTCCATATAAAGAGCATATGGTATGAGAGGTTTCAATATTGAATGTTTGGAGAATGCCTAAATTCATTTTGCCGCTCATTAAAGTGAATAAGAAAGGAGAGAAAGGAAAATGCCGCCTAAAACAGAATTCTCTGTCTAAATAGCTATGCCACATCATGGTCAATTGGTCAAAGCTATTTTCCTTTAATATAAAAGATAGATTTAATTTAAATTATTAAATTTAATATGTTTCAAACATTTAAAAATTACGGATAAAGTTCCATAAGATATCTTATTATTTATTTATATTAATTACTAGGTTAGAAATTATATCTTAATTCCTTAATTGTAGATAATTATTATTTAATTTAAATTATTAAATTTAGAGTAAAATGCACGGATACTCCCTGTGGTTTTGTAAAATAACACCTATAGTCCTCAACTTTTGTAAATTACACTGGTGCTCCCTGTGGTTTGACAGTTTGTTACACGGATAGTCACTGGAGTGGATGGGGGTTAGTTTTCTCAGTTAAGTGGGCATAAAATGACCTTAATGCCCTTACTATATTAAAAAATATTTGTCACACCCTGACTTTTGCGGAAGCGTGATTATGGTGTGACTTTCTTGTTATCATTGCATTCAACCATATCAAACAACTATATGATAAAACCAAAGATTTGTCATCCATAAAATGAGTTTAAAACATAACAACATTGTCTAAAACATAGACTTCAAATTTAAGCTTTACAAACCATATGAATTGTGTAAAAGTTCGCTAAGGACTCGTCAAAAGATATTAGTTGTAATCCAAGTTTGAGAGACGTGTCTCGTCCAGAAATAAGACACACTGACCAAACCCAAAGACCATGGATGACATCTTTATACTTAACATGACTTGAAACTCCAACGCCCGCCAGATCCATACTTAATTTCCTGAAATACATGTAGTTTGAAAAACATCAACAAAAGTTGAGCGAGTTCATGTGTATGTGTATGAATAAGCCTTTAAAGTGTGTCTGTATATATGTATGTCCCTGGTATGTAGCAATAAGGAAAAACAGGCCAATTAATGTGTAGCTAATACATTAATAAGTGACATGGCCTAGGAAGCACTCAAACCTGTATGCGTATTTCGTATCGGCCCCTCCGGCGGAACGACATAGTCACCACATGCAGCCACTCGCAGGCCCATGGGTGGGGCTCGCAACAACCAATAGATCTATCACTCATGCCCCTCGGTCCTTATACAAGGATTAATGGTCTTGAGACAATAGCCTACCCATTCACGTGATCTAGCAGTACATTCCTTAGCTAATCATACCATGTATAAAAGTGTCTGTAATAATCATAACATGTATTTCACCCCCGAAGTTATAAAACTGAAAATAGTTAAGAGAAAAAGGGGGACATGAACTCACTGTTTTGCGTTCTTCGTATCTGCCTGTAACTCAAAGTGTCCTCTGGTGTACACGACTACCTACAATGTACTATGGTCTTATTAGACGAGCGGGTTGTGCCTTGACTTAGTATTAATTAGTGCCTTTGAGTTGCGTTTTCAAGTGTCTTCATCATTATTCCAAGTTATATAATTGGTTGTTAAAATAATAAATATTTTAACTTGCATTTTCTTTTGGAATAATTTATTAAACAATATTTTTGTAGTAATACTTCTCATGTGTTTGTATTCGCATTTCCTTCCAAAGGATGGGGGGTATCTTATACCTTGTGTATTCGTATTTTTGTATGTGTGTCTTTAGCCATGTATTGACGTCGTATTCCGGTGTATTATTCCAATTAAAAATATACCTATATATTCCCAATATATATTTCACAAGTTACGTTTTGGCGTTCGGTTTCACAATATCAAGCGCGTAACTTAAATATTTATTCCTTGCAATTTTTTGTATTATTTTGGAGTTGTAAATGTCATGATATTTTGTAACTTATATTATTTTACCCAAAAATAATATAACTAGTTCACAAATCATACAAATATTCGCACAAGCGTCGTGATATAAAATATATATTCTAAATATATATTTACTCATTTCATTTACAAAAACTAACCTCCGATACTTTGTATTTTTGTAACAAAACCTATGGCGAAGTTTATTTTGAAAAACAAAGTTAAAAGTATGCTTGTAACACTTGTTTGGAAAATATTTTCTAAGTGTTGGAATTTTAGAAAATTTCGCCAGAGTTTCCATTGTAAACGGAGGTGTCCATGCTTATTAGCATATCATTTTCTTTTCGGAAATCATTTAAATCAACCAACAACATTATACTAGTCAAGTGCAAAAACAATTCACTTTACATAACAACATAAACTTGGTTTTTCATAAAAACGCATAGTAACTTAGTAGGGTGTTTAGTGAGTTTAGTTACCCTCCAAAGTGTGTTTATTTTTGTTAAAATCTCGCTCTCGGGATTTTTAGATGTTCACAACTTGTGAACTTATTTTACAAAAATATCCATCTACAACATTTTCATGTCTTACTAGTATTCATATACTTATTTCTTTCAAAAATAGTGTAAAAATCATGACTTTTCAAAAACCCGTCTTTTAACTTGGTTTGTCTAGAAAAAATCATTTGTAGACCTCGGGTCCATACGACCATCTACTCACTTAGTTCATTTATTTTTCAAGAACTCACTTTGTTACTAAGTTTATGTTGAAACATGGAGGTGATTCTTTTATGTAGATCACTAATCACCTCCGAACTTGTTAACTTAAGTTTTTAATCTTACTTTAACAAGTTCAACCATGATGTTAAACATCCTATTACTAGCAATTATAAAATAAACAACAACAACAACATCAAAACAACTTTATTTTATCAAGAGTTCATCTTATTTCATCATCATGTTAGCTTTATGTGTAAGACTTTTGTTTATGATCTTTTAGTGTTCATGTATTTTCATCATAATCTAACTATTAACCACCATAAATGAGAAGTAAATGAGGATCAAAGAGGCTTACTACTAGCTTTTAAGCTAGAGAAGAAACACTAGGGAAAAATGAGTGGATAAAAGCACACGAGAGAGCTCCTTGATAATCCGTGAGTTCCACACTTAGTTATTCACCTTGATACACCTTATAGTGACCTTGGAAAGCTTGAACCAAAATTGAAAATGGTGGTAGTATATAGGGGATTTTCGGCCGTAGCTATGGGAAGGAAGGAGAAGGAATTTTTTGTGATTTAAGTGCAAGAGATAATGGTTATTTATAACTCAAATTCTAATGACCAAAGGTCCATGTGTCTTCATAAGTACAAGACAAATCTTCATTAAATCCAAGAGAAGATTGTTAGGAATCTTTAGGAAGTTGTAAAATCTTATGGTGGGACCTTAAGGGAGCCGTGAATTGGCATGGGGGAAAGGTAAATTGTAAGTTAAATGGTAAATGATGGTAATTAATTTAATTAGTGGAGGTTAAAGGTAAAAGTTAGTGTTTTGTGTGTTTCATGTATTATGTAATATGTTAGTGTGCCTGGGAACCATAACTAGCTCAAAAAAAGTGAAACAATGTTTCTGGTAATATTTTAGTGTTCCGGGTAATGTCCGGTTGTTCGGTTAGATACCGTTCCGTTAAAGTGCTATGTTATACCGTATAGTGTCTTTTATGTAACCTTTTGTGACACTTTTAATTCCCGACACTTAGGAAAGCATACAGGACCATTTTGCCATATTTTTGCAAGTGACTAGCATATTTAAATGCTGAATTTTGTTAATAAATGCAGAATTTTGCATTTTAAGTGGGTTTTAGGCACTTTCAGGCACCTAAACTATCACCTAGTGACGCAGTTTTATGGTCCTCACTTCCCTACACTCCATACTAGTGTAGTACCTTGTCTCTGGCTCATACTGGGCCTCATTATATTGTCTGTCTATGTGCTGGTATTGTCAGGATGTTTCCGAGTTATCCGTTCACTGTGCTAACTGTCACACCCCCAAAATCCACACGCGGAGTATCACCGCTTGGAGGCGTGACTGACTAGGATCAAGCCACAAATCATATTGAACAAGCATGTAAGTAGTTTATAAAATCCAACACAATATAATTGGTGTTTAAACAAAACATAGTTAAGTTGCAAGCGGAAGCATAATGTTGAAAACCAAGTCATAAGTTTAAACGTTTCAAATGTTTAGCATGGCACACAGCTGTCCATGTCCCACAACGACTCTTTCCACTCCGATGCAAGCTCCATAGATACCTAATGACCTGCAAGGCATGTAACAGAGAGTCAATAACAAAGTTGAGTGAGTTCACATTTGATTGTTCAGTTATTAAGTTTGTTTCAGAAATCGTAAGTTCGTTTCATAACCATGTTTTACCCAGTATCCTTGTTTCCCAAACCTTTACGACATTTAGTGGGGGCTTCCCATGTTGTATGCTACTAGACTAGTTGTATCTATAGGTGTCCTTCCCAATCCGAGGACAGTGATAAGTATGAGATTACGTAGGTTTTACGTAAGTGCCCTTCCCAATCCGAGGACAGTGGTAAGTATGAGATTACGTAGGTTTTACGTAGGTTTTACGTAAGTTTTAGCACAAGCGTCCTTCCCAATCCGAGGACAGTGGTAAGTAGTCTAGTAGTGATGTAAGTATGAGTAGTCATTCATTCCCATTCCCAACCCACCGGGAATTCCATGCTTTGGAAAGAGTGTGAACTCACCTTGGTTTGCTCGGTTGATTAATTACTGATTCCAATTAATCAGTCAAAGCCTATGGTGTGCATGTATTCACAATCAGTTTATATTCACATAGCTCAAGTAGCAGTTATGATCATCACATGTTTTCGAGCAGTAACTAATCACATAGCATTTAACAATTATACAAGCTCATGCAAGTCATGTTTATCATTAACAACAGCAAACTAACCCAGTTAACCCTTAACAGACCTAACCCAGTTACTGTGCAGTTTAACAACTCGACGAAACACACTTGTTTCGTCGTGAATCACCTTCGATGAAACACCCCTTTGTTTCGTCGTGATTACCCTCGGCGAAACACTCCCTGTTTCGTCGTGCCTGTTTCGTCGCTTAGATCAGTTACGCCGTGTTATCAGTTACGCACAGAAACCCTAATCATTCTAAAAAGTCGTTTTACACTAATCTCGATCAACCAGTTATCATACAACGCGGTAATCCTTGATCATCAATTAAGTAGCATGTACTAGGGGTGAGCAAAAGGAAAAACCCGACCCTACCCGACCATTACCCGACCCGACCCGAGAACCGATCAAACATAAAATATAGAACCGATTCACTACCCTAAATAAAGGGTCGGTTCCGGTCCATAGGTCAAAGTCGGGTTTCACCATGAAAAGAACCGAGAACCGACCCGACCCGACCCGATTTTATATGAAAAATTGGAACCGATCTAAATACCTAGGTACTTGGGTTCGGGTCGGGTTGGGTAATTTTTTGTTCGGTTCTCGGTTATTTTCGGTCCGGACCTAAACTTGCTCACCCCTAGCATGTACCCTATGCATGACAGATTGCTAAACACCCATACGATCTACACAATCAATACATGTATACGATTGATAATCTTTTAAATCTATAGGTTCCTTATTAGTAAGAATCGCCACAAGATTAAGATCTAAATATTATGAACAGGTTCTATACTAGCATTCGATAAACATATGAAATCTATTTACAATATACATAAGATTCACGAAACCACGATCATTAATCAGACTCATCAACATGTTATGGATTTAAGCATTATACAACAACAGTTCACAATGGTTCCGATTAAACAATTAGTGATAATACAATGAGCAAGTCATACAAGGGTTAAACACTAACCAAAATAGAAGAGTTAATGGATCGATCAGTCGGAAGGAAAGGGTTTCGAAGACACACAGTCGCCGTCAACAGGGAGATGCTCTAGGGTTTCTAATTTGCTAAAAGTGTGACGAATGAAACAGTAGTACATAATAAATATACGCGTAACATACTGGGCGTAATAGTGGCCCGGCGAAACACCTGTTTCGTCGAGGTGGTTAGCGGCGAAACTCATGTTTCGTCGAGGTTGTTTCATCGGGTATAGCTCCGAATCTCAAACAGTTTACAAGTTTATGTAACCAAACACTTTAATCACATAAAATAGATAACATATCAAATAAACATCTCAACATATAATCCAACGTGTACAATTACAAGGCAAACAAGTCGTGTAAGCAAACAACTTAAACAATTAACGTGCAATTAATGCGAGGGTGGAAATCTTGGAAACTCGAGTTGTCACATTATCCCCAACTTGAAAGAAATTTCGTCCCGAAATTTAGCATGCGTTTACTGAGGAGGCTAGTTGAGTTTGCGTGGTTTACTGGTTTTCCTGGGGTGTCACATCATCCCCCCGTTGATTTGGAATTTCGTCCCGAAATTCCGCAGTAGCTTCAGCCTCAGCAGTGGTTGCATTGTTCTCGAACAAATGGGGATACTTGAGTTTCATTTGGTCTTCTCGTTCCCAGGTGAACTCTGGGTCACGACAGAAGTTCCAACGAACTCGAACAATAGGTATCCTAGTGTGCATAACGACCTTAACGTCCCGGTCCGTGATTTCCACTGGTTCCTCAACGAATCGCAGCTGATCGTCGATAGTGAGCTCCTTCAGAGGAACTACGAGGGTCTCATCTGACAGATACTTCTTCAGATTTGACACGTGAAATACGTTATGAACTCCACTGAGTTCTGCGGGTAGGTTTAGTTTGTAGGCCACCTTGCCTATTTTCTCTATGATTTCGAACGGTCCGACGTAACGCGGATTGAGTTTGCCCCTTTTTCCAAAGCGAACCACACCCTTCCAGGGTGAGACTTTAAGTAGAACCCGGTCCCCGACCTGAAATTCTAGAGGTTTCCTGCGCTTATCAGCGTAGCTTTTCTGACGGTCGCGAGCTGCCGCCATGCGTTGTCTTATCTGAGCAATTCTTTCCGTTGTGTCTACTACCAGTTCTGGACCCGTGATCTGACTATCCCCCACCTCTGCCCAATAAAGAGGTGATCGGCATTTACGCCCGTACAATGTCTCAAATGGAGCGGCTTGAATACTGGTGTGGTAACTGTTGTTATACGAAAACTCCACCAAAGGGAGGTGTTTTTCCCAGCCGTTGCCGAAATCGATTATACGAAGCATGTCTTCTAGAGTTTGGATAGTGCGTTCAGACTGCCCATCCGTTTGCGGGTGATAAGCTGTGCTCATGTCTAATCGAGAGCCAAAAGATTTGCGCATCGCTTGCCACAGTTCTGAAGTAAAACGTGCATCACTATCGGAAATAATAGAGGTTGGCACTCCGTGCCTCGAGACAACTTCCTTAAGGTAAACATCTGCTAAGGTGGAGAACTTATCCGTTTCTTTGATAGCTAAGAAGTGTGCAGACTTTGTGAGTCGATCCACGATCACCCAAATGGTATCATTTCCACGTTGAGATCTAGGCAGGACAGTAATGAAATCCATGTAAATTTGCTCCCATTTCCATTGTGGTATTTCTGGTTGTTGGAGTAGGCCCGATGGTTTCTGATATTCAGTCTTGACTCTCGCACAAGTCAAACATTTGCTAACGTAAGTTGCTATGTGAGCTTTCATGCTAGGCCACCAATACGTAGTTCTGAGATCGTGATACATCTTATCCGAACCAAGATGTACAGAGTAACAAGACTTATGTGCTTCATCCATTACAATTTCTCGTAGATTGCCATAGAGTGGGACCCAGATGCGTCCTGTTACGTAGTAGGCGCCGCCTTCCTTTTGTTCTAACCGATGCCTTGAGCCTCGTATGGCTTCAGCCCTAACGTTTTCTGGTTTCAATGCTTCTACCTGAGAATCTCGTATCTGGGAAGGAAGACTAGACTAGATGGTAAGTTGTAATGCTCGCACGCGTTTTGGTGTAGTATCTTTTCGACTGAGGGCGTCGGCCACAACATTGGCTTTACCCGGATGGTACTTGATGGCACATTTGTAATCATTCAATAGCTCGACCCATCGACGTTGTCGCATGTTCAACTCCTTCAGTTTGAAGATATGCTCGAGACTCCTGTGATCGGTATAGATGGTGCACTTGGTACCGTACAGGTAATGCCTCCATATCTTAAGTTCGAAAATAACAGCTCCCAACTCAAAATCGTGCGTTGTGTAATTTCTTTCATGAACCTTAAGTTGGCGTGATGCGTAGGCTATAACCTTGTCACGTTGCATTAATACACAACCAAGTCCCTGGATGGATGCGTGGCAGTAAACCACAAAATCATCTGTGCCCTCAGGCAATGAGAGGATAGGTGCGCTACAAAGTCTACTCTTCAAATGTTGGAATGTTGATTCTTGAGCATCACCCCAACGATAGGTGACACCCTTCTGGGTCAGTAGAGTAAGCGGCTGTGCAATCTTCGAGAAGTCTTTGATGAACCTTCTGTAGTAGCCCGCCAAACCCAAGAATTGGCGGATTTCTGTTGGTGTACGTGGTGCAGGCCAGTTCTTGATCGAGTCTACCTTGGATGGATCAACATGAATCCCATCCTCGTTTACCACATGGCCTAGGAAATGGACTTCACGAAGCCAGAAGTCGCATTTCGAAAACTTAGCATAAAGTTGCTCTGTTCGAAGAAGTTCCAAGATGAGTCGCAAATGTTCTTCGTGTTCCTCCTGACTCTTAGAGTAGATCAGGATGTCGTCGATGAATACAATAACAAACTTATCCAAGTAAGGCTTGCACACTCTGTTCATAAGATCCATGAAGACTGCAGGTGCGTTTGTCAACCCGAATGGCATGACCAGAAACTCGTAGTGGCCGTAGCGAGTTCTGAATGATGTTTTGGAGACGTCCTCGTCCCGGACTCTCAGTTGATGGTAGCCTGACCTCAGATCAATCTTTGAATAGAAACTCGACCCTTGAAACTGGTCGAATAAGTCATCAATGCGCGGAAGAGGATAGCGATTCTTCACGGTCACCTTGTTTAGTTCGCGGTAATCTATGCACATACGGAAGGTACCGTCTTTCTTCTTCACAAATAATACTGGAGCTCCCCAGGGCGAAGAGCTAGGACGAATGAAACCCTTATCCAAGAGTTCTTGCAATTGTTTGGATAGTTCTTCTAGTTCGGTTGGAGCTAAGCGATAAGGTGCTCGAGCTATGGGCGATGCTCCAGGAGCTAGCTCGATCTGGAACTCGACCTGGAGATAAGGCGGTAGCCCTGGTAAATCTTCAGGAAACACTTGAGGAAAATCGCGTACTACTGGAATATCCTCTATTTTCTTCTCTTTCGATGATGCGTCAGTAACAAGTGCTAAAATAGCAGCGTGGCCCTTTCGCAAACACTTCTGGGCCTTGAGGAAGGAAATGATGCCCACCACAGCACCATTCTTGTCGCCTTGAATTTCGAGAGGGTCTTTACAAGAACGGGGAATACGAACAATCTTTTCCTTGCACATGATCTCTGCTTGCTGTTGGGATAGCCTATCCATACTGATAACGATGTCGAAACTACCAAGAACGATGGGAATATCAATAGAGAAGGTCTGACCAGCTAAGACGAGATTACAACCCTTAACTATGTGCGTGGCATCTAGACTTTTACCATTTGCTAACTCTACGACTTGCTTAGTGTTCAAAAGAGTTGGTGTGCGTTTAAGCATTTGACTAACTTTTAGAGTCACATAACTGGTATCGGCACCCGAATCAAATAAAACAGTAACATAAAAGTCGTCGAGAAGGAGCTTACCCATCACTACATTAGGATCATTCCTTGCGTCACCCTGACCAATAACGAACACTCGACCCCTTGCACCATTGCCGTCGTTATTACCCCCTTTGTTATTCCCATTATTGTTCCCATTTCCTTGGTTGTGGTTCTGATTCTAATTCTGATTTAACTGTGGGCAGTGTCTCTTGAAGTGACCTTCAGCGCCACACTGATAGCATCCCCTGTTGCCCTGTTGCTGTTGCTGATTTTGCGGTGGTTGTTGTTGTTGCTAACGATTCTGATTTGCAGGCCGTGAGCTCCTGCAATCCTTGGCTTCATGCCCCATCTTGAGACACCTCTGACAATGTCCCTTGTTACACTGACCACTATGGTGCCTATTGCATTTGTTGCACTTTGGGTGGTTTCCTCGATATCCACCCTGCCCTTGACTACCAGAAGATTGCTGACTAGGACTCTGGTAGTCATCGATCATTCGCTGCTGTGCCTGGGGCTGAACTCTAGTTGAACCCTTGCTGTAGGCTCCATCCCATTTTCGTTTGTTGTCACTGGGAATAGTAGAAGTAGTAGTAGCAGTAGCACCTATACGCTTAGGCAGCTTGTTCTGTTCCACTGCCTGGTCTGTGAGACGATGAGCAAGACGAGTAACATCCTGGATGGTAGCAAGGTTAGCAGTAGTCACATGGCTTTGAATCTCTGGTACTAAGCCTTTGAGGTACAACTCGATGCGCTTGATGGGAGGATCCACCATAGTAGGACACAATATTGCCAGCTCATTGGATCGCTTCGTATACGCCTCTATTTCTGACCCCGTCATCTTCAGGTTAAAGAACTCCACTTCCAGCTTATGGATGTCATCACGATTACAGTATTCTCGCTTGATTAATTCCTTGAAGTCGTTCCATGGGGTGGCATTAGCAGCTGCCAGCCCTAACATTTGAACTTGCGCGTTCCACCAAGTTAGCGTAACGCCTTCGAGAGTACCAGTGGCATACTTCACCCTATGAGCCTCAGGGCATTCACACATTTCGAAGACAGATTCGAGCTTCTCGAACCAGTGGAGGAGTCCTACGGCTCCTTCAGTGCCACTGAAAGTACTAGGACGACAGTCCATGAACGTCTTGATTGTGCATACAGGTGGTTGAGCGTTTTGACCTGTTGTGTGGGTAAGAGTAAACAAAATTAATCACGAATGTTGGTTTACGAGAGTAGAATATAAAGATCCTAGAGTAAGTTGCAATGGTAGGTTATACCTCCTGCCTGGGCAGCTGCGAGTGCTGCGGTAACTTGTTCAGTGATCAAGGCCGCCAACTGGGCTTGAGTTAGGTTAGCGCGTCCACTCATGATCTTCATATCAAAGGAAACATGAGGGAGAAAAGGTTCGCGAAAGTGCGATAACAGAAGAGAGTAAGCACACATGCATTTTCAAACAATAGTTGTTACGTTCATCTAAGAATACCATAATCAAAGTTCTATGTAACTAGCAAGTAGGCAATATTACATAAACCATATCACCTATAGTGTTGAGCCTTGCACGTGGAGTGAAGCGTCGTTGTGGATCGTTGAGCACTGTACAGGTTATAGTCTGGTTTTACCAAAAAGCTTTTCCCCTTTTTAAAACCAAGTTCACTATAACCAATGGCTCTGATACCAATCTGTCACACCCCAAAAATCCACACGCGGAGTATCACCGCTTGGAGGCGTGACTGACCAGGATCAAGCCACCAATCATATTGAACAAGCATGTAAGTAGTTTATAAAATCCAACACAATACAATTGGTGTTTAAACAAAACATAGTTAAGTTGCAAGCGGAAGCATAATGTTGAAAACCAAGTCATAAGTTTAAACGTTTCAAATGTTTAGCATGGCACACAGCTGTCCATGTCCCACAACGACTCTTTCCACTCCGATGCAAGCTCCATAGATACCTAACGACCTGCAAGGCATGTAACCGAGAGTCAACAACAAAGTTGAGCGAGTTCACAGTTGATTGTTCAGTTATTGAGTTCGTTTCATAAGTCGTAAATTCGTTTCATAACCATGCTTTACCCAGTATCCTTGTTTCCCAAACCTTTACGACATTTAATGGGGGCTTCCCATGTTGTATGCTACTAGACTAGTTGTATCTATAGGTGTCCTTCCCAATCCGAGGACAGTGATAAGTATGAGATTACGTAGGTTTTACGTAAGTTCCCTTCCCAATCCGAGGACAGTGGTAAGTATGAGATTACGTAGGTTTTACGTAAGTTTTAGCACAAGCGTCCTTCCCAATCCGAGGACAGTGGTAAGTAGTCTAGTAGTGATGTAAGTATGAGTAGTCATTCAATCCCATTCCCAACCCACCGGGAATTCCATGCCTTGGAAAGAGTGTGAACTCACCTTGGTTTGCTCGGTTGATTAATTACTTGATTCTAATTAATCAGTCAAAGCCTATGGTGTGCATGTATTCACAATCAGTTTATATTCACATAGCTCAAGTAACAGTTATGGTCATCACATGTTTTCGAGCAGTAACTAATCACATAGCATTTAAGAGTTATACAAGCTCATGCAAGTCATGTTTATCATTAACAACAGCTAACTAACCCAGTTAACCCTTAACAGACCTAACCCAGTTACTGTACAGTTTAACAACTCGACGAAACACCCCTTTGTTTCGTCGTGATTACCCTCGGTGAAACACCCCCTGTTTCGTCGTGCCTGTTTCGTCGCTTAGATCAGTTACGTCGTGTTATCAGTTACGCACAGAAACCCTAATCATTCTGAACAGCCGTTTTACACTAATCTCGATCAACCAGTTATCATACAATGCGGTAATCCTTGATCATCAATTAAGTAGCATGTACCCTATGCATGACAGTTTGCTAAACACCCATACGATCTACATAATCAATACATGTATACGATTTATAATCTTTTAAATCTATAGGTTCCTTATTAGTAAGAATCGCCACAAGATTAAGATCTAAATATTATGAACAGGTTCTATACTAGCATTCGATAAACACATGAAATCTATTTACAATATACATAAGATTCACGAAACCACGATCATTAATCAGACTCATCAATAAGTTATGGATTTAAGCATTATACAACAACAGTTCACAATGGTTCCGATTAAACAGTTAGTGATAATACAATGAGCAAGTCATACAAGGGTTAAACACTAACCAAAATAGAAGAGTTAATGGATCGATCAGTCGGAAGGAAAGGGTTTCGAAGACACACAGTCGCCGTCAACAGGGAGATGCTCTAGGGTTTCTAATTTGCTAAAAGTGTGACGAATGAAACAGTAGTACATAATAAATATACGCGTAATATACTGGGCCCTTAATGGGCTTCGGCGTAATAGTGGGCCGGCGAAACACCTGTTTCGTCGAGGTGTGTGTGATGAAACACACCCTTGGTTTCGTCGAGGTGGTTAGCGACGAAACTCATGTTTCGTCGAGGTTGTTTCATCGGGTATAGCTCCGAATCTCAAACAGTTTACAAGTTTATGTAACCAAACACTTTAATCACATAAAATAGATAACATATCAAATAAACATCTCAACATATAATCTAACGTGTACAATTACAAGGCAAACAAGTCGTGTAAGCAAACAACTTAAACAATTAACGTGCAATTAATGCGAGGATGGAAATCTTGGAAACTCGAGTTGTCACATTATCCCCAACTTGAAAGAAATTTCGTCCCGAAATTTAGCATGCGTTTACTGAGGATGCTAGTTGAGTTTGCCTGGTTTACTGGTTTTCCTGGGGTGTCACATCATCCCCCCGTTGATTTGGAATTTCGTTCCGAAATTCCGCAATAGCTTCAGCCTCAGCAGTGGTTGCATTGTTCTCGAACAAATGGGGATACTTGAGTTTCATTTGGTCTTCTCGTTCCCAGGTGAACTCTGGGCCAGGACAGGAGTTCCAACGAACTCGAACAAGAGGTATTCTGGTGTTATTAAGGACCTTAACGTCCCGGTCCGTGATTTCCACTGGTTCCTCGACGAATCGCAACTGATCGTTGATAGTGAGCTCCTTCAGAGGAACTACGAGGGTCTCATCTGACAGACACTTCTTCAGATTTGACACATGAAATACGTTATGAACTCCACTGAGTTCTGCGGGTAGGTTTAGTTTGTAGGCCACCTTGCCTATTTTCTCTATGATTTCGAACGGTCCGACGTAACGCGGATTGAGTTTGCCCCTTTTTCCAAAGCGAACCACACCCTTCCAGGGTGAGACTTTAAGTAGAACCCGGTCCCCGACCTGAAATTCTAGAGGTTTCCTGCGCTTATCAGCGTAGCTTTTCTGACAGTCGCGAGCTGCCGCCATGCGTTGTCGTATCTGAGCCATTCTTTCCGTTGTGTCTACTACCAGTTTTGGACCTGTGATTTGACTATCCCCCACCTCTGCCCAACAAAGAGGTGATCGGAATTTACGCCCGTACAATGCCTCAAATGGAGCGGCTTGAATGCTGGTGTGGTAACTGTTGTTATACGAAAACTCCACCAAAGGGAGGTGTTTTTCCCAGCCGTTGCCGAAATCGATTACACATGCACGAAGCATGTCTTCTAGAGTTTGGATAGTGCGTTCAGACTGCCCATCCGTTTGCGGGTGATAAGCTGTGCTCATGTCTAATCGAGAGCCAAAAGATTTGTGCATCGCTTGCCACAGTTCTGAAGTAAAACGTGCATCACGATTGGAAATAATAGAGGTTGGCACTCCGTGCCTCGAGACAACTTCCTTAAGGTAAACATCTGCTAAGGTGGAGAACTTATCCGTTTCTTTGATAGCTAAGAAGTGTGCAGACTTTGTGAGTCGATCCACGATCACCCAAATGGTATCATTTCCACGTTGAGATCTAGGCAGGCCAGTAACGAAATCCATGGAAATTTGCTCCCATTTCCATTGTGGTATTTCTGGTTGTTGGAGTAGGCCCAATGGTTTCTGATATTTAGTCTTGACTCTCGCACAAGTCAAACATTTGCTAACGTAAGTTGCTATGTAAGCTTTCATGCTAGGCCACCAATACGTAGTTCTGAGATCGTGATACATCTTATCCGAACCAGGATGTACCGAGTAACGAGACTTATGTGCTTCATCCATTACAAGTTCTCGTAGATTGCCATAGAGTGGGACCCAGATGCGTCCTGTTACGTAGTAGGCGCCGCCTTCTTTTTGTTCTAACCGATGCCTTGAGCCTCGTAAGGTTTCAGCCCTGACGTTTTCTGGTTTCAATGCTTCTACCTGAGAATCTCGTATCTGGGAAGGAAGACGAGACTGGATGGTAAGTTGTAATGCTCGCACGCGTTTAGGTGTAGTATCTTTTCGACTGAGGGCATCGGCCACAACATTGGCTATACCAGGATGGTACTTGATGGCACATTCGTAATCATTCAATAGCTCGACTCATCGACGTTGTCGCATGTTCAACTCCTTCTGTTTGAAGATATGCTCGAGACTCCTGTGATCGGTATAGATGGTGCACTTGGTACCGTACAGGTAATGTCTCCATATCTTAAGTTCGAAAATAACAGCTCCCAACTCAAAATCGTGCGTTGTGTAATTTCTTTCATGAACCTTAAGTTGGCGTGATGCGTAGGCTATAACCTTGTCACGTTGCATTAATACACAACCAAGTCCCTGGATGGACGCGTCGCAGTAAACCACAAAATCGTCTGTGCCCTCAGGCAATGAGAGGATAGGTGTGCTACAAAGTCTACTCTTCAAATGTTGGAATGCAGATTCTTGAGCATCACCCCAACGATAGGTGACACCCTTCTGGGTCAGTAGAGTAAGCAGCTGTGCAATCTTCGAGAAGTCTTTGATGAACCTTCTGTAGTAGCCCGCCAAACCCAAGAATTGGCGGATTTCTGTTGGTGTACGCGGTGTAGGCCAGTTCTTGATCGAGTCTACCTTGGATGGATCAACATGAATTCCATCCTCGTTTACCGCATGGCCTAGGAAATGGACTTCACGAAGCCAGAAGTCGCATTTCGAAAACTTAGCATAAAGTTGCTCTGTTCGAAGAAGTTCCAAGATGAGTCGCAAATGTTGTTCGTGTTCCTCCTGACTCTTAGAGTAGATCAGGATGTCGTCGATGAATACAATAACAAACATATCCAAGTAAGGCTTGCACACTCTGTTCATAAGATCCATGAAGACTGCAGGTGCGTTTGTCAACCCGAATGGCATGACCAGAAACTCGTAGTGGCCGTAGCGAGTTCTGAATGATGTTTTGGAGACGTCCTCGTCCCGGACTCTCAGTTGATGGTAGCCTGACCTCAGATCAATCTTTGAATAGAAACTCGACCCTTGCAACTGGTCGAATAAGTCATCAATGCGCGGAAGAGGATAGCGATTCTTCACGGTCACCTTGTTTAGTTCGCGGTAATCTATGCACATACGGAAGGTACCGTCTTTCTTCTTCACAAATAATACTGGAGCTCCCCAGGGCGAAGAGCTAGGATGAATGAAACCCTTATCCAAGAGTTCTTGCAATTGTTTGGATAGTTCTTCTAGTTCGGTTGGAGCTAAGCGATAAGGTGCTCGAGCTATGGGCGATGCTCCAGGAGCTAGCTCGATCTGGAACTCGACCTGGCGATGAGGCGGTAGCCCTGGTAAATCTTCAGGAAACACTTGAGGAAAATCGCGTACTACTGGAATATCCTCTATTTTCTTCTCTTTCGATGATGCGTCAGTAACAAGTGCTAAAATAGTAGTGCGGCCCTTTCGCAAACACTTCTGGGCCTTGAGGAAGGAAATGATGCCTACCACAGGACCACTCTTGTCGCCTTGAATTTCGAGAGGGTCTTTACCAGAACGGGGAATACGAACAATCTATTCCTTGCACATGATCTCTGCTTGCTGTTGGGATAGCCAATCCATACCGATAACGATGTCGAAACTACCAAGAATGATGGGAATGAGGCCGATAGAGAAGGTCTGACCAGCTAAGACGAGATTACAACCCTTAACTATGTGCGTGGCATCTAGACTTTTACCATTTGCGAACTCTACGACATTCTTGGTGTTCAAAAGAGTTGGTGTGCGTTTAAGCATTTGACTAACTTTTAGAGTCACATAACTGGTATCGGCACCCGAATCAAATAAAACAGTAACATAAAAGTCGTCGAGAAGGAACTTACCCATCACTACATTAGGATCATTCCTTGCGTCACCCTGACCAATCACGAACACTCGACCCCTTGCACCATTGCCGTCGTTATTACCCCCTTTGTTATTCCCATTATTGTTCCCGTTTCCTTGGTTGTGATTCTGATTCTAATTCTGATTTAACTGTGGGCAGTGTCTCTTGAAGTGACCTTCAGTGCCACACTGATAGCATCCCCTGTTGCCCTGTTGCTGTTGCTGATTTTGCGGTGGTTGTTGTTACTGCTGACGATTCTGATTTGCAGGCCGTGAGCTCCTGCAATCCTTGGCTTCATGACCCATCTTGAGACACCTCTGACAATGTCCCTTGTTACACTGACCACTATGGTGCCTGTTGCACTTTGGGTGGTTTCCTCGATATCCACCCTGCCCTTGACTACCAGAAGATTGCTGACTAGGACTCTGGTAGTCATCGATCTTTCGCTGCTGTGCCTGGGGCTGAACTGTAGTTGAACCCTTGCTGGAGGCCCCATCCCATTTTCGTTTGTTGTCACTGGGAATAGCAAAAGTAGTAGTAGCAGTAGCACCTATATGCTTAGGCAGCTTATTCTGTTCCACTGCCTGGTCTGTGAGACGATGAGCAAGACGAGTAACATCCTGGATCGTAGCAAGGTTAGCAGCAGTCACATGGCTTTGAATCTCTGGTACTAAGCCTTTGAGGTACAGCTCGATGCGCTTGATGGGAGGATCCACCATAGTAGGACACAATATTGCCAGCTCATTGGATCGCTTCATATACGCCTCTATTTCTGACCCCGTCATCTTCAGGTTAAAGAACTCCACTTCCAGCTTGTGGATGTCATCACGATTACAGTATTCTCGCTTGATCAATTCCTTGAAGTCGTTCCATGGGGTGGCATTAGCAGCTGCCAGCCCTAACATTTGAACTTGCGTGTTCCACCAAGTTAGCGCAACGCCTTCGAGAGTACCAGTGGCATACTTCACCCTATGAGCCTCAGGGCATTCACACATTTCGAAGACCGATTCGAGCTTCTCGAACCAGTGGAGGAGTCCTACAGCTCCTTCAGTGCCACTAAAAGTACTAGGACGACAGTCCATGAACGTCTTGAATGTGCATACAGGTGGTTGAGCGTTCTGACCTGTTGTGTGGGTAAGAGTAAACAAAATTAAGTAGGAATGTTGGTTTACGAGAGTAGGATTTAAAGATCCTAGAGTAAGTTGCAATGGTAGGTTATACCTCCTGCCTGGGCAGCTGCGAGTGTTGCAGTAACTTGTTCAGTGATCAAGGCCGCCAACTGGGCTTGAGTTAGGTTAGCGCGTCCACTCATGATCTTCATATCAAAGAAAACATGAGTGAGAAAATGTTCGCGAAAGTGCGATGATAGAAGAGAGTAAGCACACATGCATTTTCAAACAATAGTTGTTACGTTCATCTAAGCATACCATAATCAAAGTTCTATGTAACTAGCAAGTAGGCAATATAACATAAACCATATCACCTATAGTGTTGAGCCTTGCACGTGGAGTGAAGCGTCGTTGTGGATCGTTGAGCACTGTACAGCTTATAGTCTGGTTTTACCAAAAAGCTTTTCCCCTTTTTAAAACCAAGTTCACGATAACCAATGGCTCTGATACCAATCTGTCACACCCCCAAAATCCACACGCGGAGTATCACCGCTTGGAGGCGTGACTGACCAGGATCGTAAGTAGTTTATAAAATCCAACACAATACAATTGGTGTTTAAACAAAACATAGTTAAGTTGCAAGCGGAAGCATAATGTTGAAAACCAAGTCATAAGTTTAAACGTTTCAAATGTTTAGCATGGCACACAGCTGTCCATGTCCCACAACGACTCTTTCTACTCCGATGCAAGCTCCATACAAACCTAACGACCTGCAAGGCATGTAACAGAGAGTCAACAACAAAGTTGAGCGAGTTCACAGTTGATTGTTCAGTTATTGAGTTCGTTTCAGAAATCGTAAATTCATTTCATAACCATGCTTTACCCAGTATCCTTGTTTCCCAAACCTTTACGACATTTAATGGGGGTTTCCCATGTTGTATGCTACTAGACTAGTTGTATCTATAGGTGTCCTTCCCAATCCGAGGACAGTGATAAGTATGAGATTACGTAGGTTTTACGTAAGTGCCCTTCCCAATCCGAGGACAGTGGTAAGTATGAGATTACGTAGGTTTTACGTAAGTTTTAGCACAAGCGTCCTTCCCAATCCGAGGACAGTGATAAGTAGTCTAGTAGTGATGTAAGTTTGAGTAGTCATTCAATCCCATTCCCAAACCACCGGGAATTCCATGCCTTGGAAAGAGTGTGAACTCACCTCGGTTTGCTCTGTTGATTAATTACTTGATTCCAATTAATCAGTCAAAGCCTATGGTTTGCATGTATTCACAATCAGTTTATATTCACATAGCTCAAGTAACAGTTATGATCATCACATGTTTTCGAGCAGTAACTAATCACATAGCATTTAACAGTTATACAAGCTCATGCAAGTCATTTTTATCATTAACAACAGCTAACTAACCCAGTTAACCCTTAACAGACCTAACCCAGTTACTGTGCAGTTTAACAACTCGACGAAACACCCCTTTGTTTCGTCGTGATTACCCTCGGTGAAACACCCCCTGTTTCGTCGTGCCTGTTTCGTCGCTTAGATCAGTTACGTCGTGTTATCAGTTATGCACAGGAACCCTAATCATTCTGAACAACCGTTTTACACTAATCTCGATCAACAAGTTATCATACAACGCGGTAATCCTTGATCATCAATTAAGTAGCATGTACCCTATGCATGACAGTTTGCTAAACACCCATACGATCTACACAATCAATACATGTATACGATTGATAATCTTTTAAATCTATAGGTTCCTTATTAGTAAGAATCGCCACAAGATTAAGATCTAAATATTATGAACAAGTTCTATACTAGCATTCGATAAACATATGAAATCTATTTACAATATACATAAGATTCACGAAACCACGATCATTAATCAGACTCATCATCAAGTTATGGATTTAAGCATTATACAACAACAGTTCACAATGGTTCCGATTAAACAGTTAGTGATAATACAATGAGCAAGTCATACAAGGGTTAAACACTAACCAAAATAGAAGAGTTAATGGATCGATCAGTCGGAAGGAAAGGGTTTCGAAGACACACAGTCGCCGTCAACAGGGAGATGCTCTAGGGTTTCTAATTTGCTAAAAGTGTGACGAATGAAACAGTAGTACATAATAAATATACGTGTAACGTACTAGGCACTTAATGGGCTTCGGCGTAATAGTGGGCCGGTGAAACACCTGTTTCGTCGAGGTGTGTGTGACGAAACACACCCTTGGTTTCGTCGAGGTGGTTAGCGGCGAAACTCATGTTTCGTCGAGGTTGTTTCGTCGGGTATAGCTCTGAATCGCAAACAGTTTACAAGTTTATGTAACCAAACACTTTAATCACATAAAATAGATAACATATCAAATAAACATCTCAACATATAATCCAACGTGTACAATTACAAGGCAAACAAGTCGTGTAAGAAAACAACTTAAACAATTAACGTGCAATTAATGCGAGGGTGGAAATCTTGGAAACTCGAGTTGTCACACTAACTGTGCTTTGTGCATCAAGTATGTCACTAAAGTTTGTATATAATGAATGTAGTGACAGTATGAAATGTGATGCATATGTATGTATGTATGTATGTAGCAAAAATCAGAAAGCTGTTTATTCATCAGTTGAAATCAAGCACAGTCATTAAGCATAAATTAATATTAATTAAACGTGCGGATGCTTGCAAATTTGACAGTTGTCACATTCTCCCCCTGTTAAGAAAATTTCATCCTCGAAATTTGTACTACCTTAACTCCATAGGGTTTTATTATGGCATATGTATATGGATAATATTGAGGTAGGTAATCTCAAAACCGAATCAAACCTTATTCACGCCGGGTGAACCCAAGAATATATAACAACACGAATCCAATGGTTAGAAGGTATGTGCATTAAGCATCTGGTGTCGAAGGGCACGAGATGTATAGACGCATAGTCTAGTGTAAATCTAATTAACAGGGGTTCCACACATGAGGAGTTTTGACCAGTAGGATTCTCAAACAATCGGTCACAGTATACTATCGAGTTTTTCCCAAACCATAGCGCCCGCTATATGAACTCAAAATCAACAACTTGAATATGAAAATGATCTGTTAACTTTCGAATAATTAACTGGTAAGGATTAGTGTGTTGACATTCTTGAATGGCGAAAGTACGCCGAATGAAATACAAGCGAATTTGGAGTATTATTGTAGTTGCATCAGAGATGTTTAAATGACAAGTCAAACAAAAGTATGTGTAGTTTTGTGTGGAATGGTTGACCATGATCAGCATAAGCTACTAGTTTGTGATGGCACCACATGGTGTCGTAATGACATAATTCAAATATAGTGGTGACTGAACAAGTTCACCGTGTTTGAAGTCAAATGAAAGTGTATCGAAACAAGCCTGAAGTTTTGATTTACACCATGTCATAGAGTTTTCAATTGAATACGGAACATCAAGGTACTACTGTCTCTGATTGAAGATGGAAAACAATAACACTGCAAGGTTTTTATTTTGTAACGGAAGAATCGTTAGGAGGTACATCGTGCTATGGAATGAATCTATGTACCATTGCCTTAACACATAACCGTGTTGAGACTGCTTTGATTGTGATAAACAAAACGGATTTAGAGTAAGTCAATAAATAAACAATTAAATCCGTGTATGAGGTGTGTAGTCAACTTAGCGCAAGCTTCAATTTTGTGAAAGTACCTCCACAAGATGTCGTAGCCAACAAACGATTTAGTGGAGTCGTAGACCAAACAAGTCTACTACGACTCAAAACAAGAGAACCTTTGCAAGTATGAATTCAAATATGATGCTCTCAATACATCATATGGCGTTTTAAATTGAATATGTGACATGGACAAGTTCGAACAATTGAACTTGGTTTTAGCGTAGCCCGTCAATAAACATAGGTATCAACAAGGGAATCTCGGCATGGTCACAGAGATAACCCATGAATGTAACTTGAAATAAAAGAAGTTCCAAGAAAGGGTGTTGACTTGATAGCAAAAGAGCCAACAATTACAATAATGTAGGTTACTCAAATCATAAACCAATAGCTAGCTTTAGCAAAATAATATTTGAACTTCAATGAAGTGTTTATTCGAAATGGAACCGCATGCGTAGCAAAAGGTGCATGCATAGCATATAAGTTTTCAAGTGATGAAGCAATGTGTTTCTGCTAAAATGAAGAAATGACTAAGTATTCGAATCAATTGTGTGTTCGCTCTCAGCGAAGGAAATTAACGCGATGCAACTACCATTGTGGGGAGTAGAGATGCAAACATCTACTCGCTAGAAGCAAAAGTGAAGATTTCAAAGAAAGAGATTTAAGCACTTTCTATTTGGTTAACTGAAATAGCAAATATGTCGGGATAATGGGGTTTGCTTGAGTTAACAGGTGTGGTTCCTAAGTGACAACCTTTACAACTTTTGACCTGGGTCCCCAATGATTAAGCACATGTGTTCTAGGTTCTCAAAGTTCGTATCCCGTATAAAACTATTTTGTGCATCGTGCAGGAAACACCATTTTTTTGTGCACGCTGAAAACAAGTTGTTGTCCCACAATTTCCCTGGTATACTTCCTTCTTGAATTCGCAGCTAATGACGCTCGATCATTGATCAGTCGGAAAATAGTAGTTGGATCCTCACAGTTAGTTAAACAAGTAATTCGTTAATCCTTAGCAAGAGTCACCGACTCTCGTTGGTTAGCTCGTTCGGCTCCTGGTAGTTTGATGCTCGTACGATAGCTATCGTCCTTCATCTTGATAAGCAAAACTGGGGTTACCCAAAGCGAGAACTTGGTCTGTTATCTTCCTTCTCTATCAGCTACTGGAGCTACACTGTCAATCCTTGCATCTCCGAAGGTGTAAGTTGCTATGGTGCATCGTCCACAGGCGCGACGCCTGGAATCAAATCGATGCGAAATTCGTCTTGTCATTGAGGAGATAATTCTGGCAAGCCTTTGGGGGAGGTTTCAGGGTATTTTTCTTATCACGGGAATACCTTCGAGTTTTGGTTCTTCGGCTCCCTTGTCCATGCCATGAGCCAAGAAAACAACACATCCTTTGAGCGAAAACTTTCGTATCTTCAATGACTAATAGTCCATAGGGGCGTTCCCTGCTCCATGAATCACGATCCTTTCTTTATTTGCCATAGGAGTGCGGGTAATAACCTCCGCTTGATTTCCTGACAACCAATCCATCCCACTTACCACGTCGAAGCTTCCCTTCAGCTAGTTCTATCGTGTACTGGATATCTATCTTACTTACTACTAAAACAAGTACATTCTAAAGCTAAAATTTGACAGCGATGTCAAATAGCTCAGACGCACAATATTGACTACTATGAGACGTACCGATGGCCACGTTTGGATCCTGGCGTGCTTCCCTAGCTCCGGTGTTAGGCATTCTTCCCACGATTTTGTTTAATCTCCCTTGGGCAATCTTTCCTAAAGTGCCCCATATCACCGCAGTTATAACATCCCTTACCTTTCTTTCCACGTTTTGTCTCATGACAACACGTTTCCCTGTTGTGCCCCACTTTGCCACACTTGTCACACTTTCCATTTTTACATCGCCCGGTATGATGTCGTCGACACTTGTCGCATTTGGGTAGTTTACCCATGTACTCTTTTCCCTATTTGGCCTTGTTGTTGCTATTCGTCTGAGTACCCTGCTTGAAGTTTGCGAACTTTCTCTTGTTGTCTACAGGTGACTCTACATGAATCTCCTTTTTCTCCTCAGAGGTTGAAAATTTGTTCAACCTGATTGCCTCTTCAGTCAAGGTCACACTTAGATCAATGGCCTCAGCGATCGTTGCAGGCTTTGATGTCATCACCATGCTCATGATTTGGGGTGCCAATCCCCAAATAAAATGCTCTATCTTTTTAAATTATGGTTCTACCATGTAGGGGACAATACGTGATAGAACATGGAATTTTTCCACGTATTCAGCTATTTTTGGTCCTTCCATCTTCAAGTTCCAGAACTCAGTTTCCATCTTCTGGCTTTCCGTCCTTGAACAATACTTCTTATGCATCAGTTCTTTCAGTTGATCCCATGTCAAAGCATACGCAGCAGCCTCACCCATCGTCTGAACCTGGAGTTTCCACCATGACAGAGCCCCATCTTGGAATAGTCTAGAAATGTACGTGACCTGATGCTCTGGGGCGCATTTGCTCACACGCAAAACAGAATCCGTCTTCTCAACCCAGCGCACGAAGGCTATGGCACCCCCAGTGCCGTCGAAATGCAGGGGCTGGCAGCCCAAGAACTGCTTGTAGGTGCAGCCTGCGATATAACCAACATTATTCGTGTAAGGTAATAGCAAAGCACTTGTGGAAATGTCCAAACGTTTTGTAATGTGTCTTAAGGGACTAAACATTACCGTTGGGCGGGTTATTTCCTGAGGTACCTCCGTTGTGCTCGGAGCGATGGGCCTCGTACTGTGCGATGACCTGTAAGATGCGTTCTTGAAATTCCGCCTCTGTCGTTGGCAGCGGGTTGTTGGTATCGGAGTTCCCTTGTATCGACATCTTCTAAGAGGAAGATCGGATAGGTCAGGTTTCATTAAGAACACAAGCACAAAAGCATCTACTTAACAAATGAGACCCAGGAGGTGTATTACATTTATGTATATACGCAGTTGTCATAACAATCAATCACATATCGTCACAATTATAGTACAACTTGTAGATAGGGACGTAGCAAGTAAGGATGTAGCCTTACAATTATTGTACAATCGTGCAAATCAATAGCGTGTCTAGTGAGAATATAGCGACCGAGCTTTCATTATTTACCAACCACAATCACATTGTCTACGAAGTGCATCACATCAAATAGGACACAGGGTCACCATACCCTTGCCCAATAAGTCAGTCAGTCTATCAAAATCACATGGTCAAAAGTAGTCTTTAAAAAGTCTCCGCAATCTCAGCTCATTAGTAGTGCCTTTACCCAAGAGTAACGTAATCCGCATAAATCCAGAAACTAACTACACTGGTGACTGAGGTGGAGGAGGAAAGAAAAGTAAACTGCTAGCATGCGTAAACTCCTCCTCGAGCTTGTATATACGTCGAAGTAGTTAACTGATCTGCCGCTCAATAGGAAAGAAACTGTGACAACCCGTGATTTACGGCTTTTAATTACGTGATTAACAAGTGATTAACGCGATAATAAATAATGTTTACGATGCAAATTAACTTAATTAGGCCTATGGAGTGCCTAGGAACGTTTATCCGACTTTACAATGCGCAAACGGTGGTTTACAGAGAAGCCTGTGAAACGTTAAACGGCAACGGATTGATACCGTACAAGATACTGACAACGCCGACAAACATTAAATATTTTACGCTAAATTTAGCTCCGTAATTAAATTTTAGTGACTACAGTCGAAACCGGATCGAAAAACGGATTAAAGACGACAACAATGTAATTTTTCACGATTATTACCGTTATCAACGCGCGAACGCGACTACGACGGATACCGACATTATTTTTGCACGAAATATTACTTTAGGCTACGGTGGTTTCGGTTTTAAAAACAGGTCACGTAAGAATTACGGGCCACTTACGCACGGGGAATGGGCTTGTGGGCCCTGGGCCCAAGCCCAAAACCCACAAACCTAAACCCGCACATAATAATACAAGATCTCTACAAAAATCTTACCAAATCTTACAAAATCTCTTCGAGAGATTGTGCTTGAAATGTTGAAACATACAAATCCCCACAAGATCTATATGATCTCTAAAAACCTTTACAAAAGATCTTAACTCATTGGGCAAAACAACTGACCTGAATGTAAGTTGTATACATGAAAAATAATAGAAACCCTTTCACTCTATTAATACACATACAAATAACACAATCCTCATACAATCTGATGCTCCATCTTCACTCTCAACTCTCTCTCGATTTCATATACAAACAACATACACCTCACCTCCTCTACACAATCAACAGGCAGACCAAACACACCCTCGATCTCTCTCACCCCCTGGCGACACTCAACCGGCGGAGCCGGCCGGTGCGCGGCAGCGCCGCCGCCGGTGGCGGAGCTCCGGCGACTTTTTTTTTCTCCGGCCAACACCTCTGAAACCCTCTGTTAATCTTCATTCAACAACCACACACATCTTTATACCCCCCCCCCTATTCGAAGGACAAAACTGACCACCACCACCATCACCGGGTGGTGGTGAGCGATGGCCGAAGACGAGAGGCGAAGTGAGAGACAGGCAGAAGGAGAGAGAGAACCGGCGGACCACTGGTCGGTTCGTTTGTCCGGTGGTCGGTGCTATTATCCGACGGATTCACGACGGTAAAGACGATGGTGATGCCTTTTCAGGTCAGTGGTTCAACCTCGGGTCGATCACAGTCGGGTCATCCCTCTTTCGGTTCAGTTTTGATGCTTCAAATTTGGGTTCGGTTTATGTTTGACTCGGTTTTCAGGTTCGGGATTTAACGGATCAGATCTGTGCTTGACTCAGTTCGACTCGGTGAAATTTAGCGCAACTCAGTTCGACTCGGTGCATTTCGGCTCGACTCGGTTTGACTCGGTCAAACCGAGTCAACTCAGTCAACTCGGGTAAATGGGTCAGACCTGGTGTGGTTCGGGTTCAGCTCGGAACGGGTCCGGTGCGGTCAGATTTGTTGTGGCAGAAGCGGTTCAAGTTGACTCGGTCAACTCAGCGAGTCGACTCGGCTCAACTCAGTCAACGAGAGTTGACTCGGTCAACTCAGACCCGGTCAACTCAGTCGATCATCCCGACGCGAAGATTCGGTAAAAGATTTAGGACACATCATTATTTACAATTAACTTTCATTATTGCACGTGAACGAGCTTGAACCGATTTATAATTGTGTTTAGTTTATACTTTGCCGTTTCATGAAAACTATATTTATTAATGATTGAATCTTGTTGAATCTTGATAAAGAAAATAACGACAACTTGTGTTGTCGGGCGTCCAAAAACAGAGGAAACTCTGCCCGTTTTTCGAGAAAATCCGTAAAAACAACACGCGTCTTATTATATAACGAAAACAATCAGATTCAAACGACTTTGTTTTTACTAATGCATATTATTTCGACGACACTTACAACTTACGAGAACAACGATACGGAAATTATTTTGACAAAAAAATAAATATAGTTATTATTATATTTATTTCAAACAAACTCGAATCCTTTATAAATAAATATAGTATATATATTTATTTCAAATATCACGCGACACGATTTCGCCTTATAAAATAAATATAGTTTTTATATTTATTTTAGATATCGTACGACACGAGTTCTTTTATGAAAAATAAATATAGTTATATATTTATTTTCAAATACAACTCGACGATTCCTTTGTAGAATAAATATAACTCTTTTATATTTATTTCAAACGCCTAAACGGCATATACACCTATTTTGATAAATTTTCATACAAGACGCGATATATAATACAAGTTTATTATATATTACTTTCATGCGAATATTCCTATATATCAACATACGACTTCTCAAAACGAAGCTAAACGAAACTTAGCAAGCATAACTTCTTTGTTTCTTATAAGTTAACAACAAACCGTCGAATCGTTCGGTCAACGATTCCGTAGAGCTCGGTAACACGTAGTTTTGTTACCACATTAATTAGGGACTTATTAGATATTCCGTGTTAGGAATGATGTAGAACGCACAAGTCTTGGAAACGACATCACGAAGTCGTAATTAGCTAGCTTTGCATAGGAATATTCAGGTGAGTTCATAACCCCACTTTTTACGGTTTTACATTTTTGTAAATGTTTTCGGGGTGGAAAGACATGCATGTTTTGCAAAAACATACAAAGTTTTGAACAAACGCAAAACTCGTATTTCTAAATCATATTACGAAGGGATTTTGAGGAACACAAATGATTTACGAAAGGTTTATACTAAACATACCGGTTTTTACAAAAACAAATGCTTATTTTCGAAATGTGAATGATATTCGGCCAGGGTGACCGGGGATTTGGTTAGGGTAGCCAGGAAATCTGGTCAGGGTGACCAGGAATCTGGTCAGGGTGACCAGGGATTTATTTTATACATGGTATGGTTAGCGTAAGGAGGTTTACTACTTAGATCATGTGAGTGGGTAGGAGCAACATGAGGCCATTAGTCCTCATGGTAGGACCGAGGGACGGGAGCAGTAGATCTATCTGGGTGTAGCGAGCCCAGCCCCAGGCCAAACTAGAAACGGACCTCGGGGTGACTTTGTCCACATACTAATGCCGTGGCAAAAATCTGCTAGGTTTGAGTCTCCCTACTTGCACTTCACATATATCAGTGGCCTTGCAAACCATTGGTGATCTCAATTCCCTTATTTGCTACATACCAGGGACATATATTTACGAAACTACTTGTTCATACAAATTAAAATACCATGTTTTATACAAAATTCAAAGCACATGATTATGCGGGTAAGGAGTCAAAGTCAGGGTGGGCATTGACGGTTATATGAACATTACAAATACAAGGCTTTCCAAATACATGGTTTTATGAACATAACGTGTTACAAACACAACGCTTCCAAATAACTTGGCAAGAAAATGATTTTTAAATTCATTTTCTCAATACTATTTCAAAAACCGGTTTTCCAAAGATTTATTTCAAATCTTTCACAACTCAAAAGATTTATTTCAAACCTTTCACAACTCAAAAGATTTATTTCAAATCTTTTACAAACAAACTATGAACTCGCTCAACATTATGTTGATTTTCCTCGCATGTTCTTTCTCATGTTACTTTTCTAAGACAAGGCACGGTTGGAATAGGAGAACCATTGGAGAGTCGAGTACTTAGTGGGCGTTCAGTTTCTAAAAGACTTAGCTTATTTTGCTTCCGCTGTGCAATGACGATACCAGTCCAGTCACGCCAAGCTCTGATAATTTCGGGGTGTGACAGATTGGTATCAGAGCTATAGGTTACAGCGAATTAGGTTTCTGTAGAGATACCTAGGCTCTAACCTCACTTTCCTCTGGGAACTTAGATTATTGAAACCTGGATACATACAGAACGCCTAGTACTCGAATATGGTCTCCAACCGTTGCCGAAAAGCAAACAGTCAAAATTTTGTTTTCAAACATACGCTATAGTGGTGTTTTATACACGGTACACAAAACAATTACATGCAGTACACAACACTCTGAGAGTTTAGGAAACATGCAATTAAGACCTTCGGAAAGGGAATTCAGTCGGGTGGCTGGATCTGGTCTGAGAGACTAGGAGATTCAGTCTGAGAGGCTGGGAAAATTGTCTAGTGGGACTAGGGAGTCAGTCTGGGAGGCTGGGAAAATTGTCTAGTGGGACTAGGGATTCAGTCTGAGAGGCTGGGAGGATAGTCTGGTGGGACTAGGAGATTCAGTCTGGGAGGCTGGGAGGCTAGTGGGACTAGGAGATTCAGTCTGAGAGGCTGGGAGGATAGTCTAGTGGGACTAGGAGATTCAGTCTGAGAGGCTGGGAGGATAGTCTAGTGGGACTAGGAGATTCAGTCTGGGAGGCTGGGAGGCTAGTGGGACTAGGAGATTCAGTCTGAGAGGCTGGGAGGATAGTCTAGTGGGACTACGGAGTCAGTCTGGGAGGCTGGGAAAATTGTCTAGTGGGACTAGGGAGTCAGTCTGGGAGGCTGGGAGGCTAGTGGGACTAGGAGGACTATTTGATTGCTTATTGGTTATTTGCGCATGTGTGTGTTTATTAAAGGTCATCACGTAGGAACCGCAAATATTAACTCGGGCACATATTATTATCCATATTGTCTGTGATATTTCAACTTCCCAAGCAGGCAGCCTACGCATAACAAAACAAGTGCACAAGAATACATGCAACTCAATCTTTACGTCAACGGATGTCGAAGTACATCACATTCTACGCAGAACGTAACGCTAGTGCACAGGTATACGTGAAACTTAAGCTATACATCAACGGAGGTTGAAGTACGACACATACGACTGTCGAGGCGAGGCCTTTGAGAAGGAACGATGACACAAATCTAACGACGACGCTAGATCCCTGTCAGCAGGAGAACTAACGATCAGGAAACGACAACTTGTCACGCGATCCTGCAACGACACAAATCACGTCAGGGAGAAGACGATTGTCTCCGCATTCCCCCCCCCCCCTACCTAACTAATGACGAATACGCTATGTTCGACATTCCATGGTAATGTCACCTAACAATTGGTCGTCACACGAAACCCCAGGTAAAGTCCTCAAATTTCTTTTATTGAAATTTCGAATTTCACATTTACTGAGTAGATTTTCGTATCTCTACTCCTCTTAATGGTCATTGTGTCACGATCATTTCTTTATAAGTTACATACATGGTTTTTCGTTGTAACCATGCCGAAAGTTTTCTTGTCGATACATATACTTATTGTCGGATTACGCTAAAACCAAGTTCAATTGTTTGAACTTGTTCATTACACATATTCGATTCAAGACACCATATGATGTATTGGGAGCATCATATTCAAATCAATTTTAACAAGTGTTTCATTTGTTCCGAGTCGAAGTAAACTTGTTTGGCATACGACTCCATTAAATCGTTTGTTGATTCCAACACCATGTGATGGTGATTTTCATTAATTTGAAGCTTGCGCTAAACTCGTTTACGCATCCTATGCACGGATCTAAATATTTATTTATTGATTGTTTTCCAATCCACTTCGATTTATTATATCAAAGCGGTCTTAATACAATAGTGTGTTAAGACAATGGTACACAAATTCATTTTTATATTCCGGTGTACCTACTAACGGTTCTTTCATTATCGATCGAAAATTTTGCGATATTCATTGCTTCTTTATCTTCGATCGAAAACATTATTTCTTTGATGTTCCATTTTCAATTGAAAATCTTTCAATGTTTGTTGGAACAAACATTCATATTTACTTCATTGCGCTTTCATTTGACTTCGAACACGGTGAATTTGTTTGATCACCGCTATTATTGAATCATTTAAATCACTACGACACCTTGTGGTGTCAGTACAAACTTGTAGCTTGGGCTAATCATGATTGAACGTTTCATGCAAAACACAGGTGATACTTGTTCGATCACCCCTATTATTGAATTGTTTCATTCATTGCGACACCTTGTGGCGTCGGTATGACTTGCAACTTGCGCTGATCACGATCGAACGTTTCATGCAAATTATTACATTTGAGATTGTTGATTCTAAGTTCATCCAGTGGATGTTATTGCTTCTAGAACTCATTTACACGTTGTAAACGTTCATATGGTATTCGATTGGTCGAAGTTCCTGTTCATTGTTGGACCCCTGTTAACTTAGTCACATTAGTGATTGTACCTATACGTCTTGTTTCCTTTGACATCAATTTTTGAAACACATTTCTTTTAAACCGTTGGGTTCTTATTGTGGAGGAATGTCATTAAATTCACATGACTCGAATAAGTCTTGTTTCGATTACGCAGTCATTCACTTTGTTATTATTCGGACTTACCTACGAATAACACAATTCTGAGGGGATAACATTGTCTAAATTTCGAGGATGAAATTTCTGTAACAGGGGGAGAATGTGACAACCCGTGATTTACGGCTCTTAATTACGTGATTAACAAGTGATTAACGCGATAATAAATAATGTTTACGACGCAAATTAACTTAATTAGGCCTATGGAGTGCCTAGGAACGTTTATCCAACTTTACAATGCGCAAACGGTGGTTTACAGAGAAGCCTCTGAAACGTTAAACGGCAACGGATTGATACCGTACAAGATACTGACAACGCCGAAAAACATTAAATATTTTACGCTAAATTTAGCTCCGTAATTAAATTTTAGTGACTACAGTCGAAATCGGATCGAAAAACGGATTAAAGACGGCAACAATGTAATTTTTCGCGATTATTACCGTTATCAACGCGCGAACGCGACTACGACGGATACCGACATTATTTTTGCACGAAATATTATTTTAGGCTACGGTGGTTTCGGTTTTAAAAACAGGTCTCGTAAGAATTACGGGCCACTTACGCACGGGGAATGGGCTTGTGGGCCCTGGGCCCAAGCCCAAAACCCACAAGCCTAAACCCGCACATAATAATACAAGATCTCTACAAAAATCTTACCAAATCTTACAAAATCTCTTCGAGAGATTGTGCTTCAAATGTTGAAACATACAAATCCCCACAAGATCTATATGATCTCTAAAAACCTTTACAAAAGATCTTAACTCATTGGGCAAAACAACTGACCTGAATGTAAGTTGTAAACATGAAAAATAATAGAAAACCTTTCACTCTATTAATACACATACAAATAACACAATCCTCATACAATCTGATGCTCCATCTTCACTCTCAACTCTCTCTCGATTTCATATACAAACAACATACACCTCACCTCCTCTACACAATCAACAGGCAGACCAAACACACCCTCGATCTTTCTCACTCCCTGGCGACACTCAACCGGCGAAGCCGGCCGGTGCGCGGCAGCGCCGCCGCCGGTGGCGGAGCTCCGGCGACTTTTTTTTTCTCCGGCCAACACCTCTGAAACCCTCTGTTAATCTTCATTCAACAACCACACACATCTTTATACCCCCCACCCCCCTATTCGAAGGACAAAACTGACCACCACCACCATCACCGGGTGGTGGTGAGCGATGGCCGAAGACGAGAGGCGAAGAGAGAGACAGGCAGAAGGAGAGAGAGAACCGGCGGACCACTGGTCGGTTCGTTTGTCCGGTGGTCGGTGCTATTATCTGACGGATTCACGACGGTAAAGACGATGGTGATGCCTTTTCAGGTCAGTGGTTCAACCTCGGGTCGTTCACAGTCGGGTCATCCCTCTTTCGGTTCAGTTTTGATGCTTCAAATTTGGGTTCGGTTTATGTTTGACTCGGTTTTCAGGTTCGGGATTTAACGGATCAGATCTGTGCTTGACTCAGTTCGACTCGATGAAATTTAGCGCAACTCAGTTCGACTCGGTGCATTTCGGCTCGACTCGGTTCAACTCGGTTTGACTCGGTCAAATCGAGTCAACTCAGTCAACTCGGGTAAATGGGTCAGACCTGGTGTGGTTCGGGTTCAGCTCGGAACGGGTCCGGTGCGGTCAGATTTGTTGTGGCAGAAGCGGTTCAAGTTGACTCAGTCAACTCAGCGAGTCGACTCGGCTCAACTCAGTCAACGAGAGTTGACTCGGTCAACTCAGACCCGGTCAACTCAGTCGATCATCCCGACGCGAAGATTCGGTAAAAGATTTAGGACACATCATTATTTACAATTAACTTTCATTATTGCACGTGAACGAGCTCGAACCGATTTATAATTGTGTTTAGTTTATACTTTGCCGTTTCATGAAAACTATATTTATTAATGATTGAATCTTGTTGAATCTTGATAAAGAAAATAACGACAACTTGTGTTGTCGGGCGTCCAAAAACAGAGGAAACTCTGCCCGTTTTTCGAGAAAATCCGTAAAAACAACACGTGTCTTATTATATAACGAAAACAATCAGATTCAAACGACTTTGTTTTTACTAATGCATATTATTTCGACGACACTTACAACTTACGAGAACAACGATACGGAAATTATTTATCGTACGACACGAGTTCTTTTATGAAAAATAAATATAGTTATATATTTATTTTCAAATACGACTCGACGATTCCTTTGTAGAATAAATATAACTCTTTTATATTTATTTCAAACGCCTAAACGGCATATACACCTATTTTGATAAATTTTCATACAAGACGCGATATGTAATACAAGTTTATTATATATTACTTTCATACGAATATTCCTATATATCAACATACGACTTCTCAAAACGAAGCTAAACGAAACTTAGCAAGCATAACTTCTTCGTTTCTTATAAGTTTACAACAAACCGTCGAATCGTTCGGTCAACGATTCGGTAGAGCTCGGTAACACGTAGTTTTGTTACCACATTAATTAGGGACTTATTAGATATTCCGTGTTAGGAATGATGTAGAACGCACAAGTCTTGGAAACGACATCACGAAGTCGCAATTAGCTAGCTTTGCACAGGAATATTCAGGTGAGTTCATAACCCCACTTTTTACGGTTTTACATTTTTTGTAAATGTTTTCGGGGTGGAAAGACATGCATGTTTTGCAAAAACATACAAAGTTTTGAACAAACGCAAAACTCGTATTTCTAAATCATATTATGAAGGGATTTTGAGGAACACAAATGATTTACGAAAGGTTTATACTAAACATACCGGTTTTTACAAAAACAAATGCTTATTTTCGAAATGTGAATGATATTCGGCCAGGGTGACCGGGGATTTGGTTAGGGTAGCCAGGAAATCTGGTCAGGGTGACCAGGAATCTGGTCAGGGTGACCAGGGATTTATTTTATACATGGTATGGTTAGCGTAAGGAGGTTTACTACTTAGATCATGTGAGTGGGTAGGAGCAACATGAGGCCATTAGTCCTCATGGTAGGACCGAGGGACAGGAGCGGTAGATCTATCTGGGTGTAGCGAGCCCAGCCCCAGGCCAAACTAGAAACGGACCTCGGGGTGACTTTGTCCACATACTAATGCCGTGGCAAAAATCTGCTAGGTTTGAGTCTCCCTACTTGCACTTCACATATATCAGTGGCCTTGCAAACCATTGGTGATCTCAATTCCCTTATTTGCTACATACCAGGGACATATATATTTACGAAACTACTTGTTCATACAAATTAAAATACCATGTTTTATACAAAATTCAAAGCACATGATTATGCGGGTAAGGAGTCAAAGTCAGGGTGGGCATTGACGGTTATATGAACATTACAAATACAAGGCTTTCCAAATACATGGTTTTATGAACATAACGTGTTACAAACACAACGCTTCCATATAACTTGGCAAGAAAATGATTTTTAAATTCATTTTCTCAATACTATTTCAAAAACCGGTTTTCCAAAGATTTATTTCAAATCTTTCACAACTCAAAAGATTTATTTCAAACCTTTCACAACTCAAAAGATTTATTTCAAATCTTTTACAAACAAACTATGAACTCGCTCAACATTATGTTGATTTTCCTCGCATGTTCTTTCTCATGTTACTTTTCTAAGACAAGGCACGGTTGGAATAGGAGAACCATTGGAGAGTCGAGTACTTAGTGGACGTTCAGTTTCTAAAAGACTTAGCTTATTTTGCTTCCGCTGTGCAATGACGATACCAGTCCAGTCACGCCAAACTCTGATAATTTCGGGGTGTGACAGATTGGTATCAGAGCTATAGGTTACAGCGAATTAGGTTTCTGTAGAGATACCTAGGCTCTAACCACACTTTCCTCTGGGAACTTAGATTATTGAAACCTGGATACATACAGAACGCCTAGTACTCGAATATGGTCTCCAACCGTTGCCGAAAAGCAAACAGTCAAAATTTTGTTTTCAAACATACACTATAGTGGTGTTTTATACACGGTACACAAAACAATTACATGCAGTACACAACACTCTGAGAGTTTAGGAAACATGCAATTAAGACCTTCGGAAAGGGAATTCAGTCGGGTGGCTGGATCTGGTCTGAGAGACTAGGAGATTCAGTCTGAGAGGCTGGGAAAATTGTCTAGTGGGACTAGGGAGTCAGTCTGGGAGGCTGGGAAAATTGTCTAGTGGGACTAGGGATAGGTGCAGGCACTTGGCCTGGTACAAGGAGTGCAATGTATGGTAGCCCAAAAGAAATACGGTCATGTTTAAGCGGGATCAACAGGTGCAACATCAAGCTGTCTCAATAGGAAAAGGAGTTGGCTCGGGAGCAGACCCTAGATCGTGTAAGGGTGTGGGATCTCGAGCAGGTGGTAGTGCAACAGTCATAGTGGTGTCGCCATCCGAGTCAGTTGCAAAAAGCGGTAACCTGACCGTCTGTAAGGCCGTAAATGACGCAGACTCAAAGGAGTCTGAAATCGGGTGTATACTAGAATCAGAGGGTAGCTTGACAACAGGGGTCTCAAAAGTGAAATTTGTAACGACGTTCTCGTCTAACTTTCCATCATCATGGGCGTTATCGGAAGGTCCATCAATATCACGCCAATGTCGTTATCAATTGTTTGTAGAGTAGCCAACCTTCGGAAGGAATGTCCACAAGAGGCGCATTGTCGAGGATCAGAGCCATGGTGTGCTTACCAACGGGATGACCAGTAATGAAGTGGTCATGGGCCAAAACAAGAATGACAGAGGGATCTTCGTCAAGGAAGCCATCAACAAGGGTAATTCATCGCCAAAGTCTGGCAGCATGGACGGTTGGAAGTCGTCCTCGTCCTTGGTCAACATGTCAGGGTCACTCTCAGTGTCTGACGTAAATATCTCCGACGCAGGTACAGTCTCATCATCTATGGCGGTGGCCGTAGGGTCGTTATCATCTGACAATTCGTTCCCTGAGGAAGGTGACGTGTGTGCCGGTACATAATAGTTATAGCATGCATATTCACCGTAATCTTTAACACTTTGTGTATTGCAAATAAAGACAATTCATAATGTAATCATGTATCCACATATTCGTCGTAGTCTTCCCAGACTATCCCACCCAGTCTCTCAGATTAAACTCCCTAGTCTCTCAGACTAACTCTCTGGTCTCTAAGACCAACTCCCTGGTCTCTAAGACCAACTTTCCCAGCCTCTAAGGCTAAATCCCTGGTCTTTAAGACCAACCTCCCAGTCTCTAAGACTAAATCCCTGGTCTCTAAGACTAAATCCCTGGTCTCTAAGACCAACCTCCCAGTCTCTAAGACTAAATCCCCCCCCCCCCCAGTCTATAAGACTAGTCCTTCTTCAGCCTCTAAGACTGATCCTCCCTCAGCCTCTAAGACTGATCCTCCCTCAGTCTTTAAGACTGATCCTCCCTCATCCTCTAAGACTGATCCTCCCTCAGTCTCTAAGACTGATCCTCCCTCAGCCTCTAAGACTGATCCTCCCTCAGCCTCTAAGACTGATCCTCCCTCAGTCTCTAAGACTGATCCTCCCTCATCCTCTAAGACTGATCCTCCCTCAGTCTCTAAGACTGATCCTCCCTCAGCCTCTAAGACTGATCCTCCCTCAGTCTCTAAGACTGATCCTCCCCCAGTCTCTAAGACTGAACTATAAATATAAGTTTGAAATGTGTATTTGTGCCTTTTTGTTTGTAAAAATGTTTGTTCTCTGGATCTGGACGTTTTGTGTATGCGATGAAAACATGTCGTAAAACATTTTCGTGAGAGCCCTAATGATCGTAGTCTAGACTCGAGAAAGAATCCTAGTTCGCTACGATCGAAGCTCTGATACCAAGCTGTCACACCCTGACTTTTGCGGAAGCGTGATTATGGTATGACTTTCTTGTTATCATTGCATTCAACCATATCAAACAACTATATGATAAAACCAAAGATTTGTCATCCATAAAATGAGTTTAAAACATAACAACATTGTCTAAAACATAGACTTCAAATTTAAGCTTTACAAACCATATGAATTGTGTAAAAGTTCGTTAAGGACTCGTCAAAAGATATTAGTTGTAATCCAAGTTTGTGAGACGTGTCTCGTCCAGAAATAAGACACACTGACCAAACCCAAAGACCATGGATGACATCTTTATACTTAACATGACTTGAAACTCCAACGCCCGCCAGATCCATACTTAATTTCCTGAAATACATGTAGTTTGAAAAATGTCACACCCCTAAAATCCACACGCGGAGTATCACCGCTTGGAGGTGTGACTGACCAGGATCAAGCCACCAATCATATTGAACAAGCATGTAAGTAATAATAAAATCCAACACAATACAATTGGCGTTCAAACGACTCTTCCCAATGCAAGCTGCTGCTAAACCTAATGACCTGCAAAGCATGTAGTAACGAGTCAACAACAACGTTGAACGAGTTCACAGTTGGGTGTTTGTTTTAAGTTGTTTCAAAAACAGTTTCCTTTAACTGGCATCCCTGCCGTGGGGGTTACCCCATAGTTGAAAACGTGTTCTGTTTAAATCCCGTTTACTCTGGCTATCTAGCCGTGGGGGCTACCCCATGTTTAGTTATCTGGCTCTCCGGTCGTGGGGGCTACCCAATGTATATACTACTAGACTCGTTACCATATCGACCACTGACTTTAGTCATGTTTATGTGCCCTTAGCGTCAATGTCTATCATCATTGACGTGCCCAGATCCATTAGTTCACGCCCGTCCTCTACGACATGTTGTGAGGATTGTCAGACCTAAATAGCGCTATCTAACTAATGACCCGCTCGCCATTGGCCCGGCGATTAAGTCAATATAAAAAGGAGGGACTTCGTGATAGAGTTTTGGTCTAGTGAAATTTAACTGTCCATGTGGACGAGGAATTACATTCCTGAACCCGTACTGTCCTACCCAAGAAGGACGAGGAATCCATATTCCTTAACCCATTCCCAACCCCTGGGAATCCCATGCTTTGTAGAAAGTGTGAACTCACCTTAGGTTAGCTCGGCAGATAAGTAAAGGTCGATCGAGTTGCTAGAGGTCAACCACGTCCTAACATGGTTACCATACAAGTCAGGTCTAGGTTCAAATAGTGCACGTATATTTACACAGAACTAACAAGTTACGAACACGTATTGATCATGGCAACACATTAACAGTCAAGTACATAACATACTCATACTTGTACGATTCAAAAGATTGGGCTCGTACAAGTCTAACAGTCTTGTGCGACTCACCCATTGAAGCCCAAAGATACCCGGCCCAATAAAACAAAAGCAGTACAGCATGTAAATGGCCCAAACAAATAAACATTGGTCTTGTGCGATTCGGATGGACTTGTGCGATCCGAACGACTTGTGCGATCCTGTTGGGTTGTGCGAATGGACATTGGGCTTTAAGGCCCAACAGTCCTAACGTTCGTGTGAGGCCCAAGCCTTGTGCGATCGGCACAACCTTGTGCGATCCACAAGGTCTTGTGTGATCATGCAATCCTAAGTTGAATGTAGAGCCTTAACTATTGTACCCTATCTTGTGCGACTATCTTGTGCGACTGTCTTGTGCGATCAGATTAGATCTTGTACGATCTAATCTTGTGCGACCAAGGAGTCTTATGCGACTAGTTATAAATTTCCGAATTTCATGCAATCAGTTTTATTGTTTCCATTTATGAAGTTATCAATCAACACACTAACAGTTTCCATTCATACAATTAATTGATCGAACAAGGGTTTTTAGCATTAAATCTCTATGAACCCTAATCATGTTTCAAGCATAAACAACATCTTAAATCATTCAAACTATCAGATTTAACGCTTTCAACATCATCAAACAAACAATCTGAAAGGCAGAAACATAACAGCCGATTAACATCTATTCGGTTCTAAATCATCAACTCTAAATCAGTCTAAACATACACACATCACAGCCGAGTAAATATACATTCGGTTCTTGATTAATATCATGCAAATTCCAAATCATATGAACATTATCGAATACACATGTGAGCCGATTTTATGAACACAAACCCTTAACAATCTCAAACACATAACCTCCCTAAATCCTCATGTAAAAACATATAAGCTAACACATCATCAATCATGCAATCAAAAGTAATACACTAACCGAATAGAGAATTGAACGAGAGTTGATCCGAACGATAAAGCTTCGAGAGAGACACTCTTTGTTGCTGTCGGGTTTGAGAGGGAGAGAGAGAGAGAGGAGAGATTTAGGGTTTTGATGTGTAAAGTGTTTAGCCAAGACAATGAAGAGTATACCCCCTTCTCATGAGGTTATGCGACATAAGGGAGTGGGCCGAACCCATCATGGGCTGCCCATTGGTTTTGGATGCAAAGAGTGTGGCCCGAATGGGCTTGTGCGATGGGACTGTGTTGTGCGATCCGAGTTGTCATATATATATATATACATACAAAGATTCACATAATACAAACATAAAGTCTCATAAATATTCATTAAATCAACATATCAGATTATCACACAAGGTTCACATACATTACATTAAGCACAGAGATAAGTTCTGAAATACGAGTTGTCACATTATCCCCAAGTTGAAAGAAATTTCGTCCCGAAATTTGGTACGTACTCACTGAGGAAGCTAGTTAAGTTGCATGGTTTTCCTGGTTTTCCTGGGGTGTCACATCCTCCCCCGGTTGATCTGGAATTTCGTCCCGAAATTCCGCAGTAGCTTCAGCCTCAGTAGTGGTTGTACTGTTTGCGAACAATTGGGGATACTTTTTTTTCATTTGGTCTTCGCTTTCCCAGGTGAACTCTGGACCACGACGGGAGTTCCAACGAACTCGAACGAGAGGTATTCTGGTACGCTTAAGAATCTTCACATCTCGGTCAGTAATCTCTACTGGTTCCTCGACAAATCGCAGCTGATCGTCGATAGTGAGTTCCTTCAAAGGAACTATGAGGGTCTCATCTGACAGACACTTCTTCAGATTTGACACGTGGAAAACGTTGTGAACTCCACTGAGTTCTGTTGGTAGGTTTAGTTTGTAGGCCACCCTGCCTATTTTCTCAATGATTTCGAACGGTCCAACGTATCGTGGGTTAAGTTTGCCTCGTTTGCCAAAAAGAACAACACCCTTCCAGGGTGAGACTTTGAGTAGCACTCGATCCCCAACCTGGAACTCGAGTGGTTTCCTGCCTTTATCGGCGTAGCTTTTCTGACGGTCACGAGCTGCCGCCATTCATTGTCGTATTTGAGCAATCCTTTCTGTCGTGTCTACCATAGGTTCTGGGCTAGTGATCTGACTATCCCCCACCTCTTCCCAACAAAGAGGTGATCGGCATTTACGCCCGTACAATGCCTCAAATGGAGCGGCCTGAATGCTGGTGTGGTAACTGTTGTTATACGAAAACTCCACCAAAGGGAGGTGTTTTTCCCAGCCGTTGCTGAAATCGATAACACATGCACGAAGCATGTCTTCAAGGGTCTGGATGGTGCGTTCAGACTGCCCATCCGTTTGCGGGTGATAAGCTGTGCTCATATCTAAACGTGAGCCAAAGGACTTGTGCATTGCTTGCCACAGTTCAGAAGTAAAACGTGCATCGTGATCAGAGATAATAGAGGTGGGCACCCCGTGCCTCGAGACAACTTCCTTAAGATATACGTCTGCTAGAGTGGAGAACTTATCCGTTTCCTTGATAGCCAAGAAGTGTGCAGACTTTGTGAGTCGATCCACGATAACCCAAACAGTATCATTTCCACGTTGAGATCTAGGCAGGCCAGTAACGAAATCCATGGAAATTTGCTCCCATTTCCATTGTGGTATCTCTGGTTGTTGAAGTAGGCCTGAGGGTTTCTGGTATTCGGCTTTGACTCTCGCACAAGTCAAACATTTACTAACGTAAGTTTCTATGTGAGCTTTCATGCTAGGCCACCAGTATGTAGTTTTGAGATCATGGTACATCTTATCCGAACCAGGATGTACTGAGTAACGAGACTTGTGTGCCTCATCCGTCACAAGCTCTCGTAGGTTGCCATAGAATGGGACCCAGATGCGTCCTGTTACATAGTATGCATCGTCTTCCTTTTGTTCTAACCATTGCCTTGAGCCACGTAGGGCTTCAGCCCTGACGTTTTCCGGTTTCAATGCTTCTACCTGAGCATCTCGTATCTGTGCAGGAAGGCCAGATTGGATAGTGAGTTGTAATGCTCGCACACGCCTAGGTGTGGTATCTTTTCGACTGAGGGCGTCAGCCACAACATTGGCCTTGCTCAGATGGTACTTGATTGCGCATTCGTAATCGTTCAAAAGCTCGACCCATCGACGTTGACGCATGTTTAACTCCTTCTGTTTGAAGATATGCTCGAGACTCCTGTGATCGGTGTAAATGGTGCACTTGGTACCGTACAGGTAATGTCTCCATATCTTGAGTGCAAAAACAACAGATCCCAGCTCCAAATCATGCGTAGTGTAGTTCCTTTCGTGAATCTTAAGTTGACGTGACGCATAAGCAATAACCTTGTCACGTTGCATCAGCACACATCCAAGTCCTTGGATGGATGCGTCGCAATAAACCACAAAATCGTTTGTGCCTTCAGGCAATGAGAGGATAGGTGCGCTACAAAGTCTATCCTTTAAGTGCTGAAACGCCGATTCTTGTGCATCACCCCAACGATAGGAAACGCCTTTCTGCATTAGTGAGGTGAGAGATTGCGCAATCTTGGAGAAATCCTTGATAAACCTTCTGTAATAGCCCGCCAAACCCAAGAATTGGCGAATTTCTATTGGTGCTCTAGGTGCAGGCCAGTTCTTGATCGAGTCTACCTTGGATGGATCAACATGGATCCCATCCTTGTTTACCACGTGGCCTAGGAAATGGACTTCACGAAGCCAGAAGTCACATTTCGAGAACTTTGCATAAAGTTGTTCTGTTCGAAGGAGTTCCAAAATAAGTCGTAGATGCTGCTCGTGTTCCTCCTGACTCTTAGAATAGATCAGGATGTCGTCGATGAAAACTATAACGAACTTATCCAGGTAAGGCTTGCACACTCTATTCATAAGGTCCATGAAAACCGCAGGTGCGTTTGTCAGCCCAAAAGGCATGACCAAAAACTCGTAGTGTCCATAACGAGTTCTAAAGGCTGTTTTGGAGACGTCCTCATCTCGGACTCTCAGCTGGTGATATCCCGATCTCAGATCAATCTTCGAGTAGAAACTTGACCCTTGCAACTGGTCGAATAGGTCATCAATGCGTGGAAAAGGATAGCGGTTCTTCACCGTCACTTTGTTGAGCTCGCGGTAGTCAATACACATTCTGAAGGTACCGTCTTTCTTCTTCACAAATAGCACTGGAGCTCCCCATGGCAAAGAGCTAGGACGAATAAAACCCTTATTCAAAAGCTCTTGTAGTTCCGTAGACAGCTCTTCCAATTCTGATGGAGCTAAACGATATGGTGCTCGAGCTATGGGTGCTGCTCCAGGAGCTAGCTCGATTTAGAATTCGACCTGGCGATGAGGCGGAAGGCCAGGTAATTCCTCAGGGAATACCTCAGGAAAGTCACGTACGATCGGAAGGTCTTCTATCTTCTTCTCCTTCTTCGAGGTGTCAGTAACGAGAGCCAAAATAGCAGTGTGGCCCTTTCGCAAACACTTCTGGGCCTTAAGGAAAGAGATGATGCTCTCAACAGCACCCCTCTTTTCGCCACGAATCATGAGAGGTTCATCACCTGAACGAGGAATACGGACAGTCTTCTCATTGCAAAGAATCTCTGCTCGGTGTTGGGATAACCAATCCATCCCAATGAAAACATCGAAACTACCCAGAACGATAGGAATGAGGTCGATAGAGAAGGTCTGATTAGCAAGAACAAGGTTACAACCCTTGACTACGTGTGTGGCCTCTAAACTCTTACCATTAGCTAGCTCTACAGTGTGCTTGGTGTTCAAAAGTGTTGGGGTACGCTTAAGCATTTGACTAACTTTTAAGGACACGTAGCTAGTATCAGCACCCGAATCAAATAAAACAGTAACATAAAAGTCGTCCAGTAGGAACTTACCCGTCACAACGTTGGGATCGTTCCTTGCTTCACCTTGGCCAATCACGAATACACGACCCCTGGCACCATTGCCGTTGTTACCCCCATTGTTTCCATTCCCCTGGTTGTTATTATTGTTGTTGTTCTGATTCTGGTTCAGCTGGGGACAATCTCTCTTGAAGTGGCCTTCAGCTCCACACTGAAAGCACCCTCTGTTGATACCTTGCTGCTGCTGCTGGCGTTGATTTTGTGGGGCTTGTTGTTGCTGACGATTCTAATTTGCGGGGCGTAAATTCCTGCAATCTTTTGCGGCGTGGCCTGGCTTGTTGCACCGATGACAGTTACTCCTGGTGCATGGCCCGCTGTGGTGTAAGTTACAGCGATTACATTTGGGGTGAACTCCCCTGTACCCTCCTTGACTTTGACTACCAGGTGATTGCTGACTAGGGCTCTTGTAGTCGTCAGTCCTTCTCTGCTGAGACTAAGATTGAACAGAAGTTGATCCTTTGCTTGAAGCTCCATCCCATTTTCGCTTGTTGTCACTAGGAGCATCTGAAGTAGCTGTATCACTAATACGCTTTGGTAACCTGTTCTGGTCCACCGCCTGATCGGTGAGACGATGAGCCAATTGAACAACTTGCTGGATGGTGGCGAGGTTAGCTGAAGTCACATGACTTTGAATCTCTGGAACTAAACCCTTAAGGTATTGTTCGATATGCTTAATGGGAGGGTCCACCATAGTAGGATACAAAATTGCCAGCTCGTTCGATCTCTTTGTATAAGTTTCAATTTCTGACCCCGTCATCTTTAAGTTGAAGAACTCTACCTCCAATTTGTGAATGTCATCACGATTGCAGTACTCTTCCTTAATCATTTCCTTAAAATTGTTCCATGGGGTGGCATTAGCAGCAACCAACCCCAGCATTTGGACCTGAGCGTTCCACCACGTGAGCGCTATACCCTCGAGAGTACCAGTAGCATACTTTACCCTGCGAGCCTCAGGGCATTCACACATCTCGAAAACAGATTTGAGCTTTTCAAACCAGTGGAGGAGACCTACAGCTCCTTCGGTACCACTGAAGGTACTAGGTCGACAGTCCATAAAGGTCTTGAAAGTGCACACAGGAGGCTGTGCAGGTTGACCTGTCGTGAGAGTAAGAAAGGATAAAGTTTAACACAAAGGTTGGTTCACGAGAGTAGGATCTAGGGATCCTAGAGTGAGTTTCGACTGTAGGATATACCTCCTGCTTGTGCGGCTGCAAGTGCCGCGGACTCTTGTTGGTTAATCAGAGCCGTCAGCTGGGCTTGTGTCATGTTAACGCGTCCGCTCATGATCTTCATATCAAAGGGAACACAAGTAAGGAAAGTGTCGCGCGTGTGTGTAAACGTGGAGTGACAGAAGAGTAAGCACACAGGGTTCAAGCAACAGTTGTTATACTAACTAAGCATACCATGAGAAATGTTCTAGGTAACTAGCAAGTAGGCAATATAAGCATAAAACATATCACCTATAGTGTCGAGCCTTGCATGTGGAGCGAAGCGTCGTTGTGGATCGTTGAGAACTGTACAGGTTATAGTCTGGTTTCAATAAAAAAAATTTCCCTTATTAAAACCAAGTTCACTATAACCAATGGCTCTGATAACAATCTGTCACACCCCCAAAATCCACACGTGGAGTATCACCGCTTGGAGGCGTGACTGACCAGGATCAAGCCACCAATCATATTGAACAAGCATGTAAGTAATAATAAAATCCAACACAATACAATTGCCGTTCAAACGAAACATAGTTTAAGTTGCAAGCGGAAGCATAATGTCTAAAACCAAGGCATAAGTAATTAATGTTTTAAGTTTATCATGAACACTCAATGTCCATGCTCCACAACTAATCTTCCCCATGCAAGCTCCTGCTAAACCTATTGACCTGAAAAGCATGTAGTAACGAGTCAACAACAATGTTGAGCGAGTTCACAGTTGGGTGTTTGTTTTAAGTTATTTCAAAAACAGTTTCCTTTAACTGGCATCCCTGCCGTGGGGGTTACCCCATAGTTGAAAACGTGTTCTGTTTAAATCCCGTTTACTCTGGCTATCTAGCCGTGGGGGCTACCCCATGTTTAGTTATCTGGCTCTCCGGCCGTGGGGGCTACCCCATGTATATACTACTAGACTCGTTACCATATCGACCACTGGCTTTAGTCATGTTTATGTGCCCTTAGCGTCAATGTCTATCATCATTGACGTGCCCAGATCCATTAGTTCACGCCCGTCCTCTGCGGCACAGTGTGAGGCTTGTCAGACCTAAATAGCGCTATCTAACTAATGACCCACTCGCCATTGGCCCGGCGATTAAGTCGATATAAAAAGGAGGGACTTCGTGATAGAGTTTTGGTCTAGTGAAATTTAACTGTCCATGTGGACGAGGAATTACATTCCTGAACCCGTACTGTCCTACCCAAGAAGGACGAGGAATCCATATTCCTTAACCCATTCCCAACCCCTGGGAATCCCATGCTTTGTAGAAAGTGTGAAATCACCTTAGGTTAGCTCGGCAGATAAGTAAAGGTAGATCGAGCAGCTAGAGGTCAACCACGTCCTAACATGGTTACCATACAAGTCAGGTCTAGGTTCAAATAGTGCACGTATGTTTACACAGAACTAACAAGTTACGAACACGTATTAATCATGGCAACACATTAACAGTCAAGTACATAACATACTCATACTTGTACGATTCAAAAGATTGGGCTCGCACAAGTCTAACAGTCTTGTGCGACTCACCCATTGAAGCCCAAAGATACCCGGCCCAATAAAACAAAAGCATTCCAGCATGTAAACGGCCCAAACAAATAAACATTGGTCTTGTGCTATTCGGATAGACTTGTGCGATCTGAACGACTTGTGCGATCCTATTGGGTTGTGCGAATGGACATTGGGCTTTAAGGCCCAACAGTCCTAACGTTCGTGTGAGGCCCAAGCCTTGTGCGATCGGCACAACCTTGTGCGATCCACAAGGTCTTGTGCGATCATGCAATCCTAAGTTGAACGTAGAGCCTTAACTATTGTACCCTATCTTGTGCGACCAAGGAGTCTTGTGCGACCAGTTATAAATTTCCGAATTTCATGCAATCAGTTTTATTGTTTCTATTTATGAAGTTATCAATCAACACACTAACAGTTTCCATTCATACAATTAATCGATCGAACAAGGGTTTTTAGCATTAAATCTCTATGAACCCTAATCATGTTTCAAGCATAAACAACATCTTAAAACATTCAAACTATCAGATTTAACGCTTTCAATATCATCAAACAAACAATTCGAAAGGCAGAAACATAACAGCTGATTAACATCTATTCGGTTCTAAATCATCAACTCTAAATCAGTCTAAACATACACACATCACAACCGAGTAAATATACATTCGGTTCTTTATTAATATCATGCAAATTCCAAATCATATGAACATTATCGAATACACATGTGAGCCGATTTTATGAACACAAACCCTTAACAATCTCAAACACATAACCTCCCTAAATCCTCATGTAAAAACATATAAGCTAACACATCATCAATCATGCAATCAAAAGTAATACACTAACCGATTAGAGAATGGAACGAGAGTTGATCCGAACGATAAAGCTTCGAGAGAGACACTCTTTGTTGCTGTCGGGTTTGAGAGGGAGAGAGAGAGAGGAGAGATTTAGGGTTTTGATGTGTAAAGTGTTTAGCCAAGACAATGAAGAGTATACCCCCTTCTCATGAGGTTATGCGACATAAGGGAGTGGGCCGAACCCATCATGGGCTGCCCATTGGTTTCGGATGCAAAGAGTGTGGCCCGAATGGGCTTGTGCGATGGGACTGTGTTGTGCGATCCGAGTTGTCATATATATATATATACATACAAAGATTCACATAATACAAACATAAAGTCTCATAAATATTCATTAAATCAACATATCAGATTATCACACAAGGTTCACATACATTACATTAAGCACAGAGATAAGTTCTGAAATACGAGTTGTCACAAAAAAACATCAACAAAAGTTGAGCGAGTTCATGTGTAACACCTCGAAAATTCGTGTTCAATAATATAACGACACGTGTCATGTAAGACAAAAAGCGTTGTTAACCCGGATTTAATAAAGATATTTTGGCAGGATTTAAAAGTGGCGTCATGTTAATTTTTACCTCTGAACGACCTCATTTATAAATCCCAAGACCCAAGTATATGTATATTAAACATCTAATATATTTGTAAATCCAGAAATGTGTTGATAATAATTTGATTCAAAGTGCATGATAGGTTCGTATGGAAATTTCTACGGTAAACCTTATTGTTCGGCACTTTTGAAAAGGATCCAAGCAAACAATTCAAAATGGTAGGGTATGTAACTATTCAAGGACATTTTGGGAGGTCCCTAACTGATAATTGAGGTCCCAAATTCGGAAAAGATGGTTGCCCTTTCGAAATCCCGAAGGAACAAAGTTTTTGTGTCTGACCACAGGCTTAGGGACCGTAAGCCACCCCCTTACGGTCCGTAAGGGGGTGCCAGCGACCAGAAAACTTGTTGTTTGCTGTTTTGCGCATGTAACTGCCCTTTAAACGAATTTCCTCATATCCCTTGGCCCCTAAACAATCCCTAAACATATAGGACACATGTTGGTAACTTATGGTCAGTGGTAGACATAGTTGTCAACACTTTGTGGTGTCTTGGATCACTATATAAAGCTCTCAAAGTGCAACACTTTGATCATTCTTTCCTCAACATCTTCTGATAAATTGTGGAGCACAAGAGCATCTTCCAGGCCTTCCTAATCAACCATTAGACACTTGTAAGTTTGCTTGACCTTTCTAAATTAAGTTTAGCTTAGTTTATTTAGCTAAAAGTCAATCCATCGTAATTACGGTTTGACTTCGAGATTAATTAATGATGGCTCAGTAAAATCTCGAATCAAAAGTAGTTATAAGTTGGTAATAATGTGGGTAATAAACCCTTAAAGGGGTTCCCCCTGATTACCACTCTAACCAGGTCAAAAGTCGGGTCAAACTTGCTAAGAAAAAGTCAACAGAATTGTTTAAATTACAATTTATGCATAATGAGAAATGTAGATCATATACAACCTGTTTGATCATTGTTATAACTTGGTAATAAGTGTAATAACATGTCTAAACATGTTCAACCCGACAATTTCCTGTAAAGACCCGGTTCGGAACCGAAAGTCACATAGTTTGACTTTCACTTTGACTTTCAGTTCTGACCCGTTTAGGCATGTTTTAAAAATGCCTCAGAGCTTTAATTGGACTAGGTTACATGTTAGTACCACCCTCTGTGATTATACACCTTGGTTCATTAGTTATCCAATTAATATGCATGTTTCCGTTAATCGCTCATATGTTGACCATTATGCCCCTATTACCTTAAAACATGATTTTTGGAAATGTAAAAGAGTAGAAACTTTAATTACTGATATATAAACTTGTATGCAAAGTTTGACATCAGTTTGAATTGTAGATTGAGAGTTATGCTCATTATCGTAAATTTAAAGCTTTATGTTAATTAAACGGCATAATTAGCGTATAGCCTAGTTAAGCCTACTTTTTGATATCAAACTTATTACCCACTGATGTAATATATTATTTTGGGATTTTTAAAGATTTTTAATTAATTTTAGGCTGAGCATAACTAGCAGTCGTAGGCTTAATCCGGTAATTGTCGGTTTTGCCCTTACGGGCTATAAAATGAATTTTACATATCTAAACGACTCCAAACCTTTTGCTACTGATTATATATGTTAAATAAATTATTTTAAGCCTCCTGGAAGTATAAAAATATCAGCTTTATGTATCGAACCCGTAAACGGCTTTTAATCGCCTTATTAAGCGTTTTTAACGCATAGTATGTATTAAAACTATATTGAACATACCCGGGTTGATACCTACTGATATTTTAGGCAAATTAGAATGTTTTAATAGTAAGCAAAGGCTGATAAACTCAGACTTCGGTTTTGAGCTTTTCGGCTTATGTGAAATTACCAAAATGCCCCTACGGTGCATAGTTGGTTATAAATGATAGATTTCACCCATATACTTTAACCTATGGATATAACTTGGAAAATTGGGTATATTTGCTGATTACATCAGGCCTGTAACTCAGGTTAACACTTAAAATCTTTTACAACCTTTGAAATGACCAAACTACCCCTACGGGGCATAGTTTGTGTTTAAATTCGTTTCGGGCATAATAACAGACATCTTACTGATGTCACAACATATTTGAAGCATATTAACTTAGGAAACCTGTATTAGGCTCTTACGGATACCCGTTACGCTTATTACGCGTACGGTTCGGTTTATGTAACAAGTTTACATAAATTAGCCGAAACGGGTCAAACCTTATCGGTTTTATCTCAAAATCCAGAATGTGCATGAAGGACCCATATTAAGCAAGTCTCTAAACTTGTCGAGTCTAAATCACATTCTATCCTGTCTTCGCTTAATCGTGCGTACGAACCGTATCTTTGAAACTAACCGGTCTAAGCTTAAGCTTAATTAAAGACCCGTTAGGATTCTAATAGGTTATTATAAAACCTTCGTTCCAGATTAGGAGTACCAGTAAAAGCTACGTGCATTTTGCTTATTGTGATTTATACATTGCTCAGGTAAATACTTTTAACTTATTTTTCCCTATACGGGCTTGGGTTACGGTATATAGCATACCGCTTGATCGGGCATCAAATCTTCCATCGTTGGGTGGTTAATTGAATAATTTGATCGGCTCGTTTAAACAGTCTTGTTACTTAAAGCCTTTGGGGGGTTAATGACCATGTCCCGGATATACTTGGCATCATTTTACGAAATGGCCACGACTTAAGCGCGGGGTGTAGGCGTACACCCATCAGTGCACAAAAGAATATTGTGGTGTGTCTATTGATCTTTAACCCGTACAAGATCCGGGCTACTGAACGCACAAGGAACATGTAATTCGTTCACAAGATTATAATATTAAATATTTCTCCCAAGTTAAATAAAATGTTTATGCCACGTGCATCCAAACCAATTTTCAATCATTTTCCAAAATGAGTCAGTTGATTGTATTTACCAGTGTAAACTGACGTATTTTCCCAAAAAGATTAAATGCAGGTACTAAGCGTAATTGGCTGGGATTTCTCCTTAGCATCACTAGAAGTCTCGCAAGCTTAAGATGCCTGAAGTCTTTTGAACTATTAATACTATTTTATTTTCGATCCATCTGTGGATAAACTTCCGAATTTTGTGACATTTGATATTACAATATTAAATTCGGTTGTATCATATTTTTAAATTGCTTCCGCTGTGCATATTGATTATTGTGTTGTTTGACTATTATGTTGCCAACCACGTCACGATACTCCCCCACCGGGCCCACCGGTGACACGTGGAAATCGGGGTGTGTCCTTTATTTTGCATATATTTTTGTTTTATTATCTCATGCTATATTGACAGGATTAACAAAATGCCGCCAAGATTCTTTAGGAGAAGAGGAAGAGGCAAGGGGCCAATCACCGCCCCCAATGATAATGAAGCTGGACCTTCAAATGTACGAGCTCCATCTACCACGGAGAGTGATGATCCCCGGCAGAACCGGAGAAACCTCTTTGAGCCGGCTAGACGGTCGGTTTCTCACAGCTCAACACCTCCTAACCCTTATGGGCCACAACCGGAGTACGAGCCCAACAACCCTCAACCCTCATACATACCGTTGCAGCGATCTTTATCGCATCATTCTTTTGGTGACCCTACACCAGTTTTTAGGGGCCGGTTTAACCCGGCGAATTTTATACAAGAACCAGTGGGTTTTAACCCATTGGGGCCAGAGGATCATTTCTCTGGCGATCATGCGGACGACATGGATGAGGATACGGACCCCGTCGAGCCTGCCAGTGGTACACAAACCACCCGATAGAGATCTCTGACGGATCTTCTTTCCACGGATCACCCTATGTTGGTCCAGATAGCTTTCAAGCTATGTTCACCAGGCACGAGTGGTACTATACACCTCCTCGCCATTCACCTCCTCAGCAACAGCAGCAGCAGTAATGAGATCCCTCTGAGGATCCAAGATTTGTGGCAGTCACGCCACCACCTCCACCGCCACCAGTTCAACCGGCACCTCCACAACCGCCAAGGCGTAGGAGATCCAGAGCGTGTATGTCTGCGCGAGCAGGAGATTTCCATTTCAGCTCTCCTCGTCAATCCAGTGGCAGCCACTATCCGCCACATCAGGAGGACCCACAAATGGGTGGACCCTCTAACCCAGCTGTACCACAGCCACCGCCGATGGGTTTTGACAACCCAATTCCGGCATACACGGGTTCCATGGAATATAACCCGTTTGAACCGCCGACTCACCACAACTATGGTTACGCGGCGGCTGACCCCTACATGGTAGCGGCGAACTACAACACCCAAGGACCCTATGGAGATCCATGGGGAGTAGGGTACCCAACACATGGGTACCAAATATCTCCAAGACCTCTTGTCAGGCAACAATCGCAACCACCAAGGTTCTCACCACCAGAGCATGAAGAAATTCTGCAAAGGTTGGACCATGTAGAGCGAGAGTTTCACAGGGAACGAAGGGAGCGACAAACTTTCTTCCAAGGATTAACGAGCCTAATTAAAGGGAAGAACAAGAAGGACCGTTGAATCCTTCCACTTGTTGTATAAACCCTTACGAGGGTATGTTATTTGTTTAAACCCCTTGCGTGGGTATGTATGTGTGTTTGTTTTGACCCCTGCATGGGTCTGTCTTCCGTTAACCCCTGCGAGGGTATGATGTTTGCTTAAAGTCCCTGCGTGGACTAGTATGTTTGTTTAAAGTCCCTGCGTGGACGAGCATGTTGATTGACCCCTGCGTGGGTAATTGTTTGTTGAAAAGACCCGTTTAGGGCAGCATGTAAAATTATAATAAATTAATGGAATGTTTGTTTTATAAATTTCATGTTTGCCATTATGTGCATATATAAATTATAAATGAAATAAATAAATTAAAATCATTCCTTTTGAAATAATCTGCCTATGTAATTATTAATTAAGAATCTTAAAGAGTGAAACCTAGCCTTCGGGTCATTTTAAGACCGGGCCAAGATGGTAAGACCTGTTCAAAAGATTCAAATCCAAGTTAACATCTGAAAACATGTTAACACTCCTGGCAGACGTGATTCGTTAAAATCACACGTCATTTTTATATGTATAAGGATTCTTTAGAAGATTCCTAACCCAATTTAATGATCTCTGAATCATGGGTTAAGATCATCAATTAAGATGATCATATTTTTACCATACGTGGTAATATAGCGCCTACGGGCCCTGCTCATTTCCATATGAGCCAAAAGACAGTGGTAGCGATGACTCCCTGTCAGATAAAGGTAATGAACTAGGTTCAAACCTTCATGCTTTGATTCTCTGAAATCACAGCTTATAATTTATAAACGTCCTTGTGACTAGGCCTATTGTGCCAGTATACCTTCATGCTTTGATTCTCTGAAATCACAGCTTATAATTTATAAACGTCCTTGTGACTAGGCCTATTGTGCCAGTATACCTTCATGTTTTGATTCTCTGAAATCATAGCTTATAAATTAAAATGTCCATGTGACTAGGCCTTTTGTGCCACAAATAAAACTGTTAATGTTTTATAATTAGGATAAATTATAATAGAAATCCTAAATAAATATGATTTATAAATTAACCAAATATGGTCTCTGTTACCATGGTTAATGAATTGCCATAAAAGACAATTCCATAATAAACTCCCAAGTAAACTATTGTCCTTGTTTTCTGTAATAGTTCAATTAAAATGGCTAATTCTGACGAAATAAATAGCCATCCAGTGGAGGAAAATGATAACGCCCGAATTACTTTGACGGGTGCTGAATTGAAAGCGCTAGTAGATGGCGCAGTTACAAGGGCCTTGGAGCGGCAGTACGAAGATTATAGTGGGACTCGAAGTAGGACCCAATCTACACCGCATTCAAAGCCCAAGACACATTCTGAGGCTCATAGCAAGCCTCCTCCCAAAACGGATGGACCCAAGAAAGATGATGATGATCGGCAGTCCACCAACCACCAAAGTGTTCCATCTCAACAAATAGTACTGAATCAAGAACCCCGTAACAAGGGTTTCTCCTATAAGTACTTCGTTTCTTGTAAGCCCAGGGATTTTACTGGGGAAAAGGGAGCCATCAACTGCATGACGTGGCTAGACGAGATGGACACGGTGGTAGATATCAGCGGATGCGCTGAAAAGGATGTGGTTAAGTTTGTGTCGCAGTCCTTTAAGGGTGAAGCTTTAGCATGGTGGAGATCTCTAATTCAGGCCACCGGGAAAATCCCATTGTACAATATGTCATGGGATCAATTTGTTGCCCTTATCAGGGAAAATTACTGCCCTCAGCAAGAGGTGGAGAAGATAGAATCTGATTTTCTATCATTGGTGATGACAAACCTTGATTGTCAAGCTTACCTAACGAGCTTCAACATGATGTCCCGGTTGGTTCCATATCTGGTAACCCCGGAGCCAAAAAGAATAGCTCGTTTTATCGGTGGTTTAGCCCCGGAAATCAAGGCAAGCGTAAAAGCTTCTCGGCTAGCTACCTTCAGGTCTGTAGCTGACATATCTTTGTCACTTACTCTGGATGCGGTCCGACAAAGATCGCTGAGAAACAAAGAGGCTGAGAAGAGGAAACGTGAAGATGAAAGTTCACGGAGATCGAACAAGAAGCACCGTGGGAACGGTGACAACAAGAAAGGATCGGAGTCACGGAAAGATGGGCATCATTCTGGTGAGAAGCCCAAATGCAAGATTTGCAAGAAACAGCACTTTGGAAAGTGCAGACTTGAGTCGAACTCACAGACTCAGTCAAAAACCTATGCTTGTGGTATATGCAAGTCCACGGATCACAAAATCTTGGATTGCAAGAAGATGAAAGACGCAACGTGCTACCGTTGCAATGAAAAGGGGCACATTAAGACCAACTGCCCTAAATACACCAAGAAGCCTGAGGAGGCCAAGAAGACTAATGCCAGAGTCTTCAGAATGGACGCAAAGGAAGCGGTTCTAGACGACAACGTTATTACAGGTACCTTCCTTGTAAATGACGTCTATGCTAGAGTACTCTTTGATTCAGGCGCTGATAAGTCTTTCGTTGATAATAAGTTTTGTGAATTGTTGAAATTACCTGTCAAAACCTTAAATGTGAATTATGAGGTGGAGCTAGCAGATGGCACCCTAGAAACCGTCTCTACTGTGTTAGATGGATGTGTTATATCCTTTAAGAACCATTCTTTTCCTCTGTCTCTACTTCCATTTAAGTTAGCGGGTTTTGACATAGTTTTGGGCATGGACTGGTTATCTCATAACCAGGCCCAAATTGTCTGCAACAGAAAACAAGTGGTGATAAAGACTCCGTCTGGTGAATCACTTACCATTCGGGGAGATACCCAGTATGGATTGCCTGAGCAAGTGACTATGCTCAAGGCTTCCAAGTGTTTAAAGAAGGGTTGTGTCATCTACATGGCACAAGTGATTATTGATGAGCCTAAACCGAAGATAGAAGACACCCCTGTCATCTCTGAATTCCCAGAAGTTTTTCCAGAAGAACTACCTGGTTTGCCACCAGATAAGCAAGTGGAATTCAGGATTGATATCATCCCCGGAGCAGCACCAGTTGCCAGAGCACCCTATAGGTTGGCTCCAATGGAGATGAAAGAATTGAGGACACAGCTAGATGAACTGCTAGCTAAAGGTTTCATTAAACCTAGTTCGTCTCCTTGGGGAGCGCCAGTCCTGTTTGTCAAGAAGAAGGACGGATCGATGCGTTTGTGCATCGATTATTGGGAGCTTAATAAGGTCACGATCAAGAATAGGTATCCTTTACCCAGGATCGACGATTTGTTCAATCAATTACAAGGAGCAAGTTATTTCTCAAAGATTGACTTAAGGTCAGGCTACCATCAACTGAAGGTTAGAGATGAAGACGTGCACAAAACATCATTTAGGACTCGTTATGGTCATTATGAGTTCCTAGTGATGCCTTTTGGGCTCACTAATGCACCTGCCGCGTTCATGGATCTCATGAATCGCGTTTGCAAGCCTTACTTAGACAAATTCGTCATCGTTTTCATCGACGACATTCTAATCTATTCGAAGAATCAAGCTGACCATGAGAAACACCTTCGATGTATTCTCAAACTCCTGCATCAAGAGAAGCTCTATGCCAAATTCTCCAAGTGTGAATTTTGGCTTCGAGAGGTCCAATTCCTTGGACACGTGGTTAGTGAGCATGGTATCCGAGTGGATCCCGCTAAGGTTGAAGCAGTTATGAACTGGCAAGAGCCAAAGACGCCTACAGAGATTCGTAGCTTCCTGGGATTGGCAGGATATTACCGGCGTTTCATTGAAAATTTTTCAAGGATTGCTGCACCCCTAACTTCCTTGACCAAGAAGAAAGTAAAGTTCGTATGGGGCCCTAAGCAGCAAGAATCCTTCGATATTCTGAAGCAGAAGTTGAGCAACGCCCCAGTACTGACATTGCTAGATGGAATAGAAGATTTTGTGGTTTACTGCGATGCATCGCACACTGGCATGGGGTGTGTGCTTATGCAGAAAGGCAAGGTTATTGCCTATGCTTCGCGACAGTTAAAGGTGCATGAAAAGAATTACACCACCCACGACTTGGAATTGGGTGCCGTTGTATTCGCACTAAAACTGTGGAGGCATTATTTATATGGGATCAAGTGTGTGATATATTCTGATCACAAGAGCCTCCAGCATCTGTTTAATCAGAAGGAATTAAACATGAGGCAACGCCGTTGGATGGAAACTTTAAATGATTATGATTGTGAAATCAGATACCATCCCGGCAAGGCGAATGTAGTCGCCGATGCCTTGAGTCGAAAGGAGAAGGTGAAACCCATCCGAATCAATGCCAAGCGCATGGAGATAAAGAATAATTTGATTGAAAGGTTGTTAGCTACACAGAAGGAAGCTGTGTTAGAAGCTAACTATCCTAATGAAAAGCTAGGAGTAACTGAGGAGCAGTTAACTCTTAGCAAGGACGGAATTCTAAGATTGAATGGACGAATATGGGTTCCAATTTATGGAGGACTTCGAGATGTCATCCTCCAGGAAGCCCATAGTTCCAAATACTCCGTTCATCCTGGAGCTGATAAGATGTACCAGGATCTAAGGGCAAATTATTGGTGGATAGGCTTGAAAAAGTTTGTGGCCGCTTATGTAGCAAAATGCTTGACATGTGCACAAGTCAAAGCAGAACATCAGAAACCGTCAGGTTTGCTACAACAGCCTGAACTTCCTACGTGGAAGTGGGAAATGGTGACGATGGATTTTATCACCAAGTTGCCAAAGACAAGGAAAGGCAATGATACGATATGGGTTATAGTTGATAGACTGACTAAGTCAGCACATTTCTTACCCATCAAGGAGACTTATAGCTCCGACATGTTAGCCCAGTTATACGTGGATAAGATTGTAGCCTTACATGGCATACCTGTGTCTATTATCTCTGACAGAGATACTAGATACACGTCACATTTTTGGAAAAGTTTCCAGCAATCTTTGGGCACACGTTTGAATTTTAGTACGGCTTACCATCCTCAGACAGACGGCCAGAGTGAGCGTACTATTCAAACGTTGGAAGACATGCTTCGTGCAAGTGTGATTGACTTGGGTGGTAGTTGGGATAAACACCTACCATTAATCGAATTCTCCTACAACAATAGCTACCACACCAGCATCAAGGCTGCGCCTTTTGAGGCATTATATGGTAGAAAGTGTAGAACGCCGGTTTGTTGGGCGGAAGTTGGAGATGTCCAATTATCAGGACCAGAGATAGTGTTTGAAACGACGGACAAGATTGTCCAGATTCGCGACCGTCTCAAAGTTGCCCGGGATAGGCAGAAGAATTACGCTGATCCTAAGCGTAAAGATTTTCACTTCGAAGTAGGTGACAAAGTCCTACTTAAAGTGTCACCCTGGAAGGGGGTGATGCGGTTTGGTAAGAAAGGCAAGCTAAGCCCGAGATACATAGGACCTTTCGAGGTTATCGAACGTGTCGGGTCAGTTGCCTATAAGTTAAACTTACCTGAAGAGCTCAGTAGTATACATAATGTATTCCACATCTGCAATCTGAAGAAGTGTTTCGCTGATGAATCACTGGTTATACCGCATACAGATGTGCATATAGATGAGAGCTTAAAATTTGTGGAAAAATCTTTGTCGATTGAAGATCGACAGGTTAAGAAGCTTCGAAGGAAGCATGTGCCTATCGTAAAGGTCAAATGGGATGCCCGTAGAGGTCCCGAATATACGTGGGAGGTTGAATCCACGATGAAAGAAAAGTACCCTTATTTATTTCAGTAAATCTCGGGTCGAGATTTATTTTAAGGGGGTGAGGATGTAACACCTCGAATATTCATGTTCAATAATATAACGACACGTGTCATGTAAGACAAAAAGCGTTGTTAACCCGGATTTAATAAAGATATTTTGGCAGGATTTAAAAGTGGCGTCATGTTAATTTTTACCTCTGAACGACCTCATTTATAAATCCCAAGACCCAAGTATATGTATATTAAACATCTAATATATTTGTAAATCCAGAAATGTGTTGACAATAATTTGATTCAAAGTGCATGATAGGTTCGTATGGAAATTTCTACGGTAAACCTTATTGTTCGGCACTTTTGAAAAGGATCCAAGCAAACAATTCAAAATGGGAGGGTATGTAACTGTTCAAGGGCATTTTGGGAGGTCCCTAACTGATAATTGAGGTCCCAAATTCGGAAATGATGGTTTCCCTTTCGAAATCCCGAAGGAACAAAGTTTTTGTGTCTGACCACAGGCTTACGGACCGTAAGCCACCCCCTTACGGTCCGTAAGGGGGTGCCAGCGACCAGAAAACTTGTTGTTTGTTGTTTTGCGCGTGTAACTGCCCTTTAAACGAATTTCCTCATATCCCTTGGCCCCTAAACAATCCCTAAACATATAGGACACATGTTGGTAACTTATGGTCAGTGGTAGACATAGTTGTCAACACTTTGTGGTGTCTTGGATCACTATATAAAGCTCTCAAAGTGCAACACTTTGATCATTCTTTCCTCAACATCTTCTGATCAATTGTGGAGCACAAGTGCATCTTCCAGTCCTTCCTAATCAACCATTAGACACTTGTAAGTTTGCTTGACCTTTCTAAATTAAGTTTAGCTTAGTTATTTAGCTAAAAGTCAAACCATCGTAATTACAGTTTGACTTCGAGATTAATTAATGATGGCTCAGTCGAATCTCGAATCAAAAGTAGTTATAAGTTGGTAATTATTTGGGTAATAAACCCTTAAAAGGGTTCCCCCTGATTACCACTCTAACCAGGTCAAAAGTCGGGTCAAACTTGCTAAGAAAAAGTCAACAGAATTGTTTAAATTACAATTTATGCATAATGAGCAATGTAGATCATATACAACCTGTTTGATCATTGTTATAACTTGGTAATAAGTGTAAGAACATGTCTAAACATGTTCAACCCGACAATTTCCTGTAAAGACCCGGTTCGGAACCGAAAGTCACATAGTTTGACTTTCACTTTGACTTTCAGTTCTGACCCGTTTAGGCATGTTTTAAAAATGCCTCAGAGCTTTAATTGGACTAGGTTACATGTTAGTACCACCCTCTGTGATTATACACCTTGGTTCATTAGTTATCCAATTAATATGCATGTTTCCGTTAATCGCTCATATGTTGACCATTATGCCCCTATTACCTTAAAACCTGATTTTTGGAAATGTAAGAGAGTAGAAACTTTAATTACTGATATATAAACTTGTATGCAAAGTTTGACATCAGTTTGAATTGTAGATTGAGAGTTATGCTCATTATCGTAAATTTAAAGCTTTATGTTAATTAAACGGCATAATTAGCGTATAGCCTAGTTAAGCCTACTTTTTGATATCAAACTTATTACCCACTGATGTAATATATTATTTTGGGATTTTTAAAGATTTTTAATTAATTTTAGGCTTAGCATAACTAGCAGTCGTAGGCTTAATCCGGTAATTGTCGGTTTTGCCCTTACGGGCTATAAAATGAATTTACATATCTAAAAGACTCCAAACCTTTTGCTACTGATTATATATGTTAAATAAATTATTTTAAGCCTCCTGGAAGTATAAAAATATCAGCTTTATGTATCGAACCCGTAAACGGCTTTTAATCGCCTTATTAAGCGTTTTTAACGCATAGTATGTATTAAAACTATATTGAACATACCCGGGTTGATACCTACTGATATTTTAGGCAAATTAGAATGTTTTAACAGTAAGCAAAGGTTGATAAACTCATACTTCGGTTTTGAGATTTTCGGCTTATGTGAAATTACCAAAATGCCCCTACGGTGCATAGTTGGTTATAAATGATAGATTTCACCCATATACTTTAACCTACGGATATAACTTGGCAAATTGGGTATATTTGCTGATTACATCAGGCCTGTAACTCAGGTTAACACTTAAACTCTTTTACAACTTTTAAAATGACCAAACTACCCCTACGGGGCATAGTTTGTGTTTAAATTCGTTTCGGGCATAATAACAGACATCTTACTGATGTCACAACATATTTGAAGCATATTAACTTAGGAAACCTGTATTAGGCTCTTACGGATACCCGTTACGCTTATTACGCGTACGGTTCGGTTTATGTAACAAGTTTACATAAATTAGCCGAAACGGGTCAAACCTTATCGGTTTTATCTCAAAATCCAGAATGTGCATGAAGGACCCATATTAAGCAAGTCTCTGAACTTGTCGAGTCTAAATCACATTCTATCCTGTCTTCGCTTAATCATGCGTATGAACCGTATCTTTGAAACTAACCGGTCTAAGCTTAAGCTTAATTAAAGACCCGTTAGGATTCTAATAGGTTATTATAAAACCTTCGTTCCAGATTAGGAGTACCAGTAAAAGCTACGCGCATTTTGCTTATTGTGATTTATACATTGCTCAGGTAAATACTTTTAACTTATTTTTCCCTATACGGGCTTGGGTTACGGTATATAGCATACCGCTTGATCGGGCATCAAATCTTCCATCGTTGGGTGGTTAATTGAATAATTTGATTGGCTCGTTTAAACAGTCTTGTTACTTAAAGCCTTTGGGGGGTTAATGACCATGTCCCGGATATCCTTGGCATCATTTTACGAAATGGCCATGACTTAAGCGCGGGGTGTAGGCGTACACCCGTCAGTGCGCAAAAGAATATTGTGGTGTGTCTATTGATCTTTAACCCGGACAAGATCCGGGCTACTGAACGCACAAGGAACATGTAATTCGTTCACAAGATTATAATATTAAATAATTCTCCCAAGTTAAATAAAATGTTTATGCCACGTGCATCCAAACCAATTTTCAATCATTTTCCAAAATGAGTCAGTTGATTGTATTTACCAGTGTAAACTGACGTATTTTCCCAAAAGGATTAAATGCAGGTACTAAGCGTAATTGGCTGGGATTTCTCCTTAGCATCACTAGAAGTCTCGCAAGCTTAAGATGCCTGAAGTCTGTTGAACTGTTAATACTATTTTATTTTCGATCCATCTGTGGATAAACTTCCGAATATTGTGACATTTGATATTACAATATTAAATTCGGTTGTATCATATTTTTAAATTGCTTCCGCTGTGCATATTGATTATTGTGTTGTTTGACTATTATGTTGCCAACCACGTCACGATACTCCCCCATCGGGCCCACCGGTGACACGTGGAAATCGGGGTGTGACATCATGTGTATGTGTATGAATAAGCCTTTAAAGTGTGTCTGTATATATGTATGTCCCTGGTATATAGCAATAAGGAAAAACAGATCAATTAATGCGTATCTAATACATTAATAAGTGACATGGCCTAGGAATCACTCAAACCTGTATGTGTATTTCGTACCGGCCCCTCCGGCGGAACGACATAGTCACCACATGCAGCCACTCGCAGGCCCATGGGTAGGGCTCGCAACACCCAATAGATCTATCACTCATGCCCCTCGGTCCTTATACAAGGATTAATGGTCTTGAGACAATAGCCTACCCATTCACGTGATCTAGCAGTACATTCCTTAGCTAATCATACCATGTATAAAAGTGTCTGTAATAATCGTAACATGTATTTCAGCCCCGAAGTTATAAAACTGAAAACAGTTAAGAGAAAAGGGGGACATGGACTCACTATTTTGCGTTCTTCGTATCTGCCTGTAACTCAAAGTGTCCTCTGGTGTACATGACTACCTACAATGTACTATGGTCTTATTAGACGAGCGGGTCGTGCCTTGACTTAGTATTAATTAGTGCCTTTGAGATGCGTTTTCAAGTGTCTTCATCATTATTCCAAGTTATATAATTGGTTGTTAAAATAATAAATATTTTAACTTGCATTTTCTTTTGGAATAATTTGTTAAACAATATTTTTGTAGTAATACTTCTCATGTATTTGTATTCGCATTTCCTTCCCAAGGATGGGGGGTATCTCATACCTTGTGTATTCGTATTTTTGTATGTGTGTCTTTAGCCATGTATTGGCGTCGTATTCCGGTGTATTATTCCAATTAAAAATATACCAATATATTCCCAATATATATTTCCAAAACAATATATTTTCAAGTCTTACTTAGAAAATATATATAACTTATTTGTCAAAAATAACGTATTCCAAAATATATATATTTTTCCCAAATATATTTTCCCTTCTTGTACCCAAAACCATACTTACCAAAAATATATTTGTAAAAATATTTTCCGGAATATTTCACAAGTTACGTTTTGGCGTTCGGTTTCACAATATCAAGCGCGTAACTTAAATATTTATTCCTTGCAATTTTTGGTATTATTTTGGAGTTGTAAATGTCATGATATTTTGTAAGTTATATTATTTTACCATAAAATAATATAACTAGTTCACAAATCATACAAATATTCGCACAAGCGTCGTGATATAAAATATATATTCTAAATATATATTTACTCATTTCATTTACAAAAACTAACCTCCGATACTTTGTATTTTTGTAACAAAACCTATGGCGAAGTTTATTTTGAAAAACAAAGTTAAAAGTATGCTTGTAACACTTGTTTGGAAAATATTTTCTAAGTGTTGGAATTTTAGAAAATTTCGCCAGAATTTCCTTTGTAAACGGAGGTGTCCATGCTTATTAGCATATCATTTTCTTTTCGGCAATCATTTAAATCAACCAACAACAAGTTACCAAACAACATTATACTAGTCAAGTGCAAAAACAATTCACTTTACATAACAACATGAACTTGGTTTTTCATAAAAACGCGTAGTAACTTAGTGGGGTGTTTAGTGAGTTTAGTTACCCTCCAAAGTGTGTTTATTTTTGTTAAAATCTCGCTCTCGGGATTTTTAGATGTTCACAACTTGTGAACTTATTTTACAAAAATATCCATCTACAACATTTTCATGTCTTACTAGTATTCATATACTTATTTCTTCCAAAAATAGTGTAAAAATCATGACTTTTCAAAAACCCGTCTTTTAACTTGGTTTGTCTAGAAAAATCATTTGTAGACCTCGGGTCCATACGACCATCTACTCACTTAGTTCATTTATTTTTCAAGAACTCACTTTGTTACTAAGTTTATGTTGAAACATGGAGGTGATTCTTTTATGTAGATCACTAATCACCTCCGAACTTGTTAACTTAAGTTTTTAATCTTACTAACAAGTTCAACCATGATGTTAAACATCCTATTACTAGCAATTATCAAATAAACAACAACAACATCAAAACAACTTTATTTTATCAAGAGTTCATCTTATTTCATCATCATGTTAGCTTTATGTGTAAGACTTTTGTTTATGATCTTTTAGTGTTCATGTATTTTCATCATAATCTAACTATTAACCACCATAAATGAGAAGTAAATGAGGATCAAAGAGGCTTACTACTAGCTTTTAAGCTAGGGAAGAAACACTAGGGAAAAATGAGTGGATAAAAGCACATGAGAGAGGTCCTTGATAATCCGTGAGTTCCACGCTTAGTTATTCACCTTGATACACCTTAGGGGAGGAGGGGTCGTTCACTAGTGATAGATTTTATCACTACCACTATCCAATCAAATCATGTCATGTCATCATCCAATATTCTATCACTAGTGATAGAAATGTAGGGGGTGGTATCACTAGTGATACAATTCCATCACTCACTAATATTTTTAGTTTTTTATTTTAAATTCCATTTGGATAAGGTTAAATAGAATGTGATGTTTGCATGTGATTGTCAGACTCACATAGAATTGGTCCAATAGAAAATAGAATACTTTGATAATTGTTGAGTATAACGCGTTAACAATTCCACGCGTTACATTTGTAACGCGTTAAAGTATAGTCGGCGGCAGTGTTCCGTGATGGATTAACGAGTGATCGGGGTGGTATAACGGACAATTTTCAACAATTTTCAAAGTATTCTATTTTCTATTGGACCAATTCTATGTGAGTCTGACAATCACATGCAAACATCACATTCTATTTAACTTTATCGAAATGGAATTTAAAATAAAAAACTAAAAAAATTAGTGAGTGGTGGAATTGTATCACTAGTGATACCACCCCCCCTACATTTCTATCACTAGTGATAGAATATTGGGTGATGACATGGCATGATTTGATTGGATAGTGAGAGTGAGAGTGATAAAATCTATCACTAGTGAACCACTCCTCCTCCCCTTATAGTGACCTTGGAAAGCTTGAACCAAAATTGAAAATGGTGGTAGTATATAGGGGATCTTCGGCCGTAGCTATGGGGAGGAAGGAGAAGGAATTTTTTTTGTGATTTAAGTGCAAGAGATAATGGTTATTTATAACTCAAATTCTAATGACCAAAGGTCCATGTGTCTTCATAAGTACAAGACAAATCTTCATTAAATCCAAGAGAAGATTGTTAGGAATCTTTAGGAAGTTGTAAAATCTTATGGTGGGACCTTAAGGGAGCCGTGAATTGGCATGGGGGAAAGGTAAATTGTAAGTTAAATGGTAAATGATGGTAATTAATTTAATTAGTGGAGGTTAAAGGTAAAAGTTAGTGTTTTGTGTGTTTCATGTATTATGTAATATGTTAGTGTGCCTGGGAACCATAACTAGCTCAAAAAACGTGAAACAATGTTTCTGGTAATATTTTAGTGTTCCGGGTAATGTCCGGTTGTTCGGTTAGATACCGTTCCGTTAAAGTGCTATGTTATACCGTATAGTGTCTTTTATGTAACATTCTGTGACACTTTTAATTCCCGACACTTAGGAAAGCATACAGGACCATTTTGCCATATTTTTGCAAGTGACTAGCATATTTAAATGCTGAATTTTGTTAATAAATGCAGAATTTTGCATTTTAAGTGGGTTTTAGGCACTTTTCGGCACCTAAACTATCATCTAGTGACGCAGTTTCATGGTCCTCACTTCCCTACACTCCATACTAGTGTAGTACCTTGTCTCTGGCTCATACTGGGCCTCATTATATTGTCTATCTATGTGCTGGTATTGTTAGCATGTTTCCGAGTTATCCGTTCACTGTGCTAACTGTGCTTTGTACATCAAGTATGTCACTAAAGTTTGTATGTAATGAATCTGGTGACAGTATGAAATGTGATGCATATGTATGTATGTAGCAAAAATCAGAAAGCAGTTTATTCATCAGTTGAAATCAAGCACAGTCATTAAGCATAAATTAATATTAATTAAACGTACGAAAGCTTGCAAATTTGACAGTTGTCACAATATTAAAATATTAAAAGATAAAGTTAACTCAAGTGGCCCCACCTCACCCCACCCTCACCCTCACCACCTGCAACTCCCTCATCGATACACACCTTCTTCGTGCATTTTACAAAAGTTTGAGACTATAGGTGTTATTTTACAAAACCACATGGACTATCCGTGCAGTTTACTCTTAAATTTAATATATTTCATATTTATAAACTTGACAAAGATTTCAAGTTTTGATCATACATGAAACAAAATTTTGTTTGGATATCAGAAAAACGTCTTAAAAATATCGTTTTATAATTATTAAATCTTCGTTATTAACTATTTGATTTTTTATATTACTTAACCCGTGTGATACACGGGGTTATAACCTAGTACACATATAAAATAGAACATTCTATGGTTTAAAACTTAATCGTGCAATTTTGTTTTCAATGGCAGTCACACTCATATAATCAGTTATAAGCTTACATTTTATTTCAATCCATTTCATTCATAAGGATAAATTTTGTGGTGTTTTAACGACAGCAGTCAAACAACGGGGGCGTGAATGCAAAGATGCCAACGAAAAAGAAAAAGGATAGAAATCGGAGACTCTATATTCCTACGAATGTGATCCTCATTGCGTCAAGTGAGAACCAAACGTAAATCTTTGATTTTCACATGAGCGGGACTAGATTTGTCAACAAAAGTGAAAGTTAGAAGTAGGGGTGTGCACGGCACGATTTGGTACGGTTCAATTCGGTTATTAATCTCAGTCGAAACTGAAGTCATCAGTTAATCTATTTATTAACCAAAAGCTTTTCGGTTAATCGCTTCGGTTTATTCGGCTAGTTTGTCGGTTTTCAGTTTGATTCGATAATTTCGGTCAATAACCAAAACCGAACCTGGGACAAATGTTTTGCTTAGAAATACATGAAATTGAGGTATAGATACATTAAATGGATATATAAATACATGAAATGAAGGTACAAATACATGAAACAAATGTAAAAAAGTTAGAAATATATAAAAATACGAATAGTTCGGTTAATTTCGGTTAACCGAGGGTAAAAAAACCGACAACCGATTTTCGGATAATTCGGTTTAATTTCGGTTAGTTTCGATTCAGTTTCATCTGTTTTCGGTTATTTTTCTGTTAACGATTAGGTTATTCCTTACTAGGTTAAATTGTTGGTATGGATTACTAAAATCCAATTCGATGTGAAAAAATAAAAAGTAAAAATCTGTCGTTGATGCTGCTTGCAAATTTAGTTTTATTAATCTCTGGGTGAAATGAAATATAACGTTGTAATTCAAAAATCAAACAGAACTACTTGGTCATCCTAAGAAAAGTTCACTTTATCCGTCAAGGCTTAAACTGAAGGGGTATTCCGGGCAGGCGGGCAGGTTCAAGTCAAAGTCTCTTGGTTGACCATGAATGGCAGTTCCACTTCCACCATCGTAATGACGTCTCTTATGACCACCAAGTGCCTGCCCGGAGGGGAAACACCTATGGCAGATAGAGCACTCATGGCAGCCCTTAACTCCGTCCCTCTTCAAATCACCGGAAGTTGACGTTTGGTCGTCCGAACTAAGCGGGACATTTCTCCGGTGACTCGATTTGTGACCGCCTAGCGCTTGGTACGTAGGGAATACCTTGTTACATATGTTACACGCGTACAACATTGTAGGAATATGATCCGTGTGTTGAGGGGATGGAGGGGATGGTTGAGTGGTGGAGTCGCCTCGGGCAAGCAACATGAGGGTCAAGGCTAAGTATTGATCCTCCCCCGTGGGTTCGGGTGATGGTGGTGGTGGTGGATGGCAGGCAGTCGCAGTTGTGGTGGTGGTGGTTGTGTCTGTGTAGTGTAGGAATGTTAGTTCAGGTGTTGTGAGGAGTGTGGTTAACGCTTGGAGTGTCATTAATATGTAGAAATAGTGATAACAAAATATAAGGGGATAGATGGTATTTATAGGTGTGTGTTGGGATGGGGTGGGGGTTTGAATGGGTCATGTTGCTCATACGTCATAGGAGCAACCAATAAAAAGAATTGATTTGGTAAAAAAACAACATGGTATATTTTGTGCTCAAACCGGTCAAGAAACTATTTTTTAAGTCACTTGAACCTATAAGTGACTTTTGAAAACCACAAAAGAAAACGAGTAAATGGATACAACTGGTGTGACAAATTCTATACTTACTTAAAGTAGAAGTAGAAAGTCGGTTGTTTTTTTTTTTTTTTTTTTTTTCATATACACCCCCAATGCTTTCATTATATTGGCATTTGTTACAATGGTTAATTGAATTTTTCATATGCACACCCCAAGCTTTATCATATTGGTGTATTACAATCGTTTTTTCATAGCAACCTCAAGCTTTCACCATATTACAACTTATGTCCCTTGGTTTTTCTACCTTCAATTTTTCATGAAATGGTAAAATTAGTCCTTAGACTACTACTTTGATTTACAAATTAAACCCTTAAGTTTCTAATGTTTTCACTTTATATTTATATCATGTATCATGTACGTTTTTAACCTATTGGTGTTGACCCCTTGAGTCTCTAAAGTTTTAAGTTTACCAATTTCTTTCATTTACTTTAAAAAACTAACCTTTTGCGTTTGTATTTTTATTATAAATTCGAATTGGTTTACGTTTAGACGTTAACTTTTTTGTAGAATAACTTTACCTTTCATTTTTATAGTCTAGTGGCATCTTGGAGGTGATATATGACTTTGGGACCAATAGGTTCTGGGTTCGATACCCACAAGGGGGTTTTTCTCATATTTTGATTGGGTTTGCTCATAAATTTGTGTATAGACATTATGCCTAGTGGAGATGGATATGATCGGGTAGTTTCGTTGGTGGTACATTGATACTGTAGTGATTCGTCAGTGATCCAAATTTGCCGTTAAAAATAAAAGTTCGATTTTCATGATCACGGAAAGTTAATCTTTGGCTTTGTAACCTTTTGGAAAGAGCAATCGAAAATCTAGGTTGTTGAAAGGCAACTTTTTTGATTGATCTTGTCTGAAGCAAAGCTTCACATTTTTACCTGAATTGTTGTGTAAAGTATTAACATTATACATGGCATACAGAGCCCTAGTGGCCTTTAATCCTGGCTGGGTCACAAAAAATAATATAATACCAAATTCACTATAAAATACATAATATAAATGCTATATTAGAAAATACATAACAAAAAATAAAATTATAATTTTTATGGTTTATCAACTTCTGGATATGATCATTTAAATCTTCTAAACAAATATTCTTATGCAAAAATCGTCCCTAAGGTTTGACACTTTTGCATGTTACAATTATTTTAACTATTTTAAATAAATATATTTATAATTATTTTTATTTTTATTTAGAGATAAAAATTTTAAAATTAAAAAAAACGAAAGAATAAATGAAAAAATCGTCAAAATCGTCCCTGAAGATTAGGAAGTTGCCAAAATTGTCATACATTTTAACTAAGTCAGTGATTTGGATGAAAATGACAACAAAAATAAAACCTTAGAGATCTAGTTACAAAAATTCTTATTTTGAATGTAACAAACAAAAATACAAAAACATCATGGACGATTATGAAATTTTACGTTAAAGAAGTAACTAGTGATTAAAAAATGATTAATGTGTGCTGAAAAGAGGTAAAACCATTATGTAATGAAAACAAGTGGTTTGGTAATGTGTCATTGATATGACATACACTTATGTTCTGATAGAAAAAAAAGTAAATTGCAAAACTTGTCCTTTATGTTGACATTGGATTGCAAAGTGTGTCCTTTATCTTTAAAAGTGACGAGATTTATACTTTATGTTTGCAAAACGTAACACGTTATGTCCTTTACCGCAAACTCAGTTAAATTTTAATGTTAAATCAGAGTATATTGGTAATTTTACTTAATTATATAGATTATCTCTGATAATTAAAACAAAAAAGAATTAAAAAAAACAAAAATATTAAAAATGAACATATCATCAGATCTCTCTCTCATCCTCTCTCTCTTAACATTCTCTCTTTCTCCCTCTCTCTAACCACCACTCTAGCACCACCACCACCACCATAAACAACCTTCCCCCTTCTCACTCACCACCACTCTAGCCACTGCCACCCGCCACCGCAAAACCCCATCAACGGTACTATTGGAAAAGGGTGAGACATTCTGCACCTAAATCGAGGATCATTCAGATTCATTTCCACCGAGCAGGAGCATATAATCCTCTAAAACCGGCTGATTGTTGCAAGCATCAAGCAAAAAATGGTGAGTACTCGAACATGAAAAGATAAAAATGGCGGAATTGAGCAGCAAAAGAGGGAAAATGAAGGTGGAGTTGCAGAGTATGAGCAATCTCGAGAGGAACGAATCAAGTAGGTCGGAGGGGTCGTCCTCAGAATTCGTCGGATGCAGGTACTCGGCATTCTGGAGCTTTCTCGTAAATTCAAACCCCAAACCGGCCGGAGGGATCTTCCTCTGAATTAGAAATTGAAACTGAAACCCTTGATCGCACCGTCTGGTTCTCTAAGAAGATCTTCTAGGTATTTTTTTATATTTGTTAGGGTTTTTTAGGTTTTCATACTTTTAAATTTTGTGAAAAATAGTAATTATTGCAATGTAGATCTTGTTTTGTTACGTTGATCGGGTTTTGCGGTGGCCGAGTGGCAGTGGCTGGAGTGGTGGTAAGTGAGAAGAGGGAATGTTGTTTATGGTGGTGGTGGTGGTGGTGCTAGAGTGGTGGTTGGAGAGAGGGAAAAAGAGAGAGTGTTAAGAGAGAGAGAATGAGAGAGAGATCTGATGATATTTGTTCCTTTTTAATATTTTTGTTTTTCTTAATTTTTTTTGTTTTAGTTATTAGAGATAATCTATATCATTAAGTAAAATTACCAATATACCCTGATTTAACATTAAAATTTAACTGAGTTTGGATAAAGGACATAACGTGTTACGTTTTGCAAACATAAAGTATGAGTCTCGTCACTTTTAAAGATAAAGGACACACTTTGCAATCCAATGTTAACATAAATGACGAGTTTTGTAATTTACTCTAGAAAAAAGAGATTAAGGGGGATTCTATTGGCACACTGACGATTCTATCCTCACACTTTGACGGGTCCAATATGCATTGTATAGGGCTATACGACGCGTATTGGTTAAGGTTTAGAAAAGGCACAGTGACAATGTCAGTGTTTATCTGGCGGCTAGCATATACGACCCGTATAGGCCTATACGACCCGTATAGAGGACCTGAATTTTTTGAAGTTGAATTTTGGTGTTTCGGGTTGAATTTGGTGTTTTGGGTGTGGTTATTGGTGTTTTATAAATCAATAAAGTTGATTTTTTTTCATGAGTTGTCGTAATATTTGGTATGATTTTTTATCATTACTTATTGTATTATACCGCATCGTAGTGTTGTATCGTATTAAACATTACACGTAACCAACCACACATATATAAACATTGTAAATAAAACATCGCAAAACATAATTAAACTGATTAGGAAAATTTTAAATACATAAGAAGTTTGTATATACAAGACACAATACAATAAAAGGTAACAACTATCCTAAGGATCCCTGAGTAAATAAGAGTTTACCTCGTTCAGGTCTGGCAACAACGGTTCGCGAGGCACAAGAAACTTTAAAAACCAACGGGTAAAAAATAAAGATAAATTTACCACCGAAAACAAATAAGTAAATAAATGTTTACCTCGTTCAGGTCTAGCAACAACGGTCCGCGAGGCACAAGAAACTAAAAAACGAACGGGTAAAAGATAAAGATAAATTTACCACCGAAAACAAATAAGTAAATAAATGCTTATTTCGTTCAGGTCTAGCAACAACGGTTCCTTGTGATCGGAACGAAAGCCGAACACGACCTCCTCCACGTGATCATCATTTACTCTCCCAACATAAGAATCTGGGACAACAGACCAATCCTAAAACAACGGTGTAGTAAGTATTTCATAAATAAAACAAGTTAAAAAATATTATACCACACTGCTTCCCGGAATAAACGTGCTTGTGTTTGTGTCGGACGACTCGCCAAAAATGAAATTAAGGTTAAACCAAGACATGGTGGAATCGATTATAAAGAAAAAAAGAAGAGAAGGAAATAAGTTTTATCAATCGTCTTCATCTTCCTTGTTTATAAAGGCCAAGCAAAATGCAAAATCACATACCAATACGGGTCGTATAGGTCTATACGACTCGTATAGGGCTATATAGAGGTGTACAAACCGGTTAACCGGTTAAAAAAACCGGTTTTTTCACCCAAAATAAAAACCGGTTTTTTTTATAACCGGTTCCGGTTACTAACCGGTTTTTGAGGTCCAAAACAATAACCGGTATAACCGGTTGGAACCGGTTTTTAACCGGTTTTTCCCAAAAAAACGGTTTTTTACCGGTTTTAACCGGTTTTTTAATAACCGGTTCGGTTAATAACCGGTTTTTGAAGTCAAGAATAGTAACCGGTATAAAAACCGGCGGTTAAAAAAAACCGGTTAAAAAAAACCAGTTTCGGTTCTAAAACCAGTTTTTTTGTACACCTCTAGGGCTATACGACTCGTATAGGGCAGACACAATATTCACTTTTGTCACTTTCTGTTACTGTTGAGTAACAGAAAACTAACATCGTACTTGATACGGATCGTATTGGCCTATACGGTCCATATAGGGTTTGCATGTGAACCATATCTGTCAGAGTTAAAAGACAACCTGTACGAATATGCATGGTATGGCTAAGCATGTGAAGACAATGTCAACCTTTGACTGGCCTTGGAAATTAAATTTAGACTAATACGGGCTGTATAGGTCTATACGATCCGTATAAGTGTTGTCGATTTAAGGTGTCAAAATATCTCCCAATAATACAACCCTAGATTAAACCATTAGACATAATAATTATGATTATACATCTACTGCTATTATCAAGTACAAACAACATTTTATCAGTTCGCAAGTTAACCCCAATTTGTAACATGTCTCACCTTTTTACATCTATACGTATACGAGAAATCTCTGTTGGGACAATATTTATTTAGTGTGTATCGTTTTCAGTTACGCTAGAATTATTTATTTGTTTATTAATTTATACTTTCTTTCAGTATCGTTAGAATTATCTATTTGTTTATTAATTTATACTTTCTAAGCAACTTGACGGCTTCTCGTATGGTATGGCTGAGTCGAGTGACACCCCTAAATTCTGATAACCTAAACTTGTCTTGCGTCTTTACTTTGACTAAAAAGTTGACTTCGCTGAAATTTGAAATTTGACAGAATCTTCTTGAAATGGAATTTGTCCGGCCCTGACTTTATAGATGGCTTTTTAATCTAATACAAAAATATCATGAAATATAATATTTTTTTAATGACGAATGTTACAATAACCCTACTACTAAATTACAACAAACTATATCTAGTCACTTCTTACCAGGAATTGAACCCTAATCTTCTCCTCAAGATGCAAGAACCCAAAGCCAAAATTGGAATGAAAATAAATTAGTATTCGCTAATTTTTGTTGATTTATTTCAAAATATATTCTTAAACCTTAAAAGACCGTGTCTCTACATTTTTAGTAAGGGGCTGTTTGTTTACCTTTTAATGAGTCTTTTAATGGTTTAGACCTCTTACTGATTCAACACTTAATGGTTCAGATTGTTTGTTTCACGAGCAGATCTCTGAATGGTTCAGACATTTGCCTCTGAATGGTTAAGTATTATACTGAGTGTGAATGGTTAAGACCTCTAATCTGAATTGGTCAGACATTTGCCTCTAAATGGTTAAGCATTATACTAGCTCTTAATGGTTCAGACATCTTACTGGTTCAGCACTTAATGATTCAACACTAAATCAATCAGAAGTTTCCAAACAGCCCCTAAATCATCAATAACAAGTAATCTCTATATATATATAAACATGATAAATAAGGGCTTATGTGTCATGTTGTGAGGGCTTGAGAGATGATGTGGCATCACTTTAGGCATTCTAGAAATTGGTTTTGGCTCCAAAATTTCGGGTCTTTTTTTTTCTTCATATGGGTATACAAGGGATCCGGATTTTGACCCGTGTATTTAAATGTTCTAAAAACCCTAAATCTGCATCTCTTCCACTGCCGCTTCCTTCTTCTCCTTCTCTTTCACGCTGTGATAATCCTTCCTGATCATTCTTTTCCTTCTTCAACTTCTATAATCCATTAACCTCTGTAATTAATCGAGTAAATTCCCAGGTATCATAAGTTCCGTTTACTTCTTTTCCTTTTTTCTTTTTTGTGTTGTGGATATCTAACCTGGTATAACCCAACTAATAAAATACGTTTCTTTTTTATGAACCCTAGATCTCAATTGTCTTCTTCCTTCTGCTTATACAATCTCAATCCACCACTTCACCTATCCATCCTTCAAACCCTAACATTACAGCACATCAGATCCTCTTTTCATCCTATTGAAATTGACCGATAATCCTTAAGATCTACAATTCCGTATCTTCAAGGTGATGTTTAGGGTTTGAATTATGTATTTCATATGATTTAGGCTGCAATTGCATATGATTTTATATGAAACATTCGTTTAGGGTTGGATTTTCATATGATTTATGGTTCGATTCCATATTAAATATTCGTTTAGGGTTTGATTTTTATATGATTTACGGTTTGATTTCATATGACTCCGTCTTAAACATTCGTTTATCAATTTTTTATGTTTGATCGTTCTTGGTTTCTTGCTTATGGGGATATTGAATAATTTTTATTAGAATCTGATTCTTGCTATCGTACTTGGGGTGGTTTTTTGTTACAGATCTGAAAACTTGGTCAGATGCCTCAGCCGCCGACTCTAGCAATGACGTCTAGGGATCCGACGAGTTGTTCCGGAGCCAGTTCATTTGACAGGTCTGTAATTTTTTTCTTATTATTAAGAAGTATATGTTACGAAACATATCTTCAACATAATAATTTAGTGATTAATGATGATTTGTGGTTGAGATGATAGGGAAATTGCATAAGTATTTGATTTGAACTCTTATTGTGGTTTGTTTTGTTTAGTATTTACAGAATGGCCTAATTCGACCGAATTGTTATGTTATTTCGGACATCAATGCACATGACTATTTCCAATTTTGATTCTTCTTTTTATCGTTTCATATATGTATTTAACAGGTATGTTATTTATACTTTGCAACAAACCAGCTTTAATTTTTGTAAAGAAATATATATATATATATATATATATATATATATATATATATATATATATAGGGAGCCGCTAGAATGAGAACCACCACGAGTTATGAGAACCACGAGAACCGCGCCCCGCGGGTGGCCGTCGGCGACGAAATTTTTTTTACACCTAGATCCGTATATTTTAGTGGGGGGTTTAAATTTTCGGTTCAAACGGCGCGCCCGAGTGGGTAGTTTTTTACGCCCAAAGTTTGGTAAAAAAAAAAAAGAAAAATTAAAAAAATTAAAAAAACCCAAACTTTGGGCGTAAAAAACTACCCCCTCGGGCGCGCCGTTTGAACCGAAAATTTAAACCCCCCACTAAAATATACGGATCTAGGTGTAAAAAAAATTTCGTCGTCGACGGCCACCCGCGGGGCGCGGTTCTCGTGGTTCTCATAACTCGTGGTGGTTCTCATTCTAGCGATCCCCTATATATATATATATATATATATATATATATATATATATTTTGTACCAGGAATGATGGTTTGAACGGTGAGTATTGGTGAAACATGTATTGTAACTTGGCACAAAATCGGCTAAACGGCGAAATCCCGAGGCTTATATACTGGAATGAAGTGTTGCAGTATCTGTAACTTTCTAAGCTTGTATCTTTAAAGTAGGTTCGGGTAAGATTGGTTTTATGTTAGAATGGGTTGATTAAAAGAGTTTTATTTTGGTTCGGGTCATAACCGGTTGATTAAAAAAGTTTTATTTTTGTTTGGATCAGAATGGGTCGATTAAAAAAGGGTTATTTTGGTTTGGGTCAAAACGAGTCGCTTTTAAAAAAGGCATGGCATTTTGGTTTGGGTCAAAACTCATGATTACATTGATGGCAATATTGTTTCTTCTTCACTGCTGACATATTCCTTTCAACTTTGCCAGATACTTTACTGTAATATTGGAAATCCACAATCACTTGGTCAAAAGCCCATAACTTTCTTTCGAGAGGTTGCCATGCTGCGACTTTACTCTCAATATAAGTAATTTCCACATACTACTGATCATGTGTCTTATCTTATGCCAGGTTTTTGCATTATGTGATCACCCTGCCTTATTGGACAAGAGAGAGAGAAACAAACAATTCGTTTAGGTATGGGTTTATTTATCTTATCTTGGTTTTTGCCATTGATGAAACAATTTATTGTTCTTGAATGAAATTGTCATGGTGGATCAACAAATATCTTTACTAACTTCTTTCAGTGCAGATTCCATAAAACTTGCATCAATGATCTTGTATCAAAAATTTGGAAGAGCTGCTGGTGCATATAGCCACAGTCAGGTAATTAACTCCGTTGTAGCTCTGCAATTTGAACAAGTAGACACACATGCGTATCAGTTAAAACATGCCAGAAAAAGCCATGGCTATTTAAGTAAGTTCACGGACACGCTATGTTTTTGTTTGGTTTGGTTTTGGCATCAGGGTATTAAAGGATTGCGCGACACCATTGCTGCTGGTATTTACATTTTCAACTAAACACCATTGCTTAAGTAGATGAGAAAAAAATTTCAAAAAATAAAATAAAATATCTCCTTCACTTCTTTTGTTAAGGCTATTTTCTATATTAAGACCCATGCTCAATTTTTTAGTACTGATTTGATTTAGAGGACTAGATTTACGATAGTAACGAGAGTGTATGAGTTTCAAACCCAAAAAATGTGTTTTTGACTATAGCACCCTTGATGACTAAAACTAAGTCATCAAGCATTCATTTAGTTATAGTAATGCCAGTGAGTGATTATAGTCGATCAATCATGATCAATGATTATTAAGGGTTCTTAGGTTTCTCACAAAAATATTTGCATACGATGAAATGTTAAAAGAAATTTAAAATATAGGTCCGTCAGATTATATCATGTCAAGTTAAATTATATCAAAGATTAAAATGAACGTGGGTGATCACTTGTATCAAGTGAGAAAAAGAGAAAAAGGGCCACCATTGTTGATTTTTATTAAGTTTTATTATTATTTAACATTTCATGTTTTTTTAAATAACACTATAAATCGGGTCAACCAGAACACGACCCGTTTAACCCGTATTTTTAAATGAGTCACACATGTTGACGATTTAAATGCGAGTTGCTGGATTTTAAGCGGGTTATCGATAAGGTGTTTAACGGTGAGTATGAGTGTGACAATGTATAGTGTGCAAGAACTAACACTATTATGACTAACCATGTAAAACGGAAACCGAAAAAACAAAAATATAGAAGTTTTCTTAATAAAAAATAGTTAAACGGGTTAACGGGTTAACCCGAACCAAGCCTGCTTTTAATATGGGTCACCTGAACCCGACCCGTTTTTTAAACAGGTCATGTTAGTCGACTCAACCCTGTTTTTTTTCATGTCGGGTTCGGGATAGGTTTCGGGCCATGTCAAGAATTGCCACCCCTAATCTAATAAATGCTTTTATTTTTCTTTTCTTTTTTGTAGGCCAAGGATTTACAAGCTTCTCATGATAACGGAGAGGAGCTTGGAATGCCGGATGGGGTTCTGATTAACGGCAGGGGACCGTTTAAGTATAGTTCCGTTGTTCCGGATGGCATTAACCATTCAACGCTTAACGTTGATCCAGGTAGATGTTATTCGTATTAGTTAGTTTATTATATAAAACATGGCATATAAAGCTTCATGGTTTTATTCTTAATAGAATTGGCATAAATCATAATATGCGGGTTGGGTAACGGGTCAAATACTCAAGTAAAGTCTGTGTTGAAAGAAGTCACTGTAAGTGCATGTCTAAAGGGTTGGTCAGCTTAGGTGGCCTGCAAAAAATTTAATTATTAGTAATAGTACATGTTTTATTATAAATTATGCTTATGATGCTGTGACAATATTTCTATATACTACAGGAAAATCTTACAGAATTCGCGTGATCAATGTTGGAGTCTCAACGTGTTTGAATTTTCGGATTCAGAGCCACGTTTTGCTTCTAGCAGAAGCCGAGGGACATTATACATCCACGTGGGACAGTCTTACTCTTTTATGGTTAATATGGATTTTTACGTTGTAGCAAGCCCGAGATCTGTTAATGAATCAGTTTGGCAATGCGTCACAGGCGTTGCTATTTTGCACTATTCAAACTCCAAAGGACATGCCTCGGGTCCTCTACCCGACGCCCCAAACGACGTATATGATCGTTCATTTGCATTGAATCAAGCCATGTCCATCAGGTATAGTTATAAAAATGATAATTTGTGATTAGAATTAGGGGTGTTAAAGTTAAACGGGTCGCGTTCGCGTGTTGGCTGGTTCAACCCGACCCGAACCTGAAAATCATGTCATACATATGAACCCGAACACGACCCCAAATATTTGCAGGTTGACCCGAACACGACCCCTGGTATTTGCAGGTTGACCCGAACATGACCCGTTCAACCCGATTTTTTTTCGCGAATCAATATATTTAAATTAAAAATTTTCCAACATGTACACAAATGTATATAATACATCAGACCATCAAACTACATAAACAAATCTGCCACATTTGGCAGGTTAATGATTTTTTAACAAATGTTTGGTTGAATATACTGTTAATCTTGCTAATAATTTGTAGCTGGAATTTATATTTATTAACTCATAAGATTTTACTTCTGCTTTGTTTCAAGGTTTGAGGCTCCTGTGAACCTTACAAGATAAAAAAAAATATGCATCCAAGAAGCAGTTTTTGTTCTCAGTGTTTGAATAAATGGTTGGTTATTTAATAAAAAACAACGATTTCTATTTAGTTCCATTTCCCGCAGTGATGGTGGTGTTTCTAGGGATGAGCAAATGGTAATGGTTCGGAACCGGTACCGAATTTCCCAACACAATACGTCCATATATACTGTGCCCGTGGTCAAATATACTTGTATTAGATGAATATAGAACAGAGTTGGAGCAAGGGGATTTCTATGCTCGTGGTCTTGCTATCATGAGAGTTATGCTTAAGGTATTTATTTCGATAAGTTTATCGGCTGGTGTTTATTCAATAAATTTTAATTGTGTTAACCTCAAATAGAATGTTTTTTTAAGTTTTTTTATTGTGTATTTATGTATTCCAATGCATAAGAGAACATGTTAAATGCATTGTGTGTATAGTGTATGTAGTTTGGTTTATTAGTTTATGGCCCATTGGCCCAATATAGGCTTCTCTAGCGTTTGATTTCTGTGTATATCGACTGTTGCTCCTCAAGTGGTCTTGCGCATTATGAATTTCTTTGGTCTTTTATCAACCCTCTTATTTGTTCATAATGGCTCCTTTTTTAATGCAGGTAAAGGTAAAGACGGGTCGTTTGAGTTCATCAAAAGTCCTTTTGTCTAAAAGGGTACGTCCGGGTTGGGTCTGGTTATGTATTAAAATGCATTATGTGACATTCAACCCATTTTTTTCTAATCTGAATAATATGTATATTTTTTGTTTTCACCTGTTTTAACCAATAGCGATAATATATGTAAATTTGAAGTGACCAATTCAAGAAACGGGTAATGGATTGTTTCTTGATTTAGATCTACAAGGAAATGGCAATTAAAGGCAAGGAGATATACTAGAGCGAAATGACGTATTACAAAGTGGAGGCGAGTTTAATATGTTATTCTTTTTGTATGATTTTAATTAAGTATTAATCAATCATAAATAGTTTAATATGTCATTCTTTTTGTATGATTCCAGTTTGGTTTTATTTCCTTGAAAATTTTTTGTTATCTATTTCTCTAGGTATATATTACATAGAGTATGAGTGTGAAAAGTGATTGAGGAAGTCAAAGCCGTCACAATCGTTTGGGTAAAAAAAATAGATCGAAATAAGTTGTAATATATTTTTGGCCGTGTCTTGGCGCTTTATTTTGGGTTTGTATTGTAGTATGGCTGATGGATTGCCTCCACGTACTGTAATATGTTTTTTTTTGAGGATTCTGTACAATTGGTGTTTGCTACTCGCAAGATTTCTAATGATATTATGTTGGCCTTTAAAAAAAACCTGGCTCAAGTTGAAAAAAGACTTCATTTGGTAAGCGAAGTTTGAACGAGAGAGAATACACTCTTTTGGATAGATAATTGTTTAGATGGCGGAGCAACTTTTTAACTCTAATTATAGCCAACACATTAATCTGTCATACATTTTGTATCATCTTAAGTATGTATTATGTTGAAGTTGGTATGCTAAGTAATTATACTAGCCGTTTCAATAGTCACATGTTTTTTTTTTAAATCAAAGATTATATCCTCAAACAGTAAACCAATAATCTTATCTCATAATTTATATAGGATTATCAGTGAATGTTTTCACAAATTAAAAAAAATACATGATTAATAACTAATAAAATAAAACAACCCGTGGGTACCACGGGAGATAACCTAGTAATATATATTTGGATCTCTATATTATATAAAGTTTCAGTCATAACAAGTAATAATATATATTTGGATCTCTATATTATATAAAGTTTCAGTCCTATGATATAAAATTACTACTATAACCTTGAAATTCTAAAAATACTACGGTAACCTTGAAATTCCCATGAAATACATTAGTACTTTATAGATGGGTGGGTCTAACATAATAGCATTAATCGAAACCGTAATCGAAGTTATTGGTTTGCTATATTTGATTAATTTGTCAGTTTTTGGTTCGATTCGGTTAATTTTGATTAATACCCAAATCAAACAAGGGCTAATTTTTTTCATAGAAATACAAGTAATATAGGTATAGTAGAGGGTTCAAATGAGAAGAATTTTTTTATAAGAAGAAAAAAGAAGAAGTTTCAACCAATAAGAATGCTTCATTTTACTTCATTTAATATTTGCATTTAATTTTAATATAAGGGTATGTTGGTAAACTTACATAAATCATTAATTTGTATTCTTTCCCTTTAATAACTAACTAAATTAAATTTGTAACTCCTTTTCAAAATATACATTTTTTTCCAAATTAAAAAAACAACAACTTAATTTAAAGTGTAGAATAAATTACTAGTTGTGTAGGATAAATTACAAGTTGTGTAGGATATATTTCGAGATGTGTAGGATAAATTTTGATTGTGTAGGATAAAATTCTATAATGTGTAGGGTATATGTAGGTTTTGTAGATTATATGTAATATAATTTATGATTAGTTGACTAATTAATTAAAGAGAGAAAAATTAATGATATGAGTTATAAATGAAATAGTATTTTACTAATATGTCCTTTCTTCTTTTTCTTCTCACATTAAATTTCTTCTCAAATGAACCTTCCCCTATAGGTATAAATACATAAGATAGATGTATAATACATGAAAGTGAGGTATAAATAAATAAAATGGAGTTATAAATACATAAAATGAAAATGTAAAACATGAAATACATGAAGCTGAGCAACTGAGGTATAAAAACTAGAAATAAATGAAAATATAAAGGGTTATTGGATTTTATCACACCTAACCATTGGCTATTGGCCGCTGCCACCCCCAATTATCACTTTGATGCATGCCACCCCTAACTTAACACTTAGTGTGTTTTATCACCATGTCGTTAACTGATCACTAACTTTTGATCATGTTACTATACTTTTGGGAGTGTCCTAAGATCCCTAAAACCTTCCTAAGATTCCTATGACACCCCCCAAAAGTAGAGTAACATGATCAAAAGTGAGTGATCAGTTAACGACGTGGTGACAGAACACACTAAGTGTTAAGTTGGGGGTGACGGACGTCAAAGTGATAGTTGGGGGTGACAGCGACCAATAACCGATAGTTTGGGGTGATAAAATCCAATAACCCAAATATAAATGGTTCGATTTGATTAATTTCAGTTAACCGATGCTATAAAAAATAACAAATAACCAGCTTTCAGTTAAGATTTCAGTTACTTTTAGTTTGGTTTCGTCGATTTACGGTTGGTTTTGGTTAATGATTATGGGTTATTGCCTACCCTACAATGTGAGGGAGAAATTATATTTTGGTGGTTGGTCCTTTATGTTTTGTGAGAAAGAAGTTACCTTTAGTAACACCATATATATATATATATATAGAAGCCGGTTAACGTACATTGCGTACGCGATGCATTATCAATATGTGAATACGTGTTATAACATGCGAATTTAGTTCCAAAAAACCACCATGCGAATTTGTAGTTTCATGTTAACATGCAAATTAGGTCCCAATACAAACATGGGAATTGGCTTTTCCTTTGTACATGCGAATTGTGTTTTTTTTAATATGCGACCTTTCGTTTTTTTAACAAGCAATATTTTCTTTCACGGGTTTATAACATGCGAACTTGCCGTCGTATACGCAATGTATGTTAAGACATATTGTACGATATACTTTTTCTATATATAGGGTCAGGATAAAATGAAAACTTATACGAGTTGTGAGAATTTAGAGAACTCGGCCTTATGAAAGGTTTTTTTAAAAAAAAACATTTTACCAAAAATCCTAAAATAATAAACTTTTCCAAAAAAAAAAAAAAACTTGTTTTTTTATTTCATTTAAGGCAACCGTAAATACTGTAAATAGTGATGTCATGCTTATGTCATCACCTTTTTACAGCTGCTGTAAGGGGCTAAAAAACACTACTTCGAATTTTTATTTATTTTTTTACGGCAGTCTTTCTAAACATTTAATCTAGGGGTGTGAAAAAAGTTGGGGCAAAACTCGCACGGGAAGGCCGAGTTCTCTAAGTCTCACAACTTGGAGTGGTCTTTTTAAACATTTTAATATAGGGGTGTGAAAAAAATGAGCGCAAAATTCGCACGACAGCAGTGCTAGGCAGCTGACTGACACTTTCTTATTGGCCCTTACAAATTTTGATTTTACCTCAGTTCAGAATTACGATTTTACCCGAGTTTAGAATTACGATTTTATCCCGAGTTAAAAATTACGATTTTGCACCAGTTCAAAATTACAATCTTCCATCGTTGTATCTTTTTAACAAATTACGATTTTACACCTAATAAAAATTACGATTTTTTCCCTAGTTCAAACTTACAGTCTTGCCATCGTTGTAGCTTTTAACAAATTACGATTTTACCCGAGTTCAGAATTACGATTTTGCCCCAGTTAAAATTACGATTTTGCACCCAGTTCAAAATTACTAGTCTTCCATCGTTGTAGCTTTTAACAAATTACGATTTTACCCCTAGTAAAATTACGATTTTCCCCCAGTTCAAAATTACAGTTTTTCCATATATTTAAAGGCCATGCCGGGGAAGGTTAAGAATTACAGTCTTACCGTCGTTATAACTTTTAACAAATTATGATTTTACCCCTAGTCAAAATTACGATTCTGCCCTAGTTGAAAATTGCAGTGTTGTCATCGTTGTAGCTTTTGATAAATTACGATTTAACCCTCAGTCAAAATTGATTTCCCCTAGTTCAAAATTACAATGTTATCATTGTTTTAGTATTTTTTTTTTTAGCAAACCTATGATAGTGTTTTGTTTTAATTGGTTGACTCGATGTAATTTTTTATTTGCTAGCACTCGCCCATTGGTCTTGACAAATTACAATTTTGCCCCCAGCTCTAAATTACAGTCTTTTCATCGTTTTAGTTTTTTATTCTAGCAAAACTATAGTAGTATTTTGTTTTATTTGATTGAGAAATATTTGGACTAGCGCCCCGCAACACGGTCGAGGCACAAAGCTAGTTATTCATAATTAAGCATTTAAAAAGAAACCATCCATTGAAAAATATATACACTTTTAAAATTAAAAGGTATAAATTAAAAAAATCTCCGTATTATTATTAACTAGTGAAAATTCTCCCGTACGATACATCGAGAAACATGTATATATTACAAAAAGTTTAGTTACAGTGTCAGTGGTATTATGTTTAATTACATAAAAGTTTTCTCATTTAACAAAAAAGGGTTGCAACATGCCCAAAAAGACATGGACATGTGTTTTTGCTTGGATTGAAAACCAAAAATCCGAATACCGTTAATGGTATCATTGATGTTCCATCGATATTAGTTCGGTTCAGTACGGTAATAGTACTCTTTATAGTTTATAATACCAATTAATATTTTAATTTGAATACAACTCCGTTATTTATAAACATTTAAATAGTTTTATAAGGTTAATGTAAACAGGTTATTAAAGAAATATCAAATTAAGTGATAAATGAAATATTATCGAAACCGAAAACCATAAACTGGAAATATATAAGTACCGGTGTTCGGTCTGTATCAATGCAGTTTGTTATGGTACTGATTGTTGGTATTGTTTACGACACCAAAAATTACTTTATTTTGAATAAAATTTTGTTTTCAATAAAAATTATATCGGCATGTTGATAAAGAAAAACGTATTTGCATATCTAGATGTGTTTTAAAATTTAACAAAAGTAAGTTATTAGAGAAAAAGTAATAAATAAAATATTATTAAAAAGGTTAAGATAAAAACCGATACATTTGAAAGTCTAACCTAAAACTCTCTCTAGTCATCTTCTTAAATATACTCAAGGGGAAAACTTATTAGTTAATAAGGGTAAATCCGTCCATCAACAATTGCCAACTAATATTAATAAGATATAATAATTATTATTTTAATCTATATAATATAAATGATGGGTGGAGATACAATAGGAAGTTTATTTAGCTAGGAAGTGATCTTGACCATCCATTTAGTTAATCAAGGGCTAAGATTAAATGAATGAAATTGAAGCAATAAAAAAGAGGCGCGTGAGTTTTTTAGCGGCATTCTAGTCAATCCAGCACAATAGTTTCTCTCTCCTCCAATTCTCCCCTATTTTTTAAACGTTAATAACCTTTTCATACGATATTATTTTTTTATAAAAATTGCACCAAAAAAACGAGCATTTTTTTATCTTTAAAACGAGTATACTATTGTCATATTTTCGATTTTTTTTTTTGAAAACCCAGTTGCGTAAAACACAATGGAGAAAACTCAGTTGCTTAAAACGCAATGGAGAAAACCCAGTTGCGTAAAACGCAATGAAAAAAAAAAAACAAAAGAAATGCACTGAATGTGTTTTACCTAAAACGCAATGCACCCAAAACACTTAAAAATGTCTTATTTCTAAAACGCAATGGCCAGAACACATTTAAAAATGTCTTATTTCTAAAACGCAATGGCCAGAAAACAGTTAAAAATGTCTTATTTCTAAAACGCAATGGCCAGAAAACACTTAAAAATGTCTTATTTCTAAAACGCAATGCCTAGAAAACACAAAAAAACTGTTCTCTCTAAAACGCAATGAACTGAATACACATAAAAATGTGTTTACCTAAAACGCAATGAGTAAAAACACTTCAAAAATGTTTTATTTCTAAAACGCAATGACCAGAAACTGTTGTTCACAGAACCAGAAACTGTCTAAAACGCAATGACCAGAAACTGTTGTTCACAGAACCAGAATCTAACTAAAACGCAATGACCAGAACCTGTTGTTTACAGAACCAGAAACACTGTCTACGAATGCAGTTTTGTATGTGAATTGTCTGAACCAGGAAGCAGGAGATAAAAAACTGTCTACGAATGCAGTTTTTCAGAGGCAATTTACAGAAAATTAAGTTTTCTCTGCCCCTTGGACCCCGCCAGGGGCTGCCGCCCCTGGGACCCCGCTACCAGGGGCGCTGCCCCCGGACCCCCGCCAAGATCGTAAAACGCAATGAATAAATCAAAAACTCAGATCGTAAAAATGAAATTAAAGAATTTCTTACATGGATCGAAGTGATTTCTTCAACAATTGACGAAGTTTGAATGATTGAAACACTTATCAACGCTCGAATCGAGTGATTATCTCCAAAATCACTGGAAAAAACGAGATTTTTTTATGAAATTAAACTGGGTTTTCTTCAAAAAAGCTGAAGAACACGTTGATCGGGTGTTTGAATTATTGATTGGTGATGAAAATCGCACTATAATGTAGTGATTATTGAGATAGAAAGTGAAGAAATGGTTGAAAATGTTGGGTTTTGAAGTTACTGGGTTTTGAAAAGGAAGAAGAAATGGTTGGATTGACTAAAATACCCTTTTTCTTTATTTTAAATGTTGTCACATGTCCTAATCCTATTGCTTCCTAAACTTCCTTGCCAAAATAAACTTTCTATTTGACCTTTTCCCTATAAATAATTATAATGACTACATAATTAAATACTTATAATTATATATTTAATCTTACATCTTACATCTCAAACTTTAGAAATAAAACTTAAAATGAGTTGGACTTGAGTACAAGCTTTCATAAGTAAAATAAATCGAGCGAATCCATTACATAAAACATAACGCCATCCTCATTTGATAATAGGATAAAAGTTTTTTTTTAACATAGTTAATAAATGTATATGCAAGGTTAATAATATCATAAAAAGGCCAATGATCTCTAGATCAAGTGATGGAGCTGTGGAGGGCTTGCATTTCTCTTGAGAGATGCAGGTTCGACTCCCACTTGGTGCAGAGTGAGACACTGGTGGGCAATGATAGGAGACCCAGGGAAACCTGGGTTGGATCCTTGAGCCAAACGAGTTTTACCGGTAATTTCACTGTCGTGCCTACGGGCGGGTGGGTTACCGGGTTTTCCCCGAAATTGGTGGTGGACTCGGGTTACTTTTGGAGCACTTCGTTTGTCCAGTGGTTGCCTCGAGAGTGCTCGGGATTGAGTTTATTGGCCGTTCAAAAAAAATATATATCATAAAAAGAAATGATAGATTAAGCAATATAGCAATAAAAAAAAGTACATAACATTACATTAATGAAAGAAATTAATTATTTAACGTAAAATAAATTGAAAAAAAAAAACACTACCTCGTCACCTCTTTAGGTCCAGTCTCCAAGACTCCAACATTGAACCAGACCTGATTAATGATTTGGTCTCGGTCAATCTTATGGGATGACTGGTTCATGAATCATGACTGCCGCCTCTATTTTTCTTAAATTACACTTTGGTCCATAGTATAATATTATCATACAGATTCACTTAATTTACTCTTACTGTCATTTTAGCCCTTCACGTATTTCTTCGTCATTTACACCTCATACCTTTATACTTTATTTTTAGATTATCTAAGACACCCTTTTGTGACTTGTTAGAACTAGTTTTCTGTCTTATATGGACTGAATTTTTTGATGTCTGCACCATTTGTATTTAGTTTGTGACAATGTTATTTGGACATTATTTAGACGGGTTAGTTATTATACTCGTTTCTTTTTGTGTAAAGTTTTGATTTTTGGGCTAGCTTTTGGATAGTTTTGTTTTAATTTTATAAAATTCGGTTAACATGTTTTTCTCTATTTCACTTAACTTCATTTGTATGCTACAAAATATATAACTTAAATATTGTCGTAAAGGTCAACTCGAGAGATTTCGTATCCTTTGGAAAATTCTACTTTGAAATAGGAAGTATAAAATGTTTTAAGTTCGAAAGAGTGGTTACACAAACTTCTAGTCCAAATTACAAGAGATAATTACCGAACTACCTATGAAGACTCAACCAACCTAACTAACAATATACTCACAATGTACACACAAAATAGATGCCAATAATATATTATCGGCTAACAGTCTCCCGCAGTTTAAGCCGTAGGTGAGCGGAGGCATAAACCGGTCTGAAACCGTTGAAACAGATGTTTGAGTAACCCTTGGTGAAAACGTATGCATGTTGATAATCAGCCAGAACACGAAGAACTTTGACGATGCCAAGGCGGACTTTTGCTCGAACAAAGTGTATATCCAGCTCAATGTGTTTAGTGCGTTGATGTTGCTCTGGATTTTCAGTAAGATACATTGCAGAAATGTTATCGCAATATATAATTGACGCATGTCTGTCCGAGAGGTGAAGTTCAAGCAAAAGGTTACGGATCTGGCTAAGTTGGATACGATATTGGCAACCCCTCGATATTCAGCTTAATCATTGGACTGAGAAATAGTATGTTGACGCTTCGAGGACCGCGAGATTAACTTACCGTCCATATACACGCAATATCGCGAGGTCAACCAACGAGAGTCAGGACACCCACTCCAATTTGCATCCGAATAGGCAGTCAATTTAGCAGACGAGGAGGGTGTGATGAGAGGACCTTGCGTGAGAGTCCCCTTTATGTACTAGAGAATCCGTTTTGGCAATTGAAAATGGGGTTCATGTAGACATGTTTTGGGTGTGAGTTTGAGGTAAATACAGGAAGCTGAAACATGTAGACAGTTTCTTTCAGGTGGTCATCCAAAAATGCATGTTTTTGACATCTAGTTGATGAATAGGCTAGGCTCTAGATGTAGCAAGACTTAAAACCGTACAAGTGGTGGTGGTTTTGATGGGTAGACCTAGGTAAACTGAGTGAAATTATCAGCTAAAACCATGTAATATTTATAACTTGCATGACTTCAAATGGGAAATGTCCACATATCACAATGTAAAATGGCAAACGGTAATAAAGTACGAGATGTAGAATCCGAAATAGGTAACCGTTAATGTTTGGACAATTATAAGAGATAATTACGAAACTAATTGGGGAAGACTCAATCAACCTAACTAACAAAATATTCACAATGTAAATGCAAAATACTAGCTAATAATATCGTGTGATATTATCGGCGGCTAACAGTTTTAAGTTTCTGTTATTTTAAACTGAGATACTTTTTAAATATAAACCACATTTTCTTGGCATTTGTTAATTGTTAGAAAATGAAACATAACCAAACTCATTGGTTGCTTATTAGTATATCCGATAAATGGTTCCCCATGATGAATATATATTGTAATTTAATAGTTTTTACCACATTTTTTTGCAATCTCTGGCAAAATGACCTAGTTCATGGCATTTAAAGCACCTAAGAGATTCCTTGCTTAATCCCACTTTCCTGTCAGCAACATTTGTCCAATTATTTCTTCTAGTCTTTCTCATAGAGTTCCTAGCGCTAAATGTAGCCATTTCCATTTGCCAGGATATATCCATCTCTTCTACACCCTCTGAATGAATCTGATCCAGGTCGGACATTAACAATCCTGGAGATGTGAGATCACTTGAAATAAAAGAAATCAAATAGTTAATCATGCTAGCAGCTAAAGCAAGATTTTCTTCATTTAGTTTTGACAAAAGGCGGTGTTAATTGGTGAAGGAGTGGTAGTAGCAGTTTTAGGTATATGTGTAGAAGTAAGAGTGAAGGGAATAGGTGAAGGCCCATTATAGGTAGGTGTTGGTGTGGATTGATTGTTTGAGCTCCAAAACATTTGGAAATCTTGTAGAGGTTCAGGAGCAGGAGCGAGCTTACTACCAGAGGTACATCTGAAATGTATCATGAGACATGGGAGCAGAATTTGAACTACTTATTCCAGCTGCCAATAGACTGTTTCTATGATTGGTCTCCATTTGCTTATCGTCAAGTTCACAGGATTTGATGAACGAGATCATCTCAGAAACTGTTGTTCTGTTCATATCCTTTGTCTTCTTTATCATGGTCGAGTTTGAGTCCCAGCTCTTTGGCAATGCATTAAGAAGTTGCCTCTAGATGGCCACATTTTAGAGGGATCTCAGCGGTTCTTATCTGAGTCATAAGTTTAACAAATCTTTGAATCTAATTTTCAATAGTCTCCCCATAAATATAGTTGAACATGTTGAAATTTTGATTCAAGAGATTTCTTCTGCTTTCTTTCATATCTTCATTTCATTCGAAAAATTCTATCAACGCCTCCCACAGTTCTTTAGTAGACTTCATGTTTCTGAAACCTTGGGAGATTTAAAGTGATAGTGCCATGGTTAGATAGGGGAGTGCCTTTTCATCTTCTTCAATTTGGTCATAGTCTTCATCAGTGTACAAAGACAGTGGTTTCTTGATCACAATGGTGAGGTCATCTTCTTTAGTGTATGTTAGTTCATAAGGACCTCTTAGAATACATCTCCAGACTTTAGCAACCTTAACCTTTAGATCTTGTTCAAATCGGTATTTCCACTCTTGGAAATCCTCAGCAGAGAGTAAACATGGAACCCGACTAGTAGTTCCAATGATGGAATTCAGTTCTTGATGAATGTTGTCCGCAGCAACGGGTATAGTGGTCAAATTACTTGGATTCGGGTTTAAATTAATTAGGTTAACCAATTAGATTTAATTAGCTTAATTGTCCAAGTCAATCAGTCCACAATCCTTCATCAAAAAAAGTATGGTCAACAACACTACATCTTGAGAACAAGTCAAAGCTCAAGAACAGTGAACTACTCAAGAACAGGTTGATCTCAAGAATGTTGCTGAACTCTGAAAAAGTAGGAAGCTCGAAAACTCTTTCGTATGCTCAAAATCTCAGCAAACTCGAGAATAAGAGTGAACTCGATAATGCAGCAGAACTCGAAAACAACTAGGATTTTAGAAGCTCTTCTGGTGGGCTCAAAATCTCAGTTGGGCCAAGAATCTGTAAATGGGCTTCCGAACAAAAATCCAACAAACTCAAGAATATGATGTGAATTTGAAAACAACAGAAACCAACTCGAAAACTCATATATCAATCTGAGTCTTGAGAACTTGATGTTGATGTTGAACACAAAACCTCCTTTCAACGACTTGAGAACTTGAACTCGAAAACTTGCAAAACAGAAAAGATTAACAAATAACAAAAATTTAGAATTTAGAGGAATTCAAAATCTTTTCAAAACTACAATAGATTTCCTCGAATCTTTTCTCACAAAAAAATTCAAACAATTCAGCCTCCTTATTCTTTGATTCCAGTTTTCCAGAAGATCACTAAAGCAAAATATGGTGTTTTGATGAATTTCAAGAACACCAAAAATGTTATTTTCTTGAAAACTCCAAAAATCACTTGAAATTCCAGCAAAAAAACTTCCAATACACCACGAACAACACTTGAATCACTTGATATCACAAACCGAGCCTTGTAAGTAGGGCCCTAATTGTAATGCCTCGCTTTACGCAGCTTTCCGTTTTTAGAAAGATTGTATCGTAATTCTATTTTTGGAAACTCGCTTCCTTTGTAATCGTATCTCATTCGAATCGTTGTAAATCCAAGACTTTGATCGTAATAAAATTGATCATTTATGTGAAATATACATCGTTCATACATGTTTATACATTGATACGTACACTCGTTTGTTACATGATTCTCATAAACGTAAGTTTAACTCGTAAACAACTATCGTGTATTCGTAATTCTTGAATTTCCATACTGCAAACGCTTGATTATTCATTTATAAGACTAAGACACATGTTTTTCACTTGATTAGTACCCAATTATAAATCATACATACTTGTTACACTTGATATGTTTTCACACCTCAAAATACCTTATTGTAAACCCATTTTATACCTAACCATATGTCATTACACTTGTTTAAATGGGTAATTATATGTTCTATATACTTAACATAACATAAATGTGCCAGATATACAACTTAATATGTCAAAAAAAAAGAAAAAAAAATATAAAGATGGCAGGTTCCGATCGCAGCTTTAGGATTGCGGTTAGTTGTTGTGTTTTAATGTTATCTATCACCCAATCCTAATTAATGCTCAACCAACTCAAACCTTAATCCCTTCCCTATATAAAAAACACTTCCCCATTCATTTTACCACTTTACAAACACTCTAAACCTCTCAAAAACACTCTCAAACTCAGCTTGTTTTCAACATAATTGAGCAGAAGGTTCCAGCACTTCTAAGTGAGTTTTAACTCACTTCTTCTATTTATTTCTTGTTCTTTCTTCTAAAACACTTGGATAACCTCTAGGAAGGTTTTCACAAGTTTGCTTGGGCAAACTAAGGGGAAACCTCACCATTTTTGAGGTCCAAAGTGCACTAAACTTTCTGCTTGTTTTTATCTTTTTGAATCTTCATGTTTTTTATAGAAACTTGGTGGAATCTTGTTCCCACCAAGCTCACAACTTAGTCAATGGTTGTGGGTTTGTGTTAGGGTGATTTCCATCAATGTTTTGGGTTCAAGCACCCATTTTAATTCTGTTTATACAAGGTATTCGAATGATGAAAGCAAGCACAAGACATCATCTTCCATATGATGAACTTGTGACTTGTGAAGTGTGAACAAATGGAAGCTTTGGCTTTCCAAACTACGTTCCACTCCTTCATTTGAGCTTGTGTATGAACACTCAAAGTGACTTACTAGAAACAAAGTACCTTAGCCCCATCTAGCTTCCTCACTTAGTTCATTCTTTCCATGATGTGTGGGCACACCCGGGTTGTAGTGTACTTGGTCACTTGAGCATTGTTAGATAGGTTTATTTTCTTGTTATTCATGACCCTCCGAACCATCTTCATGGTGGTTAGTGTAGTGGTGAATCATATAATGAGGTTTCAACCTCCACGCTTGACAATTGTCACACCCCGAATTTCCACGTATCACCGGTGGGCCCGGTGGGGGAGTAACGTGACGTGGTTGGCAACATCATAGTCAAACAACACAATATATAAATGCACAGTGGAAGCAAAAGATAAATATATTACAATCCGAAATAGTGTAACATCAAAGTATTACAACGGAAGTAAAGGATCCACAGGCGGATCGAAAATAAAATAACATTGTTCAACAGGCTTTAGGCATCTAAGCTTGCGAGACTCTTTAACGATGCTAGGAGTAGCCAGCCGATTCCGATTAGTACATGCACTTAGCCTTTTTGGAAAATACGTCAGTTTAGACTGGTAAATACAATCAACTGACTCATTTTGAAAAGGGTTTAAAAAGATTGATTTGCATGCACATGGCACAAATAATATTTTATAACTTGGGATGCTTATTTAAATATATAAACTTGTAAAGGATTTACATGTTCCTTATGCGTTCAGTAGCCCGGATCGAGCCGGGTTAAAGATCAATAGACACACCACTTTATTTATGAGACACTGACAGGTGTACGCCTACACCTGAGTGCTAAGGTCGTGGCCATTTCGTAAAATGATGCCAGGGATATCCGGGACACGGTCATTAACCCCCAAAGGCTTTAAACAAACAAAACAATTTAAACGAAACATCTCAATACTTTAACCATCATACAATTAAAGATTCAATGTCCGACCAAGCGGTATTTTATATACCATACCCCAAGCCCGTATAGGGAAATAAGTTAAAAGTATTTACCTGAGCTAAATATAAATTCAATCCCAGCCGTATCAAATGGGCAAGTACAGATAGCTTTTACTGGGCTCCTAAATCTGGAACGAAGGTTTTTAATAACCTATTAGAATCCTAACGGGTCTTAAAATTAAGCCTTGACTTAGACCGATTAGTTTTCGAGATAAAGATACGGTTCAAACGCATGATAAAGCGAAGACCGGAATAGAACGTGATTTAGACCCAACAAGTTTGAAGACTTGTATAATATGGGTAATCTAAACACATTCTGGATTTTGAGATAAAACTGATAAGGTTTGACCCGTTTCAGCTAATTTATGTAAACTAGTTACATAAACCGAACCGAACGCGCATGAAGCGTAACGGGTAACCATAAGAGTCCTAAACAGGTTTCCTAAATTAACATGCCTTAAATATGTTGTGATATCAGTAGGATACCTTCCATTATGCCCAAAACGAGTTTAATCTCATATTAAGCCCCGTAGGGGTATTTTGGTCATTTTAAAGATTATAAAAGGAATTAATTAAGTTTCTGTGAACCGGGTCTGATTAAATCAGTAAAATGGTTTATTTTAACAGGTTATAACATTTGGTTATAAGTCTTATATGCCAAAATAGTTTTAAACCCTAACTATGCGTATAATACGCGTATAAAGCCGTTTTAAGCGACGTACGGGTTAAAATAGGATTCTGAGTTTCCTGCTCAGTTAAACAGGTTCAAAACACTCCATTTAATATTTAAAATCAGTAGCAATTAGATTGGCATCAAAAGGATTTGTAAAACTCATTTTATGGCCGAAAAGGGTATATTCGGTATTCACCGAATTAAGGCACTAATCCTAGCTTATGATCAGTTTAAAAATAATTAAAAATCTTCAAAAATCCCAAAATATTATATTACATCAGTGGGTAAAAGTTTTGGTGTCAAAAATGGGGTTTAGATAGGCTTTACGCTAATGACGCCGTTAAATCACTAAGAAGCGTTCTAATTACGTCATTGAGCATAATCCCTAATCTATATGTCCAACTGATGTAAAAATTTACAGACATGTTTAATAATTAGTAACTAAGATTATTTTACTTTCATATTTCCAAGATTCTCATTTTATGGCCATAAGGGCATTACGGTCAATATTTAGGCGATTAACGGAAACGTCGGACAAATAAGGATTTATGTGGTATAAACGCAGAGGGTTATACACACATGTAACTAGGTCCTAATGGAACTTTAAGGCATGTCTAAACCTATCAAAACCGGGTCAGAACTGAAGTCAAAGCAAAAGTCAAACTTTTGCGTCTTTCGGTTCCGAATCGGTTCAAAACAGAAAGTTGTCGAATCAAACAAGCGTAGACAAGTTTTTATACTTATTATCAGGTTATAAGAAAGATAAAATAGGTGATACGCCTTTTACATCGTTAATCATGCGTTAAATCGAAAATAACACTTCTGTTGACTTTTTCTAATTACCATTGACTCGACAATCGACCTAGTTAGGATTGGAATCAGTGGGTGCCCTTTTAAGGGTTTAAAGCCTACATAATTACCAACTTATAACAACTTTCGTTTCGACAAATCCCTGAACCGTTTGTGTTTCATCGCTAAGTCAAACCGTAGTTACTACGGTTTGACTTCTAGGCTATAAACTAAGCATAACATAATTTAGAAAGGTCAAGGGCACTTACATGTGTCTAATGGATGATTAGGAAGCTTGAGAATGGTCCTTATGCTCCAGAAGTTGATCAGATGATGAATGGAAGAATGTTGCAACATTATGAAGCTTATATATTGACTTTGATCATGCTAGATTGATGCCAAATGGGTCTACTAACAATCAAGGATTGATACATGTGTCTTCTATAGGCTATATACCAGTATAGGAAGCCCATAGAATCGAAAACCTGAATTTAAAGTCGGTTACAAGATGATAACAGCCACCTGTGGGTTTTTCTGTCGCTGGGCACTGCTTGCGCACCGTAACAATTATTTGTTGCGGTGCGCAACAATTCATCAGGCTCCATATTTTTGCACTTTTGATCCCTGGTCCCCCGAAAGGTCATTTTCACTACATTTCTTGCATCTTAAACCCTTAATATTGACATATGGGGGCTTTAAAACTTATACCCACTTTGTGAAGTCCTTGGCCACTTCGGGTTTACCCGAAAAACCCTAAATTTCAACGTTGACGTTTCTAACCCCTCGCACACGAATTTCATCATAATTTTCTCATACGATAACGAAACTTGGTGATATTTTTATGGTGCAATCTAGTGAGCATAATTAATCATTACAAGGCTTCGGGTTTGCTAAAAGGTCACTCAGAGGTATATCTTAACATGTTGACACATTTAACCCCTGTAGTTTGTAATCTCTCACTTTCTTTCACAATTCGTTTCGTATGATCCATGATCCATTCGTTTAAGGTTATTAACATCATGTAGGGTTATTGTAAAGTATATTTATTCATTGTTGACATTTTGAACCCTTATTTTTACATAGTTTCATTGTTTGTCAACTTTAGTCCCTCGAAAGTATTCTTTCACACGTTCAAAAGTTATGACACGTGTCAACACATTATAGGACGTAAATTTTCGAGGTGTTACATCAATACATGATACTACATGATATTCTTGATTGGACATAGTTTAGGCTATTATTGTTATGGGTGGAATTTCGAGCTTATATCCTGAAGCATATCCTGATATTATATGCTTGATGCTGCGGCCAGGATACTGAACCAGGATATTGGTAACATCCTCTGGGGGTATCCTGCTTGCTATTAACGATTTTCTTTGGTTGCAAGGTACCAACGTTAAAGGACTTGATCTACCTGAAGATTCGCTCAAGGTGGTTGAAAAATGGACGTTGATGGTGGAAGAATGGGTCTTGTAACGGTCAGAATAGAAGAAAGGCATATTCCGTGAGAATATCGGAAGCTGGTCAATGCTATTGACGTTGTAACGGTCATATGAGCTGAAGACCCGGTTTTATAGTCAATAAGCACGTGGAAAACATAAAAGCAGTCCCCAACGTTCAGAATGGAATATTCCAAAGTATCCCGGAATAATAGGATAGTTTGTTAGTTTTTGTTACTATAAATGGGAGTGATCGGATCATAGGCAAACACAACTTTTTCCACACACTCTCTTTCGCGCACTTTGCTCTCTAGCTTCTAGCAATCACTACACACCAACACTTGTAATCAAATCACGTTGTAACACCTAGTTGATCCGCATCATATCCTGCACTGTATCCTGAAGTTTAAAGCAATAAGAAGAACAAGGCAGCTGCGATTGTCAGCTCCCGAGGTTTTATGCCGGCGATCTAGATTGATCAAGGGCTTTCCTCGTACATCTTGTGTCATTTCCTTTACTTTTTGCTCATTGTTTGATCGTCGATACAGCTCAATATCCTGAGCCGTATCCTGAAACTGTTTTTGCAAGTAATTTGATTAACATATTTTCGACACTTGTTTCTAGCACACTACCTCACTTAACTAATTTGATCACTTAATTGCTTCGGTAATTTTTGACCAAAACAATTTGGCGCCCACCGTGGGGCAAGTGGTGCTCTCTTTACTAAAATTTTTTGTGAAATCGCTAATCGGCTTTCTATTTTCAAAACTTTTTGCCACATTGTCCATAATGGCCTCAAGATCAAACATGAGTTCCTCTATTGTGTCTGCTATGACCTCTGCTACTACTGGTTCGGTGCTCCCACCACCTCCTCCAAGGATGCCAGCCTCTTCACGACCTCAGGATATTACCCCTACTCGCAGTGTTCAGGAATCTGCTCCCGTTCTAGCTTCTAATGATGAAATTCTTACTTTATTTGGAAGTGTGCAGGAACAAATGAGGCAGCAACAGGAAACAAACCAAATGCTTTTAAGGGAAATACAACTCCTGAAGTCTGGCTCGAGCAGATCTGCTGAGGATAATGTCACTCCGTTACATCCCAGAACGTTGAACTTTAGTTCAGCTGTGTATACTGAGGATAACAGGGGGAATATTGTGCCCAGCCTTCCTCAGAATCATACTCCTGAAATACCCTCCTCGGTCAGGATGTCAACCATGAGGAGCTCAGGATATGCTTCAGGATATGGGCAAAATCCTCCAACGGGTAACGTGTCATATAATAATAATACTCATGCTACTAACAATAGTGGATCTTTGCAGGATACAGGTGTAACATCAGCACTTACTAGGGAACTTCAGAAGTTGAAGGACATGATATCTAGTGTACCTGGGGTGGTCCAGCCGATCCCGGAAGTGTCCCAAGACAGCCACAAGATATCTCATTTTGCATATCCTATCTGTGATGCTGAGATCCCAAAGAGATTCCAAACCCCCAACATGAAACTTTATGATGGGACTATGGATCCTGAGGAGCATATTGCTCAGTATAGGGAAAGAATGGAGATTAACCCTATCCCTCCGGAGCTCAAGGAAGCATGCTTGTGCAAGGGATTTGGTTCTACTCTAACAGGATCAGCCTTAAAATGGCTGTTAAACGTTCCTCCTCACTCAATTACTTCGTTTGCTCATTTGGTTAATTTATTTAACAGTCAATTTTCTTGTAGTCGGAGTTTTGAGAAACTAACCAGTGATCTTTACAGGATAACTCAAGGGCCTCAGGAATCCTTGAGGGATTATGTGAACAAATTCAGTCGAGAATCCTTGGATATCCCACATCTTGATGTTGCAACAGCTGTGCAAGCCTTTAAGATGGGATTACAAAAGGATTCTCAGTTTTATCAGGATCTTGTAATGAATCCCTGCAGGAATCTCGACGAAGCTCGTAACAGGGCTTTGAGATATATCCGTCTGGAAGATGACAGGAAGATGCAAGAAAGGATGAACTCATCTAACACTTATGAGTCAACTAACAAGAAGTCAGAATCCTCATTCAAGTCATATCGGCCTAAGCCATATGGTAGAAATGAAAACAAGAGAGTGAATGCAGTTGAAGATGAGGATCCTGAAGAGTATCCTGAGTTGTCTGAATATTGCTTTTCTGTTAACATTCCTGAATTGATGTATGCCATGCAGGGCCTAGGAGACAAGGCTAGGTGGCCTCGAAAGAATCAACAAAAGGCTGACTGGAAAGATAAGTCAAAATGGTGTGCTTTCCACGAAGATTTCGGACATGTAACTGAGGATTGCATTGCTCTAAGGAAAGAAATAAGCTATCTTCTAAGCAAGGGATATCTGAAAGATCTCTTAGGAAGAAAGAAGAATAAGGGTCAGGATACTGAGAAGGATCCTGAGCGAGCAGCATCACCTCCTGCGGATGCCAAGATAATCAACTTCATTTCGGGAGGATCCGAAATTTGTGGAACTTCGTATTCGGCAGCAAAGAGACATGCAAAGGAAGCTAAGGCCGAAAGGGGAGACAAACCTGTCAGGATGACTACCCTCACAACTGACAAAGTGATCACTTTTGATGCTGATGACAGAGATACTGTCCAGGATCCTCACCATGATGCTCTGGTAATAACGTTATATGTGGCTAACCATTTTGTACGCAGGATATTAGTTGATAATGGCAGCTCCGTCAACATAATCCAACTAGAAACTCTGAAGAGAATGAATGTATCTCCAATGGAAATCACTTCAAAGTCTACCGTGCTTGTTGGGTTCAGTGGAGAGGCTAGAAACACAGTGGGAGAGATAAAGTTGCCAGTATACGTTGAAGGAGTCAACTCGATACAACGATTCTGTGTGATGGATTCTCTATCCTGCTATAACATCATACTGGGAAGACCGTGGATTCACGATATGAAGGCTGTGCCATCAACATATCACCAATGCATCAAGATACCTACCCCTTGGGGAGTTGTCAAAGTTGATAGCGATCAGCAGGAGGCGAAAGAATGCTACTCATCCTCAATGAAATCCTCAACCAAACCTAGCACGGCATAGCAATTAAAGACGCGAGCCCAGGATATCATGGAGGATCCGGAGCAGGATGTGAAGAAAATTATCCTGGACCAGGATAATCCCGATATTTCGGTGCTCGTAGGGACCAATATCCCTCAGGATATTGAAGAACAATTAATTAACTTTTTGAAATGCAGGATGTCAACGTTTGCATGGAAGCATGAGGATATGACAGGCATATCCAAAGACATCATCACTCACAAGCTTGGAATTGATAAATCATTCAAGCCTGTTCAGCAAAAGAGAAGGAAGTTTGCTCCTGAGCGAAACACGATTATCCAAGAGGAAGTTGAGAGATTATTGAAGTCCAGGATGATCAGAGAGGTTAAGTTCCCAAGGTGGCTAGCAAACGTGGTTATGGTACAGAAGAAAAATGGGAAATGGAGAGTTTGTGTAGACTACACAGACTTGAACAAAGCTTGTCCTAAAGACCCATTTCCTCTTCCCCACATTGATGCAATGGTAGATGCCACTGCCGGGCATGAAATGCTGACCTTCATGGACGCATCCTCAGGATTTCAACAGATCCAAATGGAGCCTTCTGACCAGGAGGATACTGCCTTCATGACACCAACAGGTATTTATTGTTATACAGCTATGCCTTTTGGTTTGAAAAATGCAGGTGCAACATACCAAAGATTGGTAAACATGATGTTCAAAGACAAACTGGGGGACACCATGGAGGTGTACATCGATGATATGGTGGTAAAATCAAGGAAAGCTCAGGATCACCTCCAGGATATTAAAGGAGCGTTTGATATCTTGGATCAGTATAACATGAAGCTGAATCCTGCTAAGTGCCATTTTGGAGTGGGGGCAGGAAAATTTCTAGGATATATGGTGACCAAAAGAGGAATAGAAGCGAGCCCGGAGCAGATTAAAGCCATCTTGGATATTAAATCACCCTCAAACATGAAGGATGTTCAACGATTAACAGGGCGAGTGGCAGCATTAAACAAGTTTATCTCGAGATCCTCAGAGAAATGCAAAGATTTTTATGATATCCTGAAGAAGAACAAAAAATTCGAATGGGGTGAGAAGCATGAAGCGGCCCTACAGGATTTGAAGCGATATCTCTCAACCGCACCTCTATTGATGAAGCCTGAAAATGGTGAACCACTATCCCTATACCTTGCTGTATCAGGGAATGCTGTAAGTGCCGTTCTTATAAAAGACCATGAAGGTCAGCAATATCCTGTTTATTATGTTAGTAAAAGTTTGTTAGATGCAGAAACTAGATATTCTCATTTAGAAAAGTTGATACTAGCACTAGTTATGGCATCGACAAAGCTTAGACATTACTTTGAAACACACAGAATTCATGTTAAGACAAATTATACTGTTAAGAATGTGCTTAGGAAACCCGAGATGTCAGGCAGGACGGCCAAGTGGTCAGTAAAGTTAAGTGCTTACGACTTAGTATACGAACCTAGAAATGCCATAAAATCACAAGCTCTAGCTGACTTTGTGGCTGATTTCAGTAGTGACATTCTGGATGAGGTAGACCTAGAAGTACAACAATTAGGAGAATCCTCAGGATCCTGGACAATGTATACTGATGGAGCATCTAATGTTAGAGGAGTAGGATTGGGAATACTAGTAAAATCGCCACAAGGGGACATATTACCCCAGGCTATTAGATGTGAATTTCCTGCTACTAATAATGAAGCAAAATATGAGGCTTTAATTGCAGGATTAGAACTAGCTAAAAGTATGAATATCAAGAATTTGCGAGTGTATGTTGACTCCTTGTTAATTACTAACCATTTTAATGGATCCTATGCAGTTAAGGGTGAGAAATTAATCGAATACCTTGATATTCTCAAAAAATTAGCAGAATATTTCGATGTTTTTACACTTGAACAGGTACCAAAAGAAGATAATGCTGAAGTAGATGCCTTAGCAAATCTGGGATCATCGATCAGGATACCAGAAGGAACCCAAATACCAATATTGCATATCTTGTATCCTGCAACGAATCCTCAGGATAAAGAAGTAGTAAGTATCCAGGATCCTGTTGCTGAGTATCCTGAGGAGGATCCTGAATCCTGGATGGCTCCAATCATAAGATATCTCAAGGAAGGACATATCCCTAAAGACGAAAATCCTAAGGCATTTAGGATGAAGGTATCACGATTCACCATTGTAAATAATATTTTGTATAAGAAATCCCTTGCAGGTCCGTACCTAAGGTACTTGGAAGATCCTGAAACCAAGGAGGTACTTCAGGATATACACGAAGTAGATTGTGGCAACCATACTGGGGGCAGATCTCTGTTCTCGAAGGTGTTGAGAACAGGATATTACTGGCCGACCATGAGAAAAGACGCCGCAGAATATGCTCGAAGATCTACCCTACGGGATCCTGGATACTATAGATGAAAAAAGGGATACAGCTAGGCTAAGGATGGCAGCATATCAACAAAGAATATCCAGAGCATATAACAAGAATATTAGGACCAGAAGATTTAAGGTTGGAGATTGGGTGTTAAGAAAGGCTTTTCAGAATACTACTAATCCTGTCGATGGCAAGCTAGCTCCAAAATGGGAAGGACCATATGAATTTGAATCAGAAGCAGGGAAAGGAGCATATAGACACAAGAATATGGATGGGGATATGCTACCGAGATCTTGGAATGCTATACACCTTAAGCTTTATTTCAAGTGAGTTTAGAATTTAATTTCTAACTCAGGATGGTATGAATTCTATCTTTTTTAAATATGTTTGGTTTAATTTAATCTTTGAAACCCAATACTAACTTAAGCATCGGAGGGGTGTTAGCCAAGCTAACACCCACCTTAGTTTAAGGATGTTTTGCAGTATATGCTCCAGGATATAGCTCAAGGATGCTCACTCAAGATACTTCGGAAGAATAGAGGATTGGCCCCCTCTCTCATGTATAAGGGATCCCGATCCCTTCACAGGTTTAAAGGTATTCACCTTTCTCACGAATTGGGTTTAAACACCCCGCCTAGAGCGCAAGTTATCCAGGGATAGTTCAAGGTGGCGGGACCAGTTCATGTAAAAGTGGCTGACAATTTCGTTACTGTTGGCTATACCCTGGATCCTTAAGGTATATGAGGATTGATCACCCTCTCTCACGAAAGGGTATTTTCATACTCTCTAAGGTTTAAAGGTTATCACCTTTCTAAGTCTTGGAGTTTATACACTCTCGCCTGTAGCGCATGAAAATTTGGGATTTTTCCTAGGTTTAAAGGTTTTCACCTTTCTAAGTTTTGGGGTTTCCACACCCTCGCCTGTAGCGCACGAAACGTGGGTAAAATCCCCAGCAAAACTCAAAGACTTAAAGGTTTTCACCTTTTCAAGTCTTGAGGTTCTTATACTCCGGCTTAAATGCCTGGAAAATGGGTTTAGTCCCAATAAAATACAAAGTTTTTGGATAATCCCAAAGTATATTTTCAAAAAACATAATCATTTACAAGTCTACATAAATTTTTGAAAAAAGATTGCTAAGTTTAAACAACTGGTTGAAGAATTGCTAAAGGATCATATCCTGGTACAACATATTGGTCCTGCACAGACAGGGGACATCCGTGATAGAAGATGATGTATGCTGATACTATATCCTACTGGGGACATTTATGCTGGAGAAAGAAGGAAACCTATGCCAACACTATATCCCACTAAGGCATTGTGAGGAACTCAAAGGATCAAGTTTGGGCATAATTCGCCAAGTATCTTGGACTGGGGACACCTTCGGTGGAATGGTTGCGAAAGGACTGGAATGAAAGGATTGAGATGTCTTCTGTTTTGGTATGATCTTTCCTATATTTGTTCTTTAAAAAACCTTATCTAGATTGTCTAAATTTATGAAACTATAACACTTATGAGTATCCTGGTCGGGATATGTTCTCAGGATATATTCTCAAGATGTATTCTCAGGATATACTTCAGGATACTTGGATTAAAAACTGAAACTGTGTTCTAGTCAAACAAGTGTTCTCAAAACCAACTTTGTAAAATAAAAATGAACTGTCCTCTTTCTATGAAAACTTTATCTGAATTGCTTGAGTTATAAAAACCCTATTTGACGGAAGTCTTAATAGGATATTTGCGAGTATACTGATCAAGATATTTTCATAAAAAGTAATAATTGCACTAAGTTTGGAACATTGGAATTCAGAATAAGCAATGCATAACAGATAACAACATGTAAGGTTAAAAGGTTAGTTTATTATTAATTGTATTCTTGGTTTCATCTCAAAAAGAGACCCATCCACCAAGAACATAATTAAGTTTTTAAAGTATATTTACATAAACAGTTGAAGGCTTCGTCCTGAAAACACGAGAACCCATTTGCCTTCAACTGTTATATTGTTCAAAATAAACCATACTGATTGATGACCAAAGGCTTCATGCTGAAACTCAAGACCCATCCACCTTTGGCCATCGTATTGTCTTAAGTGCAGGAAATATAAATTGTTCTAAGTACAGGACGACCAGATGATTCAAACCCTACAAAGCAAACTACAGGTATCATTAAAGACAAACTAACCAGGATACAGATTCAGTATATGTGTACGGAATACAGGATTTGGATATTTACCTTATTAAGGAAGGAGTTCATGGGCTCGATGGATTCCATGAAGCCAAGGTCATCATGAGAGAAACCTTCGGCAGCAACAGTGGAGGACTTAGAGCAGGTGGCAACAGATGATTCTTTTTTTACCAGGACAGGCTTGGAGTAACTGTCAAGCTCCTCAAGATTGAAGACAACAGGGACCTTAGTAAAGTCTACAGAAAAGGGAGCAGTTTCAATCTTATCATATTATGTGCTGATTAACCAAACATATGCAGGAATGTTCAAAACAGATATCCATACCAGACGTGCCAGAAGACTACCTAGTTATGAGAAAGTATAACCTTGGAAGTTGCGTGAAGTCACATCAACATCTACATCCCATTAAGTGCATCGAACAACACAACGAAAAATATACCCGTTTGGATTTCAAGATCCTAACAGATATATTTTTGGGGACAATTGTTATGGGTGGAATTTCGAGCTTATATCCTGAAGCATATCCTGATATTATATGCTTGATGCTGCGGCCAGGATACTGAACCAGGATATTGCTAACATCCTCTGGGGGTATCCTGCTTGCTATTAACGATTTTCTTTGGTTGCAAGGTACCAACGTTAAAGGACTTGATCTACCTGAAGATTCGCTCAAGGTGGTTGAAAAATGGACGTTGATGGTGGAAGAATGGGTCTTGTAACGGTCAGAATAGAAGAAAGGCATATTCCGTGAGAATATCGGAAGCTGGTCAATGCTATTGACGTTGTAACGGTCATATGAGCTGAAGACCCGGTTTTATAGTCAATAAGCACGTGGAAAACAAGTAAAAGCAGTCCCCAACGTTCAGAATGGAATATTCCAAAGTATCCCGGAATAATAGGATAGTTTGTTAGTTTTTGTTACTATAAATGGGAGCGATCGGATCATAGGCAAACACAACTTTTTCCACACACTCTCTTTCGCGCACTTTGCTCTCTAGCTTCTAGCAATCACTACACACCAACACTTGTAATCAAATCACGTTGTAACACCTAGTTGATCCGCATCATATCCTACACTGTATCCTGAAGTTTAAAGCAATAAGAAGAAGAAGGCAGCTGCGATTGTCAGCTCCCGAGGTTTTATGCCGGCGATCTAGATTGATCAAGGGCTTTCCTCGTACATCTCGTGTCATTTCCTTTACTTTTTGCTCATTGTTTGATCGTCGATACAGCTCAATATCCTGAGCCGTATCCTGAAACTGTTTTTGCAAGTAATTTGATTAACATATTTTCGACACTTGTTTCTAGCACACTACCTCACTTAACTAATTTGATCACTTAATTGCTTCGGTAATTTTTGACCAAAACAATTATTATTATAACTATATAAGTATATAAACTATATAAATATGGCTGAATTTGTGATGATAATCAAGTCATGATTGTTCGTCATAAAATTGGGCTAATATATCTAAGATTCTAAGTTACTTGTTATGATTCCAATGGGCAATTTGGGACCCATGAAACCACTTAATATGGTGTCATAAACGAGCTCTTAGAACTAGATATTATTTTCCTATACATACTTTTGATACTTTCAATTCCAAGTCTAAATCTTCCATTCGTATTCCATAAACTTACACACCTTGTTTCCCCATGTAGGGTGACTTGGTGATTCCAACCTCAACAAACAACTCTTCATGGGATTATCAAGTTTGAAGCTTGCAAAACCGTGAGTACACTTGACCCGTTTTCGTTTTACACATTTTTGGGTGCAACATGTTAGCTTATTAAAATCACAACACTTAAACTTTATCTTTATGCACAAACAATCCAATACATGCATGCATACGTTATACTTGATACGCCTATCTAGGTTAGTTCGTTTTGTGATTGAACATGTCATTAACTTCGATCAAGCCTACCTTAACATGTATAGCGCTATAGGAGTAACCCACCGCCTGTGAACATTGGGTTATGTTAAGAATCTTTTACTTACATGAACTTTGGTTTGACTTGTTTATCACATGCTAGATTTACGCTAATCTTGAACAACATAGTTTGCCATGTGGATTCGTTTAAACTTTATTTTTTACTTAGGCTATGTACTTAAAACTTGTGTACTCGCCAATGCTTTTGTGTTGAACTATACTTTTAACATGTTGCAGGTTGATGATGTTGGTTACGATGAAATCTAGTAGGGACGACACTAGAAACTCATATCAAATTACTGGGATTTTGTTATCTTATGGTTATTAAACTTTTTCGTATTTGTCTTTTCGATGTTGTAATTTGAATTTCTTGTAATGTACTTGACAATTTATGTTATGCAATGAAATCGGTTTTGAATTAATTGTTGTCGCAAATAGTGTTATGTGCGATGAGAAATATTTTTCTTCTCACTCCGATGTTTCCGCCATCGGTTGGGGTGTGACAGATTGGTATCAGAGCCATAACTATAGGGAATTAGGTAGAATTGCCATGTTCGACCTAGTCTATAGTAGGTGTTAGGGGTGAAATTCCGAGCCCATATCCTGGGTTATATCTTGGATTATATCTTGATTACATAATAGCTATTCACAACCAGGATGCTGGACCAGGATATTGGTAACATCCTGATGTTGTATCTTGGTGTTTACTAACATTCTGCTTGCAGGTCACGAGTGCAGGGTAGTAACGTTAATAATGACCTATTCTCCTGAAGACTCGTTCCGTTTAGTTAAAAAGAAGATGTTGAAGCCACAAGACTGGGTCTACAACGTTCACTAAGGAATATTCCGAGGCATCCCACCATTTTAGGAGAATTTGTTTTTCTTTGTAACTATAAATATGTGGATAACCAGATCAATAGGGCACAACAAGCACACTCACTACTCTCGAATTCTTACATTTTCTCTCGCAATCACACACCACTAGCAAGCATTGTAACACTTAGTAACGATCTGGGCAATATCCTGCACTGTATCCTGGTTATTCAAGTAATAAGAAGAACAAGGCAGCCGACGATTGTCAGCTCCCGAGGTTTTATACCGGGGATCTAGATTGATCAAGGACTTTCCTCGTACATCTCGTGTCAACCTTAACATTTTTGCTCGTTGTTTGATTGTTGATATAGCTTGGTATCCTGAGCTATATCCTGAAAATTGTTTTTGCAAACAACGAAATCAACATATTTTCTACTAACACTGCTAGCACACTACCTCACAAAACGAATTTGATCATTTAATTGCTTCGGTAATTTTTTACCAAAACAATTTGGCACCCACCGTGGGGGCAAGTGGTGCTATTCTTACTAAAAACCTTGCTAAAATCTTTACTTGGTTTTCTTTTTTCGAAACTTTTTGCACAACTATTTTCATTGGCCTCAAAATCAAACATGAGATCTTCTACCATGTCTGCTACAACCTCTGCCACAATTGGTTCGGTGCTTCCACCTCCTCCACAGATGCAAGCTCCTTCGCAGGCTCAAGCTCCTCCAATGAGGGTTGAGACTCACACATCTCGAGACACTGTTCGTGCCCAAAATGTCCACAGTTCTGCTGCCTTAGGGAGAACTCCTATTATGACTTCTAATGATGAAATTCTAACTTTGTTTGGTAGTATACCGGATCAGATGAAGCAGCAGCAGGAGACCAATCAGATGTTAATAAGAGAAATACAACTCTTGAAGTCTAACTCTAATAGGCCTGCTGAAGATACTGTCACTCCCTTGCAGCCCAGAGCGCTGAACTTCAGTTCGGCAATATATACTTAGGATAATCAGGGCAATGTTGTACCTAGCCACTCCCAGGGTCATGCTCCTGAGATACCCTCGACAGTCAGGGTATCAACTGTGAGGGGCTCCGGATATGCTCCAGGATTTGGCCAGAATCCTCAAACTGGTAACGTGTCTAATAATATTAATACTCCTGCTACTAACAGTTTTGGATCTTTGCAGGATACAGGTGTGACATCGGTACTCTCTAGGGAGCTTCAGAAGTTGAAGGATATGATATCCAGTGTACCTGGGGTTGTTCAGCCTATTTCGGAAGTATCCCAGGATAGCAACAGGATATCCCGGTTTACATATCCTATATGTGATGCTGAAATTCCAAAAAGATTTCAAACTCCCAATATGAATCTTTATGATGGGACCACGAATCCTGAAGAGCATATTGCTCAGTATAGGGAGAGGATGGAGATTAACCGCATTCCCCCAGATCTCAAGGAAGCATGCCTCTGCAAGGGTTTCGGCTCTTAAATGTTCCACATCATTCAATTACATCATTTGCTCATTTGGTTAATTTATTTAATAGTCAATTTTCTTGCAGTAGAAGTTTTGAAAAACTAACCAGTGACCTCTACAGGATAACTCAGGGTCCTCAAGAATCCTTAAGCGATTATGTAAACAAGTTTAGCAGGGAATCCTTGGATACCTATGTTGCCACAGCTGTACAGGTATTCAAAATGGGATTGCAGAAGGATTCCCAATTCTATCAGGATCTTATGATGAATCCTTGCAGGAACCTGGATGAAGCTCGAAATAGGGCTTTGAGATATATCAGACTTGAAGAAGACAAGAAAATGCAAGATAGGATGAATTCATCCTCAACATACGAGTCAACAAATAGGAAGTCAGAATCCTCATACAAGCCATACCGCTCCAAGCCATATGGCTGGAATGACAGCAAGAAAGTGAATGGTGTTGAGGATGAGGATACTGAGGAGTATCCTGAATTGCCAGAATATTGTTTTTCTGTTAACATACCCGAACTAATGTATGCTATGCAGGGTCTAGGAGATAAAGCGAGGTGGCCGAGGAAGAACCAGCAAAAGGCCGATTGGAAGGATAAATCCAAGTGGTGTGCCTTCCATGAGAATTTTGGACATGTGACGGAAGATTGCATAGCCCTGAGGAAAGAAATAAGCTACATATTAAGCAAAGGGTACTTGAAGGATCTTCTGGGCAGGAAGAAGAAAAAGGGTCAGGATACTGATAAGGATCCTGAACGAGCAGCATCACCTCCTCCAGACGCCAAGATAATTAACTGTATTTCAGGAGGATCTGACATATGTGGAAGCTCTTACTCTGCAGCAAAAAGACCTGCCAAGGAGGCTAAGGCAAAACGGGGAAACAAGCCGACCAGGATGACAACTCTTACAACTGACATAGTGATAACGTTTGATATTGATGACCGGGATAGCATCCAGGATCCTCATCATGATGGTTTGGTAATCACTTTATATATTGCTAATCATTTTGTGCGCATGATACTGGTGGACAATGGCAGCTCTGTCAACATTATCCAGTTGGAAACGCTGAAGAAAATAAACATACCCCAAATGGAGATCACTTCAAAATCCACTGTGCTTGTAGGGTTCAGTGGAGAGGCAAAGAATACTGTGGGAGAAATAAAGCTGTCAATATATGTTGAAGGAGTAAATTTAATGCAACGATTCTGTGTTATGGATTCACTATCCTGTTACAATATTATATTGGGCAGGCCATGGATCCACGATATGAAGGTTGTCCCATCAACCTATCATCAGTGCATCAAGATCCCAACCCCTTGGGGGTAGTTAAAGTGGAAAACGATCAACAGGAGGCAAAAGAATGTTATTCCTCCTCAATGAAGGCTTCAACAAAGTCCAAAGTAGGATAGCAGTTAAAGATACGAGCCCATAATATCGTGGAAGCCTCAGAGCAGGATGTTAAGAAAATTATCCTGGATCAGGATAATCCAGATATCTCGGTGCTCGTAGGAGCCAAAATCCCTCAGGATATTGAGAACCAGCTAACTAATTTTCTAAAATGCAGGATGTCCACATTTGCATGGAAGCATGAGGATATGACAGGTATTTCTAAAGATATTATAACTCATAAGCTTGGGATTGACAGGTCTTTCAAGCCCGTTCAGTAGAAAAGAAGGAAGTTTGCTCCTAAAAGAAACGCAATCATACAGGAAGAGGATGAAAGATTATTGAAGTCCAAGATGATTAGGAAAGTCAAATTCCCCAAGTGGCTAGCAAACGTGGTTGTGGTTCAAAATAAGAATGGGAAATGGAGAGTTTATGTAGATTACACAGACCTGAACAAAGCATGTCCTAAAGACCCATTTCCTTTGCCTCATATAGATTCAATGGTGGATGCAACCGCCGGTCATGAAATGCTAACCTTTATGGATGCATCCTCAGGATTCCAGCAGATCCAAATGGAGCCATCCAATCAGGAGGATACTTCTTTCATGACACCAACAGGTATTTATTGTTATAGTGCCATGCCTTTCGGTTTGAAAAATGCAGGTGCAACGTACCAGAGATTGGTGAATATGATGTTTAAAGACAAACTGGGGGACACCATGGAGGTGTATATTGATGATATGGTGGTAAAGTCCAAGAAGGCAGAAGATCATCTCCAGGATATTGAAGGTGCATTCGATATCCTGGACCAATACAATATGAAGTTGAATCCTGCTAAATGCCATTTCGGAGTGGGGGATGAAAGTTTTTAGGATACATGGTGACTAAGAGTGGAATAGAAGCAAGCCCAGAACAGATTAAAGCTATCCTGGATATCAAATCACCATCCAACATGAAAGATGTGCAAAGGTTAACAGGATGAGTAGCGGCATTAAACAGGTTTATATCAAGATCTTCAGAGAAATGCAAGGAATTCTACGATATCCTGAAGAAGAATAAGAAATTCGAGTGGGGAGAAAAACATGAAGCAGCCCTACAAGGACTGCAACAGTATCTTTCAAGTGCACTTCTGCTGTTGAAGCCTGAGGATGGTGAACCCTTATCCCTGTATCTTGCAATATCAGGGAGTGCAGTAAGTGTCGTTCTGGTAAAGGATCATGAAGGTCATCAGTGTCCTGTTTATTATGTCAGTAAAAGTTTATTAGATGCTGAAACTAGATACTCACACTTAGAGAAATTGATATTAGCCCTAGTTATGGCATCCACTAAGCTTAGACATTATTTTGAGACACATAGGATTCATGTTAAAACTAATTATCATGTTAAAAATGTGCTTAGGAAACCTGAGATGTCGGGTAGGATGGCTAAATGGTCCGTAAAGTTAAGTGCCTATGATTTAGTATATGAACCTAGAAATGCTATAAAGTCTCAGGCTTTAGAAGACCTTGTGGCTGATTTCAGTAGTGACATTCAAAATGAAGTAGACCTAGAAGTACAACAATTAGGTGAAACCTTAGAATCCTGGACATTGTATACTGATGGTGCATCTAATGTGAGAGGTGTAGGATTAGGTATACTACTTAAATCGCCACAGGGGGACATATTACCCCAGGCTATTAGGTGTGAATTTCCTGCCACTAATAAGGAAGCGGAGTATGATGCTCTGATTGCAGGATTGGAATTGGCTAGGAATATGAATATTAAAAGTTTGCAAGTATATGTTGATTCCTTATTAATCACTAACCATTTCAATGGATCCTATGCACTCAAAGGTGAAAGGTTAATTGAATATCTTGAAACTGTCAAAAAATTAGCAGGATATTTCGAAGTTTTTACACTTGAACATGTACCAAGAGAGGATAATGCTGAGGCAGATGCTCTTGCAAATTTAGGATCTGCAGTCATGATACCGGAAGGAACTCAGATACGATACTACATATCCTGTATCCTGCGATGGAACACTTCAAATCTCAGGATAAGAAGGTAGCAAGTATCCAGGATCCTAGTGAGGAGTATCCTGAATCCTGGACGGCTCCAATTATAAAATACCTCAAAGAAGGAGACACCCCAAAGGATGAGAATCCTAAGGCTTTCACTATGAAGGTATCTAGTTTCACTATTATAAACAATGTTTTGTATAAGAAGTCTCTTGCAGGTCCATACCTAAGATGCTTGGAGGATCCTGAGACCAAGGAGGTACTTCAGGATATACATGAAGGAGACTGTGGTAACCATACTGGGGGCAGATCATTGTTCTCGAAGGTGCTAAGAACGGGATACTATTGGCCGACTATGAGAAAAGATGCTGCAGAATATGCTCGAAGATGTGATGCGTGTCAGAGGCATAACATTATACTGCATTAGCTTGCTGAGCCATTATATCCTATTGCATCCCCTTGGCATTTATGAAATGGGTAATGGATATAGTGGGGAAACTCCCAAAAGCTCCAGGAGGAAAGGTTTTTATGCTGGCAATGACAGATTATTTCTCCAAGTGGGTCGAAGCCGAGGCCATTGTTCAAGTTAGGGATCAAGAAGTGGTATCCTTCATAAAGAGGAATATCCTGACCAGATTTGGGGTACCAGCTAAGATAATTTGTGATAATGGCTCTCAGTTCATCAGTAAGAAAACTACGGATTTTTGCAAAAGTTGGGGAATCAAGATGATCACATCAACTCCAGTACATCCTTAAGCAAATGGATAGGCGGAATCCTCAAACAAGATAATTGTCAACAATTTGAAGAAAAGATTAGGTGCTAAAAAAGAAAGATGGGCAGAAGAACTACCGATTGTCCTATGGGCTGATAGGACAACTGTGAAGAGTAATACTGGTCAAACCCCATTTTCTTTGGTATTTGGGGCAGAAGCAGTGATCCCAACAAAAATGTTGATACCTACAGCCAGATCAAGCCTCAGGGATCATGAGTCAAATCCTGAAGCCTTGTGTCAAGAGTTGGATATTGTTGATGAAACAAGAGATGCAACAAAGCTAAGGATGGCAGCATATCAACAGAGGATATCCAGATCGTATAACAAGAATTTAAGGACTAGAAGGTTTCAAGTTGGAGATTGGGTGTTAATGAAGGCTTTTCAGAATACTACTAATCCTGTTGATGGGAAGCTTGCCCCACAATGGGAAGGACCTTATGAAGTTGAATCGGAATCTGGGAAATGAGCATACCGACTCAAGAATATGGAAGGGGATATGTTGCCAAGATCCTGGAATGCTATACACCTTAAGCTTTATTTCAAGTGAATTTAGACTTTAATTTCTAACTCAGGATGGTATAAATTCTATCTCTTTTAAATATGTTTGATTTAATTTATTCTTTTGAACCCAATATTGACTTAAGCATCGGAGGGGTGTTAGCCAAGCTAACACCCACCTTAGTTTAAAGGTGTTTTGTAAGATATGCTTCAGGATGTAACTCCAGGGGATACACTCAACATGAATCGAAAGATTAGAGGATTGGCCCCCTCTCTCACGTTTAAGGAATCCTTATCCCTTCAAAGGTTTAAAGGTATTCACATTTCTCTCGAATTGGGTTTAAACACCCCGCCTGGAGCACAAGTTATCCAGGAATAGTTCAAGATAGCGGGACCAGTTCATGTAATAGTGGCTGACAATTTCGTTATTATTGGCTATATCCTGGATCCTTAAGGTACATGAGGATTGATCACCCTCTCTCACGAAAGGGTATTTTCATACTCTCTAAGGTTTAAAGGTTTTCACCTTTCTAAGTCTTGGAGTTTGTACACTCCAACCTATAGCGCATGAAAATTAAGGGTTTATCCCTAGGATATTAAGGGTTTATCCCCAGTAAAACTAAAGTCTTTGGACGAGTTCCAAACAAACTGTGATTGTGTTTACACACATTCTTTTATGAATAGAATATTACAAAGTTTAAGCAGAAGGAATACTGAAGTATGTCTTGCACTGATGCAATATCCTGCACAGACAGGGGACATCCATGCTGGGGACATTGCAAGGCGTTCAAAGGTTGGAGTTGGAAATTATTGCCTAAGTGTTTCTTGTATGATTTTGTATTTTCCTAATTTCTAAAGCCTTATCTGAATAAGTTAAGTTTTTGCCTACTCATATTTAATTAACTTTTTATCTAACATTTTTTGAATAGAGAGTAACAAAAATGTTAAGCTTGATACCAGTATCCTGACCAGGATATTCAGAACATATTTTACCAAATTAAAACACAACAGCAAAGATAAGGCTAAAAAGTTAGTTATTTATTATTAACAGACCAAAAGGTTGTACTCTTGGCTTCATCTCAAAACGAGACCCATCCACCAAAAGTACAACTAGTTCAAGAGCATATTCACATAAACAGTTGAAGGCTTCGTCCTGAAAACACAGGATCCCTCCACCTTTAACTGTTGATTGTTCAAAAGCATACTGACATTGATGACCAAGGGCTTCGTCCTGAAACTCAGGATCCCTCCACCTTTGGCCATCATATTGTATCTAAGTGCAGGAAAAGTAAATGCAGAAAAAGTAAATTGTTTTGGGATTACAGACCATTCAAATATAAAAAAGTGGGCTCCGGCCTAAGCAACAATATCCATCATTGCCCACTTTGATGCCCTCACACAGCGGTATCACCACCATCCTTCTTCGCTTCCTCAACACCAGCATCTTGAGAAGCATCCTGACCAGCATCAGCATCAACATCCTTCTTCTCTCCAGCCTCGATCACCACCTCAGCTGCCTTTGAAGACTCCCCAGCTCCAGACTTTGAAGGATACGGCACAGGATTGCCCCCAAGCTCCTTGAGCTTTGCCACCAAGGAATCAACCGGCAAGGTTGGGCACTCAAGGCCTGTCTCCTTGGCCTTGTATGCCATCTTGATTCGGGCTTGTAAGAGGGAAACGACTGCAGAGTTCTTGATCCCCTCTCGGAAGGAGATCATGGATTGTTCATGCTCGACATGGGCGTCGACCAACTTCACTTCGGCATCCTGAGTGACCTTCTTCAGCTTGTCTTCGTAGTGCCAGGTCTTGGCTTCAGCGATTGTACCCTGGTCAGCCACGGTGGTCTCAAGCTTTTTGATCCTAACCTCCCGAAGTTTTGTTGTCTCACAGGCCTCAATATAGAGGTTCAGCAAATGTTGAAGGCCATGCAAAATGAAATACAGGTATGGCTTAATGTTTGCTAACCAGGATACATGCTCAGCATATACGTGCTGGATATAGAGCCAGGATATTACCTTATGGAGAAAGGAGGTCATGGGCTCCAGGGAATCAGTGAAGCTGAGGTCCTCATAGGAGAACCCCTCGGAGGCTGGAGAAGTCGTTTCAGAACCCTTCCTTTTCTTTGACGTGGAGGCACGAGTTCTTGGGTTAGGCTTTGGAGCTGCAGCTGGTTTGGAACTGGTAACGGCCGGGGTCTCCTTCTTGACTTGGATAGGAGTAGGATAGCTGTCGAGTCTCTCAAGGTCTAGGAGGATTGGAACTTTGCTAGCGTCTGCATACAGAGAGTAATTTTAAAACCTTACTATATAAAATATAAAATGACAAAATGTGTGCAGAATATTAAACAGGATCCTTACCAGACATGTTTGAACTGGAGTGTTGGCTTGAGGATGTTGGGTATGGAATAAAGCTTCTTTCAATCTCGGGAAGAAGTCTGATGGCTTGAATCCTTTTCTCTGAGTCAGCAAGAGGGGGTGCTAGTTTCCTGAAGTCAGCTGCATAGGACAAAAGAAAGATCAGTTCAGGATACAGGATAGGATATAACAGAGGATCATCCTAAAACCCTAAATCCTACCCATTCTCAACCACTTCACCAGATAATCCGCTCCACCAAGAATCAAACTTCTTTTCACAAAAAAGAATTTGGACTTCCATTCCTCTTCATTTCTGGTGGCTCGGAGTATCAAAGGATCGTTGGAAGTGGAGTAGAACAAAAATCTGTTAGATCCGTGGGATCTTAGCCGGCATGCTAGTGGAAGATCATTGATGGAAAGCTCGGGAATGTGAGCGTTCTTGATTCGATCAAGAACGAGCAACACTCGCCAGAGCATTGGCATAGTCTGGCTAAAGCTGAGATTAGTGATACGAAAGATTTCGGTAATGAAATCAGGGAAGGGAAATCGAAAGCCCTAGGTAAATGAGAAGGCATTGAAACAAAGCCACTCGGTGGATGCCATGTCTGACCGGATTTCTCGATCATAAGGCCGGAACACCTTCCCCTCCAGGAAGATGCCGGAGGATTGCAGGGCAGAGAGATGAGCACTATCGAAAGTACACATTTCCCTCTCCGGATTTTGGAGAAGATTCTGTGGTGAGAAAGTAGGGGCAGAATCACCGGAGCTTGATCTGGTTTGTCTCGCCATCCTTCGCCGAAGATTGAGAAAAAAAGAAGAGAAAAGAGATGAAGATGAGAGAGAGGATTTTTACCTTTTTCCTCTTGGTGGAGGATTAAATGGGATCAACTTGAGAAGATATGGGGGGGGTAATGAGTGAAATTAGACAGAGAAGTTACAAGCGGTCAAATCAGGAGTCTTATCTCTTAATTACCTCGTTTATCATGAAAAATGTAACCGTTAGGGCTTAGGATCCTCAAACGGTAACATCTTTGGGGACAATTGTTAGGGGTGAAATTCTGAGCCCATATCCTAGGTTATATCTTGGATTATATCTTGATTACATAATACCTATTCACAACCAGGATGCTGGATCAGGATATTGGTAACATCCTGATGCTATATTCTGGTGTTTACTAACATTCTTCTTGCAGGTCACGAGTGCTGGGTAGTAACGTTAACAATGACCTGTTCTTCAGTATGCTAGTGGAAGATCATTGATGGAAAGCTCGGGAATGTGAGCGTTCTTGATTCGATCAAGAACGAGCAACACTCGCCAGAGCATCGGCATAGTCTGGCTAAAGCTGAGATTGGTGATACGAAAGAATTCGGTAATGAAACCAGGGAAGGGAAATCGAAAGCCCTAAGTAAACGGGAAGGCATTGAAACAAAGCTACTCGGTGGATGCCATGTCTGACCGGATTTCCCGATCATAAGGCCGGAACACCGTCCCCTCCGGGAAGATGCCGAAGGATTGCAGGGCAGAGAGATGAGCACTATCAAAAGTACACATTTCCCTCTCCAGATTTTGGAGAAGATTCTGTGGTAAGAAAGTAGGGGCAGAATCACCGGAGCTTGATCTGGTTTGTCTCGCCATCCTTCGCCAGAGATTGAGAAAAAAGAAGAGAAAAGAGATGAAGATGAGAGAGAGGATTTTTACCTTTTTCCTCTTGGTGGAGGATTAAATGGGATCAACTTGAGAAGATATGGGGGGGGGGTAATGAGTGAAATCAGACTGAGCAGTTACAAGCAGTCAAATCAGGAGTCTTATCTCTTAATTACCTCGTTTATCATGAAACTTGTAACCGTTAGGGCTTAGGATCCTCAAACGGTAACATCTTTGGGGACAATTGTTAGGGGTGAAATTCCGAGCCCATATCCTGGGTTATATCTTGGATTATATCTTGATTACATAATACCTATTCACAACCAGGATGCTGGACTGGGATATTGGTAACATCCTGATGCTATATCCTGGAGTTTACTAACATTCTTCTTGCAGGTCATGAGTGCAGGGTAGTAACATTAACAATGACATGTTCTCCTGAAGACTAGTTCCGTTCAGTTAAGAAGAAGACCTTGAAGCCGCAAGACTGGGTCTACAATGTTCACTAAGGAATATTCCGAGGCATCCCACCATTTTAGGAGAATTTGTTTTTCTTTGTAACTATAAATATGTGGATAACCAGATCGTTAGGGCACAACAAGCACATTCACTACTCTCGAATTCTTACATTTTCTCTTGCAATCACACACCACTAGCAAGCCTTGTAACACTTAGTAATGATCTGGGCAATATCCTGCACTGTATCTTGGTTATTCAAGTAATAAGAAGTACAAGGCAGCCTACGATTGTCAGCTCCCAAGGTTTTATGCCGGAGATCTAGATTGATCAAGAGCTTTCCTCGTACATCTCGTGTCAACCTTTACATTTTTGCTCATTGCTTGATTGTTGATATAGCTTGGTATCCTTAGCTATATCCTGAAAATTGTTTTTGCAAACAACCAAATCAGCACATTTTCTACAAACACTGCTAGCACACTACCTCACAAAACTAATTTGATCACTTAATTGCTTCGGTAATTTTTGACCAAAACAGTAGGTACCATACTTTTGACCATTCTTGCTACTTGTTTAAAATGTTTATTCTTCCTATTTGCTTCTTTCTCTTCTTTTGTCTTAATACTTACAATATGTCTTTCCTAAGACATTTACACAATATACTTTTGAAGACTTGAAGACACTCATAATACAAACGAGACGAGTTCACCAAAATAGGCGTGAAACCCATAATTTGGTGAACGACTCTCACTCCGCTTATTCTATTTTTGCACGAAATTATGCCATCAAGTTAGGAGTGAAATCCACATCTTGATGATAAATTTCCAATTCAAATTCTAGTGGACCCTCGTCAAAGTGTCGAAATTAAATTTTGACCTAACGAGTACCAACCACACTTAGGGTACGAAATCGCCAAGTTAGGGGTGAAACCCACATCTTGACGACTAGTCCCACTACTCGATTTTCAATCCCTCCATAGTTTTGATTGTTTCAATCGATTAGGGACGTGTAGTAACTGGAAGGGTAAGATACCATTAATCACTTCTCGACGAGAGTATCTTACTATAGGCCAAAGCACGTTTCCCTAATTTGAATGGACTTTCGATTCACTTTGGAATAGTCGACGTTTCTAAACCCGAAACAATCCAATGTTTTATTGAGCCTCTCTCTTTTATGTTATCTCAATTTATATGTGATTTTATACTTGTTACCTCGTTCATTTCAAAACTGATACACAATTCGCACGTCTCTCGCAATAAAAAAAAAATTCACGAACAAACTAAATTTATACTCTTTTATGAAATCATACGTGTTTATACTTATGAATACTTGTTAAATACATGCAATTTATGTGAATCATACGTGCCGCATGATACTTACATGCCTATACATGTAAAAACCTTATTTTGAATTATGATCAAGTTTCATCCTTTCTTTCTCTTTCGGTTCTTTAGATGTCTTCCCACAGTATGTCCAAGAAGACCAAGTCCAAGAAGGGTTCCAACTCCAACTCCGACATGATGTCCAAGAAAGATTTCATGAAGTTCATGGCCAAGAAAATGGTCAAGATCATACCCGACATCGTTAGCAAGATCCAACCCAACCCAGACTCACCCCATGCCTCCGTCGACTCAAAGGTGGAAACACCTTGGGCGACGTTCCTGTTTAAATAGTTTATGGCCTATAAACCCCTCGAGTTCGCTGCCAAAGATGGTGACACCACCCTGCTAAACTGGTTCGATGCTATCGAACTAACCTTCCTCCAAAGCGGTTGTCCTGACAACCTGCGAACCCTAAACGCTACAGGGGTGTTATGTTCGAGAGATCTCGAATGGTGGACCTCTGAGCGTAATACGCGAGGAAATGACGCAACCCACGCCTTGCCCTGGGCTGAATTGAAGTAATTAATGAAGGACGAGTTTTGTCCTCCCCCTGAGCTTCAAAAACTAGAAAACGAATTCTGGAATTTGAAGCAAGTCGGGAACGACAACGCTGGTCTGACAGCGCGCTTCAAACAGCTCAATACCCTCTGCCCTGGCCAAGTCGACTCTGTAGATAAGGCTATCGCAAAATACATTCGTTGCCTCCCACCTACCTTGATGAATCACGTTGTGTCTGCTTCCCCCAAAACCCTCGAAGACACATTCCGTTTAGCAGCTGAACTCAATAATAATTGTGCTCTTCATGGAACCTCTGACAAGGTTTCATCAAAGAATGCTCATCAAGCAACCACCGATACCACCACCATTGACACTCTTCCCCACCAACCAAGAAAAAAGAAGAACAAGAAGTGGAAGGCTTCTAGTCAAAACTATGTGGTAGTCACTCCGCAAAACCCCAAACCTTTACAATCTGTTCCTGTTACACCCATCACTGAGCCTCAACGCAAAGCTTACACTGGGACTCAACCCAAGTGTAGCACATGCCTTTACCATCATCCAGCCTATGCTCCATGCCGTTTGTGCACTAATTGCAATCGGTATGGACACTTTGGTCTGCAATGCTATAAACCCGCTGTTACCCACAACCAAGCTGTCATAGCCCAGAACCCTGAACCCAATCAGGCTCAACCACAAGTCGTTACTGTCCGTGCCTGTTTTAAATGTGGCTATCCCAAACATCTTGCTAATGCTTGCAATCAGCGTGCCAACAACAACAATCAGCAGCAACCTTAACAAGCTCGAGGCAGAGCTTTCGTCATCACCGAATCATAGGCGCAGAACGCTAATGATGTCATAACTGGTACGTTTCTCGTCAACCATGTCTATGCTTCTTGTCTATTTGATACTGGCACAGATAAGAGTTTTGTATCTATGAATTCAAACCCATGGTTAAGTATAAATGCTCTAAGTTACCAAGATCATTCGTTGTCAAAGTCGCAAATGGTAAATTCGTCACTGTCGATTCTGTCCTTTCTAAGTGTTCTTTGAATCTCAACGATCATACGTTTTCAACTGATCTCATACCTATGCAAATGGGTAGTTTCGGCGTCATAGTAGGTATAGACTGGCTCAGGCGAGTTCATGCTGAAGTTGTTTATTCCGATAAGTTTATTCATCTTCCTCTTCCTAACGGTTATTCCTTGCACGTCTATGGTGAGAAACCTTCTAAAGGTCTCAAGCTTATTTCGTGTACTCAAGCGAACAAACACTTGCATAAATGTTCCTTCGCCTTTCTGGCCCACGTTATGGAAACGAAGGATAAAGGCTCGCGCATGAGTAATGTTCCTGTTGTACGTGACTTTCCCGATGTGTTTCCTGATGATCTTCCTGGTCTTCCTTCTGCTCGTTCTGTCGATTTAGTGCCTGGCGCTACGCCTGTCACTACACCCACAGAAATGCAAGAGCTATCGAGCCAACTTCAAGAGCTTCTTGATAAAGGCTTTATACACCCTAGTACTTCTCCTTGGGGTGCTCCCGTTTTATTCATCAAGAAGAAAGATGGATCACTTCGAATGTGTATTGACTATCGTGAGCTCAACAAGCATACTGTCAAAAATTGATATCCTCTTCCTCGTATTGACGATCTCTTCGATCAACTACAAGGCACGACTTGCTTTTCCAAGATTGATCTTCGTTCTGGTTATAATCAACTTCGAGTCCTCGAAGAAGATATACCCAAAACCTCCTTTCAAACGCGTTATGGTCATTATGAGTTCGTGGTCATGCCCTTTGGTTTGACCAACGAACCTGCAGTTTTCATGGATTTGATGAACCGCGTGTGTAAAACGTACTTAGACCATTTCGTGATCGTCTTCATCGACGATATTCTCATCTATTCCAAGACACAAGAATAGCACGAACGACATTTGCGTCTTATCCTTCAACTTCTATGTGCTGAACGTCTTTACGCCAAATTCTCCAAGTGTGAATTTTGGTTAAAAGAGGTTCAATTCCTTGGTCATACCGTCAACGAACTTGGTGTCCACGTTGACCCTACAAAGATTGAAGCTGTGAAGAACTGGATTGCTCCTAAGTCTCTGTCTGAAATTCATTTATTTCTTGGTCTAGCTGGTCACTATCGTCGTTTCATTTCGAACTTTTCCAAAATCGTTGTTCCTCTTACCTCCTTGACTCAAAAAGACAAACCTTTTGTTTGGGGTCGTGAACAAGAGGAGTCTTTTCAAATGCTCAAGGACATGCTTTGCAATGCTCCTATCCTTGCTCTTCCCGAAGGTAACGACGACTTCGTCGTGTATTACGATGCTTCGAACCTTGGCTTTGGTTGTGTCCTTATGCAAAGAGATAAGGTTATCACTTACGCGTCAAGGCAACTCAAAATACATGAGAAAAACTACACTACGCATGACCTTGAACTTGGTGTAGTTGTTTTTGCCTTGAAGATATGGCGACACTACCTTTATGGTACTAAGTGTGTGGTCTTCACCGACCATAAGGGCCTTCAGCACATCTTCAACCAAAAGGAACTGAACATGCGTCAACGTCATTGGATAGAGTTGTTAAACGACTACGACTGCAAAATTCGCTACCATCCAGGAAAGGCGAATGTAGTGGCTGACGCACTTAGTCGTAAAACTCATGTCAAGGGTATTTGTTGTTTCCAACTCGTCAACGATCTTCAAAACTCATTCGTGAAGGTCAATACGCATCTATTAACGAGGGTAACCTCTATAATGTCATGCAATGTGGTGCTGAAGAGAGTCTCGTAACCAAATCCGATGGTATTCTATATCATCTCAATCGTGCCTGGATCCCTAATCGTGATAACCTTCGAGAGATTCTGATGAAGGAAGCACACAAATCAAGGTATTCTATTCATCCTGGTGCTGATAAGATGTACCACGATATGTGTACTTCCTATTGGTGGCCTAGAATGAAGAAAGATATCGCCACCTTCATTTCGAAATATCTCACTTGTTCAAAGGTTAAAGCTGAAAATCAACGTCCCTTTAGCTTGCTTGAACAACCAGAAGGGAGAGCATTGCAATGGACTTTATCACTAAGCTTCCTCGTACTTCTTCAGGTCATGACAGTATTTGGGTGATCATTGATCGATTGATCAAATCCGCTTACTTTCTCCCCATTCGTGAAGATTACAAAGTCGAGAAATTGGCTCGTATCTACACAGATGAAGTCATTGGTCGTCATGGTATCCCCATTGACATCATCTCTGATCGTGATGGTCGCTTTACGTCTTGTCTTTGGAAAACATTTCAAACTTCTATGAGTACTCATCTTAACCTTAGGACCGTTTTTCATCCCCAATCTGACGGTTAAACCTAGTGTACAATCCAAACTCTAGAGGATATGCTTCGTTCATGCGTAATCGATTTTGGTGGAACTGGGATATGCACTTGCCTTTGATCAAATTCTCGTACAACAACAGTTATCACGCGAGTATTCAAATGGTACCTTTCGAGGCAGTGTATGGTGATGCGTGGTCGAATACCGGTGTTCTAATATGTTTAAATTTATGTTTTTACAAAGCTTTTAGTTCCGAATAGCCTACTTTTGATTGGAATTGTGCTTTGCAGGTCTAACAGAGTTTAAGGACCTATTTGGAAGCTATTCGGAGCACCGGGAGCGAACGGGATCAACCGGAAACACGAAATATGAAAAACTAGAGAATAATACCCTACAAGGGTCGTCGGCGACGCCATAGGGCCGTTGGTGACGCCCCACATCGTCAGAAATGTGCGTAGACAGCGAAACAAGGCGTCGGGAGAAAACTGCAAATGCAGGCGACATCGGTGACGCTGGTGGGGGCGTCGGCGACGCCCCTTTCTGCTAGCCGACGAGGATTTTTGTGATTTTCCACTTTTTGACGAGTTTAAAAGCACTTGGGGGTTATTTTTCAAGGAGTTACGAGTTTGGGGAGTTCAAAAACACATCTTGGAGGATCTCCTTCACATCTTCATCATCCCTAACCTTCACCTCTAACCCTAACATCATCCAACATTTTCCTAATCATCATCACCATCATCCACACTTCAAAACCCTAGTCCGCCACCCCATCATCTTCATCCTTTCACACTCACTTTTCAAACCCTAACCTTCATCCTACCTTCAAGAGTCAAGGTCATGGCTCGGAGTTCGTGCTCGTCATCCGGTGATCACGTCCCTTCAACCATGAGCGGCTAGTCTCCTCGGTTTCACCTCGGTGCAGATTGTTCTAAGATTTTCTAGGGTTTATACATTTGTATTTAGTTTGATTTTGTGACAAGTTGTTTAGTATTTAAGACCTTTGATAATTGTCTTGCATTTGTCTCGAATTCGTGAATTGTCGACTGATGATAAAATTTGACTTTGCGAAATGGTTATGTGCGATCATGCCTTATCTTAGGTTAGGATTTACATATCCGAGGTAACGAAGTGCATTGCGGTCCGTTGTCTATGACGTTGATAGCTTTTGGCACTTAAGCTTCGTGATAGAAATCCATTAATCACTATATGCAAATGAATCAAGTTAAAACATGTAGGAACCCTAGGTCTTACAATTATCGAACCGGGTGTGGAACTTGTTTCTAATTTATTGTTTTCAACCATTTAGTTAGGTTTCACAATCTTAGTTAATAAACCATTGTTTAGATAATAGCAATTTGTCGGTTCATTCCACTTTCTTTTCAAACCAAACAAACAAAGAAAATTGGCAAGCTTCATAATTACATTGTACATTTTTGTAAATAGTCTAACTAATCGAATAGGTCGTGCGATACTGACCACATGCTCTTCGTGGATAAGATACTCGACTTACCCTAGCTACCTAGGTTAATTGGGTTTTTGACTGATCGGGATAACACGGTCTGTCAAAATGGCGCCGTTGCCGGGGTGCTAGTGCGCTTAGTATTTCATTGCTTGTTCGATTTTAGTTTTAGTTTCTTTACTGTATTTCTTTGATTATTCTTTGGGTAGTCAAGTTTGTTTTTGCAGGTACATGTTTTGCAGGCACCATCTTTTAATATGGATTGGGTAGATGATGACCCGTGTGAATGTTGCGGAAGCGGAGAGCATCTATTAGAGGATTGCTCTATTTTCTACTAGAAGGTTCAAGCATACAAGGATCGAGAAGACTCCTTCAGCGGATGGTATGGATATGGGAGGGCGGATTAGGAAGATCTCAATGGTCCATCCTCACATTATCCATATGTTAAACTGCCACCATCACCACCAAATTATCAAGAATACTACTATTCAGAGATGGATTACCATTATGAGCAAGAGTGTGGTTACAACAACTATGAACCCGACTTGCCACATTTCTCAAGTTACCAGGAGGAGTATGATGACTATTATCATGACTACCCTCAGTCGACATACGAGGAGCCTCAAGACTCAGTAACCTCTAAGATTGATGCAATCATGGATATGATGATAGAAATGAAAAAGAAAGACGAGTTAAGAGATAAATCATTTGAGGCTTTGGTTATTCAGGTTGGTCAACTAACTGAGGAGATGGCCCAACTTAGGCGAGACCAAGAGGTTTTGGCTAATGGTACAATGGTGGATGTTGATGTGGTGGAAGAGGTTATAGATCTTCCAGAGCAAGAAGCTGAATGTTTGAATCGAGCGGAATACATGACACCGCGAGACGAGTCAGATTCGAAAGACGCCCAAGTTCATATCTATCCTTCTCCAATACTTATCACTCCAACCAACAAAGTTGGGGATGAGGGTTCGGGCATAAGGATTCGAAGGGTGGCGTTGCAAGACATTGGACAATTTGTTGAGAAACGACCCCGAAGTTGTACAATATTCATGCTGAGTAAAAGAAAAAGAGAGTGGATTCGGCATGCCAACTACCGAGCGTATGTTGGAAACTCGGTAGGCAAATTCTCACTTCGACCACCATGAGAGGCAAATCAGGTATGATTGTTGTATATTTTGTATTATTTGTTTTATTTTTATTTTATCTGTTTTAGTAGCTAAATGAACGTTGTGGGTGTGTTCCTTATATAACCCTCACAAGACCTACTCGTCCTCCCGAGCTATCCGGAGGTTTAAAAGGGATTGTTTCATAAGCTAAATGCAACCGTGATTCCTACGAAAGTGAGTTAGGTTTATTTTTATTGTTGTAAATTATTTCTTTTCCACAAGAAAATCAAAGTTGAATAGAAATATGGCTTGGTAAATTCTTTATTAAAAATGGTAGAGCTAGCTAACTAACAAGTTTTGATGGTTGTGAGCAGCTTGCTTCTACACGAAGGTTGAGATTTGTAGGTACATTATGTTCGCGAGACGACCATTTTTTATTAAAGAATGAATAGCACACGAGGAACGAGCAAAACCAGGTGCATATGTTTCTTTTTAGCTTTGATTATTAGTTAGTTAATAAGTGGATTTTATTTTGTATTTTATTTACCGGGGTGAAATTTTGGGGAGGTTAGCCGTGTCACATCCCTTGCGCGTTTTAAAGGCTCCATTCTTACACATTGAGGACAATGTTTACCTCAAGTGTGGGGATGGAGAGAAAAAGTTTGTGTTTTTGACCATTTTCATTTAAACACTACACATTGAGGACAATATTGACCTCAAGTGTAGGGATGGGGGAAAATTTCAAAAAAGTCTTTGTTTGAAGCAATCTAAAAAGCACAAGTAACTAAGTCAATGAGGGATGACACAACCCATTTGGTCTTTTGTCATGGTCAAGTTCAAATGATTAACATGAAGGGTATTTAGCAGGTGGTTATTTAGGAATAATCCGCCTAAGAAACTAGTACATTATGCATATCACATACCATACCCTTTATACGTGAGGTTTTGAGCCACGTTTACATCATAGATATACATATATATATGTTTCTTTGTTTGAGTGGACCATTAGTCGTGTATTGTAGAACTTGCAAATTTTGATACGTTTGAGACCATAGACCGAATACAAGCACGAGAATGATTAAGGCATTAGGTAAATTTTTTCCCTTTACACCATTTATATATCCTTTCCTAAATAAATCCCTTAGTTGCCCACTTTGAGCCTAAACCTTTCGTTTGACCAACTCATTTAGCCTATGACCATCAAACCTTTTATTTTTAACCCGTGTGATGAAAATTCGGTCTTAGTATTAGTTTGTTTGTAAAGTTGTGTTTTATAAAAAGAGAGAGAGAGAGAGAGAAAGAGAGAAAGAAGTAAAAAAATCGAAAATGCAGAAAATTGTTGAGAAAAGTACAAAAAATATGTGTTTATAGTTGTTGAATAAAAGGCGGAAATTGTGGGCTTATAGTTCGATGTTCATAGTTAGTCATGTTTAGCGCATTTATTTTGTTATAAAAATTGAGTTTTCATCACCTTAGCCACTTTAAAAATATCTTATTCCATACCCTTAGCCTAGCCCCGTTACAACCCTTTAATGCCCTTTTGACTTGTGCTTGGTATTTGTGTTCGGTGGTGGAGAATGATTGAGTTGCAAGCTTATGCGGGTACGTGTTCTAATCGGTTTGAGTTATTACTTAAAAGTGCTAATGCATCATTTATTAGCCAAGTTTTGAACCGAGTGGAGAGAACATTGTGAGGGATGTGCATGATTTGTTAGTTTCAAGGGCGGATTAATCTTGGGTAACCATTTTTTGGTGATTATTCACTTTACGACTAAATGTTTTGAAAATTGTAAAAATCATGAACGGGTATGACACTAGACCTTAAGTTATGTCTCGATAATGGGATGTGTGTTTTTCGTTCGACCCACGTAAAAGTGAAAAACATATTTGCTTGAGGGCAAACAAAAGACAAGTGTGGGGATGTGATGCGTGGTCGAATATCAGTGTTCTAATATGTTTAAGTTTATGTTTTTATAAAGCTTTTAGTTTCGAATAGCCTACTTTTGATTGGAATTGTGCTTTGCAGGTCTAACAGAGTTCAAGGAGCTATTTGGAAGCTATTCGGAGCACCGGGAGCGAACGGGAGCAACCAGAAACACGAAATATGAAAAAATCGGAGATTTATACCCTACAAGGGCCGTCGGCGACGCCCCACGTCGTCAGAAATGTGCGTAGACTATGAAATAAGGTGTCGGGAGAAAACTGGAAATGCAGACGGCGTCGGCTACGCTGGTGGGGGCGTCGACGATGCCCCTTTCTGCTAGCTGACAGGGATTTTTGTGATTTTCCACTTTTTGACGAGTTTAAAGGCACTTGGGGGTTATTTTTCAAGGAGTTAGAAGTTTGGGGAGTTCAAAAACACATCTTGGAGGATCTCCTTCACATCTTCATCATCCCTAACCTTCACCTCTAACCCCTAACATCATCCAACATTTTCCTAATCACCATCACCATCATCCACACTTCAAAACCCTAGTCCGCCATCCCCATCATCTTCATCCTTTCACACTCACCTTTCAAACCCTAACCCTAACCTTCATCCTACCTTCAAGACTCAAGGTCATGGCTCGGAGTTCGTGCTCATCATCCGGTGATCACGTCCCTTGAACCATGAGCGGCTAGTCTCCTCAGTTTCACCTCGGTGTAGATTGTTGTAAGATTTTCTAGGGTTTATACATTTGTATTTAGTTTGATTTTGTGACAAGTTGTTTAGTATTTGAAACCTTTGATAATTTTCTTGCATTTGTTTCGAATTCGTAAATTGTCGAGTGATGATAAAATTTGACTTTGCAAAATGGTTATGTGCAATCATGCCTTATCTTAGGTTAGGATTTACATGTCCGAGGTAACGAAGTGCATTGCGGTCCGTTGTCTATGACGTTGATAGCTTTTGGCACCTAAGCTTCGTGATAGAAATCCATTAATCACTATATGCAAATGAATCAACTTAAAACATGTAGGAACCCTAGGTCTTACAATTATCGAACCGGGTGTGGAACTTGTTTCTAATTTATTGTTTTCAACCATTTAGTTAGGTTTCTCAATCTTAGTTAATAAACCATTGTTTAGATAATAGCAGTTTGTCGGTTCATTCCGATTTCTTTTCAAACTAAACAAACAAAGAAAATTAGCAAGCTTCATAATTACATTGTAAATTTTTATAAATAGTCTAACTAATCGAATAGGTCGTGCGATTCTGACCACATGCTCTTCGTGGATATGATACTCGACTTACCCTAGCTACCTAGGTTAATTGGGTTTTTAACTGATCGGGATGACACGGTCTGTCATATGGTCGTAAGTGCCGTTCGCCTATTTGTTGGCACGAGATCGGAGAAGCTCAAATCACTGGTCCCTAGCTTATACAAGAGACGACAGACAAGATTTTACAGGTTCGAAATAATTTGCTGAAAGCTAGAAGCCGACAAAAGAGTTACGCTGACAAGCGTTGCAAACCTTTGGAATTCGAGGAAGGTGACCTTGTACTTCTCAAGGTATCCCCTAGGAAGGGAGTAGTTCATTTTGGTAAGAAAGAGAAACTCGCACATCGCTAAGTATGTCCTTTCAAGATTCTCGAAAGGATTGGCAAGGTAGCGTATCGACTGGACCTACCTCAAGAACTCAACAATGTGCATCCTACATTTCATGTCTCAAACTTGAACAAATGTCAAGCTGAAGAAGGACTTCAAGTTCCACTCGAAGATCTTCAAATCAACAAGACTTTGCACTTCGTGGAGAAACCTATCGAGATCATGGACCGAGGAGTCAAGCAATTAAAGCGCAGTCGAATTCCTATCGTGAAGGTTCGATGGGAAGGAAAACATGGTGTTGAGTTTACTTGGGAACTCGAAATTGATATGAAGGCTAAGTATCCGCATCTGTTCGTTGCATCTTCCTAAATTTCGGGACGAAATTCCCTAAAGGAGGGGAGACCGTAACGCCTCGTTTTTCGCAGCTTTCCATTTTTAGAAAGATTGTATTGTAATTCTATTTTCGAAAACTCGTTTCCTTTGTAATCGTATCTCTTTCAAATCGTTGTAAATTCGAGACTTTGATTGTAATAAATTTGATCTTTTATGTGAAATATACAACATTCATACATGTTTATACATTGATACGTACACTCGTTTGTTACATGATTCATGATTCTCATAAACGTAAGTTTAACTCATAAACAACTATCGTGTATTCGTAATTCTTGAATTTCCATACATGCAAACGCTTGATTATTCATTTATAAGACTAAGACACATGTTTTTCACTTGATTAGTACCCAATTATAAATCATACATACTTGTTAAACTTGATATGTTTTCATACCTCAAAATACCTTATTGTAAACCCATTTTATACCTAACCATATGTCATTACACTTGTTTAAATGCGTAATTATATGTTCTATATACTTAACATAACATAAATGTGCCACATATACAACTTACTATGTCAAAATATATATATATATATATATATATATATATATATATATATATATATATATATATATATATATATATATATATATATATATATAAAGATGGCAGGTTCCGATCGCAGCCTTAGGGCTGTGGTTAGTTGTTGTGTTTTAGTGTTATCTACCACCTAATCCTCATTAATGCTCAACCAACTCAAACCCTAATCCCTTCCCTATATAAACAACACTCCCCATTCATTTTACCACTTTACAAACACTCTAAACCTCTCAAAAACACTCTCAAACTCAGCTTGTTTTCAACATAATTGAGCACAAAGTTCCAGCACTTCTAAGTGAGTTTTAACTCACTTCTTCTTCTATGTCTTTCTTGTTCTTTCTTCTAAAACACTTGGATAACCTCTAGGAAGGTTTTCACAAGTTTGCTTGGGGAAACCTCAGAGGTCCAAAGTGCACTAACTTTCTTCTTGTTTTTATCTTTTTGAATCTTCATGTTTTTTTTTATAGAAACTTGGTGGAATCTTGTTCCCACCAAGCTCACAACATAGTCAATGGTTGTGAGTTTGTGTGAGGGTGATTTCCATTAGAGTTTTGGGTTCAAACACCCATTTTAATTTTGTTTATACAAGGTATTCGAATGATGAAAGCAAGCACAAGACATCATCTTCCATATGATGAACTTGTGACATGTGAAGTGTGAACAAATGGAAGCTTTGGCTTTCCAAACTAAGTTCCACTCCTTCATTTGAGCTTGTGTATGAACACTCAAAGTGACTTACTAGAAACAAAGTACCTTAGCCCCGTCTAGCCCTCCTCCCTTAGTTCATTCTTTCCATGGTGTGTGGGCACACCCGGGTTGTAGTGTACTTGGTCACTTGAGCATTGTTAGATAGGTTTATTTTCTTGTTATTCATGACCCTCCGAACCATCTTCATGGTGGTTTGTGTAGTGGTGAATCATATAATGAGGTTTCAACCTCCATGCTTGACAATACATGATACTACATGATATTCTTGATTGGATATAGTTTAGGATATTATTGTTATAACTATACAAGTATATAAATTATATAAAACATGGCTGAATTTGTGATGATAATCAAGTCATGATTGTTCGTCATTAAATTAGGCTAATATATCTAAGATTCTAAGTTACTTGTTATGATTCCAATGGGCAATTTGGGACCCATGAAACCACTTAATATGGTGTCATAAATGAGCTAGTAGAACTAGATATTATTTTCTTATACATACTTTTGATACTTTCAATTCCAAGTCCGAATCTTCCATTCTTTTTCCATAAACTTATACACCTTGTTTCCCCATGTAGGGTGACTTGGTGATTCCAACCTCAACAAACAACTCTTTACGGGATTATCAAGTTTGAAGCTTGCAAAACCATGAGTACACTTGACCCATTTTCGTTTTACACATTTTTGGGTGCAACATGTTAGCTTATTAAAATCACAACACTTAAACTTTATCTTTATGCACAAACAATCCAATACATGCATGCATGCATACGTTATACTTGATACGTCTATCTAGGTTAGTTCATTTTGTGATTGAACTTGGCGTTAACTTCGATCAAGCCTACCTTAACATGTATAGCGCTATAGGAGTAACGCACCGCCCGTGAACATTGGGTTATGTTAAGAATCTTTTACTTGCGTGAACTTTGGTTTGACTTGTTTATCACATGCTAGATTTACGCTAATCTTGAACAACATAGTTTGCCATGTGGATTCGTTTAAACTTTATTTTATACTTAGTCTATGTACTTAAAACTTGTGTACTCGCCAATGCTTTTGTGTTGAACTATATTTTTAACATGTTGCAGGTTGATGATGTTGATTATGACAAAATCTAGTAGGGACGACACTAGAAACTCATATTAAATTACTAGGATTTTGTTATCTTATGGTTATTAAACTTTGTCGTATTTCTCTTTTTGATGCTGTATTTTGAATTTCTTGTAATGTACTTGACAATTTATGTTATGCAATGAAATCGGTTTTGAATAATTATTATCGCAAATAGTGTTATGTGTGATGAGCAATCTTTTTCGTCTCACTCCGATGTTTCCGCCATCGGTTGGGGTGTGACACTAATGGTGAACCCATTAGGGAGCCTAAAGCCATCCTAGCCCAAACCTATAAATAGTGCCATGTTAGACATTTGTGGCTAATGGTTTTCCTATGGTTCTTGAGAGCTTGAATCCTTGCATAGAAAACCATCCAAATTGTTGTAGTGTTGTGTAGGTTTATTAGTGATTAATAAATCTTGGAAAGTTGAAGTAATCTCATGTTTATCTTGTTCATCTCATTTTCTTTATCCATGATAGGTGTTTTAGTGATTTCTGCTCACTAGAACATCTTTGCTCCGATATCTAGTGTTTGGTCTTTGATTAAGTGGACTTACATGTGGTATCAGAGCCTTGTGCTCATTTAGGAGTGATTTTAGGTTAGATTTATGGGATTTACAGGGTGGATTTTAGGTTTGTTATGTTATTGGTACTAGCTCCTGTTTTCCAGATTATCTTAAGATTTTAGTTTGTTTTTGAGTGATTCATGGATTAGCATTGCTTGGTTAGTGTTTGTGCTCGATTTTCATGGGTTACTTGGGTGGATTTCAGGTTTGTTTACAAGCTTTTAGGTATTTTTGAAGTTTCAAGCTGAAGAACACAGGTTGAAGGCGGCTGAAGAACAACGGTTTCATTAGTTAATTTGGATTGATCACTAGTCTGACATACTAATATTTCGGTTCTGTGTGAAATTTCGGTTATGTCATAACTCAGATCTTCAATTATTTCGGTTCAAGTAGATCATTCAGATCCCTCATCTTTCGGATCATCTCTATTATTTTGGCTAGAGCTCAATGGATATTTCTTTATTAGGTTCTTCATTCATCAAACAAGGTAGTTTTAGTTTCTTGATTTTAGTTGCGAACATGTTTATTTTAAGAATTATTTCAAATGAATCTTATCTACTGTTTTGGTTTATCGTTCGAAACATCATTTGCAACTGAAAGTTTTTTTTACTTAAACAAGTATAAAGTTTCTCAAATTTTGATTGTCGTTTTTAAACGAATGATCGCATTATAAACAAAGTTCAAGGTGTAATATTTCGGTTGATCGAATCTTTATGTCAAACCACAATATCAGTTATCTTGTTTTGGTTGATCGAACTTTCTTGCTTCATTCGAAATTACTTATCCTTTGTTTCAACCTTTACAATTTTTCGGCTAACCGAAACTTAAAGTTGAACCGACAATTCAAGGTTCTTTAGCAAAGTTTGAATTGTACTATATTTCGGTTAACTGAAACATTGTGTCAAACCAAAATTTTGTAGCTATTGGGTAAATTTCGAAATTTTAAGATTTTCACTATACCGAAATAGTTTGTGTAACCGAAATGTCTTCTGAAAACCTAAATTTTCACTACCTTTTGTAACGAAACTTGCTATTCAAAATGGCAAACATGGCAAGTGTTAACGCTCTCATTAATCAAGATAATGATCAGAAATCTAGTTAAACCACAGAAGCTTCAAGGATCTATGCAGTACCAATGCATGGAAAAGACGATTTATCTCGTTTTTTAATTACAGTGACCCGACTCTTTTGATTCCCTTTGAATATGATTATGCTTATCCCACTTTTCATGTCATCGATTACCACACAACGATTCCTAAAGCACTTCGTGCCAACACCACTCACGAAATAACAACCTTAAAAAGGGGAAACGAGCTCATGCCGTGATCACTATGGCGTTTCCCCCGAATATTTATCACAACTTTAACCCTATCACTGCTGCAAAAAAACTATGGGATTCCTTAAGAAAACGATATGTTTGTAGTGAAGAGTTACTCAAAGAAAAATGGATTTGCTAAAGAAACAATTTGACATGTTCAAATATAAGCCAACTGAAACCCTGGATGATAGCATAAATCGCTTCTGTCATTTGATAAGTGAAATTAAATGTCATGAGATGACCTACACCAGGGTGAGATCAACGCAAAGTTGTTTGATGCTCTTCCCTCGAATTAGGATGTTTATACCATTGTCATGAAGCAAATCATGTGACTCGATTCAATGGAACTTGATGAAGTTATCTGAAAACTTCAAGGGTTTGATATTGAAATGAGAAAAAAACTGACTAACCATGCAAATCAAATTCAAGATCCAGGACTCTACCATGCAAGTACCTCTTCAAACAAACCAGCTAGTTGTGCTTTATTCTCATGTGTTCCACCAGCTGCTATCAGTTATCAGGGTTATTTTCATCCAAATGGCTCTGGGCATTCAGTACCAACTAACATCAATTCATGCCCTTCACCTCAAGTTGCACCAACTCCAGCTTCAGCACCTCCTCAAACAACTCTAGCCAGCTCATCATCATACTCAAATCTAAACAATGTTCCAAACCTAGTTACAAGAGATCATATTGTTATCTTATATGCTATGGTTGCTTCACATCAGGAATGGGATGATGGAACCTTGGCCAACCTAGACATGATAGAAGAAGATTTGGGACGGATTGCTGATGAAGATATCGAGGAAATGAACATCAAGTGGTAGCTTGCTATGTTGACACTCAGGGCAAAGCGATTTCTGAAGAATTACAATTGGAAGGAAATCAGTGAAGGTAGCAAGTCAAAGGCTGGTTTCCAGAAAAGCAAGGTCAGATGTTACAACTGCTAAGAGCTTGGTCACTTCGCAAGGGAATGCAAGGCACCAAAAAGGACTCGTGATGCCTCTAAGACAACCACTACTACACCTATGGTTGTTGCTCCAGCTGTGTCAGAATCTACTGCACTTGTTACTACTCGAACTGATGGAGGATATGACTGGAGTGCTCATGCTAAAGAAGTCGTGGTTAAAAATCATGCTCTTATGGCAAAAGTCATACCAGTTAATGCAGCTGAGGTAGATACTAATCCCTTTAATAAAATTTATTCTAATTGTTCTTATAATCTTATTAAAATTAGATGACACCAAGAACATAATAAAAGGTTAATTGATGACCAATTGGGGGTACAATATATATACATGTCAAACTTACACATACAAAAAATATTCACATGATTCAATCAAACAAATCCGTACTTAGTACATTATACACTAGGATACTTGTATGCTAGAAGCCAATTTTGCACAAATACTTGTCATTAACTTCATGAGCCAAACTTAACATGTATAGCGCTATAGGAGTAGCACACCGCCCATTTGATCGGTCATTGTTAAGTATTCAATGGTTAACGGTCTTGTCATTTTGATGACTTGATTACGCTAGTGGAATCTTTGGGTTGACACGTATGTGATGCATGCTAGTTCATGATAAGTTATGCCTTAGTATACAATTTTGCCATGTGGATTTTGTTAAACCTTTTTTACGTATGCTAGTAAACCAAACTTGTATGCTCAGCAATGCTTTAGGTGTTGACAGTTACTTTAATATATATTGCAGGAATATGATGATGATGCGTTGAAAAGAAATCTAGTAGGATGGACTAGAAACGCGCCATACTTTAGATTATGTTTTGTTGTTTAATTGTTATGTTCCAGATGTATTTTCTCTTTGAACAATGTACTTCTATTATGAAATGAAATTCGAATTATTTAAATATCGTCAAAAATAGCAAGTTATGAAGTCTTGAGCAATCTCGTTTTCGTCTCACTCCGATGTTTCCGCCACCGATTGGGGTGTGGCAACTAGTAGGTATGCGGCACCCTGAGTAAAAAGTTTAAAACGAACCTTGGAAGATTTCCTTTTCTTTATTTAAATTTTCAATCTTTAAGCCAATATTTTCTTTCTTCCAATGACACAGAAAAGAAGAAAAATGGGGGCTTTTGTTGCATTTGGGGTAATATCATATTACATCGATTAGATGAATGTCACATAGATACCGAGAATGTGTTGAATCTAACAGCTTCATCATATGATTATGATGTACTGGTTGGCTCCACTATAATCAAATGGCTGTTTGAGTGATATAAACCTAAAGCTAATCTATTGTGGACCAATCCATCGTGCAGCCCAAGGTTACTACTACCCTATTGATAGATTCCCAAATTCTAAGATATTCGGTCTTTACACTATTTGCCATATGAGACATCAGGCCCTTCTTTCGTTATACGTGAGTAAGTTGTTAGATTAAATATTATTTATTTAGTATTTAATCTTGTAGCCTATATAATCATTTATATTATATTAGATCAAAATATATTAATAACCTATTATAATTAGTTGGTAATTGTTGATGGACCATATTACCCTTATTAACTAATTAGGTTTCCTCTTGGGTGTATAAATAAGGGGCTTATTAGAGAGTTAAAGGGTTAGACAGTTAGACACATTACACAATCACAACCCTCATTAACATCACAAATTTCGTGACTCTCTCCCTCTAACCGAAACTAACCCTACTTTCGGTTATCATCACCATCATTACTTTACATCCTAAGGAGGAACCGGATCAACTTGACAAAGATGTCGAACACTATGACTGGATTCTCTACTGCTTTGAATACTATCACAGGTATGTGTTTCATGTTTTCCATCATGTTTAAACAGAACTGATCAACATGTGGTATCAGAGCATATGTTGATAAATCAGTTCTGTTTTTCGTATCCATTATTCTCGGATCGAAAATCTGGAAAACGAAAGTTTTAAAGCATTAAAATCAAGAACTGTTTTCGAGTTGTTTGTGACCGAAATCCCTGTTTTCGGATCCTGCTAATTGATAAACCGACTCGAAATTATAAAGGATTAAACTTATTGTCACGAAATCCATTACAAAACCATTAAAATCAGGTTTCGGATTTCCAGATTATGTTCTTATTTTCTTAGGGTTCATCAACTATTCTAAATAAAAACTCGAAAATTCTATTATTTTGGAATATGATTTGGATTAGTGGGTGTTTTTTAATGTTTTGATCTTAATTTTATCTATTAGAAATTTTGAAAACTGTTAAAGATATTCAGTTATTATTTTCGAAATATTGTGATAAGTTTAGATCAGAAATAAAACAGGAAACATTATCCCCACAATCCCTTAAAAATCGAGTTTCTGTTATTATCACAAAACAGCTATTAACAGTGGGATCGAGACTAAGGTTGCGACTCGCAACCATAATCATCACAACTCGAGACTGAGATTGCGACTCGCAACCATAACCATCACAACTCGAGACTGAGATTGCGACTCGCAACCATAATCATCACAACTCGAGACTGAGATTGCGACTCGCAACCATAACCATCACAACTCGAGACTGAGATTGCGACTCGAGACTAAGATTGCGACTCGAGACCATAATCATCATAACCATCACCATCACAACTCGAGACTGAGATTGCGACTCGCAACCATAACCATCACAACTCGAGACTGAGATTGCGACTCGCAACCATAACCATCACAACTCGAGACTAAGATTGCGACTCGAGACTAAGATTGCGACTCGAGACTAAGATTGCGACTCGAGACCATAATCATCATAAATCGAGACCTGACTCGAGACCTCATTATTTTTTACGCTGTTTAATGTGACCTAATTAAATACTTGGTTTTGTTATTAAATACTTGGTTTTGTTAACACTTACTTAATTAATTTATCAGAATCAGATAATTTTTACAAAACCAAAATAGCTTAACTTGAATGAGCTTCTGATGTATTAATTCTGGCCAAAGCTGATTTAATACATCTATTTATTGTTCAAGTATTATAAAAAGCTATGTTAAGTATGCATTACAAACCTGAAATGTCTTAATTCTGGCCAAAGCTGATTTAATTCATTTATGTTTAGCATGACTTGACGAGTGCATAACTAAAGTGATTGTCTCATTTCTGGCCAAAGCTGATTTGTCACAATTACTTTGCACACATATTTAAATGATTACACTTCTGGCCAAAGCTGATTTGTCTTCATTTAAATAGAATTTTACTAAGTCTATTATTTTGATGTTAGTAATAGACATTATCACAGCTTCATAATTAAAATGGTCATTACTTATGCCTGCCTTAGTATAACATGCCCTTTAGATCACATTAAGACTTCTTTCTTAGTATCATAACTTGCTCATCTTATTTCCACTATCAGCACCCAATCAAGGGATTCCACCTTTGACTGGTGATAACTTTGCTGCATGGAAGGATGCCCTCATGCTTACACTTGGAGTGCTGGACTTTGATTATGCTCTAAGAGAGGATAAGCCAGCGGACCTTACTCCACAGAGTACTGCTCCTCAGCAGTTACTTCATGATAAGTGGACTAGAAGTAACCGCATATCTCTCATGTTCATGAAGCAGTCCATTCATCACTCAATTAGAGGCGCTATTCCTGATTCTGACGATGCTAAAACCTACTTGGCTTCTGTGGAGGATCAATTCAAGGGAACATCAAAAGCACACTCTAGCACTCTTATCCTCAAGCTGGTGACGACTAAGTATGATGGGAGGAGCGGCATTCGCGAACACATCATGATGATGCATGACATGGCCAATAAGCTGAAGGGCCTAGAGATGGAGATCAGTGATGGTTTTCTTGTTCACTTCATCATCACTTCGCTTCCTTCGTCCTATGAAGCATTCAAGATCAATTACAACACTCAGAAGGACAAATGGACGATGAGTGAGCTGATCGCTATGTGCGTGCAGGAGGAAGAGCGTATGAAGATGGATCGCACTACTGATGTTGCTAACTTCACCACCTCCAGCTCAAAGAAGAGGAAGAACAATTATCCAAGAAAGGATGCTTCTAAGGTTCACAAGCCAAATCCAACTCCTAATACAAGTGCACCTTCCAGCTCTAAGAACTCCTTAGGCAAACCCTACTGCAAGTTCTGTAAGAAAACAGGACATAAGCAAAAGGAATGCCCTGACTTCAAGGAGTGGCCGGCTAAGAAAGGTAACGATTTTTTCATGATACTTGAGTCCTTTAATTTAAATGTTCCTGCTAATTCTTGGTGGTTTGACTCTGGTTCTATGGTACATGTTACCAATTCACTTCAGGGATTCCTTACAATCCGGAAGCTGGGAAGAAACCAAAGAACACTTAAAGTTGGGGATGATCGGGAATTAGAAGTGAAGGCCATAGGAACATTACAATTATTTTTGAAAACTGGTTTATGTATTAAACTTTATGATACCTTATATGTTCCTGAGGTAACTCGGAACCTTGTATCAGGACCAAAGTTAGACATGGACGGTTTTGTCGTTTCTCATGGTCATCGCAAACTTTCTATTCTCTATGATTCCGTTGTTTATGGTACTGGCATTCTGGATGGTGGTCTCTATAGATTAGAACTAGATGATATTTTTCCCAAATCTTTGTTGTCATATAATATTAATGAATCACTCACAAAGATAGAAAAGAAACAAATTCGAGACTTAGAGACTTCATCTATGTTGTGGCATCAACGTTTAGGCCACATCTCAAGAGAACGATTAAATCGTCTCGTAAAGGATGAAGTCTTACATCCTCTCGATTTCACCGATTTTGGAACATGAGTCAAATGTCTCAAAGGCAAAATGACATTAGCAAATAAGAAAGGTGCCACTAGGAGCTCTAATTTATTAGAACTCATTCACACTGACATTAGTGGTCCTTATCAAATTGCTGGTATAACAGGACATACTTCATTTATCACATTCATTGATGATTATTCTCGTTACATGTACTTGTATCTTATAAAGGAAAAATCTGAATCTCTAACAACTTTTAAAGATTATAAAGCTGAAGTTGAAAAGCAATTAGATCGTCAGATTAAAGTTGTGAGATCAGATAGAGGCGGTGAATATTATGGAAGACATACTGATGTGGGTCAAGCTCCTGGTCCATTTTATGAGTTTTGTAAGGGCCAGGGGATTGTGAACCAATACACCATGCCTGGTACACCTCATCAGAATGGTGTCGCTGAACGAAGAAATCGTACCCTTATGAACATGGTGCGCAGTATGTTAGCCAACACTAATTTACCATTATTCCTCTGGACTGAAGCGTTAAAAGCAGCTGTTCATATACTCAATAGAGTTCCTTCTAAGTCTGTCCCTAAAACTCCTTATGAACTCTGGACAGGAAGGAAACCGAGTCTTAAATATATGAAAGTATGGGGCTGCATTGCTGAAGCAAAACTTTACAATCCTTTCCTAAGGAAACTTGACCCTAAAACAGTTACCTGCTTCTTTATCGGGTATCCTGATCATTCGAAGGGTTATCGTTTCTATTGTCCTTCCCATGTCACCCGTATTGTTGAAACCAAGCGTGCTGCGTTCCTGGAGGATTTCAAGGTCAGTGGGAGCAGTACCAACCCTTACGAAGAATTGCAAGAAGTACAAGACGCGGGGGGGAGAGACTCGTCGCTTATCATTACTCCGTTTACTCCTAACCCATTATACCTCATAACGAAGGCACATCAAACGCTCAAAACCAAGACAACGCTGAACCCGATAATCAGCTCAGGAGGTTATCTAGGCAAAGAAGGCCTACTAATTGGGATGATTATGTTACCTACCTGACTGAAATGGATGCTGGAAAGCTCAATGATCCTATCTCTTATAACGAAGCCATTAGCAGTGATCAGTCTTCTGAATGGAACAAAGCAATGATTGATGAGCTTGAATCCATGAAGAAAAATGACGTTTGGGATTTAGTCGAATTACCCAATGGTGCCAAACCTGTAGGTTGTAAATGGGTGTTCAAAACAAAACTGGATCCGAATGGGAACGTTGAACGCTACAAAGCGAGATTGGTTGCAAAGGGCTACACTCAGAAAGAGGGAATTGATTATCAAGAGACGTTTTCACCTGTCTCTCGTAAAGATTCATTAAGGATCGTCATGGCCCTAGTAGCTCATTTTGATTTAGAGCTGCATCAGATGGACGTCAAAACTGCTTTCCTTAACGGAGACTTAGACGAAGATGTTTACATGAAACAACCTGAAGGCTTTAAACCTGAAGGTCAGGAGCATCTAGTCTGTAAGTTGAAGAAATCCATTTATGGGTTAAAACAAGCATCACGTCAATGGTACCTCAAGTTTGATGAAGTCATGAAGAGGCAAGGTTTTATGAAGAATCAAGTGGATCAATGCACCTACCTCAAGATGAGTGGGAGTAACTTTACTATACTTGTCCTTTATGTAGACGATATTCTATTGGCAAGTAATAGTTTAGACATGTTGCATGAGTCGAAGCGTTTACTCTCGCATAACTTCGACATGAAGGATCTCGGAGATGCTTCTTACGTCATTGGCATCGAAATTCACCGAGATAGACACAAAGGGATCTTAGGATTGTCTCAAAAGACTTACATAGATCGTGTCCTTACACGTTACAACATGCAACAGTGCAAACCCTCCGTCGCTCCAGTAGTTAAGGGAGATGTTTTCGGTTCATTCCAGTGTCCGACAACAGAGGTTGAAAAGGAGCAAATGAGCCAGATACCTTATGCGTCAGTAGTCGGGAGCCTGATGTATGCTCAAGTCTGTACTCGCCCAGATATCGCTTACATTGCTGGAATGCTAGGTCGTTATCAGACTAATCCTGGCCTAGATCACTGGAAAGCAGCTAAGAAGGTCCTTAGATATCTGCAAGGGACGAAAGACTATAAACTGACATATAGAAGAAGTGATCATTTAGAAGTGGTAGGTTATTCTGATTATGACTTTGCCAAATGCAAAGATGACAAGAAATCCACTTCGGGCTACATCTTTATGTTAGCAGGCGGACCTATCTCATGGAAGAGTCATAAACAACAGTTAACTACAACTTCCACAATGATGGCAGAGTACATTGCTGTTTACAACGCAACCTGTCATGGAATGTTGCTTAGAAATCTGATCACTGGACTCAAAATCGTTAATTCCATTTCTAGACCATTGAAGCTTTACTGTGATAATTCAGCTGCCGTTAGTTTCTCGAACAGTAACAGTTCGACTGGAGCTGGTTTATATCTTGATACGAAGTACTTGTTCGTACGTGAACGAGTTGAGGAAAATAATCTTTGTATTGAGTATATTAGTACTAAAGATATGCTTGCGGATCCGATGACTAAAGGTCTCCCACCTAAAGTTTTCGAAGAACATGTATCGAATATGGGACTTACTAAAGACCTTATTTAATGGCATATTGTACTAGCTTATGTTTTAATTAATAAAATTTCCTCAGTTTGATTTTGTATGTCTCTAACATATGTTCTGCCGGTGTAATGACATATAGACAAATATAAATACAAATCAGACGCTAAAGGGCTACATATTTTGATCGTAACTGTTAGGTTTTAAATTGAGGCTATAGTATGACTAATGGGGGTCCTGAGTCGAATGATGATTCAACGGCTGTATTTCTCTGCTATAGTTCTTGGTTTAAGGCTAAAATGAGTGTTAACACCTGGCCAGGCTTATCTAATACTCATGATAAATGATTACTTGGCTAAGTGGGAGAATGTTAGATTAAATATTATTTATTTAGTATTTAATCTTGTAGCCTATATAATCATTTATATTATATTAGATCAAAATATATTAATAACCTATTATAATTAGTTGGTAATTGTTGATGGACCATATTACCCTTATTAACTAATTAGGTTTCCTCTTGGGTGTATAAATAAGGGGCTTATTAGAGAGTTAAAGGGTTAGACAGTTAGACACATTACACAATCACAACCCTCATTAACATCACAAATTTCATGACTCTCTCCCTCTAACCGAAACTAACCCTACTTTCGGTTATCATCACCATCATTACTTTACATCCTAAGGAGGAACCGGATCAACTTGACAAAGATGTCGAACACTATGACTGGATTCTCTACTGCTTTGAATACTATCACAGGTATGTGTTTCATGTTTTCCATCATGTTTAAACAGAACTGATCAACATAAGTCGCATGTTGTGATGACGATGAGGTAGGTGGACCATGTTGATGTAGGCAGTCGTTCTCTTTCGATAGTGATGCGTCCTGATGATGTAGGCAGTTGTTGTCTTTCGATAGTGATTCGTCTTGATGATGTGGGCAGTCGTCGTTTGATAACGATGCGTCTTGATGGTGTAGGTAGTCGTTGTCTTCTGATAACGATGCATCTTGGTCAAGTCTTTGTGATGTGACCGAATTATGTGTTAGCTTCTGTATGGTGGGATTTATGTATGTACTATAGCTGAATGTGGTAGACCAAGTTGTATTTTATATTGTTGTGGTGTTACTTGTATTATACATTTTAGACTTGTGTGTCTAATGATCCAAGTTGTATTTTATACTGTTGGGGTGTTAATTGTATTCTACATTTTGTGGTCTAGACATGTGTGTCTAATGATGGGAGGAGTTGGTTCTAGCAATTTTGTACATGTGAAATTATATGTTATACAAAAGGAACAAGCGGGTCAAGGGTATAGAGGTAGTAGGCCGAGCGACGGGTCGAGTTGATCGTAGATTCCTGGATGGGTGGTTACCTGAATGGGCATAACGTGGACATTGATGTTCTCATATAAAACCTTGTTTAAGTGTTGAAAATAAATATTGTTTGATGTTGATTTAAATCTAGTGTGAAGGACTTCTTGTGGATAGTAAATTTAGTGGCATTCGTACTTTGTTTATTAGTTTTGATCTGAGTTATTAGACTAGTTGGTTTTCGAAACTTGTCGTTTTATTTAAATTTTCTGTTGCGTTATTGTGAACACGTACAATCTTTTAAACTATTTTTGTGATGATGTTCAGTTGTAAGGTGCCTAATTTAGGACCTTACACTTTGTATTCTTGAGTTTGCTCTTTTATAACATAATCATTTTCAAGCATATCACATTTACAGCATTTACTTGTCACGCATTTATCGGATTATCCTATGTGTTCATAGGCAAACTCTTATGGTCTGTGTGCTATCTATTTTCCAATTAATTTGGCCCAATTCTAAATTGAGGCTTTTCAAACCATGTATTCCTCAACTCTTGACCATATTATAATTTCTCAAAAATGGAATTTCGACATCACAAATCCTTTGAAAAGTACATGTAATTTGAGTGCTTGTTGATTTGTAATGGTATGTGTAAATCAATATTATAAATCCTTTAAAAAGTCTTTCGGTGTGCAATAAAATTCTAAAAACTTTGATATTATTTTAAGAAAACATAAAGATTAAATAAATAAATACTATGAAAAGATTTAAAAATTACGAATATCACACTATTCATTGTTACTATTTAATTAATAATTTGTAGTGCATGACTCCATTAATAGCTGATACGAACCAATCGGTTGATAGATAGATAAGCTCAAAAGAAAATAATAGGAAACAAGCCTTTGAGATAACTCTATATAATTTTCATTCATAAAAAAAATGGACATACATAGACTCGTTTAGATAGAAATCACAATGTAAACCATTTAACCCACTACTCCACTAGCTCAACTGATAACTAAATACGTAACAATAGCTCTCATTGTTAATATTTAAGTAGGAGTACATGATTCCATAATAACTATGTTTAAATATATAAACCATTCTTGTGCAAGGTTGTGACAGTAAAATAGGAAAAGATGAACAAAAACAGAGTTATGAGGAGTAGGGGTGTTTATGGTACAGTTTGATTAATTCTTATAGAAAAAAAAAAGTTTATGTTGAACTGCTAAATACGGCTTTGAGAAATGACGAACCTAACCGGGTACGTTGGGTGAGTCGGTTGGACCACCTCGTTCTACTGCAAATTTTTTTCATGTATATGTTTTTTCGCATGTCTACTTTTAAAACGTGATTCAAACATGTAAATTTTAAGGCATCTATGATAATACGTTAAGTTAAAGCGATATATAGAAGTACAAATTAGTGTGAAATAGTAATGACGTAGTGTATCTATTTTTTTGCATATCTGCCTTATTTTTTAAGTGGTTCAGACTTGTAAATTGCAAGACATCTATCATAATACCTAAAGTTAAATATATAAATATAAGTTAGCGTGAAAGAATAGTGATGCATGTATCATTGTAAAAAGAATTCCTCATAATTTTATTAGGGTGTTAATTGTTACGGGTCCAATCGCAGAAGGCCCAACGTCCAGGCCCAAAAGGATTATTAAGAAGCCTGCTAGGCTGATGGGCTAGTCCAAGGAATCCACTGAAGTTATATTCGCATCTTTTTTTAGTTCTGCAGGTTTACTTTTTGTTGTTGCATGGTGGAGTTAGTTGCATTAGTTTTAGAGTCTCATGTGCATTTAGGTGTTAGTGGAAGTCATGGCTAAAAATAAGGGATATATAGGACATGGTGTACATGCTTTCATGGGCATGGTGCACATGTAATCTCATGCATATTTATATTCTTGTACTTTGCATTTGAGAATCATCAGAAAATCGTTCCAAAATTTGATCTTGTTCTCTTCCTAGTTTTCTTTGGAGTGTAGCCTACTTACAGGCCTAACATTAATATTCTCACACTCCTTTCTTCTCTCTCTGTATGTATACACATAGATATATAAAGGAAGAGATAGAGTGAGAAAGAATATAAAAATAAAATATAGGAGGTGTGTAAATAAGATGACCATTTTTACATGAGAATAAAGAAGAACTTTAATATTTTAGAACTATATACATGCTAAGGGTCCTATGGTGAGATTAGGGGGCACTGGCAGTGTTGAACTTGGTCCATAAAAGGACATGGCTAGTTTCTAGCCGGGGCTCATAAAGTATCCCATTTGTGGGCCTAAACTTCCCAAAGCCTAAAGTGCTTTAAGTAGGGGTGTCCAAACTGCTCGGCGCTCGAAGATCGTTCGACGATCGTTCGAAAAAGCTCAAAAATTTGCTCGTTCGATTCCTTGCTCGATTAAAACCGAGCCGAGCAGCTCGGTTCGGTTTAAAAACGAACCGAGCACGAGCATAGGTACGCTCGCTCGTCGCTCGTTCGGTTTCGATCGAATTTATTATTATTATTATTATATATATATTATATTTATTAAATATATATATTATATTTATTAAATATAATAAACATGTAGCATATCCAATTATACAGCCCTAGAATCATGTATCAAATTTTATGTTTTGAATTCTGTTTTTGATTGAAGATGTCTGGAATGACTTCAACGCGTGTTTTGGAAATTATTTTGCATTTTAGATGTTCTTAAACATTAAACATTTGGATGACATTTTGTGTTTTTTTTGTGGGACTTTTTATGTTTTTATTTTGTTAAATTGTTAAAGTGTGTGTGAGACATATAAGTTGGTGAATTTTGGTGAATGAATGGCTTTGTAGGAATGCTAAATAAAACTGAGCAAAAGCGAACCGAACCGAGCGGCTCGGTTCTAAACCGAACCGAGCACGAGCATAAGATTTCCGCTCGATTTCCTAAATCCGAACCGAACCGAGCGGCTCGGTTTCAAACCGAACCGAGCACGAGCAGACCTCCGCTCGGTTCGGTTCGGCTCATGAACACCCCTAGCTTTAAGCGAGTTCATTTTTTTTCCACTTTAAGAACGAAGACCAATGGACCATTTCGTTTAGAAACGATATTTTGATTAGAGTAAATTGCCAAAATCGTCTGAGGTTTAGGTATGTTTGTCATTTTCATTCAAAACAATTTTTTTGTACAATATAGTGCTTCACGTTTAGGATTTTTTTGTCATTTTCATCCAAACGTCTAATTTGCTTTATTTTTTCTATCAAACATTTGGATGAAAATGACACAAAAAAATCACAAATCTCAGAGGCGATTTTGGCAAAAAGGTAAGACGTTTGGATGAAAATGACAAAAAATCCCAAAAGTGAAAGACTATATGGTACAAATGTTTTGAATAAAAATGACAAACATGACTAAACCTCATGGACGATTTTGGCAATTTACTCTTTTGATTATATACCTTTGGTTTTGGAACGATAATGTTATATATGGTCCTTTATTTCGGTTTATCTTTGGCTATTCCAAAGTTATTATTTTTTAAGCGATAGTATATATGTAAGTTAACCAACCATCAATCAATTTGTTTTAGCAAGCTCAAGAACGATGAGATATCAAGTTGAATATATTAGAGAGTATAAAAAGAATTTTAGAGACAAATAGTAGGGTATTTATTGGTGGGTTCCTCGGTTTAACTTCTTATGTCAACCTGAAAACCGAATTCGACTTCAGTTCGGTTTTGGTTTCAAACCAAAAAAAAAATGAATAAATAAATAACAACATTGTATTACAATAACACAAACCAATCTTCACTCATTCAATTCAAGAGGTGTAAAAGATTATATCATTTAAAAAACGGGTTAGAATCTGTTGATGCAACAAATAATAGACCAGGTATAGTAGCTTGGCTAGTTAGGCAAAATGGTTGAAGGGTTCAACTTTGCCTACCGCAGGTTGTGAGGTCCCCCCACGTTTGCAAGACGTGGAAGGAGGTTCACTAGTTTATTTTTATTGTTTGCTAAAGATCCTCCTCTGAAGTATGTTCAGATTCGGATGAAGGAGCAAAGAGAATGTGTGTGTTGGATGTGAAAGGGAGTAACTCGCATGAAGCAAGTACTCGTAGTGAATGACCAGAGTTTTAAGGAAACAGGACTGGCCAGGAATGTCTCAACTCAGTAAATGAAGTGTCTAATATATAGGAGAAGACATCTCCCAAAGAAGAAGGCATTTGACTAGTGACCATGCTTGCAGTGAGGGGCTTACCCTTTCGGGGGTTGAAGCCTTTTAACCCCTGGATAATAAAGTGTGCTCTGTGGACCTGCATTGCTTTTGCGGCTGACGAGTTGGTGAAGTAATCCAGAGACGTGACTACTTACTTTTCCGTGTCACTTTATTCCATTTCCCCAGGTTTTTAACCTTTGAACCATTTTGATTTTTGGGCATTTATGTATTGAAGTCATTTATTTTGGTCTTGGGCTACCTCCGTCATCAACCCCCAAAGTCAGAGGTTTTTGGGAGATGAGCTCAAAGACTTCTGACTTTTATACGTGTATTTTACTGCCTTAAGGCTTCAAGGGTTCGAAGGTTTGAAGGTTGAGAACGGTTAGGGTTATTGAATTTCGAAATTTGACAAGACGGTTGACAAGACTTGTGGCAGTTTGTCAGGCGGCGGTTTTAATTTCTGCCTCTTAATAATTATCCTTTATCTCGTTTATTTACACATATTTTATTAGAAGAACATTACTTGCTCCTTTTTTCTCTCAAGTTTCCCCCTTTTTCAAATCAGGTCAGTTTTCTTTGCTTATCTTTTAATTTCTCATATCATGGGTGCTCGTAAGGATATGGCAAAGTCGTTTTCTCGAATGACTCGAGAGTAAGTTGATTTGTTTTGTATGGAATGGGGGATAGGGACAAAATTTAAACCGGTTGCACCGGCTTGTGATAAATCTCTCAATGAATGTCCTCCTGGTTCGATTGCTTTGTATTGTCGGCATTTTGAGTTTTCAAATCTTCGTCATCCGTTTTCAAACTTTGTTTTGAATGTCTTGGAATATTATCGTATTTCTTTTGGTCAAGTTCATCCCCTTGGAATGGCTAGGGTTTTGCATTTTGAAATTTTGTGTCGGGCTTCCGGGTATGATCCTACTCTTTTATCATTCCGCCGTTTTTTTCCGATTGGCTAAGAATGGTGATTGGTTCACCTTCGAGACCACTCAAGTTGACACCTGCTTGATTTCGTCTATGGTTTCTACCCTTGGGGTCTGGAAGGACCGGTTTTTCTGGGTGTCGGAAGAAATTGTCCCTTTTAAACTTGTTTGGAGACACCCGGATGCCGTTCTGAACGAACCTGAGCCTTCTGAATCTGATATAAATACTCAATTTTTAGAAACTCTTAGGGAGTGCTCTTCAAGGCTTCGTCCCTTTCCGGAGCATTTGTTGGTGTTATTGGGTCTTAGTAAATTGTGGGAAAAACGTGATTGAGACCCGGTGCTTATGAGAGATGGGAAGGGTATGCATTGGTTCTTCTTGTGCTTTTGTGTTCCTATTTCTGTGTTTGCTCATGTGTTTTTTGTTTGTTTTGCAGTTATGTCTGCACTTGACTTTATCAAAAGTGATGACACCTCTGACGTTGCCTTTGATGATGTTGCTGCCACTCCGGGTGAGGATGCAGTTGTTAGGGGTTCTGATTATAGGTTCGAGGGTTCTGGTTATGTAAATGTCCCAAATGTTAAAGGCTTTACCAAGACTACTGCTTCCAAGGTTTCCACTCGTCGTTCCCAACGCTATCTGAAAGGTGTTGATCAGCCATCTGGTTCAGAGGCTGTTGATATTAGTGATGATATTGAAGTATCGGCAGAGCAGACTATTGATGTTGGCAAGGGTAAGGAGAAGGAGTTAATTGTTTCAAGCAAAAAGAAGAAGTTAGTTAAGAAAGGTACCCCTCCTGTCATTCAGGGTCCGTCAGTCAAAAATGTTGAGAGCTTCGAAGGTTCAGAGGGTGAAGAGGTTTATGTACCCAACTGGGGGGTTAAAGTTGGAGATAGTTTTAAGGATCCAGCTGTTTGTGCTGAAGCCTTGGCTCATTTTGCTCCTCCTGGTGTTCGGGACGCTTTTTTAGTACTAGAGATGGAGGCTGATGTGTTAAAAATGCAACATATAAATTTCATCAAATGAGGCATAAAACTAACCCATTTTTAGTACTAATGTTGGAAAAAGTGTGCTTTTGTCTTCCTTTTGTATTTTCAGGATTAAATGAGCTCAAATTAACAAAAGAAGCAAAAAGACATCAAAATCTAACATAAATACAAGAAAAGGAACAAGACGTGGCATGCCCGACCCCACGACAGCATCTTCCCAAGCAAAACAAGAGATCAGAAGCCTGAACACGCCCCGTGCTCAGCCAGCACGGGGGCGTGCCCAAGTGCCAGCAGAAAAGACAAAGTGGTAGAAGCTTCTATTGCCCACCACGGGGCCGTGCTCAGCGGACACGGCGCCGTGGTCAACTATAAGATTCGCACAATCCAGCAAATCTGCATAGTACAAAGATTCTTCTGCACCACGGGGTCGTGCTTAGCGGACACGGGGGCGTGGTCAACTAAAAAGACAAAACAGCATTAAATGAAGAAAGAGAAGGATGTGGACACGGGGCCGTGCCCACTGGACACGGGGCCGTGCTCGAGCTTCTGTTCAGCCTATAAATAGAAGTGCTTGGCTCAAGCTCAAACCATCCCCTGGCACACCACCTCTCTCACACTTCACCCACCACCCACCACCACCATAACACCATCATCCATTGTCCATCGTAGAGTGTGTGAGTCGTCTCGGGATCCAAGATTGATCGTAAGAGTTCTTGACAATCAAGGCCATGTTTGCCTAAGTCTCTTACATCACTTGGTGAAGACAAAGTGTCTAGTGTAATACTTTTTATTTCTAATCTTTTGCACTTTTTACTTGGTTTTGTATTAATGACTTTAATAACTAGTTGCTTATGTTGAAGGTGATCTTTCCTTATCGTTTGTCCATGGTGTCTTGGCATTATTTTACTGTCTATATAAAATAAAAGATTTTCACCATTCATGTCTCCACGGTCTATATGGAGGTATGTTGGCTACCTGGTCGGGGGTTAAGGGAACGGTTTGGTAAAGGTCTTGCCATTGTTCAGCGTTTAGAGGTCCTGCAATGGACCTGGGTCAAATTTAGTAGGACCTCCTTCAATACTTAACGGTATTGGATGGCGGGGGTCCAAACTCTTTGATCCCCTCATAAGTTAACTACTATTAATACTATAACCCGGCTATTTAGGACTATATCCCTGCTGACTCAGACTACTTAGTCGAGGGTAACATCACCTCCAAAAGAGGGGCATACCATAATTTGCATTAATAACTTAATTAATTATCTTCCAATAATCCACCCTTTTAGGATTGTATCCTTGCTGACTCAAACTACTGGGGTGAGGGTAACGTCACCTTCAAAAGAGGGGCCTACTACAATAACTAAGATAATCTCTTAAATATGTGCAAAAGTGCGGAAATAATCAAAGGTTACACTAGATACGAGTCGGAACCAAGTGATTCATCTTGTCTATCTGTTTTTCTTTTTATTTTATTTTTCAGCATTTAGTTAGTTTTTATTTTTCTTAGTTAAAAACATTTTTCTAAACTTTTTATTTTGATTAGACGTTGAGGATAAACCGGTACTAAAAGCTCTTGTGTCCTTGGACGACCTCGGTATCTTGCCAACACTATACTACGCTCACGATGGGTGCACTTGCCCATATGTGTGTTTAGTGTTAGTAAAATATCGTGTTTTATAAATTTAAAACTTGGCTAAAAATAAGTGTTAAAGTGGCTTAAAATATACACCTAATATATATAACACTTCACACGCATCAGAGGCTGATCATCTTATTTCTAGGATAAGGCGCGGTTTTGTAACACTGTGAAAATACTATCATACTGTTCTGTAAGCCCGGTTAAAATTTTGATCACCAACATGTTGTCATCAACAGGTGAGCCTACGGATTTCAGCTGATCAGTGAGATGTTTCACCCGCTGACAATAGTCGGACATGGAAGAGAAGCCATCGAGACTAAGGTGTGCGAACTCCTGACCAAGAAAGACAACCCGGGTAGTTTTATTGTCATTAAACTGGTTCTTCAAAGCGGTCCAGGCTTCGTAAGCTGTTTGTACAGGGGATAAGATGATGTGAAGAAGAGTGGGGGAGATAGTCGCATAAATCCATTGAAGTACGACTGCATCTATACGCTGCCACAGGGCTGCGTCGGCCGATTCCGCGGCCTTTTTTTCTGGGTCCGTGGAGGAGGAAGTGGCGGACTCCGGGCGAGGGCTGAGATGATCAAGAACCTCGAACACTTGGCATTGAACTTTGAATAGGGTTGACCAGGTTGTGTAGTGGGCCGAATCGTTCTCGAGAGTGATCGGAACGTGGGTTTTGATGTTTGAGACCGCAAGCGCCGAGTGAGAATTGGTGTCCATGAGGGAAGAAGAAACAGAGGGTAGTAGGAGAAGAAGCAGAAGGTTGAGGAAGGCAGAATCGGAGGGGGTAACCGGCGGCGGTCAAGGGGAATTAGGGTAGGAGGATCGAGAGGCGTGTGATACCATATAGGAATTAATATTTCATTGCCTTGTCTCATTAAACAACATCAATATATATAGTACAAACAGAATCTCCTATTAAAAAGGAGATATCCTATGATAATTATGTAGAATCAATTCCTAAACGATAAATATTCTATTAGTTTGTATAGAGCTTTAATAAAATTTGTATTGTTTGTGGAGTTGTCCCAATGATGATGCCTTTCAAGTTTCAACACATTCTATAAATTTTCGAAACATCAGAAATGTATATAAATTTTGGATTTATTTTTTACAATAATGTAATTAGTCAAAGTATTTACATTGGTTTATTTTTAAGAAGGTCAAGACCTTACTTTTTTAAGTTGCTCGATTATTTGGATGTAGAAACCTTTGGAAACAACTACTCACTAGCCAAAAACTTCCAACAATAAAAAAAATAATAATAAAAAAAAAACAAAAACCAACTCCGCCGATCGATGGTGAATAGCGATCATCTATCCAACCTTTTATGTCTTTGTTTTTTGTATTATATATAGGGCTGTAAACGAACCGAACGTTCAGCGAACAGTTCATGAACCGTTCGGCTGGAAGTTTGTTTATGTTCGTTCGTTTAATAAACGAACGAACATGAACAAGAAATTTCGTTCGATTAGTTAAATGAACGAACATGAACAGAGGTCTCGTTCGTTCGATTGTGTTCGTGAACGTTCGGTAAGGTGTTCGTGAACGTGTTCGTGAACATCATGAACATTCATTGATTTGTGTTCGTTTATGTTCGTATGTTTGTGTTTTAATTGAAGATCTTTGTACTTTTTTATATTATTAAACTTTTATTTATTTTATTACCCTAACAATTAAAGTAGGAAACCCACTTTCACCTTGTTTATGCATACCATTTCCCTTTCATTTCTCATTATTTACATCGGGGAATACGATCGACTTCCGTTCCACAATAAGGGATTCAAGTTCGAGTGCTACTCTATGGGCCATCGATCTTTATCCTTCGTCGCGTTCGCCAAATTTATTTGTATTTGTTTGTGTTCGTGAACCGTTCGCGAACACACTCATTTCCTTAATGAACGAACACGAACATAAAATCTCGTTCGGTAAGTGTTCATGAATCGTTCGCGAACACATTTATTTCCTTTACGAACGAACACGAACAAGGCCTTGTTCGTGTTCGTTCGGTTCGTTTACAGCCCTAATTATATATGCAAGACTTCAATCTATTTTGCTTTACCTTTTGAGAGCCTTAACAATATCTAGATTAAGAGGTTCATCAAGACAAGTTACTGTGACTTTTATTTACTGTAAATAATTATTACCAACTTTGTATGTGTAACTTGTCAGTCGTGATTTACTACCAAACTAGTAAAAAGCAAAGGTGAAATTAATAACATGTGACCATGTGTAGTGGTACATATGAATAATGCCCACACATATGGGCGTTTTGCGACACGTGTTATTATGGGGCGTTTTTCATAAATGGGTGTAGTGGGATAATGTCCAATAATGCCCCATCAATGATTACTCAATTATTATCTTTTAAAAAAATAAAACAAATAATATTAGTTGGAAGCTTCTTATTGGACAAACAAAAGTATATAAATTTACTCAGAAATGTATATAAATTTAATTAAAACTCCCAGATACAGATTCTGAACACGGGGTCGTGCTCACTGAACACGGGGCCGTGTCCAGCCTCTGTTTCCGTTTTTATTTTTGTTTTCTGATCTCGAGACTTGGTTGTGGTCTGCTGAGTGATTCTTATGGATCAATACTCAGGAGGTTACAACTACACCTATGAGGAGGATGATTATAGGGGTAATTATTGCACTAATTGTCGTAACTCACGCGCGGTTCAAAATAATCACTCATATCAACCATCCAATTCATACACATACTATGAGGAGCCCAGGTACGAGCCATCAACTTCATACACATCCTATGAAGACCAAAGGTATGAACCTCCTCCCTCATACTCATATTTTGATGAACCAATGTATGAGCCTTCATACTCATACTTTGAGGAACCAAGATACGAGCCACCACCTTCGTATGCTTATTATGACGAACCATGGCGTGAACAACCCACCTCATATGAGTATTATGAAGAACAAAACTACGAACCTTGTCCATCATATGCTTACAATGAAGAACAATGGTGCGAACCATCGACTTCATATGGGTACTATGAGGAACAAAGGGTCGAACAACCGGATTCAAGCTTAGAAAATCCCGATTCTTTTTCTATAACCGAAGTGACCGATAGCATATTAGAACACATTAGAGTTATCGATCGTTGTATAAAAGAATCTCGCGCAAGGGAAGAGGAGTCCCGCGCAAGAGAAGAATTAAAAAAAGAAGAGATAACCGAAAGTGTAAAAATGGAAGAACAAATAAGTGAAAAACCTACACATGAGTTAAACAACGAAAAAGGTGAGTCCGACAACGTTAAAATTCAAGAAGAGTCTAATTTTGAACAAATTAATCTCTTGTCACCTTCTTTTGAAAATCATTGTTTAGTACCCACTCATGCTAAGTTTTTAAAAGAGTTGAACACTAACACTAAAATTGACGAAACGGTAAGTGTTAAGTTAACTAATGATCAAACTTCGCTAATAAAAGAAGACCCATTTGAAATTAGCATTACACCGGTTCCATGTTTCTTTCAAAATTCATTTATTAGTAATGTCACAATCGATAAAGATCTTTGTGTTAACATAATGCCTAACTACATTTTCGAAAAATTAAGTATTAGTGATTTTTCTCCACTTCAAATACCCATTTTTCTATCCAATCGGAAAGTAATAAAATCAATCGGTATAGTTGAGGATGTATTGGTTCAAACAAATCAAATGGTAATCCCGACCGATTTTGTCATCCTCGATGACGCTCCTCTAATGTTGGGACGACCATTTGTAAAAACTCATGAAGCTTTGAAAAACCGGAAGTTCAACAATCTACCTCTTCAATTAGGGGCATTTAAAAGAAGTGTCGATCTCGAACGGTCAATGAAATATCCATTCGGCAATAATGACCCCCTAATTGAAGATGAAGATGAACCACCCGATACAAGTGAAGAGATTGACCACTTTGTTGAAGAAGAGGTCGCCATAGAACAAACTTTTAAAGTTCTTGATCGGAATGAGCAACCAAATAAGGAGTCTCCTAAAGACCCACCACTTGAGCTCAAAGAACTTCTAAAAGGTTTGGAATATGCTTTTCTAGACAAAGAGGGTAAATTACCTGTAATTATTTCGTCTAAATTAGATAGCTTAGAAAAAGAAAAATTAATTAGTCTTTTGAAAAAACATAAAAATGCAATAGCTTGGAAACTTGTAAACATAAAGGGAATTAGTCCTTCTATGTGCACACACAAAATTTTGATGAATGATGACTACAAATCGGTTATACAACCACAACGTCAAGTAAATCCAAATGTTCAAGAAGTGGTTAAAAACGAGGTCATCAAGTTACTTGACGCCGGACTTATCTATCCTATCTCTGATAGTCCGTGGGTAAGTCCCGTCCAAGTAGTTCCGAAGAAAGGAGGTATGACGGTAATAACTAACGAAAAGAATGAATTAATACCAACGAGAACCGTCACAGGATGGAGAGTTTGTATAGACTATAGACGATTAAATGAAGCAACAAGAAAAGACCACTTTCCTTTGCCCTCCATTGATCAAATGTTAGAAAGATTATCCGGTCATAAATTTTACTGTTTCTTGGATGGTTTTTCAGCTTACTTTCAAATCCCGATAGCACCCGAAGACCAAGAAAAGACAACTTTCACATGTCCCTATGGAACTTTTGCTTATCGACGCATGCCGTTTGGTCTATGTAATGCCCCCGCAACATTCCAACGTTGCATGGTAGCCATCTTCCATGACATGATAGAAAAGACAATGGAAGTCTTCATGGACGACTTTTCTATCTTTGGGGATTCATACGACCAATGCCTCGATAACCTTGAACGAATGCTATCCCGATGTGAGGAAACTAACCTCGCCCTTAATTGGGAAAAATGCCATTTCATGGTAACGGAAGGAATAGTACTCGGTCACAAGATCTCAAGCAAAGGAATGGAGGTGGATCGAGCCAAAATAGATACCATTTCTAGATTACCACCTCCATCCTCCGTAAGAGCTATTAGAAGTTTCCTAGGGCATGCCGGATTTTATAGGCGGTTTATCAAAGACTTTTCTAAAATCTCAAGGCCTCTAACAAAATTACTTGAAAAAGATGCCCCTTCATCTTTGACAAAGATTGCAATCAAGCATTTCTAACCTTAAAAGAAATGTTAGTCAATGCACCTATCATGATAGCGCCTGATTGGAAATTTCCTTTCGAAATCATGTGTGATGCTAGTGACTTTGCAGTTGGAGCTGTCTTGGGACAAAGAAAAGAAAAGCATTTCCACCCAATTTATTATGCTAGTAAAACACTTAATGATGCACAAGAAAATTACACAACAACTGAAAAAGAATTAATAGCTGTGGTATTTGCTTTTGATAAATTTCGTTCTTATCTTGTTCTTTCTAAAACTATAGTCTATACAGATCATGCAACCATTCGATATCTCTTCAAAAATCAGGACGCAAAACCACGTTTGATTCGGTGGATTATACTCCTCCAAGAATTTGACATTGAAATCAGAGACAAAAGAGGAGCAGAAAATACCGCAGCAGATCATCTTTCGCGCTTAGAAGACCCAGCTTTGGAGGCAACCAGGGACGAGCAAATCAATGAAAAATTTCCAACTGAGTCCCTGGAAATGGTGGAATATAAGGAGGAACCATGGTACGCCGACTACTCTAACTACCTAGCTAGCGGTATAGTCGCCAAAGGGTGGCCGCATCATCAAAGAAAAAAATTCTTTGCCAATGTAAAACACTATTTTTGGGAAGATCCATATCTTTTCAAAATGTGTGCCGACCAACTCGTCCGACGATGCGTACATGGTAGTGAAGCATGAAGAATTCTCCGCCATTGTCATGAAGGTCCGTACGGAGGGCATCATGGTGCCGCTAGTACCGCACGAAAGGTATTTGGTTCAGGATTTTATTGGCCAACCATTTACAAAGACGCCCAAAGTCTTGTCAAAATATGTGATGCTTGCCAAAGAACAGGTAATATTTCTTCCAAAAACGAAATGCCACAAAATGGCATTCTTGTTTGTGAAATTTTTGATGTGTGGGGACTCGACTTTATGGGACCTTTCCCACCATCAAAAGGAAACAAATATATACTTGTGGCGGTAGACTACTTATCTAAATGGGCCGAGGCCGAGGCACTTCCAACAAATGATGGAAGAGTCGTGGTAAGATTTCTGAAAAAATTATTCTCTCGTTTTGGCACACCTAAAGCATTAATAAGTGATAGAGGTACCCATTTTTGCAACCATCAACTTGAAATTTTTTTAACAAGATATGGGGTCTATCATCGGGTCTCAACAGCGTATCACCCTCAAACAAACGGGCAAGCCGAAGTGACTAATAGAGGTTTAAAACGAATACTCGAAAAAACCGTAGGGTTAAATAAAAAGGAATGGGCGGATAAATTAGATGATGCTTTATGGGCTTTTCGAAATGCTTATAAAACAACCATAGGTACAACCCCATATAAGCTAGTCTATGGAAAAAGTTGTCATTTGCCAGTAGAAATTGCACACAAAGCCTACTGGGCAATCAAAAATGTAAACTTAGATTTAGAATTTGCTGGTAAAAATCGATTTTGTCAATTAAATGAATTAGACGAACTTAGGAATTCTGCATACTCAAACTCTGAAATTTATAAGGAAAGAATGAAAAGTTTGCATGACAAACATATCAAACCTAATGAATTTCGGGTAGGGGATCTAGTTCTTTTGTTTAATTCACGACTTCGATTGTTTCCTGGTAAATTAAAGTCTAGGTGGTCAGGACCTTTTTCCGTCACCCATATTTTCCCACACGGTGCAGTAGAAATTAAATCTCGAAATGGGCCTCCATTCAAAGTCAATGGCCAACGGCTGAAACTTTATCAAGGATTCATTGAGGATGAAGAGGAAGAGATTTCGTTCCAAACGATGGAAGAATGAAACCAACATCATACCTAGTAAGTTACGAACGATTGAGACGACAAATAAAGCGGTAAGTTCTCCAACCAAAGCTTATGGGAAACAAGGGCACTCACACGAGCACTAAAAAAAATTCAAAACTTTGCTCGGCACGAGGCCGTGTCCGCACTGCAGTCGGGATATATCCCTTTTTTTCAAAACAGTTACTTCATTCCACACGCCCCGTTTCCCCAAAAAAGCTCTGGTTCCAGGCGATTTTTCGCAGATTTTCGACGTCTCCTATCACTCTAACAACATCAAGGTATGATTCTATCACTTTTAGTAGTTAGATTAGTTACTTGCATGTAGTTAAAACACCAAAAAATTGGGGAAAAATCTAGGGTTCTTGAAGTTCATCCGGATCGAACCTCAAATTTTTGTTTAGATTTGTCTACATTTAGTTAGATTAGGGTTATGGGAAGTAAATACACTTGTATTGTTCATAGATTCACCCGATTTCTCACAAAAACCCCAAACCCTTGTTCTTGAACCGAAAAAAAAAAGATAAAATTGATAGGGTAAACGGGTTATTTTGGGAAAAACGGCACTTAGGGTTTCATTTTCGGGGGAAACCGCGCCTATTGGACCAAAAATTTTCAAGTTTTCGAAACCGGGTCGAAAAATGGAATTTTTGAGTAACAGACGCCTAGACACGGGGCCGTGTCCGCTGAACACGGGGTCGTGTTGTAAAAACTCTCATTAAAAGTTATATTTATTTAATTAATTTGGCCAATAGGAAATTCTAATTGAGAAACCCAAGTGATTCTGAACAAACCCTAAAATTTTCAGAATTTTCAGAATCAGGATTAGGACCCCTAAAACTCAAGGGGGGGGGGGGGGTAAACCCTAATTGATAATTATCTCTAAAATGCGTTGTTAAAACTGAGAATTCACGAAAAGTTGAGTCAGCAAAGCTAGTCCCAACCGTGGCTACCCTATAACCTACTTTCAACCCTTACGGACCGTAACATTAATAGGCTTACGGTCCGTAAGCACCCTTGCGCACCGTAACAATTTTAGGCTTACGGTCCGTAAGCAATGCCAAATTTTGACTATAAATAGCAGACATTGGGACTTGAAATTTGGCATATGTTCGACGAAGAAATTCGTTTCAGAAATCGAATTACTTTCTGTTTACCACCAATTTACACACACTAATCACGAAGTGCTGCCGCAATCAGGGTAATAACTCAATCGCTATTACGATTCAACGTCCGATCGATTCTAACTATCCAACGATTGTTTAAGTGCCGCTCAAATTGAGTTATACTTTATTAATTCATCGTGATTTTGACTTGAATGTTTGAGTACTGCTCGAATTCGGACTATACTCTGTCATTCGTTGTGAATCCGCTGAATTGTTAAGTATTGCACTAATAACTCGTTGTGAGGGTTTAATCTCGTGAATTGACGTAACTGCTGTATTAGTTACTAACCTGTTATGTGTGCATTATTATTTAAATTAGGTCAATCAAGGCTAATCAGTAGGCTTATATTCTGCTCGTTAAATCTACAATGTGAGTCATTCTCTTTTTATCAAATTACTTTCAAAATCATGTTTATTTTCAAAGGTTATAATTACAGTGATTAAGTTTATGTAATCACCAAGTTACAGCCAGTATGTGGGGTTTTGTATACATTACTTGATAATCTTCACCATTGGACAACGAGTTAGCCAAGGGGTGATATGACCATAGTCACAGACACCATTGGATGAATGGGCCAATGGGTCGAGTGACAATTACTGTGGGTAGTTGGTTTGATATCTGAAACATTGTAATTTCTCTTAATACTGTAAATTATAACAAATGTGTCATTTTATTAAAAAGAATGATTCACTAAGTATTTCCCTGCTGACAAAACCTTTTTCAAACATGTTTCAGGTGATCTGTTGTGAGCACAGGAAAAGTGCCGTGGAGCACTACAAGCTTAGAAAAGTGGCTCAATGTAAATAAATAAAGAAACATGTTTTAAGAAATAAAGATTTCCCAGTGAAATCACTTTATTGTAAATTATGCTATTTATCCCTATATTATATATATATATATATACGAGCAGTTTTAATATTAATCGATCTTGTTTAAAAAGACTTCCGCTGTCACTTAATTAGATAACATCGGATTTCCTGCCTCGCGGCTCTGGACCGGATCAAACCGGGGCCAAGGGCCTTGACACGTGTCCAGCCCACTGTTTGCAGTTTTATCCGAAAATATTTCTGTTTCATGCTAACTTTTGGTGTATTCTTTCAGATGGCTAGGAAGTTCACAAGATTTAACGCCAATGAGCTCGATGCTAGAGCCCGATACGAGATACTTCAAACAAGGCCAGAGGGATACCCGAGGCAAGCATGCACGGACTTGCTAACCTTGGTGAATCAAATCGACCGCTTCAACAACATTGTCACGGGACCACTCAGAGTCGCCCTAACAACTCGACTCCGTTCCGTCCATGAATGCACTTTGGAATTCTATAGCACCTTCGCATTCAACTCAAGGTGCGACCCGTTCGACAATGACGGGGTGTCATTTCGATGTGGCGGAACGAGGTACTCGATCTCTATGGCACAATTTGGGTCGACTGTCGGGTTGATAATCTTCACCATTGGACAACGAGTTAGCCAAGGGGTGATATGACCATAGTCACAGACACCATTGGACGAATGGGCCAATGGGCCGAGTGACAATTACTGTGGGTAGTTGGTTTGATATCTGAAACATTGTAATTTCTCTTAATACTGTAAATTATAACAAATGTGTCATTTTATTAAAAAGAATGATTCACTCAGTATTTCCCTGCTGACAAAACCTTTTCAAACATGTTTCAGGTGATCTGTTGTGAGCACAGGAAAAGTGTCGTGGAGCACTACAAGCTTAGAAAAGTGGCTCAATGTAAATAAATAAAGAAACATGTTTTGAGAAATAAAGATTTCCCAGTGAAATCACTTTATTGTAAATTATGGGATTTATCCCTATATTATATATATAAACGAGCAGTTTTAATATTAATCGATCCTGTTTAAAAAGACTTCCGCTGTCACTTAATTAGATACCATCGGATTTCCTGCCTCGCGGCTCTGGACCGGGTCAAACCGGGGCCAAGGGCCGTGACAGGAAAAGGTGGTATCAGAGCCACTGATTTAAGCTTACTATTGATTTTAGCCTATTAAAATAATTGAGAAATTTAATTGCTATTCTGTGAAAATATGTTTTATTAACTGATTAATTGTTGAGTTACAGTATGGGTAAACAAAAGATTTCTGCTATCTATCATAAATTAGATACTGCAACCACAGAAAAAGGAACCTCTTCCTCCAAACACCTAGCAGATCTAGAAGAAGGGATTTTTGTCCGTAAAGCAAATTATGAAAATCCTCTTTCCCAAGATAAAAGAAATTCGATTCTTAGAAAGGGACAGGAGAAAATAAAGAAACTCCAAGTCAAGAAAGTGAGGTTTAATTCAGAAATCCAGGAAATAGGCAATAGGTCACCTTGGGAAGACACATTAGATGAAAAATGGGCAAACCTTTATATGCTAGCCACTGTAGCAGAGAATGCAAACCTCTAAACTATTAATAAGTCTGGTCTAGTAGAAATTAATACCCAGTAAATAAATAAAGTATAGTGTGTTCTCTTTCCTATGATCTTTTGTACAAATCAGTATGCAATAAACTTTAATGTTTATTTGTAAAACTTTGTTCCAAAGTTTTAACTTAGCATTTTTGTGCATTTTGCATATATGCTATCCAGCATGAGTGAGATATCGGAAGCATTTCAGAATCTCAACCTCTACCCAGTACCAATTGAAGTCTCCCACGACTTTACTGGTTATATTGCTGACATAGAGGAACCCATGGAATTCCAAGCTCCACCGCTGGAAAAAGCAAAACTTAAAAAGAAAAGAAGATATGTAGGATGGAGGAAAGTGCGCAGGAGAAAGCCAGTTACTAGGAAACTCCCCAAAATAGAAAACCCAATAGACAAAGGAAAAAGAATCGAAATCGGAGAAAGTTCTAATCCAGCAGAAATAGAAATCCAGAAAGATTCTAAACAAAAAGGAATAGAAATTGGAGAGAGCTCCAGACAAACTGAAGAAATCACATTCCAAGAAGAAATAGACCGTCTACTGGCAAATTGTGATGTCATTAGCCCTATCCATAATAATCTATATCCTTATCTAGAAACCCAACTTCCTGTAAATCTAGAACCAGTTATTCCAGACCCACTAATCCACACTCGACCTTTAGGCCAAATGGAAGAATGGTGGACAAATGACTGGCAATTCGAAAATATCATCAACAGTCCTTATTCTTTCCTTCCACAGTTTGATCCAGAACCTATCCCCAATCCTCCAATGAGCAACGAAAACTTAGCCGAACTCCGTCTGTTCGGTGAAGAGCTGATAGGAACAGGGAATAGGATCCGGGAAATAGGGGAACAAATTTCCTGGAAATACGACGAAAGGGAGCGTCGCTACTAAACTGCCAGTTGACCAAAGAATAGTGGGGTTGGGAAAAATGTCTGTATAATAATAATAATAATAGTTAAATATAACTCTGTAAAACGGGAAATAAAACATTGTAAGATAAACAGTGTGTATGGATGCCTATATAATATATAAAGCAAAATAGAAGTCGAAACATCGACAATTTTGGATACATATATCTGTGTTGTAAGATTTTATGTGCTTCTGTGTAATTGTTTTATTTACAATCATTTGATACTAATAGTTATATTTATAATAATTATCAGATGGAAAATGTTGGTAATGAACCAGTTAATGAAGGGAATCAATCTGAACAAAATCAGGAAAACCAGTATATGACTAGACAAGATATTGAAAATATTGTGGCTCAAGGGATAGCTAATGCTATTCCAGCATTCGTTGCTGCTATAAAGAATCCAATCGAACCACAACAAATCGTTCTTAGTAAACGTACTCAGGAAGATAATTTTAGTCATAGCGTAAATGGAGGCGGCAATCATGACGATAATAATCCACGACAGGCTCCACCTCCTAAGAAAATGAAAGCTGCAACACCTGGTTGCACTTTCAAAGAATTTCTTGCTTGCAAACCTGCTGAATTTGCAGGCAACGAAGGAGCAACTGCAGTACTGCGTTGGTTAGAGAAAACCGAAGCAGTAATTGCAATAAGTAAGTGTTCTGAAGAAGATCAGGTTATGTATGCATCAAATTTGTTCAAAGAAGGGGCACTAGAATGGTGGAACACGGTGCTACAATCAAAAGGAAGAAGGATGGCTTATGCTATGAAATGGGAAGAATTTAAAATTCTTGTAGAAAGAAAATATTGTCCTGAATATGAAAAGGAACAAATGGCAAATAAATTCCTAAACCATCGTATGATAGGAGTAGAGTGTCGCGGTTATACTTCGACATTCTTTGAATATGCTAGAGTGGTACCAACACTGGCTTCGCCAGAACCGTTACTCATTTCTCGTTACATTTGGGGATTAATTAGTGAAATCCGTAACATTGTTAAAGCTGCGAGACCTCGCACTATTGACGATGCTGTGGAACTAGCTAATACCCTAACTGATGAACTAGTGCGAACAAGAGAAGAAGATCGAAAGAAGGACTTAGCTCAGAAAATTACCCAAGGATTTCGTACGGGTAATAATAGCAACTTCAAAAGAAGAGGAACAGGGCAACCCTCAAATCCGCCATTCTGCAGAAATTGCAAAAGGAAACATTTTGGAAGATGTAATATAATTTTGCAACTTTTGCAAAATGACAGGACATCGTGAAGAAAACTGTAGGAAGAAATCCACAATTTGTTATAATTGTGGAGAAACTGGACATTTCAGGCCAGATTGCCCGAAATTGGTCAAACCAGCAGATAACAAAACTAAACCAGCAGATGGAGGTACAAAGAAGAATGTCAGAGCATTCCAGCTAACTACTCAGGAGGCAGAACTCATCCCAGATGTGATAGCGGGTACGTTTTTAGTTTACAACGTATACGCAAAAGTATTATTTGACTCTGGTGCAAACCAAAGTTTTATAAATACTTCATTTTGCCAACCTCTTAACTTACCCTTAACCACCCTTAGGCAAATTTTTACAGTCGAAACGGCAGATGGGAATTCTGTTAACATAAATAAGGTTTTGCAAGAAGGAAAAATAGAATTGCTAGGCCATAAGTTTTCTGCAAACCTGTTACCTATGAAGTTAGCCGAATTCGATATTGTGTTAGGAATGGATTGGTTAATAGCTAACCATGCTCGAATTCTCTGTGATAAGAATTCCATAGAAATTCAAGCACCTACTGGAGAAGTAATTAGGATTACATGAGATAAACCATGAAAGCCCATGAAGTTCATATCAGTAATGAAAGTTGCTAATTATGAACGAAAACAAGGAATAGTATATATGATTTCAGTAATCATTAGTACTAAGGGTAAAGAACTTAAGGAGATTCCTGTAGTCTCAGAATATCCGGATGTATTCCCAGAAGATTTACCGGGATTACCTCCAGATAGGGAAGTAGAATTTAGGATTCATCTAATTCCAGGAACTACACCGATAGCCAAAGCACCTTATCGGTTAGCACCCACAGAAATGTTAGAACTAAAAACGCAATTAGATGAATTATTAAGCAAAGGATTTATACAACCTAGTTCATCCCCTTGGGGAGCACCAGTGTTGTTTGTGAAAAAGAAAGATGGATCGATGAGAATGTGTATCGATTATAGAGAACTGAATAAGGTTACAATTAAGAATCGATACCCATTACCTAGGATTGATGATCTATTTGATCAACTTCAAGGTGCTAGGTATTTTCCTAAGATAGACTTAAGATCCGGATATCACCAGTTGAAAGTACAAGAAGAAGACATACCTAAAACTGCTTTCAGAACTAGGTATGGTCATTATGAGTTTACAGTCATGCCCTTTGGGTTAACAAATGCACCTACTGCATTCATGGACATGATGAATAGGATCTGTAAACCATACTTGGATAAATTTGTAATCGTATTCATTGACGATATACTTATTTATTCCAAAAGTCCGGAAGAACATTGCGAGCACTTGCATGTACTCTTAACTTTGTTAAGAAAGGAAAAACTTTATGCCAAATTCTCGAAGTGTGAATTTTGGTTAAAAGAAGTGCAATTCCTAGGACATATGGTGAATCACGAAGGTATTCATGTAGATCCTGCTAAAATAGAAGCAATCACCAAATGGAAGGTTCCACAAACAGCAATGGAAATAAGAAGTTTTATAGGTTTAGCTGGGTACTATAGACGGTTTATTAAGGATTTTTCCAAGATAGCCGTACCATTAACTAAGTTAACCTGTAAAGCCACTAAGTTTGAATGGGGACAAAAGCAAGAAGAAGCCTTTAGAATATTGAAGCAGAAATTAACAAATGCACCAATTTTAGCATTGCCCGAAGGAACAGAAGATTTTGAAGTATATTGTGATGCTTCAAAATTAGGATTCGGATGTGTGTTGATGCAGCGCAAGAAGGTAATTGCGTATGCCTCTCGGCAGTTGAAAAAGCACGAGGAGAATTATACGACTCATGACTTAGAACTAGGAGCCGTAATTTTTGCCCTTAAGATTTGGAGACATTATCTTTACGGAAGTAAATTTACTGTCTACACAGACCACAAAAGTTTAAAATATATATTTGGGCAAAAAGAGTTAAACATGAGGCAAAGGAGATGGATGGAAATCCTAAGTGACTACGACTGTGATATTCAGTATCACGAAGGAAAGGCAAATGTAGTTGCAGATGCCTTAAGTCGTAAGTATTATGAGAAACAACGACGAGTTCGTGCTCTCAGATTAAATCTACAAATAGATTTAATGGAACAATTGAAGAATGTTCAAGTTACAGCAATCAAGGATGATGCTTAAGGAATGAAAGGACGAATGAAGGAATTTGAACAAGGAGCAGATGGAATTTGGAGATTCCACAAAAGTAGAATTTGGGTACCTAAGCAGGGAGATTTAAGACCTAAGATTTTAGAAGAAGCTCATAAATCTAGGTATACTATGCACCCAGGAAACAATAAAATGTACCAAGATTTAAGAAAGAATTTTTGGTGGATAGGCATGAAAAAAGATATAACACGATATGTTTCTAAATGTCTTACTTGTTCACAAGTTAAGGCAGAACATCAGAAACCCTCAGGTTTACTACAACAATTGGAAATGCCAGTATGAAAATGGGAACTTATAACAATGGATTTTGTTACTAAATTACCCAAAACCAGAAAAGGTAATGATGCGATTTGGGTAATTGTGGATCGATTAACCAAATCAGCTCACTTTCTACCAATGAAAGAAACCTTTAGCATGGAAAGACTGGCTAAATTGTATGTAGATGAAGTTGTATCCCTACATGGAGTCCCACTCTCCATTGTTTCGGATAGGGATAGTCGTTTTACTTCTCATTTCTGGAAAAGTTTCCAGCAAGCTATGGGAACTTGACTCAATCTGAGTACTGCATATCATCCCCAAACAGACGGACAAAGTGAAAGGACAATCCAAACTCTGGAAGACATGCTCCGAGCATGTGTAACAGATTTTGGTGGAAATTGGGATGATCACTTACCTCTGATTGAATTCTCCTACAATAACAGTTATCATTCAAGTATTGAAGCTGCTCCATTTGAAGCACTGTATGGAAGAAAGTGCAGAACTCCAGTATGTTGGGCAGAAATAAGAGAAAATCAATTAGCAGGTCCGGAGATAGTACAAGAAACAACCGACAAGATTACTCAAATCAAGGAAAGATTGAAGACGGCTCGAGATCGCCAAAAGAGTTATGCAGACAATAGATGCAGGCCGTTAGAATTCCAAGTAGGAGATAAAGTACTATTGAAAGTTTCTCCTTGGAAAGGAGTAGTTAGATTCGGAAAGAAAGGAAAGTTAAGTCTAAGGTACGTAGGACCATTTTCAGTAATCCAACGTATAGGACCAGTTGCTTATCGGTTACAACTACCAGAAGAATTAGCTGGAGTACATGATGTATTTCATATATCCAATCTCAAGAAATGATTATCAGATGAATCACTGGTAGTACCTCTTCAAGATATAGAGGTAAACGAAAAGCTAAAATTTTTTGAGAAACCTCTTCAAATTGAGGATCGAAAGATCAAGTTTCTCAAACGTAAACGACTGGTTTTAGTCAAAGTCAGATGGGATTCAAAAAGAGGAGCTGAATACACTTGGGAGCTGGAATCAGAAATGAAGAGAAAATATCCTCATTTATTCCAGTAAATCTCGAGGACGAGATTTTTATTAAGGTGGGGAGAATGTAACAACTCTCATTAAAAGTTATATTTATTTAATTAATTTGGCCAATAGGAAATTCTAATTGAGAAACCCAAGTGATTCTGAACAAACCCTAAAATTTTCAGAATTTTCAGAATCAGGATTAGGACCCCTAAAACTCAAGGGGGGGGGGGGGTAAACCCTAATTGATAATTATCTCTAAAATGCGTTGTTAAAACTGAGAATTCACGAAAAGTTGAGTCAGCAAAGCTAGTCCCAACCGTGGCTACCCTATAACCTACTTTCAACCCTTACGGACCGTAACATTAATAGGCTTACGGTCCGTAAGCACCCTTGCGCACCGTAACAATTTTAGGCTTACGGTCCGTAAGCAATGCCAAATTTTGACTATAAATAGCAGACATTGGGACTTGAAATTTGGCATATGTTCGACGAAGAAATTCGTTTCAGAAATCGAATTACTTTCTGTTTACCACCAATTTACACACACTAATCACGAAGTGCTGCCGCAATCAGGGTAATAACTCAATCGCTATTACGATTCAACGTCCGATCGATTCTAACTATCCAACGATTGTTTAAGTGCCGCTCAAATTGAGTTATACTTTATTAATTCATCGTGATTTTGACTTGAATGTTTGAGTACTGCTCGAATTCGGACTATACTCTGTCATTCGTTGTGAATCCGCTGAATTGTTAAGTATTGCACTAATAACTCGTTGTGAGGGTTTAATCTCGTGAATTGACGTAACTGCTGTATTAGTTACTAACCTGTTATGTGTGCATTATTATTTAAATTAGGTTAATCAAGGCTAATCAGTAGGCTTATATTCTGCTCGTTAAATCTACAATGTGAGTCATTCTCTTTTTATCAAATTACTTTCAAAATCATGTTTATTTTCAAAGGTTATAATTACAGTGATTAAGTTTATGTAATCACCAAGTTACAGCCAGTATGTGGGGTTTTGTATACATTACTTGATAATCTTCACCATTGGACAACGAGTTAGCCAAGGGGTGATATGACCATAGTCACAGACACCATTGGATGAATGGGCCAATGGGTCGAGTGACAATTACTGTGGGTAGTTGGTTTGATATCTGAAACATTGTAATTTCTCTTAATACTGTAAATTATAACAAATGTGTCATTTTATTAAAAAGAATGATTCACTAAGTATTTCCCTGCTGACAAAACCTTTTTCAAACATGTTTCAGGTGATCTGTTGTGAGCACAGGAAAAGTGCCGTGGAGCACTACAAGCTTAGAAAAGTGGCTCAATGTAAATAAATAAAGAAACATGTTTTAAGAAATAAAGATTTCCCAGTGAAATCACTTTATTGTAAATTATGCTATTTATCCCTATATTATATATATATATATATATACGAGCAGTTTTAATATTAATCGATCTTGTTTAAAAAGACTTCCGCTGTCACTTAATTAGATAACATCGGATTTCCTGCCTCGCGGCTCTGGACCGGATCAAACCGGGGCCAAGGGCCTTGACACGTGTCCAGCCCACTGTTTGCAGTTTTATCCGAAAATATTTCTGTTTCATGCTAACTTTTGGTGTATTCTTTCAGATGGCTAGGAAGTTCACAAGATTTAACGCCAATGAGCTCGATGCTAGAGCCCGATACGAGATACTTCAAACAAGGCCAGAGGGATACCCGAGGCAAGCATGCACGGACTTGCTAACCTTGGTGAATCAAATCGACCGCTTCAACAACATTGTCACGGGACCACTCAGAGTCGCCCTAACAACTCGACTCCGTTCCGTCCATGAATGCACTTTGGAATTCTATAGCACCTTCGCATTCAACTCAAGGTGCGACCCGTTCGACAATGACGGGGTGTCATCTCGATGTGGCGGAACGAGGTACTCGATCTCTATGGCACAATTTGGGTCGACTGTCGGGTTGTATGCGGAAGAGGATGCGGGAAACGAAGAAAATACTGGAGGAATGAGAGAGATTGGTGAAAACGAACGCCAAGCTATTTGGGCTCAGATTGGTGAAGGGTACTACAATCCGAGCAGCACTAAGAGTACAAAGCTGAGGGATCCGCTCTACAGATACATCCATAGGCTCCTCGGCTACTCTCTTAGCCAAAGGCATGATAGTAGTGTCGTCGTTGGGTTAAGAGATTTGGTTGTCCTCCACTGCATCCACAACCGCAGGCCGCTCGATGTCCCGTTCCTCATGCTCCGAAACATGCATCATAACCGCCTTGCTAGTGCACCGACTCCTATCTTCTTTGGGGGGATGGGTGTACCGTATCTTTAGGCACTTCGCCCACATACCTAGGTCATTTGAGAGGAGCCCATGGTCGGGTATGGTAGATATACACATATGCCGCTCAATGAACCTGATTTATGAGGCGGAGGACGGGACGGTGAGCTTTCAAAGGATGCAAGGTCATGCATGGAACCCGCAAGAAGCACTGGTCCTCCAAGCTCCGCAACATCATCAGTATCAATACCAACCCCAAGGTGATCCGGGCCAATCCTCCTCAGGAGGCGGTTTTCCTAATTTCCAAAGTTTGCATGATTTGTTGCAGGAAAACCTTATGTGCACCAGGAACACTTATAACATGGCGAGCAACACGTACCACCGGGTCGGAGCTATCGAAAGAAACATATCCGACATCCAAGATGATGTTGGATATATACGAGACCACATTGCACGCCATGGAGGGGATGATGACGATGATGATGCCATGGAATAAGCGGGAGGAGCGGAGGAAGAGGAGGTTGTTTGATGGTTCCCAGGTTAACCCTTTTTCCACTCTTGAACAATTGATGGCCTGCGTGCCAAGTGTTGAACAATTTGCTTTCCTTAACTTCTTTTATTTTCTGCATTTTTTTTGTTTTAACTTTGACATGGATGTTGAATATTGGTAAAAAGTAGGATGTTTGCTATGGTATGGTATGGTGTCTATTGATTAAGCAGGTACATACGAGGCTTAGAGTGCTAAACATTAGTACTACTAAGGCCGGGACAGGGAAACCGACGAAAGAAACCTGTTTTTTCAACTTTGCAGACTGTCCACACGGGGCCGTGTCCACCCGACACGCCCCCGTGCCCACTCTCCTAAACCTGCTGTTTGTATTTATTCTGCAGACCTTGACAGACACGGGGTCATGTCCAACCAACACGCCCCCGTGTTCACCTTCTGTAAGTTTTCGTTACTGGCACCTGAGCACGGGGCCGTGTTCAATCAACACGGGGTCGTGCCCAGGTAACCAGTAACACAAATTTTTTTCTTTTTACACCTTTTTACACATTAAATCAACCTAAAAACTTATTTTTTTGGGACACATTGAGGACAATGTGTAATTTAAGTGTGTGGGGGGGGGGGGATGCTAAAACCTTGAATCTTGCAAGTCCTAAACACAAGCCTTACACAAAACTCTATTGGAACCGCTAATCACTCATTTTTTTTACTTGTCTAGGTTTAACTCGGGAAATTCAAGTTCTAAAAAAGGTTATATTTTTACAAATTTACAACCGATAGCGTCGTGATAAAAAGAACCAACATAAGAAAATTATGAAAAGGCATGACAAGCTTAGTTAAAATTTGATTATATATACTTGATCACATAAAAACCCATTCCCACAAAAGTGAGTTTTGAGCCTTTATTGAGCATACAATTACATATTATTAGAACTAAATGCTCATTTTTCGTTTCTTGTGTGAATAGCCGTTTGGTTCTTACGACTCTAGAACTTGCCATGACGATACATTCCCGGTCCTTACCAACTTAAAACCCGAGTAAGTAAATGATGGAGGCATTAGGACTAAACTTTTTTATTTCTACACCATTATTTTTCTTTTTTCTTACCACCTACCCAAAATCCCCCTAGTTAGCCCCTTTGAGCCTAAACCTTTTCATTTCATAACCCAAACAAAACACCCTTTTTACCCACCAAAACCTTTTTCATTTTTACCCCTTTGTTTTAGTAACAAGTTCGATTTTTCGTATGATAAAAAAAATTGATGATGAAGCAAAAGAAAATAAACAAACAAGTTCATCAAAAATAACTTTGTTTGAATAAATAGCTTCATCAAAAATAAAAGTTACAAAAATAGAAAGTCATACGAAAACCGACACTTGTTACGCTTTTCGCCCTTTTTCCACAAAGTCCTCTTGATATTTACAAAGGTATATAAGTTAAAAAGGAGGAGGATTGATTGCTTGGCAAGCCTATGGTAGGAGTAAGTTCCATGCCGCTCTCGAGTGATCCACAAAAATACATTTTCGGCCGAGTGTTGAGTGATCCCCGTGAGGTATGTGAACTTGTATATAAATAGAATTTTAAAGAGGCATGTTATGCCCTAATAAGTAATTTATCTTATGAAAAGTTTTAAATAAATCATGACGAATAGGATTGTAAATAAATAAAAATAAAACTATATAAAGAATCTTGGAAATCCCGATACTCTACGACAAGCCCAAAAAAAAAAAAAAAAAACCTTCTTTCCTACCCATTCCATTTGGGAGTGTAATAGCCACATATTAAAGAGTTTTGCTTGAGGACAAGCAAAGATTCAAGTGTGGGGGTATTTGATGTGTTAAAAATGCAACATATAAATTTCATCAAATGAGGCATAAAACTAACCCTTTTTTAGTACTAATGTTGGAAAAAGTGTGCTTTTGTCTTCCTTTTGTATTTTCAGGATTAAATGAGCTCAAATTAACAAAAGAATCAAAAAGACATCAAAATCTAACATAAATACAAGAAAAGGAACAAGACGTGGCATGCCCGACCCCACGACACCATCTTCCCAAGCAAAACAAGAGATCAGAAGCCTGAACACGCCCCGTGCTCAGCCAGCACGGGGGCGTGCCCAAGTGCCAGCAGAAAAAACAAAGTGGTAGAAGCTTCTATTGCCCACCACGGGGCCGTGCTCAGCGGACACGGGGCCGTGGTCAACTATAAGATTCGCACAATCCAGCAAATCTGCATAGTACAAAGATTCTTCTGCACCACGGGGTCGTGCTTAGCGGACACGGGGGCGTGGTAAACTAAAAAGACAAAACAACATTAAATGAAGAAAGAGAAGGATGTGGACACGGGGCCGTGCCCGAGCTTCTGTTCAGCCTATAAATAGAAGTGCTTGGCTCAAGCTCAAACCATCCCTTGGCACACCACCTCTCTCACACTTCACCCACCACCACCATAACACCATCATCCACCACCATCGTCCATTGTCCATCGTAGAGTGTGTGAGTCGTCTCGGGATCCAAGATTGATCGTAAGAGTTCTTGACAATCAAGGCCATGTTTTCCTAAGTCTCTTACATCACTTGGTGAAGACAAAGTGTCTAGTGTAATACTTTTTATTTCTAATCTTTTGCACTTTTTACTTGGTTTTGTATTAATGACTTTAATAACTAGTTGCTTATGTTGAAGGTGATCTTTCCTTATCGTTTGTCCGTGGTGTCTTGGCATTATTTTACTGTCTATATAAAATAAAAGATTTTCACCATTCATATCTCCACAGTCTATATGGAGGTATGTTGGCTACCTGGTCGGGGGTTAAGGGAACGGTTTGGTAAAGGTCTTGCCATTGTTCAGTGTTTAGAGGTCCTGCAATGGACCTGGGTCAAATTTAGTAGGACCTCCTTCAATACTTAACAATATTGGATGACGGGGGTCCAAACTCTTTGATCCCCTCATAAGTTAACTACTATTAATACTATAACCCGGCTATTTAGGACTATATCCCTGCTGACTCAGACTACTTAGTCGAGGGTAACGTCACCTCCAAAAGAGGGGCCTACCATAATTTGCATTAATAACTTAATTAATTATCTTCCAATAATCCACCCTTTTAGGATTGTATCCTTGCTGACTCAAACTACTGGGGTGAGGGTAACGTTACCTTCAAAAGAGGGGCCTACTACAATAACTAAAATAATATCTTAAATATGTGCAAAAGTGCGGAAATAATCAAAGGTTACACTAGATACGAGTCGGAACCAAGTGATTCATCTTGTCTATCTGTTTTTCTTTTTATTTTATTTTTCAGCATTTAGTTAGTTTTTATTTTTCTTAGTTAAAAACATTTTTCTAAACTTTTTATTTTGATTAGACATTGAGGGTAAACCGGTACTAAAAGCTCTTGTGTCCTTGGACGACCTCGGTATCTTGCCAACACTATACTACGCTCACGATGGGTGCACTTGCCCATATGTGTGTTTAGTGTTAGTAAAATATCGTGTTTTATAAATTTAAACTTGGCTAAAAATAAGTGTTAAAGGGGCTTAAAATATACACCTAATATATAACACTTCACACGCATCAGAGGCTGATCATCTTATTTCTAGGATAAGGCGCGGTTTTGTAACACTGTGGAAATACTATGATACTGTTCTGTAAGCCCGGTTAAAATTTTGATCACCCACATGTTGTCATCAACAGGTGAGCCTACGGCTTTCAGCTGATCAGTGAGATGTTTCGCCCGCTGACAATAGTCGGACATGGAAGAGAAGCCATCGAGACTAAGGTGTGCGAACTCCTGACCAAGAAAGACAACCCGGATAGTTTTATTGTCATTAAACTGGTTCTTCAAAGCGGTCCAGGCTTCGTAAGCCGTTTGTACAGGGGATAAGATGATGTGAAGAAGAGTGGGGGAGATAGTCGCATAAATCCATTGAAGTACGACTGCATCTATACGCTGCCACAGGGCTGCGTCGGCAGATTCCGCGGCCTTTTTTGGGTCCGTGGAGGAGGAAGTGGCGGACTCCGGGCGAGGGCTGAGATGATCAAGAACCTCGAACACTTGGCATTGAACTTTGAATAGGGTTGACCAGGTTGTGTAGTGGGCCGAATCGTTCTCGAGAGTGATCGGAACGTGGGTTTTGATGTTTGAGACCGCAAGCGCCGAGTGAGATTTGATGTCCATGAGGGAAGAAGAAACAGAGGGTAGTAGGAGAAGAAGCAGAAGGTTGAGGAAGGCAGAATCGGAGGGGGTAACCGGCGGCGGTCAAGGGGAATTAGGGTAGGAGGATCGAGAGGCGTGTGATACCATATAGGAATTAATATTTCATTGCCTTCTCTCATTAAACAACATCAATATATATAGTACAAACAGAATCTCCTATTAAAAAGGAGATATCCTATGATAATTATGTAGAATCAATTCCTAAACGATAAATATTCTATTAGTTTGTATAGAGCTTTAATAAAATTTGTATTGTTTGTGGAGTTATCCCAATAATGATGCCTTTCAAGTTTCAACACATTCTATAAATTTTCGAAACATCAGAAATGTATATAAATTTTGGATTTATTTTTTTACAATAATGTAATTAGTCAAAGTATTTACATTGGTTTATTTTTAAGAAGGTCAAGACCTTACTTTTTTAAGTTGCTCGATTATTTGGATGTAGAAACCTTTGGAAACAACTAGTCACCAGCCAAACACTTCCAACAGTAAAAAAATAATAAAAAAAAAAACAAAAACCAACTCCGCCGATCGATGGTGAATAGCGATCATCTATCCAACCTTTTATGTCTTTGTTTTTTGCATTATATATGCAAGACTTCAATCTATTTTGCTTTACCTTTTGAGAGCCTTAACAATATCTAGATTAAGAGGTTCATCAAGATAAGTTACTGTGACTTTTATTTACTGTAAATAATTATTACCAACTTTGTATGTGTAACTTGTCAGTCGTGATTTACTACCTAACTAGTAAAAAGCGAAGGTGAAATTAATAGCATGTGACCATGTGTAGTGGTACATATGAATAATGCCCACACATATGGGCGTTTTGCGACACGTGTTATTATGGGGCGTTTTTCATAAATGGGTGTAGTAGGATAATGTCCAATAATGCCACATCAATGATTACTCAATTATTATCTTTTAAAAAAATAAAACAAATAATATTAGTTGGAAGCTTCTTATTGGACAAACAAAAGTATATAAATTTAGTCAGAAATGTATATAAATTTAATTAAAACGCCCAGATACAGATTCTGAACACGGGGTCGTGCTCACTGAACACGGGACCGTGTCCAGCCTCTGTTTCCGTTTTTATTTTTGTTTTCTGATCTCGAGACTTGGTTGTGGTCTGCTGAGTGATTCTTATGGATCAATACTCAGGAGGTTACAACTACACCTATGAGGAGGATGATTATAGGGGTAATTATTGCACTAATTGTCGTAACTCACGCGCGGTTCAAAATAATCACTCATATCAACCATCCAATTCATACACATACTATGAGGAGCCCAGGTACGAGCCATCAACTTCATACACATCCTATGAAGACCAAAGGTATGAACCTCCTCCCTCATACTCATATTTTGATGAACCAAGGTATGAGCCTTCATACTCATACTTTGAGGAACCAAGATACGAGCCACTACCTTCGTATGCTTATTATGAGGAACCATGGCGTGAACAACCCACCTCATATGAGTATTATGAAGAACAAAACTACGAACCTTGTCCATCATATGCTTACAATGAAGAACAATGGTGCGAACCATCGACTTCATATGGGTACTATGAGGAACAAAGGGTCGAACAACCGGATTCAAGCTTAGAAAATCCCGATTCTTTTTCTATAACCGAAGTGACCGATAGCATATTAGAACACATTAGAGTTATCGATCGTTGTATAAAAGAATCTCGCGCAAGGGAAGAGGAGTCCCGCGCAAGAGAAGAATTAAAAAAAGAAGAGATAACCGAAAGTGTAAAAATGGAAGAACAAATAAGTGAAAAACCTACACATGAGTTAAACAACGAAAAAGGTGAGTCCGACAACGTTAAAATTCAAGAAGAGTCTAATTTTGAACAAATTAATCTCTTGTCACCTTCTTTTGAAAATCATTGTTTAGTACCCACTCATGCTAAGTTTTTAAAAGAGTTGAACACTAACACTAAAATTGACGAAACGGTAAGTGTTAAGTTAACTAATGATCAAACTTCGCTAATAAAAGAAGACCCATTTGAAATTAGCATTACACCGGTTCCATGTTTCTTTCAAAATTCATTTATTAGTAATGTCACAATCGATAAAGATCTTTGTGTTAACATAATGCCTAACTACATTTTCGAAAAATTAAGTATTAGTGATTTTTCTCCACTTCAAATACCCATTTTTCTATCCAATCGGAAAGTAATAAAATCAATCGGTATAGTTGAGGATGTATTGGTTCAAACAAATCAAATGGTAATCACGACCGATTTTGTCATCCTCGATGACGCTCCTCTAATGTTGGGACGACCATTTGTAAAAACTCATGAAGCTTTGAAAAACCGGAAGTTCAACAATCTACCTCTTCAATTAGGGGCATTTAAAAGAAGTGTCGATCTCGAACGGTCAATGAAATATCCATTCGGCAATAATGACCCCCTAATTGAAGATGAAGATGAACCACCCGATACAAGTGAAGAGATTGACCACTTTGTTGAAGAAGAGGTCGCCATTGAACAAACTTTTAAAGTTCTTGATCGGAATGAGCAACCAAATAAGGAGTCTCCTAAAGACCCACCACTTGAGCTCAAAGAACTTCCAAAAGGTTTGGAATATGCTTTTCTAGACAAAGAGGGTAAATTACCTGTAATTATTTCGTCTAAATTAGATAGCTTAGAAAAAAAAAATTAATTAGTCTTTTGAAAAAACATAAAAATGCAATAGCTTGGAAACTTGTAGACATAAAGGGAATTAGTCCTTCTATGTGCACACACAAAATTTTGATGAATGATGACTACAAATCGGTTATACAACCACAACGTCGAGTAAATCCAAATGTTCAAGAAGTGGTTAAAAAGGAGGTCATCAAGTTACTTGACGCCGGACTTATCTATCCTATCTCCGATAGTCTGTGGGTAAGTCCCGTCCAAGTAGTTCCGAAGAAAGGAGGTATGACGGTAATAACTAACGAAAAGAATGAATTAATACCAACGAGAACCGTCACAGGATGGAGAGTTTGTATAGACTATAGACGATTAAATGAAGCAACAAGAAAAGACCACTTTCCTTTGCCCTTCATTGATCAAATGTTAGAAAGATTATCCGGTCATAAATTTTACTGTTTCTTGGATGGTTTTTCAGGTTACTTTCAAATCCCGATAGCACCCGAAGACCAAGAAAAGACAACTTTCACATGTCCCTATGGAACTTTTGCTTATCGACGCATGTCGTTTGTTCTATGTAATGCCCCTGCAACATTCCAACGTTGCATGGTAGCCATCTTCCATGACATGATAGAAAAGACAATGGAAGTCTTCATGGACGAATTTTCTATCTTTGGGGATTCATACGACCAATGCCTCGATAACCTTGAACGAATGCTATCCCGATGTGAGGAAACTAACCTCGCCCTTAATTGGGAAAAATGCCATTTCATGGTAACGGAGGGAATAGTACTCGGTCACAAGATCTCAAGCAAAGGAATGGAGGTGGATCGAGCCAAAATAGATACAATTTCTAGATTACCACCTCCATCCTCCGTAAGAGCTATTAGAAGTTTCCTAGGGCATGCCGGATTTTATAGGCGGTTTATCAAAGACTTTTCTAAAATCTCAAGGCCCCTAACAAAATTACTTGAAAAAGATGCCCCCTTCATCTTTGACAAGGATTGCAATCAAGCATTTCTAACCTTAAAAGAAATGTTAGTCAATGCACCTATCATGATAGCGCCTGATTGGAAATTTCCTTTCGAAATCATGTGTGATGCTAGTGACTTTGCAGTTGGAGTTGTCTTGGGACAAAGAAAAGAAAAGCATTTCCACCCAATTTATTATGCTAGTAAAACACTTAATGATGCACAAGAAAATTACACAACAACTGAAAAAGAATTACTAGCTGTGGTATTTGCTTTTGATAAATTTCGTTCTTATCTTGTTCTTTCTAAAACTATAGTCTATACAGATCATGCAGCCATTCGATATCTATTCAAAAAGCAGGACGCAAAACCACGTTTGATTCGGTGGATTATACTCCTCCAAGAATTTGACATTGAAATCAGAGACAAAAGAGGAGCAGAAAATACCGCAGCAGATCATCTTTCGCGCTTAGAAGACCCAGCTTTGGAGGCAACCAGGGACGAGCAAATCAACGAAAAATTTCCAACTGAGTCCCTGGAAATGGTGGGATATAAGGAGGAACCATGGTACGCCGACTACGCTAACTACCTAGCTAGCGGTATAGTCGCCAAAGGGTGGTCGCATCATCAAAGAAAAAAAATTCTTTGCCAATGTGAAACACTATTTTTGGGAAGATCCATATCTTTTCAAAATGTGTGCCGACCAACTCGTCCGACGATGCGTACATGGTAGTGAAGCACGAAGAATTCTCCGCCATTGTCATGAAGGTCCGTACGGAGGGCATCATGGTGCCGCTAGTACCGCACGAAAGGTATTTGATTCGGGATTTTATTGGCCAACCATTTACAAAGACGCCCAAAGTCTTGTCAAAATATGTGATGCTTGCCAAAGAACATGTAATATTTCTTCCAAAAACGAAATGCCACAAAATGGCATTCTTGTTTGTGAAATTTTTAATGTGTGGGGACTCGACTTTATGGGACCTTTCCCACTATCAAAAGGAAACAAATATATACTTGTGGCGGTAGACTACTTATCTAAATGGGCCGAGGCCGAGGCACTTCCAACAAATGATGGAAGATTCGTGGTAAGATTTCTGAAAAAATTATTCTCTCGTTTTGGCACACCTAAAGCATTAATAAGTGATAGAGGTACCCATTTTTGCAACCATCAACTTGAAAATTTTTTAACAAGATATGAGGTCTATCATCGGGTCTCAACAGCGTATCACCCTCAAACAAACGGGCAAGCCGAAGTGACTAATAGAGGTTTAAAACGAATACTCGAAAAAACCGTAGGGTTAAATAAAAAGGAATGGGCGGATAAATTAGATGATGCTTTATGGGCTTTTCGAACTGCTTATAAAACAACAATAGGTACAACCCCATATAAGCTAGTCTATGGAAAAAGTTGTCATTTGCCAGTAGAAATTGCACACAAAGCCTACTGGGCAATCAAAAATGTAAACTTAGATTTAGAATTTGCTGGTAAAAATCGATTTTGTCAATTAAATGAATTAGACGAACTTAGGAATTCTGCATACTCAAACTCTGAAATTTATAAGGAAAGAATGAAAAATTTGCATGACAAACATATCAAACCTAATGAATTTCGGGTAGGGGATCTAGTTCTTTTGTTTAATTCACGACTTCGATTGTTTCCTGGTAAATTAAAGTCTAGGTGGTCAGGACCTTTTTCCGTCACCCATATTTTCCCACACGGTGCAGTAGAAATTAAATCTCGAAATGGGCCTCCATTCAAAGTCAATGGCCAACTGCTGAAACTTTATCAAGGATTCATTGAGGATGAAGAGGAAGAGATTTCGTTCCAAACGATGGAAGAATGAAACCAACATCATACCTGGTAAGTTACGAACGATTGAGACGGCAAATAAAGCGGTAAGTTCTCCAACCAAAGCTTATGGGAAACAAGGGCACTCACACGAGCACTAAAAAAAAAATTCAAAACTTTGCTCGGCACGAGGCCGTGTCCGCTGGACACGGGGCCGTGTCCGCGCTGCAGTCGGGATATATCCCCTTTTTTTCAAAACAGTTACTTCATTCCACACGCCCCGTTTCCCCGAAAAAGCTCTTGTTCCAGGCGATTTTTCGCAGATTTTCGACGTCTCCTATCACTCTAACAACATCAAGGTATGATTCTATCACTTTTAGTAGTTAGATTAGTTACTTGCATGTAGTTAAAACACCAAAAAATTGGGGAAAATCTAGGGTTCTTGAAGTTCATCCGGATCGAACCTCAAATTTTTGTTTAGATCTGTCTACATTTAGTTAGATTAGTGTTATGGGAAGTAAATACACTTGTATTGTTTATAGATTCACCCGATTTCTCACAAAAACCCCAAACCCTTGTTCTTGAACCGAAAAAAAAAAGATAAAATTGATAGGGTAAACGGGTTATTTTGGGAAAAACGGCACTTAGGGTTTCATTTTCGGGGGAAACCGCACCTATTGGACCAAAAATTTTCAAGTTTTCGAAACCGGGTCGAAAAATGGAATTTTTGAGTAACAGACGCCTAGACACGGGGCCGTGTCCGCTGAACACGGGGTCGTGTCCAGCCCACTGTTTGCAGTTTTGTCCGAAAATATTTCTGTCTCATGCTAACTTTTGGTGTATTCTTTCAGATGGCTAGAAAGTTCACAAGATTTAACGCCAATGAGCTCGATGCTAGAGCCCGATACGAGATACTTCAAACAAGGCCAGAGGGATACCCGAGGCAAGCATTCACGGACTTGCTAACCTTGGTGTATCAAATCGACCGCTTCAACAACATTGTCACGGGACCACTCAGAGTCGCCCTAACAACTCGACTCCGTTCCGTGCATGAATAAACTTTGGAATTCTATAGCACCTTCGCATTCAACTCAAGGTGCGACCCGTTCGACAATGACGGGGTGCCATTTTGATGTGGCGGAACGAGGTACTCGATCTCTATGGCACAATTTGGGTCGATTGTCGGGTTGTATGCGGAAGAGGATGCGGGAAACGAAGAAAATACTGGAGGAATGAGAGAGATTGGTGAAAACGAACGCCAAGCTATTTGGGCTCAGATTGGTGAAGGGTACTACAATCCGAGCAGCACTAAGAGTACAAAGCTGAGGGATCAGCTCTACAGATACATCCATAGGCTCCTCGGCTACTCTCTTAGCCAAAGGAATGATAGTAGTGGTGTCGTTGGGTTAAGAGATTTGGTTGTCCTCCACTGCATCCACAACCGCAGGCCGCTCGATGTCCCGTTCCTCATGCTCCGAAACATGCATCATAACCGCCTTGCTAGTGCACCGACTCCTATCTTCTTTGGGGGATGGGTGTATCGTCTCTTTAGGCACTTCGCCCACATACCTAGGTCATTTGAGAGGAGCCCATGGTCGGGTATGGTAGATATACACATATGTCGCTCAATGAACCTGATTTATGAGGCGGAGGACGGGACGGTGAGCTTTCAAAGGATGCAAGGTCATGCATGGAACCCGCAAGAAGCACTGGTCCTCCAAGCTCCGCAACATCATCAGTATCAATACCAACCCCAAGGTGATCCGCGCCAATCCTCCTCAGGAGGCGGTTTTCCTAATTTCCAAAGTTTGCATGATTTGTTGCAGGAAAACCTTATGTGCACCAGGAACACTTATAACATGGCGAGCAACACGTACCACCGGGTCAGAGCTATCGAAAGAAACATATTCGACATCCAAGATGATGTTGGATATATACGAGACCACATTGCACGCCATGGAGGGGATGATGACGATGATGATGCCATGGAATAAGCGGGAGGAGCAGAGGAAGAGGAGGTTGTTTGATGGTTCCCCAGGTTAACCCTTTTTCCACTCTTGAACAATTGATGGCCTGCGTGCCAAGTGTTGAACAATTTGCTTTCCTTAACTTCTTTTATTTTCTGCATTTTTTTTTTGTTTTAACTTTGACATGGATGTTGAATATTGGTAAAAGTAGGATGTTTGCTATGGTATGGTATGGTGTCTATTGATTAAGCAGGTACATACGAGGCTTAGAGTGCTAAACATTAGTACTACTAAGGCCGGGACAGGGAAACCGACGAAAGAAACCTGTTTTTTCAACTTTGCAGACTGTCCACACGAGGCCGTGTCCACCCGACACGCCCCCGTGCCCACTCTCCTAAACCTGCTGTTTGTATTTATTCTGCAGACCTTGACAGACACGGGGTCGTGTCCAACCAACACGCCCCCGTGTTCACCTTCTGTAAGTTTTCGTTACTGGCACCTGAGCACGGGGCCGTGTTCAATCAACACGGGGTCGTGCCCAGGTAACCAGTAACACAAAATTTTTGCTTTTTACACATTAAATCAACCTAAAAACTTATTTTTTTGGGACACATTGAGGACAATGTGTAATTTAAGTGTGGGGGGAGGGGGATGCTAAAACCTTGAATCTTGCAAGTCCTAAACACAAGCCTTACACAAAACTCTATTGGAACCGCTAATCACCCCAAATTTTTTCAAAAATTTTCATTTTTTTTACTTGTCTAGGTTTAACTCGGGAAATTCAAGTTCTCAAAAAGGTTATATTTTTACAAATTTACAACCGATAGCGTCGTGATAAAAAGAACCAACATAAGAAAATTATGAAAAGGCATGACAAGCTTAGTTAAAATTTGATTATATATACTTGATCACATAAAAACTCATTCCCACAAAAGTGAGTTTTGAGCCTTTATTGAGCATACAATTACATATTATTAGAACTAAATGCTCATTTTTCGTTTCTTGTGTGAATAGCCGCTTGGTTCTTACGACTCTAGAACTTGCCATGACGATACATTCCCGGTCCTTACCAACTTAAAACCCGAGTAAGTAAATGATGGAGGCATTAGGACTAACCTTTTTATTTCTACACCATTATTTTTCTTTTTTTTACCACCTACCCAAAATCCCCCTAGTTAGCCCCTTTGAGCCTAAACCTTTTCATTTCATAACCCAAACCAAACACCCTTTTTACCCACCAAAACCTTTTTCATTTTTACCCCTTTGTTTAGTAACAAGTTCGATTTTTCGTATGATAAAAAAAAAATTGATGATGAAGCAAAAGAAAATAAACAAACAAGTTCATCAAAAATAACTTTGTTTGAATAAATAGCTTCATCAAAAATAAAAGTTACAAAAATAGAAAGTCATACGAAAACCGACACTTGTTACGCTTTTCGCCCTTTTTCTACTAACCACTAACCACCAACCCAACCACCTACTTTTAACCCAAGCCTAACCCTTAACCCACAAAGTCCTCTTGATATTTACAAAGGTATATAAGTTAAAAAGGAGTTGGATTGATTGCTTGGCAAGCCTATGGTAGGAGTAAGTTCCATGCCGCTCTCGAGTGATCCACAAAAATACATTTTCGGCCGAGTGTTGAGTGATCCCCGTGAGGTATGTGAACTTGTATATAAATAGAATTTTAAAGAGGCATGTTATGCCCTAATAAGTAATTTATCTTATGAAAAGTTTTAAATAAATCATGACGAATAGGATTGTAAATAAATAAAAATAAAACTAAATAAAGAATCTTGGAAATCCCGACACTCTACGACAAGCCCCAAAAAAAAAAAAAAAAAAAAAACCTTCTTTCCTACCCATTCCATTTGGGAGTGTAATAGCCACATATTAAAGAGTTTTGCTTGAGTACAAGCAAAGATTCAAGTGTGGGGGTATTTGATGTGTTAAAAATGCAACATATAAATTTCATCAAATGAGGCATAAAACTAACCCTTTTTTAGTACTAATGTTGGAAAAAGTGTGCTTTTGTCTTCCTTTTGTATTTTCAGGATTAAATGAGCTCAAATTAACAAAAGAAGCAAAAAGACATCAAAATCTAACATAAATACAAGAAAAGGAACAAGACGTGGCATGCCCGACCCCACGACAGCATCTTCCCAAGCAAAACAAGAGATCAGAAGCCAGAACACGCCCCGTGCTCAGCCAGCACGGGGGCATGTCCAAGTGCCAGCAGAAAAGACAAAGTGGTGGAAGCTTCTATTGCCCACCACGGGGCCGTGCTCAGCGGACACGGGGCCGTGGTCAACTATAAGATTCGCACAATCCAGCAAATCTGCATAGTACAAAGATTCTTCTGCACCACGGGGTCGTGCTCATCGGACACGGTGGCGTGGTCAACTAAAAAGACAAAACAGCATTAAATGAAGAAAGAGAAGGATGTGGACACGGGGCCGTGCCCGAGCTTCTGTTCAGCCTATAAATAGAAGTGCTTGGCTCAAGCTCAAACCATCCCTTGGCACACCACCTCTCTCACACTTCACCCACCACCCACCACCACCATAACACCATCATCCACCACCATCATCCATTGTCCATCGTAGAGTGTGTGAGTCGTCTCGGGATCCAAGATTGATCGTAAGAGTTCTTGACAATCAAGGCCATGTTTGCCTAAGTCTCTTACATCACTTGGTAAAGACAAAGTGTCTAGTGTAATACTTTTTATTTCTAATCTTTTGCACTTTTTACTTGGTTTTGTATTAATGACTTTAATAACTAGTTGCTTATGTTGAAGGTGATCTTTCCTTATCGTTTGTCCGTGGTGTCTTGGCATTATTTTACTGTCTATATAAAATAAAAGATTTTCACCATTCATATCTCCACGGTCTATATGGAAGTATGTTGGCTACCTGGTCGGGGGTTAAGGGAACGGTTTGGTAAAGGTCTTGCCATTGTTCAGCGTTTAGAGGTCCTGCAATGGACCTGGGTCAAATTTAGTAGGACCTCCTTCAATACTTAACGGTATTGGATGGCGGGGGTCCAAACTCTTTGATCCCCTCATAAGTTAACTACTATTAATACTATAACCCGGCTATTTAGGACTATATCCTTGCTGACTCAGACTACTTAGTCGAGGGTAACGTCACCTCCAAAAGAGGGGCCTACCATAATTTGCATTAATAACTTAATTAATTATCTTCCAATAATCCACCCTTTTAGGATTGTATTCTTGCTGACTCAAACTACTGGGGTGAGGGTAACGTCACCTTCAAAAGAGGGGCCTACTACAATAACTAAGATAATCTCTTAAATATGTGCAAAAGTGCGGAAATAATCAAAGGTTACACTAGATACGAGTCGGAACCAAGTGATTCATCTTCTCTATCTGTTTTTCTTTTTATTTTATTTTTCAGCATTTAGTTAGTTTTTATTTTTCTTAGTTAAAAACATTTTTCTAAACTTTTTATTTTGATTAGACGTTGAGGATAAACCGGTACTAAAAGCTCTTGTGTCCTTGGACGACCTCGGTATCTTGCCAACACTATACTACGCTCACGATGGGTGCACTTGCCCATATGTGTGTTTAGTGTTAGTAAAATATCGTGTTTTATAAATTTAAAACTTGGCTAAAAATAAGTGTTAAAGTGGCTTAAAATATACACCTAATATATATAACACTTTACACACATCAGAGGCTGATCATCTTAATTCTAGGATAAGGCGCGGTTTTGTAACACTGTGGAAATAGTATCATACTGTTCTGTAAGCCCGGTTAAAATTTTGATCACCAACATGTTGTCATCAACAGGTGAGCCTACGGCTTTCATCTGATCAGTGAGATGTTTCGCCCGCTGACAATAGTCGGACATGGAAGAGAAGCCATCGAGACTAAGGTGTGCGAACTCCTGACCAAGAAAGACAACCCGGGTAGTTTTATTGTCATTAAACTGGTTCTTCAAAGCGGTCCAGGCTTCGTAAGCCGTTTGTACAGGGGATAAGATGATGTGAAGAAGAGTGGGGGAGATAGTCGCATAAATCCATTGAAGTACGACTGCATCTATACGCTGCCACAGGGCTGCGTCGGCCGATTCCGCGGCCTTTTTTTCTGGGTCCGTGGAGGAGGAAGTGGCGGACTCCGGGCGAGGGCTGAGATGATCAAGAACCTCGAACACTTGGCATTGAACTTTGAATAGGGTTGACCAGGTTGTGTAGTGGGCCGAGTCGTTCTCGAGAGTGATCGGAACATGGGTTTTGATGTTTGAGACCGCAAGCGCCGAGTGAGATTTGGTGTCCATGAGGGAAGAAGAAACAGAGGGTAGTAGGAGAAGAAGCAGAAGGTTGAGGAAGGCAGAATCGGAGGGGGTAACCGGCGGCGGTCAAGGGGAATTAGCGTAGGAGGATCGAGAGGCGTGTGATACCATATAGGAATTAATATTTCATTGCCTTCTCTCATTAAACAACATCAATATATATATTACAAACAGAATCTTCTATTAAATAGGAGATATCCTATGATAATTATGTAGAATCAATTCCTAAACCATAAATATTCTATTAGTTTGTATAGAGTTTTAATAAAATTTGTATTGTTTGTGGAGTTGTCCCAATGATGATACCTTTCAAGTTTCAACACATTCTATAAATTTTCGAAACATCAGAAATGTATATAAATTTTGGATTTATTTTTTACAATAATGTAATTAGTCAAAGTATTTACATTGGTTTATTTTTAAGAAGGTCAAGACCTTACTTTTTTAAGTTGCTCGATTATTTGGATGTAGAAACCTTTAGAAACAACTACTCACTAGCCAAAAACTTCCAACAGTAAAAAAAATAATAATAAAAAAAAACAAAAACCAACTCCGCCGATCGATGGTGAATAGCGATCATCTATCCAACCTTTTATGTCTTTGTTTTTTGCATTATATATGCAAGACTTCAATCTATTTTGCTTTACCTTTTGAGAGCCTTAACAATATCTAGATTAAGAGGTTCATCAAGACAAGTTACTGTGACTTTTATTTATTGTAAATAATTATTACCAACTTTGTATGTGTAACTTGTCAGTCGTGATTTACTACCTAACTAGTAAAAAGCAAAGGTGAAATTAATAACATGTGACCATGTGTAGTGGTACATATGAATAATGCCCACACATATGGGCGTTTTGCGACACGTGTTATTATGGGGCGTTTTTCATAAATGGGTGTAGTGGGATAATGTCCAATAATGCTCCATCAATGATTACTCAATTATTATCTTTTAAAAAAATAAAACAAATAATATTAGTTGGAAGCTTCTTATTGGACAAACAAAAGTGGAGGAAGCATGCACCAGCGTTTTTTTAAGCACGACTCGGCCCATTTTTTTGAAAATAACGCCCATGGGGGCCGTTACACGGCGTTGTGGGACCTTTTTTTTTGGGAAAAAACGTCCAAAAACCCCACTACGGGAGGTCTAACATATCCACTCATATGGGTTTTCACAGTTGGTATCGTAGCAAACTGCTCTAAGTTTTTTTCAAAATATATATGTAAAATCACGTGGGAATATTTGTGAAATCTTTCTAAACCTGAATTACATTATTCACCACATATTTTTATTAGTCACAACTTTCTATCTTGAAAATCCTAATAGTGGTTATAAATTTATAATCTCTTTTCAAATCAAGTTCTAATTCAAGAGGACAATTGGAAAAACAACTTAAACCCGGAATCAAATTGATTACCTGAAATTGTAAAACTAAAACTATCAGTATACACAGTGTGTATATTAGGTCTCAAATTATTAAATTAAGTTGAGTCGTTAGATGAGCTTTTGTTACTTGTTTCTTATTCCTAACTAAATGTATAAACAAAGATGTTAGGCTAATAAGATTAAACTAAATTAAAGAAGTTAATTTGATATAAACTCAAAATATCATCCCCAAACAAGTTTTAGACAATAGTTACCAAAATGAGCCGATGTTATTCTCTTTAGAAAGATTTTGAAGAAAGAAATGAATTGTCATTTTCTTCTTTTGCATTTTTGACGACTTGTGTGTTCTTTTTGTGATGGTGATGGGGGTTATAATTAGGGAATACAACTTTTGAAAGGTTATGGGTAGTTAGTTATTTTAACAAGAAAAATGCTATCATTATTATTTGGCATTATGGTGGCCATGTGGTTTGTGTTATACATCTCGTCACATTACCATACTTTTTCCACCTATAATCAACTAGTTTTTTCAACTATTGGGTTTATGTTAAAACTAAATTTTCTTAAAGTGATTTATGAAATATTTGGATTTTTTTAGGTTTTAAAAATATAGTAATCCTAGTTTGTTAGCTATCTTTCTTTTTACTCTCACGCTAGAGTTTAGCCATTGGTCTAAACCCTGTGATGATGCTAACCGTTATTTTCCTTCTCAAATCTCATGTCAAACACTCAGACCTTCAAGTGCAATTAGAGTCGCAAACCATTCTCTACGTCAAGTCTTCATTGCAAAAGAACCCTCTTAGATTAAATTTGGAAACATAGTTTATACGCATAAATGAGGTATCCTTATGATATATGTTTTGATATCTTTAGCGGTATTGTCGAACAAGGTATATATCATGATTATGTCGTAAGCAGACACCGATACACATTGTTGTCTATTATGCTTCATGGTGAAAATATAAATGTTTTAGAGACTACAACAGGTAATTAATGTCGATCCTTCTAAATATGGTCTTTTTGGCAGTCATTGTAAGAGAAACATAAAGTCATAAAAACTAAATGAAGACATAACATATTTGGTTGAATAACACATACTAAATGATTATTTTAGTATAAATATAGGTAAAGGATCAAATAAAAACAAAATTAACGTACGAAATGTACGAACTGAGGAAAAAAAGCAAAAAGTGGCGGTGTCATTTTGGTAATTATCAGCAACTTCAAATTACTGGGGAAAAACCAAAAAGTGACGGTGGCAATCTGGTAATTATCAGCAACTTCAAAATTACTCTAGTAGAGTAATTTTGGAAATGTAGGGTAATTATCAAATTACTCTAGTAGAGTAATTTTGACTTCTGTAGAGTAATTTTGGAAAATGTCTTATAGAGTAATTTTGTTAGCATTTAGTTATGGGGTTTAGCTTTATGGTTTAGTTTTTAGGCCGTGGGGTATGGGGCGGGGGTTTGGGCGTGGGTTGGGGTAAAACGCCCAAGGCACCACCCCGGGTGGGCTTGGGTTGGGGCGTGGCCCCTTGGGGCTTGGGTTTCAAGCCGGGCGTGGGGCGGGGGGACATGCTAGCTGGCTTGCTCTTATTGGCTTGCTCTTTTTGTATTATTTTTTTATTTTAACAATCTCCCACACGGTGCACCCAACCCAAGCCCAACCCAAGCCCCACCATACCCCATGGACGTGGGTTTTGGTGGTGGGGGAACTCCCATTCCACGTGTCAACAAATGCCCCAACCCAAGCCCCCCATACCCCACGGTCTTAGCTTTTAGTTTGGGGGGGGGGGGGGGGGGGGGGTTAGTGTAATTTTGATAATTACCCTACAATTTTGATAATTACCCTACACGACCAAAATTACTCTACATGAACTTTTACAAAATTACTCTACAGAAGAATTTTGAAGTTGCTGATAATTACCAAAATGTCACCGCCACTTTTTTTGACTTTCTTTCAATTCGTACGTTTCGTACGTTTATTTTATTTTCACGGGAACTTAACTCTATAAATATAATAAGTGTTATTGTTATATTGACAATAATTCTTTTATCATAACATATCGAGTTTATTGTGGAAACATATAAAGAGTTTATTGTGGAAACATATAAAACGTATTGGGATGATTCAAATTAACCAACAAACAATAATCAAAGGGTTTGTAGTCTAGCTGTGTGTTAAGGTATCACTCCTCGTAAAATTGACGGTGAAGTTTCATGGTAGATACAAGTCTATATGCTTAAAAAAATAATTTGGTTTTATAATATAACTTAGGTTTAGACATAAAAAAAAGAATTTTTGGAAAAGAACTGAAAATATGTTTAGATATTAAATCTAAAATACTTATCACATAGGTTTTTAAGACGAGACATGAAAGTGAAACAATGGATTTGGATTGGGTCGTATTATTGGCACACTTTAAAAAATTAAATCGACACCACCAATACGCGTCGTATAGGCCTATACGATGCGTAATTGGTTAAGTTCAATTTCCAAGGTTAATCAAAGGCTGACACTGTCTCCTCATGCCGAACTAATACGCATCGTATAGGCATATACGATGCGTATTAGTAATAGATTGTCAGTCAAACCTGACAGATAGGGATCGCATGCAAACCATATATGGATCATATATGCCTATACGATCCATATTGAAGTATGAGGTTACTTTCTGTCACTCAACAATGACATAAAGTGATTGAAAGGAACATTGCGTCAGCCCTATATGGGTCGTATAGGCTTATACGACCCGTAGTGATCTACGAATTTGCATTCTGCATGGCCTTTATAAACGAGGAAGACGATTCACGTTGTCTTCGTTTTTTCTTTATATTCGATTCCACCATGTCTTGGTTCAACCTTAATTACATTTTCAGCGAGTCGTCCGACACAAACACAAACACGTTTATTCCGGAAAGCAGTGTGGTATAACATTTTTTAACTTGTTTTGTTTTTTTTATGAAATACTTAGCACACCGTTTGTATTAGGAGGGGTCTGTTGTCCCTGATTCTTACGATGAGAGAGGAAATGATGATCACCCGGAGGAGGTCGTGCCCGGCTTTAGTCCCCATCATAATGAATCGTTGTTGCTGGACCTCAACGAGGTAAGTATTTATTTACTTTTTTCTATTCTACATTAAATTTACCATTACAGTTTACCCGTTGATTTTTTTTTTAGTTTGTTGAGCCCCGCCAACCGTTGTTGTCAGATCTGAATGAGATAAGAATATATTTACTTATTAGTAAGAAGGCTTTTAGATGTGGCGTTATCAATTAACCGTTGATTTTTTCAGTTTATTGTGCCTAGCGATGATCATGGTTATGGGTCTCCGAATTATGAAGTTGGTTACGGTGCCTCGTACGGACAAAGAAGAATATGGTAATAACTTTTTCGTTAGTGGTTCCTCGAGCGTATAACAAGACATTGGTGAGCCTTCTTACGCGCAAGAGTCATTGGTGACGAGCAACCCGCTTACCCTGAAGTTTCGTACAAAACTAATCAGGTATGAATAATATATATTTATATTTATATTACTATAAACGTTATATATTTTTTAAATTGTATTATAAATGTTATATTTTTTTTTGTTAAAAAAAGTATTATAAATGTTATATATATTTTTCACTTAGGATTTTATATCCCGCAATAAGTTGGAAGGTTGGGTAAAAAGAAGGGGTTTAGCCAACGGATACGTTATTGTTACTAGACGGTCCAAGGATCACTGGATATGGCTCCAATGTTGTTGTACTGGCAAGCATGAGAGTAAGGCTACGGTTAGGAAAACTGACAACAAAAATGTGCATGCCCTTTTATGGTGATAGGCCGTCTCGACCGAAGTCGTCGAGCTTGGCGGATAGATTATCTGCACAAAAATTTTAACGAGAAGCATAACCACGACCCTGCTGAACATCTGGAGGGTTACGCGTATGCCAGGAGACTTACTCCTAGTGAGTTTAGATTGGTGCAAGAGCTGACAGATCAAGACATACAGCCCCATACAATCTGGAAAAGCGTAACCGAACAGAACCCTAAAAACAAATGTGTTCCAAAGGACATACACAACGCTCATCAAAAGATTAAGGCCACAAAGTTAGATAAAAAAAAATGACTCCCATGCAGAGACTGGAACAAATCCTCCAGGAAAAAAAACATGACCTATTACATACAGTCGGAACCTTCCACCAATTTCGTTCAGAATATATTTTTCTGTCACGACAAGTCCTTGGAAATGTGGCGGGCATTCCCGCATGTGCTTATGGTCGATGCAACCTGCAAAACCAACATGTACAATCTTCCATTTTGCAAATTTTGGGTATGACGTCGATAAACCAAACCTTTTTTGTTACGCATGCGTTTCTTTCAAACGAGCAGGAGGTAACGTACGTCTGGATTCTGGAGAGGATCAGGTCTATGTTGCACGAGTCCATGGAGCCGCGTGTAATTCTTACGGACAGAGACCAAGCACTGATAAACGTGTGTAAAAAATATTTCCTTCCGCACACATATATCTCTGCAAGTTCCACATCTTACAGAATATTGTAAAGCACTGCAAGAATTCATTTACTCAACCAAATTGGGAGGATTTTGTTCGTTAGTTGAAAACAGTGTGACTCTACTAACGAGGAGTTATACGATTATAATCTCACCAACCTTCATAGACACCTTCTCAATCAACAACGTAAACGTACGTTTTCTATTAAGTTAATACATTCATTTAAATAGATATATAATTTGAATATGTTTATTTTTTTCAGATGTTTTTGATTACCTGTGGAATAACCGGTTAAACACGTCCCGCTATAAATTTGTATCTGGCTGACGTTGTCAGGAGGGGGCGGTGCCGGGGTGGTGGCGGTGGAGGTGGCGGACATGGTAGAGATGGAGGTGGAGGTAGAGTAGGAGGGCAGGGGCGGGGTGGTGGAGGACGTGCGGGGGTGGGGGGTGGTGGCCGGTCGACGTGGACGTGGACGTGGATATGGGCGCGGTGGCCCAGATGTTGACCCGTTGCTAGATAATCCTTATCTAACGTTCGAGGAGAGGTCCGAGGCTTATCGCATATGTGAAAAGTTTCGGCGGATGGAGATCGACGACCATCCAGCCGTCGATTGGATGACTATGAAGGAGGTGGACGAGGCAGCGAGAACCCGAGATTACACCAGAAATGATACTCCGTGGGACATGTATACTATTTGTTACTGTGTTTTCTTTGTTTTGAATATGAAATGGATATTAATCACATTGTGTGACAGATTGTTCCAGCTGACATACTTGCCATTGTATCGGGTCATGGTGTGCGAGTTCTTGGCATTGTTTGAGTTCGCTCCCAGGCCTGTAGACCATCCAGAGGAGCTTGACGACCCCGATGAGCCGTGGGTCGAGGTTAGTTTTCGTTTAGCGGGTCAGCGGAATGAGATGTCCTTGAGAGAGTTTGTCGTGCACACCGACCTTTATTTGATGGAGGGGACAGACACCCCCTCTACACCGAGGGCGTCCATGTGGCCCCCCGTTCGAAACTTGTCAGGTTCTGGAAAGTGATCGGTTGGGGTTGCTTTGGACGCTTGAAGTCGAGGGCTTCACATATCAGAGACCCCCAGTTCCGTTACCTGCACAGGCTTATTGCCACATCTATTGCACCACGCGAGTAGAGTCGCGAATGGTGTAATTAGGGGGATCTGTTTTATTTGTATTGTATTGTCTTGTCTTGTATGGGGGAGACGTGCGCCCTCCATCACTGCCTAGCCCAGTGGTTTGCGGCGGCGCACCACCAACAGGAAAAGTCTCTGTTGTACAGGGGCGTACATCACGCGTATTGCCCACTCGTTGGGTTTTGTTCCCCAGCAGGACCCACAATTCACTGAGGGGGGCACAGTTGAGCCGACCAGGTTGACATGACAGACGCTGATTGGCATGTACATGACGCGTGAGTTCCCTGGGCTCGAGCTTCGATTTATAGGAGCGGACGGGCAGCTGTTTTTCCCCACGAACCTCCAAGCTGAGTTAACAAAGGAGCTGCCAAAGCCAGCGGGTGGTTATACCGACAACGATGATGATGACGCTGACGCCGATGGTGACCACGCTCACCCACCACCTCTGCCACCGCAGCTGCAGCCACAGGGAGTGCCTTAATACCCCCCAACACGTTCTGTACGACCAGCTCCATTCAGCTATGGCGCTTGCGTTACAGCAGATGGAGGACCGGCTGCAGGCGCGGATAGACGCCCGTCACCGCGGTACTGAGGCCCTTCTCATGCGGGCGATCCAGGGCAATATACAGAAGGCTATGGACCGTGGTTGGACCCCATTGTCGATACCGTCGTTGTCGCCTCGCCCTGGACAGGATGCGGATCGGGGGGCGGGGCCCTCAGGCGCGACTCATGCGACGGGGCCCTCAAGCACGACTCAGGAGGGCCAGGATGCGGACCCAACGGTTTAGGATCGTGGTACTTTTTTGTATTTTGACTGTTTATGTATTTTGGACTATGTCATGTATATATACAAACTTATGTGTAAGTATATGGAGAAAACCACTTTTAGCTAGAAAACCCGGGAAACTCTAAGCTCCCGACATTTTTTTTTTTGAAAAAAATAACATATGTAATATACATGTTTTTAAGACATTTGGGCCAAAAAAATCATAAAAGCGCCGAAGGGTTTTTTAAAAAAAAAATAAACAAATTTCAGCAACTTTGCAATGTAACACGTGTTACACAAAAAATGCTGAAATTTGTTTATTTTTTTTTTAAATCCTCTCGGCGCTTTTTTGTTTTTGTTTTTTTTTTGCCCAAAAGTCTTAAAAACATGTATATTACATATGTTATTTTTTTCAAAAAAAAAAATGTCGGGAGCTTAGAGTTTCCCGGGTTTTCTAGCTAAAAGTGGTTTTCTATATATCCTTACCCTATGTAACTAAATTTGTAGTTTCAGTTTATTTGTATTTGTATTTGTGATTGTTTATTTTGACTGTTTAGATTGGTTTGCTCGGTTATGTATAATGTATAATATCACACGTCGTGAATACGTCAAAATAAAAAATAATACAAAATACAACTACGATAGGTACAAGGATGATACGATATCATACGACACGTCACGATGAAATATTAAAAAAGTTAAAAATATGATATGATACGATACGCCACGATACGCTATAATACGATACTTAAGATAAAAAAAAGATTTGAAATTCATTAAAACAAAAATAGGTATCTATACGATACGTATAGGCCAGCCTCCAGACAGCTACTGCACCTGTGAGTCTCACATGTCTTAATTTATTTAATACGGATCATATAAGTCTATACGATCCGTATTGAACTGTCAAAATATGTGGATAAAAGAGTCGTTGTACCAATAGAATCCCCTTTGGATTTAGATAGAGTGCATAAAGAACCAAATGAGATGAAATGACAAAGCCTTTGACCATCATATGTCAATGTCCATTTCATTATCACATCTTTTCACATAAAGTTCGGATCCACGCTTCCTTTATCTTTAGAAATAAGTAGGGGTGAGCATATAACCGAATTAATCGAACCATAACCGAAATAATCGAAAAAACCGAACCGAAATAACCGATAACCGAAATAACCGAATGGTTGGTTATTTATATTTTTAATAACCGATTTTTGCGGTTCGGTTATGGTTATTCTTATTTTCATAACCGCAAATAACCGAACCGAACCGAATATTTTAAACATAGCCAAATCCGTAGCACCATAAGTCTTTAAGTTTATATTTAAATGCTTAACCATGGCCTAATCTATATGTATCTTTGGTGAAGTATTTGAATGTTTTAACTTTTAACCATGACCCAACCTTATGGACCATTACATTTTACACTAACCATGACCCAACCTTATTGGCCCATTATAGTTTACACTAATAATAACCGACCTATAACCGAACCGAAACCGCATTAACCGCAATAACCGATTAACCGAAACCGCATTAACCGAAACCGAACGGTTATGATTTTTTGATAACCGCAGTGTGCGGTTATGGTTTCGGTTATAGGTAATAACCGAACCGAACCGCACCATGCTCACCCCTAGAAATAAGTCTAAGAGGGTATGGTGATCATCCTCCCTTGTAGGATGATCCGTCACGTAAGCGGCACATCGTAGTCCTCCCAATGATGATCCATCCTACAAAACTAGAGGGTATGTGAGGATGGTCCTAGATGATCCTACCCCACCACTTTTATATATATATTTTTTTAATCTTCTACTTTTTTTAACATTTAACAAATAAATTAATAAAATATCAATTAATTGATTCAAAATCCCTGGCCCCTCTCGTAGAATATTCACATTTCAAAAAAAAAAAAAAACTTAAATCATAAAAAAACCATATCAATTAATAAAAACAAAAAATATCACCAACCATTTATTATTTTCAAAAATAATAATCTTTTTTCAAGAAACAGATTGAATCTATGTGTAGACTTGGTCTATTTCCATCTCCTAAAATAGAAAAAAAAAGTTTTATATTGAGAGAAAGCTTTCATTCATCTCACTATCACCAAGAAAAAAAAAACATTTTTCCATTATTTCCCTCTTTCTCTCTCTACTTTCAGAACAACCATGAACTTCCTACTCCGGATAATACCGATCTGGTTCCCCAACAAATTTAATCTTTTTCTGTTCATGATCACCAATTCCATCTTTTTTTCATCATAAATTTTGAAACTTGAAGAAATCTTGCATTCCCATTTAATTTTTTTATTTAAAAGGTCATAATCTCTCGGTCCCCACCATTTTTGTCGCTTAGTGCCCGTCTCCAACGCCTTAAGCTCGCCGGTGAGGTCGAGGACGACCCAGGCGGCACGGTGTGCTGGCCGGCGACGGTCCTCGACGCCTTGGGGACGTACCCCATACCGCATAGACTAATAGACTAAGTTCTTTTATTTATTATTTCAAAAGTAAACTACTTTTTTTTTTATTTTTAGTTATGTTATAAACTAATAAAAAAATTGACGGTAAATTCGGTCTCCGACGGACCACTAGATCATCGTATTACCAGTGGAATCATCTGATCATATTTATCTTCACTAGGCTATAATGCATATACACCAATTCAGGATGAAACCCAATGAATACGAGAAAAACCCCCCTTGTGGTAATCGAACCCAGAACCTATTGGTCTCAAAACTTTATCTCACCCCTAAGATGTCACGAGCCTATAAAGCCCTGTGCATAAACTAAGACCCCCTGTAGTGGGGCGCGATTTGTGCATTTTTTGATGGATAGCGCCCCGAACACCACGACGGGCGGCGCTATGGGGGAAGAAAATGGTGGGGGCGGTATGGTGATAGCGCCGTGATGGAGGGAAGTTTTAAAACTTTGACCAATAAAAAATAGTTAAGGGTTTTTATAATTAATTAATAAACTTGAAAATTAGTAATTAAGTAATGATGGGTAGGGACTTTATGACTATGAGCTCTAGTGATATAACACCCATAAAGCCCCTGTGTGACGTGGCACGACACGTGTCGCATAACGCCCACAAATGAGCTTTATGACTACGGATGGCCTAATAATTTAATTGTACAAATTCGAACAAAGAAAAAAAGAATCAGCAGTGATCATGATCAACCAATGGGGTGGTGATCTATTGGCAAAGGCAAAACCTTTAAAACACTTAAGTTGAAAAAAGAAAGATTTTGAGTTCAAGTTACATAGACGATATAGGATTAAAAAATTATCTATTAAAAAAAATTAGTGATCATGATCAAGTTGAATTAATTGTGGCATAGTCAGAAGCATGTGTTTTAGGTTAGGATACCCTTTGGGATTAGAGAGAACAAGAAGCCATTAAAACCATCTTTTAATATATAAACACAATTTATTGGGATTTGATTATATATGTTTGAAAAATAAGTTAGCGTATTTTTAAATCTGAAATTTCATATTTTATCTTTAAAATGTACGAGGATGAGAGGAAGCATTACATAGATGGAGACAGGTGGTTTACAAGTTGGGTGGGTCCTTGTGGGTACATCGCTGCAAATGAAGCGAATAAGACTATCCGGTATGGTTTGGTTAGTCCTTAAACAGACTACCCTTCATGTAGGCGTCACCTCACTAAGGGTGGAGGACCATCCCCTTGGGGACTACCCAAGGGTGTGGAAAACCACCCAACCCATAATAAAAACCAATATAATATTAATATATTAATAAAGGGGAGAGAGAGAAGTTAGAGGGGGGCCCATATCATTGCCTCGTCGCCTCCGTCTTGCAGCTGACAGGAATGACGCGTCGCCAGCCAGGGGGCGGTGTGGGACGCCGAGGACGAGCTGGGACGGGGGGAGCCGACCCCCATACCGCATGGTCTAAAGAAAGTGGGGTCTTTTTCAAGTTCTACTATCCGGGGAGACAAGGAGAAAATTGACCATTGCCAACGAGAGAGGAACTAAGGACGTTGAGCTAAGAGAGTACCCCTCCCTTTTGGGTTGAAATGTACTCACATAATGTTATTGGATAGTGGTATTCGCCTTTTTTTTTAAATCAAATTAAATAAAAATTAAACGAGTTAAAGATATATTAATTATAGTGTAAATGGTGAATCAAAATTAAAAAAAAAACTGTTCCTATAATACCGATACCTGTATTGATGTTCAATCCAAATCGGTTTGTCACAATTATGATACGATACCCCCACTCGTATAGCTTATAATATGAAAATAAATATTCTGTTTTGAATGTAACTGTGTTTTCTATAAAATTTATAATGGAATATCGTAGGAAAAAATCAAACACATCTACGTATTCATTTTTGTTAAAAAGTTAAACAAACGTAAGTTATTAAAGAAAAATCAAATACAATAAAATTTAAATGAGTTAAAGTTATATGATATTAATAGCATAAGAGTGACTAAAACTTAAAAAATACCTAATACAATTTATATTGAACTTTTAAATAAATATATATAGTGGAAGTTTCAACGCTATACGACGGGCTTTTGGCCAGTATACTTCGGTTCGTTACGATATTGGTACGATATAGGCCCTCAATATAACAATCAACACGTTTTTCACATCGGTTGAAACCATCAAAACGAACACTGGTATCAGTGGTGTTCGAACGGTATCGGTTTGGTTGTCACAGTATCGGTATTCATTTGTCGTCGTAGACGGAGTTGTATGATTGAAATAATATTGAAACCGAAAAAACATAATAACGAATACATGTACTGGTACTGATATTGTTTGGTCCGGGTCAGTACGATAGTGATAAGGCGTTAGTTTACCGAAATAAAAAACCATAAAAATAATACCAATACCAATACCGATCAGTGGTGGAACTAGAACATTAACTCAGGGGTATCAAAAAAAATCACTGTGCAATCGTACAATATTAAAAAATGACAATAAATGAATAAAGTAAAACAAATACCTAGGTCTGTAAACGAGCCGAGCCGAAACGAACCGAACCAGGGTGGGCTCAGGCTCGGGTCATTTAAAAATCAAATTGAGCCGAGCCAGCTAATTTTTCTTAACGAGTTGGAAAGTTCGGCTTAGGCTCGGCTCGTCAAAAGCTTGAGCCAGCTCGTGGCTCGTTGAGCCGGCTCATTTGTTTAAAAAAAAATATATTTTTGTATTTTTTACACATAATGATATACATAAAACCAAAAAACAATCAATAGAACATTATTTAGGCTAATAGACTCGTAATTTTGTGCAAACTATATATTAAAGGAATAAGAAAAGATTCTATGTTACTTACCCTAATATATATTTTTTTAAATCAATATTACTAATTAAGACTATAGTTTAACAATCTATTTCTTTCAAAATAACCATGTTACTAATTAAACATTTCTTAAATATATAAGAATACACAAACATATATAATTTGAGGTTTAATTTATCATTATCGCTTATAGTGTGACAAAATGGGTAATTGAGATTTTGGCTTATTATTTTCAATTGATTAGTATCCTCGTCGTGTCATGCATTAAAACTTCATGACAATTGGGCAATTATTGACAATCTTTTATTATATTGGGCTAACATATTGGGCTTATTATTTATAATCTTCAATTGATTTGGGCTAACATATTGGGAATTGGGATTTGGACTTATTATTTTCAATTGATTTGGGCTTACAGATTTTTTTAGGGGTGTCGTCGTAGTTGTTCAGGTGTATCCTTTATATAAAAATAAAAAAATAATTACACTACCGATTTAAAGTTGAGCCGTAGCCTGTGCTACGGCTCAATATACATAAGGTCCGCCACTGATACCGATGTTGTTCGGTTGAGTTCAATTCAATACAGTTTTATAAAATTTATATCAAAATGTTAAAAGAATATAACATAGTTGCATATTTAGACTTTTTTTAAGTTAACAAATGCAAGAATAGATAATAAATAAAATATTATTAACAATAAAAAGAAATACTTAAAAAAGTTATTTACTATTTAGCAGAAGGGGATGACGGTGTAATTTGTTGATTGTCTACCTGCTATACTTATGTAATTTGCCCTGTTGATTATTGGAATGAAATAAGATCGACTCTATTACAACCAAAAAAGGATGGAACCAGATTTGATAATTTATTTAAGTATAAATGTAAATTCATAATCGTAATACTTATTACATCATAAATAAGTTATATATTGTAGTCTTAAGACTATAGATATTAATCTTGGTTTATTATTATACTAGTAAGAAAAATAAATAATAAAATGGAGATAACAAAACCATATAAATAAATACAAGGCTTAGTTAACATACAATTGGCCTTAACGTACGATGCGTACGTGATGAAAATATAACATGCTGATTTTAGGTTATAAAATACGGATTTTATGACTAATAACTGGTCTTTTATAACATGCGGATTTTAGGCTATAACTTGCGGATTTTATGACTAACCCTGATGTTTTATAACATATGAATTAGACAGGTGGCAGTCATTAAAAGTAGAGGTGGGGGTATAAGAGTAAATTAGACAATTATAATAAAAATACTATGTTCCCTCAAAATAAAACACCATATACCATTTGTTATATGTAAAATATAACGCCACACCCTTTGTTATAAAAAAAATAAAACACCTTATATGAAACACTACGTAATAAACCATTTGTTACCTACAAAATAAAACACTATATATCTGTTACAATCAAAACATCATTATATAAACATAACCAAAACATCATTGACTAAGAAAACCTAGTTGAAATGTATATTTTTATCTATCAATATGGTACTCTTATTAAAGGTAAAAATTGTTCGTTGTTATTATGGTGTAATTTAAAAAAAAACAATTACATATTGTAACACCCCAAGAATAAGTTAAAAATTTATTTAGAACTTAACTTAGTTAATGGGATTTGATGCATGATATAAATAATAAAGGGGTGAAGTTTAAATTAAATAAGTAAATGAACTTGAGGGACTAAAGGTGTAATATGTCAAAATCTAAGGTAATTAAAATAAAAGAGTTCAAAACCCACACACAGAGTGTGTGTGGGGTTCTGGTCGATCGAACAGGAGAGCAAGCAAGAAGGTGAAACCCTAGCATCAAGAAATCAAGCAATTAAACCTGAATCAAAGGAAAAATCTAATGCATGAGCCCTTAAATTCGAGTAGCTAACCTCAATTTCTGAAATGGTAAGTTGAATTTTCTGGAATCATGATTTGTAGGATGAGGGGTTCAACCAATCTCGAATTCTTGTGTCTAAATGTGAGAAATCTGAGTTAGGATTACCTTTTAGAACAAGAATCATGTTTGATTTTAGGTTATTTGAAAGATTTTAGTAAAAACCCACTTTATGAATTTGTGATACGAATAGGATGATCAAAGTGGTTATAGTTATGTAAAATCTTGAAATATGGTGATGTTGTAATGCTTGAATCCTAGAAAATTTATGTAGGATAAAAGAAAGAAAGATATGAACATGGATTGATTGTTGATGATTTATAAGATGAACTAGTAGGAATTCATGCTTTGTATGCTTGTACATAATGCTTGTAAATATGATAACCACCAAGTGTTCGATGATATGCTCAGAAGAATAATATGTATAATTTGGAAGATGAATGAATGAGATTTAGTTGTACTAAATAAACGAATGAATGTGTTGTTATAGGCATGAATGAAGAAGGTTCCAATACTAGGAATCAGAAAGTTCACAAGATCGAGGTACGTTAGTGTACACCATATTTCTATTATGTTGTCTTCTGTATATACTAATCCCAATTGTATGTCTTGTTATGTTAAAATTGTGATATTTGAGTCTATGGTTGTTTGGAAGTAAAAAGTAAGATCCGTTATAAACGGATTGTGAGAAATGAATAAGTTATGAAGGAGAATGCATCATATCCGGTTCTTTCTAGTTGAACCGGAGTATGGAAAGTTAAGTATGTAACGAATGAAAGTCTAATCGATCCGTCTTTCTCGGATTGGAGTGTAAGTGTAAGAATGAAAAGAATATATTCATTCGTCATGAACGAACCGAATGGAGGTTACGTTAAAGATACTAGTATCCGTCATTAGCGGGTATGTTAAGAAAAGTATGTTTAGTCTCTACATTGAGGCGAGCATGTAACGAACCGTCTAATGGTTCGTAAAGTAATTAAATGATGTAAGGCCATGATAGAGACGAACCGGTTTATTAGATAATTGTGATAGTGACGAAATACTAACTTATTTGTTTATGTTGAATGTAGGTAAATCCTCAACTTAAGCGATTTGGACGACTTGGAACGAGCGCAATTGATTAACGCCCACTTCACGCTTCCGTCATAGTTAACTTAATGTGGTCTTAGTTTTGGTTTTATGTTCTTACAACTTATGTAGTCTTTTGATGTCCTTGTAGTTTGGACAATAACTTGGTCGTTGTAGTTTGTTTTTAAACTATGTAGATAATGTCCGTTTGGTTCCGAAAAGGTCTTTTATGTTGTTGTATTTTACCGTAAAAAAACAGGGAATAATGGTCTAGATACGAATGGGTCATGCCGAAAAATTTCAAAAATATTTCTTACACGTTATGGTTATTTAAAAATGATAGTTAGGGGCGTTATAAGTTGTAATTGTAATTAGGGGCGTTTCAAGTTGGTATCAGAGCCGAGGTTTGAGGGATTCAAGCACATGTAGTAGCGCTTGAACTCAAACTGACGGCTCGTTCGAAGGTGTGCTCGCTCCAAGATCACAATGAGGTAATGATTACGTCGTATTAGATGCAAGTATGTATAATATGTGTACGATGTAAATATTTAAGTTAATTATACGGGGAGTAATGTTGGGAGGCTAAACGGGAAGTTTCAGGAACCGTATGGCTGAAGCGGACTTGGAAAACGAATGAAAAACACCCAAAATAAGATTTTCAGCGACTCAGCAATCGGGAGGCCGTCGCCGACGGGCTGCCCAGCCGTTGCCGACACCCCCCTTTGGGCCGACGCCCTAAATATCTGTCTACGGAGAAAGTGGCCGACGCCACTTTCTGGGACCCGTCGCCGACGGGCTTCCCAGCCGTCGCCGACGCCGAGCGGAGAACAAGTCCGCTGACTTGTTTTGTTTTTCGCACTTGGAGTTTCCGAATTGTTCGAAAGCCTATTCAATGATTACGTAGGGTCCATATAAGGCCTAATAAGGTATATGTAATCACAATTAGTGGTTACGATGGAATGAAATTTGTAAGAATAGAAAGTAATGTGTCGAATGACCCGAAATGAATAATGAAATTTTAAAAGGGAGTAAAGTTGAAATGTAAGAATGTGAATGAAGTAAATGCAGACTAATAAACTATGATATATTGAAAGCTTGTGATTCGTATTAAACTTAAACATGACATTGTGTAGATGGCTGATGCAAGAAATGTTAATGATGATGACGATGATACGGCTAGGCAAGAAGCATTTAATAGCAAGGTCACATAAGTGGCGGAAGGGGTTATGCAAGCTAATCTTCCACGATTAGCTCAAGAAGTAGAAAGTCGGGTGTTGGGAGTTGTGGATGCAATGATGACTAGCAAGATCGAAGAATTGAAAGATTTGATTGAGGGATCTAAAGGTAAAAGCAAGGAACGAAGGTGCACATATAAGGATTTCATGTCTTGCAATCCTGCAACGTTTGATGGCAAAATCGATCTGATAGCGTGCCAAAGATGGATTTCAAACATAGAGGCGATGTTTATACGAAGTCGGTGTGAAAAGGAATATCAAGTGATGTTCGCTACGGGTCAACTCACCTTTCAAGCGAAAGATTGGTGGGATGCGTATAGCAAGGAAGTAGGATAGGACAAACTTCAAATGATGACTTGGCAAGAGTTTAAGGAACCCTTCATGAGATATCACTGTCCTCAGTCAGCCGTTGATAAAATTCAGGAGGATTTCTTACGCCTCTGACAGAAGAACGAGACAATTAATGAAATAACCAACACCTTCTTGGATAAGATGAAGTTCTGTGGAGACTTTGTGAAGACGGAAAGGATGAAGATCAATCGTTACTACGGTATACTAAAGGCAGAAATTAGAGAATTTATCACTCCCTCAAAATGTGAAACTCTGGGTGAACTCATTAATTGTGCTCGGGATAGAGAACTTGAGATCAAAAGGCAAGAAGAACGAGGTGAAAAGAGATCCAATGAAAAGGGGGGCAAGTTCAAGTCCGTCCAAGAAATCGAAGTTTCAAGACCACGGAAAGAAGGATAAGTCAAGGGGTGGTATTTCTCCGTGCAAGACATGTGGGAAACTTCATACTGGAGAATGCCTTTTGGGTAAGAAGGGGTGCTACAAATGCGGTGAAGAAGGGCATACTTCCTACAAGTGCCCTAACAACCGGAAGACGTGTTTCAACTGTTTCCAAAAAGGGCATGTTAAGTCGGAATGTCCTAAACTCCAGCAAGGATCGAAGAAAGAAGGAAATAATGAGGATAGCTCTAGGGCGAAAGGAAGGATGTTCCAAATTACATCCGAAGAAGCTAAGGTTCATCCAAATGTAGTTTCAGGTATCTTTTTGTTAAACTCTATGCCAATTTATGTATTGTTCGATACCGGAGCTACCATGTCGTTTGTTTCAAGTGCAATAATAGATCACCCTTCTTTTAAGATTAAACGAATGTTGGAACCCGTAGAGGTAGAAATAGCCGATATTAAGAATTATTTGCTACACGAGATTTGTAGAAATTGCAAGTTCACTATAGAGGATGAAGAATTTGATATCGACCTCATACCTACGATTTTAGGGGAATTTAAAGTGATAGTGGGGATGGATTGGATGGCCCGACACCATGCGGAAATAAATTGTAAAACTAAAACAGTGCTGGTTCAATCTCTAAGTGGAAAGCAAATAAGTATACAAGGTGAGAGGAATGTGGAAACGAAACTCTGTAGCCTAGTTCAAGCTGTTAAGTATGCACTTAACGGGAGTAGGGCGTACCTAGCTTACGTAGTAGATGCTCAACGAAATCTCCCGAAGCTTGAAGATGTTGAGATCGTGAATGAATTTCCGGACGTATTTCCGGAGGAATTGCCGGGACTCCCTCCCGAACGAGAAATAAAGTTTCGCATCAAATTAAATCCGGATGCAAAACCGGTAGCGAAAACCCCGTATAGATTGGCCCCCACTAAGATGCGAGAGTTGATGACACAGTTACAATATCTACTTGACAAGGGCTTCATACGCTCGACTGTGTCACCTTGGGGAGCACCGTCCTATTTGTAAAGAAAAAGGATGGGACGACGCGTATGTGCATTGATTACAGAGAGCTGAATAAACTAACGGTAAAGAACCGTTACCCATTGCCCAGAATTGATGATCTTTTTGATCAATTACAAGGGGCGAGTAGGTTCTCAAAGATAGACCTGCGTTCAGGATATCACCAAGTTAGAGTGCGAGAAGGAGATATTTCAAAGACTGCCTTTAGAACCCGATATGGACATTACGAATTTTTAGTTATGTCTTTTGGGTTAACGAACGCGCTAGCCGCGTTTATGGATCTTATGAACCGGGTATGTCGACCCATGTTGGACAAATCTGTGATTGTATTTATAGATGACATTTTGGTCTATTCGCGAAGTAAGGCAGAACATGCGAGTCACTTACGAGAAGTACTTGAAACCCTCCGTAAGGAGAAACTTTACGCAAAATTCTCAAAGTGTGCCTTTTGGCTCAGAGAGGTGCAGTTTCTGGGCCATGTGATAAACTCGGAAGGTGTTTTAGTAGATCCGTCAAAAAATGAGGTCGTAATGAGATGGATTTCCCTGAAAAATCCAACTGAAATAAGAAGTTTTCTAGGCCTTGCGGGGTACTATAGAAGGTTCATACAGGATTTCTCGAAGATAGCATTACCCTTAACAAAACTGATAAAGAAGAAAGAGAAGTTTGTGTGGGGTAAAGAACAGGAGGAAGCCTTTCGAATATTAAAGGAGAAACTGTCGAGTCCCCCGGTCTTAACATTACCGGATGGGACAGAAGACCTGGTTGTTTATTCAGACGCTTCACAGCAGGGTTTAGGTTGTGTTTTGATGCAAAGGGGAAGGATTATCGCATATGCTTCACGACAATTAAAACCACATGAAGTAAACTACCCAACACACGATTTGGAATTGGCAGCGGTAGTGTTCGCCTTAAAGATTTGGATGCATTATCTATATAGTACGAGATGTACAATGTTACACCCCAACCGATGGCGGAAACATCGGGGCATGGTACTGAGCGAAACAGATTGTCCAAAAGTTTCCATAACAACAATATTTTCCAAATATTTAAAGCAATACGTCCCACACCATGTCATAAATGATAATACAATTATTACAGAAAAGATCTAGTCAAATTGTTCTGTTCCAACAACTCAGATTTTTATTACAGATAATTGTTTATTGTTGACCTAGGTCTTTCCTAGCCTCGATTTCACAGCAAAGAAAGCAAATAAGCATCCTAAGCACCTGTCACATACGTTAAAGTAAAAGTCAATACACATAGTGTAAAGGTGAGCATACAAGTTTGATAATAGCATATAGAGTTCGAAATTGTTACGCATAACCTACACGTACACAGTGTAAAGTGAGGCATGTTAGTTATCGACATGAACCTATCGATACCAATGACTGCGGGTTGACTACCCAAGGCAGTTCGCGATACACACTCACCACTGTGAGCCATGTAGGTAATTGTCCTTAACAACCCCCGAGTGAACAGGTGCTGAGTCCAAACAAATAGTACTATCGTTGCTAAGGCAGGCAGACAACATTCCATGTGTAAAGATAACAAACAAGCATTCATTAAGTCACATATAACATGCGGTAATTGGTTAGCAATTTAAAGTATTGCGTAGTGTGTTCGATGTGATTTAGTATAAGTAACGTATGTAACACCCAAAAGTGCGTAAAGCAAAAAAGGATTGAGTATACTCACAGCGATTGGTGGATTGAAGGGAGCGCTAGAGAGTAGGGTTAGCCTGAACAGATTGATAGCAAAACGATAAGAGACGCGTAAAACGATACAGAGTGCAAGTGGGTAGGACAACAGTTCGATTAGATGGTAGTCTGATCGGACAGCCGGTCGTTCGAGTGATAGTCCGTTCGGACGGTCGTCCGGTCGGATGACCGTTCGAGTGGATTGTTACTTCCTTTGGGAAGGATGTGTTTGTGTATGATGGCTTGACTTTTGAAGTTTTCGTTGTAGCATTTTGAAAGCATTGAAGTATCTCTACCTTTCAGGTCAATCGATCGAACGACCGTTCCATCGGGCGATAGTCCGATAGGTTGGGCATTTGAGCGAGAACAAGTTCTCCGCAGGTTGTCACTCAATCAGACGCTTGTTCGATCAGGTGGCATCCTTTGTGCATTGAACATGTTGAAAATTGTTGAAGTGTTGAAGCTTCGAAACATCACATAGTCGGATGGTCGGTCGATCGAGTGGTAACTCGATCGGACAGCAATCCGTTTGGTGTTCCCAAAGCTCTTGAGGGTTGATTTGAAAATTAATTATGGGGCCAATGTGCAAGTCGATCGGATGACCGGTCGTTCGGATGGCTGTTCGATCGGACAGCGGTCCGATCGGACGACACTCCGTCCTGGTCGACCTGTTCATCTTACACTTGGTTTTTTGATTGTTTGTCATTTTATCGAGACGTTTTGATAACGTATTAAGCAACAGGAACTTCGTCAATACTTGGTACCCCTGATCGGACAGGAATCACCCAAATCCAACCAGTTAACTGTTCGAGACGGTGTTCCATGTTTAACCCAAAATCGGTAGTCTCGTGGATAGAATCCAGATCTTGAACCAACACAACCACAAGAATGAGTAGTAAGTCGGCACAAGCTCCGATTCTATCGGTTTTGAAGGCATTGAGTGTAAAAGAGTTGAAAGAAAGTTGGAAAACCATATTTCAATCCTTTTGATTGTGAATATGTTTAGATCTATGAAAGATCTTTGTTTGTTTATGTGGAAATCGGTTAGATCTAAGTTGTTCTTGGTGGATTGAGGCCAAAACATGAAGTTCTCAAGAACACATGATGTCGTCATCCTAGAACACCTTGAATCTTGATGATTTCACGGTTAAAAGTGAAGATTCAAAAGATAGAAAGGTATAGGAGTGCGTGTAGATTTAGGAAGTACAAGATTTTGGACGAGATCTTACCGGAATAGCGAGGAATTTGAAGAAAAGTGGGGAAGATGAGCTGGTCGGAGGAGAGTTGCCAAAAGTGGAAAGTATGAGGGTGACCGGGGGTATTTATAGGGGTTCCCAAAGAGGAAAGGGGCTGGCCGATCGGGTGGCAGCCCGGTCGAACAGCTGGCCGATCGAGCGACAGTTCGATCTAACGGCTGGTCACCTGAACGATCAGTCGCTTGGTTCGAGTGTTAGGTGCAACGAGTTTTGCCATTTCGATTGCGATTGCGAGGGTTGTGATGCGAGAGAATTTCCTAGTTAAATTACTTTTAATCCCAACTACTATATCAACAGACAAGCATTCTTATTTCATATTCGTTTAGTGTTTGCGATTGAGTTTGATTGCGTTTCGATTGATTACCACAACATAACATAACTAAACACGCACAAGTAACACATAAGGCACACACACACGTATAACAATAACCAAAATGCGTAATTCGAGTTGCGAGTGCGATAAAGCGATTAAACATGCGATAAATAGCGATTACTATGCGATTATTAATAGATACTCCACATAATACAACTAAAGCGATAAAAAAATAGACTAATTACAAGTCAAAGAAGTCAAAACAGGAATTGAGCAAGGAGAGACAGATCGCAATTAGCAATCTTTTCTTCCTTTGACTTCAATCTTGACTTTGACTTTGACTTTCGAAACACGGGGTGTTACAGCCTCCCCTAGTTGAGGGAATTTCGTCCCAAAATTAGGCCAAAGTCGTAACAAACAACTATGGGTACTTCCCCTTCATGTCGCTTTCGAGTTCCCAAGTGAACTCTGCGCCTCGTTTGCCTTCCCCTCGGACTTTCACGATATGAATGCGCGAGCGTCTGAGCTGCTTGGTTTGGCGGTCCATGATTTTGACAGGCTTTTTCACGAAGTGTAGTGTTTCGTTTACTTGGAGGTAATCGAGAGGTACAATCAAATCATGCTCAGCCAGGCACTTTCGGAGGTTTGACACATGGAAAGTCGGGTGGACATTACTAAGTTCCTCCGGTAGTTCGAGTCTGTAGGCGACATTTCCGATCCTTTCCAGAATCTTAAAAGGTCCAACATATCGACGCGCTAGTTTCCCTTTCTTGCCGAATCTGACCACACCCTTCGAAGGTGATACCTTTAGGAGTACGTAGTCGCCAACGTCAAATTCAAGGGGCTTGCGTCGTCTATCGGTGTAATTTTTCTGACGACTCCGAGCTTTCAGGAAGTTGTCTCTTATTTGGAGGACTTTGTCAGTCGTTTCTTGCAATAGCTCGGGACCAGTTAGTTGCGAGTGACCGATCTCGTGCCATACAATTGGCGATCGACATTTTCTTCCGTACAAAGCCTCAAATGGTGCCATTTGAATGCTGGTATGATAGCTGTTGTTGTACGAGAATTCGACTAACGGCAGGTATGCATCCCAATTACCACCAAAATCTATGACACACGAACGGAGCATGTCTTCAAGAGTACGGATCGTTCTCTCAGTCTGACCGTCGGTTTGAGGGTGGAATGTGGTACTTAGATTAAGCGTTGTACCGAGAGCAACTTGAAATGTTTCCCACAGCCGCGAGGTAAACCGAGCGTCACGGTCAGAGATGAGGTCGCGAGGCGTCCCATGTCGATAAATGATCTCATTGGTGTAGATTCGGGCTAATCGTTCTACCTTGTAGTCTTCCTGTATTGGCAAAAAGTGAGCTGATTTGGTCAAACGGTCAACAACAACCCAGATGCCGTCGTGACCTGATGGCGCGCGCGGGAGCTTTGTTATGAAGTCCATAGCTATACTCTCCCACTTCCACATAGGGATCGGGGGCTGTTCGAGTAAGCCAGAGGGTCTTTGATGTTCAGCCTTAACCTTCGAGCAAGTCAGGCATTTTCCAACGTAGAGGGCGATATCTCTTTTCATACCTAGCCACCAGTACTTGTAGCTGTAACACCTCGAAAATTCACGTCCTATAATGTATTGACACGTGTCACAAGCTTGAACGCGTGAAAGTATACTTTAGAGGGACTAAAGTTGACAAACATGGAAAGTATGTGAATATAAGGGTTCAAAATGTCAACAATGGATAAATATACTTTACAATAACCCTACATGATGTTTATAACCTTAAACGAATAAATCATGGACCATACGAAGCTAATTGTGAAAGAAGGTGAGAGATTACAAACTGCAGGGGTTAAATGTGTCGACATGTTTAAAGTATACCTCTGAGTGACCTTTTAGCAAACCCGAAGCTTGGTAACGATTAATTATGCTCACTAGAATGCGTGATAAAAATTTCACCAAGTTTCGTTATCGTATGAGAAAGTTATGATAAAATTCGTGTGCGATGGGTTAAAAGCGTCAACGCTGAAATCTATGACTTTTCGGGTGATCAAAAGTTAAACAAGGACTTAACAAAGTTGGTATAAGTCTTGAAGCCCTTAGAATTCAATTTAGAGGGCCCAATGTGCAGGAAATAAAGGTAAAATCAAGTTGGAAGTCCAGGGGTCAAAATTGTCAACATTTGAAAGATTCTTTGTGCTGGCATGATCCTTGCGCACCAATAACGTTACGGTGCGCAAGCAGGTCCCAGATGCAGAAAAACTTCCAGCTGCCTGTTAAAACGGTTACACCGCCTTATTTGGGTGGTTTTCGAATTCAGGGGCTCCTATATCTGGTTTTTAGCATCCTAGGCCACCTGGGATGATCTTATAACATCACTAGAGTTACATGGCAGGATCTACTTGAAATTAAAAGCCTATATAAGAGATGCAAAGTTGCAACATTTGGGTATTTGCATTTGCAACATTCACAACTTACTTTCTGGAGCTCTCTGGTCAGCAAGCAACCTTCCTAGTGATCCCTAATTATAATTAGGACCCTTGTAAGTATACTTAACCTTTCTAAATTCGTTTTAGCTTAGTTAATTAGCTAAAAGTCAAACCGTCGTAATTAAGGTTTGACTTCATGATTAATTAATATGTGCTCAGTCTAATCACGAATTAAAAGTACCTTTAAGTAGGTATTTATGTGGGTAATAAACCCTTAAAAGGGTACTTTCAGATTCCCACTCTAACTATGTTAATTGTCGAGTCAAAGCTTACTTTAAAAAGTCAACAAAATGTTTATTTTCAAATTAAAGCATAATTAGCAATGTAGGATACTTGCAACCTGTTTGATCATTACTATAACTTGGTAATTAATGTAGGAACATGTCCCAACATGTTCAACTCGACAATTTTCAGTTTAGGCTCGATTTGGAAACGAAAGTCGCATAGTTTGACCTCTGCTTTGACTTTCAGTTCTGAACCGTTTAAGCATTGTTTAGAAATGCCTTAGAGCCTTAATTGGACCAGGTTTCATACTAGTGTAACCCCCTGAGGTCACACAACTTGGTTCATTAGTTATCCGATTCATATGCATGTTTCCGTTAAACGCTAAATTGTTGACTATTATGCCCTTTTGACTAAAAAACATGATTTTTGAAAAAGTAAAAGAGTAGAAACCTTGGTTACAGATTTATAAACTTGCACCTAAAATTTGACATCAGTTTCAGGTCTAGATTAAGAGTTATGCTCATTAGCGTAAATTGAAAGCTTTATGTTAATTAAACGGCGTAATTGGCGTATAGCCTAGTTATACCCACTTTTTGATATCAAACTTTTTACTCACTGATGTAATATAATATTTTTGGATTTTTGAAGATTTTTATTTAATTTTTGGCTGATCATAACATAGGTCTTTAAGTTTGATTCGGTTAATACCGGTTTTGCCCTTTTAAGCCATAAAATGAGTTTTACACATCCTTTTGACCCCAAACCTTTTTCTACTGATTTTATTTGACAAATAAAATATTTTGAGCCTTCTGGAATTGTAAAAATATCAGCTTTCTTTTAAAAACCCGGAAATGGCTCCAAATCGCCTTTTTAAGCATTTTTGACGCATAGTATGTATTAAGATTATGTTGAGCACATAAGGTTTGATACCTACTGATATTTTAAGTAAATTATTATATTTCTACAGTAAGCTAAAGTTTTAAACTCAGGTTTCAGTTTTGACTTTTTAAGCCTATGTGAAATTACCAAAATACCCCTAAGAGGCATAGTCTGGTTATAAAGGATAGATTTCACATATATATGATACCCTACTGATAAAACCTAGTAAATTAAGTATTTTTACTGATTACATCAGACCCAAAACTCAGGTTTATATTTAAACTCTTTTATAACCTTTTAAATGACCAAAATACCCCTACGGGGCGTAATTTGTGTCTAAATCCGTTTTGGGCATAATAGAAGATATCTTTCTGATGTCACAACATAATTAAGGCATATTAACTTACGAAACTTGCATATGACTCATTTGATTACTCGTTACGCACTTGTCGCGCTCGGATCGGCTTATGTAACTAGTTTGCATGTATTAGCCGAAACGGGTCAAATCATATCGTTTATGTCTCAAAATCCAGAATGTGTTTAGTTTTCCCTTATTATACAAGTATACAAGCTTGTCGGGTCTAAACCACATTCTAATCCGGTTCTCACTTAACCATGAGTTTTGAACCGTATCTTCCTTTAAAACTAACCGGTCTAAGCTTAGGCTTAAATAAAGACCCGTTAGAAATCTAATAGGTTATTAAAAACCTTCGTTCCAGATTTAGGAGCCCAGTAAAAGCTATCTGTACTTGCTGATTTGATACGGCTGGGATTGAATTTATATTTAGCTCAGGTAAATACTTTTAACTTATTTTCCCTATACGGGCTTGGGGTACGGTATATAAAATACCGCTTGGTCCGGCACTGAATCTTTAATCGAATAGAGGTTAAATCATTGATATGCTACGTTTTGAAATGTTTTGTTTGCTTAAAGCCTTTGGGGGGTTAATGACCATGTCCTGGATATCCTTGGCATCATCTTACGAGATGGCCACGACCTAAGCACGGGGTGTAGGCGTACACCCGTCAGTGCCTAACCAAATAATGTGGTGTGTCTATTAATCTTTAACCCAGTCTACGGATCGGGCTACTGAACGCATAAGTAACATGTAATTCAATTACAAGATTATATTCACATAATTATCCCAAGTTATAAAATGTTTTGTGCCACGTACATTCAAATCAATTTTCAAATCTTTTTAAAATGAGTCAGTTAAATTGTATTTACCAGTGTAAACTGACGTATTTTCCAAAAGGTTAAGTGCAGGTACTACTCGTACTAGGCTGGCTGTCTTCTAGCGTCCACAATAAGTTTCGCAAGCTTGGATGCCTTAAAGTCTGTTGAATAAAGTTTCTTTTTATCTTTTGATCCGCCTGTGGATCTTTTACATTCCGTTGTAATACTTTGATATTACTTTATATCGGATTGTAATATATTTATCATTTGCTTCCGCTGTGCATTTAATTATTGTGTTGTTTGACTATGATGATATCAACTACGTCACGGTACTCCCCACCGGGCCCACCGGTGATACGTGGAAAGTCGGGGTGTGACAGGTTGGTATCAGAGCCAACACTGAGTGAATTAAACACTAGCCTTTTGTGTTTAATCTCAGTTACACAGATGCACATTCTTGAGTCTAGACAAGAACATAGGACTAATCCTAATTCGTTTCATTGTGTTTTAATTGCTTCTTTTGTTATTTTTTTTTTCTGATTAGCCCTTGCATGGGCAAGTCATTTTCTTAAGAAGTCCCGTTTAGGGCAACCATATACTTGTTAAATTTTAAGGGAACAAATATATTTAAAATATCATTCCTATATTATAAGATCTACCATTATAATAAAATGGCAAAATCTAAAAAGGACAAGACCTAGCCTCGTGTCACTATTAAGACCCGGCTAAGATGGCAGTTCCTCAATTTAGGTTCAGATACTTATTAACATCCCGAGTTAGGATTGTTCTACGTTAATTATTAAAAAGGAATCTTAAGGGTAAACCTAGCCTATATGACGAGGCCAAGATGGTAGGACCTATTCAAGAGATTCAAATCCTTGTTAACATCTGTAATATGTTAACACTCCTGGCAGACGTGGTTCGATAAAATCACATAAATCATCCTTATACTGGATTCTCCCGAAATCCTTTCTTGTTTTGTGATTTAAGCATCCATCAGGGATGCAATATTTACGGGCCATATTCATTATAATATAAGACAAAAGACAGTCGTAGCCTACAACTCCCTGTCAAGAAAAGGCAATGAACAACGTTCAAGCCTAAATACCTTGATTCTACAAAATCATGGTTTATAATTTAAAGTTGCCCTTGTGACTGGGCCTTTTCGTGCCATAGTTATATTTTTATTAAATCTAGGATAATTATAAAATCCTGAATAAAATAAATATCATTCCTTTCCTGCCAGTATTTATATCAAAAAGAATCTTAAAAGGGTATAACCTAGCTTGAATGTCATTAAAGACCTAGCTACGATGGTGAGACCTGTTTAAAGAGATTCAGATCCTTGTTAAACACCTGAAAACGTGTTAACACTAATGACAATGGGTGATGCGATGAAATCACACTTGTCATCCTTATATTAGAAATTTTCCAAACCCCTTATTTAGCATAAATAATCAATAGGAACCGTGGCTAATAAACATCGAGCTTGATAAATACATCAAAACATCCACTGGGATGAATACCTTCGGGCAAAGATGTATGCATGAAAAAGATAGTTTTACTTCATAACTTCTTGTTAAGACAATGAACTATGAAATTTTCCGATCAGAAGGAATCATCGATTATGTTTTAAAATTTTCCCTAGTGACAAGGCTTCTGTGCCATCAAGCGTCCTTTGGAACAAGCCTTAGTGCTATATAAAATGTCGGTACGACATTGACAGTCATGATTTATATCCCATGTCTAATAAATATGAAGGATTACATTCCGTTTAAGCGCCAAAGATGGATTATTTAAAAACCTAGGCAAAACATAATCAAATAAATTTAATACTATCTATTGGCCTATATGGTTAAATTGCACCATGGCTATTTAATCATCAAACTCGAAAATTCCCTGTATAATTAAGCAAATTATTACTACATGATTTGTAGCCTTCAAAGCTTCACCATGGCTGACTCCTCTGAAGCTCACAACCATCCAGTTGATCAGAATAATGATGCAAGACTAAACTTAACGGGCGCTGAGTTACAGGCTATGTTAGATACAGCCGTAAACAAGGCCGTGGACCGAGCGTTAAAGGATCATAAACGAAAGTGCGATAATACCCCGAAGAAGGGATCCAAAAAGGGTAAGACTGGTTCAAGCTATAACCGACCCAAGCCAAAGGAGGCAAAACGCGAATGTAAAACCAGCGGAAAGAAGCACTTCGGAAAATGTTTCTATGATCAAACCAGGGGATGTGTCATCTATAAAAAGATGGATCATAAGACCCATGAATGCAAGGACTTGAAGGTCAACCAGCAGTCAAGTGAAAAGACCAGATGCAAAACCTGTAGGAAATACCACCTCGAGAAATGTAGATATGAATCTCAGCCTCTACCCTGTGGAATCTGCAAGTCCAAGGAGCATAAGACCTTGGATTGCAAGAGATTGGGAGACGTAACCTGCTACGGTTGCAATGCAAAAGGGCACATCAAGACAAATTGCCCAAATAAAACCAAGAAGCCTGAGGAGTCTAAGAAGACCGAAGATGGAAGCTCTCAAGTGGATACTCAAGAGACTATTCAGGTTGAAAATGTCACAACAGGTACTTTCTTTATTAATAACGCTCATGCTAGAGTATTATTTTATTCAGGTTCAGATAAGTCTTTCATAAGACAACATATTTTGTAAATCATTAAATCTGCCTGTTAAAACTCTAAGCGTTCAGTAGAATTAATCAATAGTACCTCAGAGACTGCTCCAGTAATATTATTAGATGGATGTTTATATCCATTTAGGAATCATTCATTTATGGTGTCCTTGTTCCATTTAAATAATAAGGGACTCGACATAGTGATAAGAATGAATTGGTCGTCCTAGAAGTCAAGCCTATATTAAGCGGCACAGGTTCTTAGGTGTAATCCAACTTTTAACTTCGCGGGATCGACGTGAATACCTTGATTATTTACAATGTGACCGAGGAATTGAACCTACTCCAGCCAGAATTCACACTTGGAGAATTTGGCATAGAGTCGATTCCCTTGGAGTAGCTCGAGAACCAAACGTAGATGTTGCGCGTGTTCGGCTTTTGATTTGGAATAGATCAAGACATCGACGATAAACACGATGACGAAACGGTCGAGATAAGGTTTACACACGCGATTCATTAGATCCATGAAAACCGCGGGTGCTTTGGTTAAACCAAAAGGCATAACAACGAACTCATAGTGGCCGTAACGAGTGCGAAAAGCGGTTTTGGGTATATCTTCCTCTTAGACGCGTAACTAGTGATGGCCTGAGCGTAGATCGATCTGCGAGAAACACGTAGCACCTTGTAGCTGATCAAACAAATCATCAATGCGAGGCAGGGGATAGCGATTCTTGATAGTCAACTTATTCAGTTCCCGATAGTCGATGCACATCCGGAACGACCCATCCTTCTTTTTGACGAAAAGGACTGGCACGCCCCAAGGAGAGGTGCTCGGGAGAATGAAGCCTTTCTCAAATAATTCCTGAAGCTGACTCGAGAGTTCACGCATTTCGGACGGTGCGAGTTGGTAAGGAGCTTTGGCAACAGGGTTGGATCCAGGAATGAGGTCGATACGAAAGTCGATATCACGACTTGGCGGAAGTCCGAGAAGATCCTCAGGAAAAACGTTAGGAAATTCTCAAACCACTGGGACATCGTTTACTCTAGGTCTTCCTTTCTTTTCCTTCTCCGCTACTACAATGTTAGCCAAGAAAGCTCTGTATTCCTTGCGGAGATACTTGCTAACTTGGACACATGACATGAGCTTGAGACCTTTCGAAGCAGTTTCGCCATAAACACACAATAAATCACCATTTGCGAGCGAGAATCGAATCATCTTATCGAAGCACACAACTTTAACATGGTTTTCGCGAAGAAAGTCCATGCCTACTATGACGTCAAAACTTCCGAGTTGCATTGGAATAAGGTCGATTTGGAAGATGTGATTGTTAAGTTCAAGAGTACAATCACGAAGAACAGAATTAACGGCGACAGTTCTTCCGGTGGCGACTTCAACATCGAACGTCGAGGAGAGATGGGAGCGCTTACGACTAAGAAGCTTCTCGAATTCAAATGACACAAAGCAGTTATCGGCTCCAGTATCAAACAAACACGAAGCATAAATACCATTCACAAGGAACGTACCATTGACCACGTTGTTGTCAGCCTGGGCTTGGCGCACATTGATGTTGAAAGTTCTGGCGCGGGATGCTTGTTGCTGTTGAGGCTGCTGCTGCTGAGGCTCTTGTTTCACAACTCTGTTCGGGCACATGTTCGCAAAGTGGTTGGGATCCCCACAAGAGAAGCAGACTCGGGCGTTGGCCGCGGGTGCCTGAGCCGCTTGTTGGCCTTGTGGGGCTGGGAGCAGAGCTTGATGAGCAGTGGCTTGAGCTGGTGCTTGACGGGGACCAGTACGAAAATTTGCAGTAAAGTGACCGTACATATTGCAGTGGGCGCAAAAACGGCAAGCTAGACCCACCTGGTGATGGTAAGAGCATGTCGAGCAGGCAGAGTGAGGGTCGGTGTATGCACGCTTTGCAGGCGGTGCATATGTAACTGGTGCTGGGAGGTGGTGCGATTGATGCTGGGCCGGTACGGCTTGAAGTGGAGCAGCAGTGGTAGTGACAGCACAGTTCTTGTTGCTGGAGCTGCTAATGTTGTTCTTCTTTTTGCGGTGAGAGGCTTTTGACGACTGAGCGGCGGCGGTTTCGACGGTGACTTGGTGCAGGCTCTTTGAATTTTTATCCCAAAAACCAGCTTTTACTCGCTTGTCGTTGATTTCGGCGGCAAGCAAATAAGTTTATTCGATTGTTGCTGGCTTTGCGGCATGCACAAAATCTGCAACACAGTCGGGTAGAGCTCGAATGTACTTCTTGATCGTCATGTCGGGCGTTTTTACTTGATCGGGACAGATGATGCTGAGCTGCTTAAAGCGAGCAGTCAGGGCAGCGTTGTCACCTTCTTTCTGCTTAATATGCCAGAACTCGTCCTCCAGCTTCTGGCGCTCATGGGGAGGGCAGAACTCTTTGAGCATAACATTCTTCAACTCGTCCCATGACAGACCATAAGCTGCATCATTTCCGTGCTTGTTCCTTTCGGCAGTCCACCAGTATAGAGCGCGGGACTGGAAGACGCCGGTCGCGTTCAGTGTGCGGAGATTATCAGGACATCCGCTCTGTCGCAGGGTGACTTCGATTGAGTCAAACCATTGAAACAAAGTCGTATGGCCTTCTTCGCCGGTGAACTCTTTTGGTCCACATGCCTTGAACTGTTTGAAGCTGAAAGCAGCTATGGGAGTCTCGGTCCTGGATTCTTTAGACGATTTGCTCATGTTTTCGTACAGTTCACTGACGACTTGGGGTACAACCATTGCCATTTGCTTAGTAATCATGGCAGTGAGGCGTTTGTCTGCTTGCTTTCGGCGAGCATCTCGGGTAGCGCGAGATCCAGATGACGACATTGTCTGCAACAGACATCGCCACATGACTCAACACAATATAATCGAATCTCACCTCACACGCCTAATACTACTAAAACTCAGGAACACGTACAATCACGTAAGCACATAGGCACATAATCACAGATTCACATAAGCATAAAAGCACATAAGCATGTAAGGTACAAAAACACAGAAGCACATAAGCACGTAGGGCACAAAACACAGAAGCATACAAGCATGTAACTTGTCTAGATGCACACAGAGACGGTCAGAATACAGAAACCTATCATTCTAAGTTCGTGATCATTCGAGAAGAGCGTTCGCGCATAGCATATCGAGTAGTATGGTATAAGCGAATAACATAGCAAGCAACATAGCGTACGGTGGTTCCTCATGGCAGTAGTGATTTGTTAACGTTTTGAGATAGTGTGCAATGCGGGTCGTGCGTGTCGATCAAAATGAAAGCGAAAATCTAATAAGTCTCCCCAAAATTGAAACACATAAACAGGTAAATACATATACAAACACATAAAATCGGCGAATCATCAGAGTCAGCAGTTGCGGGCTCATAGTCGAAACACATAGAAATCGAGAAATAGATGGTCTGCAGCTATTTAGAAATTGACTACCCAAAGTGATTCGACTATTCACAGGGACCTGTTGTGCACACTTTGACTTTCAGGACTGTGCTTTCGCCTCGAATCTTGGGCTCGACACGCATCCTTTTAGTCATATCGTGACTTCAAGTCGTTGGAGTCCGTCGAGACTTTGGTGAGAGTTTTGTAAAACTAAGTAAAGGTCGGAACAAGTCGTCAAGGTTAGGGTTTCACCCCTGACTTAACAACTTTGTTCCTATTTTGATAGAAATAAAGAGGATTATGGGTCAAAGTATGGATTTCACTCATATTTCAACGCAATTTCTCGTGTTTATAGATAAAAATGTGGGTTGAACAAGCAATTTAGTTGAGAGTTTGCGGTTTTCACACCTAATCTTGACTTAATCGCTTAATCATATTTGAAAATTCGAGTGCAGTGATAGTGTAGCGTAGGCGAGAATAGCGAGAAATAGCAGTAAGCTCATACATAATCCCTACTGGACATGCACGAGTCGGTCTGTTGGTTCCTAACTATAGACTAGGTCTCTAAGACATCGGCCCGGACTAGGTCGTGTCTTGCCTAATTCCCTATAGTTATGGCTCTGATACCAATCTGGCACACCACAACCGATGGCGGAAACATCGGGGCATGGCACTGAGCGAAACAGATTGTCCAGAAGTTTCCATAACAACTATATTTACCAAATATTTAAAGCAACATGTCCCATACCATGTCATAAATGATAATACAATTATTACATAAAAGATATAGTCAAATTGTTCTGTTCCGACAACTCAGATTTTTATTACAGACAATTGTTTATTGTTGACCTAGGTCATTCCTAGCCTCGATTTCACAGCAAAGAAAGCAAATAAGCATCCTAAGCACCTGTCACATACGTTAAAGTAAAAGTCAATACACATAGTGTAAAGGTGAGCATACAAGTTTGATAATAGCATATAGAGTTCGAAATTGTTACGCATAACCTGCACGTAGACAGTGTAAAATGAGGCATGTTAGTTATCGACATGAACCTATCGATACCAATGACTGCGGGTTGACTGCCTAAGGCAGTTCACGATACACACTCACCACTGTGAGCCATGTAGGTAATTATCCTTAACAACCCCTGAGTGAACAGGTGATGAGTCCAAACTAATAGTACTATCGTTGCTAAGGCAGGTAGACAACATTCCATGTGTAAACATAACAAACAAGCATTCATTAAGTCACGTATAACATGTGGTAATTGGTTAGCGATTTAAAGTATTGTGTAGTGTGTTCGATGTGATTTAGTATAAGAAACGTATGTAACACCCAAAAGTGCGTAAAGCAAAAAGGGATCGAGTATACTCACAACGATTGATGGATTGAAGGGAGCGCTAGATAGTAGGGTTAGCCTGAACAGATTGATAGCATAACGATAATCGACGCGTAAAACGATACAGAGTGCAAGTGGGTAGGACAACAGTTCGATCGGATGGTAGTCCGATCGGACAGCCGGTCGTTCGAGTGACAGTCCGTTCGGACGGTTGTCCGGTCGGATGACCGTTCGAGTGGATTGTTACTTCCTTTGGGAAGGATGTGTTTGCGTATGATGGCTTGACTTTTGAAGTTTTCGTTGTAGCATTTTGAAAGCATTGAAGTATCTCTACCTTTCAGGTCGATCGATCGAACAACCGTTCGATCGGGTGACAGTCCGATTGGTTGGGCATTTCAGCGAGAACAAGTTCTCAGCAGGTTGTCACTCGATCGGACGCTTGTACGATCGAGTGGCATCCATTGTGCATTGAACATGTTGAAAATTGTTTAAGTGTTGAAGCTTCGAAACATCACATAGTCGGATGGTCGGTCGATCGAATGGTAACTCGATCGGACGGCAATCCGTTCGGTGTTCCCAAAGCTCTTGAGGGTTGATTTGAAAATTAATTGTGGGGCCAATGTGCAAGCCGATCGGATGACCGGTCGTTCGGATGGCTGTTCGATCGGACAGCGGTCCGATTGGACGACACTCCGTCCTGGTCGACCTGTTCGTCTTACACTTGGTTGTTTTGATTGTTTGTCGTTTTTTCGAGACGTTTTGATAACGTATTAAGCAACAGGAACTTCGTCAATACTTGGTACCCCTGATCGGACAGGAAACACCCAAATCCAACCAGTTAACTGTTCGAGACGGTGTTCCATGTTTAACCCGAAATCGGTAGTCTCGTGGATAGAATCCAGATCTTGAACCAATACAACCACAAGAATGAGTAGTAAGTCGGCACAAGCTCCGATTCTATCGGTTTTGAAGGCATTGAGTGTAAAAGAGTTGAAAGAAAGTTGTAAAACCATCTTTTAATCCTTTTCATTGTGAATATGTTTAGATCTATGAAAGATCTTTGTTTGTTTATGTGGAAATCGGTTAGATCTAAGTTTTTCTTGGTGGATTGAGGCCAAAACATGAAGTTCTCAAGAACACATGATGACGTCATCCTAGAACATCTTGAATCTTGATGAATTCACGGTTAAAAGTGAAGATTCAAAAGATAGAAAGGTGTAGGAGTGCGTGTAGATTAAGGAAGTACAAGATTTAGGACGAGATCTTACCGGAATAGCGAGGAATCTGAAGAAAAGTGGGGAAGATGAGCTGGTCGGAGGAGAGTTGCCAAAAGTGGAAAGTATGAGAGTGACAGGGGGTATTTATTGGGTTTCCCAAAGAGGAAAGGGGCTGGCCGATCGGGTGGCAGCCCGGTCAAACAGCTGGTCGATCGAGCGGCAGTTCGATCAAACGGTTGGTCGATCGGCTGGTCACCTGATCGATCAGTCGCTTGGTTCGAGTGTTCGGTGCGACGAGTTTTTCCATTTCGATTGCGATTGCGAGCGTTGTGATGCGAGAGAATTTCCTAGTCAAATTACTTTTAATCCCAACTACTATATCAACATACAAGCATTCTTATTTCATATTCGTTTTGCGTTTGCGATTCGATTGCGATTGTGTTTGATTGCATTTCGATTGATTACCACAACATAACATAACTAAACACGCACAAGTAACACATAAGGCACACACACACGTATAACAATAACCAAGATGTGTAATTCGAGTTGCGAGTGTGATTACGATAGCGATAAAGCGATTAAACATGCGATAAATAACGATTACTATGCGATTATTAATAGATACTCCACATAATACAACTAAAGCGATAAAAAAGTAGACTAATTACAAGTCAAAGAAGTCAAAACAGGAATTGAGCAAGGGGAGACAGATCGCAATTAGCAATCTTTTCTTCCTTTGACTTCAATCTTGACTTTGACTTTGAATTTCGAAACACGGGGTGTTACATACAATCTACATGGATCACAAAAGTCTCAAATATTTCTTCGAACAGAAAGACTTGAATATGAGGCAACGAAGATGGTTGGAACGGATTAAAGATTACGATTGCGATATCCTTTACCATCCGGGAAAGGCGAACGTGGTGGCGGACACATTAAGCCGAAAAGAGTCTCCACCTCCAATTCAAGTAAAATCCATGAAGATGATAGTTACTCCACGTTTACTTGATATGATACGAGATTCCTAAATAAAGTTGCTTGGAGCGGAAGACCCGAAGAAAGAAAGAATGAAAGGTATAGCCGAAAAATTAGAAGAAAATTCGATCGGACTCAAAACAAGATTCGGTCGAATTTGGATACCACGGTTTTGCGAAGTCAAGACCGCACTGCTCGAGGAAGCTCATAAGTCACGGTATTCAATCCACCCCGGGGCAACAAAAATGTACCGGGACTTGAAGACCAAATATTGGTGGCCGGGTATGAAACGCGATATTGTTAAGTACGTTGCGAAGTGCTTGACATGCTCCCAAGTAAAGGCAGAACATCAAAAACCATACGGGGAATTACAACCATTAGAAATTCCGATATGGAAATGGGAGGAAATAACGATGGATTTGGTGACCAAGCTTCCTAGAACGAAAAAAGGGGCATGATACAATATGGGTAATCGTAGACCGACTTACAAAGAGTGCCCATTTCCTACCTATTCGAGAGGCTTACTCTTCTGAGAGAATGGCGGAAATCTATATGAATGAGATCATATCTCGACAAGGAGTGCCTGTGTCAATCATCTCAGATCGGGATACTAGATTTACCTCTCGTTACTGGCAGAATTTTCACGAGAGTGTGGGCACGAAGTTACACATTAGCACCGCCTACCACCCTCAGACTGACGGTCAGTCAAAAAGAACCATTCAAACACTTGTCGATATGTTGAGAGCATGTGCTTTAGACTTTGGGGGAAGTTGGGATGACCATTTACCACTAGCGGAATTCTCTTATAATAATAGTTACCATAGTGGCATTCAAATGGCTCCTTATGAATTACTATACGGGAGAAAATGTAGGACTCCCGTATGTTGGGGTGAAGTATGGCAAAGGGAGCTTTCGCCAAGCGATTTAATAACAATGACAAATGAAAAGATTGAATTGATTAGAGCTCGACTGAAGGCATCCCAGGATCGACAAAAAGCTTATGCGGACAAGAGAAGGCGTCCTATCGAGTTTCAAGTCGGAGATTATGTTATGCTGAAAGTATCTCCATGGAAGGGTATAATCCGCTTCCGCAAACGGGGTAAGTTAGGTCCTCGTTATATTGGACCGTTTAAAATTTTGGCTCGAGTCGGAAGGGTTGCATATCGTTTAGAATTACCGTCTACACTAGACGGAATTCACAATACCTTCCACGTATCGCACTTGAGGATGTTTCTTGCGGATAAAACAGCTTTAGTACCTCTTGATGACATTGAGTTGGACTAAGGGGTTAAATTATGTCGAGAGACCAATAGCCATTAAAGACGTTAAGGTAAAGAATCTTCACAACAAAGCCGTTAGAGAAGTGTTGGTCCAATGGCAACACCGAAAGGGGTTGGAACATACATGGGAAGCGGAAGATGAAATGCGAAAGTACTACCCTTTTCTCTTCGGTACGTAAACAATGAATTTGTTATATGACCAGGTTTCAGGGACGAAACCCCTTTTAAGGGGGGTAGACTTGTAACACTCCAAGAAAGTTTACTTGATAAGTTAAAAATTTATTTAGAACTTAACTTAGTTAATGGGATTTGATGCATGATATAAATAATAAAGGGGTGAAGTTTAAATTAAATAAGTAAATGAACTTGAGGGACTAAAGGTGTAATATCTCAAAATCAAAGGTAATTAAAATAAAAGAGTTCAAAACCCACACACAGAGTGTGTGTGGGGTTCTGGTCGATCGAACAGGAGAGCAAGCAAGAGGGTGAAACCCTAGCATAAAGAAATCAAGCAATTAAACCTGAATCAAAGGAAAAAATCTAATGCATGAACCCTTAAATTCGAGTAGCTAACCTCAATTTCTGAAATGGTAAGTTGAATTTTCTGGAATCATGATTTGTAGGATGAGGGGTTCAACCAATCTCGAATTCTTGTGTCTAAATGTGAGAAATCTGAGTTAGGATTACCTTTTAGAACAAGAATCATGTTTGATTTTAGGTTATTTGAAAGATTTTAGTAAAAACCCACTTTACGAATTTGTGATATGAATAGGATGATCAAAGTGGTTATAGTTATGTGAAATCTTGAAATATGATGATGTTGTAATGCTTGAATCCTAGAAAATTTATGTAGGATAAAAGAAATATATGAACATGGATTGATTGTTGATGAATTATAAGATGAACTAGTAGGAATTCATGCTTTGTATGCTTGTACATAATGCTTGTAAATATGATGACCACCAGGTGTTCGATGATATGCTTAGAAGAATAATATGTATAATTTGGAAGATGAATGAATGAGATTTAGTTGTACTAAATAAACGAATGAATGTGTTGTTATAGGCGTGAAGGAAGAAGGTTCCAATACTAGGAAATCAGAAAGTTCACAAGATCGAGGTACGTTAGTGTACACCATATTTCTATTATGTTGTCTTATGTATACTAATCCCAATTGTATTGTGTTGTTATGTTAAAATTGTGATATTTGAGTCTATGGTTGTTTGGAAGTAAAAAGTAAGATCCGTCATAAACGGATTGTGAGAAATGAATAAGTTATGAAGGAGAATGCATCATATCCGGTTCTTTCTAGTCGAACCGGAGTATGGAAAGTTAAGTATGTAACGAATGAAAGTCTACTCGATCCGTCTTTCTCGAATTGGAGTGTAAGTGTAAGAATGAAAAGAATATATTAGTTCGTCATGAACGAACCGAATGGAGGTTACGTTAAAGATACTAGTATCCGTCGTTAGCGGGTATGTTAAGAAAAGTATGTTTAGTCTCTACATTGAGGCGAGCATGTAACGAACCGTCTAACGGTTAGTAAAGTAATTAAATGATGTAAGGCCATGATAGAGACGAATCGGTTTATTAGATAATTGTGATAGTGACGAAATACTAACTTATTTGTTTATGTTGAATGTAGGTAAATCCTCAACTTAAGCGATTTGGACGACTTGGAACGAGCGCACTTGATTAACGCCCACTTCACGCTTCCGTCATAGTTAACTTAATGTGGTCTTAGTTTTGGTTTTATGTTCTTACAACTTATGTAGTCTTTTGATGTCCTTGTAATTTGGATAATAACTTGGTCGTTGTAGTTTGTTTTTAAACTACGTAGATAATGTCCGTTTGGTTCCGAAAAGGTCTTTTATGTTGTTGTATTTTACCGTAAAAAACAAGGACTAATGGTCTAGATACGAATGGGTCATGCCGAAAAATTTCAAAAATATTTCTTACACGTTATGGTTCTTTAAAAATGATAGTTAGGGGCGTTATAAGTTGTAATTGTAATTAGGGGCGTTTCAAGTTGGTATCAGAGCCGAGGTTTGAGGGATTCGAGCACAGGTAGTAGCGCTTGAACTCAAACTGAAGGCTCGTTCGAAGGTGTGCTCGCTCCAAGATCGCAATGAGGTAATGATTACGTCGTATTAGATGCAAGTATGTATAATATGTGTACGATGTAAATATTTAAGTTAATTATATGGGGAGTAATGTTGGGAGGCTAAACGGGAAGTTTTAGGAACCGTATGGCTGAAGCGGACTTGGAAACCGAATGAAAAACACCCAAAATAAGATTTTCAGCGACTCAGCAATCGGGAGGACGTCGCCGACGGGCTGCCCAGCCGTCGCCGACGCCCCCCCTTGGGCCGACGCCCTAAATATCTGTCTATGGAGAATGTGGCCGACGCCACTTTCTGGGACTCGTCGCCGACGGGCTTACCAGCCGTAGCCGGCGCCGAGCGGAGAACAAGTCCGCTGACTTGTTTTGTTTTTCGCACTTGGAGTTTCCGAATTGTTCGAAAGCCTATTCAATGATTACGTAGGGTCCATATAAGGCCTAATAAGGTATATGTAATCAAATTAGTGGTTACGATGAAATGAAATTTGTAAGAATATAAAGTAATGTGTCGAATGACCCGAAATGAATAATGAAATTTTAAAAGGGAGTAAAGTTGAAATGTAAGAATGCGAATGAAGTAAATGGAGACTAATAAACTATGATATATTGAAAGCTTGTGATTCGTATTAAACGTAAACATGACATTGTGTAGATGGCTGATGCAAGAAATGTTAATGATGATGACGATGATACGAATGGGTCATGCGGAAAAATTTCAAAAATATTTCTTACACGTTATGGTTCTATAAAAATGATAGTTAGGGGCGTTATAAGTTGTAATTGTAATTAGGGGCGTTTCACATATAAAAATGTTATTAATGTTTAAAAAATATAGGGGACGTTACATGTCACTTTCTGAATAAGACACATGAAAATTACATTTATACTCCTATACCAGTAAATGAATCATTAAAAGTTAAACACAATTTACAAATATGTCACTAATCAATCTCATCCATCTAATTACAATCTAATGGTCTATAAGATTTCTTAGACTTCTTACAAAAAACACCCTTTGTAAACTAACTCTACGCCTACAACCCAAACTGATGTGTGCAAAATGCAACATATAAATTACATCAAATGAGACATAAAACTAACCCTTTTTTAGTACTAATGTTGGAAAAAGTGTGCTTTTGTCTTCCTTTTGTATTTTCAGGGTTAAATGAGCTTAAATGAACAAAAGAAGCAAAAAATGCAGCCAAATCTAACAATAATACAAGAAAAGGAATAAACATGGCATGCCCGACCCCTCGACAACATCTTCCCAAGCAAAAACAAGACATCAGAATGCTGAACACGCCCCGTGCTGAATGAACACGGGGGCGTGCCCAAGTGTCTGCAGAAAAGACAAAGCTGTAGAAACTTCTATTTCCCAACACGGGGGCGTGGCCAGCGGACACGGGGCCGTGGTCAACGCTAAGATTCGCAGAATCTAGGCAAATCTTGATAGTACAGATACGCTTCTACACACGTGGTCGTGCCCAGCGGACACGGGGGCGTGGTCAACTAATGCAGACAAACTGCAATTAATGATGAAAGAGAAGATGGGTGGACACGGGGCCATGTCCGGGCTTCTGTGCAGGCTATAAATAGGGGTGCTTGGCTCACTTGCAAATCATCCCTTGGCAACCACCTCTCTCACACTTCACCCACCCAACACCACCATCACAACCCACATCCACCACCATCATCCATCATCCATCATAGAGTGTGTGTAATAGTCTTGGGATCCAAGATTGATCGTAAGAGTTCTTGACAATCAAAGGCCATGTTTGCCTAAGTCTCTTACATCACTTGGTGAAGACAATCATTTAGTGTAATACTTTTTATTGTTTAATCTTTTCGCACTTTTTTATTTGGTTATGTATTAATGACTTTAATAACTAGTTTCTTATGTTGAAGGTGAAACTTCCTTATCATTTGTCCGTGGTGTCTTTGCGTTATTTTACTGTCTATATAAAATAAAAGATTTACACCATTCATATCTCCACGGTCTATATGGAGATATGTTGGCTACCTGGTCGGGGGTTAAGGGAATGGTTTGGTAAGCGTCTTGCCTTGTTCAGTGTATAGATCCTGCAAGGACCTGGGTCAAGTTTAGTAGGACCTCCTTCAATACCCACTGGTATTGGATGGCGGGGGTCCGAACTCCTTGAGCCCCTCATATGTAAACTACTATTAAACTTTAATCCGGCTATTTAGGATTGTATCACTGCTGACTCAAACTACTTAGCCGAGGGTAACGTCACCTTCAAAAGAGGGGCCTACCACATTACGCATTAATAACTTAATAAATTATATTTCAATAATCCGACCCTTTAGGATTGTATCCTTGCTGACTCAAACTACTGGGTTGGGGGTAACGTCACCTTCAAAAGAGGGGCCTACTACTATAACTAAGATAATCTCCGCACTTTTGCACTTTTTATTTTTATTTTGATTATTTCCGCACTTTTCCACTTTTTAAGAGATTATCTTAGTTATAGTAGTAGGCCCCTCTTTTGAAGGTGACGTTACCCTCAACCCAGTAGTTTGAGTCAGCAAGGATACAATCCTAAAGGGTCGGATTATTGAAAGATAATTAATTAAGTTATTAATGCGTAATGTGGTAGGCCCCTCTCTTGAAGGTGACGTTACCCTGGCTAAGTAGTTTGAGTCAGCAGGGATACAATCCTAAATAGCCAGGTTAAAGTTTTAATAGTAGTTTACATATGAGGGGATCAAGGAGTTCGGACCCCCGCCATCCAATACTAGTGGGTATTGAAGGAGGTCCAATTAAACTTGACCCAGGTCATTGCAGGATCTATACACTGAACAAGGCAAGACGCTTACCAAACCATTCCCTTAACCCCCGACCAGGTAGCCAACATATCTCCATATAGATCGTGGAGATATGAATGGTGTAAATCTTTTATTTTATATAGACAGTAAAATAACGCCAAGACACCACGGACAAATGATAAGGAAGTTTCACCTTCAACATAAGAAACTAGTTATTAAAGTCATTAATACATAACCAAATAAAAAGTGCGAAAAGATTAAAAATAAAAAGTATTACACTAAATGCTTGTCTTCACCAAGTGATGAAAGAGACTTAGGCAAACATGGCCTTTGATTGTCAAGAACTCTTACGATCAATCTTGGATCCCGAGACTACTCACACACTCTATGATTGATGATGGATGATGGTGGTGGATGTGGGTTGTGATGGTGGTGGTGGGTGGGTGAAGTGTGAGAGAGGTGGTTTGCTAAGGGATGATTTGCAAGTGAGCTAAGCACCTCTATTTATTGCCTGCACAGAAGCCCGGACACGGCCCCGTGTCCATTGGGCACGTCCCCGTGTCCACCCATCTTCTCTTTCTTCATTAATTTCAGTTTGTCTGCATTAGTTGACCATGCCCCCGTGTCCGCTGGGCACGACCCCGTGTGCAGAAGCGTATCTGTACTATCAAGATTTGTCTAGATTCTACGAATCTTAGCGTTGACCATGGCCCCGTGTCGGCTGGCCACGCCCCCGTGTTGGGAAATAGAAGCTTCCACAACTTTTTCTTTTCTGCAGACACTTGGGCACGCCCCCGTGTTCATTGAGCACGGAGCGTGTTCAGCCTTGTGATGTCTTGTTTTTGCTTGGGAAGATGTTGTCGAGGGATTGGGCATGCAACGTTTATTCATTTTGTTGTATTATTGTTAGATTTGGCCGCATTTTTGCTTCTTTTGTTCATTTAAGCTCATTTAACCCTGAAAATACCAAAGGAAGACAAAAGCACACTTTTTCCAACATTAGTACTAAAAAAAGGTTAGATTTATGCCTCATTTGATGTAATTTATGTGTTGCATTTTGCACACATCAAATACCCCCACACTTGAATCTTTGCTTGTCCTCAAGAAAAACTCTTTATTTTGTGGCTTACACACCCAAATGGAATGGGTAGAAGAGAAGGTTTTGGGCTTGTCATAGAGTGTCGGGATTCCAAGATTCTTTATTAGGTTTTATTTTTATTTTATTTACAATCCTATTCGTTATTATTTATTCAAAACATTACATAAGAGAAATTATTTATTTGGGCATAACATGCCTCTTTAAAATTCCATTTTTATACAAGTTCACATACCTCACGGGGGATCATTCAACACTCGGCCGAAGATGTATTTTTGTGAAACACTCGAGAGCGGCATGGAACTTACTTCTTCCATATGCTTGCCAATCAATTAATCCTCCTCCTTTTTAACTATAAACCTTTGCAAGTATCAAGAGGACTTTTGGGGAAGGGTTAGACTTGTGTTAAAGGTAGGTGGTTTTGGGTTAGTGGTTAGTAGAAAAGGGCGAAAAGGCGTAAAAAGCATCGGTTTTCGTAAAACATTTTGTTTTTGTGACTTTTTATTCTAATGAAGCATTATTCAAACAAGCCTTCTTTTGATGAGCTTTGTTTATTTATTGCTAACTTCATTTTTCTTTTATTCGCTATAATTTTTTTTTTTGATAAGGAAGTCACAAGAAAACCGTGCTTTGTTACTAAAATAAAGGGTTTAAAATGAAAAGGGTTTTGGTGGGTAAAGGGTGTTTGTTTTGTGGGTTAAGAAATGAAAAGGTTTAGGCTCAAAGTGGTTAACTAGGGGGACTTTGGGTAGGTGGTAAAAAAAATGGTGTTGAAAGAAAAAAAGTTAGTCCTAATGCCTCCATCATTTACTTACATGGGTTTAAGTTGGTTAGGACCGAGAATGTATCCTCGTGGCAAGTTCTAGAGTCGTAAGAAACCAAGCGGCTATTCACACAAGAAACGAAAAATGAGCATTTAGTTTAAAGATGTGTATTTGTATGCTCAATAAAGGCTCAAAACTCACTTTTTGTGGGAATGGGTTTTTATGTGATCAAGTATATATAATCAAATTTTAACTAGATTTGTCATGCCGTTTCATAATTTTCTTTTGTTGGTTCTTTTTATCACGACGCTATCAGTTGTAAATTTGTAAAAATATAATCTTTTTAGAACTTGTTATTCCCAAATTAAACCAAGACAAGTAAAAAAATGAAAAATTTTTGAAAAAAATTTGGGGTGTTTAGCGGTCCAATAGAGTTTTGTGTAAGACTTGTACTTAGGACTTGCAAAATTCAAGGTTTTAGCATCCCCCCACACTTAAATTACACATTGTCCTCAATGTGTCTCAAAAATATGTTTTTAAGTTGATTGAATGTGAAAAAGGTGTGTTAAAAGCAAAATTTTATGTTACTGGGCATCTGGACACAGGCCCGTGGTGTCCGGGCACGACCCCGTGTTCAGGATGCCAGTAACAGAAATCATCAGAAAGTAACAGAAGCCTGGGCACGGGGGCGTGTTCAGCGAACACGCCCTGTGTCCAGTTACCTGAACTGGGCGTTTTTATGCGGACTCTTGAGCACGGGGCCATGTTGGCTGGGCTCGGCCCGTGCCGAACTTGCTATAATGAAGAAAAATTGTCGGGAGGCTCTGTTTTTGTGCATGGGGTGCTGGTTCAAGTTTCCTTAGTATCCTTCACCATCCCGAGTGTGTTTTACCCATTACAACATCATCCAAACACCAAACAATTTAAAACCATCATTCATTAAATAGAGAGAGTTGCATAATATTCCTAATAAACTAAAACTTTAAATAGATAGGTCAGAAAACACAAGAAGTCTAAACCAGGAAAGAAGTTCTAGCCTATAGTTTATTCTAATAGCAAAATTTCCGAAAAGATAATCCTCTCGGTTGGATGCGGCTTGAAGAGCTTCTTCCTCCGGATATGGGTCCCTCACACGTCAGCGAGCCATTCTTATATCTCCCTAGGGAGAAGAAAAGCGCGCTCATTGGCATCATCATTTTGTGGGGGTGTAACTTCCACCGGGACTTCTTGCAAGTTGTCAAGAGGAGGTTCTGCGGGGATGTCATCCCACCCGGAGGGATTATTGACTCCAAGTGCTAGTGTTATATAGTTTTTAATGTATATTTTTAGTCGAAAGTCAGACAAAAACTTGATGCGTGTTAGTGTTATATAGTTTTTAATGTATATTTTAAGCACTTTTTAACACTTTAGTCAAGTTTTAAATTTATAAAACACGATATTTACTAACACTAAACACACATATGGGCAAGTGCACCCATCGTGAGCGTAGTATAGTGTTGGTAAGATACCGAGGTCGTCCAAGGACACAAGAGCTTTTAGTACCGGTTTATCCTCAACGTCTAATCAAATCAAAATTTAGAAAAAAGGTTTTTAAATAGGAAAATAAAACTATCTAAAAATGCTGAAAATAAAAATAAAAAATAAAAACAGATAGACAAGATGAATCACTTGGATCCGACTCGCCTTTAGTGTAACCTTTGATTATTTCCGCACTTTTGCACTTTTTAAGTGATTATCTTAGTTATAGTAGTAGGCCCCTCTTTTGAAGGTGACGTTAGCCTCAACCCAGTCGTTTGAGTCAACAAGGATACAATCCTAAAGGGTCGGATTATTGAAAGATAATTAATTAAGTTATTAATGCGTAATGTGGTAGGCCCCTCTTTGAAGGTGACGTTACCCTCGGCTAAGTAGTTTGAGTCAGCAGTGATACAATCCTAAATAGCCGGGTTAAAGTTTTAATAGTAGTTTACATATGAAGGGATCAAGGAGTTCGGAGCCCCGCCATCCAATACCAGTGGGTATTGAAGGAGGTCCTACTAAACTTGAACTGGCTTATTCAGCTCTGCTTCCTGTTTATCTCGAACTACGTGACTTGATCTAACAAACCTATTACAAGACTCGATACAAGATGAAGTCAATAGACATATGCACCAACAGACTCCCCCTTGGATGTTGACGTAGTCTTCGGTCTTCAGTATATCTTCTGTCTTGATCAGTCTTCATGCTATTTCTAAAGTATCTAACAATGTAAGCATCCTCAATCTCTTTCTTCTCTTCTATTCTCCCTCTTACTTTTCTAGAATCGCAATCTGACTCTATCTTATCTTGATCAGATCTCTTGATTCTTTAAGCTCATCAGCATTAGCAGCTTCTATCTCGAACTTTGTTCCAGGATCTGAATCTGGCTCTTACGTCTTCAGACTCCCCCTTTCGATAAACTGGGATCGCAGTCTGGAATTCACTATCTGCAAGCTTTCACAAGTTCTAAGAATCGGTCAAATACGAGTCGGTCAGAGTTAAATTAAGTCACTAGAGAGGCAGAAACAATCTAGTAACCTTGAATCGGTGTTAGAATGTGAGTAGAAGCAGAGAAATACACTTAAAACAGGTTTTCCATTGATATTAGACGTTAATACATGCAGAGAATTTGACAGCACTTCGTGGGAGATTCCACCCGAATGTTCCAAATGGAAAACACAACACCTATATATAGGTTTCCCAATTCGCATGGAATGGATAGTCCATTTCGCACGAAATGGAAACATCCATTTCGTGTGACTTGGACATTACAAGTCCATTTCATACGAAATGGTCATTACAACACATAAACTTAAACCTATTACATTCCACTGACACGACCTAGACTGATGACGTAGGCGATAGACATTGTGCACCAACAATAGCCTGGACAGAAGCCTGGACACGGCCCCGTGTCCATTGGGCACGGCCCCGTGTCCACCCATCTTCTCTTTCTTCATTAATTGCAGTTTGTCTGCATTAGTTGACCACGCCCCCGTGTCCGATGGGCACGACCCCGTGTGCAGAAGCGTATCTGTACTATCAATATTTGCCTAGATTCTGCAAATCTTAGCGTTGACCACGGCCCCGTGTCCGCTGGCCACACCCCCGTGTTAGGAAATAGAAGCTTCCACAGCTTTGTCCTTTCTGCAGACACTTGGGCACGCCCCCGTGTTCATTGAGCACTAGGCGTGTTCAGCCTTCTGATGTCTTGTTTTTGCTTGGGAAGTTGCTGTCGAGGGGTCAGGCATGCCACGTTTATTCCTTTTCTTGTATTATTTTTAGATTTGGCTGCATTTTTGCTTCTTTTGTTCATTTAAGCTCATTTAACCCTGAAAATACAAAAGGAAGACAAAAGCACACATTTTCCAACATTAGTACTAAAAAAGGGTTAGTTTTATGCCTCATTTGATGTAATTTATATGTTGCACTTTACACACATCAAATACCCCCACACTTGAATCTTTTCTTGTCCTCAAGCAAAACTCTTTTTTTGTGGCTTACACACCCAAATGGAATGGGTAGAAGAGAAGGTTTTGGGCTTGTCAAAGAGTGTCGGGATTCCAAGATTCTTTATTCGGTTTTATTTTTATTTTATTTACAATCCTATTCGTTATGATTTATTCAAAACATTGCATAAGAGAAATTATTTATTTGGGCATAACATGCCTCTTTAAAATTCCATTTATATACAAGTTCACATACCTCACGGGGATCACTCAACGCTCAGCCGAATATGTATTTTTGAGAAACACTCGAGAGCGGCATGGAACTTACTTCTACCATATGCTTGCCAAGCAATCAATCCTCCTCCTTTTTAACTATAAAACTTTGCAAGTATCAAGAGGACTTTTGGGGAAGGGTTAGGCTTGGGTTAAAGGTAGGTGGTTTTGGGTTAGTGGTTAGTAGAAAAGGGCGAAAAGGCGTAAAAAGCATCGTTTTCGTAAAACATTTTGTTTTTGTGACTTTTTATTCTTGTTGGGATTGAACCCTATCAGAGGAACAGATAATAAAAGCCAAAACTGGTTCACAACAGTGGATTAATCATAAGCAACTGTTTACATTAGACTTTCCCCTTGAAAGTTGTTATAACATCTGATGGTCCTCATCCACTGCTCAAATACTACAACTGCTGTACATTAAAGCACTGCTCATATACTACAACTGCTGAAGAACAAAGTGCTGCTCATAAATCAACTGTCCTAAGTCAAGTGCTGCTAAAGACCAAAGCGCTGCTTGGAACGAAGCTTTGGAAGGAAGAAACAGTTGTTTACCTTGTTTATTGTAATAACATCAGTGTTTAGCTAGCAGTAGTTATATGTATCAGTGGTTACAGGTTGTTAGATGTCGCTTTCACGGTGACGTCAGCTGAGATGCTTCAGTGGTTTGGTTTGCCTATAAATGTAACAGTACCCTGTACTGTTACATTTGATGGACTGAGTGAGTTCTTCTCCTCTGATCCAATCCTTTCATCTTGTGCAATCAACCATGGAGTATCAGGCTGAGGGGGAGTTTAGTTTGTAAGCTTGCTTTCTAATCTTTTGATTTGCTTTGTAACCTTTCGACTGATGAAAAGCATGGGTTTATCAAAACTATTTTCCCCTTTGATTGTGTTTACAAAGTTTGTGTTCATTTCCGCTGCTTTTAAACTCTGTTCATTTCTATTGATTTGTTCAAATTATACAAACAAACACAATCATGGGGAGCTTCCGATCCTAACAATTCTAATGAAGCATTATTCAAACAAGCCTTCTTTTGATGAGCTTTGTTTGTTTATTGCTAACTTCATTTTTCTTTTCTTCGCTATAATTTGTTTTTGATAAGGAAGTCATAAGAAAACTGAGCTTTGTTACTAAAATAAAGGGTTTAAAATGAAAAGGGTTTTGGTGGGTAAAGGGTGTTTGTTTTGTGGGTTAAGAAATGAAAAAGGTTTAGGCTCAAAGGGGTTAACTAGGGGGATTTTGGGTAGGTGGTAAAAAAAAAAGAAAAATAATGGTGTTGAAAGAAAAAGGGTTAGTCCTAATGCCTTCATCATTTACTTACTTGGGTTTAAGTTGGTAAGGACCGAGAATGTATCGTCGTGGCAAGTTCTAGAGTCGTAGGAAACCAAGTGGCTATTCACACAAGAAATGAAAAATGAGCATTTAGTTTAAAGATGTTTATTTGTATGCTCAATAAAGGCTCAAAACTCACTTTTTGTGGGAATGGGTTTTTATGTGATCAAGTATATATAATCAAATTTTAACTAGATTTGTCATGCCGTTTCATAATTTTCTTATGTTGCTTCTTTTTATCACGACGCTATCGGTTGTAAATTTGTAAAAATATAACCTTTTTAGAACTTGTTATTCCCAAATTAAACCAAGATAAGTAAAAAAAAATGAAAAAGTTTTTGAAATTTTTTTGGGGTGTTTAGCGGTTCCAATAGAGTTTTGTGTAAGTCTTGTAGTTAGGACTTGCAAAATTAAAGGTTTTAGCATCCCCCCACACTTAAATTACACATTGTACTCAATGTGTCCCAAAAATATGTTTTTAGGTTGATTGAATGTGTAAAAGGTGTGTAAAAACAAAAATGTATGTTACTGATCGTCTGGAGACTGCCCCGTGTTGGATGAACACGACCCCGTGTCTAGCGAAAGTCTGCATAATTTAAACAAACAGCATGTCTGGGCGATGGGCACGGGGGCGTGTCGGCTGAGCACGACCCCGTGTGTACAAACTGCAAAAGTGTAAAACAGGTTTCTGGTTTCGGTTTTGCTGTCTCGGGTTTAGTAGCACTAATATTTAGTGCTCTAAGCCACGTATGTACCTGTTTAACTAATAAATACCACACCAAACAATAACAAACATCCTAATTTAACAAAGTTAATCATCCACATCACAAGTTAAAAAGAAAAAGAAATGCAGAAATTAAAAAGTGTTAGAGAAAGTAAATTGTTCCCAAATGGCACGCAGGCCATGCAATTGTTTGTGAGAGATAAGGGTTAACCTGATAGACCTTCAACCGGGTGATCCAACCTCCAATTCCTCCTGCTTAATCCATGTCCTCGTCTTCATCATCATCATCACCTCCTCCGTGGCCCGCCATATACTCTCAGATGTTCCCAATGTCATCCTGCATGTCGGAGATGTTTCTCTCTATTGCTCCGACCCGGGTGTATGTGTTGCTGGCTATGTTGTAGGTGTTCCTGGTGCACATAAGGTTTTCCTGCAATAAATCATGTAAGGTTTAAAGTTAGGAAAACCGCCTCCTTGAGAGGAGGATTGACCCGGATCACCCTTGTGCTGGTAGTGGTACAGAGGAAGAGAACGGATATGTGGAGCGTGTAAGACGAGTGCTTCCTGCGGGTTCCATGCATGCCCTTGAACTCTTTGAAAACTGACCGTCCCATCTTCCGCTTCATAAATCAAGTTCATGGAGCGGCAAATGACCATGTCCACTCTCCCCGGCCATGGCCCCTTGCGGAAGGACCTTGGCATATTCACGAAGTGTTTGAAGAGGCGGTATATCCACCCTCCAAAGAAGAGAGGAGTCGGGGGAGTAGCAAGCTGGTTCCAGTGCATGTTTCGGAGCAGGAGGTATGGAACATCTAGGTTGACCCGGTTGTGGATGCAATGGAGGACTAGTAGATCCCGCAAACCTACAACACTGCTGCTGTCGTGCCTTTTACTAAGAGAGTAGGTGAGGACCCTGTGGATGCAGCGGTAAAGAGGGTCTCTCAACTGGGTTCTCTTAGTTCGGCTCGGGTTATAGTTGCCTTCTCCTATTTGAGCCCAAGCAGCTTGGCGGTCATTTTCTCTGATCTCGCGTAGGCCGCCAGTGTTTTCTTCCTCCCCAGCATCTTCGTCCGCGTACAACCCAACTATTGCCCCAAACTGTGCGATCGAGATCGAATACTTAGTTCCCCCACAACGGAACTCTACCCCATCGTTGTCAAACGGATCAGGTCTTGTCTTGAAGGCGAACGTGCTGTAGAATTCCATGTTGTATTCATGCACGGAGTGAAGCGTAGTGCAAAGGGCAACTCGTAGTGGGCCGGTGACAATGTTATTGAAGCGGTCTATTTGGTTCACTGCTTCTAATAGATCCATGCATACTTGTCGTGGGTACTCCTTGGGCCTAGTTCTTAGCACCTCATATCTTGCTTGAGCATCCAACTCATTTTCATTGAATCAAGTGAATTTCTTGGCCATGTGAAAGAAAATACCAAACAATTAGCAAGAACCAGTGAAATTTTTTTGAAGAAAACTGAAAACAGTCGGCTGAACACGGCCCCGAGTTCGCCTGAATTTGGCTGGACACGCCCTCGTGCTCAGCGAGCACAACCCCGTGTCCAGACGTCCGTTTCCCAAAAATCCCATTTTTCGACCCGGTCCCGAAAACTTGAAAATTTTTGGTCCAGTAGGGGCGGTTTTCCCCGAAAATGAAACCCCAAGTGCCGTTTTCCCAAAACAAACCGTTTACCCCTTCAATTTTATCTTTTTCGGTTAAAAAACAAGGGTTTGGGGTTTTTGTGAGAAATCGGGCAAATCTACAAACAATACAAGTTGATTTACTTCCTATAACATGAATCTAAACTAATGCTAATAGATTTATGCAAAAATTTGAGGTTCGATCCGGGTTCAAGTTGAAGAACCCTAGATTTTTCCCCAAATCTTGATGTTAATCTACATGCATGAATTTAATCTAACTAGTTATAAGGGTAGAATCATATCTTGACGTTGTTAGAAGGAGGGGAAACGTCGAAATCTGCAGAAAAATCACCGGAACCAGAGAGTTTTTGGGGAAACGGGGCGTGTGGAATGAAGAAATTGTTTGGAAAAAAAGGGTTTTATCCCGACAGTTGCGCGGACACGGCCCCGTGCTCGCTGAGCACGGCCCCGTGGGCGGGCAAGTTTGAATTTTTTGTTTTTTAGTGCTCGTGTGAGTGCCCTGTTTCCCAAAACTTGGTTTTAGAGATCTTACCGATTCAGATGTTTTCCCGATTGTTCGTAACTTACCAGATATGATGTTGATGCTTGAACATTTGTTTCATTCTTCGACCGTTTGAAGCGAGATTTCTTCCTCTTCATCCTCAATGAATCCTTGATAGAGCTTCAGCCGTTGGCCATTGACTTTGAATGGAATTCCATTCCGAGATTGAATTTCGACTGCACCGTGTGGGAAAATATGGGTGATGGAAAAAGGTCCTGACCTCCTAGACTTTAATTTCCCAGGAAATAATCGAAGTCGTGAATTAAACAATAGAACCTGATCTCCTACTCGAAATTCATTAGGTTTAATGTGTTTATAATGCAAATTTTTCATTCTTTCCTTATAAATTTCGGAGTTAGAGTATGCATAATTCCTTAATTCGTCTAATTCATTTAATTGACAAAATCAATTTTTACCGGCAGCCTCTAAATCTAAGTTTACATTTTTAATTGCCCAGTAGGCCTTGTGAGCTATTTCCACTGGCAAGTGACAACTTTTTCCATAGACGAGCTTATATGGGGTTGTACCTATTGTTGTTTTATAAGCAGTTCGAAAAGCCCGTAAAGTATCGTCTAATTTGTCGGCCCATTCTTTTTTATTTAACCCCACGGTTTTTTCGAGTATTCTTTTTAAACCTCTATTAGTCACTTCGGCTTGCCTGTTTGTTTGAGGGTGATATGTCGTTGAGACCCGGTGATAGACCCCATACCATGTTAAGATTTTTTCAAGTTGATGGTTACAAAAATGGGTACCTCTATCACTTATTAAAGCCTTTGGTGTTCCAAAATGAGAGAATAATCTTTTCAGAAATCTTACCACGACTCTTCATCGATGGTTGGAAGTGCCTCGGCCGCGGCCTATTTAGACAAGTAATCTACTGCCACAAGTATATATTTGTTTCCTTTTGATGGTGGGAAGGGTCCCTTAAACTTGAGCCCCCACACATCAAAAATTTCACAAACAAGAATGCCATTTTGTGGAATTTCGTTTTTGGAAGAAATATTACCTGATCTTTGGCAAGCGTCACATGTCTTGACAAGACTTTGGGCGTCTTTGTAAATGGTTGGCCAGTAAAATCCTGAATCAAATACCTTTCGTGCGGTACTAGCGGCACCATGATGTCCTCCGTATGGACCTTCATGACATTGGCGGAGAATTCTCTTTGCTTCACCACCATGTACGCATCGTCGAATGAGTTGGTCGGCACACATTTTGAAAAGATAAGGATCTTCCCAAAAGTAATGCTTTACATCAGTAAAGAATTTCTTCCTTTGATGATGTGGCCATCCTTTTGCGACTATACCGCTTGCTAGGTAGTTAGCATAGTCGGCGTACCATGGCTCTTCTCGGTATTCAACCATTTCCAGGGACTCCGTTGGAAATTTTTCGTTGATTTGCTCGTCCCTGGTTGCCTCCAAAGCTGGGTCTTTTAAGCGCGAAAGATGATCTGCTGCGGTGTTTTCTGCTCCTCTTTTGTCTTTTATTTCAATGTCAAATTCTTGGAGGAGTAGAATCCACCGAATCAAACGTGGTTTAGCATCCTGTTTCTTGAAGAGATATCGAATGGCTGCATGATCTGTATAGTCTATTGTCTTAGAAAGAACAAGATAAGAACGGAATTTATCAAAAGCAAATACCACGGCTAGTAACTCTTTTTCTGTTGTTGTGTAATTTTCTTGTGCATTGTTAAGTATTTTACTAGCATAATAAATTGGGTGAAAATGCTTATCTTTTCTTTGTCCCGAGACGGCTCCAACTGCAAAGTCACTTGCATCACACATGATTTCGAAAGGTAATTTCCAATCAGGCGCTATCATGATAGGTGCATTGACTAGCATTTCTTTTAGGGCTAGAAATGTTTGATTGCAATCCTTGTCAAAGATGAAAGGGGCATCTTTTTCAAGTAATTTTGTTAGAGGCCTTGAGATTTTGGGAAAGTCCTTGATAAATCGTCTATAAAATCCGGCATACCCTAGGAAACTTCTGATAGCTCTTACGGAGGATGGGGGTGGTAATCGAGAAATAGTGTCTATTTTGGCTCGATCTACCTCCATTCCTTCGCTTGAGATTTTGTGACCGAGTACTATTCCCTCCGTTACCATGAAATGGCATTTTTCCCAGTTAAGGGCGAAGTTAGTTTCCTCACATCGGGATAGCATTCGTTCAAGGTTATCGAGGCATTGGTCGTATGAATCTCCAAAGATAGAAAAGTCGTCCATGAAGACTTCTATTGTCTTTTCTATCATGTCATGGAAGATAGCCACCATGCAACGTTGAATGGTTGCGAGGGCATTACATAGACCAAAGGGCATGCATCGATAAGCAAAAGTTCCGTAGGGACATGTAAATGTTGTTTTTTCTTGGTCTTCGGGTGCTATCGGAATTTGAAAGTAACCTGAAAAACCATCTAAGAAACAATAAAATTTGTGACCGGATAATCTTTCTAACATTTGATCAATAAAAGGTAAAGGAAAGTGATCTTTCCTTGTTGCCTCATTGAATCGACGATAATCTATACATACTCTCCATCCTGTGATGGTTCTTGTTGGTATTAATTCCTTCTTTTCATTAGTTATTACCGTCATACCTCCTTTCTTTGGAACTACTTAGACGGGACTTACCCAAGAACTATCGGCGATAAGGTAAATAAGTCTGGCATCAAGTAATTTGATGACTTCATTTTTAACCACTTCTTGCACATTTAGATTTACTCTACGTTGTGGTTGTATTACCGATTTATAGTCATCATTCATTAAAATTTTGTGCGTGCACATGGATGGACTTATGCCTTTGATATCTACAAGCTTCCAAGCGATCGCATTTTTGTGTTTTTTTCAAAATCGAAATTAATTTTTCTTTTTCTAAACTAGTTAATTTTGACAAAATAATTACAGGTGATTTACCATCTTTGTCTAGAAAAGCATATTCCAAACCTTTTGGAAGTTCTTTGAGCTCAAGAGGTGGGTCTTTAGGAGATTCCTTATTTGGTTGCTCATTTCGATCAAGAACCACAAAAGTTTGTTCTATGGCGACCTCTTCTTCAACAAAGTGGTCAATTTCTTTTCTTGTATCGGACGGTTCATCTTCATCTTCAATTAGGGGGTCATTATTGCCGAATGGGTATTTCATTGAACGCTCAAGATCAACACTCTTTTTAAATGCCCCTAATTGAATATATAGATTGTTGTACTTCCGGTTTTTCAAAGCTTCGTGGGTTTTTACAAAAGGTCGTCCCAACACTAGAGGAGCGTCATCAAGGATGACAAAGTCGGTTGGGATTACCATTTGATTTGTTTGGACCAAGACATCCTCAACTACCCCTATTGACCTTATTACTTTCCGATTGGATAGAAAAATGGGTATTTGAAGTGAAGAAAAATCACCAATACTTAACTTTTAGAAAATGTAGTTTGGCATTATATTAACACAAAGGAATTTTGAAAAAAACATGGAACCAGTGTAATGTTAATTTCAAATGGGTCTTCTTTTATTAACGAAGTTTGATCATTAGTTAACTTAATGCTTACCGTTTCGTCAATTTTAATGTTAGTGTTTAACTCTTTTAAAAACTTAGCATGAGTGGGAACTAAACAATGATTTTCGAAAGAAGGTGACAAGAGATTAATTTCTTCAAAATTAGACTCTTCTTGAATTTTAACGTTATCAGACTCACCTTTCTCGTTGTTTAACTCATGTGTAGGCTTTTCACTTATTTGTTCTTCCATTTTTACATTTTCAACTATCTCTTCTTTATTTAATTCTTCTCTTGCGCGGGACTCCTCTTCCCTTGCGCGAGATTCTTTTATGCATCGTTCGATAGTTTTAAGGTTTTCTATTATCCTATCGGCTATATCGGTGATAGAGTAAGGATCGGGATCCTCAAAGCTTGAATCCGGATGTTTGACCCTTTGTTCCTCATAATACTCATTTAAAGTAGATGGTTCACACCATTGTTCTTCATTGTAAGTATATGATGGACAAGGGTCGAAATTTTGTTCTTCATAATACTCATATGAGGTGGGTTGTTCACGCCAGGGTTCCTCATAATAACCATATGAAGGTGGAGGCTCATATCTTGGTTCCTCAAAGTATGAGTATGAAGGCTCATACCTTGTTTCATCAAAATATGAGTATGAGGGAGAAGGTTCATACCTTGGGTCTTCATAGGATGTGTATGAAGTTGATGGCTCGTACCTGGGCTCCTCATAGTAGGTGTATGAAGTGGATGGTTGAAATAAGTCACAATATTGTGCCGAGTGAGGGTTAACATAATTGGTGCAATAGTATTCCCTATAATCATCCTCCTCATAGGTGTAGTTGTAACCTCCTGAGTATTGATCCATAAGAATAACACAGCAGACCACAACAGAGTCTCGAGACCAGAAAACAAAAATAAAAACGAAAACAGAGGCTGGACACTGCCCCGTGTTCAGTGAGCATAGCCCGTGTTCAGAATCTGTATCTGGGCGTTTTAATAAAAGTGACTGGTTTTGTGCAGCACGGGGCGTGTTCAGTGAGCACGACACCGTGTTCAGACTCTGTATCTGGGTGTTTTATAAAAAAAAATGCAACACGGCCCCGTGTTCAGGCTACTGTAAATGCAAAAACTAACTAAAATGCAGAAAAATGCGCGCGGTTTTGAAAAGGTTTTGAAAAACTGATTAGGCCGCCGATTTTAAGCTTTCTTTAAATCCTTATGTCCCCGGCAATGGCGCCAAAAACTTGATGCGTGTGAGTGTTATATAGTTTTTAATGTATATTTTAATCCCTTTTTAACACTTTGGTCAAGTTTTAAATTTATAAAACACGATATTTACTAACACTAAACACACATATGAGCAAGTGCACCCATCGTGAGCGTAGTATAGTGTTGGTAAGATACCGAGGTTGACCAAGGACACAAGTGCTTTTAGTACCGGTTTATCCTCAACGTCTAATCAAATCAAAATTTTAGAAAAAGGTTTTTAAATAAGAAAATAAAACTAACTAAAAATGCTGAAAATAAAAAAGAAAAATAAAACAGATAGACAAGATGAATCACCTGGATCCGACTCGCCTTTAGTGTAACCTTTGATTATTTCCGCACTTTTGCACTTTTTAAGAGATTATCTTAGTTATAGTAGTAGGCCCCTCTTTTGAAGGTGACGTTACCCTCAACCTAGTAGTTTGAGTCAACAAGGATACAATCCTAAAGGGTCGGATTATTGAAAGATAATTAATTAAGTTATTAATGGTAGGCCCCTCTTTTGAAGGTGACGCTACCCTCGGCTAAGTAGTTTGAGTCAGAAGGGATACAATCCTAAATAGCCGGGTTAAAGTTTTAATAGTAGTTTACATAAGAGGGTATCAAGGAGTTCGGACCCCCGCCATCCAATACCAATGGGTATTGAAGGAAATCCTACTAAACTTGACCCAGGTCCTTGCAGGATCTATACACTGAACAAGCCAAGACGCTTACCAAACCATTCCCTTAACCCCCGATCAGGTAGCCAACATATCTCCATATAGACCGTTGAGATATGAATGGTGTAAATCTTTTATTTTATATAGACAGTAAAATAACGCTAAGACACCACGGACAAATGATAAGGAAGTTTCACCTTCAACATAAGGAACTAAGTGAGCCAAGCACCCCTATTTATAGCCTGCACAGAAGCCCGGACACGGCCCCGTGTCCATTGGGCACGGCCCTGTGTCCACTTGTCTTCTCTTTCTTCATTAATTGCAGTTTGTCTGCATTAGTTGACCACGCCCCCGTGTCCGCTGGGCACGACCCCCTGTGCAGAAGCGTATTTGTACTATCAAGATTTTCCTAGATTCTGCGAATCTTAGCGTTGACCATGGCCCCGTGTCCGCTGGCCACGCCCCCGTGTTGGGAAATAGAAGATTCCACAGCTTTGTCTTTTCTACAGACACTTGGGCACGCCCCCGTGTTCATTGAGCACGGGGCGTGTTCAGCCTTCTGATGTCTTGTTTTTGCTTGGAAAGATGCTGTCGAGGGGTCGGGCATGCCATGTTTATTCCTTTTCTTGTATTATTGTTAGATTTGGCTGCATTTTTGCTTTTTTTTCCAATATTAGTACTAAAAAGGGTTAGTTTTATGCCTCATTTGATGTAATTTATATGTTGCATTTTGCACACATCATGGTCTTACGGTATGGCAATAAGTATCCACTTTCTATAATGGGTTGTTGCCATACAAGACAAACACTTGACTCTAGCTCCGGGGGACTTTTAGGTAATCGTCGCCCAAATGAAATTTATAATCAAAATGAGGAAATTGCTCAAAACAATTTTCAGTGGCACACTCCCTGAGGCACAAAATCTAGGGCCCCGGTCGCCCATAAGGTTGATGAGAGCACCTCCTTGCAAGCCCAAATTGAGGCCCTTTCTTCAAAGATCAAAAAGTTAGAAATGGCAAAAATGGCCTCGATTATGGCTTGCGAAGGGTGTGGTGGGCCACATGAAAATTGGAGTTGTATGAAAGAAATGGACAATCAAACAGAATCGCTAAACTACATTGATAATAGTCCTAGGCCATCGGGTCCTCCAACGGGTACCTACAACCAAGGATGGCGTAACCACCCTAACCTTGGTTGGAGAGAACCTGGCAATAGTAGTAACCAACAAAATCTAAACCAACGAACAAACTTTCAACAACCAAGAAACGAGTCACAAAATTTCTCTCAACAACAACAATGGGGACGAGAGAGGCTTGAAGATACCGTATCTCGCCTCATCTCCGACTCCGAAAAGAAAAACTCGGATCGATTTCAACAACTGGAATCGAACTTTAGAAATCAACAAGCTTGTATTCAAAACATTGAAAAACAAATAAATCAACTAGCTCAAAATTTCTCCTAGAGACCACAAGGCGTGTTACCAAGCAATACCAAAACCAACCCAAAGGCGCAACTACATCTCATCACATTAAGAAACCGTACCGTGGGTCCCGAGGAGGCTCCATTACCTCCAACTGAAAAGAGCCGATCTAGCCGGTCCACAACTCCACTAACACCCCAACAAGAGACGGCTCCTCCACCAAATCAAGAGCCCACTAAGAATCCTCTGGTACCATACCCCGGTCGGTTAATTCGCCAAAAGACCGATGAGCAATTTTTAAAGTTCGTTGTATTATTGTTAGATTTGGCTGCATTTTTGCTTCTTTTGTTCATTTAAGCTCATTTAACCCTGAAAATACAAAAGGAAGGCAAAATCACACTTTTTTCCAACATTAGTACTAAAAAGGGTTAGTTTTATGCCTCATTTGATGTAATTTATATGTTGCATTTTGCACACATCAAATACCCCTACACTTGAATCTTTGTTTGTCCTCAAGCAAAACTCTTTATTTTGTGGCTTACACACCCAAATGGAATGGATAGAAGATAAGGTTTTGGGCTTGTCATAGAGTGTCGGGATTCCAAGATTCTTTATTAGGTTTTATTTTTATTTTATTTACAATCCTATTCGTTATGATTTATTCAAAACATTACATAAGAGAAATTATTTATTTGGGCATAACATGCCTCTTTAAAATTCCATTTATATACAAGTTCACATACCTCACGGGGGATCACTCAACACTCGACCGAAGATGTATTTTTGTGAAACACTCGAGAGCGGCATGGAACTTACTTCTACCATATGCTTGCCAAAAACTTGATGCGTGTGGGTGTTAACCAAAAAGATTCTCGTGCCTAGAGGTTGTTTACTCCAAATGACCTAACCAAGTTAACCAAAACATTTTTACCCCTATATTATTACGGTCTTCAAATGGAACTAAACCCAAACAAACCAATGTACACTTTCGCAAAACCAAAATCTTCCTAACTTCAACCAATCTCCATTCACACCCGATTTCGTGCTAGAAACACAAAATTGAAGGAAACGTACATAAAAGTGAGAAGAGGACCATGAAGGAAGAACTAGCGTTAGCTCAGGCTTAGGATAATGTGTCCGAGGACCCAAAGAGACAAAGATTAGTACGGATGGAAATGAACCCGAAACCGATGGAAACATCCAAAACATACAAGATGGCTATAAGGTTTAGTAATCGATTCGGATATGGACTGGGTATGGAATTACTTTTTAATTTTTTTCAAAGGTATGTGACAAATATGTGATTCTGTGATATACCAGTTTACCCGACCCAATAAGATATACTCGTTTACCCAATTATATACCCGACATGGTTTTCTTTTATTTATTTAGGTTAAGTTTATCTTCTCAAATCTCAAAGTTAACATCATCCCAATTCCCATGTCATTCCCAAATCTTGATAAAAATATATGACTATAAAAGACTTGAACCATTTCTTTTTCATGAACATTTGATTAATATTTACCCGATGGGTTTGGTACGATATAGCTAACTTACCAAACGAGTATTTTTAATAAAATAATGGGTATACACGAAACTTGTAGGTATGCCAAATACCTAATAGATACCTGACAATTTTTGTGTGGGGTATAGGATAAGCATTTATAACCGGATATGATATTGGAATTATCTAAACTTGTCCTAGTACCTGACTCATAACCATCCCTAAAGGTTGTTACCAATTTTCTTAAACTTTTAATTTGTTGTTGTAGTTTCATTTTTTATTTTTTAGTGATATTTTTTTTTGTTAAAGTTTATTTTTTATTCGTTATAGGATATAATCAAACATCCTCGTATTTTTTAAAACGCATATGTGGAAATTTTCATAACACATTGGGCTGGGGAAAATATCGTATCCTTAGCATGATATCGTCCACATGGAGGGACATTCATCTAAAGGTTGGAAAGTTTAGAGGGATCTACATCAAGAATTTCAATGACCGATGAAGTAGTACAAGCGAAGCCAATGTGTTTTATGGATTCGTGTGACGAATAGAAAAAAATAGATGAGTTTTTCATTTACTCTTATAGAACTTTGGGAGGTTGTGAGAAATAGTGTAAAGTGAGTGAACGTCTTATCGATGGGACAATTATTAACACAGACAAAAACAATATCATCCAACGAATATACAATACAAAATAGTTTGGATGCCCGTTGTTAAATTAACCTCAACGACATGGATGATGAGCTTGATGGTCAACAGAAAGCGATTAACTCTACGAGAGGAACAAGAAATGGGAAACATGCAAGATCTTCTAACGAAATCAACTACAACGAAGTTTGGATACTTTATAGTAGATCATGAAAATGTCTAAGTAGCTAGCATCATTAAAGCCCATGATGAAGAGAGAAAAGCAAAACCACTCAGATATGAAACTATTTTGTGCTAACATCGATAATTTGACAGGGGGATTGTGAAAACGTTGAGAAGATGAAACAAGAAATTTTGGAAAAATTTGACATGTAATAATTTTTATTTGTGAATAAGTATGAATTTAAAAATAATTTTTGACAGGCCGTGTCGTCGCGGTTAGTCAAAAACCCAATAATAATACAAAATATACAACAATCATACCTGATTTGTCTCTCATGGTGGTCTAAGTGAATATTTGCCTACCGATTTTCCAATGTACGCTCGGTAATTGGCATGCCGAATCCCCTCTTTTTTTACTCAGCATGCATATTGCAAAACTTTGGGGTCGTTTCTTAACAAATTGTCTAATGTCTTACAACGCCAACTTATGAATCCTTATTTCCGAACCCTTAGCCCCAACTTTATTGGTTGGAGTAATAAACATGGGAGAAGGGTAGGGATAAACTCGGGCTTCTTTCAGCTCTGACTCATCTACCAGTGTTGTGTCTTCAATTCGGTTCAAACATTCAGTTTCTTGCTCCGGAAGATCCATAAACTTTTCCACCACATCACCATCAACCATAGTACCACTAGCCAACATCTCTTGGTCTGGTCTATGTTGAGACAGTTCCTCGGCAAGTTGACCCACTTGCTTTGCCAACGCCTCGTGCGACTTGTCTCGCACCTCGAATTCCTTCTTCATCCCAAGGTTTATATCCCGCTTTGAATCTTTTCTTGCATCCATAATTGCATCAAGGGTGGAAATTATTGAATATTGAGGCTCCTCATATGCCGGTTGAGGGTATTCATGATAATAATCATCATACTCCTCCCGGTAACTTGGAAAATGTGGAATTTCGGTTTCATAGTTGTTATAACCCTACTCTTTCTCATAGTGACGATCAATATCTGGATAGTAGTACTCTTGATAATTTGGTGGTGGTAATGGTTTAACGTATGGATAATGTGATGATGAACCTTTGAGATCTTCATAATCTGCCCTCCCATATCTGTACCTTCTGATGAGGGAGTCTTCCTGGTCCTTGTATGCTTGAACCTTCTCATATAGCACGGAGCATTCCTGCAATAGATGGTCTCGGCACCCGCAAAATTCACACGGGTCATCATCTACCCAATTCATAATGAAATACAGTGGCTGCAAAACATGTACATGCACATACAAACTCGACTACCCCAAGTATAACCAAATAAATACAAGAAAGAAAACTAAAAGCTAAAATTAACTTTTTTTAACTACTCGATATGAGCATATCGAACAAGCAATGCAACACTAAGCGTACCAGCTCCCCGGCAACGACGCCATTTTGACAGATCGTGTCGTCCCGATCAGTCAAAAATCCAATTAACCTAGGTAGCTAGGGTAAGTCGAGTATCGTATCTACGAATAGCATGTCGTCAGTATCACACTAGTTGTTTGATTGTCTAAACTATCAACAAACAAGTGTACAAAATACTTATGAAGCTTTGCTAATTTTCTTTCTTTGTTTGTTTGGTTGAAAAAGGTGTTAGAGTAAATCGACAAGTTACTATTAACTATAAAAAAAACTAATTACGATAACTATTGCAAAAACTGGATTACTTGATTGAAAACAAGAATAGGGAACAAGGATCACACCCGGTTTGATAATAACAAATCATAGGGTTCCTACACGTTTTAACTTGATTCAATTGCATATAGTGATTAACGAATTTAGTGTCACGTGGCTTAGGTTCCAAAAACTATCAACGTCATAGATGACGGACCGCAATGCACTTCTTTACCAAGAACATGTAAATCCTAACCTATGATAAGGCATAATTGCACATAACCATTTCCCAAAGTCAAATTTTATCATAACTCGACAATTTACGAATTCGAAACAAATGCAACACAATTATCAAAGGTTTCAAATGCTAAACAACTTGTCACGAAATCAAATTAAATACAAATGTTTAAACCCTAGAAAATCTTACAAAAATCTACACCGGGGTGAAACCCGGAGAGACTAGCTGCTCATGGTTGATGTTTCATGAACATCGGATGACAAACGGGAACACCGAGCCAAGACCTTGAGTCTTGGATGGATGATAAATGTTAAGGTTAAGGTTTGGATGGATGAAGATAATGATGGATGATAATGGTGTAATGGATGAGGGTAGAGATGATAGAGGATTGGTTAGGGGTTAGAGAGGTTAGAGGTAAAGGAGATGATGAAAGATGGCTCCAAGATGTGATATCTCCACTTCAAAACTCGTAACTCCTTATCCCCATCAATTTTCATCAAAACTTAGTTAAAACAAGGAATTCGGCGATGCCACTTACCTGGGGGCATAGGTAACGTGCAGTTAGGGCATCGGCGACACCCTCTCCTGATGCACCTTTCTACCGACTCCCTATTCTGCTGTTTACAACCATTTTTTGACGATGGGGGTGCATCGAAGACGCCCCAAAGGGCCGTCGACGATGCGATTAAGCGTACAAGTCATTTGACTTTGACCGGTTAACTAAATAGATACCATGGTTCGCTAGATTAAGCGTTGACATGATAGAATGCGGTTTATACCCTTCTGAGTACAAGTACTCGTAAAATATGGGTTAAACAATCAAACCTTCTGATTAGAACGAAATCAGAAAGGTTTTGACTTGATTCGGCTAGTTTATATATTTATTTCATTTAAACTAGTCATACGCGCATATGCGGTATCGGGTGGTCTAGTAGGTCTATGATAAGTCTGTTATGCCAAAACATATTTCATTATGTTATAAACTCGGTTTTAAAGTCAGATTACAAGTTCATTTTTTTAAAACCATTTTTAGGCGATAAGGGCAATTTTGCCATTTTTAGGCATAATATAGGGACTTTATCATAAAACCTATCAAATGATATGATCATATGGTGTAACCTCATAAGGTTATTCCATACTATAATATGATCATATAACAACCTTAATACATGCTCTAAACTTGACCAAATGGGTCATAATCAAAAGTCAAAGCAGAAGTCAAACTGTTTGACTTTCGGTTGCGAAACTAGCTCTAAGCAGGAAATAACGAGTTGGACATGATCAAACATGTCGTAAAATATTATATGAACTGTTATAATGTACAAAACTAAGGTTTCGATACTCAGAATTTCATTTAGCGTAATTTACAAAAATCTGCGTTTTGAATTTTATTTAATAAAATGTAGACTCGTCATTTCACTTACTTAATGTGATCTTCAGAGGGTGCCATCATAAAGGACTAACACCTTCATTATTATGATAACGTAGCTAAGTTCGATTCTAACTTTGAGGGGACCAAATGGATATTCCCTCAAAAGCGACGTCTAGCCCATGAGCCCATTTCCTTCTCCAACCTTCCGGCTATAAATATCCACCTCTACCAAAGGCTTAAGGATTCTGATTTCTCACTTTATCACTCTAAACACACACTTATTTCCTTTCTCCTTTGAAAGACCATTTACTTATTCTCACGTCGGAGCTTGGTTAAGAGAAGAACTACCTTCTCCTCTTAATGAGCAATAGTGTTCTGTTTAGCAGATTTCATATGAAGATTACTGATGTGTGCAAAATGCAACATATAAATTACATCAATTGTGACATAAAACTAACCCTTTTTTAGTACTAATGTTGGAAAAATTGTGCTTTTGTCTTCCTTTTGTATGTTCTACCATAAATACAAGAAAAGGAACAAAGGAGACATGCCCGACCCCACGACAACATCTTCCCAAGCAAAACAAGAGAACAGAAGGCTGAACACACCCCGTGCTCAGTGAACACGGGGGCGTGCCCAAGTGCCAGCATAAAAGACAAAGCTATAGAAGCTTCTATCGCCCACCACGGGGCCGTGCTCAGCGGACACAGGGCCGTGGTCAACTATAAGATTCGCAGAATCCAGACAAATCTTGATAGTACAGATATGCTTCTGCACACGGGGGCGTGCCCAGCAGACACGGGGGTGTGGTCAACTAATGCAGACAAACTGCAATTAATGAAGACAGAGAAGAGGATGGACACGGGGCCGTGCCCGAGCTTCTGTTCAGCCTATAAATAGGAGTGCTTGGCTCAAGCTCAAACCATCCCTTGGCACACCACCTCTCTCACACTTCACCCACCACCACCATAACACCATCATCCACCACCATCATCCATTGTCCATCATAGAGTGTGTGAGTCGTCTCGGGATCCAAGATTGATCGTAAGAGTTCTTGACAATCAAGGCCATGTTTGCCTAAGTCTCTTACATCACTTGGTGAAGACAAAGTGTCTAGTGTAATACTTTTTATTTTTAATCTTTTCGCACTTCTTACTTGGTTATGTATTAATGACTTTAATAACTAGTTTCTTATGTTGAAGGTGATTTTTCCTTATCGTTTATCCATGGTGTCTAGGCATTATTTTACTGTCTATATAAAATAAAAGATTTGCACCATTCATATCTCCACGGTCTATATTGAGGTATGTTGGCTACCTGGTCGGGGGTTAAGGGAACGGTTTGGTAAGAGTCTTGCCTTGTTCAGTGTATAGATCCTGCAAGGACCTGGGTCAAATTTAGTAGGACTTCCTTCAATACTTAACGGTATTGGATGGCGGGGGTCCAAACTCTTTGATCCCCTCATATGTAAACTATTATTAATACTTTAACCCGGCTACTTAGGACTGTATCCCTGCTGACTCAGACTACTTAGCCGAGGGTAACGTCACCTTCAAAAGAGGGGCCTACCATAATATGCATTAATAACTTAATTAATTATCTTTCAATAATCCGACCCTTTAGGGTTGTATCCTTGCTGACTCAAACTATTGGGTTGAGGGTAACGTCACCTTCAAAACAGGGGCCTACTACAATAACTAAGATAATCTCTTAAAAAGTGCAAAAGTGCGGAAATAATCAAAGGTTACACTATACACGAGTTGGAGCCAAGTGATTCATCTTGTCTATCTGTTTTATTTTTATTTTCAGCATTTTAGTTAGTTTTTATTTTTCTAGTTTAAAACTTTTTTTCTAAACTTTTTGATTTGATTAGACGTTGAGGATAAACCGGTACTATAAGCTCTTGTGTCCTTGGACGACCTTGATATCTTACCAACACTATACTACGCTCACGATGGGTGCACTTGCCCATATGTGTGTTTAGTGTTAGTAAATATAGTGTATTATAAATTTAAAACTTGGCTAAAAAAGTGTAAAAGGGCTTAAAATATACTTAAACTTATATACACACTTCACACGCATCAATTACCAACTTACGACGATCAGTTAAAGAAGTAGAAAATAACTCCATGTCGAGACCCATTACTGTTCAATTCCCCACGAATTAGAACTTGTTGTGACACTTCGGGTTTTCCCGAACAACCTTATTGTATAATACAGTTATGTAAAGCTATTAATTGAAAATCTTTGATTAATTATTGTGAAGTATGTGTATTTCTGTATTATGTGGTAATGTGTAATATAGATAATCAAATGAGTGCAAACGAGTGTACAAGTGGTGAACCGAAACCACACGGTTTTGACTCAAGACTAACCGGTCTCGAGTCGGGATCTCCTGATTGCGAATGAATGGGCTACACCCACACACGTGACTTGGCTCAAACCATCAAGCCCACTCGAAACATTAGCGTATGTGGCGACATGTGGGTATAAAACCCTTGTATTCAGCCGATATTCCACTTGTTTTGGAAATCAATCATTTCACACACATTTCCCTAAAACATTCCCTCCCTTCTCTCTCTCTCTCTCTCTCTCTCTAGGTTTATCTTGTTTCTCTCTCTAAAAACCCTAACAACATAACTCATCTTCCTTTGGATCCAACGACAGCAGCTCAAGCACTCGAAACAGCTTGGATTTTTCGACTCGAGGACTCCTTTTCACTAATTCTACACGCCCTCACACTTCTGATTTTTAACTGGTTAGTACAATATTTGTTGTAATGATTTCATGGGGTTATAGATGCATGATAAATGTGCTAGCTTGATGACTACATTGTGTGTTAAATGATATGAATGGCAAAACCATTTGATGGCTTTATGCTTGTGTAGGAATTTAGGGAAAAACATGATGTTGTTTGATAATGTTCTTGTGAAATGACTGTGTATATCATGCCATGAAGATTGAATGACATAGATTGATAAAAATAGGAGCATGTTCTTAATCTACTAGGGTGATTCTTGCAAATGGTTTAGATCTGTTCGGAATAATCTTGTGTACTGAATATGTATGGCTACAATAACAAGATTGTGTTTAGATGTAAATGTGTAGATACGTTTAATGCAACAGTAATGGATAATACTGTGTTAGGAGAATAGGGTTATGAAGAACAGTTTGGATGAAGATGAAATATTTGAAATATGGTACAATTGATCTGAATTAAGAGTTGTACGGGTGATAAAACACGTTAATGAAATTTGATTGGATGTTGCTGAAATGGATAAGGATTCTAGAAACATCAGCAGTGGTTGCGAGTTGAAACCGCATGGTTGCGACTCGAGACCACTTAGTTACAACTCGAAACCAGACAACACACAACAGAGGACTCGAGACCGGGTTGGTTACGACTCGAGATCTCCTGATTTCAACTCAAAGCCTAACTCGAGACCTCAAGGTTTCGACCTGAAGATGCACAACTCAAGACCTCCTGGTTGCGACTCGAAACCTCTATTTTCGAGTCGAGACCACATGGTTTCGACTGGCCTAATTTACTTAGTTATTGGGTCCTTAAGTGTTTGGGCCACACAGTTGAGTGTTATGTTTCTTTGAGCTACATGTTAACTGTTACTGTTTACTGGTCATATGTTAGATCCAGGTATATGCTGATTTGACATGCATGCTATGTGATAGATACGTGTAGGATATACGTGAATTATTTGTACCCAAACCTGACCTATACTCGTAACCATAATAGGATGTGTTTGACCAGCAAACCAAACCAAGTAAACAGTATGCCGAGCAAACCGAGGTGAGTTCACAACTTTTACTAAATGCATGCGTTCCCGGTGGTTAGGAAACGGAACAAACAACGCTATCTCCTTGTGTGGGATACAAAAAACGCTATCTCCTTGTGTGGGATACTAACAAACTCTTCTCCCTTTGTATGGGACGCTCCGTTAATTACTATTTATATTAAATGCAACAAGCGTACTAAACGAAACTCTATCACGAAAGTCCCTACTTACGATACCGATTAGTCGCCGGGGCCGGGTGAACGGGTTATTAGTTGATAGCGCTATTTAGGTTTCACCAACCTCACACCATGCCTTTTGAGGACGAGCGTGAACTAATAGACTCAGGCAAAACCCGTCAATGATGATAGACATTGATAACGCAGGGCAAACAAACAAAGGTCGCAGAGTATTCGGTATAACGCAGTTTAGTAGCTTACATATGGGGTAGCTCCCCATGGAATGATACAAATGAGTGACTTAACTACTTAAACAAGTTTTTGGAATTAAAACTGGACAAACTCGTGAACTCGCCAACTTTATGTTGACACCCTACTGCATGCTTTGCAGGTACACGTGACTTAGGAGCTTGCAGCTTGGGTATGTGTAGTGGACGTCTTAACCCGTGTGTTGGGTTCTTTAATAATTATGAACTATGAACTTATGTTTAAACTATTTTATCTATGCTTCCGCTACTTACTTTAACTGATGTTTTGATCTTAAGATCTTTTGGACCTAAAACTTTAATGGTCACTAATCGTATTGGTTTGGCGAACTATTTTACTATCATTTTAATTGTTCAATATGATTAGTGGGTGGATTCTGGTCAGCCACACGCCTCGCGGTAGTACTCCACATGTGGATATTAAGGGTGTGACAGATTGGTATTAGAGCCAATGGTTATAGTGAACTTGGTTTTGAAAAGAAAAGTCTTTCTGAGAAAAACCAGACTATAACCCGATTTATATCAAGTGACTCCCGACGACACTACACTCCAAGCGCAAGGCTCAACGTATTAGACCTCATGGCTCGGGAATGTGTTTACTTGTTTACGTGTTTAGTGCTTATGTGATACTATATGTACTAGTGTGCCTAGTTATATATGTATATATATGTATATCTGTGCGCAATGATCAATCCTCCTTCTATTTATTCTTACGACACTACGGTGTCATTCTCATACTATGTTTTCTGGATATGAAGACAACGAGCGGACGCGGAATGGGAAACGTTAACATGACTCAAGATCAGTTCACAAACCTGATCAACACCATGGCTGCAGCTTTTGCAGCCCACCCTGGAGGTAAACTCGTCGTCCTAGGATGTTTAGATCCTACTCCCGGATCGTCTTACCATTCTTAAATCTGTTCGCTTTGTTTTCCGCGACAGGTCAACCTGCACCTGTGCAACCACGAGTCTGCACATTCAAAACTTTCATGGATTGCAAACCTCTCCCCTTCAATGGTACTGAAGGTGCCATAGGCCTGCTGCACTGGATTGAGAAGGTCGAATATGTATTCGCGGTGTGCGAATGCCCTACTGCTAACTAGGCGAATTTCGCTACTGGTATATTGGAAGGAAATGCGCTTTCTTGGTGGAAGGCACAAGTTTAGATGCTTGGATTCGAGACTGCCAACGCTAATGCATGGGAAGACTTCAAGAAATTGATCAAGGAGGAGTACTGCCATAGGGATGACATTCACAAGCTCGAAAACGAGTACAATGAGCTTAAGATGGTTCGATTGAAGATCGAGACATACACCAAGCGGTCCAATGACTATGCAGCTCTCTGTCCTAACATGTCTCAGCCTGCTTATCGAAGAATCGAGCTGTACATCAAGGGTCTGGTTCCTGAAATTTAAAGTCTGGTGACTTCAACAAATCTCACCACTATTCAGCAAGTTATTCGTCTAGCTCACTGACTCACAGACCAAGCTGTTGAACATGGCAAGCTGTCCAAAAGAATCAGTGCTACTACTAAAGCCCCAGCCCCAGCATAAATGGGACGGTAACCAGGGCAAGGATGCCAACCCCACTCAAGCCCCAGCATAGCAAAGGAAGTTCGACAACAACAAGGCTCCTCAGCAACAGGGTGGTTACCAAGGAAACCGACCCAAGTGCAACAAGTGTAATCGTTATCACAATGGTCCTTGTAAGAAGAATCGCTGTCAAAGGTACAACAAGATGGGGCACGAGGCCAAAGACTGTAGAAGCACGTACCCAGCAAGGTAAAACCAGCCACAACAACAGCAACAACAACAGCAACAGCACGGAAACAACCGTGGCTGCTACCAGTGTGAAGCAATGAGGCACATACGGAAGGATTGTCCTCAACTGAACCAGAACCGTAACAATAACAATCAGGGCACTGGAAACAAAAAAAACAACAACAACGGTGACAACGATGCAAGGGTCGAGTTTTCGTGATTGAAGCTGGAGAAGTAAGGGATAACCCCAACGTGGTAGCGGGTAAGTTCCTACTTGATGATCATTACGTTTCCCTATTATTTGATTCTGGAGTCGATGCTAGCTATGTATCCCTATGTATTAGTAAGAAGCTTAAGCCTACACCCACACCGGAAAACTCTAAGCACGTCGTCGAACTAGCTAACGGTAGAAACATCGAAGCCTCAGACGTTATCAATAACTGCAAACTCGTACTATCCGGTCAGACCTTTCTCGTCAACCTCCTTCCCATCACTCTTGGAAGCTTCGACATCGTTATTGGTATGGATTGGTTATCCAAACATCGCACCGAAATACTCTGTCAGGAGAAAGTCGTTCGTATTCCTCGTCCTTTTGGTGAGCCCCTTATTATTCAAGGCGACAAGAATGGTGCAGTCACATGCATCATTTCCTTCTTAAAGGCCCAGAAGTGTTTGTGGAAGGGCCATACCACTATTCTATCACTCGTTACCGACACTCAGGAGAAGGAAAAAAGGGTTGAAGATTTTCCCGTCGAACGCGACTTTCCCGAGATATTCCCCGAGGAGCTACCTGGACTCCCTCCTCGTCGTCAAGTCGAATTCCAAATCGAGCTAACTCCCGGAGTGACACCCATAGCTCGTGCGCCTTAACGACTAGCCCCAGCCGAGCTGGAGGAACTTTCTACGCAACTGCAGGAACTGTTGGATAAAGGTTTTATCCGTCCTAGCTCGTCACCCTGGGGAGCACCAATACTCTTTGTCAAGAAGAAGGATGGCACGTTTCATATGTGTATCGACTATCGTGAGCTGAACAAAGTGACTATCAAGAACAAATTGACGATCTATTCGACCAGTTGCAAGGGTTAAGCTACTACTCGAAAATCGACCTACGATCAGACTATCATCAGTTGATAGTCTGTGACGAGGACATCTCTAAAACTGCATTCAGGACTCCTTATGGTCACTATAAATTTCTTTTCATGCCTTTTGGAATGACAAACGCACCTGCGGTCTTCATGGACCTCATAAACCGAGTATGCAAACCCTATCTAGACAAGTTTGTGATTGTATTCATCGACAATATCTTAATCCACTCGAGGAGTCGAGAAGAGCATGAGCACCATCTACGTCTTATTCTAGAGCTTTTACGCAACAAGAAACTTCACGCCAAGTTTTCAAAATGCGACTTCTGGCTTTGAGAGGTCCATTTCCTTGGGCACGTAGTCAATGAAGACGAGATTAACGTCGATCTAGCTAAGATTAACTTCATTAAGAATTGGCCTACACCCAAGACTCCAACCGAAATCCATCAATTCTTGGGATTGGCAAGATACTATCGAAGATTCATCGAGGGATTTTCGAAGAATGCATAACCCCTCACGACACTCACCCAGAAGGGTATTGCATACAAGTGGAACGATACTCAGGAGTCTGCATTTCAGAAGTTAACGGAAAAACTTTGTAGTGCTCCTATTCTTTAATTACCTGAAGGTACCGACGACTTTGTTGTCTACTGCGACGCGTCTATTCAAGGGCTCGGTTGCGTGTTGATGCAACGCGAGAAAATTATTGCCTACGCTTCTCGACAACTTAAGATCCACGAACAGAATTACACAACGCATGATTTAGAACTCGAAGCAGTGGGATTCGCACTCAAGATTTGGAGATATTATTTGTACTGTACCAAGTTTATGATTTACACCAATCACAAGAGTCTCCAACATATATTGGACAAGAAAGAGCTGAACATGCGGCAACGCCGATGGGTCGAGCTCTTAAATGACTATGAGTGCGCGATTAAGTATCATCCAGTCAGGCTAATGTTGTAGTTGATGCCCTCTGCAGGAAGGAAACCAAACCTAAGCATGTCCGTACTTTATAGCTAACCATTCATTCGAACCTTCATAACCAAATCCAAAATGCTCAAGCCGAAGTCTGAAAGGCAGAGAACCTTCTGGCTGAGTCCATGTGGGGCATGGAAAAGCAACTCGAACTTAAAGGCGACGGCATTCACTACTTCATGGACCGTATCTGGGTTCCATCCTATGGAAATCTCTGAGAGCTTGTGATGGACAAAGCACACAAGTCTCACTACTCAATATATCCTGGTTCTAACAAGATGTATCACGATCTCAAGACCCTGTATTAGTGGCCTAACATGAAAGCTATTATTGCTAAGTACGTTAGCAAATGCTTAACTTGCGCCAGAGTCAAGATCGAATACTAGAAGCCATCTGGATTACTGCAACAACCAGAATTGCCAACCTGGAAATGGGAACATATTTCCATGGACTTCGTTACTAGCTTACCGAGGTCGTAAAGCTGAGACGATACCATTTGGGTGATCGTAGACCATTTAACCAAGTCTGCTCACTTCCTCGCGATCAAGGAAACCGACAAGTTTTCAAAACTTGCAGCCATCTACTTGAAGGAAGTAGTTGCCAGGCACCGAGTGCCAACATCCATTATCTCTGATCGTGATCCTCGTTTCACCTCCGAATTGTGGCAGGCTATGCACAAATCTTTTGGCTCACAGTTGGACATGAGCACCGCTTATCACCCACAAACGGATGGCCAGACCGAACGTACCATCCAAACGCTTAAAGACATGCTGAGAGCATGTGTCATTGATTTTGAAAACGGGTGGGAACGACAACTACCTCTGGTAAAATTCTCTTACAACAACAGCTACCACGCTAGCATTCAGGCAACACCATTTGAGGCATTGTACGGTCGTAAATGCCGGTCACCTTTATGCTGGGCGGAAGTTGGCAAGAGCCAAATTACCGGCCCAGAGCTTGTACTTGACACTACGGACAAGATTGCTTAGATAAGACAACGCATGGCGGTGGCTCGAGACCGTCAGAAAAGCTACGCTGATAAGCATAGGAAACTTCTAGAATTCCAGGTCGGGGACCGAGTTCTACTAAAAGTTTCACCCTAGAAGGGTGTGGTACATTTTGGAAAAAGGGGCAAGCTTAATCCGCGATACGTTGGACTTTTCAAAATTACCGAGAGGATCAGTAAGGTAGCTTACAGATTGAACCTGCATGAAGAGTTAAGTGCGGTGCATAACGTCTTCCACGTGTCTAATTTGAAGAAGTGTCTGTCAGATGAAATACTCGTTGTTCATTTCAAGGAACTCACTATTGAGGACCAACTACGCTTCGTTGAGGAACCGGTTGAGATCATGGATCGAGAGACCAAGACTCTCATACGTAGAAAGATACCTATCGTTCGAGTTCTTTGGAACTCGCGCCGTGGCCCAGAGTTTACCTGGGAACGGGAAGACCAAATGATGCGCAGGTATCCCCAGATGTTTACAAACAATACTTCCAGCACTGAGGCTACAGCTGAATTTCAGGACGAAATTCCAAACTAACAGGGGGATGATATGACACCTCGCAAAAACATTTCACCAAACTAGCTTGTCAGTGGATGCACCTAACTTTCGGGATGAAAGTTCTTAAAACTTGGGGATAATATGACACTTCGGGTTTTCCCGAATAACCTTATTGTATAATACAGTTATGTAACGCTATTAAATGAAAATATGTGATTAATTATTATGAAGTATGAGTATTTCTGTGATTACATGGTAATGTGTAATATAGATACTTAATCAAATAAGTGCAAACGAGTGTACAAGTGGTGAACCGAAACCACACGGTTCCGACTCAAGACTACCCGGTCTCGAGTCGGGATCTTCTGATTGCGAATGAATGGGCTACACCTACACACGTGACTTGGCCCAAACCATCAAGCCCACTCGAAACATTAGGGTATGCGGCGACATGTGGGTATAAAACCCTTGTATTCAACCGACATTCCATTTGTTTTGGACATCAATCATTTCACACACATTTCCCCAAAACATTCCATCCCTTCACTCTCTCTAGCCTTATCTTGTTTCTCTCTCTAAAAACCCTAACAACACAACTCCTCCTCCTTCTTTGGATCCAAAGGCAGCAGCTCAAGCACTCGAAACAACTTGGATTCGTCGACTCGAGGACTCCTTTTCACTAATTCTACACGCCCTCACACTTCTGATTTCTAACCGGTTAGTACAATATTTGTTGTAATAATTTCGTGTGGTTATAGATGCATGATAAAGGTGCTAGCTTGATGACTACATTGTGTGTTAAATGATATGAATGGCAAAACCATTTGATGGCTTTATGCTTGTGTAGGAATTTATGGAAAAACATGATGTTGTTTGATAATGTTCTTGTGAAATGACTGTGTATATCATGCCATGAAGATTGAATGACATGGATTGATAAAAATAGGAGCTTGTTCTTAATCTACTAGGGTGATTCTTGCAAATGGTTTAGATCTGTTAGGAATAATCTTGTGTACTGAATATGTATGGCTACAATAACAAGATTGTGTTTAGATGTAAATGTGTAGATACGTTTAATGTAACAATAATGGATAATATTGTGTTAGGAGAATAGGGTTATGAATAACAATTTGAATGATGATGAAATATTTGAAATATGGTATAATTGATCTGAATTAAGAGCTGTACGGGTGATAAAACATGTTAATGAAATTTGATTGGATGTTGCTGAAATGGATAAGGATTCTAGAAACATTAGTAGTGGTTGCGAGTTGAAACCGCATGGTTACGACTCAAGACCACTTAGTTACAACTTGAAACTAGACAATACACAACAGGGGACTCGAGACCGGGTTGGTTGCGACTAGAGATCTCCTGATTTTGACTCAAATCCTGACTCGAGACCTCAAGGTTTCGACCTGAAGATGCACAACTCGAGACCACGTGGTTTTGACTGGCCTGATTTACTTAGTTATTGGGCCGTTAAGTGTTTGGGCCACACAGTTGAGTGTTATGTTTCTTTGGGCTACATGTTAACTGTTACTGTTTACTACTCATATGTTAGATCCAGGTACTTTATATGTTGATTTGATATGAATGCTATGAGATAGATACGTGTAGGATATACGTGAATTATTTGTACCCAAACCTGACATATACCGGTAACCATAATAGGACGTGGTTGACCAGTAAACCAAACCAAGTAAACTGTCTGCCGAGCAAACCGAGGTAAGTTCACAACTTTTACTAAAAGCATGTGTTCCCGGTGGTTGGGAAATGGAACAAACAACGCTATCTCCTTGTGTGGGATACTAATAATGCTATCTCCTTGTGTGGGATATAAACAATGTGTCACACCCCGATATTTCCACGTATTACCGGTGGGCACGGTGGGGAGTATCGTGACGTAGTTGATATCATCATAGTCAATTAATCACAGTTTAATGCACATTAGAAGTCTAAAAGTAATTATACAAACCGAGTTGAAAGTATAATAAAATATTACACAACGGATTGTAAGTGGATCCACAGGCGGATCTAAAACAGAAAGAAATATTGTTCAACAGATTTCAAGTATCAAAAGCTTGCAAGACTCTTTATTTAATACTAGGAGTATCCAGCCCATTACGCGTAGTACCTGCACTTAATCTTTTTGAAAAATACGTCAGTTTACACTGGTAAATACAATTAACTGACTCTTTTGAAAAACATTTATAAAATTTATTTGGATGCACAAGGCAAAAGTCTTTTATAACTTGGGACAATTATTTAAAATAATCTTGTATACAGATTTATATGTTTGTCGTCCGTTCAGGACCCGGTTAAAAGAGCCGAGACAAGATTAATAGACACACCACTAATATAATCCCATGGCGAGTTATCCTCAACGGGTGGTTATGTCTTTTACATACGCAACTGTCAGGTGTATGCCTACACCCCGTGCTTAAGTCGTGGCCATTTCAAGTGAATGAGCCGAGGATATCCAGGACACGGTCATTAACCCCCCAAAGGCATTGCATCAAACAAAACAGATTAAAACGGGTTATCTCAATGATTTAACCACTAGTCGATTAAAGATTCAATACCCGACCAATCGGTAATAATTTACCATATCCCAAGCCCTTATAAGGGAAAATAAGTTAAAAGTATTTACCTGAGCTAAAATATAACTTTTATTCTCAACCGTATATCAATCAGCAAGTACAAGTAGCTTTTACTGGGCTCCTAATCTGGAACGAATGTTTTAATAACCTATTAGATTCCTAACGGGTCTTATTTAAGTCTTAACTTAGACCGGTTAGTTTTATTGAAAGATTTACGGTTCAAAACGCAAGATTAAGCGAAGACCGGATTAGAATGTGATTTAGACCCGACAAGTATGAAGACTTGTATAAAATGGGTAAACTAAACACATTCTGGATTTTGAAGTAAAAAATGATAAGGTTTGACCCGTTTCGGTTAATTTATGCAAACTAGTTACATACACCGTACCGAACGCGTATATGCATAACGGGTAACCGAATAAGTCATGTACAAGTTCCCTAAATTATTATGCTTAAATTATGTTGTGATATCAGTAGGATATCTTCCATTATGCCCAAAACGAATTTAAAACCAATTTATGCCCCGAAGGGGTATTTTGGTCATTTTAAAGTTTATAAAAGAGGTTAAATAGTGATATGAGGTTCTGGTCTAAATAATCAGTAAAAATATTTATTTTAACAAATTACATCAGCAAGATATCATACATATGTGAAATTGATCATTTATGGCCAAACTATGCACCGTAGGGGCATTTTGGTCATTTCACATATGCTATAAGGGTCAAATTTGGAAATCTGAGTTTAAGAATTTTAGTTACTGTTAAAGCATAAAAAATTTCTTATAACATCAGTAGGTAATAAGTCTTAGGCGTCAAATATGGTTTTAAACCATACTATGCGCTTAATAAGCGTAAAAGTTGTTATTTGACGATATTTGAAAAGTTTATAAAATTTTGAAGTTTTGATCAGTCTCTAAAGCTTAAAATATTTTATTTAACATATGAAATCAGTAGGAAAAGTTTTGGTATTAAAATGTTATGTAAAACTCATTTTATCAATGAAAAGGGCAATTTCGTCAATACCGAATTTACACTAGAACTCTATAATATGATCAGCATAAAATTTGACAAAAATTTCCAAAAAAACCCTAAATATTATATTATAACAGTGGGTAGCAAGTTTGGTGCAAAAATTGGGTTTAAATGTGATTTATACTGAAAATGTCATTTAATTAATAAAAAGCTTTCATTTTACGATATCTCGCATAACTTCTATTTTAGACCATGAACTGATGTCAAATTTTTAGGACAGGCTTATAAATCAGTAATAAAGGTTTTTGTCCTCTCACATTTTCAAAAATCTCGTTTTTATATTAAAAGGGCATAATGGTCAACTTTTAAGCATTTAACGGAAACATGCAAATGATTCAGATTTCAAAGGAACCATATAGTATAATCTCAGAGGGTTATACTAACATGTAATATGGTCCTAAAGGAACCCTAAGGCATATCTAAACTAAGCTAAATCGGGTCAGAACTGAAAGTCAAAGCAAAAGTCTACTTTTGCGACTTTCGGTTGCGAACCGAGCCTAAACTCAGAATTGTCGGGTTGAACATGCCTAGACATGTTCTTATATTATTTAGCAAGTTATTTAAGTGTTAAAACATTTTCCATAACTTCAGCATTATCAGTTATGAATTATTTTGCAAAAACTGACCCGTTTGACTTTTTGTTAATAAGTTTGACCCGACAATTGACTGAGATAACGTGATAATTTGAAGGTTCCCTCTTAAGGGTTTAATACCTACATAATTACCAACACATAGCCACTTTTAATTCGAATAATGGCTGGACCGTTAGTGATTAATCACTAAGTCAAAGCTTAATTACGATATCTTTGACTTTCGGTCATTAAGCTAATAAAACTTTAGCTAAAGAAGCTAAGAACACTTACTAGAGTCCTTAGCACAAATTTAGAACTTGAGAAAGCTTCCTTTAGCTCCAAGAGGCTTCAGAGAGTGAGTTTTGAAGTGAAAGTTTTCAAGTGTGCATGAACAAGTGAAAACTAAGTCCTTTATATAGGAAATTAGATGCTCTTGGATCATTGCAACTGTCCCTATGTTGTTACCAGATGTTCCCAAGTGTCCCTAGGGCAGTAAAAACCATTTACAAGCCCCAGGTATTGCTCAGCACTCATGCAAAGGTGGTGGTCAGGCTACAACATGCAGCTGTCCAGATTTTCTGTCGCTGGCACTCTTACGCGGCCCGCGACAATAGGTAAATCCGGTTAAAAGTTTCCAAACTTTGCATTTTCAGTCCCTGGCCCATATTTAATTTAAATAACTTTCTTTTATTGCACTTATGACCCCCATAGTTAACTTTCAAGTGTCTTGGGTCACTATTTAACTTCGTTAAGCTCCCGGTTAGTTATGAGATTACCCGAAATGTACCTTAAGGGCGTAGAAAATCCATGAAATCATTATTCGTTATACATGGAAGCATAATGGAGTATTACAAAGCTTTTGGGATTGTTAAAAGGTCACTCGGAAGTAACATTTAACATGTTGACACATTTAACCCCTGTGCTTTGTAAATTTTATATTTTTAAGCACAAACGGCTTCTTATATCCGCCAATTTCTTCAGTCATAAATACGAACATCTTATGAGGTCATTCAGAGGCACGAGTTTGGCATGTTGACACCTTTGATCCTTCTATACACATACTTTCATCGTTTGTCCACTTTTAGTCCCTTGAAAACAATTCATTACACGTTTAAAGTTTATGACACATGTCTTTATTATATTGGACATGATTTTGCGAGGTGTTACATCCTCACCCCCTTAAAAGAAATATCGACCTCGAGATTTACTGAAATAAATGAGGGTATTTCTGCTTCATTGTGGATTCAACCTCCCATGTGTATTCTGGGCCTCTACTGGCATCCCATTTTACTTTAACAATCGGCACATGCTTTCTTCGAAGCTTCTTGACCTGTCGATCCTCGATCGACAAAGGTTTTTTGACGAATTTCAAACTCTCATCAATCTGCACGTCCTTATGTGACATTGCTAGCGATTCATCGGCTAGACATTTCTTTAAGTTGCAGTTGTGGAATACATTATGAATTCCACTAAGCTCCTCTGGCAGGTTTAGCTTGTAAGCCACAGTTCCGACACATTCGATGATCTCGAATGGTCCTATGTACCTTGGGCTAAGCTTGCCCTTTTTACCAAAACGCATTACTCCTTTCCATGGTGATACCTTGAGCAGCACTTTGTCACCTACCTCGAATTTCAGAGGTTTACGCCTTTTATCCGCGTAGCTTTTCTACCTATCCCTGGCAGCTTTGAGACGATCGCGGATCTGAACAATCTTGTCCGTCGTATCGAGGACTATATCAGACCCTGACAGTTGGGTTTCTCCAACTTCCGCCCAACAAACTGGCGTTCTACACTTCCTTTCGTACAATGCTTCAAAAGGCGCTGCTTGAATGCTCGAATGATAGCTATTATTGTACGAAAAATTCAATCAAAGGAAGATGGTCATCCCAACTTCCTCCTAAATCAATAACACAATCCCTAAGCATATCCTCGAGTGTTTGAATTGTACGCTCGCTTTGGCCATCTGTCTGAGGATGATAAGCAGTGCTGAAATTTAGACGAGTGCCTAGGGATTGCTGAAAGCTTTTCCAAAAATGAGACGTGTATCTTGTATCCCTATCAGAGATAATAGATACTGGCACACCGTGGAGAGATACTATCTTATCCACGTACAATTGAGCTAGCTTATCGGAGTTGTGTGTTTCCTTAATTGGCAAGAAGTGGGCTGACTTGGTCAGTCTGTCGACTATAACCCAAATAGTATCATTCCTACGTTTCGTCTTTGGTAACTTAGTAATGAAGTCCATAGTTACCATTTCCCATTTCCAAGTGGGAAGTTTAGGCTGTTGTAGCAAGCCTGGCGGCTTTTGATGCTCTGATTTAACTTGTGCGCCTGTCAGACATTTAGCCACATAAGTGGCTATAGATTTCTTCAAACCTATCCACCAATAATTTTCCTTTAAATCCTGGTACATCTTATCACTGCCAGGATGAACTGAATATTTCGAACTATGAGCTTCTTGAAGAACCACATCTCTAAGCCCTCCATGGATTGGAACCCAGATTCGACCATGTAGGATCGTTTTACCGACCGAAATGAGTCGTTCAGAGGTGTTCTACTCAATATGAAAGGTGGAAACAGACATATCGAGTTCGATTCAGCTAGATATTCACTTTAAATGTCATTCTGATTGATTTGACAAATTTTTACAGCGAAACGACACTTCGGCTCCGGAATACCCTTCGTAATTTCGTTACAAATGACACAGACCCGGCAACTATATATAGGCATCCTAATTTCGCATGAACTGGATCAAACGAAATTACATTTCACACGAAATTGCTATTTCGTACGAAATTACCAAGTAATTTCGTGCGAAATAACACTTCTTTAATTTCGTGTGAAATTACCCTATCTCCTATTTTTGACAGTGTCCTCGTATAACGTGCCCTGGTCTATACAATCTAATACAAGACTCGATATAAGATGAAGTCGACAGACGTATGCACCAACAGACTCCCCCTCGGATGTTGACGAGTCTTAAGTGTCGAGTCTTCAACATCTTCAGTCTTTATCAGTCTTCTCAACTTCTTCCGAAATATCTAACATTGTAAAACATCCTCAATCTTTTCTTCTTATCTCCAGGATCTCGATCTGGCTCTAATCTCTCTCTAATTCTCTTGATCAGATCTCTTAATTCTTTAAGTTCATCAGCATCATCAGCTTGCATGAATTTCAGGATCTGAACTTTGGCTCTTCTATATTCAGACTCCCCCTTAAGTTGTGCTTGGGATCGTAGTCTGGCTTCCACAGGATTAAGATCAAAACCTGGCTAACCTACACAATCTTAACCCAGAAATAAATTTCACAAATTTAAAATTTTAAAAATTTATTCTCTGCTTATCACATGTAGACACAAATACACCATCAATTGTAAAAATCACACAGAATGATTTTACAATTTTAATCACTGATGAACCACTTAAAAATATCTTTTCAAACAAATTTTCATCTCAAACAAACTCCCCCTCACTGTATATCTAACATGTTTAGCACTTGGAATTTTGAAAATCAGCTCTCCACAATCAGTTGTCAAAAATCTTTTTGTATTTTTCAAAAAATATGCTAAAACACACTGAAAGTCTTTTTGGATTTTTGATCTTTAAACTGAAAGTTGTAAAGAAATATTTACAGACACTATTTTTGTGAGTTTGTGTAAGAGGATCATATCAGTTTTTGAGACAAATCACCAACACCGTTAAGCTTTAAACATTTTAAGTTCTAAACGATTCACTTAGATTGTCAGTATACAGATCCACTTAAAATTTCACACAAAGTTCAACTGTTTCGAGATACGAGATTAATGTTTTAAGCACTTAAACTTATTCGCGTGTCCCACCTCAGAATATACTCCCGTATCCAGATCCCAATATTCAGTCTTACAGGTGAGTATACCTAGATGATATCTGTAAAGGGTTAAATACAAGGGCCGTGAGAGCTTAGGCTATTGCTTCCGCAAAATCAGAGAGATGACGGCTTTGACTTTTGGTGTGTTCCCTTTAGAGATTCTTTTCTTCAACAGCACATGATTAGCATTTTGCAATGTTTCATCATTTCTTATGCTGAGGGCGGTGCTATATTTCAAGCAAGCGTAAAGTATTATACGGGGACTAGGCCATTGCTTCCGCAAAATCAGAAGTCCCGGGATAATACCCCAGATATCACTAAGCATAAAGACCTAGTATCTTAGAAAGAGGGACCTATCAAACAAGATTTCGGGGGTTACCAATATATCCGAAAGATGTTCCCCACGATATAAGCAAGTTTGAAATTTAGGTTTATATCTCGTCACAATCTACTAAATGTGCAAAAACCTACTGGCACATCATCAGTGAGATCATTTATCACATTTTAACTTTTCAATTCTTTAGCATGCCGTGAATGTCCACTTATGTACTATCATTTCCTTTTTTCCACAACAAAACTCGTTTTTGATTTTATCATGTTTTTGTCTTTTTCAAATTTTCTAATGTTTTTGGATTTTCTGAAATTTCTTACTCCCCCTAAAATTCAAAATCATTTAAAAGAAATTTGAAAACCAACTGTACACATAAACTGACAAACTGATGTGAATTGCTTCAATTCGCCATCCACTTGGCATAAAAAAATCAGAACTCCCCCTTACAACAAACTATTTTCCCAATATGATTTCAAAACACTTAAGTTTGTTTTAATCAAATGGTTTTTCCGAAAAATAAGTTTGGTTGATTTGTATCACTTGTAAATTAGGGGATCAATTCATCACCTTGTTCTTCAACCATTTGAAAAATATAACAATTTTAATAACAATCAACAACAACCACTTGTAGAAAATCAAGTACAACTTATTGTCCCTGATTTACCACTTGTAAGTCTAAATATCATCAAAATGGATTTCTCAAGAAAGATGCCGATACCTGCTCCACACTTACCAACCCGGGAGCTCCTGCAAGTCATACTTTTTACTTATGAAAAACAGACATCCAAGCTTCACCAAACTTGGATGTTACCTCCTCTTCTTCACTCGGGGTGTAAGTTGCCTTCTTTGTTTCATAAAACTCTTTTACCCCTTTAACCTTCCCATCAACCATCTTTTTCACATTTCCATTAAAAACTTTTTCGACATCAAATTCTTTCTTTTCAGAATATAATTGATTCGAGATCTTAACTTTTCCAACTTTTTGTTTAAAATTTTCAGCCCGCAATGATGAAAAATTAACATCATCCATTGGCGGTACTGATGTTTCAATTTTTAGCTCAACTTGTGGCTCTTCTGACTTTGTGGAATCAGATTCATCGCTAGATTTCACATCTGATTTCTTAACAACCCACATTTGGTTATCAAGATTCACTCTTCTCTTGTAAAATCTTTTCGAACATTCACCAACCTCATATGTTGAATTTTTGAAAACTTTGAACTTTTCAGTTGATGGTTCATTTTTCTCAACAATCTTTTCTTTAAGTTTAGAAACAACTTCCTGTTTGATGTTGGTTGCTTTAGGACAATTCCAGGCAATATGACCAACTTCTTGACATCGATAACAAGTTCTTGTCTCCTTTCTCTGATAAGCTCCATTCTTCTCAAACTTTCGTTTTTCTTCAAAGAACTCTTTGTTTGACTGCTTCCAAAATGAACTCTTTTGTTCTTCGTCACAACTGGTCCCTGAAACAAATTATGTATTTGTTTTAGAAATTTTCTCATTTTTATGATTTTTCGGTGGAATAAATCCCAAACCTTTCTTTTTGTAATTACCATTATGGTTTGATCTCTTTTGAAAACCAGAACCAGAATTGTAACCCTTTTTCTTGTTTAAACATTGTTGAACTCTTGAGGTGTAAAGTTTAGGTTTTTCAGAAATATTTTCATCTTTTATTTCAGAAATATTAATTTCTGTTAGTTTGAAAACCTTTTTTATCATTTCTGGTTTAACACCTCTTATTGGAAATTCCTCATCATAATATAATTTGTCTGAATCATTCAAAGTATATGCCACTTTGATTGGTTCATCATCCAAATTAGATTTTGATAACAAGAATTCTTTATTGTAAACTCTTTTAACCAGTGGTTTTGAACTGTTGACCAACGAACTCGAACTTTTGACAGACGAACTTGAACTTCCAGACTCGGACTTTGACACAGACTCCTCATCTTTTTCCAACACCTGATCGACCACCTTTTTTATTAACTCGGACTCATGATCAGTGTCAGACGATGTAAATGTGACATCAATGTTTTCTGGTAAATCGTCGATTGTTTCGGACTTTAACTTTATATTGACAGCCTTTTTGACTTGCTCCTCATTTGGTTTTCTGGGAGAATAACCTTCCCAGATCGGAGGCGGACACTTGTTACAATTTGCACTTTGTTTCTTACCACTATCCTTTTCTTCATGCTTCTTGTCTTGAAATGCTTCAAAACCTACAACAGTTGGATAAATTCTATCAATCAAATAATCAGAACTAGAATAACTTTGCAACAATCGTTTAATTCTTTCATTTTCTATCTTTTCTGTTTCCAACTCTTGCTTCAGCTTTGCACATTCTTCAATGTAATGATTGATCGCCTTCTGCTTTGTCATCATCACAGCATTCATCATAGTCAATGCATCTTCTCTTTCAGAATTTGTCTTTTGTACACCATTCACTGTTCTATTCAGAACATCATATGATTCTTTCACATAGTTGAGATTGAACAATAAATTTTCCTTCATCTTGTCTTGTTCACTCAATTTCTCATCTTTCTCCTCACATCGTTTGCACGACTCTAAACACTTTACGCAAGGTTTTGTAATTTCAACAATTTTTTCTACTTCGATAATCTTTTCAACTTCGACTATCTTCTCAACTTCAACTACTTTCTCGGTTTCAACTGCCTGCTCAGTAGCTTTAACCTCTTCACTTTGTTCAAAAATCTTTTCCCGAACAACACTCTCACTTTTCATGTTTTTCTTTTCTTTTGCCACTTGTTTCTCTTTCAGCTTCTCCACTCTATCTGCAAAATAAAATTGAAAACTTTCAGGAGATAAATGAGTTTTTGCAATATTAATATGATTTTCTTCCTCATCATCACTGTCATCAGTTGATGATTGATCAAACACTTGAGTCTGTTCTGAACTATCATCTGAAGAAACAAACTCTTCATCTTGACTTTTCTCATCACTGGCAAACACTTTCATCCATTCAGTCAACAAATCTGGTTTTTGAACTATCTGAGCAATTAACGCCACGGTTTTTGAATCAGGTGGAATATATTTGTCCCAACTAAAACCTTCTGCCACCTTTTCATCATCTTGATCAGTTATGCCATAATAAGCTTTCTTATTTGCATCTTCAATCATTTTAGCATAAGTAGTTTGTGGTTCTTTTTGTTGATACGGCTGGTGAGCAACTTGTTGATATATGGCTTTTCGATAATAATCATTCCCACCAAACGGATTCTTTGCTCCACTTGCTTCTCGATTGGTACATTCCCTCTTGAAATGTCCTTTCTCCCTGCATCGAAAACAAGTAACTTTAGATTTATCAAAACCCAAAGTAGAAACTTTTGCATCCAAGAAATCATCTCTTCCTGTAATTATTTTAAACTTTTCAGCTCTCCTCAGCACACTCGCTAAACACCACTTTATATCCATCAGCTCCATTTCTTCAGCATCTATCTGATCATAATCCTATTTCGTCAACATAGGATTTCCGATTCTTCCTGTAACCAATCCTTCATATGATTCTAATACAGTAACAAGTAATGCCATATGACTCTTGACAACTTCTTTAGAAAAATTTTGACCATTCTGAAGATGCAACGCGATGTTGCAATTTAAGACATGACCATTGTTGCTATTTGAACTTTAAACTTGATGACTTGAGCTTGAAGCTTTCGGATTAACACTTGGATATGAAGAGAATCCACTGCTGCTGTTTGAACTTTGATTAACTGATCCAGATGAATTTTCTACACTGAAAGCAGTTTAAATTTTCGGGCTTGCTTCGACATTCTGAACATTCCCTTTATAGTACATCTTAACATCTTGTTGTGCACTTGGATTGTTCATTCTTGCAATCTTTTGTTGCTCAAGACCTTGTCCTTCAATCTTTTCTATGAACTGAGAATTTGTTAAGCCATCATATTCTCCAGTATTCTTTAGTATCATCAAAAATGTACCCCATTCTTTCTAAGGTAAAGCATCAGCTAATTTTTCAACCCATTCTTCTTGATCTTTGTTGATGTTTAACAATGACATTGATCGTACTAAGTGACAATATCTTTCAATCACTTTCTTTGTATCTTCTCCCGACAAACTTGTGAATAAATCAAATTCTTTCTTTAGCAATGCCTTTTTACTCTTGATCATCTTCGCACTTCCCTCAAACTTAATTCGAAGTGCTTCCCAAATTGAACGTGAAGTTTTATCATGTTAAAGCAATATGAATATGTCTTCTTTAATAGCTTGCTGGAGTAAACTGATCATCATCTTTTCTGCTTTGTACATGTCTCGTTCTTTATCCGTAAATTCATAAATTTTCTTCTCAACTCCCAAATCAGTACGTGGTAGAACATACTTTTTCTCAACACATTCCCAACATCTCAAATGATTAGCTTGAACCTAGTTTTCAAAACGATCTTTCCAACCATAATACTCTTCAATGCCCATGAGTTTCGGGGGTTTTTGTAAAGTTCCAGTTTCATTTTCCAAGTTCATGTTCTGAACAATAGTAGCTGGAGTTGTCGGGGATGTAGCAAACGCGTTATAGAACTCTTCTTCCATGATTCGGTAACAAGTTTCAAAATCAGACACTTTCAAGCGAAATTAACCCTTCAAACGAAATAACCTTTCAAGCGAAATAACCTGCAAACTTTCAAACGAAATAACACTAAAACGAAATTAGTATCTTCAAACGAAATAAGGGATTTCGTTTGAATCGACCAAACAAAATTTAATTTCATATGGAAATACAAACAACTTCAAACGAAATCACAACTTTGAAACGAAATTGTAATTTCGTATGAAATATCTCAAGCGAAATTATAATTTCGTGCGAAATTAGGTGCAATTTCAAACGAAATTAATCTCAAAATGTATTTTCATGCGAAATAAAGATGTAATTTCACACGAAATTATGCTGATGTCATCATTTCGGTCAAACTTTTGTCAAATTGATAAGGTTTTAGCTCAATTTTTGATCCAATTTTCTCAAGGCTTTGTTAAAACACAATTTCGCATATAATGTGTGAAATTCAAACCATTTTAACCGTAAAAACTTGTTCAATTTAGAAAAGAAGGTGTAGAAGTAAGAAAATTTGATGAAATCAAGCTGAAATCGGTAGAACTCCTCCTCCTAAGCTCTGATACCACATGCAGGATCGTTTTACCGACCGAAATGAGTCGTTCAGAGGTGTTCTACTCAATATGAAAGGCGGAAACAGACATATCGAGTTCGATTCAGCTAGATATTCACTTTAAATGTCATTCTGATTGATTTGACAAAGTTTTACAGCGAAACGACACTTCGGCAGCACTTCTGCTCCGGAATACCCTTCATAATTTCGTTACAAATGACACAGACCCGGCAACTATATACAGGCATCCTAATTTCGCATGAACTGGTTCAAACGAAATTACATTTCACACGAAATTGCTATTTCGTACGAAATTACCCTATCTCCTATTTTTGACAGTGTCCTTGTATAACGTGCCCTGATCTATACAATCTAATACAAGACTCGATACAAGATGAAGTCGACAGACGTATGCACCAACAGACCATTCATCCTAAGGATTCCATCCTTGCCATATGATAATTGATCAGCAGTTACGCCTAACTTCTCATTCGGATCGTTAGCTTCTAATACAGCTTCCTTTTGAGAGGCTAACAATCTTTCATTCAAGTTGTTCTTTAATTCAATGTTTTTAGCATTTATCCTAATAGGTTTGATCCTTTCTTTCTTGCTCAAAGCATCAGCGACTACATTCGCTTTGCCTGGATGATATCGGATTTCACAATCATAATCGTTTAATGTTTCCATCCATCGGCATTGCCTCATGTTAAGATCTTTCTGATTAAACAGATGCTAAAGGCTCTTATGATCAGAATAGATCATGCACTTTGTCTCATAAAGATAGTGCCTCCAAAGCTTTAGTGCAAATACAACGGCACCCAATTCCAAATCATGGGTGGTGTAGTTCTTTTCGTGCACCTTTAATTGACGGGATGCATAGGCAATGACCTTGCCCTTCTGCATAAGCACACAACCCATACCGGTGTGCAATGTGTCGCAATAAATCACAAATTCTTCAATTCTTTCTCGCAATGTCAACACAGGAGCATTGCTTAATTTAGCTTGAGAATATCAAAGGATTCTTGTTGCTTGGGACCCCAGTCAAACTTGACATTCTTGCGAGTTAACGATGTTAAAGGTGCGGCAATCCTTGAAAAGTTTTCAATGAAACGTCTATAGTATCCTGCTAGACCCAAAAAGCTGCGAATTTCAGTAGGTGTTTTGGGCGCTTGCCAATTCATAATCGCTTCAATCTTAGCTAGATCCACCTAGATGCCATGCTCACTTACCACATGTCCAAGAAATTGGACTTCCCGAAGCCAAAACTCACATTTAGAAAACTTGGCGTAGAGCTTCTCTTACTGTAGAAGTTTAAGGATGCGCCGGAGATATTTTTCATGATCAGCTTGACTCTTCGAATAAATAAGAATGTCATCAACGAAGACAATAATAAACTTGTCTAAATACGGCTTGCAAACGCGATTCATGAGATCCATGAATGTTGCAGGTGCATTAGTGAGCCCAAAAGGCATCACTAAGAACTCATAGTGGCTATAGCATGTTCTGAATGCGGTCTTGTGTACGTCTTCGTCTCTGACCTTCAACTGGTGATAACCCGACCTTAAATCGATCTTTGAAAAGTAACTTGCTCCTTGAAGTTGATTGAATAGATCATCGATCCTGGGTAACAGATACCTGATGTGTGTAAAATGCAACATACAAATACATCAAATGAGGCATAAAACTAACCCTTTTTTAGTACTAATGTTGGAAAAAGTGTGCTTTTGTCTTCCTTTTGTATTTTCAGGGTTAAATGAGATTAAATGAACAAAAGAAGAAAAAATGCAGCCAAATCTAATAATAATACAAGAAAAGGAATAAACGTGGCATGCCCGACCCCTCGACAGCATCTTCCCAAGCAAAAATAAGACATCAGAATGTTGAACAAGCCTCGTCCTCACCAAACACGAGGGCGTGCACAAGTGTCTGCAGAAAAGACAAAGTTGTAGAAGCTTCTATTTCCCAACACGGGGGCGTGCCCGGCGGACACGGGGCTGTGGTCAACGCTAAGATTCGCCGAATCCAGGCAAATCTTGATAGTACAGATACGCTTCTGCATACGGGGCCGTGCCCAGCGGACACGGGGGCGTGGTAAACTAATGCAGACAAACTGCATTTAATGAAGAAAGAGAAGATGGGTGGACATGGGGCCGTGCCCAGCGGGCACGGGGCCGTGTCTGGGCTTCTGTGCAGGCTATAAATAGAGGTGGTTGGTTCATTGCAAAGGCATCCCTTGACAAACCACTTCTCTCCCACTACACCCACACTCCACCACCATCACAACACTCACATCCACCACCGTCATCAATCATATAGTGTGTGTAGTAGTCTAGGGATCCAAGATTGATAGTAAGAGTTCTTGACAATCAAAGGCCATGTTTGCCTAAGTCTCTTATATCACTTGGTGGAGACAAGCATTTAGTATAATACTTTTGTTTTTTTTTTATCTTTTCGCTCTTTTTATTTGGTTTTGTATTAATGACTTTAATAACTAGTTTCTTATGTTGAAGGTGAAACTTCCTTATCATTTGTCCGTGGTGTCTTGGCGTTATTTTACTGTCTATATAAAATAAAAGATTTACACCATTCATATCTCCACGGTCTATATGGAGATATGTTGGCTACCTGGTCGGGGGTTAAGGGAATGGTTTGGTAAGTGTCTTGCCTTGTTCAGTGTATAGATCCTGCAAGGACTTGGGTCAAGTTTAGTAGGACCTCCTTCAATACCCACTGGTATTGGATGGCGGGGGTCCGAAGTCCTTGATCCCCTCATATGTAAACTACTATTAATACATTAACCTGGCTACTTAGGATTGTATCCCTGCTGACTCAAACTACTTAGCCGAGGGTAACGTCACCTTCAAAAGAGGGGCCTACCACATTACGCATTAATAACTTAATTAATTTCTTCCAATAATCCAACCATTTAGGATTGTATCCTTGCTGACTGAAACTACTGGGTTGAGGGTAACGTCACCTTCAAAAGAGGGGCCTACTACTATAACTAAGATAATCTCTTAAAAAGTGCAAAAGTGCGGAAAACATCAAAGGTTACACTAAAGGCGAGTCGGATCCAAGTGATTCATCTTGTCTATCTGTTTTTTATTTTATTTTTATTTTTAGTATTTTTAGTTAGTTTTATTTTCTTGTTTAAAACCTTTTTCTAAATTTTTGATTTGATTAGACGTTGAGAATAAACCGGTACTAAAAGCTCTTGTGTCCTTGGACGACCTCGGTATCTTACCAACGCTATACTACGCTCACGATGGGTGCACTTGCCCATATGTGTGTTTAGTGTTAGTAAAATATCGTGTTTTATAAATTTAAAACTTGACTAAAGTGTTAAAAAGGGCTTTAAAAATACTTAAATATATATCACACCCGACACGCATCAAGTTTTTGGCACCGCTGCCGGGGACACAAGGAGTTTAAGAAAGCTTAAAATCGACGGCCTAATCAGTTTTTCAAAACCTTTTTAAACCGCGCGCATTTTTCTGCATTTTAGTTAATTTTGCATTTTACAGTAACCTGAAAAGGGGCCGTGTTCACTGAACACGGGGCCGTGCTGCATAAAACCAGTAACTTTTATTAAAACGCCCAGATACAGAATCTGAACACCGGTCGTGCTCACTGAACACGGGGCCATGTCCAGCCTCTGTTTCCGTTTTTATTTTTGTTTTCTAATCTCGAGACTCTGTTGTGGTCTGTGAGTGATTCTTATGGATCAATACTCAGGAGATTACAACTACACCTATGAGGAGGATGATTATAGGGAAGACTATTACACCATTTGTGGTAACCCTCACTCGGTACAATATTGTGACTTATTTCAACCATCCACTTCATACACCTACTATGAGGAGCCCAGGTACGAGCCATTAACTTCATACACAACCTATAAAGACCCAAGGTATGAACCTTCTCCCTCATACTCATATTTTGATGAACCAAGGTATGAGCCTCCACACTCATACTTTGAGGAACCAAGATATGAGACTCCACCTTCATATGCTTACTATGAGGAACCATGGCGTGAACAACCCACCTCATATGAGTATTATGAAGAACAAAGTTACGACCCTTATCCACCATATACTTACAATGAGGAACAATGGTGTGAACCATCTACCTCATATGAGTACTATGAGGAACCAAGGATCGAACTTCCAAATTCAAGCTTTGATGACAACTATTTAACTCACTTTGACGAACCATCAACTATTTCACCTGTAGCCGAAAAGATAATAGAACACCTTAAAACTATCGAGCGTTGTATAAAAGAAGCCCGCGCAAGGGAAGAGGAATCTCGCGCAAGGGAAGAATTAACTCGTAAGAAAGAAGAGATAGTTGAAAATGTAAAAATGGAAGAACAAGTAAGTGAAAAGCAGACACATGAGTTAAACAACGAAAAAGGTGGGTCCGACAACGTTAAAATTCAAGAAGAGTCTAATTTTAAAGAAATTAATCTCTTGTCACCTTCTTTCGAGAATCATTGTTTAGTACCCACTCATGCTAAGTTTTTAAAAGAGTTAAACACTAGCACTAAAATTGACGAAACAGTAAGCATTAAGTTAACAAATGATCAAACTACGCTAATAAAAGAAGATCCATTTGAAATTAACATTACACCGGTTCCATGTTTCTTTCAAAATTCCTTTATTAGTAATATTACAATTGATAAAGATCTTTGTGTTAATATAATGCCGAACTACTTTTTCAAAAAATTAAGTATTGGTGATTTTTCTCCACTTCAAATACCCATTTTTCTATCTAATCGGAAAACGGTAAAATCAATAGGGATAGTTGAAGATGTGTTAGTCCAAACCAATCAAATGGTAATCCCAACCGACTTCGTCATCCTTGATGACGCTCCGTTAGTGTTGGGACGACCTTTTGTAAAAACCCACAAAGCTTTGATTAATCGGAAGAAAAACAACTTACCAATTCAATTAGGGGCCTTCAAAAAGTGTGTCGATCTTGAACGATCAATGAAATATCCAATCGACAATGACGACCCCCTAATTAAAGATGAGCCACAACCACCCGATAAGGTGGGTCTAGCCAAGGACCCTTATAAACGTGGCGCACCATGGAGGCATTCCGCGGAACTATCCTTAGTTTTAGTTTAGATTAACTTTTATGTTTTCTAGTTTAGTCTTACTTTTCACTTTTTCAGGAATAAAACACACTAGGAATGGTGGAGGTTACTAAGGGAAACTTGAACCCACACCCCATGCACAAAAACAGAGCCTCCCGACAATTTTTCTTCATTACAGCAAGTTCAACACGGGGCCGTGCTCAACCCAACACGCCCAGTGCCCAAGGTTCTGTAGAAAATGCCCAGTTCAGGAAACTGGACACGAGGCCGTGTTCACTGAACACGCCCCGTGCCCAGCCTTCTGTTAATTATGATACTGGCAATCTGACCACAGGGTCGTGCCCTGATCAACACGGGCCCGTGTCCAAACGCCCAGTAACAAAAAAAACTTGTTTTTAAAGACCTTTTTACACATTCAATCAACCTAAAAACTTATTTTTGGGACACATTGAGGACATTGTGTAATTTAAGTGCGGGGGGATGCTAAAACCTTGAATTTTGCAAGTCCTAATTACAAGTCTTACACAAAACTCTATTGAACCGCTAAACACCCCAAATTTTTTAGAAAAATTTTTTCATTTTTTTTACTTGTCTTGGTTTAAATTGGGAATAACAAGTTCTAAAAAGGTTATATTTTTATAAATTTACAACCGATAGCGTCGTGATAAAAAGAACCAACATAAGAAAATTATGAAACGACATGACAAATCTAGTTAAAATTTGATTATATATACTTGATCACATTAAAAACCCATTCCCACAAAAAGTGAATTTTGAGCCTTTATTGAGCATACAAATACACATCTTTAAACTAAATGCTCATTTTTTGTTTCTTGTGTGAATAGCCGTTTGGTTTCTTATGACTCTAGAACTTGCCATGACGATACATTCCCGGTCCTTACCAACTTAAACCCAAGTAAGTAAATGACGGAGGCATTAGGACTAACCCTTTTTATTTCAACACCATTATTTTTCTTGTTTTTACCACCTACCCAAAATCCTCCTAGTTAACCCCTTTGAGCCTAAACCTTTTCATTTCTAAACCCAAAACAAACACCTTTTACCCACCAAAACCCTTTTTTTCATTTTAAACCCCTTTATTTTAGTACAAAGTTTGGTTTTCTTGTGACATCTTTATAAAAAAATGATGAAGTTTAGCAATAAAACAAACAAGTTCATCAAAAGAAACTTTGTTTGAAAAATGCTTAATTAAAATAAAAAGTCACAAAAACAAAATGTTTTACAAAAACCGACGCTTTATACGCCTTTTCGCCCTTTTCCACTAACCACTAACCCAAAACCACCTACCTTTAACCCAAGCCTAACCTTTCCCCAAAGTCCTCTTGATATTTACAAAGGTTAATAGTTAAAAAGGAGGAGGATTGATTGCTTGGCAAGCATATGGTAGAAGTAAGTTCCATGCTGGTCTCGAGTGTTTCACAAAAATACATCTTCGGCCGAGTGTTGAGTGATCCCCCGTGAGGTATGTGAACTTGTATATAAATGGAATTTTAAAGAGGCATGTTATGCCCAAATAAGTAATTTCTCTTATATAATGTTCTAAATAAATCATAACGAATAGGATTGTAAATAACATAAAAATAAAACCTAATAAAGATCTTGGAATCCCGACACTCAAGACAAGCCCGAAACCTTCTCTTCTACCCATTCCATTTGGGTGTGTAAGCCACAAAATAAGGAGTTTTGCTTGAGGACAAGCAAAGATTCAAGTGTGGGGGTATTTGATGTGTGTAAAATGCAACATATAAATTACATCAAATGAGGCATAAAACTAACCCTTTTTAGTACTAATGTTGGAAAAAGAGTGTTTTTGTCTTCCTTTTGTATTTTCAGGGTTAAATGAGCTTAAATGAACAAAAGAAGCAAAAATGCAGCCAAATCTAACAATATAATACAAGAAAAGGAATAAACGTGGCATACCCGACCCCTCGCAGCATCTTCCCAAGCAAAAACAAGACATCAGAAGGCTGAACACGCCCCGTGCTGTAACTCCCCAAAAATGCATGATAAATTATTTATTGATTAACTTAACTAGTTAAGTTTAGTAAAAACAAGGGGAGATTTGAAAAGAATGAAAAAATATACAAAATGACAATAAAGGAATTAAAGAGGGGCTAAATTGTAATAAATAATAGTTGAAATCATGGAAAATGCCTAAATTAAATACCTATCAAACTAGGAGGGGGTTAATGTGAAAAATTGTAATTAAAAGGATTAATAGGGTTTAAACCCAAAACACACACTCTGGTGCGTGTTTGGGGATCGACCAGAGCAGGGGAAACAATGGTTAACCCTTGTTCTTTCAAGATTCATCAAATCAACAAGGAGATTCGAAGTTAATCGACTGCATGCCCTCAAATTTTCGAATAGCTTAACCTACCCAATAGAGTGGTAAGTTCAATTTCATGATTCAATAAATTGTAAGAAGTGGGTTTTAACCCAATCATGAATGTATGACATGAAAATTGTGAAATAAAGTTAGGATTACGAAATAGGATCAGAATTGATGATTGAATTTTAGCATTTTGGTTGTTTTGTAGCAAAAACCCATTTGAAGAAAAGTTATGTGAAATTCTATTGAGTTTGATGTTCTTGATGATATTGACATGAATTGGCCAAGTTATGCATATGATACTTGTACACTATGCTTAATTAGGGGTATGCACACCAAGTGTTTGATGAAATGCTTAGGTGAGATTATTAGAAGAGATTTGATGAAATAGAATTTGTCCAGAAAGTTACAGCCGAATGTAATCGGCTGTAACTTGGTCAAATCTGGTCAAAAACTGATGTTTATTGAGTTTTTGATTAACTTCCAGGAAAAACCTTTCAAACCCAACTGGAATTGCACTTTTTCGACAAAAAATGAACGTTTTATGAATTTTTCCCTATCGAAGGTTCAGGCTGCGTTTTCTGGCAGAATTTGCAGCCCATTACGAATGTCATAACTTAATTTAAGAATTGAGTTAGGATCTCAAATTTTTTACTGGAGGTAGCTTTAGATGATTCCAAAAGTCTCCAACTGGAATTTCGTCAATCGGATGAACGAGGAATTTTAAATGAATTTTTCCGTAAGCTGCAATCAGAAGTGACGAATCTGATTGCAGTTTAGTAAATGAATTTTTATAAATTTTTGGTAGAGAGTTAGACTCTAAAACTTTAACACAAGGATAAACCCTCTAAGGGGCACGTCACATAGCGAGCATGTGCTAGCGCTACGCGAGCATGTGTCAGTTTCGCGAAAATCGTTTATTTAACCGTTGATGCATTGCGAACCCGTCCGAACCGTTTTTAAACGCGTGTAAGCTAAGAATGATTTGTTTATTCCTTGTTTTAGGGAAAGTAGATAGCTATGAAGGTATGTATGTATGTATGAAAATAAGTGGTATGTATGAATGAATGTATGTGTGTATGTATGCAAGTAGGTATTTATGAGCGTATGCACGTTTGTAGGTATGCGTGAAGATATGAACGTATGTACGCACGTAGGTGTGTATGTAGGTAGTATGTGAACATATATATATATATATATATATATATATCCAAGTGAGTATGTACGAATGTATGCACGTATGTAGGGTTGCGTGAAGGCATGTAATAGGTATGTAAGTAGGCATGTATGTACGTATGTATGTAGGTACGCATGTATGTAAATAGTTATGTGTGAACATATGCATATATATAAGTATGTATGAAAGTATATACGCATGTATTCAATGAAATCGAGTATTGACGTTAACAATAGCGTGCCTTGTGAACGAAGTGTAACGCAGGTACATCAAGAAAGTCTCACCACGGATTGTATGATCAGATGGAAAGCTGGGATGTAAAGAGTTAACGGAACAAAAAGTAAACGTGAATAAATCCTGTATGTTTATAATGCGTACAAATGTTATGAATTTTATGTGGTGAGCGCAGGTAGTACGAGCCATGAGGATCATCAGGGGATAGTGATCGAGGATCGAGTCACTAGTGAGATTGTACGGGAACGTTGATGTACATAATGTAGTAAACATATGCTATGTTTTTTTTACTTAGTAAATAAGTCGATTGATGGATTTATGTGAAAGAGTTATGTTAAGGTTAAATTTAAGTAAGTTAAGGTATTTATAATGAAAGAAATTTTATAACACGAATTTCCGCTGCGACTTTTGGTCAAACATGAATTAGGGTCTTACAAGTTGGTATCAGAGCCCTGGTTTGAGGGAATCAAGTACGAGAAGGTAAGTACTTGAACTCAAACTTGTGTGCTCTTGAGATAAGAAACCCGTACAATCTAAGACTCGATCAAGATCCAAAGATAGAAGCTAATGTAAGTATGTACTTATGTATACGTATAAAGAAACTGACGGTTTTGTATGTGCAAGGTAAGCATAAGTGTTTCAAGAGGATGATCCGTGAATGCAGTTTAGGATGAATAACTAGAACCGTCAAGAGGCAAATAGGCAAATGAGCCCCAGGTACGTAAATTTAATATGTGGGTGTAAGTAATGGTAAAACTCATTAAGGGAAGGAAATTTTTAAATAAAAGACAATGATTGTATAGTAATGAAGTACTGAAAGTGATACACGCGCCGAAACCTAAGTCTACGAGGTGACAATTACATGAAGGCACGAAACTAATATGTGGATTGTGTACCTGGCCAGTACACGAGAAACGTATGACGTTCGTGAGATCATGATAATTGTTACAGGTATGTCCGGTAGAGTTGGGTAGCAGGCGGGCGTGTGGGTGAAATGGGAAGTAAGACTCTCGGGAAATTGAGAGTACTATGTAAGAATGAAAAACATGCCTGATAAGAATGAAGAATGTTGCTGAGTCAAACTACTGGGTTGAGGGTAACGTCACCTTCAAAAGAGGGGCCTACTACTATAACTAAGATAATCTCTTAAAAAGTGCAAAAGTGCGAAAACATCAAAGGTTACACTAAAGGCGAGTCGGATCCAAGTGATTCATCTTGTCTATCTGTTTCTTATTTTATTTTTATTTTCAGCATTTTAAGTTAGTTTTATTTTCTTGTTTAAAACATTTTTCTAAATTTTTGATTAGACGTTGAGGATAAACCGGTACTAAAAGCTCTTGTGTCCTTGGACGACCTCGGTATCTTACCAACGCTATACTACGCTCACGATGGGTGCACTTGCCCATATGTGTGTTTATTGTTAGTAAACTATCGTGTTTTATAAATTTAAAACTTGACTAAAGTGTTAAAAAGGGCTTAAAAATACTTATATATATATCACACTCGACACGCATCAATACATGTTCTTAATTGTAACCTTATTTAACTCGTGATAATCAATGCATAAACGCATTGAGCCATCCTTTTTTTCACAAATAGAATCGATGCTCCCCAAGGGGACGAGCTAGGTCGAATAAAACCCTTTTCCAACAAATCATCCAACTGTGTTCTCAATTCTTTCATCTCAGTTGGTGCCAATCGATAAGGTGCTCTTGCAATTGGTGCTGCTCCAGGAATGATATCGATTCTGAACTCCACTTGCCTATCTGGAGGTAATCCAGGTAGTTTTTCAGGAAAAACATCTGGATATTCAGAAATAATAGGGATGACTTCAATCTTGGGCTTTGGTTCATCAATGGTTACCTGTGCCATATAAATGACACAACCTTTCTTCAAACACTTCGATGCCTTAAGCATAGACACTTGCTTGGGTAACCCGTACTGTGTATCTCCCTGAATTGTTAATGGCTCACCATAAGGAGTCTTGATAACCACTTGCTTCTTGTCACATACAATTTGGGCTTGGTTATGAGATAACCAATCCATGCCTATTAATATGTCGAATCCTGCCAGTTTGAACGGAAGCAAGGATAGCGGAAAAGAGTGATTCCTAATGGATATAAAACATCCATCTAGAATTGTTGAAGCAGTCTCTATAGTACCATCGGTCAATTATACTTCATACTTTATGCTTTGTAGGTATACAGTGACTTAGGAGCTTGCAGCTTGGGGATTTGTAGTGGACGTCTTATCCCGTGTCTTGGGTTCTTTAATAATTATGAACTATGAACTTATGTTTAAACTATTTTACCTATGCTTCCGCTACTTACTTTAACTGTTGTTTTGATCTTAAGATCGTTTGGACTTAAAACTTTAATGGTCACTAATCGTATTGGTTTGGCGAACTATTTTACTATCATTTTAATTGTTCAATATGATTAGTGGCTGGATCCTGGTCAGCCACACGCTTCGCGATAATACTCCGCATGTGGATATTGTGGGTGTAACACTTGTGTTTCTTCATACACACGTGAGTACACAACTCATCACTAAATTTATTCACCTCCAATTACACTTTCTAAACATTAAACACATTTAAATAAATAAAATTGGTCATTAGAATTCAACATTAGACAATCAAAATAACCAATTCACCATTTTAGCATTTTGCGTCTGTTTCCTTTCTCTCAAAAACTAACATAGGATTTCAAAATAATCCGAGTTTTGATTGAACTATTTGAAATTCTATAAATTGGGAGTCTTTATTATAAATTTTCTAGATTATAATTTTCCATAGGCATATGTTTTAAAAGGTTTACACCATCATGGTAAAGATGATTTAAACTATGTTGGCTAAATGACAAATATTTAGTCATGCCCCTAACACATCATTCATGCATTGACTAATCAACTCATGGTGACTAAGGTAAGATTCTCTTCTAGTTGATACGATCAAATGATTTTTTTTTTCTACAACGCTTTAGACAAGATCAAAGATTCTGTTCTACCAATAAGATTTGAGTCAAATACAATAACCATAGTTTTGTTTAACTAATTGTTTCTTCTAGAGTTTACACCTTTCAGTTATACAATTTTTCGCTAGCACATACGCTCACATTTTGACCACATGTCCTACATTTGATTTTGAGTCATAAATTAGAAAAAAACAAAAAGAAATTGTTTGTGAGGTACCCTATAACACGTTCATTTAAACATATATAATTTTAACATATATACATAGGTAGAGGATCCTGTACAAAGTCCATCTTTTGTAAGAAGTGTAAGAAATAATTTGGGAATGACAAGTGTCCCTCATCTTAATTAATTCAAAAGGGTATATTAGTAATTGTACATTCTTGTCAATTAATTGATTTCCAATATAACTGGAAAAAAAAAACTGGCGATGAGAATTTTTAGGGATTGATCGTTTCATCTCCATCTCCGATTCAGATCATCTTCTCCGACCATCTTGTTATTGGAGAGAGAGAGAGAGAGAGAGAGAAAGAGAGAGAGAGAAACAGGATCAGGAGAAAACGCTCAAAAGTGTGAGAACGGTGAGAATGCATCCTGGCCCAACACGTGTTAAGCGGCATAGAGAAGGGCGGAGGGGTTTTTTTTTTGTCCTTTCATCTTCTGCTTTTCTAGTTCCGCTTTTCCCAATAGTGTTTTAATTTTTGGGGTTTAAGATTTTTGGCGTTAACCAAATTCAATAATTAATGGCGTTTAATGGTTTCATCGTATTAACATTTTGGCGTTTATGGCGTTTATTCAAATCATATGCCATTGGAACCCCAGGGTGGCTAGGAATCTATCTGAATGGCGTTTTTTCAAGGCGTTTTAAACAAGATGGCCCATTGTTCTATTATTTTTTATATACGTTTTGGCGTTTGTGGTAACTTGGCGTTTTACAATTGTAAGATTATATTTCAGCTACAGGGAAAAACAATAGTTTGGGAGTTTTTTGGGGTGTTTTATGGCATGATAGCGTTTAAACAAGCATTTTGGCTGTTTTGGCGTTTTTATTATATATGGCGTTTTTATTATATAACAATCAACTGAAAAAGAAAATAAAAAAAGGAATATATAAACAATTGATCTTCCAAATCTTCACTGTCACCAGTCTCTTTCTTCTTTTTTGAATCATCTTAACTAGCTGGTCCGACTTTCTTATGATTCATTTTGTTTTTTTGTTTTTTGAAGTAGTTTTTTTGTCGGCGTTTGGAAGAATAAAGTCTGACATCATCATCATCTTTTTCTTAAAGATTTGTCCATCTCATGCAGCAAAATGTTATTGAGTTTAGACCATTCAGCCAACAATCTTGAATTATTTTTAACTTTTTTGGCGTTTTACCGATAAAAAGAACGCCACCAAGTAAAAGCACCTTTAAACCTCAAAATTTGATCATGCTAAAATCAATAATGTTTTGTTGTATGAGACGGACAACATTGTTAATCCTCGGTTAAGAAAGATAACTGACAATGTTGTCCACCCCATACAGCTAAACTTTATTGACAACAAACCTCAATAATGTTTTTTGTATGTTTTGGCGTTATAAATTGGATGGAGGCGTATGGGATATATTAAATATGGCGTTTGGGTTTTTGTGTGTGTTTTTAATTGAAGGTCTGAGATGTTGTATATATAGGATTTTTTTGGCGGTTTTTTAGGCGGGATTTTACTATAATTAAGTTTGGCGTTTTATATCTAATGGCGTTTTTACTTAGAATGTGTGTGATTTTTGTTTTTGGCGTTTTATTTCATGAGATGGCGTTTTGGGTGGAGAAGTCAAAAGACCCTTTTACCCTTAATGAAGCGCGTCCACGTAATAAAATTGATGTTATTTACGAAAACGCCACCGCGCCTATCTAGTCCATAGATTGTTTTGATCGGACGATCCATAAGCGTTCTCACCGTTCTCACACTTTCCACCGTTTTCTCTAAATCCCGACCCTATATATATATATATATATATATATACTGACGAACGAACATACAAACAAATGCCAACATATTAACAATACACGAGGGTTACAAACAAATAATAAATACAAACTTAACAGCGTTCAAGATGAGCAACGCGTACACGGTCTAGTAGAGACCTAAGTGTCTAATGAGTTAGAACACTTGTAGGTTGCCACGCGCATTTGGATACCCCGCTTTGCTAGCACTCACTTTCTACGAACGCAATACTATGAGTTCATGTCCCTCTTTTCTTTTAAACTTCTTCGGTTTTACAACTCTCGGGGGGGAAGTACATGTTACGATGGTATGGTTAAGCTAAGGAATGGAACAACTAGATCATGTGTGAATAGGGTGGAAGCTAAGCACCATTAATCTTTTATAGAACAAGGAACAAGAGATGTAGATCTATTGGGTACTGGCGAGCCCCACCCATGGGTCCATTTGGCCGCATGTAGTGCTTTTGTGTCCCAGCCGAAGTGAAACAGTGCTTTGTCAAGGGTTGAATGCTTCCTATGTCATCACACATACTAATGTCCTTGCAATACATTAATGATTAACAATTTCATAGACGCTTTACATATCTCACTCTTACATAACGAACTTTCAAATGTTTTTAAGATTCATTTGATACGAACTCAAAACACATGAATTCACCAACTTTTGTTGACGTTTATAAACTTACACGTGTTTCAGGGAATTAAGTGGATCTTGGCGCAATGGTTATCACGAAGAATATGGTTGTCAAGATAGTGATGTCATCCGTTTTGAAGGGTTTGATCCATATATCTCATCCTCGAGTGAGATATAGGATGCAAATCCTTGGTGTTTAAAACTTTATTTTGAACAAGTCTCTTTTGTAAAACTTCATAACTTGTGTTATCTTTTATCTTCAAACAACTTATGACTTGTATCTTTTATCTATGGTTGAATGGATGAACATCGTACTTTTTATTCATATAGTTTGTTTACTTATATCGTATGTAATGAAAACCGATCAAGTTCACACCGTGCGCTTCCGCCTACGAGCGGGTGTGACAGATTGGTATCAGAGCTTCAATTATGGTGAACCTTTTCAAGTCTAGTCTACAATCACTAGGATCCTCTCATGAAAATGGTTTTACAAAAACAAAGGGTTTTCATCGCATACACAAACGCAAGATCCACTACACAAAACTTATTTCAAACAAATAATGCAAGGACATTATGGGACTTAGTCTATAAAGGGTAGACTTGATAAACTAGGTTGATCCGCATGAACAAATGGGATAACTTACAACAAACCAACGTGAATTACATTTTATATGATTATATATATATATATATATATATACAATAAGTAAAAACTATTTATTGATATATATATACATGTTGTACGGATTATTTTTCCAGGTCACTATGTCATCTTCAGAGTCTAGTGGAGCTTACGACGATGACGTTGTACCCATGGAGATTTCCTCGGACGATGAGCCTATTGTGGAGATCATCTCTTCCGAAAATTCTAGCGACGAGTCGGACCCAAGGAGGATCCTGACTACGTGTCTAACGACGTCCCTGTTTACTTGACCACCCCGACGTGGACGTCCCTCTGGAGGACGACGTCTTGATTTTTGGCCATCAGCCCCTCGACTTCATTATCATCGGCCACCCTGAGGGTGTGCACATCATTAACGTCTTACCCATTGCTGCTATACCACTTGTTTTTTTTCCTCCTGTTATCGATTTGTCTGACGACGAGGACGAGATCCTTGTCTTCCACGTTGATCACCTAGATGAGGACATGGGTGATGGAGAGGTTATCGACATAGCCATTCTGGATATGTCTTATCATGTCGTTTCCGTCGTAGACGTTTCTTCCTCTAACACGAGTGATCGCGTATCTTTTGCCACACTATGACGTGCCGGACTCCGAGCAGATGCGACCGATAGTAGTTTCGATACCATTCCGATAGCCATACCGACTCCCTCACCCGTACCGACGCATACCTCTATCCGTACTCCCACTACTACACCTCTTGTTACCCTACTTCCCGTCATACTCCCGACACACCTACTTGTGGCCTCACTATTCCTGACGACGACACCCGACCTATTGGCCATGGTTACTTAGGAGCCATCCCACATCATGTGGACATCTCTCCTATCTTCACGCATGATATACCCACCCCACGCCCCGGAGCGGGTACCTCACACCGCATTTTCATTCGCCATCCTACGTTCCGGCCGAGCACCTCGCTACTAGATACTCTTCTAACCGCATGCCTACGTCTAACCCATATCACCCATGTCACCACCCATCATACACCTGGGACGATCTCATTCAGTCCCACGTTACAGATAGAGATCCTCTGTAAGAGGGTCTGGGATCTTGAGCGGTACGTAGACGCTATGCCACCACCGTCTTCACCACCACTACCAGCATCACCACCACCATCATCACCACCACATCCACACCTACCTGTTGACCTTGAGGCTCGTGTGCTAACCCTTGAGCAGCGAGCCAACCTTGATGCCCGTCGTATGCATGAACTAGAGGATGAGATGATTCACTTCCGCAGCCTAGTCATTCCTACTCCACCACCATCCCCTCCTGCTCCTTAGGATTTTCTTGCAGGTACTTTTGTTACGGGATTAGGATACCCGTTTTTGGTGTATATATATTAAGACCGAGTGCTAGCTGCTGACATTTTTGTGTACATATATGAAGACTTAAGAAGACCAATGTAGAAGAAAAGATTTTACCCTTTTGTGTATTATAAACTTATATGACCGGGGTGATGTAGCCCCGTGTCCTTTTGTTTTTCTTCACAAAAACGATGTATCGGTTTTTGCTCATGGCAGTTGTATGTGAAACTATCATAAATAAAAGAAGACACAAAGTCAAGTTACTAATATTAGACAAAGTTGAAAAATGTTACAAATAAGACAACAAATGTGGTGTACAAATAAATAATAGAGATTTATAGATTTCTTATATTTTTGTTACTTACCAATGAGGTTGGTGACCCATTGACAAAGACAAAAGCCTTTAGGTACACTTAGATTTGAAGGTCTTAAATTCAAGACTTCAAGTCTCACATACAATAGAAATAATAAAAAACAAAAAAACCTTTTATATTGTAATTTAACTTTTTCCATATTTAATGTATCATTTCATTTTATTATAAAATGAATTATATTATATATTATATAAAGTAAAATATGTTATATAAAACGACCTGTGAATTTTTTCGTATTTATTTGTTAATGTGAAGCAACTTCGTGTTAAAGAGTAAGGGGTGTTAAAATAGTTAAAAATGTTAACACGGGAACCAATTGTGAGTATAGTAGCATCTACATTTATGTGTATTTACCAAATCAATAGATTTATAAGAAGTATTTTTTTTATACAGGCCGTGTAACACACGAGATCTTAAACTAGTTACTCTATAAATATGTTCAGTGGTGATCACCAATAACTTCTCTTTAATGCACACACAGATATATATATATATATATATATATATATATATAGGGGAAGGCTATAGAGAAAACCCACTTGAGTTGTGTAAACTCAAGAAACCTTTGTAAAAAACCCATGTAAACTCAAGAAACCTTTCTAAAAAAATAGGAAATGTAATATACATACATTTGAACATTTTTAAAAAAGAAACACAAAAAAACACCGAGTAGTTTTTAAAAAAAAATGTTAAAAATTTCAGGTTACATAATATATATGTCCAAAAAAATGTAACATACAAATTTTCAACATTTTAAAAAAATACTAGTAAGCGTTTTTTTTCACTTTTTTTTTTCATAAATAGGTCCGTGTACATTTATATTACATTCCCTATTTAAAAAAAAATGTTACTTAGGGTTTATTTGGGTTTTATCAACTCACATGGGTTTTCGATTTATCTTTCCCCTATATATATAGGGTAAGGTTCATGCGAGAACCGCGAGAACCAATGTGAACACAAAATAAAATCTAAAAAAAATAAAAAAAAACACTCAATTTTTTTTTAATATTTAAAAAAAATCGCTATATTTCGTTACCATAAAAAAAACTTTTTTTTTCGAGTAACAGTTATCCATGCACATGTGCATATGTATCATTACTTCGACAAATTCGGTAATACGTTATCTGGAATAGACAATTGCACTTTAATTTACAATACCATTCGTAATACACTACTTTTTACATTACCAATATTCAAAATGCACATGTGCATCATTAGGTATAACCATGATATAACATGTTTTGGTACAAAAAGTTTGTGATTTTGAATGGAGAAGTAGACCCATATACATGTTTTTTGGTTAGTTATATCTAGTGGTTGATGGTTTGGTTATAGTTGTCAATTTATAATGTAATATGTTGATTGGATGGTATAAATGGTGTTTACATACATGTAATAAAGTGAATATTGGTAATGGTATTGTATTATGGATGGTAGAAGGTAATGATATTGTATTATGGATGGTATGATAGATGAAAGAGAAAGTGTATTCAAAGTAGTGTACCAAAAACCTTATTTCATGTTGATACATATAGATGCACATGTGCATTTCTAATATTGGTAGTGTAAAAAGTATTGTATTACACATGGTAGTGTAAATGAAAGTGCAATTGTCTAATAGTTGTAATGAATTACGGAATTTGTCAAAGAAATGACAAAAATGCACATGTGCATGTTTATGTATTATGGATTGAATGATAGATGAAAGAGAAAGTAGTGTACCAACACACCTTATTTCATGTTGATACATATAGATGCACATGTGCATTTATAATATTGTTAAAGTAAAAAGTAGTGTATTACACGTGGTAGTGTAAATAAAAGTGCAATTGTCAAATATTTGTAATGAATTACAGAATTTGTCAAAGAAATGATACAAATGCATATGTGCATGGATAACTGTGACTCGATTTTTTTTTTTTTAATTTTTTTATTGTAAACAAAATATAGCGATTTTTACAAAAAAAAATAGTAAAAAAAAAATTTTTTGGGTGTTTTTTTAGATTTTTATAGGTATTACTGTTTGTGTTCACACTGGTTCTCGTGGTTCTCGTAATAAAGGGTGGTTCCTATCGGATCCTTCTCATATATATATATATATATATAGGGGAATGTTCAAATGAAAACCATTATTTATTGTGAAAACTCGAAAACTAATTAAAAAAACCAAAAAAACATACAAATTTTTTTTTGCAAACAAATTTTCGCAGGTTTTTATATATAAAAAAAATTTCAAAAAAAAAAATTGTGTAGTGGACATGTGTATGTGTACTACACACGTGTATTATTACACATGTGTAATACAAACACATGTGTAATACAAATTTTTTTTTTTTTGAATTTTTTTTATATATAAAAACCTGTGATTTTTATAAAAAAAATTGAAAAAAAAAATTTGTGTGTTTTTTAGGCTTTTTTAGTTAGTTTTCGAGTTTTCACAATAAAAGTGGTTTCCATTTGAACCATCCCATATATATATATATATATAGGGTAGGGATATGGTAAAAAGTGTCTAGAATGTAAGAAGGGTAAGAAGTGTTTTAAACCATTGGATATTTGATCTAATGGTTAAGATCAATAGGGTATAAAATGTAAATTGTGTTTTAATTAGAAGGACCTTATGTAAAAATTGAAGGGCAATAGTGACTTTTCCAACGTTTCAAATATGGTAACCGTTTCAAAACCCCCATCAATCTCCTAAATATCAGCCAATATATGGTAACCGTCATCAATCTCCAAAAAATCAGCGAATTTCTCGTACAGATTAAATTCTTCGATTTCCTTCACAACAACTTTTATAACACTATAAGAACAATATATTACATGATAAAACACTATAGGAGGATATAACACTATCTGTTTACTGTAAGACACTATACATAAATAAAACACTGTTGATGGGGGATAAAACACTATGAAAAGGAACAATATTGATGGGATAAAACAATATGAAAGGAACAGTATATTACATGATAAAACACTATAGAAAACATTGTTCATGAAGTAGTGTTTTATCAATACAAAACATTCCCAGATTTTAAAACACCATGACTATGATTCAAGTCATGGTGTTTTATCTGGAGACATTGTTCATGGCGTGGTGTTTTAAACATCTATGATTCAAGTCATGGTGTTTTATCAGGAGACATTGTTCATGGCGTGGTGTTTTATCAATACAAAAACATTCCCAGATTTTAAAACACCATGACTATGATTCAAGTCATGGTGTTTTAACTGGAGACATTGTTCATGGTGTGGTGTTTTAAACATCTATGATTCAAGTCATGGTGTTTTATATGGATTCAAGTCACGATCAGAAATGATTCAAGTCACGATAAAAAAATGTGGATGACGAAGATGAAAGACGATGACGGTGAATGATTTGTGGAGACGAAGTAAATTGGTGACGGTGGTCGGAGATGCAGGTGTTCAAATCGGAGAAGATGACGTGAACTGTGATGATGATGACGGAATGTTAACAAGATGGTCGGAGAAGATGATCTGAATCGGAGATGGAGATGAAACGATCAATCCCTAAAAATTCTCATCGCCAGTTTTTTTTCCAGTTATATTGGAAATCAATTAATTGACAAGAATGTACAATTACTAATATACCCTTTTGAATTAATTAAGATGAGGGACACTTGTCATTCCCAAATTATTTCCTACACTTCTTACAAAAGATAGACTTTGTACAGGATCCTCTACCTATATATATATATATATATATATATATATGGGACCGCTAAAATGAAAACCACCTCCAGTTGTAAGAACCATGAGAACTTTTTTATGCGGGGCGAGTTGGACCAAATTTTTTTTCATAAACGTAGATGCTTGTATTATAAACACATTTGTAAAAAAAAATGTCGTGTGTGTAGTTTTGAGCACCACAAGTTTGTGTTTACGGGAACCGTAAATTTTAAACAAAATTTACGGTTTCCGTAAACACAAACTTGTGGTGCTCAAAACTACACACACGACATTTTTTTTTGAATTTTTTTTACAAATGTGTTTATAATACACGCATCTATGTTTATGAAAAAAAAATTTGGTCCAACTCGCCCCGTATGGTGTAGTTCGCATGGTTCTTACAACTGCAAGTGGTTTTCATTTTAGCGGGCCCCTGTATATATATATATATATATATATATATATATATATATATATATATATATATATCGTGTATGAACGGGCCTCGCCCTTTATGAGTATGAGTGGGCCTAGCCCATGAGTGTCTTTGTGCCTCGCACAAGTAAGAATGGGCCTAGCCCATTTGAGTCTTCGTATTTGTAAGGACATGCAAAAATGTCACAAAACGACCCGTAAGTGAAAACTCAGACCCCTGAAACCCTATCGTGCATGAAAAACCAAGAAAACAAGATTTTTGGGTTTCACGCGGGCCGCGTAAGAGTAAGCTTAGGCTTACGCGGGCCACGTCAAAGCTATGTTGACCGGATAAGCGTTCTGGGCCACGTGGCAGCCACGTGGCAGACCTTCCGATGACACGCTAGCCCTAGTCTACGAATAGGTGGCCCTTGCGGGTCGCGTAAGATGAAGAGAAGGTTTACGCGGGCCGCGTAAAACCTTAAATTTTGCTATAAATTGCTAGGCCATGAGCAATTCACCTGTGCTCGAGATTTCAGTCAAAAACGAAGTTCTACTGCTCAAATTCGAAATTTAAGGTATCAAGGCGTTGCTACGATACAGGGTATTAACTCGATCGCTGCTACGATTCAATGTCCGATCGATTGAAACCAATCTGGTGGATGTTTAAGTGCTGCCCACATTAGGGCTATACTTTGTCATTCGTCGTGGGGGTTTCGATCTCGTGAGTTATCGTAAATGTTGTATTAAGTTACTGACCTAGTTCGTGTGCATTGTCATTTAATTTAGGTTACAAGGCTTATCAGTAGGCTAAAACTCTGCCCGTTTAAATCTGCAATGTGAGTCATTCTCTTTTTATTAAATTGTTTCCAAAACCCTATTTATTTTCAAAGTTATAATTACAGGGATTAAGTCTTTGTAATCTTCAATTACTGCCGGTATGTGGGGTTTTGTATACATTACTTGATACCCGTCACCATTGGACAGCGAGTTAGCCAATGGGTGATCTGACCATAGTCATAGATAAAGTCGAGTGACAAATACCGATTTTGGGTAATTGGTTGATAGAACACAATGTAATCACCCTTAATACTGTATATTATAACAATGTGTCATTTTGTGCAAACGAGTGACTCGCCAGTATTTCCCTGCTGATAAAATATTTTTAAAACATGTTTCAGGTGATCTGCTGTGATCTAGGAAAAATGCAGTATAGCACTACAAGCTTGAAGAAGTGGCTTAATAAAAATAAGGAAACATGTTTTTGAAAAAAAAATAGGGGTTTCCCAGTGAAATTCCCTTATTGTAAATTACGGGGTTTGTCCCTAATTATGAAATAAAATAATCGGGCATTTTCAAGTTTTAAACGATACTGTTAATTATTCCGCTGTCAAATTAAATAAATACCACGGGGTTTCTGTCCCGCGGCTTCTGGACCGGGTCAAACCGGGCCAGGGGCCGTGACAGAAAAAGGTGGTATCGGAGCCACTGATTTAAGCCAATTAAGTATTTAGAAATACTTAATTTTCTGATTGTCATTTTGTGATTATGTTTTTTGTGTTATTTGAATATTTGTTAGTTTACAGTATGGGTAAGCAAAGAATTTCGGACATCTATCGTCAATTAGATAGTTCACCAAAAGATAAGGGAACCTCATTCCAATCAAATTCCTCAAGATACTCAGCAGATACTGAGGAAGGAATATTTATTCGTAAGGCACAGTTTGAGAAACACTTACCACTAAGAAAAGAAGTTGGATTATTAGAAAAAGTCAAGAGAAAATAAAGAAGCCACAAACAAAAGGAGTGATAATTAATAAGGAGACTCGGGAAACAGGTAATAACCCACCATGGGAAGATGAATTAGACAAACAATGGGAAAATCTCTACATGTTAGCCACTACAGCAGTAAATGTTAACTTATAGTTGAATCGCCAAACCAGTACCAGCACCTATGCCACCTACGAGCCAGAAACTTTAAAAGAACTCCATCCATTAGATAACAACCTAGTAGAAGAAAGAGACAGAATAAATTTTACATAAACGCATGTTGAGCATAATACTCCTATAACCTAGCTGGACTAAAATAATTTACGGATGCATAACCACTAGTATATTTCAAATTTCAGTTGTAATTTGTAATAGATATATATATAAAAAATCGCAATATTTCGTTTTAATCAATTTGTTTGTATAATTATATTAGATATTTGTAATTAATATTTAATTTTTTCTGATTGCCATTCTGTGAGAATTTAATCTACCAAATTTTAACTTAGACTTTTGTATGTTTCTTCATGTATGTTAACAGCATGAATAAACTATCAGAAGCACTCCAAAACTTTTCTATCCATAGTTCAGATATGGATATCACCAGTACCTTTACTGACTACCAAGCTGACACTGAAGAGCCAATGGTATTCCAAGCCCAACCTCAGGAAAAACCTAAACCGAAGAAAAGAAGAAGACTTGTAGGCTGGAGGCGTGTGCGTAGGAAGAAGCCAGCAACACAAAAAGTTATAAAGACTAAGGATCCCAAAGAAAAGGGCAAAGGAATAGATATTGGGGAGAGTTCAGGGCAAGCTCGAGAAATGCCACCCTGGGAAGAGCTGGACCGCCAACTAGCAAATAGCGACCTCATCGGACCTGCCGATGAGACTCTTTTCAATTAGCAAATAGCCCAACTTCCAGTCAATCTGGAACCTTCTATTCCCGATCCCCTTGTCAACCCTCGACCTCTAGGAGAGTTGGAAGAATGGTGGACCACTGACTGGCAGTTTCAAAATCTCCTGAATAACCCTAATACCTTTTTCCCCCAATTTGATACGGAGCCTCCACTACACCCACCTATGAGCTCTGAGAATTTGGCTGAACTCCGCCATTATGGCGAGGAGCTGATTAATGCAAGGAACCGAATTAGGGATATGGGAGAAAGGTTATCCTGGAAGTACGACGAGAGAGAACGTCGTTTCTGAAGTACCATCTAACAGGGATCGTATGTGGTTAGGGGAACGTGTGTTTACTAATAATATAATAATAAAAATATAATTATGTAAAATAAACTTAAAAATAAAACTCTTGTAAGATAACTGGTGTGTACGGACGCATAGTAATATATAAAAAGATGAAGTCGCAAAGTCGACAGTTTTGGCTATACATGTTGACATGATTACGTGCAATTATTTTATTGTGCGATTGTTTATTATGCCTGGTTGTTATTTATTTTTTGCTAATCACTTATATATATTAATTACCAGATGGAACACGCTGGTAATGAACCCGTACGAAGTTAACCAATCTGAACAAAACCATGAAGATCAATTTCTGAATAGGCAAGATATCGAGAATATCGTTGCTCAGGGAATAGCCAATGCTATTCCAGCAATCCTTGCTGCTGCTCGAAATCCAGTTGAACCTCAACAAATTATTCCTAGCAAACGTACTCATGAAGACAACTTCAGTAATAGCATAAATGGAGGCGGTAACATTAATAATAATGATAATGATGTATCGCAAGCCCCAATTCTCAAAAGAATGAAAGCTGCAATGCCTGGTTGCACTTACAAGGAATTCCTTGCCTGTAAACCTGTTGAGTTCACAGGCAATGAAGGGGCGACTGCGGCGCTGCGTTGGTTGGAGAAAACCGAGGCAGTAATCAAAATAAGTAAATGTGCCAAGGAGGATAAAGTCATGTATGCTTCTCACCTTTTTTAAGGAATAAGCATTAGAATGGTGGAATATGGTATTACAAGCCAAGGGAAGTGACATGGTCTATACCATGAGTTGGGAGGAGTTTAAGCGTCTAGTGGAAAGAAAATTCTGCCCAGAATATGAAAAAGAGCAGATGGCGAACAAATTCCTGAGCCACCGAATGGTGAATGTTGATTGCCGAGGGTATACTTCGAAGTTTTTCGAATATGCTCGAATTGTGCCTACTCTGGCTTCGCCAGATCCGGTACTTATTTCTCGCTATATTTGGGGTTTAATTAGCAAAATCTGTGATATTGTCAAAGCTGCAAGGCCCCGCACGAACGATGATGCAGTGGAATTAGCCAACACTTTGACAGACGGACTGGTACGTACGCGCGAAGAAAATAGATAGAAGGAATTGGCTCAAAAATTTACCCAAGGATTTCGTGTGGGTAATAATAGCAATTTCAAGAAAATATGAACTGGGCAATCTTCCACTCCGTCGTTCTGCAGGAGCTGTAAAAAGAAACATTTTGGCAAATGTAATGAAACCTGCAACTTCTGCAAAGCTGTAGGACATCGTGAAGAAGATTGCAGAAAGAAAACAAGGGTCTGCTATAACTGTGGAGAAGCTGGGCATTTCAAACCAGAATGCCCTAAGTTGGTCAAACCAGCAGATAACAAGGCTAAACCTGCAGAAGGAACTACCAAGAAAAACGCAAGAGCCTTCCAGTTGACTACTCAGGAAGCAGAGCTAATCCCTGACGTGATAGCTGGTACGTTCCTAGTTCACGACGTTTATGCAAAAGTATTATTTGACTCTGGTGCAAACCAAAGTTTTATAAATACTTCATTCTGCCAAGCTCTTAACCTACCCTTAACCAACCTTAGACAGATTTTTACAGTCGAAATGGCAGATGGGAATTCTGTTAAAATAGATAAGGTTTTGCGAGAAGGAAAATAGAACTCTTAGGTCATAAATTTTCTGCAAACCTGTTACCTATGAAGTTAACTGGATTTGATATTGTGTTAGGAATGGATTGGTTGGTAGCCAACCATGCTTGAATTCTCTGTGACAAAAATACCATAGAAATTCATACACCCACAGGAGAATTGGTGGTGATTACAGGAGATAAGTCATGAAAGCCACTGAAATTCGTTTCAGTAATAAAGATGGCCAGTTATTTAAGAAAACAAGGAACAGTGTATATGATTTCGGTAATCATTAACACTAAAGGTAAGGAACTTAAGGAAATTCCAGTAGTATCAGAATACCCCGATGTATTCCCAGAAGAACTACCCGGATTACCACCCACTAGGGAAGTAGAATTTAGAATTCATCTAATTCCTGGAACTACACCGATAGCCAAGGCACCTTATCGGTTAGCACCTACCGAAATGTTAGAACTGAAAAAGCAGTTAGATGAATTATTAAGCAAAGGATTTATACAACCTAGTTCATCCCCGTGGGGAGCTCCAGTGTTGTTTGTAAAGAAGAAATATGGGTCAATGAGAATGTGTATTGATTATAGGGAATTGAATAAGGTTACAATTAAGAATCGATACTCATTACCTAGGATTGATGATATTTTCGATCAATTTCAAGGAGCTAGGTATTTTTCTAAGATAGATTTACGTTCAGGATACCATCAGTTGAAAGTACAAGAAGAAGACATACCTAAAACTGCTTTCAGAACTAGGTATGGTCATTACGAGTTTACAGTCATGCCCTTTGGTTTAACAAATGCTCCTGCAACATTTATGGACATGATCAATAGGATCTGTAAACCGTACTTGGATAAATTTGTAATTGTCTTCATCGACGATATACTCATTTATTCCAAAAGTCAGAACGAGCACTGTCAGCACCTGCATGCACTCTTAACTTTGTTAAGAAAGGAAAAGCTTTACGCCAAATTCTCGAAATGTGAATTTTGGCTACAGGAGGTGCAATTTTTAGGACACATGGTAAATCACGAAGGTATTCACGTAGATCCCTCCAAGATAGAAGCGATCACCAAATGGAAGGTTCCACAATCAGCTACGAAAGTTAGAAGTTTTCTAGGATTAGCTGGATATTATAGGCACTTTATTAAGGATTTCTCTAAGATAGTTGTGCCATTAACTAAGCTAACCTGTAAAACAGTTAAGTTCGAACGGGGACCAAAGCAAGAAGAGGCTTTTAAGATTTTGAAGCAAAAGTTAACAAACGCCCCAATTCTTGCCTTACCAAAAGGAACGGAAGATTTTGAAGTTTATTGTGATGCTTCTAAGTTAGGATTAGGATGTATGCTAATGCAACGCAAAAAGGTAATTGCGTATGCCTCAAGAAAATTGAAGAAGCACGAAGAAAATTATACGACTCATGATTTAGAGTTAGGAGCCATAATTTTTGCCCTTAAGATTTGGAGACACTATCTGTATGGCAATAAGTTTACTGTCTATACGGACCATAAGAGTTTAAGATACATATTTGGGAAAAAAGAATTGAACATGAGGCAAAGGAGATGGATGGAAATCCTGAGTGACTACGACTGTGATATTCAATATCACGAAGGAAAAGCAAACGTAGTTGCTGATGCCTTAAGTCGTAAGTATCATGAGAAACAACAACGAATTCATGCTCTTTGATTAAGTCTACAATTAGACTTAATGGAACAATTGAAGAACATTCAAGAAACAGCAATCAAGGATGATGCTGAAGGAATGAAAGGACGAATAAAGGAATTAGAGCAAGGAAGTGATGGAATTTGGAAATTCCACAAAAGAAGGATTTGGGTACCTAAGCAGGGAGAATTAAGAAATAAGATTTTAGAGGAAGCCCATAAATCTAGGTATACCATGCATCCTGGTAACAATAAGATGTACCAAGATTTAAGAAATAACTTCTGGTGGATAGGAATGAAAAAGGACATAGCTAGATATGTTTCTAAGTGTCTTACTTGTTCACAAGTTAAGGCAGAACACCAGAAACCTTCAGGATTACCCCAACAATTAGAAATGCCTGTATGGAAATGGGAACTTATAACTATGGATTTTGTTACTAAGTTGCCCAAAACCAGAAAAGGTAATGATGCAATTTGGGTAATTGTGGATCGATTAACCAAATCAGCTCATTTTCTACCCATGAAAGAAACCTTTAGCATGGAAAGGTTAGCAAAGTTGTATATAGACGAGGTAGTATCCTTACATGGAGTTCCACTCTCCATTGTATCGTATCAGGATAGTCGTTTCACTTCCCATTTCTGGACAAGTTTCCAAGAAGCAATGGGAACCCGACTAAATTTAAGCACTGCATACCATCCTCAAACAGACGGACAAAGTGAAAGGACGATCCAAACCCTGGAAGACATGCTTAGGGCATGTGTGATAGATTTTGGTGGGAACTGGGACAACCGTTTACCTTTAATTGAATTCTCCTATAACAATAGTTATCATTCAAGCATTGAAGCTGCCCCATATGGACGAAAGTGTAGAACTCCAGTTTGTTGGGCAGAAATAGGAGAAAGTTAATTATCCGGTCCTGAAATCGTACAAGAAACCACCGACAAGATCACTCAAATCAAGGAAAGGTTGAAAACGGCTCGAGATCGTCAAAAGAGTTATGCAGACAATAGACGCAAGCCGCTAGAATTTCAAATTGGAGACAAAGTACTCTTGAAAGTTTCTCCTTGGAAAGGAGTAGTTCGGTTTGGTAAAAGAGGAAAGCTGAGTCCAAGATACGTAGGACCATTTCCAGTAATCCAACACATAGGACCAGTTGCATATCGCTTACAACTACCAGAGGAGCTAGCTGGAGTACATGACGTATTTCATGTATCCAATCTCAAGAAATGTCTATCAGACGAATCGCTGGTAGTACCTCTTCAAGACATAGAGGTAAATGAAAAGTTGAAGTTCGTAGAGAAACCGCTTCAAATAGAAGACCGAAAAGTCAAGTTTCTCAAGCACAAAAGATTGGTACTTGTCAAAGTCAAGTGGGATTCGAAAAGAGGACCCGAGTATACCTGGGAGCTGGAATCGGAGATGAAGCGAAAGTATCCTCACTTATTTTAATAAATCTCGAGGACGAGATTTTAAATAAGGTGGGGAGGATGTAAGGACTTGCAAAAATGTCCCAAAACGACCCGTAAGTGAAAACCTGGACCCCTGAAACCCTATCGTGTATGAAAAACCGAGAAAACAAGATTTTTGGGTTTCACGCAGGCAGCGTAAGAGTAAACTTAGGCTTACGCGGGCCGCGTCAAAGCTATGTTGACCGGATAAGCGTTATGGGCCACGTGGCAGACCTACCGATGACACGCTAGCCCTAGTCTACGAATAGGTGGCCCTCGCGGGCCGCGTAAGATGAAGAGAAGGTTTACGCGGGCCGCGTAAAACCTTAAATTTTGCTATAAATTGCTAGGCCATGAGCAATTCACCTATGCTCGAGATTTCAGTAAAAAACAAAGTTCTACTGCTCAAATTCGAAATTTAAGGTATCAAGGCGCTGCTACGATACAGGGTATTAACTCGATCGCTGCTACGATTCAATGTCCGATCGATTGAAACCAATCCGATGGATGTTTAAGTGCTGCCCACATTAGGGCTATACTTTTTCATTCGTCGTAAATTCGATGGATGTTTAAGTATTGCACTTTGTCATTCGTCGTGAGGGTTTCGATCTCGTGAGTTATCGTAAATGTTGTATTAAGTTACTGACCTAGTTCGTGTGCATTGTCATTTAATTTAGGTTACAAGGCTTATCAGTAGGCTAAAACTCTTCCCGTTTAAATCTGCAATGTGAGTCATTCTCTTTTTATTAAATTGTTTCCAAAACCCTATTTATTTTCAAAGTTATAATTACAGGGATTAAGTCTTTGTAATCTTCAATTACTGCCGGTATGGGGGGTTTTGTATACATTACTTGATACCCGTCACCATTGGACAACGAGTTAGCCAACGGGTGATCTGACCATAGTCACAGATACAGTCGAGTGACAAATACCGATTTGGGGTAATTGGTTGATAGAACACAATGTAATCACCCTTAATACTGTATATTATAACAATGTGTCATTTTGTGCAAATGAGTGAGTCGCCAGTATTTCCCTGCTGATAAAATATTTTTAAAACATGTTTCAGATGATCTGTTGTGATCAAGGAAAAGTGCAGTATAGCACTACAAGCTTGAAGAAGTGGCTTAATAAAAATAAGGAAACATGTTTTTGAAAAAAATAGGGGTTTCCCAGTGAAATTCCCTTATTGTAAATTACGGGGTCTGTCCCTAATTATGAAATAAAATAATCAGGCATTTTCAAGTTTTAAACGATCCTGTTAATTATTCCGCTGCCAAATTAAATAAATACCACGGGGTTTCTGTCCCGCGGCTTCTGGACCGGGTCAAACCGGGCCGGGGGCCGTGACAGTATTCCACACGGTGTAAGTGGGCCTAGCCCATAAGCATCTATGTGCCACGCACGGGCGTAAGATCGTTATGAGTTATATATATCCTTCAAATATATATTTTAAATATAGTGAACCTCGTTCACATGTATAAGTATGTTTGGTTCGATTGTATATATTTGTTTCACAAATATATATGTATATCTTTTCTAGATATAATAATTAAAAATATTTATTTTTAACATCGTATTACAATTGATGTACATGTATAATATCCTTTGTATGTGTACACTCCAACAAGTGTATTTGTATACATTACTATGTATTTGCGTAGTTATACATATACGTATACCATATATATACTTTACTTGTATATTTTATTGTCGGTATTTATGTCATATTTATACATATTTGTGTACATGTACATTCGTGTATTCTTGCAATTTCACCAAGTGTATTAGTGTACGTATTTATACTTATTAGTATACTTGTATACTTATGTATTTGTGACAACTTGCATTTTTCCATGTGTTCCATATAATAATAAACAGTCATCTGTGCTTTAATGACTATGCATGATTTAGTTAACAAGACGAATAATTTCCTGATTTCCGTCATATACATACAATGGCATTTCATGTTGCAAGATTTTATCTTTATCACATGCAACACAATATGGTTTAATTAGTGCACGAAACAAAGTTAGCACATTTATCAGACAAACTAGAAGTACTGACGAAAGTTCAGCAATCAGACAGACATAATATTAAGACACAGAATGGGCCCCAGAAACAAGTGTTACACTAGAATAGTGTGTAGGAAAGTAGGGATTACAAAACTGCCTTCCTAGTGATGACATAGGTACCGGAAAGTGCCAGAAACACACTAAAACTGCAGAATTCTGTAGAAACTAAACAAATTCAGCAAAAATTCAGCTTTTAACATCTAAATATAATGCAGAAAAGTGGTTTAATGGTCCAGAATACTTTCCTAAGTATCGGGAATCAAAACTGTCATAAAAGGGAACATAAAACACACGAAACTGTGTAATTTAGCACTTTAACGAACCGGTAACCAACCGAACAATCGGACACTACCCGAAACACCAAATTTTCACTAGAAGCATTGTTTTAGTGTTACGAAGCTAGTTATGACCCCCGAACAACATAATACATCCAAGAACACTAAAACACATATAACCCTAGACATTACCATTACATTCTAACTAGATTGCTTAACCAAGGATTGAAACCTAACTAACACCCCCCCCCCCCCTCATAACCGGTTATACATGTGGGCCCAACTTAAGATTTTCTTTCAATATTTTATATGATTTGTTTTGTGGATATGAAACATAAGGACCTATGAGTAAAAGATTGTTGGAAGTCACTTGATAAAAACCCCTAGTTCTAACCATTATCATTCCAACACTTGCAACTTCAACAAATCTCCTTCTTCTTCTTCTAAAACTCACGGCCCAAACACCATCATCATCACCTCCATTTTTCAAGTCATTTCCAAGTATTCTAAGGGTTACCTAAGGTGTAACAAGCATAGTTAAGAAGGTTGGAAGCATAGGAAGTTGAAGGACCACCTTGGAGTTCTTTTATCCACCACATTTCTTCATCACTTTGCAACTTGTTCTTCCCTAGCCTTGAGCTAGTAGTAAGATCATCTACACCTTATTTTACATCTTGTTTTGGTGGTTAAAGAATGATACAAGTAACTAATCTTGAAGAACACTATGAATCATGAACATGAAACTTAAACATAAGCTTAAAAATCATAAGAAATCATGTTGTTATTGTTATTATGCTTGTTGATTGTTGATTGTTGGTGTATATGATGTTAAACATCACATGATCTTGTTAGATAGTGATTAAAGACATAATCTAGCAAGATGAGAGGATGATTATGTTATGATCATCCTTATGTAAAGCATGAACTTGAAAGATTTAATGTTTTCTTGAAGTATGATGATCAAAGTATGATGTGCATCTTATAAACATATGAATACAAGAGATATTTTTCAAGAAACCAAGTTAAAAATACAAGATTTACATAAGCTTGGTTCTTAAAGAAATTAACCACATTTTTAGTGGTTAATCAAGTGTAGAATAATGTGTTTAACTAGAAAAACTCAAGAACAAATATTTTTAGAAAATTTATTTAGAAGTTGTAAACATCTAACTTCTTTAATAATGATGTTTTTAAATAAACAATCACACTTTAAAGGGTAACTAAGCTTACCAAACACACTAGTAAGTTACTACAATTTTTTATGAATTTTCAAGTTCATGAAGTAGTGATTTATGCTTGATTTTGGCAAATTGGTAAGTGGTGATTGGTTTATTGTTGATTGTGGTGATTTATAAAAGAAAATGATATGCTTTGAAATCATGGAAACCTCAATTTTTAAGGGAAAACTATGGCCAAATTTTTCTAAAAATATAACACTTAGAAAAATTATTTTTAAAGAAATAATTACAAGTATATTTTAAATCATGAAATTTTATATAAAGTTTGCCATAATTTTTGTTACAATATTATAAATATTGGAGGTTGGTTTTTGTAAATAAAAGTGACTAAATATGTATTTAGGAAATATATATTTAGATGTCACCATGGGTGTGATTATTTGTATATTCATTCTCTAAAAATATTTTGTTTATTTACAAAATACATTAAGTGTAGAATAATATAACTCACCAAAATACCAATAAATTACAATCCAAAATATTACCAAAATTCCAAGAGAATGAATATACAAAATATATCCAAAATATTGGAAGAAACCGAACAAGGAATATAACTCACAAAAATATTCCAGAAATAAATTCATAAGTATATTTTGGTAATTAGTATTTTGGACACCAAGAAAACAAAAATATGATTTTTACCATAATTACAAAATATATCATATTTTTGACAAGGAGAAAATATATTATTTTTTGGTAAGTAAAAATATATATTTTCTTAAATAAACTTTGGACATATCATTTTTGGGTGAACAATAGATTTATATATATATTTTCTAAGTTAGACTTGAAAATATATTATTTTTGAGATTTATATGAAAAGTATAAATATTTTTGCCAAGGAAAAATTATAAATAATTTTTCTATGTAATATTTCTAGAATATATATTTTGGGAATATATATTGATGTGTTTTTATTAGAAATATTATTCCTGAAAAGTTAATACAAAAATTAAGTATGAGATACTTAATAAACCCAATAAAAATACGTATTCTCGGACGTATAATTACACACCGAAATGCGCCATCGATACTTGGCAAAAATATAGAAGGATAAGAATACGAATACAAATACACCCATCCTTGGTAAGTTATACAAGTACAAATACATAAACTTGACAAGTTAAAATGTATTATTTTAACTAATATTCCAAAATTCATCAATATAATTTAAGTTAAAATATTTATTGTTTTAACAAATAATTATATAACTTGGAATAATATTAAGGACACAAAGAAACGTAACTCAAAGACACTAATTAATACTAAGTCAAAGCACGACCCGCTCGTCTAATAGACCGTAGTACGTTGTAGGTAATCGTACACACTAGTAGCAGCTTGGGTTACGTCGAATTGAAGAACGCAAAACTGTGAGTTCATGTCCCCCTTTTCTCTTAACTGTTTTCGGATTTATAACTCTCGGGGGTGGAATACATGTTACGAATGTTCAAATGGTATGATTTGGCTATGTTATGAACTATTAGATCATGTGAGCATAGATTGAAATTGAAATGCCTATAACTCTCATAAGATTCTTGGACAAAGGTTAGATCTAACGGGTACGGCCGAGCCCCACTCATAGGTCCTTATGTGACCACTTGAGTGCTTTGGTGTCCCAGTCGAGGTGATTCGACAACGGTCAAGGGTGATTTGACACAGTCAAGGTGATTTGATACGTTCAAGGGAATTTGATACGTTCAAGGGAATTTGATACAGTCAAGATGAATTTGACACAGTCGAGGGGAATTCGACACAGTCGAGGGGATTCGACGAGGGTATAAGCCTACTCATATTGAGTACTCCCTATGTCTTCACATACATTAATGTCCTTTCCAAACATTAATTTGATCTGTTCATAGATGCTTTTCATACCTATTTTCAAAGGAGTCTCTCAAACGTTAACAAGTTTATCAGTATTTATACAAAATGCATGAACTCGCTCAACTTTTGTTGATGTTTTCAAAATTACATGTATTTCAGGAAACAAGTTGGATCTTGGGCGCTGGTGTTGTTTCGGGATATGAATAACAAGTTTAGATTTCATCCACTTTTGTTGGTTTGTAACTTAATCAGAGGTTGTGTCGTTTGAAACTTAATTGACTGGTGTTTGTAATATTTTAAACTTTATGAATGGATGAACATCCTTTTGATCATATAATTGTTTATTATAATTGAATGCAATGGTATTGAACAAGTCACACATCATACGCTTCCGCAAAAGTCAGGGTGTGACAGTATTTACACTTAGTGATTATTTATTTATACTTTCCGAAAATGAGAAGTATTGAAATATATATTTTAAAAGGTCTAAAAATATATTATTTTTAGAGTTCGTCGTAGTAACCATTAATCTATATTTTTTGTATCGAGAGTGCCCAAGTGTCGTCGGTGAGTTATACACGTTCCTCGTCATGACGATATGGCGATCGTTGTTGGTGACAATGTATTTAATTTATTACTGAACTTATATAGTGTCGGTCTAGTATATATATATATATATCCTATATAGGGAGGGGCTCATGCGAGAACCACCCTTATTGTGAGAACCTTGAGAACCAATGTGAACACAACCTAAAATAGCTAAAAAAACCTAAAAAAACCTAACCCCCACCCCCCCCCCCCCAAAAAAACCTAAACCCCCCACCCCCCCCCCCCCCAAGCTAAAAAAAACCTAAACCCCCCCCCCCCCCCACAAGCTAAAATGCTAAAAACTAAACCCCCAAAAAACCTAAAAAATCTAAAAAAATAAAAAAAAAATCCAAAATTTTTTTTTTGATTTTTTTAATATTTTTTAGGTTAAAATCGCTACTTTTCGAAGCAAAAAAAAAAATTAAATTTTTTTTTTTTGGTTCGAAAAGTAGCGATTTTAACCTAAAAAATATTAAAAAAATCAAAAAAAAATTTGTGGGATTTTTAGCTATTTTTAGGCATTTTTGGTGTGTTCACATTGGTTCTCGCGGTTCTCACAATAAGAGGTGGTTCTCGCATGATCTTCTCCCATCCTATATATATATATATATTATATCGTTACTATATATATTTATGTAATGGTTTGTCCGATGTCCGTTTTCTCCGTCGTCTGCATCCGTGTTTAGGGATATAATATAAGTTTGCTTTTATATATATATATATATAGGGAGAGGATCATGAGAAAACTACATATAAATGAGAAAACTTGAAAATTAACTAAAAAACCTAAAAGAAAAGCTAAAAAACATACCAATTTTTTTTACCAATTTATATATATATATATATATATATATATATATATATATATATATATATATAGGGGATGGATCATGAGAAAACTAGTTTAAATGAGAAAACCAAAAAACTAACCAAAAAAACCTAAAAACATACCAATTTTTTTTTTTACAATTTTTAATAAAAAAATCGCTAGTTTTTATGCTTAGAAAAAAAATTTCAAAAAAAAAAAAAAATTTTTTTTGGTTGTACTGCACATGTGCACCAATACATAAAGCTTAAACCACTTAACCCACCCCCCAAAAACCTAAACCCCCCACCCCCACCCCCCAAAAACCTAAATTCACCCTCCCACCAAAAGCCTAACCCCACCCCCCAAAAACCTAAACCCCCCACCCCCTCCCGAAAACCTAAAACTAAACCCTAAACATAAACCCGAAAAAAACCTAAACCCCCCACCACCACCCCCCAAAAACCTAAACCCCCCCTCCCCTCCACACCCAAAAACCTAATCCTAATCCTAAACCTCCAAAAAAACTAACCCTAAAAGCTAAACTAGACTCAAAAAGCTAATTTTAAACATGTAATGCAATTGTAGTACATGTTATATTGCACATGTGCACTACTATAATAATAGTATTGAAAACAAGACGACACCATAAATCTTTTTTTATGTCATAAAAAATATGCTCGAATATACTTGAATGAAAGATACAAAAATTTGTGATCTTATGGTGCCATTTTTGTTTTAAAATGATAACGTATGGAGAAATGAGAAATGTTTGAAAAGTTATATATTTTTTTTCCAATTTTACCCCTCCTTCATTAAAAGTCCCCCCCCCCCCCCTCCTTCATTAAAAGGCTCCCCCCTCCTTTTTAGTGCTTTTTTGGTTAGTTTTTTTGTTTTCAAAAAAAAAAAAATTGTAATTTCAACCCTTTCTTTTATATTTTTTCCTTAGGGAAAATGTGTGGTCCAGATTGCTTCTCAAGTTTCTCAAATATGGTGGACTTCTCTTAGGATCCTTACCCTATATATATATATAGGAGAAGGATCTGTTAGGAATCACCCTTTATTGCGAGAACCGCGAGAACCAGTGTGAACACATGACAATTTTGTAATTATAATATGTTTATGATAAAACACGCGCATTCCTTTTTTTGTTATTGTTCTCCATTTTAGGGTTTCAGGGGGTTTCATCAGTACACAGTTTTCACGAGTGGTAGAGACATATTCAAGGTGGTTTCACGGCGGAGTAGAGGCGTTCACGGTGGTTTTCACGGCGGAGAGGTAGTCGGCGTTCACATATTTCACGACGGTGGCAGTCGGTACAGTGTTTACGGTGGCATATGACGTCTTCTCATTCATCACGTGTCGATCCTCATACATCCTATAATCCTCCTCATACATTGTTCCTCCTGTAACCCTAATCGTGTCATTCCTCCTATCATTGTTCCTCCTGGAACCATAATTGTGCCACACTTCTCAATGATTCTGATCGTGTTTCCCTAATTACGAATGGAATACTCGATTACGAATGGATGAAGAATATATGATATATGATTATGTTCTTACTGCAATAATACCGCTTATAATACGAATTTTGGAGCACTACCCTCAATTATATGACGAATTTTGAAATGTCTGATGGTAAAATCGATATGACGAATAGTTTATGGTGTATCGTTATCGCTATGACAAAGACGATATGACGATAATGAACTACTGATGTACTGATGTAATCGAGACGAAGACGAAGACGAACTACAGAGAACTGCTAATGCTTGAGAACTGAGAACTAAGAACTGCTGATGCAATTTGAGTGTCGGAAGTGACTTTTGTATAAATACACCATCCTGCACATGTACAGCACTTTACCATTACCCTATAACCATCAACAATAATCTACATCCTGCACATGTGCAGCACGTTACCATTACCCTATAATCATCACCAATAATTTGTTTATCATTTATACAACATTCTTACACATAACATTTACCTTATTAAATATCACTTTTTACCATCTCTTTATTCACTTTTTAACATTCTTTCTATATTTTCAGTAACATTCATACACAATGAAGCTGCTACCATTGCTGCTGGAATTCCGTACCCCCTAACGATGAAACCAATTCTTATTCCGATGATAATAATGATACTGATGAAGATACATATGATGATTCTGAAGACCCTTCATATATAAATGTACATGAACAACCCCTTAGACGTTTATCCAGACGTCATAATGCACCCAACCATTAAAAATTTGATTAAGTTCGTCGTCAGAATATTGATCATTTTGTTTTATTATTCGTTTTACATTTAATCTGAATTGTTTACATTCAAGTTGCTCACCTACGTTGAACTGTTGTTTACATTTAATTTGAAACGTCTGCGTTCAATTTGACTATGTTGAATTACTGTTTACATTTAATTTAGTCTGTTTACATTCAATTTGACCTACACGTTTACGTTGAACTACTCGTTACTTTGAACTACTCGATTAAACATCATTTAAACTATGTATTCCGATATTATGATTACAAATTCTGATTTTTTATGATTGCACTTGCACTGTTTATGATTGCACTTGCACCGTTTATGATTGCACTTGCACGGCTGATACTTTTTTATCACTCACATTATTATTGTTTCAAACAATGCACATATGCATACATAAATATTTTAACTACATTTGATCTGTTTTCATTTACATATACATCAACATATGTAATGTGGTACCCCATACATAATAGGGTACTACATACACTCCACATGATTATTGTTTCGAACAATGCACATGTGCATACATGTTTACTGTTTCACTACACATTGTTATTGTTTCTACCAATGCACATGTGCATACATGAATATTTTGACTACATATAATTCATTTTCCTTTACATATACATCAACATGTGTAATGTGGTACCCCATACATAATAGGGTACCACATACGTAATATGATATGAAAAAATATACAATATTTTAAAATATACACATATTCATTACTACCATGTTTATTGTTTTTTTATTAATACACATGTGCATTACCAACATTAACACACTATCACACAACTTTTGTATAACACCAAGTAAATATAACACCCTTCTCAGAAGGAATCACAAAATCCGAACAACAATCGTTATTACACATATGCATCACCGGCATATACTATACTAAACAAAATATGACATCCTAAATTAACAAATGTAACCATTCGTAATACATTATACAATACCAATATGTATGTTATATCAAACTTTGCTCATGTGCAATACCAACATTACCTCTTCCAAACAACATAATACATCATATATTAACAAACATGATCATCCGTATTGCATGTCCACAAACTACCTACACATAACATTCGCTTGTTCACAACCTCACACCTTCTGCTCTTCTTTTCAATTTCTACGCATCTTCCAACACTCCTCTTGTTTCAACGTCTCTTCGTCTATCGTTTTCCGATAATTTTTCATCCGTCAACCTATTAATCAAATATGTCCTTGTTGTCAATCCATGAGTAGTTTCCAATGTATTTTTACTGCGTACATTACATATATTACATTAGTTATTTCATATATGCACATGTGCAGTAAACAAATTACATACAATATGTACAATGTATATGTTTTAAGGTAATAATAATGCACGTGTGCATATGCCGTAATACATTCATATTAACTTCATCTGACAAAATATTCATATGTGCATAACTATGCACATGTGCATAACTATGCACATGTGAATTAACATGACTGACCTTATCAACAAGTTTGTTTCAATAAAAAAAATTAACCCTAACCAAATCAAATTTTGTATTACCACCAATCATATTTAACATCAATTAGTAATAAAACTATTATGACAAACTATGCACATGTGCATAACTTTTTTTTTTAAATGCAAATGTTATTCACAGAAGCCAACCTCCAAAACAGAGGCGGCCAAACCAACCACTACAGCAAAACAAAAAACAACAACTCAACACAAGAACCTAAAGACTGAAAACTAGCAGCTACCTTATATCGAAACTACACCATTTTCCCAACTCACGTACCTATTTTTGGACCGATTCTTATACCATAAAAACCCGACGGACTTAATATTACGGATAATCTCTCCGAGGTTAACTTGAGTCTCTGAGAACCTTTTATTGTTCCTAGCTAACCATATACACCAATTTGTCATGAACATAATGCCATGTAAAGCTTCTTTCACGTCTCTATCCAGATTGCAAAACTCAAAGGGAATTACGATATCTTTAGCCAAAAACAGAATAAAAGGACTCACATTGCACCACTGACTAATGTGATACCAGACAGTCGACGCTACCCTGCACGAACAAAGGTGTTCAGCTGTTTCATTGCCATCTTCACACATACAACATTTCACGTCTCCACCCCAACAGTTCCGATCCCGGAGTGCAGTCAGCGTCGGAATACGATCTAAAACCGCCATCCAAACAAAAATATTGCATTTTTGGGACTCATTTCGACCATTTCACAACGTACCTGCTGCTGAAATCGGAGCCGCTATACAGGAAGTTCTTGACAGCATTGACTGAAAAATCAGAGTCGTTACCTCCCAACCATCTTTGCCATCGGACAACGTGACATTATCGAGGGGCCCGATCAACTCGTGCCATTCCAGTAATTCTTCGGCAGATCTTGGGCTTCTCGACAAATTCCAAACCCCATAAAGTTTATATAATCCTGATTGTACCGGTCCGCCACCAGTCATCGTTTCTCTTGTTCCATTCTAAATATATTTGGGAAACGGGTTTTGTGCATAATTATGCACATGTGCATTAACATGACTGGCCTTGTTATCATATTATGGCAAACTATAAACATGTACGTCAACATGAATGACCTTATTAACATATTCTATCAAATTATTCACATGTGCATAACTGTATATCACACAATGCTACCTTATTATCATATTCAACCATGAGTTACAGGTTCATATAACTTCATAATATAATTGATTACATATTAATATAACTGCATAACTGTATGTCATAACAAAAAACAACACCAAAATAACAATACATACAAATTATATATCATTTATGAATAAATAATTGAGATTAGTATTCAAATTAATGTGCATATTAACCAACTATGACAATTTATGCACACATGCATAACTATATAAAAAACAAAATCACCTTATTATACTTATTTATTAACTGAATCCTATTCAAATTTATGTACATGTTAACATACTATTATGTTTTATGCACATGTGCATAACTATGTAACACACACCTCATTGTCTTATTCAGTGTAATCGTAATTTGTCAAACTTTGCACCTGTGCATAACTGTATAGAACATAAAATTAGTTTATTATCCTGTTCCGTATAAACCTATTCTATTTTGTATAAGCCTATTATGTCGTGTTAATGCACATGTGCATTAACTGTATATATCATAAAATTATCTTATTATCCTGTTCCTTATAAGCCTATTCTGTCTATTCTGTATAAGCCTATTATGTCATGTTAATGCACATGTGCATTAACATCACATAACTTGTCGACAATCATAATTCAGTAGTAAAAACCCTATCATTTACCAAATCAACTTTCGTGTTGCCAATCATATCCAACATTATGCACATAACATCATTCCTTAATAAAAAAATATATAAAACAACACATCAATACCACATTACACACAGTTCATCACAACATTAGCCCTTCTGTTCACTCAAAAATCATATATATACCACAATTTTCAATAATTCATTTATGAAACAACTGTTTAAATGTAATAACCACATAATAACATGTCTGAATCGATGGTTGATAGTTGTTTTATCATATACGACTGCAAAACAAGGTGTATGAACTTACAAATTCACGGAACGGTGCAACAGAGGATCGATAGTCCGTTAGACGACGTGTGTTCTTCCAATTGTCCCTATCTGTGCATTACGATCGTTTTGCCCAAATTTATATTGGAATACGAATGTGAAATCGGTGATTATGTTGCTAATGCACTGATATCGACTAATTTTGATGACGAATACATGATGAATTATAAGATCGAGATGATGAATTTTGGGGGATTTGGAGTGTGACGTGAACTGAGATGACAAATTGTGTAGAGATTGTATCCGGATGTGAACTGAATATAAATGATGGTTTAATCTGATGTTTGAAGTCCAGGAGGAGGCAGCTGATTTAATTTTTATTATGTATTTACAATAATGCCATGTGTTCACATTGGTTCTCGCGCTTCTCGCAATAAAGGTGGTTCTCGCATGAACCCTACCCTGTATATATAATTCCAGTTTAACTTATGAAAAATATACATAAGTGTTTAAGAAAATACTTAGGAGTTTAAGACTTAAACTTTTTCATCAAGATTTGTCTAATCATGATTAAGGTCACTAATCGCGTTTAGTCATTTTAATCATCTTTTAACCACACCTTAACCACATATAGGATTTTTGAAAATTTTGCCATAGTTTCCCCTATACTATGGCGTTTTTCACATTTTTTAAACGTATTTTAAACCATGTTTTAATACCCAAAATCACAATCAACTCAAATCAAGTTCCATAACCAACTTTGCATGCACATATTACACATAAACACCTTCATTTTTCTCATGAACTTATATATATATATATATTTAACAAAAACTTCTAAAAATAATAACACTTTTCTAATCATCCACTAGTTTATCCATGTTACATAACCTTGTTCATGCCACTTATTAAGATCATTGTATTATAAATAATGATTTAAACTACTTGTAAAGGTTATATTTGTCAAAAATCATTTCCAAGTTTAGTGTTTAAGTTCACACATCATGAAGGTGATAATCTTGATAGATCTAAACATATCATCATTTTTAAGCATGTTCTTACAGGATCATACTAAATAATCAACATACTTTACACTACTCATCAAGTTCATACAAACTAGCTTACACTAATCAACATCATTAACACATAAACACGTCATTTTGTAAGCTTGCCAGTTTATGTTTAGGGCTTTAAGCTTTATTTTTCATGAAGTTCAAGATGATCAAGTTGTACATCTATGATCTACTTAACATAATAAGCATGAAAATGGGTGTGTAAGGGTCTTACTACTAGCACAAGTCTAAGGTAACTCTTAGATGGAGAAGATGAGAAGAATATGAAGATGTGAGAGTTCCAAAATGCTTCCTAGTGCACCTCCATGTCTTGAGCTTGCTTAGATCATCTTGAAATAGGTTGAAAAGGCTTGATTTTGGGTGTTCAAGAGTTGAAAATGGAGGGTTATAGTGGTGGTTTGGGGCCGTAAATGGGAGGAGGAGAAAAGGGGTTTTGGTGTTTGTTTGAATGGTGTAAAAATGAGTATGATGTATGGAGTGTGGTAAGTTATAATCTTCTTGAATCCCTTAATCAACTTTGAGATCTCCTTGCCATACTTACAACCATCATTCACCAACTAGATGTAGGATATGGGGGTGGGCCCTACCATGGCCAAAAATGGAGTGGTGGTGGTTAGTTTATACATATATACATACATACATACATACATACATACATACATACATACATACATACATACATACATACATACATACATACATACATACACACACACATATATATATATATTTATAAATTTAGATATGTGCATATATGGTTAAAACTTAGATATTTTGATCATTAACCAAGTTCTTGCACCATTAGTGGCTTAATGGTGTTTATGATGTTAGACAACTTCTAACTAGTTCATTAGACATTTGGTGTTAGGATGAGAAAAATATCACTAGTTTGTTTGTCGGCTCGAAACCTATGTGAAAGATGCGTTATAATACCGGGAATGATGCCTTTAATATTCCATTGATATCTTTGGGTTTATTTAATACGATTAACATCATTTACAAGCTTTGTTGATATTGCAAATGCTAAATGTTTAAGTTGCGGACAAGTATAATTATCATATTATAGTGCGGATCGGACAATTTATAAATGTAAGCATTTTCCGGAAAGTTAAAGTATCATTGCAATTTCTGCCCCTCATTAGGGTTTCTATTCATGTATTTATGATGATAGGCTTCCATATCGTTCGTTGGTCGTTTCAGACGGTTTTCAGAACTTGCTGGCATGAATAGTGTGTTAAGGTGAATAGTATTTTCAATATTTTTCGCCAACATATTAGGACATAGTTAATCGTTTTCTCTCGACGCGACGAATGTAACAATACCAATTGTCAAGTTTAAATATGTCCTACAAATGCTAGACTTGTATGACCTAATCATGCACAAATTAAACCACAAATGAACGTAACTAAACGTATAAATAGTTGTTAAGTTGTACGAAATTACCATTAGATTTGCCGGTTGTCACATACTCCCCCTGTTAGAAGAATTTCGTCTCGAAATTCAAGTTGCGTTACCGGTTGCAGGGGAGTCTTGGAACAAATGTGGTTACTTGGGTTTGATTTGGTCTACACGTTCCCACGTATACTCGGGACCGTGACGTGAGTTCCAACGAACTTTGACTAGTTTAACGCGACTTCTCCTAGTATTTTGGACCTTCTAGCCCATAACCTCAACAGGTTATTCGGTGAATTAGAGTTTGTCGTTGATATGTATCTCATCCGTCGGGATAATAACCGTTTCTTGTGTAGGACTATTTTTAAGATTTGACACGTGAAATGTGTCGTGTACACTACTAAGCTCGTCTGGTAGCTTCAACTTGTAAGCAACGGTTCCAATCTTTTCCAAGATTTCGAAAGGTCCTATGTATCGTGTATTCAACTTCCCACGTTTCCCAAATCTGGCTACGCCTTTCCAAGGTGAGATTTTCTGCAAAACTTTGTCTCCGACCTCAAAAGATAACGGTTTGTGTCGTTTGTCAGTGTAGCTCTTTTGTCTATCGCGAGCTGCCTTGATACGGTCTCGTATTTGAAAGATTTTGTCCGTAGTCTCTAGGACTAATTCCGGACCAATAAGTTGTTTGTCTCTGGTCTTCGCCTATCATAGCGGTGATCGGCACTTTCGTCCATATAGAGCTTCAAACGGGGCGACCTGGATGTTAGTGTGATAACTATTATTATATGAGAACTCCACTAAGGGTAAGTGAGTATCCTAGTTTCCACCCAAATCCATCACATACGCACGTAACATGTCCTCCAAAGTTTGTATCGCTCGTTCACTTTAGCCAGTAATTGGCCGAAATTTGGTAGTATCTGCCGATTTTTGGACAATTAGGACCGCCGGTGACTGTCTAGTGATTAATTGGCCGATTAGAGTAAAATTACCGGTGAACCTCCGAATAGCGATTAATCGACGACTAATCCAATGCTAGTCGGGATTTTTACAACCATACTAAATATTATAAAATTTAATTGGAAAAAATATACATCCATAAGTAAATATAAACTCGGCAAAGTTGCTAAACATGAGAAAGCTTGGCTAGAGAATCAACACGTGTTTATACCCTTTTGCTTTTGATACATTTGGGTCTTTTGCCCTCAAAGTTGTGGGATTTCTCAACAGAGTCCAGCGAGTCGTCATAGTAATTACTCGATTTCTAAGACCCATAACTTTATTTTGAGTGGATCGATTTTGCCATTAAAAAGAAACTACACCATAAGATGTTGCCTATTTACATGCCACTTTCTTGTAATTGGATCATAGAATTTGATAAATTAAAAAGTCAAAGAAAAAAAATCATCAAGAACCATAACCATAACTTTGGTAAAACACTACGAGTCCTTGCGTATGGAAATACGACCGACATCAACGACGAGTATTTAAAGATGGCTGACAAAACAACGCGCGATACCTTGGAGCATTTTTGTCACGGTACACTACAATACTATAAACATTACATGCATTCATATTTTTTTAGTTAGCTTAAATTTATATATGTTTGTTTTTTAAAGGTATAATAAATTTGTATGGTGCCCGTTATCTGAGAAAGCCTACATGGTACGATCTTCAACAAATTTACGAGGTCCATTCTCATCAACATGGTTTACCGGGCTTGATCAAGAGCTTAGATTTTCGCCATTGGCGGTGGTATAATTGTCCGACCGCATGGTGAGGTCAACACACACGAGGTGACCAAGAAGGACCATCTGTTATTCTTCAGGCGATTGCCTCACACGACATTTGGGTTTGGTTGGCTTACTTTGGTGTTGCGGGGTCATGCAATGATATAAACGTTTTCGGACAATCTCCATTGGTAGAGGATTTCATTTTTGGTAGAGCTGCAAAAGCATCTTTTTTATGCAAACGGAAACTACTACCTGCACGAATACTATTTGTGCGATGTAATTTATCCTAGGTATTTGATTGTCGTTAAGACGTTTGGGGACTTGTACGATGAAAAAAGAACTCATTTTAAAAAAGTTCAAGAGTCTTCGCGGAAGGACATTGAGAGATGCTTTGGGGTTCTTCAACAACGGTGGCATTATTTGAGAAATCCTTGTCGTGCATGGGCCAAAGAAAAAATGAGAGATGCTATGTACTCTTGTATAATCATGCATAATATGATATTGGAAGACGAAGGAAAAGCAATATGCCAAAACTATGTACCGAAAGCTGTTCAGGAATATCCGCAAGTAACAATGGAAGAAAGAGTGAACAACGCACATGAAATGCGGTCTGAAGCCGCACATTCCGCGTTAGCAGTTGATTTGGTCCAACACGCATGGTCAATTCGGTATATTCCAAACGAGGGTGAAGAAGTTGATGACGAGGAAGACGAAGACGACGAGTATGGCGAAAGCGAAGACAATTAAGACAAGTTGTAATATTTGTGTGTGTTTTATTCTTTATGTAATTTTTATTTAGTTAATGAAATATTATTAGTTTTAATTTTAAAAGAAAAACAAAAAGAAATAATTGGATAAGACATTATTAAGCATTACACCACTACATCTATTTTAAACAAATGCCTATTGACGCTTTAACGTTGACTGGATCGCCATATGACGGACCATGCCAAGAGAGGGTCATTAGGGTACAAGGGGCACTCACCTAATAGGTGAGTCCCCTCTCTTACACACCACCAATCAGATAGTGCCACGTCAACTCCCCTCTTAAACTCCCCTAACACCACATTTTGATGGCGGCACTCCCCTAATAGGTGACTTGGGTTTTTTTTATTTTTTTATTTTTATTTTTATTTATGCATGTTTATAAATTAAAAAAAATATTAATAAAAATAAAAATTAAATAAAAGACATTTCATTAAATTAAAAAAAAAACAACCTAGAAAAATAAAAATTACATTCAAACTAGAAAAATAAAAATTACATTCAAACTAGAAAAATATAAAAACAAACTACTCGTCGTCGGAACTCACTTCAAGGTGAGGTAGATCTAAACGTCCGAGATGCTCAACGAGATCATGTTTTAGTCTCCAATGCGTGTCTTCGTCAATGAGCTCGCTATAAGCTGTTTCAGCGAAGACGGGTTCGACTGGAGGATCTTGAATGTGTACCGGTGCTATCGCCCTTCCGTCGTCTTTTATAATCATGTTATGTAAAATAATGCACGTATACACGAGTAACCTTATCTTTTTCACCGTTTTGGAACGCATTGGACGCTTTAGTATTCCCCACTTCGCCTTTAACACACCAAACGCCCGTTCCACATCTTTTCTTGCGGCCTCGTGTTGCCTCTTGAACTTTTTTTCATTCGGGATGTGAGGATATGGAAAAGACTTCACAAACACGGACCAGCTAGGGTAGATCCCATCAGTAAGATAATACCCGCGTTTGTATAAGTGGTCGTTCACCTGAAATGGACAATATGGCGCCGTTCCGTTTCGTTGAGTAAGAAATAACGGAGATTGTTGGAGCACGTTGATGTCGTTTTGTGCACCCGCCGGGCCACAAAAAGCATGCCAAATCCACAAATCTTGAGACGCCACCGCCTCTAACATAACCGTCGGGTATTGATGATCGCCTCTCATATATTGTCCACGCAATTCTGTGGGGCACATTCTCCAGACGAAGTGTGTACAATCCAGACTACCCAACATACCAGGTAGGTGATGTCTCTCCTCATGAGCCTGATACAATAGCGCAACGTCGTGGCTCGTTGGTCTACGTAAGAATTCACCGGCATACATTGTACAGACCGTCTGGCAGAAATATTCAAGGCACTCACGAGAGGTCCTTTCAGACATCTTTAAATACTCGTCGTTTTCGTCTGGTGGGTTACCGGTTGCAAGTTGTTTAATCGCAGAAGTAACCTTTTGCAACGGCGTGAAACTTTTCTTCATTCTCCCGTCCAAGCCCTCTTGAAACCACTCGTCGTACGCTTCGACGTCACTAACAATTTTTAGGAACAAAGACTTGGACATACGAAACCTTTGACGAAAAATAACGGCATTAAATTTTGGATTTTCAACAAAATAATCGGCCATTAGTGTTTCGTGGCCACCCTGACGATCTCGAGGGACAACTTTTTTTTTACTAGACGATGCCGTGTCTAGTAGCTCCGCTTGTTGGATGAGATTTTGGAAGAAAATTAAGCTACTATCGTTTGACGGTTCACCTTCATCGTCGGGAAAGTCGGGTAGGGGAGGAAAAATCGGGAACCTGGGATCCATTTAGTGAAGTGGGTGTTGTTTGAGAGTATAAAAAATAAGAAGTGGGTGTGGTTTGAGAGTATAAAAAATAAGAAGTGGGTGTGGTTTGAGAGTATAAAAAAGAGTGAAGTGGGTGTGGTTATTTATATTTGTTTAAAAAGTGAATTTTTTTTTTTTTTTTAAATCGACCGTTCAAAAATCGACCGTTCATCAATATGCGTGCAAAATTCAATCGGTGGACTGGAGCCGAAACCATACCCCGAATCGGGTCCCCGCACCGATGGCGGCGGTGTTCCCGATCGGGGACAATGGTCACCGAAGGGGTCCCCGATGGGTGCCCCGGATACCCTTATCTTCGCTAACCACTAGAAATGGTCTAATTACGAAAGGGTGTCCACATTTAAGAGGGAGCAAGAAAAGCAGAGTGTCAGCAGCATTGGCGTGCATATCGTAGCAACACCAGATTGGCCTCTTCACTCTTCGTCATAATCTCTCCCCTCAATCTCTGCAAAATACAACTCACCCAACACCATATCAAATCAAAAAGATTGCTAATTGAAAGCTGTGTCTCATCTTTTATGCCCCCCAATTAAGGCTTGTTTCCAGATTCAACAAAAGCAAAAGCCCAAGATTCTGAATAACAAAAGATAGTGGCTCTTGCTCTGTCCATTTCTTTACAAAGCAATTGGATTTTAATATAAAACTGGTTCTGGTGCTCTGTTTTTGGTACTCCAAAATTTCCAATTTTGTTCATGTGGGTGCTCTGTTTTTTCACAGGAAATGCTTGAATTCAACCATATGACCTACAAAGTGTGTTAAAGTTGCTGTCTTGATGCCATTTTGAGGTGGGTTTATGAGTTGTGTGATCATAACTTATGGGGGTTTTGTTTCTTGATTTTTGAAGTCAAGTGGGATATATTGGTAGTTTTTTATTTGATTATTGTTAGGATGCATATGGGTTTGATCTAGTTGGTTAATTAACTGTTTTTTGTGATCTTGATTGTTCTCAATTTTTTATTATTATTATTATTATTATTATTATTATTATTATTATTATTATTATTATTAATTGGGTTTACTTGTACTAAAACAGAGTAATAGATGCTTGTTGTCTGCCGTTTCCATGGCGTATTGCAACTGATTCCAAGATGCTGTTTTCCATATGTTTTGCAGGGGTTCTTGATCTTCTTCAATGGTAATTTGATTTCTTTAAATTTGGGCTTCAAAATGGAACTTAAGTTTGAAGCTTTTTTTTTCAAGATTTATTAAAAAAGAGACAAGAAAAAGCAGAGTGTTACTTCTTTTTGAGAAATTTTGTAAAAATAGGAAGATTAATATCTTTAAACTAGGTCTTGAAAATTAGAAATTAGAGTTTGAAGCCTTTTTTTTTATTAAATTTCTTTTCAAGATTTATTAAAAAAAGAGAAGAAAAACAGAGTGTTTGTTTATAGAGAGAAACTATAGAAAAAAAACAGGAAGATTAATTTCTTAAATTAGGGCTTGGAATTAGAATAAAAGTTAAAGTTTTTTTTTTTAAATTTGTTTTCAAGATTTATTAAAAAAAGAGAAGAAAAAGCAAGAAAGTTTTGTAGATAGAAATTATACAAAAAACAGGAAGATTGGAATTAAAGTTTGACTTCTTTTTTATTAAATTTGTTTTCAAGGCATATAATGATCAACAAATCTCATTAGAAAAAAAAGGCAAGAATGTTAGCTTTTGCCTTTTAGAGAGAAATTATACAAAAAACAGGAAGATTAATCTCTTAAATTAGGGCTTGAAAATTGGAAATTAAAGTTTGAAGCTTTTTTTCTTTTCTTTAAATTTATCTTCAAGATTTATATAAAAATAGTTAGATACACAAACATTTGTTATCTTCTCTCTCTACTGGTTTTCTAGAGAGAGAGAGTTAGGATTGTGTGTCACTGTTGTGTTTGTCTCCTGAGTAAGTAGGTTCGCCCGGAGTCCATGGGCTTTGCCCCTGAACCAGGACACAACCCTCATTATCCCATTCTCTCTTCTTCCTCTTCAAGTCATCACCAAATTACATAACCACCCCCTCTCTCTCTCTACACTTTCTCTCTCTTCTGCTCTTCAAGATTCTCAGCAAACTCATATATATTTCCACCCTCTACCCAGATCTCATTTCTTCTTCCCCATTTCAAAAATACCCACAAAAGTTTCACTATTTAAGAAATCTTGAAATAAAAATCCCATCTTGATCTTGTTCTTGACGTTGGTTTTGTTTTGTATATCTAGGGTTATAAAGTTTGGGGATTATTTCAATGATAAAGTTTTGAGTTGAAAACAAGATAAATAGTTTCTGGTGTGAAGGCAAATTTGGGTTTCAGAAGGTGTGCAATATGAAGTTTATGAAACTTGGATCCAAACCTGATTCTTTTCAGACTGAGAACAATGTTTGGTGAGTTTTGTTTCATATGCATCTTATGTTATAATGCTTTCTGTTAATCATCTTGTTTGATTTCTCAACTATAAATGAACCCTAATTTCCAATCTTTATTCTTGCTGTCATTCATTCAATAAGGATGCCATTAGATGATTGTGTTAGTGGTTATTAACATCGATTTCTTGCTTAAATAATCGGGTTAATTTCATGATCTGTTCATTATTAATGTCGATTTTAGTTGCCCCAAATCTAAGTACTATAAAGTAACAACACTTATTATTAAAAATGATGTTCTGTTTTCGGTTTGATATGCAGGTATGTAGCTTCCGAGTTGGCAACCGATATCGTCATTAATATAGGAAATGCAAGGTTCTATCTTCATAAGGTAAAACTGGACCTTTCGTCCCGTTAAACTAGTTGTATCATGTATGTTGTCCCGCGTTTGAAATAATCGATAATTATCTTTGCAGTTTCCATTGTTGTCAAAGAGTGCTCGATTACAGAAGTTGGTGGCAAGCACCAACGAAGGGGTTGGAAACGGGGACGAGATCGATATTCATGACATTCCTGGTGGTCCGGCTGCTTTCGAGATATGTGCTAAATTCTGTTATGGTATGACCGTAACGTTAAACGCGTACAATGTTGTCAACGCTCGTTGTGCAGCCGAGTATCTCGAGATGCATGAAACAATGGAGAAAGGGAATCTGATTTATAAAATCGATGTTTTTCTAAGCTCGAGCATTTTCCGAAGCTGGAAAGATTCAATCATCGTGCTACAAACCACCAAATCGGTTATGATGTTGTCGGAGGAACTAAAGCTAGTCAGCCATTGTGTTGATGCTATAGCTTGTAAGGTTTCGACCGATGTTTCTAAGGTTGACTGGTCTTATACTTATAACCGCAAAAAGCTTCCGGAAGAAAACAATAACCACATGTTAAACGGAGGTATTAGGAGCATGACCGTTCCGGCAGATTGGTGGGTGGAGGATCTTGCTGAGCTGGAGCTTGATTTATACAAACGGGTTCTCGTGAGTATTAAAAACAAGGGTTTAGTACATGATGAAGTGATCGGAGAAGCTTTAAAAGCGTTTGCTTCTAGAAGGTTGCCGGGGTTTAACAAAGGCGTGATACCAAGTGGTGATACGATGAAAACTAGGTGGATAGTTGACGCAATCGTTGGGCTTTTGCCATCCGAGAAAGGTAGCGTGCCGTGTAGTTTCTTGCTAAAGCTTTTAAAAATGGCGATGTTGGTGGACTTGGGGGAAATCGGGGAGATGGAGTTGGTAAAACGGACTGGTCAACAGCTCGAGGAGGCTTCAGTTCAAGATCTTTTGATTAGAGCGAAAGATGGCGAGCCAACGATTTATGATGTGAAAACGATTCAGAAAATAGTTGAGGAGTTTATGGTTCGGGATCAAGTCCGCAACGGTGAGTTTGAAGTGGACGGAAACGAGATTCAAGAAGTGAGGCGCTCAACCGGAGGGATATTGTCGGAAGCTTCAAAGTTAATGGTAGCTAAACTTGTTGATTCGTACCTTGCCGAGATCGCAAAGGACCCGAACCTACCTTTATCAATGTTTACTGATCTTGCTGAGATGGTGTCTGGTTTTTCAAGACCGGCCCATGATGGGATATATCGAGCCATAGATATGTATCTAAAGGTACAAATACAGAACCACTCGTAACTAAATGATCTTATAAAACACGATTATTACAATATTACAACTTTGTAACATGCAGGCACATCCGGGGATCAGTAAGAGCGACAGGAAGAGAATATGCAGGCTAATGGATTGTAAGAAGCTTTCGGTCGAGGCGTGCATGCACGCGGTTCAAAACGAGAGGCTCCCGTTGCGTGTTGTGGTTCAAGTCCTCTTCTTCGAACAGGTTCGAGCCGCAGCGTCATCCGGCAGTAGCACACCGGATCTACCTAAAGCAATCAAGGACCTCAACACTGCGTCCCACGGCAGCTCGAGATCAACCACAACTAACACCGAAGAAGAATGGGATGCGGTGGCTACGGCTGACGAACTCCGGGCGTTGAGGGGTGAGCTAGCGTCGTTGAGGCTGGAACGCAACGGTAGTCATGCAAAGAGCCCGCTAGCCGAAAAGGGTCCGGTTCATAAAGTCAAAGGTCTATTAGCGACAAAGAGAATATTGACGAAAATATGGTCAAGCAAAGGTGGGACCGCGGAGAACAGCGAGACGGATTCATCGGGAAGTCGTGGGTCTGGTAACCACCCTGATGATGTGAAACCGACATCGACACCTTCGAGAAGAGGGCGGCATTCGGTATCTTAAAGACTTATAAAGGTCTGATTTTTACAATCTTTTTGTTGATGGGATTATGGTAGCAATGATAAAGATCCTAGAAGGGTAGGTATGTGTTACTTTAAACTTAGGAGATCATAAGTTTAGTATTATTTTCTGAAACTGGTGGATGTTGTATGTTAGGGTCAAGTTTAGGGATATATTGGGGAAAAAGAAAGAACCCTATAAGTTGATTAAATCTAACAAAAAAATGAGGTTTAAGTCTTTGATTATATCAGCATTTAAGTGCACTGTATGATCGTTAATATAACATATATCAGCCTTGTTGAATCATTTGACAAAATGGGCAAATGCCGACAACCTGCGTATGTTGAATCATTTGATTCATTATGTATGCAAGTGTTTTTTTGAATCCAGTATTCGTTACGTTTGCAAGTGTTTTTTGGACATGTTCGGTGTTATAAAGTTGTAACCGAGTTTCTGACCCTGAATTTAATAATGATTAGACCAACCAAAGGACTTGCAGCCTTAGCGGTATTAAGGTGTGAAGTAACAACCCATAAGCGGCACGAGAGCCATAAGAATGAAAGAAAAAGGTGTAGGATTCGAACCATCAGACATCAATGAATGTCTCGTATGCTAATGCACAACTAATGGTCTAACGTAACATGGCTCATTGTAACACCCTAAATTTTACAACAGATTTTTAGAAAGAACTCAACCAGTATTTCAGTTTATATAGAAAATGCAACTTCAAATAAAAGAGAAAAGTCAACTCATTGACTTTCCAACCTGATAGATACTTGCAGAAGACTTTCAAAATATATATCAACACACTTTCACATCCTAGACTTGCAACATCAACAATTTTCAAATGTGCAGTGTCAATAATTCAAACTGAAACCACAATACGGGTATATTATAGCCAATAATTCAAACTGAAACCACATAGCATACTCGCTTAGCAAGTTGCTAAGCGAATATGCATATGGAATTATGGATGGATTAAATTTAACGGATATGGAAGACGGAAAAGTATATAATAGACAAGGATGCTAGGATCATATTTCTTGACCCAGAAACGGTAGTTACATTTGATGGTTCACTGACACTTGAGTTCATCAAAACTTGGAACATTAAAACACAGATTCGATTGTTCACCGACACTTTACAGAACTCAGAACAAGAATAGTTTATATCTTAAACCACCCTTGACTCTTCAGTCGCTCTCCTTTCTGCTTCCTCGGCTTTAATCCAAGCATCCTGCATAAAAAATATAAAATTTGTTTTCAAGATCAATTACAATCAAACAGAAGATGGATACGAAAACAAGTGAATAAATAAGAAACTTGCCTTGTCTCTTTGAAGTCTAGAGACGCGTGGACGTATAGAGTTTCCAAAACTCATGCCTCCCCACGCTTCCTGCAGCTCTCTCTCCCTCTCTTCCCGCTTAGCCGCCAACGGATTCTTAATCTGGTCATCAGGTTCCACCACATCAGCAACCACCTTTTCCTTCTCGAGTCTCGACTTATGTTTGACCAAAATTTGGTCCAACCCACCTTCACCATGCTCCAAATCCAACTTTCTCTCCCTCTTATTCACCTTGACTTCATCCTTCACCGCGAAAGCCATTTTCTCTTTCTCAAGCCTCGAAACATGCTTTACCAAAACACTATCCAGACTCTCAACAACGTTATCATCATTTAAAACCTTTTCTTTACTCCTTTTCTCTTTGTTTGTATTAACATTTTCTTTGTCTCTTGCTTCTTGTACCTCTTTTTCAAGGCGTGACACACGCTTCACCAGAACCTCACCGAGGCTCGGTATATTGTTATTCGTATCGTGTTTCAGTCTTTCGGATGGTTTCCCCTTCGGGATGGGCTCATATTCATTCCCGCGCTTCTTCTTAATATCTTCTATGTCTTTCTCGAGCTTCGAAGTGTGCTTGGTTAGCATACTTCCCAAATCCGGAACAACAACGTTAGACGGTTTTATAGTCTTGTCTTTATGTAATGGTTCTTTAGTTTTAGCGGTTTTCGCATCGTGTATCTCTCTTTCGAGTCTCGTCATACGTTTAACCAGTAACTTGTCCAGGCCTGGAAGCGATTCTTCGGAAGACACACGCCCACCACCATTAGCAACACGAGAACCGTTTTCGGCTTCGGCTAAAGCAGCGTTTAGACCACATGTTGCAACGATAGTGGCAAGAGACGCAAGTTCTTCTTCGCGTAAACATCTTAGCCTTTGCAACATCACATCCACAAGGTTTTCCTTATTCGATTCCACCTCGTTACGTGATTTCGATTCAGAATCAAGACCAGCATCGGATTCACATTCTGTCGACAATTCACATTCTAAATCGGGATTTTGACTAATTCTTTTCAAGATTTGTTTAAATTCTTGTTCGCCGATGGACACACAAGTTGAGAGCCTGACGAACGCAGCCTTCACAGCAGCCGCCACTTGTTTATCAACCTCGAACGCTGTGTCGAATGACGTTGTAACCGTATGAGTTGGGGATTCGCCTCCATTTCCGGCTGATGTTTCTATTTTGCAATGCTTTCTCGGGCAATCTTGTATGTCGTACATGATCACTCCTATTTCTTTTGCAGATTCAAAAGCTTCCGTCGCGTTTTTTTCTGCTTGCACCAAAACATCTTCAGCTTCTTTACTGTCAATCCTGTTGGTACAAATATGGTTAAATAAAATGGGAATTAAAAACAATAAGAATGTTCGTTTAATAGAACGGATTTGCAGATTACCCAGATGCCCGAAGTATACGACACCAGGATGCTTCAACCAATGCAGCCTTTCGTGCCTCTATTGCCTTGTTGACAGCTTCTCGAACAGCGATTTTTTCCCGAAGAACTCTTGAAAAATGGGGATTTGTGTCACTGAGAGTCTCATCTAGTGTTGAGCTCATGCCATCTACCTCCTGAGATTGAAACTCTTTAAGAACATATTATTCGAATCGAACAAAATGTTTTTGACAAGAAAGAATGAATATGTTGTATTACCTGAAGTAGCCTTAGCTTTCGTTTTAAGTAAGAATCGCCTTTCTTGCGTGGAAACCAGCTTAGCGGTGAAGTTTTACGTCTAGGCGGCTTTTTAATTTGTGCTGTTGGTCTGTTAAGAGCGCGGGGGCTTGGTTGATTTCCTTGTTTTGATGCTTTATTCTGTATTTTACCATAGAATAAGATACACAACATTTTACAAATTTTTTGAATATCTACACACAGTGTAAAGATAAAATTGGGAAAAATCAAGCAAAATACACAATGAAACCAACACTAACACAGAACTCAAATTACTAAAGTAACAGTCAAAGATCAGAAACATCGGTACTGAAACCCTAACCGGATAAATTAGGGTTTCATCTTGACAGTTAAACAAAATCAGAAAACTAGCAAAACAAAAGACCGATAAGTAACAGAAAGATACACACCTTCGAAGGCTTCGAATTTGACGGCAAAGAATCATTAGGGTTTGCATCGGAATCCAGAGAGATCTGACTGATTTGCTTTTCAATACAACCCAAATCCAAGCAGCCCAAATCCATTATTTTCCTCGAATTCGGAAATGATGAGCGAATAAAGTGAGATGATGTTGGAATCGAACCGAACCGATTATTCGATTATATGCGTCTAATGAAGATTAGAGGATGATGAATATGATGTTGAAGAAACAAGTGAGAATTTGGGTGAAGTGTGTATATAGATAGATAGATATATATTTTATATTAATGGAGGTATCCGTTACATTATTTTGTGAGGGCTAAATTTTTTGAAATGGATTGTATGGAACAGCGGTGCAGGGGCCTTACTGTGTTTCTCCAACGGTTGCCTTTCGCTTTCAAGATTTGGAGATCATTTTGGGTAAAGGGTTACTAAGCTGCTATTTGTTTTTTCTGCCGGAAAAGGTCTGCAGTCTGCGGACCACATCTGCAGGTATCTGCAGGAGAAGAGGTGGACCAAAGGTCTGCAATCTGCAAGGAGAAAAGGGTTTGTTTTTTTTTTATTCTATAAAAAGATCTTCTCACTTCTCAACACACACAAACACACTTTACACACACAAACCTCTGTTCTCTCTCTCTCTGCATCACCACCGCCACAACCATCTACAACCACCCACCCCCGTCGCAACCACCCACACCCGCCACACTCTCCTCCCTCGATCTCTCTCTCTCTGCCTTTATCACCACCACCAAGCACCACCGCAAACCCACCACCACCACCGTCACCACTACACCACCGCCACCACCGTCACCTCTACACCGATCTCTCTCTTCTTTCTCTCTCTCTCTCTCTCTCTCTCTCTTCGGTAGCAGAGATCGAGAAGGGTGTGTAGCAGAGATCGATTTGGGGGTTTTGTTCGATGATGATCAGATGATGGTCTCCGATGATGATGATGGTCTCTGCCGCTCCCTCTCTCTCTCTCTCTAGTCTCTACGATATCTCTCTCTCACCGATCTCTCTCTCTCTCACCGATCTCTCTCTCTCTTCTTTCTCTCTCTCTACGGTCTTTCCCTCTCTCTCTACGGTCTCTCTCTCTCTTTGATGATGGTGGTGGTGATGTATCAGGTGGCGGTGGTGGCGGAGATGTGGTGGTGGAGGTGGTGACGGGGATGTGGAGGTGGAGGTGGAGGTGTGGAAGAAGAGGTGTGTAGCAGGAAGAGGGTAGAAGAGGTCTTGAAGACCTTTGAAGACATTAGGCCACATCTGTTTGAGGTAGAGGTCTTGAAGACCTTTTTTTTAAAAGAACTTCAAGAAAACAAACGGTCTGCAAAATAAAAAGTCTGCGTGCGTCTGCGCGGTGCAGACAAAAGACATGAGGAAGACCTTTTAGCAAAAAAACAAACACCACCATGTTATTAAATTATTGAGTTAACTTCGTTTTTAGTTTATGTGTTTTGATCATTTAACGGTAATTTGAGTAAAAGGTTACTAAAGCACATTATATGTTATTAAATTATTGAGTTTACTTCATTTTTACTCTTTGTGTTTTAGTCGTTTTAACGGTTTTGCCTCAATAGTGTAAAAAGTACCATTTTGCTCTAGTAGTTTACTATGTTTTTTTTTTTCAATTTGCTCTACGTCTTTAACTCCATCCAAAATGATTGTAAAAAGTAAGGGTATTTTAGTAACTTTTTTTTTGTAATAAAATATAATATTTAAACTATTTAATCATTAATCAAAGGATTATATTAACTTGAGTAAAAGTAGAAAATTTAACAATCATTTCAATTTTCGTTCCGCACCCTACAACAAAGAAAAAGACCCCCAATCCCTCCAGGTCCCTTTGTGCTTCTTTTCCATTTTCATTTTTCAAACCTGCAACGCCATCACAAACCAGATCGTTCACCTGGGCCTAACCGCCCTGCAAATCACCGTGAAAACAATCTGCAAACTGCGAACCCTAGCTGTCGTCCAAACCCGAACCCTAGTCGCTCTGAACTTGAAAGTTGAAATCAGATCTGAACTCGAGCACTATCGTCAACCATCAAAGTGGTGGTCGGCTAGGGTTGGTGGTGGTGGTCCGATGGAGCTGGTTCAAGGTGGTGGTCGGGCGGGTGGGGGCCGTGCACGGTTGTGGTGAGGTGGTGACGGTTGGTGGTGGTGGTGGTTGTTGGAGATGGAGAAGAGAGAGATTGTAGGGAGAGAAAAGAGATGATTATGTTTATGGGTTATTATTATTATTATTAGAGTAAATTGCAATTTTACCCCCTGAGGTTAGGGGGCATTGGCACTCTTACCCCCCCTAAGGAAATAAATGCAAATTTACCCCTTACTGTTAACTCTTATGTCGCAATTCTACCCCTCGGATTCATTTTTCTTGACCGGTCAATCTAAACAAGGGAGGGTCAAAGGGTATAAATGTAATTTCACCAAAAATTGTACTTTATATATTAAAATAACCCCTCAAACTCAACATAACCTCACAACCTTACCCCCTAAGTTTTCCCCTCTTCTTCTTCATCTCTTCCGGCGAAGTCTTTTCTCCGGCTTCTTCACCGGCGACCTTCACCCTCCGGCGACATCCACTCCATCTTCTTCACCACTCCTTCACCACACTAGCACAGGATGACTGAACAGAATGGCATTATGCATCGAGCTCCACCGGCTGAGCCAGGGCCGGCGACCACACCACCGGCCACCATCGATCCAGATGTGGTCCAGAGATCCTCCATTTTCTCGCAATTTTCAGGTAAAATCAAACAACAATTTTGATTGTGGGGTACAATCAAACAACTAGTAATGGATGTTTGTGTATTTGCAGTGGACATGAGGATTCATGTTTCACTACGATCGATTGTGGTCTCATTGGTGCTCAAGATGCGAGGCCGCCCGTTCCTGCATTTCCAGTTTCCGCCTCAGCAGGAAATGGTTGTGTAGGGTACTTAAACTCTAATCTTCTAGGTTCTTTTGGGTTAATATGTAGTGTAGGATTCTTAAACTCTAATCTTCTAGGATCTTTTGGGTTAATGTGTAGGATCTTTTGCTTGATCATAGAACATGTTATGTTTGATCATAGAACAGGTTATGTTTGATCATAGAAGACATTGACTGTTAAGTTGGTTGTATTTGACTGTTAAGTGGGTTAATGTTTGATCACAACATAATGTGGGTTAATGTTGTGTATATTTGACTGTTAAGTTGCTGTTGTTTGGTTTGATCATAGAACAGAACAGAACAAAACCATTGACTGTTAACTTGGTTATATTTGACTGTTAAGTGGGTTAATGTTTGATCACGACATAATGTGGGTTAATGTTGGTTATATTTGACTGTTAAGTTGCTGTTGTTTGGTTTGATCATAGAACAGAACAGAACCTCTGCAATACTTCTGATGCAGAGGTGCTGTCATGGCACTTGGTGCAATCACCATCACTTTCAATCCCATGCATAAGTGAAAGAGGGTGTATGTGAGTTATGGGTCAATAATATAGGTCAATGCAATAGGTGTATGTGCAGGCTTCTACAATAATCACCATCACTTGTGACTTATGGGTCAATAATCACCATCACTTTTAGGCAATAATATGGATATTATGCAGTGAACCTGTCAAATGCTGAAGGGTCTTCATGGTTTTTGAATTGACAGTGCTGCAAGATTCTTCAATACTATAGGTCAATGTATATGTGTTGTTTTTAGGCAATAATATGGATATTATACAGGCTTCTTCAAATGCAATAGGTGTATGTGCAATTTGACTTATGAAAGTCAAACATGCTTGTACAAATGCTTATGACTTATGGGTCAATAATATAGGCCAAGATTTGTCATTACAAACTTGTTTGAATTTTGTTTGACTTGGCAGTGAACCTGTCAAATGTATAGGTCAATACTATAGGTCAATGTATATGTGTTGTTTATGCAGGCTTCTACAAATGCATATGGTTTTTGAATTGATATTGAATTCTGTTACAACACTTCTTCATGCTTTTTGATTTTTGCTGACAATGAACCTAGTGGCTGAGTGGGACAGTAGCGAAGGGTGGTCAACGGTGGCTGAGTGGCTTGAATTCTGTTACAAGCCTGTTTATATGGTGGTTGAATCGAATATGGATGGTGGCGGGAAAGGTTTTGGTTGTTGCAGGGGGTCATTTTGCTTCTAAACATAAATTATAGGGGGTTATAAGAAAGGGTATTTTAGTAATTTACCCCAAGTCAACAGATCAACAACATATTTGATTCCAGGGGGTAAACATGCGAAATAACAGCAAACGTTGGGGGGTAAAACAAAAGGGTAAAATAGTCTTTTCACACCCAAGTCAACAGGCTGGTCAAGAAAAATGAATCCGGGGGGGGGGGGGGGGTAGAATTGCGACATAAGAGTTAACAGTAAGGGGTAAATTTGCATTCATTTCCTTAGGGGGGGGGGGGTAAGAGTGCCAATGCCCCCTAACCTCAGGGGGTAAAATTGCAATTTACTCTTATTATTATATATATATAATATAATCTTTATTTGTAGTTTTACTAAAATACCATTAGTTTTATACTTGAAGTTACCAAAATACCCTTTCAGTTAACAAACAATTTGAATGAAGTTAGAGCATTCTCATCCAATCCATCAAATTATACATACATTCCACTAAAAAACAACTCCTATATCAATATATTTTCACTAAAAACAAATACTTTTTCTCTCTTCTTTTCAATTAAATAATATTATCATTACATTTTTCTCTCTCCTTCACTCACAAACACTTTCAATATATATTAAAAAAATTATATTGGGTGAACAGTGTCCCCCAAAATATACAGATGAACAGTAACATTTTCTCTCTCCTCCACTCACAACCATTTTTTATACCCTTTATAATATAAAAACTACCTCTCACATATTTTGATGGTTTGGATGAGAATGCTCTTAGAGGCGGGGAGCAAAATGTGGAAAACATAGTAAATTATTGGAGCAAATGGTTGTTTTTAAATGATTGGGGCAAAACCGTTAAAACGACCAAACCACGGGGAGCAAAACAGAAGTTTACTCTAAATTATTATATTTTAACGGATTTATTTTAACGGTTTCTAGAGTCAAACTGTGAGGTGTTTACGGGTTTTGCGTATTTAGCTATTGAATGAAAAAAGTTGTGTAGAATGCATAAACCGAGCTGTCTAAAATAAAAGAAGCCATCAAATACAAACAGAAAAACAGTCGAAAAAGTAGATAAATAAATTCTTCTGCTTTTCTTTTATAAAAAGCATATAGTATTGAATGAAAAAGTTGTGTAGACTGCATAACAAACCCTTGTTCAACTAATTCTTCTGCTTTTCTCCATTGCCAAGTAGCAATGGGATTTTAGACGTTATTGACTTGGAGCCCCATCACATTAAGCAAGCAAAAACCCTCTTGGATTGGGTCTTTTTTTTTTTTTTTTAACGGTTAAACATTTTCTTTTTTCTTGGATTGGGTTGCACTTCTAAGCTAACACTTCCATTTTATTAAACCCAATAGAAGATATAAATAATCCAATATATCTAATGTGAAAGTGTATCGTATATTTTGCCTTAACGTACGAACGTACGTAATTTCAAATTCGCACATTATAACAAAAGGTCGCATGTTGTAAAAACAAAAGTTCGCATGTGTATTAAAAAATAAAAATCGCATGTTGTTCAAAAACCAAACTCGCATGTTATAAACCATTTTGGCACGTTGATATTGAATCTCGTACGCTTCGTACGTTAAGACAATTTATACAATAACTGGCCCCTATATCTAATATAACATAATTAGAAAATTAATTTCAACTCTTACGGTAAGGTGGTTTTATATGATTTTGAAAATTTGAAACCGTAAATCAAACTTTTCAACATGGTTGAAAGTTTTTAAACAGACAGATCGAAAGTTAATAAAAAAACCGACCATGAAACCAAACCAATGAGCGCCTTGAGCCGCTTTATGGTTTAAAACCGAACCGTGAACACCCCTAAGCCTAATCTAAGGCCATGGGGTGAACATTTGGGGTGTTAAAGGTGACATGACATGTTAGCCAGCATTACACACTACTTCCTCCTTGTGTTAAGGGGCGTTAAAGAGATTATTTATAAATATGTTAACGAGATGTTAAGGGATTGAGTTAATTATTCTTTTACTTTTTAAACCAAAAACCACTAAAAAGTATGGTTAGATGAAGTTAATAGGATTTAACAATTTCCTTAGGGTGGGGTAGAGTGAAATAGGAAAAAGTAGATAGTGTTGTTAAAGTTGGGTAAAATAAAAAAAATATTAAAGTATACCTCAAGCCTAATACATCATCATCTCTCTCCATTCCTATCACCAAAAAATCCTCTCTCTCTGAACCCTTTGGTTTTCCGACCATCGTCGGAGGCTCGACGAAGAGGGGAGTGCTTGGGTTAGTGTCGGAGGTCGCTGTTATTCCGGCTTGACCTCTTACCCTAAACCGTCCTTCGTCTCTTCCATTCGCCACGTGGGATTGGTCGTTCTTGTTGCTCGTGTTTGTCGGGAAGCATTCGCCGGAGGCTCGACGAAAAGAAGGAGGTTGGGATAGTATGTGAGGTTTGGATGTTTTTCAACACGTTCGTGTCTGCTTGTACCTTCCAGCCTATCCTGATTATTCTTTGATTCCATTCGCTGTCTGGGTGCGCTCTCCCTCTCGTGTCACTCGCGTCTTATTCTGCTTAGTCGGTATCGGGATGGAGGAGGAGGGGTCGTGGTTGGATCCCCATCATCGGAAGAAGGATAAACAGAAAGGTAAGTTGAAGGAGGGCTCAGAGTCTATCACTAAGTTCTTTGTAACTAACCTGCCTCAGGGCTGTACTCCCTGGGAGGTGTCGGAATTCGTCAAGGTCTTCGGCGAGGTTGTTGGGGTTTATGTTGCTAGGAAGAAGGACAAATTGGGAAATAGGTTCGGTTTTATTAGTTTTAAAAATGTTCGGGATATTAAAGAGCTTGAAAGAGCCTTGAACGGAACTAAAATGGGGGCTTCTAAATTAAAGATGAATGTGGCTAAGTTTGCGTCTGAGAATCAGAGTTTCTTCGGGTACCTGTCTTCGTCCCAAGGGTGTAGGCCGGAGGGTGGTAATGGTGGGGCTCCGAATAATGTTCAGATAAATAATCAAGCCTTTATTCACAATGGCGGAGGAAAATCATTCAGTGATTTATTTTCTAAAAGCGTTGGAAAGCCGACCTGTGTTTCTTCCCCGAATAGCCCCGGATGCAAAGTTGTGGAGGTTCCGGAGAACACTTTGGCCTTCCAGGAATTGAGCGGGAAGGCTGTAGTTGCTCGATGTGTGGATTTGCAAGTGCTTAATAATCTCAATGTATTGTTCGTCAAAGCAGGGGTCCTGGATGTGAAGGTTAGCTATATGGGGGGGGGGGGTTATCTATGATGGTTAAGTTTGCCAGTGAAGATCAATGTGTGGAAGTTGTTAATAATCATAACCTGTGGAAGTCCTGGTTCTCATCTTTGGATTTTTGGACTGGTCAATCTTTCCCGTTTGAAAGGATCGCCTGGCTGAAAGTTATAGGGGTTCCGACACATCTTGCGGTCGACAGTACTTATGACTCTATTGCTGGTCGGTTTGGAAAAATTTTACGTGCGTCTCAGAGATCCTCGGATGACAATGACTTTTCTGTTAATTGTCTGGGGGTGTTAGTTGGAGATGGTGTGAGGATATCCGAACAAGTGGAGCTAAAATGGAAGGATAAAACGTATAGAATTTGGGTGGAAGAAGAATCGGCGGACTGGATCCCGGACTGTCTTGAGGAAGGTGACGGGTCGGAGGAAGATGATCAGTCCATGAGTGTGATGAATGTTGGCATGCATGATGTGCATGAGGAGAGAGGATAAGGTCCGGTTTTCGAGGAGGAGAACGAAAAGTCTTTTGGGAATGGGGATCCTAAGGCGGCGGGACATTCCTCTTTGGGGGCCACGGCTAATGATGTTGGAGGTGGGGTCCACAACCAACCTTATTTTTTTAATTCTAAAGATAAAGTTATTCGGGCCCTTAAAAGGCCCAGTTTGGTTTCTAATGCCCGTAAGTGTGTGGGCCGGTCAACTGTTATTTCCCCTCTTTCGGATCAGAGGCCCTTGAAGAGAAATAGGGTTCAACGGGATGAGCCTTTTCCCTTCAACTTAAACTTCAATGTTGGAGAGCAGGTGGAAGCAGACCTCAAGGTCAGTAGTGGAAGGGAAACAGTTAAGGGTAATGGAGATGGGGGTGTCAATCGCATTGATCTTAATCTTAGAGCTGCTTCAGATCAGCCTTGCCCAAGCAGAGTTAATGAGTCGCCAGAAGTTGACCTCGGTGATGGGGAGGCAGGTTCGGTTCCCGTGGATGTCTCCAGCGATTGCATAGAAAAAGAAGTGGAGAAAATGGTTGCGGTCGGTTTGGATATCGGAGTTGATCTAAACGGGCATCTTGGGCTTGTTAAGAACGTGGTAGCTGGAAAAGGTAACAATGTGGTTCTCCAATGAATGTAATGTCTGTTAATATTAGAGGGATTGGGGGCGATGCTAAACCAGGGTGGATTAGAGGTCTCCGGTCCAAATTTGGGGTTGATTTTTTAGCTCTTCAGGAAACGAAGAAAGGGGATGTGTCAGAGGCGGAGTTAGCGAGGTTCTGGGGTGACAGAGATTTCGGCATGGAATGTGTTAACCCTTCTGGTCAATCGGGGGGTTTGGTTTTTTTATGGAATAAAGCGGTGTTTACTCAGTCTGGGGCTGCCAAGGAGAGGAATTATATCCATGTTTGGGGCAGCTTGAAGGGTGTCGACAAGGCGGTGAATCTCCTTAATGTTTATGCCCCCCAGGGGATTCCGGCGAAGAGGATGTTGTGGGAAGTTCTGGCATCCATAATTGCAGCTAACGACGAATTATGGGTGGTCACTGGAGACTTTAATGCGGTCAGATTACGGGAGGAGAAAAGGAAATGTGCTTTCAAACAGACTTGCGCTAATAATTTTAATTCATTTATCTTCGATTCTGGGCTTCTTGAGTATCCAATAAATGGGAGACAGTTCACGTTCAGTTCCGACAATGGTAAAAAGATGAGCAGGCTGGACAGATTCCTTGTTAATTCGGCATTTTTTAATTTGTGGCCGGAAGCTTGTGTCCAGGTGCTTCATAGGACGTGGTCTGATCATAGTCCGATTGTTCTTACTTCGAAGGCTCTTAATTTCGGGGCCCGGCCGTTTCGGGTATTTGATTCTTGGTTTGGGAAAGACGGTTTTGAGGAGACTATGATGGAGGCGTGCAATAGTTTCGTCAATCCGGGTGGGCCTCCTGACGTCCAGTTTATTAGGAAGCTCGGCCATATTAGGTGTAAACTGAAAGAGTGGAGGGATGACATGATTAGGAAGGAGGGAGAGTTGGTTTCGAAAGCTAAAGAAGAGTAGGAGGAATTGGATGCGGTCCTCGAAAGTCGGGATCTCTCCGAGGAGGAAGAGTTGATCTTTTCGGAAAATAAGAAGGCCGTGATGGAAGTCGAGTTGTCAAAAGTTAAGGATCTGAAGCAGCGCTCTCGTGTTAAATGGGCCAGGGAAGGGGATGAAAACTCCAATTATTTTCACTCCATGGTTAATTATAGGAAGGATTGCAACACCATCCGCGGTTTGGAGGCGGAAGGTAGGTGGATCTCTAAGCCTTCTTTAATTAAGAAAGAGATATTCAGTTTTTTTAGGAGTAAATTTGTGGAAGATAGTCTAGATCGGCCGACTCTTTCCTGTCCTTGTATTAGGAAACTGTCGGAGGGGGAGGCTGTGGGTTTGGAAATTCCTTTTTCGGTAGTTGAGATCAAGGCTGTTGTCTTTGAATGCGGGGGGGGGGGGGGGGATAGGGCCTCGGGCCCAGATGGGTTTAATTTCCGTTTTTTCCAGAGATTTTGGAGGTTTTTTGAAGACGACTTCTTCAATATTATGTCTCACTTCCACGAGAGTGGTTCGGTTAGCACAGGTTGCGGGTCGTCTTTTATCGCTCTTATTCCTAAAAAAAGAGATCCGGCTAGCTTGGTTGACTTTAGGCCGATAAGCCTGGTTGGGGTGATTAATAAAGTGGTATCCAAAGTGCTGGCTAATAGGCTCAAGTTGGTCATCGGCTCTGTCATATCAGACTCCCAGTCGGCTTTTTTGAGTGGGAAATACATCCTCGATGGGCCTCTAATTATTAATGAAATTTTGTCCTGGCTTAAAAGAAGTAACAAGAAGGCGTTTTTCCTGAAAATCGACTTCGAGAAGGCCTATGATAATGTTAGTTGGTCCTTTGTAGTTAGTATTCTTCCTCAAATGGGGTTTCAAGATAAGTGGTGTAGCTGGATTTTCGGTATTCTCTCCTCGGCGCGGGCTTCGGTATTAGGTTATGGGTCTCCGAAATTCGAATTCAAGTGCGGAAAAGGTATGAGACAAGGCGACCGCATCTCCCCGTTTTTGTTCGTGATCGTTATGGAAGCGCTTTCTTGCTTGCTTGTCAAAGCTTTCGATGTTGAGATTTTGAAACGGGTTCGTCTCCCGGAGGATGGTCCTCTTGTGTCGCATCTCTTCTATGCAGATGATGCGTTGGTTATCGGTGATTGGAGCAAGGAAAATGTGCTGAATGTGGTCAGGATTCTGAGGTGTTTCTACTTGTGTTCAGGCCTCAGAATTAATCTTGATAAGTCCAATCTATACGGTGTTGGAGTGGACGGATCTGACGTGGAGGATATGTCGGCCGAGGTTGGGTGTAAATCGGATTCTTTGCCTTTTAAGTACCTTGGTTTATTGGTAGGAGCCAACATGAATAGGATCGCTAATTGGAGGCTGGTGGTTGAGGTTTTCGAGAAGCGTCTTTCGATGTGGAAGTCCGCCTTGTTGTCTATGGGTGGGAGGGTGACGCTTGTTCGGTCGGTTCTTGAAAGTCTTCCGTGCTATTATTTTTTGTTGTATAGGGCTCCAGTCAAGGTGATAGAGGAGTTGGAGAGTTTAATAAAGAAATTTCTTTCGGGCAGCTCGAGCGGGGTTAACAAAACCCATTGGGTCGCTTGGGAGAGGGTGGCCTCACCTAAAAAGCTCGGGGGGTTGGGTATCTCGAGGCTTTCGGACATAAACATGGCGTTACTTTGTAAATGGGGATGGCGGTATAAATCTGAAAAAGAGAACTTGTGGGTTAAGGTTATAAACGCCTTGCATTCGGGAGGGTCAGAGTGGGTTTTCTTGCCTATTAAGAAGTCCAATAGAGGTGTTTGGTCGATCATTACTTCGGTTCTGAACAAGAATATGCCCGGGGTCCCTATGATCAGAAATTTGTTTAAAGGTATAGTGGGTAACGGCGAGGATATATGTAACACCTCGTAAAATCATACCCAATAAAATAAAGACACGTGTCATGCAAGGTAAACGTGTCAGGAACCCGGATCGAGTTAAAGGATGTATGGTAGGATTTAAAAGGTCGACATGTTAATTATCACCTCTGAGCGACCAAATAATAATAAATCCCAAGACCTTAAATCGTTATGATAAACATTTGATATATTTTACCGGTTATTCCTAAAATAAATAAATTAAGTTAATAAAGAATTGGGTTTTTAAAATGATATTACGACAAGAGAATTCAAATTTACAAATGCATGGCAAGACCTTCCCACAAGAATCCGAGGCGACTGTAAGTCCCGTGAAACGGATCTTTGAATGATATCAAACAACACCAAGTTTGTGCGGAATCCAAACTTGATGTGATTCAAGAAATTAAATGAAAATCAACAAGAAATATGAACAACGAAGAACAAACTGGAATCACTTTCAACACTTGCACACGATTCTATTACTTGAAAAGCAAAACCGTCTAGTACAAGTGCTCACAACCAAATCGCCTCTCTCTCTAGCTCTCTAGAAGTTGTAACAATGAAGTTCCAACCCTAAAACAAGTTAGAAACTTGTTTATATACCTACTAAAGCCCACTTCCCTACATGGGCTCCCCTTGGGCCTGCTTGGCCCACATGGCCTAAAGCTTAGCCCAAATGACCTATAAAGGTCCACAACCTAATATAATCTAACCCGGTAAGGCCCAGCTCGCAACCATAGCTCGTTCTGTTAATTTGATGCGTCAGTCTCACACTTTAGGGCCTAACAATCTCCCCCTAGACTGATGCCATCAAATTGTCTTCATAGCATGAATTCAGCAACGTCTTCAACGAAGTCTATGGTCGTCGCTATGCTGCAGATGTTGTGGAAGTTCTTGACTTCTGAACTCTCAGCACTGGCTATCTTTCTTCAGCTTTTGTGGTTAGCTTCATATCAGGATCACGATCAGCATTTGCTTGAAAATCTCGTCAAAAAAAATGTGAGAGGAGGATTCTCAGCAGCTCTTTTCTTCTTCAATCTTTGTCTTTCAAGCAGGTTCACGGTACTTCTTCAAATGTACTATCACTGTCAGACGACGTTTCGTATCCGGTTCTTCTGACTCAGGTACATCTTGTTGTAGTGATGCTTCAGGCTTCTTCAGCAACTAACAGCATCTCAGTCTTCATCAACCCCCCTGTTCTTGATTGAAATCAAGTTCTGCACATGCTCACAAACTCATAAGCAAACATTTCTTATGCAACAGGGAGAGTACCGTATGAACACTAGGTACATCCGAGTACTTGCACTCGAATTTCACAATTTAAACTCTTTCAACTTTTATGATCAGTCAAATATTCAAGAACGGTTAGATTTTTAAGTTTAAGAAAACAAAGAAACACACTATTTTTGGATTTTTTTATTTTATAGAAAAACAAGACACTATTTTTGTGTTTTTGAATTTTTCAATTTTTTTTTTTAATTTTAAGAATTAAAACAAATAAAAACTCAAAATATAAACAACTACCATAATATACAATTACAATTGCAATGGGATCAAAATTCGTTCTCAGGCAGACTAAGGAACACTTTTCAGTACGAGCCTAATCAAACTGGTCTATGCGATTGCCAATATGTTTGTCCACTTAAACTTTAACGCTCAACTTTCAATTTTTCAACTTCGTGATATGCTTTAGGTAATATTATACTATTATACCCGTGTGTCCCATTCCAAGGCATACCCCCGCGATCAAGGTAAGCACAACGATTCATCGTAGCAGGTGAGTATATGGATGTCATCCTTTAAGATATCCTGACTGTGTCTAGGTCTGCATATAATCTGTTTTATCATGTTTTGATTTCTTAACAATGAACACCCAAATAAATACTAATCAAATCCCGGAAATATAAACAGCACACTCTATCATGCAAGTATCTTCCCTACCACATATTTCACAAGTCTAATCCAGATTTCTGAAATCTTAACTGGGAGTAGGTTGAGAAAAGAACAGAATAGATCTTAAGCAAAGATGGTATAATATACAAATCAAATGAGTTTTTCTCAATTTGATATAGGTTTCTTGGGTTTCTTTTGGGCACAAGAGGGCCTCTTTCGGGTGTATTAGATCTATAGCGCGACAATGTGACAACCCGCACTAAACCAGGTATCTGTACAACTTAATTAATGATTAATTACTACTTGATTACTGTGCTTGTTTGAACTAGCTGATAAACTGCTACCTGCATACTGATACATGCACTTACTTGCATCATACTTTACTTGCCGTCACACTATATTCTGCTATTAGCACCTTCGTGACAAACTTGATGCACTAAAAGCACAGTAGCACTAAACGGATACACGGCGAACATGCTGATATGACCAGCATCAGGCAGACACTGCCTCTAAGGCCTGTTAAGAGCCTCAAATATTTTGGCTACACTGGTAGTGAGTGTAGGGATATAAGGGTTGTGTTACCGCGTCTCTAGGAATAAGATACACTGATTCGGATGTGCCTAAAACATACTTTAAGTACAAAACACAGCACTTTAATAATTTAACCAGCTTCTAGCTGACTAGTAAAGTGCCAAAATATGGGAAAAATATCACTAGACACTTTCTACAGTGTCGGGAAAACAAATTGTGTCACTAAAAATGTTAATAACGACACTTTAAAGCTTTTGTAACGCTTTAACGGATTACTATCCAACCGGACACCCGGACTTTACCCGGAACATGAAAATATTACTATTTTCACTATTTATATTCTTCGGAGCCAGTTAGGGTCTCTGATTACCCTAACACCCGTCATAACATGTAACATACAACTAACGGAGTTTAACGCTTAACTTAACTTGGTTTACCATAACTAAACTCCTAATTACTAGTTAAGATTGAACCAACCCCCCACCCCCCATCATAACCGTCCCCTAACTAAGGGGGACACACTAGTACAATGGTGATTATCTTAATCTTAGATGATTAATATCTAGGGGACACTTTACCCATTGGTTAATGGCACATGATCTTGTCTATAAAATCTAGTAGTTACTTAACATAATCACCATCACAAATCACCACAAAATTACTCTCTCCCTTGCTCTCCTATTCTCGGCCGAACACCCCACCACCCACCACCATACCTTCGGCTCTTGATCACTACATTCCATCATCATACACACTTCACAAGTCGCATATTAGGAGCCTCGGAGCAAGCGGAACACGAAGGACCTCTACCGTTAGCTTTTATCCACGCATTTTTCATCAAAGATCTTCCCTAGCCCCGAGCTAGAGGTATAACATTTAAAACTTGTTTTTACACTCATCTAAAGTGGTTAAAAGGAATATTGTCGGTTAAATATCGTAAACATACATTTTGATGTGTTAAAGTCTACTAAAAACTATGAAAGTGGTGGTTAAAGGCATATAACTTGTGTAAAAGTTGTAGTATTTGAGATTTGTGTTTATCTAGACCCGATCTATGATGTGGTAGCTCGGATCTCCGTTTAACCCGACTTTGTAAGATCATGGATCTTCACATAAGCTCGTTTTTGGTAACCACAAGGGTTAAAGGGCGAAACTCTACCACACAAGATACATGAACTTGTGTAAAAATATTTTACTTGTGTAAAAGTGATTTAACATGTAAAATGGTGTTTAAAACTAGCGGATCTACGTATCCGCAAGTGGTATTTTTGAAGAACCACACATTTAAGAAACCATGTATTTTAAAGAAAGGATCTTACACTAATAAACATGATTTTATAAACCACAAGTGTGTAGACACTTGTGAAATGAAAAGATCCGACAAATAACTATTTTTGGGAAAAATGACTAGAAGTTGTAAAGACGGATTTCTCTAGTCACAAGGTTTTTACGAGATCAAAGTTACTTTATATAAAGATCTACATATATAAAGGGGATTTACACTATAGATTCGGAAAAACTGCAAGTTCATGCGATTATGCGATTTACATACTTGTCGACTAGTTTGATGTGTCGGAAATTGTTTGATTGAATAAAGAAGTTGTTGAATTGATTTGTTAAAAGAAAATGATACGCTTGAAAGCGTGGCCACCTCCAGTTACAGAGGAAACTCTGGCGAAATTTTCCTAAAAACCTAACACTTAGAAATATTTGCACAACAAGTGTTAGAATTATTTTTGACATATTTTCGAAATATAAATTTCGCCATAACTTTATTTACTAATATTGGAGGTGGGATTTTCACAAAATATTAACGTGATAAATATATATTTTCACACACTGTTTATGATTATTTTGTGAAATACATAAATATTATTTTTAGAGTAAAAATAATGTTTACGAATGATAACGACTCCAAAATAATACAAACGCGTTCACCATAAATATATAAGTTACATCGGTAATCATATTACCACTCGTATGTTAAAACGTAACTTACACAATTACGGAAATATTTATGAACGCGTACTTTAACAACGTATTTTGGATAAATACTTATACTTTGGAGTTGGAAATATATAAAGATTAAGTGAGACTTAATGATGAAATTTGTAAGCACATGTATTGAATCCCCCATCCTTGGGAAGGAGATTAACTACCGAGTAATTACAAAATGTAACACGAAATAGTTGTCTAACTATTTCCCGCGAACATAAACCATGAAGCTAAGGCACGGCCGCCCGTCTAATAGAATTAGCACTTGTAGGTCGTCGCACAGCTTTACGATTCGGAGACACTCGGTAGAGACGCGCATTCACTGTGAGTTCATGTCCCCCTTTTCTCTAACTGTTTTCAGTTTACTTAACCGCGGGGGTGAAATACATGTTACTATGATTTACGAGTACTTTACAACGGTATGTTTAACGTAAGGAGGTGTTATACGATCATGTGAGTGGATAGGAACAACATGGGGCCATTAGTCCTCATGGAGGGACCGAGGGACAGGAGCGGTAGATCTATCTGGGTGTAGCGAGCCCAGCCCCCGGCCAAACTAGAAACGGACCGTGGGGTGACTTTGTCCACATACTTTGCCGTGGTGAAATCTGCTAGGTTTGAGTCTCCCTATTTGCACTTCACATATGTCAGTGGCCTTGCAAACCATTGGTGATCACAAGTCCTCTTACACTGCTACATACCCCAACTATTTTTATACTCACAAGTGTTTTACATACTCACTTACACATGAACTCGCTCAACATTATTGTTGATTTTTCAACTCACATGTATTTCAGGAAATTAAACGGATCTGGCACGGTATGGAACGTTTTCCGCTGCACTTGTCATGAAGTCATCAGGGTTTAGGGGATGTGTCTCTTTCCTGGACAAGACACAGTCCTTAAACCGCGTTTATGCTATGTTATAAGTTGTAATGTCTACTGAACAAGGTTATGGTTGTATGTTAAAACAATGGTACTGTATGTTGTTTTCAAAACTTAATGGATGACTTGCATGGTTTTTAAATTCATATAGCTTGTTATGGTTAAGCTATGGTATTAAGAAGTCACACCAAAATTAACCACGCTTCCGCAAAGCCAGGGTGTGACAGCTTGGTATCAGAGCTCTGATCATAGCGAACTAGGATTCTTTCTTGAGTCTAGACTATGATCACTAGGGCTCTCACGAAAACATTTTACTGCATACCACTTAAGTCCAGATCCACAACTTTTTACAAACAAATGTTGAGCACATTTTATTCGTTATTCTAGGCTCAGTCTGGGAGGCTGAGGTTCGGTCTAGTGGGACTAGGAGTGTTGGCTAGTGGGACTAGGAGTGTTGTCTAGTGGGACTAGGAGTGTTGGCTAGTGGGACTAGGAGTGTTGGCTAGTGGGACTAGGAGTGTTGTCTAGTGGGACTAGGAGTATTGGCTAGTGGGACTAGGAGTGTTGGCTAGTGGGACTAGAAGTGTTGGTTTGAATGCTTGCTTGATGACTTATGTGACTATTTGATTATATGATTGACAATTTGTACATGTTTGTGTATATGTTACAGACACATGGATTCTACAGGCACTGGTGGTTCAGGCACCACAGGCCCTAGGCCTATCGTTTCAGACGACATTGAGTCATCGGAGCACGAGGTTTATACGTCCGACTTCACCAGCACAGACGAGGACGATTTTCAGCCCTTTGCACTACCTGACGGTGCTGGCGAGCTCGCAGATGGTCCTATCGCAGGGGATCTACCCTTGGCACTGATCCCTGCTCCTATACCGCTGGCTGCGTACCCAGCTTATGATTTACCCATCGACGATGAGGAGGATGATATCGATATGTTTGAGGAGGAGCCTTTGGAGGATGCTCAGGGCGAGGCCCTACCTGCTGTTGCTCCCTTACTGATCGCGGACGCTCCCGCCGCGGAGTCACCTGTTCACTCCCCAGTCGCGGACTCCTTTGAGTCTGTAGCTTCTGTACCCTCACATGTTCAGAGTGCACAGCACTTCTCTTATGGATCAGATCCTGATCAGGCATCTTCTGTTGCCCCTATCCCCAGTTTCGCTTTTGACCATGATGATGAGGGGGATTCCGATCCTATGTTTCCCCCAGGGTTCGACCCAGATCGTGACTTAGAGTTTGTTCCCATGGACCAGTTTATGGAGGATCCGGCAGACCCTGTTGACCTATTTGATCCTATTGACCCAGATTTTGAGATGACGTTTGATGACTTTGAGCCTGCCATTGCTCCTGAGCAGGCAGCCGCTCTTGATCCTTTACCAGAGCATGACCCTGCGCATGCTGATGTACCTTTTGAGCCCATTGCCGATGATCACCTCATGGATGTTCCTGTTGATCCCATTGATCCTTTACCCATTGTTGCTGTACCAGTTGACCCCCCTTTCGAGCACTTGGCACCCGTTCACCCTGTTGTAGCTCCTTTACTTGATCCTGTTTTACCAGAGCCCGAGCAGGCTCAGTTTGCAACACATATGGATCCACCGGATGAGTCCGCACAGCACGGTTGGATACCGGCTGACGAGGATGTCCCACCTTTTCCTCCACAGATTCCTGTTGCACCACATGTTGACTTTTCATTTCAGGTTCCTATGTTTATACCTCCAGCAGGGCCTGGAGAAGGTTCTTCAGCACACCCTGATGGGCATGTATCGATGCCCATGCCTTTCATGCCTCAGATTCCTTTTGTTCCACCCACTACAGCTCCTTTTGGTGTGGCACCCTTTGACCCCACACGTGAGCCACTGCTGTGGTCACCGTTTTCCCCCATGCCACCCACTGATCCATACCACCGGTCCTACGTGGGACACACCATTGAGGATGTTTTGATGTCATTTGTATACCAGCATGAGTCGCACGAGCAGCGACTACAGGAGTTGGAGAGAGCCCAGCTGCAGCCATGTCAGTGCCATGGCCGGGCACCCTCTCCGTTACAGCCTTTTCGACCTTTACCCCCTGACTATGCTGCTCGTCTTACTACTTTGGAGCAGCAGATTGCTTCCATTATTCGCACACAGCAGGCGATGGAGGCGGACTGGTTACAGTTGCGCCGTTTGTTTTATACCCATTTTCCCCCTCCTCCACCACCATCTGCTTAGAGCTCATCGGTGCCACTTGGGTAGGCGAAGTGAGAAGGCGGCGATTGCTTTTTGACTGCACAGCATTTTGGGGAGACTACGTTATGACTTGACCTTTGTTATGTACTTGATGTTGTATTGATACTGATGTAGCTTTTGACAGGGGTTATGTAGCCCCTAGTGATTGATGATTGTATGTATACACTTACGATGTGGTCTCATTTATATGGCAATCGCAGTTTTCTCACCATATTTGGATTCGCTTGATTACTTGTTTATACTTTATGACATGGGATGTTGTGTGATTGATATTTGTGATGTGTGATAACATGAGATGTTATGTGATTATACTATTACTACCGTTATATACGTACACTATATTACGAACTGATTTACGTATTATAACAACGGAGCCTTACTATGGCCTAACCAACTTAAACCATCTTTTAGAAGATGCCGCCGAGACGCGAACCAAACATGCCAACTAATGAGGCAGAACTCCAGCAGATTATTGTTGCTGCCATAGCACAGTACGCAGCATCTCAGCCAGGAGCAAGCGGAAGTGTTAACCAAGGCAATAACAATCCACCTCACGGTAATACCACGCCATTCGAACCTACCATGAACTAGTTGGAGATTTTAGCGGTGATGCTAATGCCAAACACATGTTTTAACATACGTGCAGGATGCACCTACAAGCAGTTCTTAGACTGCAAACCAGTTAACTTCGATGGCACAGGAGGTGCAGTTGCCTTTACCCGCTGGGCTGAGAAAACCGATTCTGTCTTACGCATGAGCAAGTGTGCAGAGGATCAGCAAGTCACATACATTTCAGGGCTGTTTCTAGATGGAGCCCTATCCTGGTGGAACCTACAAGTGCAAACACTAGGCGAAGCTGCCGCCTACGCCCTGACTTGGGCCGAATTGAAAGAACTGATGCGCAAAAAGTACTGTTCACGCGCAGAAATTCAAAGGTTGGAGACTGAATTTTGGCACTTAAAGATGGATGGACCAAAGATTGCAGAATACGTCCAGAGGTTTCACGACTTATCTCAAGTGGTTCCTTACATGGTTACGCCAGAATACAAACGAATCGAGCGCTTCATTTGGGGTTTGGCTCCCCAAATAATAAGCATGGTAACCTCCTCCAAACCAGCGACTATCACTGAAGCCATCGATTTGAGCGTGGCTCTCACCGAGGAGGCGATTCGTCTAAACAAGTTTGATGAAGTCAAGGCAAAGAAGACAGAGACTCACGTTGAGTCCTCCGGAGATAACAAAAGGAAGTTTTCAAACTTCAAACAAGGCGTCAGTATGGCAGTAAAGAAAGGAAAATCAGCTGGCAGTACCAAGAGAGGAAAAGGGTACCAGGGCACCCAGCCCAGATGCAACAACTGCCAACGCCACCATACTGGCCTTTGTAACGTAAGAGTTTGTGAATCTTGTGGAAAACCGGGCCACTCAAAGGAATCATGTTGGGCTAGTGCAGGCCGGGGAGGCCAGGGAGGATATATGAATAAAAACGATAATCGTGGTGGTTTGGGAAATCGCCCACAAGGGAATAATCGAGGCTACAATGCAAATCAAGCCGGAACTGCCAATCAAAACAACCCGCCAGTTGGGGATGGTGCGGGAAGTGGAAAAAGATTAGGATGTTTTCATTGCGGTGACGTTGGGCACTTCAAGAAGGATTGCCCGGGATTGAACCAAGCCCGTGGAAGGGTGTTTCAGATTGGTGCACGAGAAGCACGCCAGGATCCCAACGTTGTCACTGGTACGTTCCCTGTAAATCAACGCTATGCATCTGTTCTGTTTGATACTGGTGCCGACTATAGCTTCGTATCACTAGAATTTAAGAATATACTTGGGCTAGCCGCTAATAAGTTAGACATTCCCTACGCAATCGAATTGGCTAATGGAAAGTTGGTAGAAGCCAATGATGTTATCAGAGGCTGTGTGATAGAATTGGGAGAACGCGAGTTTACTTTGGATCTACTACCAGTCCAATTGGGAAGTTTCGACGTAGTAGTAGGAATGGATTGGTTATCGGGCAATAAAGCTGAGATAGTTTGCCACGAAAAGGTTGTTCGTATTCCAACCGAGGAGGGTGAGACCATTGTTGTTCATGGAGAGAAGCGTGAGACGCCGTTGCGGATTATCAGCTGTTTGAAAGCAAGGGAGTGTTTGCAGAAGGGATGTGTTGCTTTTCTGGCGCACATCGTGGACAAGAAGGCTGCCGAGCCAAGGATCGAAGACATCCCTGTCGTAAGGGAGTATCCAGAAGTCTTCCCAGAAGACTTACCCGGACTGCCACCTCAGAGGCAAGTGGAGTTTCACATTGACTTAGTTCCAGGCGCCGCGCCTGTGGCTAAGGCACCGTACAGACTTGCTCCGTCTGAGATGCAGGAATTGTCGACACAACTTCAAGAGTTGTTAGACAAGGGTTTTATCCGACCAAGCTTCTCGCCTTGGGGAGCTCCGGTCTTGTTTGTCAAGAAGAAGGACGGAAGTTTCCGCATGTGTATTGACTACAGAGAATTGAACAAGCTGACGATCAAGAACCGGTATCCTCTGCCAAGAATCGACGATCTGTTCGATCAACTTCAAGGGTCAAGCTGTTACTCTAAGATCGATCTTCGATCTGGATACCATCAATTAAGGATACAGGAGGAAAGTATCCCGAAAACAACCTTCCGAACTCGCTATGGACACTACGAGTTCCTCGTTATGCCATTTGGTTTGACAAACGCGCCTGCGGTATTCATGGATCTAATGAATAGGGTTTGCAAGCCATACCTGGACAAGTTCGTGATTGTATTCATCGACGACATCTTGATTTACTCAAAGACGAAGGCTGAACACGAGCAGCATCTTGGAACCATACTGGAGCTGCTAGAGAAGGAACAGCTGTACGCCAAATTCTCCAAGTGCGAGTTTTGGCTACGCGAAGTCTAGTTTCTCGGACATGTGGTTAATGGGGATGGAATTCATGTTGATCCCACAAAGATCGAGGCAATCAAGAATTGGGAAACGCCTACAACGCCAACCGAGATTCGACAATTCTTGGGTTTGGCTGGCTACTATCGAAGGTTCATCGAGGATTTCTCGAAAATCGCTCAACCTTTGACGCTCCTCACGCAGAAGGACAAGACGTTTGATTGGGGAATCAAACAGGATGAAGCATTTCAGATATTGAAGGATAAGCTATGTAACGCGCCAATCTTAGCTCTACCAGAAGGCACTGATGACTTTGTGGTATACTGCGACGCATCGCGTCAAGGATTGGGTTGTGTGTTGATGCAACGCCAAAAGGTCATTGCTTACGCATCACGCCAACTGAAAGTGCACGAAAAGAATTATACCACACACGATTTAGAGCTTGGCGCAGTGGTTTTTGCTTTAAAGATCTGGAGACACTACCTGTATGGTACGAAGTGCACAATCTTCACAGATCACAAAAGCCTACAGCACATATTCAACCAGAAGGAGTTGAATATGAGGCAAAGACGATGGGTTGAATTATTGAACGACTACGACTGCGAGATAAAGTATCACCCAGGGAAGGCGAATGTAGTCGCCGATGCCCTAAGTCGTAAAGAAAGAATCAAGCCCATAAGGGTTAGAGCTTTGGAAATGATTATACGAACCGATCTTTCCTTGCGCATTCGTGCTGCACAAAAGGAAGCTCTCAAGGAGGGAAACCTTGAGGAAGAATATCTCCGTGGAATGGAGAAGCTTTTGGTACCGAACGAGGAAGGAACGTTATGTTTTGAGAAAAGGATTTGGGTTCCTCTGTTTGGTGGATTAAGGGAAGTTATTTTCAACGAAGCGCACAAGTCACGGTACTCTATCCACCCTGGATCGGATAAGATGTATCAAGATCTCAAGGATTACTATTGGTGGCCTAGGATGAAAGGCGACGTTGCTGTCTACGTGAGCAAATGTTTAACTTGCGCGAAGGTTAAGGCAGAATACCAGAAGCCCTCGGGGCTGTTGCAACAACCTGAGATTCCCAAGTGGAAATGGGAACAAATCTCAATGGATTTTGTTACGAAATTGCCAAGAACGCCAAGAGGCCATGATATGATTTGGGTGATAGTTGACCGCCTAACAAAATCCGCACACTTTCTGCCAATCAAAGAGAAAGATAGCACGAGCAAACTTGCGGAAATTTACATGAGAGAGATCGTAGCACGTCATGGAGTACCTCTCTCGATCATCTCTGATAGAGACGGAAGGTTTGTGTCAAGGATATGGCAATCTTTCCAAGAATCTTTTGGCTCACAATTGAATCTGAGCACTGCGTTCCATCCGCAAACTGACGGCCAGAGCGAGCGAACGATACAGACTTTGGAAGACATGCTGAGAGCATGTGCTATGGATTTGGGCGGTAGCTGGGATAAACACTTACCTTTGGTCGAATTTTCATACAACAACAGCTACCACACCAGTATTGGTGTCGCGCCATTTGAGGCCCTATACGGACGCAAGTGCCGATCACCACTATGTTGGTCTGACGCGGGTGATAGGCAGCTTGCTGGTCCCGAGATCGTCCAAGAGACGACATACAAGATCGCGCAAATTCTTAAACGCATCGAAGCCGCTCGCCACAGACAAAAGGCCTATGCGGATCCAAACCGAAAACATGTGGATTTTCAAGTTGGAGAAATGGTTTTACTGAAGGTATCACCCTGGAAAGGGGTGGCGCGCTTTGGAAAGCGTGGAAAGTTAAATCCACGCTACATTGGTCCCTTTAGAATTCTAGAAAGAATTGGGACGGTAGCATACAAGTTGGACCTACCCGCTGAACTAAATGGCGTTCACGATACATTTCATGTATCCAATCTAAAGAAAAGTCCAACTCAAGTTGACGTTGCCATTCCCATCGACGAGATTCATATTGACGACACGCTCCACTTCGTTGAAGAACCTGTTGAGGTCACGGATTGGAAAGTTAACAAGACCCGCCGGAGCAGTGTCAAACTCGTCAAAGTACATTGGAATGCCAGACATGGTCCTGAATACACCTGGGAGCGTGAGGACCGGATGAAAGAGAAATACCCCCACTTATTTCCTAAGAACTCTGCATCTACAAGCAGAACTTAAATTTCGGGACGAAATTTATTTAACGGGGGGAGAATGTGACAACCCGCACTAAACCAGGTATCCGTACAACTTAATTAATGATTAATTACTACTTGATTACTGTGCTTGTTTGAACTAGCTGATAAACTGCTACCTGCATACTGATACATGCACTTACTTGCATCATACTTTACTTGCCGTCACACTATATTCTGCTATTAGCACCTTCGTGACAAACTTGATGCACTAAAAGCACAGTAGCACTAAACGGATACACGGCGAACATGCTGATATGACCAGCATCAGGCAGACACTGCCTCTAAGGCCTGTTAAGAGCCTCAAATATTTTGGCTACACTGGTAGTGAGTGTAGGGATATAAGGGTTGTGTTACCGCGTCTCTAGGAATAAGATACACTGATTCGGATGTGCCTAAAACATACTTTAAGTACAAAACACAGCACTTTAATAATTTAACCAGCTTCTAGCTGACTAGTAAAGTGCCAAAATATGGGAAAAATATCACTAGACACTTTCTACAGTGTCGGGAAAACAAATTGTGTCACTAAAAATGTTAATAACGACACTTTAAAGCTTTTGTAACGCTTTAACGGATTACTATCCAACCGGACACCCGGACTTTACCCGGAACATGAAAATATTACTATTTTCACTATTTATATTCTTCGGAGCCAGTTAGGGTCTCTGATTACCCTAACACCCGTCATAACATGTAACATACAACTAACGGAGTTTAACGCTTAACTTAACTTGGTTTACCATAACTAAACTCCTAATTACTAGTTAAGATTGAACCAACCCCCCACCCCCCATCATAACCGTCCCCTAACTAAGGGGGACACACTAGTACAATGGTGATTATCTTAATCTTAGATGATTAATATCTAGGGGACACTTTACCCATTGGTTAATGGCACATGATCTTGTCTATAAAATCTAGTAGTTACTTAACATAATCACCATCACAAATCACCACAAAATTACTCTCTCCCTTGCTCTCCTATTCTCGGCCGAACACCCCACCACCCACCACCATACCTTCGGCTCTTGATCACTACATTCCATCATCATACACACTTCACAAGTCGCATATTAGGAGCCTCGGAGCAAGCGGAACACGAAGGACCTCTACCGTTAGCTTTTATCCACGCATTTTTCATCAAAGATCTTCCCTAGCCCCGAGCTAGAGGTATAACATTTAAAACTTGTTTTTACACTCATCTAAAGTGGTTAAAAGGAATATTGTCGGTTAAATATCGTAAACATACATTTTGATGTGTTAAAGTCTACTAAAAACTATGAAAGTGGTGGTTAAAGGCATATAACTTGTGTAAAAGTTGTAGTATTTGAGATTTGTGTTTATCTAGACCCGATCTATGATGTGGTAGCTCGGATCTCCGTTTAACCCGACTTTGTAAGATCATGGATCTTCACATAAGCTCGTTTTTGGTAACCACAAGGGTTAAAGGGCGAAACTCTACCACACAAGATACATGAACTTGTGTAAAAATATTTTACTTGTGTAAAAGTGATTTAACATGTAAAATGGTGTTTAAAACTAGCGGATCTACGTATCCGCAAGTGGTATTTTTGAAGAACCACACATTTAAGAAACCATGTATTTTAAAGAAAGGATCTTACACTAATAAACATGATTTTATAAACCACAAGTGTGTAGACACTTGTGAAATGAAAAGATCCGACAAATAACTATTTTTGGGAAAAATGACTAGAAGTTGTAAAGACGGATTTCTCTAGTCACAAGGTTTTTACGAGATCAAAGTTACTTTATATAAAGATCTACATATATAAAGGGGATTTACACTATAGATTCGGAAAAACTGCAAGTTCATGCGATTATGCGATTTACATACTTGTCGACTAGTTTGATGTGTCGGAAATTGTTTGATTGAATAAAGAAGTTGTTGAATTGATTTGTTAAAAGAAAATGATACGCTTGAAAGCGTGGCCACCTCCAGTTACAGAGGAAACTCTGGCGAAATTTTCCTAAAAACCTAACACTTAGAAATATTTGCACAACAAGTGTTAGAATTATTTTTGACATATTTTCGAAATATAAATTTCGCCATAACTTTATTTACTAATATTGGAGGTGGGATTTTCACAAAATATTAACGTGATAAATATATATTTTCACACACTGTTTATGATTATTTTGTGAAATACATAAATATTATTTTTAGAGTAAAAATAATGTTTACGAATGATAACGACTCCAAAATAATACAAACGCGTTCACCATAAATATATAAGTTACATCGGTAATCATATTACCACTCGTATGTTAAAACGTAACTTACACAATTACGGAAATATTTATGAACGCGTACTTTAACAACGTATTTTGGATAAATACTTATACTTTGGAGTTGGAAATATATAAAGATTAAGTGAGACTTAATGATGAAATTTGTAAGCACATGTATTGAATCCCCCATCCTTGGGAAGGAGATTAACTACCGAGTAATTACAAAATGTAACACGAAATAGTTGTCTAACTATTTCCCGCGAACATAAACCATGAAGCTAAGGCACGGCCGTCCGTCTAATAGAATTAGCACTTGTAGGTCGTCGCACAGCTTTACGATTCGGAGACACTCGGTAGAGACGCGCATTCACTGTGAGTTCATGTCCCCCTTTTCTCTAACTGTTTTCAGTTTACTTAACCGCGGGGGTGAAATACATGTTACTATGATTTACGAGTACTTTGCAACGGTATGTTTAACGTAAGGAGGTGTTATACGATCATGTGAGTGGATAGGAACAACATGGGGCCATTAGTCCTCATGGAGGGACCGAGGGACAGGAGCGGTAGATCTATCTGGGTGTAGCGAGCCCAGCCCCCGGCCAAACTAGAAACGGACCGTGGGGTGACTTTGTCCACATACTTTGCCGTGGTGAAATCTGCTAGGTTTGAGTCTCCCTATTTGCACTTCACATATGTCAGTGGCCTTGCAAACCATTGGTGATCACAAGTCCTCTTACACTGCTACATACCCCAACTATTTTTATACTCACAAGTGTTTTACATACTCACTTACACATGAACTCGCTCAACATTATTGTTGATTTTTCAACTCACATGTATTTCAGGAAATTAAACGGATCTGGCACGGTATGGAACGTTTTCCGCTGCACTTGTCATGAAGTCATCAGGGTTTAGGGGATGTGTCTATTTCCTGGACAAGACACAGTCCTTAAACCACGTTTATGCTATGTTATAAGTTGTAATGTCTACTGAACAAGGTTATGGTTGTATGTTAAAACAATGGTACTGTATGTTGTTTTCAAAACTTAATGGATGACTTGCATGGTTTTTAAATTCATATAGCTTGTTATGGTTAAGCTATGGTATTAAGAAGTCACACCAAAATTAACCACGCTTCCGCAAAGCCAGGGTGTGACAGACAACGTACAGCTAGGTCAGCATGTATCTGGATGCAGCAGAAGCTGTCGTTGCCTAGCACCTCCAGGTCAGCATATATCTGGATGCAGCAGATGAGGTACACGACTTTTTCAGAGAAGATTTCAGAATCAGATCAAAATTGTGTGTATCGGGACAACATACAGATATTCAAATAGAAATGAGCTAATTCCAAGTGACTTTCTTTCCTGGGGTCATGTGCAATTTTAGTTCTGAACAGAAGGACAACCAAGATATCCCCGGATGATTCAACAATATAAAGACCCGAAACCTCAGATGTTGGCTATCTATCAACGCAAGATTTAAGACCATAAAATCATACGCCGTTGGTATGTTACCCACATGGTACATAGTTCGTTATGTTTATATCACTTAGTATCTTTTATCCTTTTGAGCGTCAAGCCTATCGACATATCGCAGTAGATCCTAGTCTTTTCAGCTATGGCACCTTACATGTGTTAGTCAAACCCTTTAACACGAACATTTATTTCACTTCCCATATCATGCAATCTTTCTTTTTCGCTTTTTCATTTTCTAATGTTTTTGTATTTTTCTCATTTTCTCCCCCTAAAACAATGCATATATATACAGCAAACTCTTTTTGTGTTTTTCTTTTTCTGAGTTTTCTCCCCCTTAAACTCTATATCTATCTATATGTTCCTCTCCCCCCCTAAATTTGTGCATAAATCTTGTATTTTTGCGCAAATTTACCATTTACTAGAGAAAGGACACTACATATACAAAGTAATGAACTAAGAAAGAAAAAAAAATATTTTTGCTTAACCGTTCTGTCATCAGATTGAAGACTAATCAATATGCAAATCAAAGTACTGAATTTAAACGGTACCTTTTGCTGATCATTTCTTATTTCTCCAATCTCCTCCAAAGGAAACATATCATCTGTAAAAAAAATTGAACTTTTTGCAACAGTGAAATGTTACCCGTTTTGATCTCTGGAACAACCGCTATCAACATTCCAGAGATTGTCAACAGCTCCTCCTTGGTTGTTCCTGAAAGGTAAGGAGATTAGTAAGACATGGGTACCCAGGCCATCGTGGTCCTGGGATTTCCTGAAGCATCAAAATAAGACACTTCCTTTAGACACAAGTCCCCTTTAATTTCAAGGATTGGAGACGTTGCTGCTTTAGATTTGGGTTTCCAAATCTGTTTCGGTTTAACAAACGTGTTTGTTGCCTTCGGTTGAGCAACTTTAGCTGATTCAGGCTTGTTAGTTTTAGAAAAACGTTTTTGTTCTTGAACAGCCTTGCGTTTGTTTTTAGCCGCGTTCCAATCCCCATCAGAAGGTTTAACCTTGGGATTCACATTCTTCATTGCCTTAGGTGATGATACCTTCATCGGCTTGGAATGGTAGTTACCCTTTGGTGTAACCCTCTGATTTTGCATATAATATGGTACGTAGGGACGATGTGTGCAGTTCCGAGCAATGTGACCAGCAATGCCGCAATTGAAGCATGTTTGTCTCTTAACGTAGAAGGCATTCTGATCAGCTTGTGTAGCTCTTGCAGGTCCTGAAGGATGAACTGGTCCTTTCTGTGCTTGTTTTTGTTGCACATTTATGACAAACGAGGATGAATTTGGATGTCTGTACTTGTCGTTTGCTGGGGCCTTCTGTGGTGGAGATTTCTTTTGATTCTTCTTGTTTTGTTTAGACTGCAAGTCTTGTTCAGAAATCTCACCAGTCTTTCCGAAAGCTTTGTTAGCACAGTCAAATGCATATTTCTCACATTTGCCATTAATGACTGGCTTAACAAAAGCATTTTTCACGTCACGGGTCTTTTGAGAACTATTGCTGCCCGTTGAGGACTGTGGAGAGCCTGATCGTCTGTGATGTTTAGACTTCTTATTTCCGCGTCCTTTACCTGCTCGCTTCGGCTCTTGTTGCTTGATCTGAACCTTTTCATCACTAACAGAAGGCTCAGATTGTTCAGCTTGCGTACTTGGAGCCTTGTTCACGTCAGTTTTCACTTCATCAGCTTTGGTAGGATCTGAGACTTCTGGTTTATCAGATGAAACACCAGAAACTTCAGCAAAAACTTCAGCTGAAACATTAGACAAATTTTCAGCACAAGACGGTTCTGCACATGACGCCTTTGAGCTGAATCCACTTGAATCAACTGATTCCAATTTCTCAGAATCAGCTACTTCCGATGATTCACATTTGGAATCAGATGGTTCAGCTGGCTCATTTGTTTCTTTTGCCGATTCAGTATCTGTTACGCAAGAATCAAGGTTTTCGCCCAAATCATCAGGCCTGAAATTAATCATAGAGCGAAAAACCTTAAAAAAATCAAACGTCGAAATAGAGTCTGGATTAGGTTCATTTATTAAATTTTCAGAAGAATCAGACTCTGATGCTTGTTCATCCCCAACTACATTTTCAACCATTACTTCAACTACTTCATCTGCACATGTAGACGAAGCATTAGGATCAATTGTACCCTTAGCAAGAAAAATTATTGGAGGAGTCGCTCGTTTATCAACAGGTCTGCTATTGATTGATGACTTATCAGTTTTAGGACCATAAGTCATTTTGCTTTCATTCATCATCTCCTCCTCAGTCATAGGTAAGTAAGTATAATTGTCATTATAAGGAGGAGGAGCCTGATTAAAACCCAATCCCAACCCTTTCCTTTTCTGGTATGCTAGCTGTTGATTGCACAGGTTTTCGACTAATTTGCTGGAAGAATCAATTTTTTTAATATTTAGCTCATTTATTTGATATCTATCTCTGATATCCTCCAGTTCTTTAGTCACATTGCATAGTTTTTCTTTAACCATGAAGAGTTGGGCTGTTGTTACACTAACATCATCCTTGAGTTGGATGATGTCTTTTCGCTGAGCTTCGATTTTCTCCTTAAAAAGTTTTTCATTATTAGCCAAAGTGAAATTCTTTCTTTTAATGTCATTATAATCTTCGATTAGCTCAGCGTTGTGTAAATGATATGCCTCAACCCTTTCTCTACATTCAGGAGTGCAAAAAACAGAAAGTATCTCTTCTTTGGTAATTTCTTGAGCCACTGGTTTGTGAAACATGAATGCCATAATTTCAGCGGGTGGCTGTTACTTTTGTTCTTCTCCTTAAAACACAAACCAAACGAGAACCTGTGTACTCGCTAACTCAAACCTTTGCACGCGAATGAACCCGTTTTCTGAACCGCGCCTCAAAACTGTCAAAAGTTATCACAACCAAACAAACCTTTTTTTTTAATTATAAAATAAACATATTATTATTAATATATTAATATATTATGATTAATGATTATGCAATGATGACCTATTGATTAATAATTATTGCAATTATTATATTATTATTATTAATAAAATCAGTTCAATGAAACAACTGTTCTTTCTTCTTCTTTGTAACTCAATCCCCGAAACCCTAATCAAATTTCAGGCTCCACCTGTCACACCCCAACCGATGGCGGAATCATCGGGGCGCGGCACTAGGCGAATCAGATTGCTCAAGAGAATCCATAACAACTATATTGCGATAATATTTAATACATTCGTTATCCCATACTAACAAACAATACAATCACATAAGTTATCATAGATTTCTTGTCCTCTCGAACAATACAAATCCGACAACCTAGATTTTAGTTGAGTTTCTAGACTTCCTAGCTTGATTTGATATAGTCTGCGATCTAACCTGCAACATACGTAAAAAGGTTTGTCAATACAAAAGTATTGGCGAGTATACAGGTTTGAATAGCATAGCATAATAGATAAAAGTGTAGCGAATTTCCATATGCATAAACGTAATACACGACATATATACTCACAAAACTGATACTACCAACTAAGTCCTCGATGCTCGAATGTACGATGGCATAACTAGACCCCGTCGGGCGCAATAGTACTATACTAGTCTTGGTGGGACGTCGCGAGTATAAGCCCTAGCACATATGCAACTAGCATTACGTATATCTATGCATAACAGTTATTCGCAAGTGATAATTCGATTGGTTGAATATTTCGCTTGATAAGTTTGATTTGATAGAAACGTATGTTACACCCAAAATTCGATTAAAAAGGGGGTCAAGTATACTCACAGTGCGTATTTAGCGAGATTACAACTTGATTGAGTTGGTTACGAGTTATCTGTAATGATCCTTGAAGCAATAGAGTAAACGATGTACGGTTAAGCAAGATTTACTTGAAAAGTTATTCGTTTGATTGAGTTGGGCCTCATCCGTACGGATGGCAAGTCATCCGTCCGGATGGCATGTTATCCGTGCGGATAACAGTGATCCGTGCGGACAGACTTGCTTGTGCGTGCGGATTGGTGTGCGCGCGGATGACATATCATCCGTGCGGATGACTTGTGCGTGCGGGTGACATGTCATCCGTGCGGGTGACATGTGCGTGCGGACTGACATGTCATCCGTGCGGACTGACATGTCATCCGTACGGGCTTGTGTCATCCGTGCGGGTTGACATGTCGTCCGTGCGGACTGACATGCTGTCTGTGCGGACGGGCACGTCTGTTTCGCACTCTGAGCACTGTTTCGAGTGTTTATCGGAAGGAAAATACGTTCGTTTTTACTAGGGTAGTGTGATTTCGCACTAACACTTGAAGTTCCGTCAATTCCGACTCATTCTAACGGCCGGGAATCACCCCGTTCCATCAGATCTGGCCGTTCATGGTGGTTCTTCATGGTTAACTCGAAATCGCACAGATTTAGGTGTGATTTGTCATTAAAACTTGTGGAAATCACCTGGTTCTGAGTCGTTTATAGTGAAATGAGACCCCAACTTGAAGTTCATAAGAACTCTTGGTGACATCACCTCACAACGCCTCAAATCCGTAGATTTCACGGTTAGAATTAGAGTTTTGAAAGATAGAATGATGTAGATTCGAGTGTAGATTGTAGAAGTACAAGTTTTATGTTGAAATCTTACCGGAACCGCGAGGAAATCGAGAGAAAAGGGTCTTGGTGCGCGTGTGGTTGAACAGGAGCTGTCACATCACTTGAATAGTGGTGTGACAGGCTATTTATAGGCGAAAGAGGAGAAGAAGAGAGATCAGGCCCGGATAGCCCATCCGTGCGGATGGCCCATGCGTGCGGATGGCCATCCGTGCGCATGTCCATCCGTCCGGATGGTCCATCCGTCCGGATAGACATCCTGACGCTTGGAATTTTCCCGATTTTGATCGTTTTGATAGTTTTCGAAGTGCGTTCCTTTCGTAATTAATTTATATTATTATTATATTGTTATTATTATATTATAATATATATATATCACTAGAGGTCGTATTTACGTATCCATAATCCAAAGTTTCGATAATTAACGATCGGTTTCCGATTCGAGTATGCGATTAATATCGACGTTGCACGGCCATCAATGAGGGTAGGGTTGGTCCTTTCTTGATGTCATCGTGAACGTTATTTCGTGTAGTGCCACAAAGACTGACGGGGTACCGTTTACTCGTATTGTCATCATCGTCATGACGACTGGAGCTACAGCACTCACCCGAGAGTCCTTGTTAGCGTTGTTTGTTTACGTTCGACACATCACAGCCACTGAGGAGGGTAGAATAGGTCCTCACTCAGTGCCTCCGTGAGTGTTAGTGTGAAAGTAGTGTAGTATAATGATATTGTAGCTTGAAAATATGCGATTATCCTTCGAATAGCGATATATACGATATAGTTACATTATGATCCGGATCTCTGGTGCTAGGCGTAACGAGTATAACGAGTAGTAACAACGCGCAAAAGTGCGGGTTGTTACAGTCTCCCCAACTTTAGGAAATTTCGTCCCGAAATTAATCCAATAGGTAGACTTCTGAGAGTTGTTCCTGTATAAGTAGCGATACAACGAGTGATTTGACCGTAAGTTGACAGCGAGAACGTTTCGAATAAGAGAGGTCGACTGCGATAGTAAGAAGGCGACGTAAAGACGAAAGTATAAATCACACGAGTTGACATTTCAAAGTACCTTGTCTTGTGTAGAATTCGTTAGTTCGATGCGATTGTAGACTTAAAGGACTTGAAAGGGTTTCTCATGACGTAGAATTAACTGAGTCGATCGTGAACCAACGTTACAAGAAGCGTTCGTTTTAGATATTTAAAAAGGAATTTAGGATGAGAATCTTTGAAAATTTTCCTTTTAACGTGAGGTCAACAGAGTCGATGTTAACCGATGTTGCAAGGAAGTTTAAGTTTCTAACATTTTAAGGAATTCGAAGATGAAAACAAGGGTTACGAAAACTTCCCTCTGACATGGGTTCAAGCTGAACTCGATGTCGAACCAATGTCTTAAGAAGGATTTTATTTTGACGTTGTAAAAGTTTAGGGAAAAACTGGGCTTTATGAAACTTTTCTTGGACATGGAGTTAAGCTGATTCGATGTTAGCTCCACGTCGTGAGGAAATTTCACTTGTCCACCGATTTTAAATCAAAAATTTTGTAAAAGACGTTTTTAATTAGTACGAGAAGGTAGTTAATTACCGAGCCCCACTTGGCACTTTCCCACGAAAGTTTGTTAATATGTTTAAAACACTTATATATAGGAAGTACCAGCGGCGTATCCACCATGCTTTGCCCATACTATTCCCGTTTCGTGAGGTAGTGTCAGGTGTGCCGATATGACATGGATAGAATTGCGTTTACTCGGCCCAATCGATAGAAAGTCGGACCGAGCATAAGACGGGTTCGAATAGATTAATCCAGCGAGTTGAGAAGCGAATAGCGCGTGTTTGATTAGATTCCACATTACACCCACATGGCACGTTTCCACGGGGGTCGCTAACATGGCGAAACACCATGCTTAACCAGGTTAGCCTTGCCTCGTGAAGCGGTGTCATGTGCACTAATACCACGTAGACTGTAATGAACACCAAGCGAGCGATAAACGGCAGATTATACACGATATGCGATAAGTGATTAGATGGTTAAACGAATGATACGAACACAACACTAGCAATGATGGCGATGATAATCGAATTACAATAATCGGTGGTTGTTGCGTGCATGCGATGAAAATATACGGTTCGATTTACGCGGTTCGATTTGATTGATTTACACCACAGAATTTAACTAACATCAGACCCTACATGGCCTGTTTCCACGAACGGCCGCTGATATAGCTAAAACACCCTGTTTTAACCATATGAGCTTCCTCTCGTGAGGCGAGGTCATGCGTTCCAACTTAGCACAAATTTCACAGATAACGGTAGGCGATAGCGATAGATTGATACACAGCAATTGATATAGGCTCACGTGATAAGCGATAGAGGTTGCGAGATACACAGGGTAAGCGATTTCGATTAGTCGAGTTCGATTCTTGTCTCAAATAAGCTTAACGATTTGTTTTGACGCATCACGGCTATCGAGGAGGGTAGAATAGGTCCTCACTTAACAATATCGTGAGCGTTTACTTGCTTGATCGAGATTCGTTGCAACAGACTTACGACCAGTCTTGCGTCGATGCAATCTGCCTGCGAGGTAGACTCCCTAGAGTCCATCGATGAGGCGATTGCATTGCGTTTGCAGACTTACGACAAGTCTTGCGATGATACGGTTTGTTACGCCTTGCGATTGAGTGTAGTGTGTTGAAAATAATCACAATAGTATAATAGGTCTAATAACGTTCAATTCCACGTGGCACTTTCTTCACGGAACTTCGGTAGTATGGTAAAACATTCCTCGCCCGACCCCTACTACTTTCATCCCGTGTTTTGGTGTCACCTTTTGTCAAACGCTATGGCACTTTTAGAATTCACTACGATCACCGTGCACTGACCCAAATAATCCCGTGTGCACCCGTGATTAATCGTTCCTTGCACGTTTATCCTACCTCGTTCTAGAAGTGTAGTGAGGGTAAAACACAGTATTCCGTGATATAGTATATAGTATGCGTGAATCTAGCCTAAGTGCGGCGATTAAAGAGTGAGAGAGAAAGTGGAGACGAGAGTTAACGTTACGCATAGAGGCAATATCGAGTAAGAGATTAGGTTCAAAACATAGAGATTAACGTCGAAAATCGTATCATTACAACTTCATCCTACGCTTGCTAGATGTCTGATGCTGGAAAACTTTTGCTGGAGCTGTTGTTGTTGTACTCAAGTTCACGGTTCGATACGACAGTTGTGGGTGAAGTGACCGTAACGGTTGCAGTTATTGCAATAGCGACAGTCAGCCCCAACTGGATGATGATAGGTACACGAGTAACACTGTGGATGAGCTCCAGTGTAAGCTCGTTTTGGAAACACCGGAACTGCTTGAAGGGATATCGGTTGTAGCAGTTCGGTAGTTGATGAGCTCGGGCTTGAAGTCTTTCGCTTGCGGCTGGGTTTGTCGGTGTTTTGCGAAGAAGTGTCGTCTTTGGAGGATTCGTCTGAGGAATCGCTTGTAGAGTCTTTGGTTGATTTGTCGGAAGATCCATCGGCAGATTTGTCAGAAGAATCGGCAGCAGATCCGTCCGAAGAATCGTTAGCGGATCCGTCAGAAGAATCGTTAGCTGGTTCGTTAGAAGAATCGCTAACAGGTTTGTCAGAAGATTCGTCAGTTGATTCATCAGAGGATTCGTCAACATGTTCGTCTGAAGGATTACTGGCGATTGCTTGACGAGCTTGCTTGACAGGATTCTTTGAGAATAATCCTTCCATGAGTCGTTTGTTGTTGATTTCTGCGGCTAAGCGGTATGTTTCTTCGATGGTAGCAGGTCTTGCAGCTTCGACAAAATCACCCACACACTCTGGTAAGCCACGAATGTACTTCGCGATGGCCTTTCCTGGAGTGTTGACTTGATCTGGGCAAATTACGCTAAGCTGCTTGAACCTTGCGGTGTAGCCAACATTGTCACCTTTTGCTTGCTTGATTTCCCAAAACTCGTTTTCTAGCTTCTGAATTTCGTGTGGAGGACAATATTCTTTCTTCATGAGTTCCTTCAGCTCATCCCAAGAGAGGGCGTAAGCTTCAGAGATCCCATGTTTGTTACGTTCGGCGGTCCACCAGTCGAGTGCTCGTGATTGAAATACTCCGGTGGCGCAAGTAGTGCGGAGACTATCGGGACACCCGCTTTGACGAAGGGTAACTTCGATAGAATCGAACCACTGGAGTAGTTGAGTCGCACCTCCTTCACCCGTGAACTCCATCGGGTCACAGGCTTTGAAGTGCTTGTAGAGAAAAGTAGATTGCGGCTCTCCTGTCTTAACGTCTTCCGAAGCTCGAGGGTGGCTGCGAGAGTGCACTCGAGCGGCAATTTGAGGACTAAGCTTACTCACTTCCTTGACTATAAGTGAAGCAATCCTCTCCTCGGCGCTTCGTTTGGCTTTCCTCTTAGCTACTCGTCTCGAGGTAGAGTTGTTGGAAGTCATCTAGACAGGAAGAGACTTGGAGTGAGATTCGATCATAATGAATTTCGAGTTTTGCGTTGCGGTTGAGCGCGTTCAAAACTTGGTGCGATAGTATAGTAATAAGAACCACATAGGAGCCACGTAGGAAACACGAAATTCCTAAGTTCTCACACAATGACTTGTTTGTTTATACGTATATATATATATGTATTTATATAGAGGTAATTTGTAATCATACACATACGGGTCGATTTAGGATAAGCGAGGTCGTGTTGAAGTGAGAAACGAGAGCGAATGCGATAGATTATGCATTAGTTTTGTTGCGAACATTCGAGTTTCGTTTTAGATTGAGATGGCTGTGCGAATCGTGCGTTTATAAAGTGAGGAGTGAAAATCGTTACATTGAGAATTCGATAAAGCGTAAAGTTCAAAATGTAAATAAGTTCCAATCATTGTAAAGTTGGCGGGTCGTATAATAGAGTGCCTTGGGTGTTTAGGCGTCGACTACCCAAGGTAACCCAACTATATTCAACAAGTTCGTGCTCGCGCGTTGACCTAGAAGACTCCATGCTTCCACTGGGATGCAGCTCATGGCATTCGTCTTCCTAGTCATCGCGTGGCTCGAGTTATTGCAATAGTCGAGTCCTTGGTGAGAGCTTTTGAAAACCAGTCTATAGAGAGTAGAACGACTTATTAAGGTACGGGTTTCACCCCTGACTTAACAGCTTGGTTCCTAATTGTGGTTATGCTCTTTGAATGAATTCGTGAGTTCCACTAGATTTAGAAATGGAGACTTTTGTCGAGATGTGGATGTCACTCCTAACTCGATGAAAGGTTCTCGTGCTAGAAAAATGCGCTGAGTGAGTAATCCTATCGAGAGTTCTTGGTTTTCACACCTGATCTCGACTGGATCGCTCGGTTTCGTCATGCGAGTATTTTCGAAAACGTGTGTATTGTGTCGGCCTTAGGAAAGGCTAAGTAGCATTTTAGCCTTAGGAAAGGCTTCTTCGTGTGAAGTTGTAGTATGCGGCGTTCACACAAAGTTGTAGCTTTTAGCGATTTCGATCGAGAGTATCAAGTAAGCCCAATACAAACCCCACTGGGTTCGTACGAGTCGGCCTGTTGGTACTTAGACTATAGACTAGGTCAATTTCTAAGACGTCGACCCGGACTAGGTCGAGTCTGACCTAATTCCCTATAGTTATGGCTCTGATACCAATCTGTCACACCCCAACCGATGGCGGAATCATCGGGGCGCGGCACTAGGCGAATCAGATTGCTCAAGAGAATCCATAACAACTATATTGCGATAATATTTAATACATTCGTTATCCCATACTAACAAACAATACAATCACATAAGTTATCATAGATTTCTTGTCCTCTCGAACAATACAAATCCGACAACCTAGATTTTAGTTGAGTTTCTAGACTTCCTAGCTTGATTTGATATAGTCTGCGATCTAACCTGCAACATACGTAAAAAGGTTTGTCAATACAAAAGTATTGGCGAGTATACAGGTTTGAATAGCATAGCATAATAGATAAAAGTGTAGCGAATTTCCATATGCATAAACGTAATACACGACATATATACTCACAAAACTGATACTACCAACTAAGTCCTCGATGCTCGAATGTACGATGGCATAACTAGACCCCGTCGGGCGCAATAGTACTATACTAGTCTTGGTGGGACGTCGCGAGTATAAGCCCTAGCACATATGCAACTAGCATTACGTATATCTATGCATAACAGTTATTCGCAAGTGATAATTCGATTGGTTGAATATTTCGCTTGATAAGTTTGATTTGATAGAAACGTATGTTACACCCAAAATTCGATTAAAAAGGGGGTCAAGTATACTCACAGTGCGTATTTAGCGAGATTACAACTTGATTGAGTTGGTTACGAGTTATCTGTAATGATCCTTGAAGCAATAGAGTAAACGATGTACGGTTAAGCAAGATTTACTTGAAAAGTTATTCGTTTGATTGAGTTGGGCCTCATCCGTACGGATGGCAAGTCATCCGTCCGGATGGCATGTTATCCGTGCGGATAACAGTGATCCGTGCGGACAGACTTGCTTGTGCGTGCGGATTGGTGTGCGCGCGGATGACATATCATCCGTGCGGATGACTTGTGCGTGCGGGTGACATGTCATCCGTGCGGGTGACATGTGCGTGCGGACTGACATGTCATCCGTGCGGACTGACATGTCATCCGTACGGGCTTGTGTCATCCGTGCGGGTTGACATGTCGTCCGTGCGGACTGACATGCTGTCTGTGCGGACGGGCACGTCTGTTTCGCACTCTGAGCACTGTTTCGAGTGTTTATCGGAAGGAAAATACGTTCGTTTTTACTAGGGTAGTGTGATTTCGCACTAACACTTGAAGTTCCGTCAATTCCGACTCATTCTAACGGCCGGGAATCACCCCGTTCCATCAGATCTGGCCGTTCATGGTGGTTCTTCATGGTTAACTCGAAATCGCACAGATTTAGGTGTGATTTGTCATTAAAACTTGTGGAAATCACCTGGTTCTGAGTCGTTTATAGTGAAATGAGACCCCAACTTGAAGTTCATAAGAACTCTTGGTGACATCACCTCACAACGCCTCAAATCCGTAGATTTCACGGTTAGAATTAGAGTTTTGAAAGATAGAATGATGTAGATTCGAGTGTAGATTGTAGAAGTACAAGTTTTATGTTGAAATCTTACCGGAATCGCGAGGAAATCGAGAGAAAAGGGTCTTGGTGCGCGTGTGGTTGAACAGGAGCTGTCACATCACTTGAATAGTGGTGTGACAGGCTATTTATAGGCGAAAGAGGAGAAGAAGAGAGATCAGGCCCGGATAGCCCATCCGTGCGGATGGCCCATCCGTGCGGATGGCCCATGCGTGCGGATGGCCATCCGTGCGCATGTCCATCCGTCCGGATGGTCCATCCGTCCGGATAGACATCCTGACGCTTGGAATTTTCCCGATTTTGATCGTTTTGATAGTTTTCGAAGTGCGTTCCTTTCGTAATTAATTTATATTATTATTATATTGTTATTATTATATTATAATATATATATATCACTAGAGGTCGTATTTACGTATCCATAATCCAAAGTTTCGATAATTAACGATCGGTTTCCGATTCGAGTATGCGATTAATATCGACGTTGCACGGCCATCAATGAGGGTAGGGTTGGTCCTTTCTTGATGTCATCGTGAACGTTATTTCGTGTAGTGCCACAAAGACTGACGGGGTACCGTTTACTCGTATTGTCATCATCGTCATGACGACTGGAGCTACAGCACTCACCCGAGAGTCCTTGTTAGCGTTGTTTGTTTACGTTCGACACATCACGGCCACTGAGGAGGGTAGAATAGGTCCTCACTCAGTGCCTCCGTGAGTGTTAGTGTGAAAGTAGTGTAGTATAATGATATTGTAGCTTGAAAATATGCGATTATCCTTCGAATAGCGATATATACGATATAGTTACATTATGATCCGGATCTCTGGTGCTAGGCGTAACGAGTATAACGAGTAGTAACAACGCGCAAAAGTGCGGGTTGTTACACCACCACCTACAACGATCAGGGAACAGAGAACAATGATGATGAACGATGAAGGCTAGGTGACGGAAATAGTGAACGATGGTTTGTTGGTTTAGTTGATGGTATACGAAGATGATGGATGGTGGTTAATGGTGATCGATGCGGTGTTTTAAGGTGATATACAGGAAGTTGCCGGAGAAGATAAAGAAGATCGGAGAAGTTGTTGCAGATTTAAACGATGATAGAATCAAGTATTGTGATCGTGGAACAGTGACCGGAGAAGATGATTTAAGGTGAACTAGATGTTGAACGGTAGTCGGAATGGGAACTTGAAACCTCTTGTACGTGATGAAGATGAAGGACGGAGGTGATTGCAACTTGGAATCGTCGGACTCGAAATGTTGTGTGACTCGAGACCAATTGAAAAGTTAGTCGAGACCTTTGTTAAGTGAGTCGAGACCTTTGATATTATGAAGAAGGGAGTCGAGACCTCAAGAGATGAATCGAAACCGTGACTCGGAACCAAATGAAGATTGACTCGAAACCGTGTTGTTGAAACCGTGGAAGTTGATGATGAGGACTCGAGATCTTGGAGATGAATTGGAGCTCTGGTTGCGACTCAGAAGCTGATGACTCGAAACCTGTGAAAGCTCCTTTACACGTCAAGGAAGTTGTAAACTATTTTGAATTTCCAATTTTTAAATAAGGAAACAAATAATTTTAAGCAAACTAATCAACCAGATTTTTCGAAAAAGTTGGGATTGATTAAATCCTGTTTCAAACTTATCAAAAATTTCAAATCTTAACAACTTTAGAAAAATCAAAAACACCAAAATACACTAATTTTTTATAGAATTTCGATGAACACTACGAAGAACGCGAAGAACACCGAACCAAAAATTACGAAAATCTTGAATTTTTGATATCAAACCGAGCCTAGAAACAGGTTCTAATGGATCTGATACCACTTGTAAGTCCCGTGAAACGGATCTTTGAATGATATCAAACAACACCAAGTTTGTGCGGAATCCAAACTTGATGTGATTCAAGAAATTAAATGAAAATCAACAAGAAATATGAACAACGAAGAACAAACTGGAATCACTTTCAACACTTGCACACGATTCTATTACTTGAAAAGCAAAACCGTCTAGTACAAGTGCTCACAACCAAATCTCCTCTCTCTCTAGCTCTCTAGAAGTTGTAACAATGAAGTTCCAACCCTAAAACAAGTTAGAAACTTGTTTATATACCTACTAAAGCCCACTTCCCTACATGGGCTCCCCTTGGGCCTGCTTGGCCCACATGGCCTAAAGCTTAGCCCAAATGACCTATAAAGGTCCACAACCTAATATAATCTAACCCGGTAAGGCCCAGCTCGCAACCATAGCTCGTTCTGTTAATTTGATGCGTCAGTCTCACACTTTAGGGCCTAACAGCGACATAAGTGCATGGCTAGGTATGCATGCCCTTTCAGAACTGATCATATGGTCCCTACACTGAAAAGAAAGCATGAGATTCGGAATTTACAAAGTTGCATGGTCAAGACCTCAAAGTTAAACAAATTTTTGTCTTCTGATGAAGGCTTACGGACCGCAAAGGTAATCCCTTACGGTCCGTAAGGTGGCGGAGCTGGACAGAGATGATAAATAAAAAGCGAATACGGACCACAAAGCCAAAGGCTTACGGTCCGCAAGGTTGTAACTGGGCATTTTTTATCAAGGTTTGTTACGGACCGCAAGACCGATATATTACGGTCCGTAAGAGGTACTTACGGTCCGTAAGACTGTCGCTGGTAGCAGATTTTGGACAGCTGCCTGTTCAGCCTGTTACACTGCCTCATTAACATGGTATTCGAATACAGGAGTGTGGCCAACAGATTTTCATGCATAGGGACACATGGGGATCATCAGGGATCAGTTGTAGACTATGTTGGCATGATCTTGGACACTTAGGATCACTATATAAGGAGCTTGAAGTTGCAACTTTTGGCTTGCTCATTTCATTCTCACTCAAGACTCATTTCTGGAGCTCCTCTGATCAGCAACAAACTTTCTTAGGATCCCTAATCATTCTTAGGACTCTTGTAAGTGTCCTTAATCCTTCCTAATTCAGTTTAGCTTAGTTAATTAGCTTAAAGTCAAACCGTCGTAATTAAGGTTTGACTTCGAGATTAATCAATATTTGTTCAGTCAAATCTCGAATTGAAAGTACCTATGAGTTGGTAATTATGTGGGTAATAAACCCTTAAAAGGGTACTCTCTGATTCCCACTCTAACTTGGTCAATTGTCGGGTCAAACTTGATATTAAAAAGTCAACAGAAAGCTTAATAGCAAATTAATGCATAATTAGCAATGTAGGAGCTATGCAACCTGTTTTATCATTAATATAACTTGGTAATTAATGTAAGAACATGTCTAAACATGTTCAACCCGACAATTTTCAGTTTATGCTCGGTTCGGAACCGAAAGTCGCATAATTTGACTTTTGCTTTGACTTTCAGTTCTGACCCAATGTAGCATGTTTTAGAAATGCCTTAGAGCCATATTAGGACCAGGTTTCATGTAAGTATAACCCTCTGTGATTATACAACTTGGTTCATTAGTTATCCGACTCATATGCATATTTCCGTTAAATGCCAAAATGTTGACTATTGTGCCCATATGACCTTAAAACATGAATTTTGAAAATGTAAAAGAGTAGAAATCTTATTTACTGATTTATAAACTTGTACCTAAAATTTGACATCAGTTTGAGGTCTAGACTAAGAGTTATGCTCATTAGCGTAATTAGAAGCTTTTTAGTAATCAAACGGTGTAATTAGCGTATAGCCTATCTAAACCCGATTTTTAATACCAAAATTTTTACCCACTGATATAAAATAATATTTTGAGATTTTTGGAGATTTTTATTTATTTTTAGGCTGAGCATAACTTAGAATTCTAAGCTTGATTCGGTAATTGCCGATTTTGCCCTTTTGGGCTATAAAATGAGTTTTACAAATCCTTTTGACCCCAAACCTTTTGCTACTGATTTTATATGATAAATAAAGTATTTTGAGCCTTCTAGAATAATAAAAATATCAGCTTTCCTTTGAAAACCCAGAAATGACTCCAAATCGCCTTTTTAAGCGTTCTTAACGCATAGTATGTACTAAAACTATTTGAACATATAAGGTTGGATACCTACTGATATTTTCAGTAAGTCATGATATATTAACAGTAAGTAAAAGTTTTAAACTCGGATTTCCAGTTTTGACCTTTTTAGCCTAAGTGAAATTACCAAAATGCCCCTAAGGTGCATAGTTTGGTTTTAAATGATAAATTTCACATATGTGTATTACCCTACTGTTAAAACTTATTAAATTAAGTATTTTTACTGATTACATCAGACCTGCAACTCAGATTAATATTTAAACTCTTTTATAACCTTTTAAATGACCAAAATACCCCTACGGGGCATAATTTGAGGTTGAATTCATTTGGGGCATAATAGGAGATATCTTACTGATGTCACGACATATTTAAGGCATATTGACTTAGAAAACTTTCATATGACTCTTTCGGTTACCGTTACGCACTTTTCGCGTTCGGATCGGCTTATGTAACTAGTTTGCATATATTAGCCGAAACGGGTCAAACCATATCGTTTTTGTCTCAAAATCTGGAATGTGTTTAAGTTGCCCATATTAAACAAGTGTCCAAGCTTTTTGGGTCAAAACCACATTCTAAACCTGTCTTCGCTTTATCATGCGTTTGAACCGTGTCTTCCTTTTGAAAACTAACCGGTCTAAGTCTAAGCTTAATTAAAGACCCGTTAGGATTCTAATAGGTTATTAAAACCTTCGTTCCAGATTAGGAGCCCAGTAAAAGCTACGTGCACTTGCTGTATTTGATTTATACTTTGCTCAGGTAAATACTCTTAACTTATTTTCCCTATACAGGCTTGGGATACGGTATTATAATAATACCGCCTGGTGGGTATGTAGTCATTTAAATCGTATTGTGTTTTGTGTATTTACATAGCCCGTTTTATTCTGTATTATTTGGTGTATGGCCTTTGGGGGTTAAATGACCATGTCCCGGATATCCTTGGCATCATTCAAAGAAATGGCCACGACCTAAGCACGGGGTGTAGGCGTACACCTGACAGATGCTTTATGTAAAAACTGGTAATCCACTTAAAGGAAATAATCCTTGTGGGCATTATACCTGTGGCGTGTCAATTAATCTAGACCGGCCCTACAAACCGGCCCTGATGGACGACAAATAAGTAAAACTGTATACAAGATTATTTTAATAATTGTCCCAAGTTATAAAAGATATTTTTGCCGAAGTGCATTCAAATCAATTTTCAAACTCTTTTAAAAATGAGTCAGTTAAGTTGTATTTACCAGTGTAAACTGACGTATTTTCCAAAAAGGCTAAGTGCAGGTGCTATACGAAATAGGCTGGCTACTCCAGGCATCAATAATCAAGTCTCGCAAGCTCTAGATGTCGAAGTCTGTTGAACAGTTTTCCTTTTTATTTTGATCCGCTGTGGATCTGTTTCAACTATTTTGTGATACTTAATATTACAATTTATTCGGTTGAAATGAATCTACCTTTTGCTTCCGCTGTGCATTTAAATATTGTGTTGTTTGACTATGATGATATCAACTACGTCACGATACTCCCCACCGGGCCCACCGGTAATACGTGGAAATATCGGGGTGTGACAATATATTATTTTGGTTAGATCCGTGGCTGAAGGATCTTCCCTTGAAAGAATATTTCCCCAGCCCTTTTCAGCTAGAGATGGTCAAAACATGCTCGGTTAAGGATCGGATGGAGGGTGAGGGGCTTTGGCTGTGGAGGTCTGATCCCATCTCGGCGGCTCAGACGGCTGAATGGGCTGAGCTGCAGATCCTTCTGGGCTCGGTGGCGGTTTCCAGCAGGAGGGATAAGTGGTTGTGGCTCGGGGATAGTTCCAACGTGTTTAGCGTCCGTTCCGTTCGTAGTCTTTTCTCGAGTAGAAGTGCAACGAGTAATAGGTATGTTTTTGAGTGGAGTAAGTGGGTGCCGGGGAAATGTAATGTGTTTGCGTGGAGGTTGGAATTAAACAGGATACCTACGTTTGACTCGCTGAGTAAAAGGGGTATTTTGGGGGGAGAGAACTTATGTCCGATGTGTGGCAGCGAAGAGGAGTCCATTGAGCGTTGCGGCGGTAATATTGAATAAGGTGAGCAGGTGGTGCCAAATCCCTAATATTTATGCTTTCTCTATTAAAGATCTCCTGGAGGTGCACAAACATAGCAGGATCGGCGGTCCGGAGTCTTATACGCTTAAGGGGATTGTTATTGTGGTGTGTTGGTGTTTGTGGCAGGCTAGGAACAGATCCGTTTTTTTTTTTTGCGTCCCAGGTTAAAGTGGATGACATTTTCAGCAATATCAGATCGTTGGGATATCTGTGGTTCAAGAATAGGTCGAAGTTCAAGTCGGTTAGTTGGTTAGATTGGTGTAAATTTGTTCGGTGTTTTTGTTGTTGGTTCTTTGGGCTCCCGTTTGGGCGGGGGTTCCGTGGTTTTCTAATGAAGTTCACTTTTTCAAAAAAAAAAAATACCTCAAGCCTAATCATACATCAAATTAAATATACGAACATAACATACATCAAATTAAATATACGAACATAAATAGTACTAGATCAACTTATTTCGCCCACTAATTCGATGCAACATATAAATGATTAATTATGTACAACATTTAAATGATTAATTATGTAGTTTTATTATTTATCAGTAACTGTGCACTTATTAACACACCCTCAACTTTTTTTAACAACCCCCCCCCCCCCTATATTCCTCGTATACAAGAACATTCATGAACTGTTTGTGAATTTGTTTGGCAGAAAATTCATTTATGTTTATTTATTTAATAAATGAACGAACGTGAATAAACTTTTTTTGTCCATTTAATTAAATGAACAAACACGAAAACATGTTTGTTTATTTGTTTTCATGTTTGTTCGTTCATTTATATTCGTAAACATCCATTTATGTTCGTTCACTTACGTTCATTTATGTTCGTTTAAACTTTAATATATACATAAATAGTTATATTTATATAAATATAAACTTAAAAGTGGATGGGATTGAGTTAAAATAAGAACCACTCTCAGTTGTAAGAACTATGAGAACCATTTCAACCAATCAGAACATGCCAACAAAAGGGTAATTTGGTCATTTACCCCATATGTCATATCCATCCTCTCACCTCTCTCCTCTCTCCTCTCTCCTCTGTTTAACTATTTAAAGTTGCAGACTTTTATTAGAGCATTCACATTTTATTTTCATCTTCAAAAACCACCGACCACCACCACCACCACCGTCTGGTGGCGGTGCTACGATTGAATACATCAGAGAGACGAGGAGAAAGAGGAGGCCAGACACCCCCTTTTGGTGTCTACGATGAAGGGCTTTGTTTTTGTTGTTTGAAGGCGGTGGTGGGGGCGGCGGAAGGCGGTGGTGGGGGCGGTGGTTTGGTGGGAGTTGTGCAGAGGCGGAGGCGGTGGTGGTTTAGTTGGTTCAAGGCTGAAATCCACCGGCTACCACCGCGGTGAGCGGCGACGACGGCACCGGTAACCCTTCGCCGGCTTATCTCTCTCGATTTTGGGTTTTTCACCGTCGTGCGCCACCACCAAAGGGTGATGGCCGGCTGATTATGTTCGTCGGAGATGGTGGTTTCGAGTAATCTGGCTGATTATGTTCGTCGGAGGTGATGGCCGGCTGATTATGTTCGTCCGATGATGTGGTATGTCTTTGAATCTGATGTGTTCTTTTGTAATTCTGTTTTCTTGACTTTGGGGGTTTCGAGTAATCTGGGTTTGATTCTGAGTGGTGGGGTTGCAGGTATCATCATGGGGTGAATCTGGGTTTGATTTTGAATTCTTGATCCGTTTTGTGATGGGTTTGAATCTGGGTTTGATTTTGAGTCGTGGGTTTTGAATCTGGGTTTGATTCTGAGTGGTGGGTTTGAATCTGGGTGGTGGGTTTGAATCCGGGTTTGATTTTGAATTCTTGATCTGTTTCGTGACAACTGCACTTGTTTGAATGTTTTTTGAACGGATACAGGGTTGCTTGAATGATGCATTTGTATTCTTTGATTATGTGGGTTTTGATCGGTTTGGATTTTGGGGGGGCGATGATGAAAAAAAAAACGTTTATTTTGATGACGATGGCGCGGCAAGGACGGCGGAGGGTAGGTTTTTTGAACCTGCAACCCCATTTTGCAGCCTCTTCGATTATCGGAAAATCTGAGCCAAACCCCGTTTTTTTTCGAGATACGCTTTGTTTTGATGTTTGTTGGGTTTTTATATTTTTTTTGAGGCGTCGATGATGATAAATCTATCTGAGACACTTACCGAGTAGCGATTTTCTGGATGCGTTCGTTTTTGTGTAAAAAACTTTCAGATAAAACGTAAAACGTAAAACGTAAAAAGTTTTACGTCAAACGTAAAACGTAAAACTTTTTAACGTAAAATTAAAAAAAAAAATTAAACCGTAAACTTTTTTAACGTAAACCGTAAACTTTTTTAACATAAAACGTAAAAACGTGAAGCGTAAAAAGTTTTACGTAAAACGTAAAACGTAAACAGTTTTAACGTAAAACGTAAAAAGTTTGAACGCAAAACATAAAACGTAAAAAGTAAAAAGTTCTACGTAAAACGTAAAAAGTAAAAAGTAAAAACTTATACCGCAAAACGTAAAAAGTTTTACGTAAAACGTAAATTTTTTTTAGTAAAACGTAAAAAGTTTTACGTAAAACGTAAAAAACTGGCGCGAAAAAAAGTAAAAAACGTTAACGAAAAAAAACCGGCGCGTAAAACGTAAAAAAAAACGTTAACGTAAAAAACCGGGCCGTAAAACGAAAAAAACCGGCGCGTAAATCGTAAATAACGTTAACGTAAAAAACCGGCGCGTAAAACGTAAAAAACTGGCGCGTAAAACGTAAAAAACCGACGCGTAAAACGTAAAAAACCGACGCGTAAAACGTAAAAAATCGGGGCGTAAAACGTAAAAACCGACGCGTTGAAAAAACGAGGAGCGTAAAAACGGCGCGTCAAAAAACGAGGCGTGAAAAGGCCGGGCGTAAAAACGTTAAACGTTAAACGTAAAAATATGTAAATAAATCTGAATTTGAAAATGTTTAATAAAAAAACTAAGTTTAAAAAATAAAAATCTAATAACGTAAAAAACTGGCGCGAAAAAAAGTAAAAAACGTTAACGAAAAAAAACCGGCGCGTAAAACGTAAAAAAAAACGTTAACGTAAAAAACCGGGCCGTAAAACGTAAAAAACCGGCGCGTAAATCGTAAATAACGTTAACGTAAAAAACCGGCGCGTAAAACGTAAAAAACTGGCGCGTAAAACGTAAAAAACCGACGCGTAAAACGTAAAAAATCGGGGCGTAAAACGTAAAAACCGACGCGTTGAAAAAACGAGGAGCGTAAAAACGGCGCGTCAAAAAACGAGGCGTGAAAAGGCCGGGCGTAAAAACGTTAAACGTTAAACGTAAAAATATGTAAATAAATCTGAATTTGAAAATGTTTAATAAAAAAACTAAGTTTAAAAAATAAAAATCTAATATAATAAAAATCTGAATTAGAAAATGTTTAATAAAAAAATCAGTTTATAAATAAAAAAGAATTAAATAAAAAATGTAATTAATGAATAAGACAAAAAAGGTAATTAAAAACTAATATACATAAAAAGACAAAACAAAGTAATTTTACTAAAATACCCTTTAACAATAAAATATTAAAGACATAATAAGACAAAAAATACTTAATATTATTTTTTAAGTACTTTTAATCTCATCCATCCATCTCCTTGATCTAAAGGCCAGAAAGTGGTTCTCATGGTTCTTACAACTGGAGGTGGTTCTCATTTTAGCCATGTGGATTTATAACTACTTACATAAATATAAATAATTGGTTATCAGGCTTTCTAGTAATAAAAAAATAAGCTTTGCAATGGAACTTATTGTAATTAATCACTAATTTACATATAAAAATACTAATTTTGGTTCGTTTGACTCCCGTTTGATTTGGTCAATTATGTTCATTTGTGTTCGTTTTTCTTTCCTAAATTATGTTCGTTTACGTTCATGAACTGTTCATTTAGTTTTAAACAAACACAAACATACCTATTTTCTTAATGAACGAACATGAACACGAAAAGTTGTTCGATTATATGTTCGTGTTCGTTTTCGATTAAAGTTAAATGAAGGAACACGAACACGTCTCTGTTCGTGTTCATTCAGTTCGTTTACAGGCCTAGTTTTATATAAGGTTTATCACTTTTCCAATTTCTAATAAAGGTTGCTACTTTTAGCGGTGTTAATAGTATAGTACAATATGTAATAACTAATAGCATGGTACAGTATAGTATAGTATAGTATAGTATAGTATCTCAATGGGGCTCGTAGAGGTGTTGTGAGATGTTATTAGGGCTTTATGTGAAATGTCGTATTAGGGTTGAGATAACTAGATATGATTGGTTGAATATTAAAGAAAATAAAAAAAGTTCCTCAAAAAATGGCTCACACTCTCAAGCTAACCCAAGCCCTTTGCTTTGTGTACTTTCCAAGCCCTCCTGTTGAGGTATTCCCGCCGATAGGGCCTTCGACGTGGTACTGTTAACCCATCACAACACATAGCCTAATGTGGTTATCATTGCCATTGTAAATGGTCGAGGGGTTTGCTCTTGGAGATTATCTCATGGTTATCTTCACCTTTGGGGGCAAAATCATAAGAGTAATGGAAAGAAACATCATGAGATAAGTTTATGCGAAAATTGTAAGGAGATAAGTTTATGCTAAGTTTTCACAACCAATTAAAAGAGTAAAATGCACGGATAGTCCCTGTGGTTTTGCAAAGTTTCAGCTATAGTCCCCAGATTTTGGAAATTACACTCATAGTCCCTGTGGTTTGACAGTTTGTTACGCTGATAGTCCCTGAAGTGGATGTGGGTTAGTTTTCTCAGTTAAGTTGGTGTGAAATTACAAAATTACCCTTTCTTTTATTATATTCATCAACATCATCATCATTCAACAGACTCATTATATGTATCTCTCTTTCTACTCTCTCTCTCTCTCTCTCTCTCTCTCACTAAAAACCACCACCACCGTCACCTCCCTGCCGCCATCACCACTCCCCACCACCGCCATCCCCTTCCACCCACCTCACACCACCACATCCACCACAACAAACTCGCCGGAGAAGTGGTTATCCTCTACGTTCGACATTTAAACCACCATCAGTCCCAAATCAAGTCCCATTGAAGCCCATCGATCCGTACCTCTCGGCTTGCAATCATTAATTTTGTTCCGACAACATTGAGAACAACCGCACAACCACCAGCCCCAACATGGCAACATCTGTTATCACTAATTCTTCTTTGCGATGGGGTTCTTTTAGATCTGAGGCTGTATAATTATGAAAATTTAATGGATTGCAAGAATACCATTTTCAAGTGATTAGTATCTTTCCATTTTCAATCCCTGACCCACTCATGGTGCAGGTATTAAAGGGTTTTTTTCTGCATATGTTTGAGCCAAACATGTTCAAGTATCATTGTTTGATTTAGGGTTTCTTTCTGTTTTTGTGATTCTGCATATAAAGGGTTTTTTCTAAAAGAATTGGGGAAACTTGTTTTTGTGATTTGAAATGGGGGATTTCTTAGAAGTGAACGGTTTGGATTGAATGATTTGTTTTTGGTTGTAAGTAATTGGTGTTCAATTTTAGGGATTAAATGAAAATTTTAGTAGTGATCAATAGGTATTTGTTGAAAGGTCTAAATGAGTGACTGTGAACATTTGTGTTGAAATGTCTGTTGAATTTCTATCAAGTTTTCAGAGATTTTTTGGTTTTGAAAGTGAAATTTCATAGTGGTAAAGGGTTTGAATCGGAATGAATTTACATTTTTGGGGTCTGAATCTTTCGTGATTAACTGAATCATTCATTTTGGTTAACATCAGAATCGTCGGAATCGAAGTTGTGATGGTGGTTGTGGTTGTGGTGGTGGTGTGGGGGTGGGTGGTGGTGGCAGGTAGTGGTGCTGGTGGCGGTTGTTTATAAGGGAGGGATGAATAAGGTGGGCCTACTTTAATAATCCATGTTGGTTTTTTATTTTTTTAGGGAGGGGTAAATAAGTAATTTCAGATGGACTTAACTGAGAAAACTAACCCACATCCACTCCAGGGACTATCAGCGTAACAAACTGTCAAACCACAGGGACTATGAGTGTAATTTCCAAAATCTGGGGACTATAGCTGAAACTTTGCAAAACCACAGGGACTATCCGTGCATTTTACTCCAATTAAAATGAAATAAGTTCATGATAAAATTAAACCTGTAATTTAAATCTTGCATATTATTAGAGATGATGAGCCTACAGCAACCCATACGCATAAGTGTAAAGTATTATACATAGTCTTATGTGCAATAAAATAAAATAAGTGTTATCAAAACAACACAATAAAGTTGGTAATGTAAAACAAAGGTATACCGTATATATACTAATCAAATTTCAAGATAACACTTACAATGATTTGTGAAGTCATCAACGTTAACCACCATGATTTTTTTTTAAAATTTACTATTAAACATCTAAGCAAGATAGTATTGATAAATAACTTTTGACCATTAGCATGCTAATTTATATAGTTGCTTAATTTGTAAACAAGTTATAACATAAGTTTTTTAACAACTATTTTATCATGTTGATTGTTGAGTATATAGTTTTTCATTCATAAGTAGATATTATGACACTAGTTGTAATTATTCTCACAACATTTCACTTAAGTCTAAAGGAGATTCTTTGTGAGCGGTGGCGGATCTAGCTTGTAAGGAAGAGATGAGCCCCCCCGTATGGAGACGGAAAAAGAAAAGAATAAAAGACGTTAAGAAAAGAATGAAAATTCTCATTTGATTTTACATGTGAGTTTCGAACAGTGGGGCCCACCTGCATGGAATCTTATCTGACAATCAATTTTTGTTTTTATAGTTTAAAAGTTTTGTAATAAGTTTCACTTCTATCCATCAACATTTCTTTCATTATATCCTTTAAGAAAAGAGAAAGTGTTAAAACACCTTTCATATTTCATGAATTATGTATTTATGTGTTTTGTGATAAGATCATACACAAACTCTATTTTGTGTAAGAACAATAAGAATCATTCATAATTCGTCAATCACATATCATCCCTCTAATTTATGTATCAAGAGCATTTTTTGTATTTTAGCTTAGAGTTGGTTTCTAAGAATTTCTAAAATCATAAAATCATGGAATTGGTTTTAAATTCATGTGCCGATTATATGAATTCATGTGTTGGTTATACAAATTCATGTATTGCTGCTTGTATATGTGCTAGTTATACAAACTCATGTGTTGCTTATATAAATTATGTGTTAGTTATAATTGTGTACGTATGTGCTAGTATATATGCTGATTATAATTATATATGTATGTGTTGATTATATAAATTCATGTGTTGTTTATATATGTACTAGTTATAATTATCAGTATTGTTTTGGTCAAAAATTACCTAAGTAATTAAGTGATCAAATTAGTTAAGTGAGGTAGTGTGCTAGAAGTGTTTGTGAAAAATATGCTTGTTAAGTTGTTTACAAAAACAGTTTCAGGATATAGCTCAGGATACCGAGCTGTATCAACAATCAAACAATGAGCAGAAATGTAAAGGTTGACACGAGATATACGAGGAAAGCCCTTGATCAATCTAGATCTCCGGCATAAAACCTCGGGAGCTGACAATCGTCGGCTGCCTTGTTCTTCTTATTGCTTGAATAACCAGGATACAGTGCAGGATATGGCTCAGATCAATGCTAAGTGGTACAACGATTACAAGTGTTGAGTGTTTGTGCGTAATAGAAAGAAAAAAGAAGTGTGAGTTCGAGAGTAGAGAGTGAAGTGTGTGTTCCTATTGATCTGGCCTTCTATTTATAGTTACAAATAACAAACTAACTCTCCTATTATTCCGGGATGCTGGGAATATTCCATTCTGAACGTTGGGGGCCTGTTTTTACTTGTTTTCCACGTGCTTATTGACTATAAAACCGGGTCTTCAGCTCACATAACCGTTACAACGTTAATAACATTGACCAGCATCCGAAATTCTTGCGGAATATGCCTTTCTTCTATTCTGACCGTTACAAGAGCTATTCTTCCGCCATCAACGTCTTTATCCTGACCAATTTGAACGGGTCTTCAGGATGACTTGGTCCTCATGAACGTTAGTCCCTTGTAACCAACATTTTACAAGCCAATCGTTAGTAATAGTCAGGATACTGCCTCAGGATATTACCAATATCCTGACCCGGTATCCTGATACGGTATCCTGATCCGATATCCTGATCATATACAACTAATAAAAAATCAAGATACAAAGTCAGGATATGGGCTCAGAATTTCACCCATAACAATTGTCCCCAAAAATATAACTGTTGGATATCCTGATTCCAACGGATATATTTTTTAGTCATTCCAACATGTCTGGTAAGGATATCTGTTTTAAATATTCCTGCATAGGTTTGGTTACTTCAGAATACTATCATGTAATGAAATTAGAATTACTCCCTTTTACGCAGATTCCATCAAAGACCCTGCTACTTTTGATCTAGAGGAGCTTGACAGCTTTTCTAAGACTGCCTTGGTGAAAAAGGAGCCATATGTTGCCATCAGCTCTAAGCCCTCTACTGCTGCTGCCGAAGGTTTCTCTTATGGTGACCTTGGCTTCATGGAATCCACCGAGCCCATGATCTCCTTCCCTAGTAAGGTAAGTATCCAGATCTTGTATCCTGTACACATATACTGAACCTGTATCCTGGTTAGTTTGTCTTTAATGATACCTGTATTTTGTAGGGTCTAAATCATCTGGCCATCCTGCACTTAGAACAATTTTAATTTCCTGCAAGTAGAATAGTTTGACAGTTGAAGGTGGAGGGATCCTGTGTTTCCAGGACGAAGCCTTCAACTGTTTATGTAAATATGCTTTAAAAACTTAATTGTGTTCTTGGTGAATGGGTCTCTTTTTGAGATGAAACCAAGAATACAATCTTTTGGACCAATAATAATAAACTAACCTTTTAGCCTTATTCGTTGTTGTTATGTTTTTATTTTGAAAGGTATGTTTTGAATATCCTGATCAAATATCCTGGTCAGGATACTGATAAAATGTCTTCTGAATGTTAGACAAAACTTGGTTGAATATGACTTTTTAGAAAACTTAGATCATTCAGATAAGGTTTTCGAGACTTGAATAATAAATCATACCAGAAACACTTAGGCAATAATTTCCAACCTTAACCTTTGAACCCTTTGCAATGTCCCCGGCATGGATGTCCTCTGTCTGTGCAGGATATTGCATCAGTGCATGACATACTTGAGTATTTCTTCACTTAGTGATTAAACTTCGTAGCTTCTTATCCACAAAAGAACGTGTGTAATCACCGCTTGTCATATCTTTGCAATCTTGTTAAAAACTTTAGTTTCACTGGGGATAAACCCTTAATGTATTGTGGATAAACCCTTAGTATCCTGGGGAAAATCCCAAATTTTCGTGCGCTACAGGCGGGAGTGTGGAAACCCCAAAACTTAGAAAGGTGAAAACCTTTAAACCTTAGAAGAGTTGAAAACACTCTTGTTTTCGTGCGCTACAGGCGGGATTGTATAAACTCCAAGACTTAGAAAGGTGAAAACCTTTAAACCTTAGAGAGTATGAAAATACCCTTTCGCGAGAGAGGGTGATCAATCCTCATATACCTTAAGGATCCAGGGTATAGCCAACAATAACGAAATTGTCAGCCACTTTTACATGAACTGGTCCCGCCACCTTGAACTATCCCTGGATAACTTGCGCTCCAGGCGGGGTGTTTAAACCCAATTCGTGAGAAAGGTGAAAACCTTTAAACCTTTGAAGGGATCAGGATCCCTTAAACGTAAGAGAGGGGGCCAATCCTCTAATCTTTCGAGTTATCCTGAGTGCATATCCTGGAGCTGTTTCCTGGATCATATGCTGCAAAACAATTGTAAACTAAGGTGGGTGTTAGCTTGGCTAACACCCCTCCGATGCCTAAGTCAGTATTGGGTTCAAGATAATAAACGAATTCAAATATATTTAAGAGAGATAGAACACATACCATTCTGAGATAGAAATTAAATTCTATTCCTACTTGAAATAGATCTTTAAGTGTATAGCATTCCAGGATCTTGGTAGCATTTCCCCTTCCATGCTCCTGAGTCAGTATGCTCCTTTTCCTGATTCTGATTCAACCTCATATGGTCCTTCCCATTTTGGAGCCAGTTTTCCATCAGCAGGATTAGTGGTATTTTGAAAAGCGTTTCTTAACACCCAATCCCCAACTTTGAATCTTCTAGTCCTTATATTCTTGTTGTATGCTCTGGATATCCTTTGTTGATATGCTGCCATCCATAGTCTTGCTGCATCTCTTGTCTCATCTATGGTGTCCAAATCCTGGCACAAAGCTTCAGGATTCTGCTCAGGGTCCTAGAGGATAGATCTCGCAGTAGGTATCACCATCTCTGTTGGAATCACTGCTTCTGCTTCGAATACCAAGGAAAATGGTGTCAGGCCAGTTACATTCTTTACCATTGTTCTATCGGCCCAAAAAACAAAGGGTAGTTCTTCTGCCCATTTTCCTTTCTTAGTTCCTAATTTCTTCTTCAAGTTGTTAACAATTATCTTGTTTGAGGATTCAGCTTGTCCGTTTGCTTGAGGATGTACCGGGGTGGATGTGATCATCTTGATTCCCCAACTCTTGCAAAAGTCAGTAGTTCTCTTGCTTATAAACTGAGACCCATTGTCACAAATGATTTCAGCTGGTACTCCAAACCTGGTCAAGATATTCCTCTTTATGAAGGGTACTACTTCTTGATCTCTGACTTGAACAAACGCTTCAGCCTCCACCCACTTAGAGAAATAATCAGTCATTGCCAGCATAAAGACTTTTCCTCCTGGAGCTTTTGGCAATTTCCCTACTATGTCCATTCCCCATTTCATGAATGGCCAAGGGGAAGCTATAGGATATAGTGGTTCAGCTGGTTGATGTAGTATGTTACTGTGCCTTTGACATGCATCACATCTTCGAGCATATTCTGTAGCATCTTTCCTCATCGTTGGCCAATAATATCCTGTCCTTAATACTTTCGAGAACAATGACCTGCCCCTAGTGTGGTTACCACAATCCCCTTCATGTATATCCTGAAGTACTTCTTTGGCTTCAGGATACTCCAAGCACCTCAAATAGGGTCCTGCAAGAGATTTCTTGTATAAAACATTATTTATAATAGTGAATCGTGATACCTTCATCCTAAACGCCTTAGGATTTTCATCTCCGGGGATGTGTCATTCGTTGAGATATCTCACAATTGGAGCCGTCCAGGATTTAGGATCCTGTTCAGGATATTCTGCTCCAGGATCCCGAATACCCGCTACTCCTTTATCCTGAGGATTCGTTGCAGGATATAAGACATGTAATATTGGTATTTGGGTCCCTTTAGGTATCCTGATCGACGGTCCCAAATTTGCTAAGGCATCTGCTTCAGCATTATCCCCCCTTGGTACCTGTTCAAGTGTAAAAACATCGAAATATCCTGCTAATTTTTTGAGAATATCGAGATATTCGATTAATTTCTCGCCCTTAACTGCATAGGATCCATTAAAATGGTTAGTAATTAACAAAGAGTCAACATATACTTGCAAACTTATAATATTCATGTTCTTAGCCAATTCTAATCCTGCAATCAAAGCCTCATATTCTGCTTCATTATTAGTGGCAGGAAATTCACATCTAATAGCCTGGGGTATTTTGTCCCCCTGTGGCGATTTTAGTAGTATACCCAAACCTACACCTCTTACATTAGATGCACCATCAGTATATAGTGTCCAGGATCCTAAGGATTTTCTTAATTGTTGAACTTCTAGGTCTACTTCACCCTGAATATCACTACTGAAATCAGCCACAAAGTCGGCTAAAGCTTGAGATTTTATGGCATTTCTAGGTTCGTACACTAGATCATAGGCACTTAACTTCACTGACCATTTAGCCATTCTACCTGACATCTCAGGTTTCCTAAGCACATTTTTAACAGGATAATTAGTTTTAACATGAATCCTATGTGTCTGAAAGAAATGTCTAAGCTTTGTTGATGCCATAACTAGAGCCAATATTAACTTTTCTAGATGAGAATATCTAGTTTCAGCATCTAATAAACTTTTGCTAACATAATAAACAAGATACTGCTGACCTTCATGATCCTTTACAAGGACAGCACTTACTGCATTCCCTGATACTGCAAGATACAGCGATAATGGTTCACCATCCTTAGGCTTCATTAGTAGAGGTGTAGTTGAGAGGTATTGCTTCAAATCCTGCAAGGCTGCTTCATGCTTCTCCCCATTCAAACTTCTCATTTTTCTTCAGGATATCATAAAACTCCTTGCATTTTTCTGAGGATCTTGAGATAAATCTGTTTAATGCTGCTACTCGCCCTGTTAATCTTTGAACATCTTTCATACTTGAAGGTGACTTGATATCTAATATAGCTTTAATCTGCTCCAGGCTTGCTTCTATCCCTCTTTTAGTTACCATATATCCTAGAAACTTTCCTGCCCCCATTCCAAAATGGCACTTAGCAGGATTCAGCTTCATGTTATACTGATCCGGGATATCAAATGATGCTTCAATATCCTGGAGATGATCCTCAGCCTTCTTAGATTTCACTACCATGTCGTCGATGTACACCTCCATAGTGTCCCCCAGTTTGTCTTTGAGCATCATGTTTACCAATCTTTGATACGTTGCACCTGCATTTTTCAAACCAAAAGGCATAGCAGTATAACAATAAATACCTGTTGGTGTCATGAAGGCAGTATCCTCCCGGTCTGAAGGTTCCATCTGGATCTGCTGAAATCCTGAGGATGCATCCATGAAGGTTAACATTTCATGGCCGACAGTAGCATCCACCATTGAGTCGATATAAGGAAGAGGGAATGGGTCTTTTTGGACAAGCTTTGTTTAGGTCTGTGTAGTCTACACAAACTCTCCATTTTCCATTTTTCTTTTGTACCACAACTACATTTGCTAGCCATCTTGGAAACTTGACCTCTCTGATCATCCTAGACTTCAACAATCTCTCAACTTCCTCTTGGATAATCGTGTTCCGCTCAGGAGCAAATTTTCTTCTCTTTTGCTGCACAGGCTTGAATGATCTGTCGATTCCAAGCTTGTGAGTGATAATATCTTTGGATATGCCTGTCATATCCTCATGCTTCCATGCAAACGTTGACATCCTGCATTTCAAAAAGTTAGTTAACTGCTCTTCAATATCCTGAGGGATATTGGTTCCTACGAGCACCGAGATATCAGGATTATCCTGGTCTAGGATAACTTTCTTCACATCCTGTTCCGAATCTTCCACGATATCCTGGGCCCGCGTCTTTAATTGCTATGCTGTACTAGGCTTGGTTGAGGATTTCATCGAGGATGAGTAGCATTCTTTCGCCTCCTGCTGATCACTATCAACTTTGACAACTCCCCAAGGGGTAGGGATCTTGATGCATTGGTGATACGTTGATGGCACGGCCTTCATATCTTGAATCCATGGTCTTCCTAATATGATGTTATAGCAGGATAGAGAATCCATTACACAGAAACGTTGTATCGAGTTGACTCCTTCAACGTATACTGGTAACTTTATCTCCCCCACTGTGTTTCTAGCCTCTCCACTGAACCCAACAAGTTCGGTAGACTTTGAAGTGATATCCATTGGAGATACATTCATTCTCTTCAGAGTCTCTAGTTGGATTATGTTGACGGAGCTGCCATTATCAACCAATATCCTGCGTACAAAATGGTTAGCCACATATAATGTTATTACCAGAGCATCATGGTGAGGATCCTGGACAGTATCCCTGTTATTAGCATCAAATGTGATCACTTTGTCAGTTGTGAGGGTAGTCATCCTGACAGGTTTATCTCCCCTTTCGGCCTTAGCTTCTTTTGCATGTCTCTTTGCTGCCGAATACGAAGTCCCACAAATGTTGGATCCTCCCGAAATGAAGTTGATTATCTTGGCATCCGCGGGAGGTGATGCTGCTCGCTCAGGATCCTTCTCAGTATCCTGACCCTTATTCTTCTTTCTTCCTAAGAGATCTTTCAGATATCCCTTGCTTAGAAGATAGCTTATTTCCTTCGTTAGAGCAATGCAATCCTCAGTCACATGTCCGAAATCTTCGTGGAAAGCGCACCATTTTGACTTATCTTTCCAATCAGCCTTTTGTTGATTCTTTCGAGGCCACCTAGCCTTGTCTCCTAGACCCTGCATGGCATACATCAATTCAGGAATGTTAACAGAAAAGCAATATTCAGACAACTCAGGATATTCTTCAGGATCCTCATCTTCGACAGCATTCACTCTCTTGTTTTCATTTCTACCATATGGCTTAGGCCGATATGACTTGAATGAGGATTCTGACTTCCTGTTAGTTGACTCATAAGTGTTAGATGAGTTCATCCTTTCTTGCATCTTTCTGTCATCCTCCAATCGAATATATCTTAGGGCCCTGTTTCGAGCTTCGTCCAAGTTCCTGCAAGGATTCATCACAAGATCTTGATAAAACTGAGAATCCTTCTGTATCCCCATTTTGAACGCTTGTACTGCCGTGGCAACATCAAGGTTCGGGATATCCATGGATTCGAAAAAAGAAAACCAAGTAACGATTTTAGCAAGGTTTTTAGCAAGAATAGCACCACTTGCCCCACGGTGGGCGCCAAATTGTTTTGGTAAAAAATTACCTAAGTAATTAAGTGATCAAATTAGTTAAGTGAGGTAGTGTGCTAGAAGTGTTCGTGAAAAATATGCTTGTTAAGTTGTTTACAAAAACAGTTTCAGGATATAGCTCAGGATACCGAGCTGTATCAACAATCAAACAATGAGCAGAAATGTAAAGGTTGACACGAGATATACGAGGAAAGCCCTTGATCAATCTAGATCTCCGGCATAAAACCTCTCGAGCTGACAATCGTCGGCTGCCTTGTTCTTCTTATTGCTTGAATAACCAGGATACAGTGCAGGATATGGCTCAGATCAATGCTAAGTGGTACAACGATTACAAGTGTTGAGTGTTTGTGCGTAATAGAAAGAAAAAAGAAGTGTGAGTTCGAGAGTAGAGAGTGAAGTGTGTGTTCCTATTGATCTGGCCTTCTATTTATAGTTACAAATAACAAACTAACTCTCCTATTATTCCGGGATGCTGGGAATATTCCATTCTGAACGTTGGGGGCCTGTTTTTACTTGTTTTCCACGTGCTTATTGACTATAAAACCGGGTCTTCAGCTCACATAACCGTTACAACGTTAATAACATTGACCAGCATCCGAAATTCTTGCGGAATATGCCTTTCTTCTATTCTGACCGTTACAAGAGCTATTCTTCCGCCATCAACGTCTTTATCCTGACCAATTTGAGCGGGTCTTCAGGATGACTTGGTCCTCATGAACGTTAGTCCCTTGTAACCAACATTTTACAAGCCAATCGTTAGTAATAGTCAGGATACTGCCTCAGGATATTACCAATATCCTGACCCGGTATCCTGATACGGTACCCTGATCCGATATCCTGATCATATACAACTAATAAAAAATCAAGATACAAAGTCAGGATATGGGCTCAGAATTTCACCCATAACAAGTATATTTATAAAAATGGATATAAAGACTTTATTACCCCGACATATTTCAAATCAGTTCAAAATAATAAAACACATTTTACAATTTGGTTCCTATTGATCTCAACCATTAGATCAAAAGATCTAATGGTGTAGATTTCTTTCTTACCCTTCTCACAAAAACCTTTTTTTTACAGGAACCTCTACTTATATATATCTATATAGAGTGGGGATCCTACGGAAAGTGTGTTTTTCCTAAAAAGTGTAAAAAGTTATAAAACACAATAATTTCAGGCATAAAACACACCTAAAACTCACAAATAATAGAATGAATATTACTAAAAATACCATATTCAAACTCTAATAGTCCATAAAAACTTCAAACACACCATCGTAGAACTATGAATATAAAACACACAATGCTAAACAACATAAAACACAATAATATTTGTCATTCCACAATCAGAGCCTTAACATCTAAAACACAACACAAAACCCACATACATGATGTTTTAGTAATCTTCATCATATTATTTGTGGGTTTTTGGTGTGTTTTATGGTTGACATTATGTTTTATTGAAAAAAACCAATAAGTCATTTTTAAACTCAATCCCAAACACCCTCTAAGCAATCATGCATATGTTGCACCTCCATATTTCCGTCATATATTGATTGATTTCATTTTAATTTTGTTATTTTTTGTTGAAACTAGATTTTTGAAATCCTTTTAAACCTTGTTACACAAATGAATTTTGTATCCTTGTCTAGAGAATGCCCACTTCATTCAACCTAAAGTTATTAATACATTATACTATTAATCGGCTTAATATTTCTAGAAGGGTGGTGAAGTTTAGATCATTGGGGTTTCTTTGGCTAGAGAAGAGATCCCCTTTTAATAGCTCACAGCGAAAGAATTGATGTAAACTTATGTTGTTGGTGCTTTAGCGTCTTGCTTGCTAGTTACGTTTTTGTTCTAATGATATTTGTCGTTAAAAAAAGGTTAAATGCTGTCATTATTAACTTTGACTCATTCAAGTTATGATAAATAGCATTGAATTACAAGATAATTTTATGTCATTCTTGATGTATGAAACCCATAAATTAGGTATTTGACTTATCGATACAATCGTATACAAATAAGTTTTTTTTAAAGGCAAATTTTATTAGAAAAAGAAACAATAATATACAGGGGGAAATTACATGCAAGAGTTTTCTTTTTGAACAGCTAACCTTTTTTTCTCCCTAAATTATATATATATTAAACACAAATGTTGGTGAGATTTACCTATTTAGTACTTCATGCTTTTTCCTTTTGGTCCTTCAGGTTTTAATTTCTATTGGCTTCAATCCCTATGCATTGTTTACGTACTTAATTTTTTTTCTATTTGTTTTCCCAGACTACTACCAGGGGCGGACCTACATAGTGGTCAGGGTGGGCGGCCGCACTCCTTGAAAAAAAAAATTTAGTGTATATTTTAGTCAAAAAACCCGGCCGCACCCCTTGAAAATATGGTTGAACACCTCATCCGCACCCCCAGGAAATAATTTCTGGGTCCGCCACTGACTACTACGACGAAAAACAAAGTTAGCAACAACTGTTTTATCTTTCTAACCCTTCTATTTTGGTAATTAGCATTTTTAGCCTCTATTTCATTTTACATGTTATGCGTTTTTAACCTATTAAGTTTTTTACTAATTTAATTTTCCTTCAATAACTTTCGTTCGCTAATTTCTTTCTAAAAAAACTAATTTGTCGTTGTCTTTATGAACATTGTAAAATATTCTTTTGACCCCCTCAAGTTTCTAAAGTTTCGAGTTTGCTTCTATCGTTTCTTTACTTAAAAAACTATTATTTTACATGTTGGTCTAAATTCGAATTGGTCTATGTTTCAGCGCAATTATTTTTTTTGAAATGAGTATGGTCAAATATAGTGAGTTTTCGTTTAAAAGAACAATATTTTACGTGCATATTTTTATGTACGTGTCGGTATAAATTCGAGTTGATCTACATTTCAAGTCAAATATAATACGTATTCTTACTTATTTTTATGTACATTTCGTAAATTTTAATCCGAACCGAGTAAAGTCAAATTATCGTTTTTTTCCTTTAAAAAAAAAGCTCTAATTAGTCTTTTCTAATTACATGTGCTAGCTTTTCCTTTATACCCATTATGTTTTCCATGTACTAGTATATATTAAAACTAAAGGTCGGTGGCTTTCTACTGACACGCACCTCTTCTTTCTTATATATTAAACTTTGGCGAAAAGCAAACAAAATGGGAGTCACCTATATTGGTTGAGCATATTAATGATAAACTAGATATCAGGTGTTCGATCCCTGATCTGTTCTTTTTATTTTTGCTATTAGCAATTTGTAAGTCTCATATACTCAACTAAAAATTGTTATGTCATTATTAATAAAACTAATATATATTAAAAGGTGTGAATTAGTATTCACACTTTTTAATTTTCTCTCAACTTTCAATATTGATATTTACACCTCTTTTAATTTTTAAAAATTTTGTAAAATGTCATTTAACTATCTTGAGTTTTTAAAGTTTAAAGTTTATTCCATGTACTTTCATTCTTTAACTTAAAAAAAACTATGTTCTAATGTGCTTATTTTTATGTACGTGTAGGTATAAATTCAAGTTGGTTTACGTTTCAATATCATTTTTTTTTTGGAAACGACTAGGGTCAAATATAATACGTTTTCATGCCTATTTTTATGTATGTTTTCAGCTAATCTACGCTTTGACGTAAATTTTATTCGGAAACAAGTCAGGTCAAATATAATACGTTTTTATTCGACGGAATAAATTCGAGTTATTGTATGTTTTGACGCCGATGCAACGCGCGGCGAATACAATTACTAGTATTATACTAAATTACACATCTGAGTATGATGATGATGATGATGATACTAAATTACACATCTAAGAATTGAAATTTAGTCTTCTCACAAAAGGTAATTCTTCTTAACCACTAGACTAAATCCAAATGGCACATACAAGATTTAAAATTCAGAAGACAACCAATTGGGACGAATCTACTATGTTTAACCTCGACTTTCTTCACCCATAAAACCCGTACATTTTGATTTTATCCACCGGATACAAAGAAGTACATAATAAAATATATGTTTATATCCAACGAAGATCTAGAATAAAGATATATATATATATATATATATATATATATATATATATATATATATATATTTTTGAACGACAAATTTGGATAACTGACGGACCACTGGAGTATTATCGTGCCACCAAAGGAACCACCAAATCCCAATAAATATGGAAAAAACCCATTTGTGGGAATCGATTTGAAATGATAACCTAGGACTAGACTTCTTGATTCTTTAAAAGAAAAAACGAACGATTAATAATCAAAGTGCTTTTCGTAAAACCAAAAGGTGAAACATATATCTTCTTTGAATGAGATCGATGAGATAAAATCAAGGACTAGATTTCTTGATTCCCTTCAAATGACTGATCAATAATCAAAAGTTTATTTTGACACAAAAACGAGTGATGAAAACCATAAAATATATAAAAGAGTCAATTACTTTTTGAGTCCATTTGTTTTAGTGGTTTTAACCATATGAGTTCAAAATCAAAAAAAGTTTAACGCCCTGAGTCCATAGCCATTTATTTTATAACGGTTTGAGTCCAATTTTGTTAAAAAAAAAATAGACTCAAAAGTAGGGCTGGCAATAGATATCTATATAAGACACGATTAGACCTGTTTACTGGAAAAGTACACAAAGTGATTTTATATTTTTTAAAAATAAATATAACTATGATGTTAGGATCCATCATTTCTTCTTCTTGGTACATAAAATGTAAAATTGTGTTATAAACATGAGATATAAATTAGTTAAACGAGTTGTATTCAAGTTTAATACTTGTGTTACACGCGTCGTTAGAGACCTGTTAAACCTGATAAGACACGATTTGCCAGCCCTATTCAAAATGTTAAAATTTGGACTCAAAAGTACTCAAATGGTTATAAAAAAAACGTCTAGTAACTTAGAGCGTTAAACATTTTAATTTTAAACTCATATGTTTAAATCCAATAAAACACAAGAAATAAAAAAGTAATTTACTCTCTGTAAAATAAAACAAAAAGCATTATGCACATATCCATTTATCCCAGCAGAATATAATAAGTGCCAAACTATCTACACACCAAGTGTGTAGATAGCCACCCTTAAAATGTGTTTTTTATCCTTATATGCACACCTTGCAGTGTCGAACTGTGGTCAAAACGCGGCGTTTTGGTCCGGTTAACCAGACAAAGCTTGATGGGTGTCTGACGGGTCTGTTGACCGGACCAAAACGCCGAGCTTTGGCCGCGTTTTGGTCCTGTCAACCAGACCGGGTGTCAGTCTTTTGTCTGGTTGATAGGACCAAAACGCGGCCAAAGCTCGGCGTTTTGGTCCGGTCAACAGGCCCGTCAGACACCCGTCAGTCTTTGTCTGGTTAACCGGACCAAAACGCCACGTTTTGACCACAGTTCGACACTGCAGGGTGTGCATATAAGGACAAAAAACACCTTTTTGGTATGTAAATAGGCAAAATGATATGTAGATAGGTACACCCTATAATAAACACCCCCTAAGATTATACATTCCTTCACGTTAACCCGTTCCAGAGAGTGTCCACATATAATGGAAGCAAAACTACATGTGCTATATTCTTGAACTTGTAGAATTAAAATAACTAAAAATGAGAATTTGTTCTTTATGTTCCATCCGTACCCTTTTCCTTTATATAAGAAGGTTTGATTAAACCTTTTCGTCCATCATCCCTAGTTACTCATACGAGTTTCTTCATCGGTTTCCAACCTTCTGAACCATGACAAAAGGCGGACTTGCAACGACCATAAAGACTTTACTCCTTAGGTCGGGCCCAATCTCATTCTTACTTTACTGTTCATTTGTTATCTATCAAGTGTATCCGTGAGGGGATCAATCATGTCCTTTCATTTTGGGTGCTAACGATTAGCGCCCACAAGCGAAATTTACAACCATCTTTATAATTTTAAGAATTGTCAGATTGATTTTTTTGAACGGCTAATTTTCAACTTAAATACTTACAACTCCTAAGGATTGAACCTAAGTAAGTTGATCGTTTTTCTTTATTATCAAATAACGAGACTTTGGTTTTATCACATGCAGGAGGAGGACTAACAGTATCACTCCCAAGGGTGTCATGGTACGTTGCATGAGCAAGGTGGCTAGATGGGACGAATGTTATGATGATGAACACGAAGCACAATCATTAGAACCTAAGGCACAACCACAAGATAAATGTTGCAAGGAACATGAAGAAAGCTGCTGGATCCCACATCCTCGTACAGGAATATATTATCCTAAAGGTCACGAATGGGTGATGAAAGATGTTCCTGATGGTGCGGCTATATTCGATTACAATTATTGGTTAAGAAATGGTGATGGATTTTGATTTCTGTGATAATATATTTCATACATCAGTCATAATAAAATGCATATGTACGAATTGAATGTTCTTTATCATAGTGGTATTAGTTCCCAGGGATATAATAATAATAATAATAGGACAGCTGACAATATGTGTCGAAATTATATATGTTAGATACAGCGCAGGGCTGTTCTAACGTTTTTGTAGTCCCTAAGCGAACTAAAAAGTCAGGGCTCTATTGAATTGGTACAAAGGAATTGAGATTGAGATTTGAGACATTGAATAACCATAGCGATTATTTTTCCTAATCCTGGCCCTAATTTCGCTCAATCCGCAATCAGTTTCACATTGGTTACTCAAACGACGCCGCAAGTAACGAGGGTTGATGTGTTGTGTACGTGGACAATACAGACTCCTAATGTAAATCCTAAATCTTGGGCCTAGAAACGTTGTTTAAATGGCAAAAAACAAGTCTAATATATGAAAGGAAATAAAATTGGAGGCCCTTGTGTTTTGGTGGCCCTAGGCCTTAGCCTAGGTTGATAAGCTTTATGGGCCGGTCCTACAAGTGAAGAGATTTGGTATCGGACCCAATAATTCAGGTCAGTTTAAACCCACGGTATCATGACCTGTCGGGTCGGGACCATGTCAGTTCACCCACCATACTTTACCTACATAGCCAGTTGGATGAAGTGCATGTTATTCAACCACCAGTCGCGTCTTTGACGCAGTGACGGACCCATGATTTTTTTCTATTGGGGTTCATTTTTTGTATAAATTTTTTTCACAAACATTAAAATTTTCAGGTCGGTCATCGTAGTCGGGTCGGGTTGGGCTAGGAAATAATGTAAAGGCCATTAGTGGACATGAAACCACTACATTATTAAGAACCATATTTAAGCATCAAGTTATTTCATAGTGGTGATTAATAAGTTGTTTGGAACCAATAGCTACCCAAACAAAACAATTACTTCACATAACTTCAAAATTTTGTTTAAGATCTTGTTTTTATTTTGTTTAAGTTTTTTTTTATGAACGTCACTATACATGTTGGAAGTCTTATTTGGTAATCAAATGTGAAATAAAATCATTCGGAGATATTAAATTTGTCATTTTAAAGAAGCAAATTAGAGGGTCAATGGATGACTGTTTTGTTTTAAAGCACTAGTTTAATTTTGATGAAAAAAATAAACTAAAAAGAGGAGATAGAAGACTTGAACTTGAGATCTATTTATTGGAATATAAGAGGATTTACCACCACACAATCTTTGTTTTTATTACTATGGGGTCCAACTAATTTGTTTTATGAGGTCCTTAAAAAATTTAACATACCGGTTCTATAATTTATTTTAAAAATATTGGGGTCCGTGGACCCCGACCCGTACCATGTGGGTCCGCCCCTGCTTCGACGGTTACTTTCAATTCAGTTACACCACTTTGAAGCCCACTATCCCTTGACAATGGTAAACAACCGGTTTATGAGAAATAGATGCTTGAGTTCGACTACCATGTCTATTAGCATCAAGGTGCACGCCTCAACCGTTTTAAATCCATGATTAGCATCCGCATGTAGATCTACCAGAGTACCAGATCAATCCCCTTCACAAACAAACATCAATTTAGCTCAAATATAACTTTACAAATTCAAACAAAGAGAAAAAAACTAACATGGAAATAAAAACCCCCAACTAAAACAAATAAAAACTCGAACTGCATGCAATAACATCATCAAACTCTCACAAAGCCAACATGTTACTAGATGAAACAAAAAACAGGCAAACAACTTTATATGTGATGCTCATGATTTCAACTCATATATAAAATCAAACAAATAGCAAGTTGAGAAAGTTAAACCTTTTTCGCCTATCTTGTTGCATCTTTATATAAAATCAAACAAATAGCAAGTTGAGAAAGTCTTTTTTCTTTTGTCAAATTCTGAAACAATTTTCTTTTTGACAAATTAAAAAATATTTCATTCTAATCATCATGGCAAATTACATAAGAATAGCAGGTAGACGAGAAACAAAATGTGTGCAGAAATCGTTAATTAAGTATTAATCAAAGAGTAAATTTCAAAGTTCGTCCTTTATGTATGTCATATATTACAAAGTATGTCCTTTATCTTTAATAAGCTCAGAAAACATCCTTAATGTTTGAAAAACCAATCAAGTTATGTCCTTTACCCTAAACCTAGTTTGTTTTCCCAGTTAAGTCAGGTCACATGAGAAGCACATGAGGGCATTAATGTCATTATACCTACCAATTACTGTGCCCTGTTATAAAAACCCTAAACCCCACCATCATCTTCTCCATCTTTCAATCACCTGCACATCAACATATCCCCTTCTTCTCTCTATCTAACAATCCTACCACCACCACAACCTACCTGCCGCCACCACGACCCACCTGTCGCCGCCATCACCGCCACCACGACCCGATTGTTATAAATCTGAAGATTCCCCCAAATTAATTATTAACCCACACATCATCTCCGCTACTTTTAACATCCCACACATCATCTTTGCTATAAATCTGAAGAACAAACAAAACCTGATTGTTGGTTATGACCGAATCGATGGACGGCAACATCAAAAGTAGATTTAGGATTACTTTTTTCAAAGAGTAAATTACGTGGTTCTGTGGTTATGACCGAATCGATGGCCGGCAAATCAACACCAACAGAAAACAGAGAGAAATACAAAATAGGGATGTGTGAACCATTTAAGGATATATTAAAAGCCGAGTCTCCAGGGGATAGAGATAACGGCGGTTGACGGAGGAAGACGGCGAGGTTGCAGACGATTAGGGTTTTGGAACAGAATCCGTTATGTGGATTGATTGATGAAGAACTATGAGAATCAGAAGTTGAAATTGTTATTTTTTTATTGGAATTGGAAGGAGGTGATTTGGGTAGAGTTGAGAGAGATTGACGGTGGTTTTGTGATGGTGCTGTGGAGGCGGCGGTTCGGTGGTGATGTTGTGACGGTGGTTCTATGGTCGTGCTGTGGAGGCGGCGATTCGGTGGGAAACACAATACAATTCTGGATTATCTCCGCTATTCGAAGAAGAGAAACCCTCACCGTACGGCCGCTCGAGGTGGTGGTGGTGGCGGTGGCAGGTGGGTCGTGGTGGCGGTGATGGCGGCGACAGGTGGGTCGTGGTGGAGGTGGTGGCGGCAGGTAGGTTGTGGTGGTGGTAGGATTGTTAGATAGAGAGTAGAAGGGGGTATGTTGATGTGCAGCTATTGAAAGATGGAGAAGAAGATGGTGGGGTTTAGGGTTTTTATAACAGTGCACATTAATTGTTAGGTAGAATGACATTAATGCCCTCATGTGCTTCTCACGTGACCTAACTTAACTGGGAAAACAAACAAGGTTTAGGGTAAAGGACATAACCTGATTGGTTTTTCAAACATTAAGGATGCTTTCTGAGCTTATTAAAGATAAATGACATACTTTGTAATATATGACATACATAAAGGACGAACTTTGAAATTTACTCTTAATCAAATTGTTAACAAACGAAACAAAGTATTTGTAAAACCATAGTTTTTTTGAATTTTTCAAATTTAGGAAGGATTCGTTGTTCTTGCTTTGAATGCACTCCACTGTTATTATTGTTCACATTACATTCAACATGTTTAAAAAATTGAAACACGAAGCATTCAAATTAAATAGAAGTGATTGACCCAGATCTTGTTTTATTTCTCACCCCACACCACCACCACTTCACCACTCCACCACCACCCACCGCCACCACAAACACTCTCACCTCTCCTCGCCCATGAAAATGGATCACATGTGATTTTAATTCTAATTGGTATTGTTAATTTCAAACCTAAACGGCAGAGGCGTCCCTGAAAATTCACATTCTTGTTCGAGATTTAAAAAATGTGCCATTCCGTTATGTTTTGTTATTATTTAAAAAAAATCAAATTAGCACTGGGCTCAATAAAACTAATTTCAAGTGGTCTAAATTCTAAACCATAAAAAATGATTTGTAAATGAGCCTATATTGGAAGTGGTATGTGTTTACTGTTTAAAAAAATAACATATACGTATCATATTTTCTTTTTTAAATCGCATGCTGCGGAGGTCCTCCCCGTACACCATCAAAGCCTCCCATGCTAAACGGTCATGGATTCTAGAACTTTTTTTTTGTTTCCTCGAGTATAGAAAATTACTTTCCCGTTATGGTTGTGAATATGCAGTGCTAATAGTGTGCTTGTTCAGGAGAATTATTGGACGCTTGATTGGATATTGCAGAGTTACCAATCTAGGATCTATTCTTGGGATGTTAGCTCTTCTTTCGCGGTGAGTTTTTGGCGTTTATATATTTTTTATTCCATGTTAAACTTAACAAAAACTCAGATCTTGTTTCTATCCAAATTATATATATATATTAAACCCATTAAGTCTAACTACTTTTCAAATCCATATACACCGTCAGATCATGCTGAGATTAAATCTCAACCCTTTAAACTCATAAAATTAACTGCTACAGTGGCGGTTCACAACAGTTTTTTTTACAGTTTCTCAGCTGGCGGTTTAGAGCAGTTTTTATCAATTTTTAGTGGGTGGTTAGTTCCACCTTTTCCTGCCCATGATCTCAACAACTGTTCCTACAAATCTGGGTAATGCTGTGAGTTTTTATCGATTTTTAGTGGGTAGTTAGTTCCTCCTTTTCCTGCCTATAATCTCAACAACTGCTCCTACAAATATGGGTAATGTTGTCGATACACTATGGTTTTTATTCAGTTTTTAGTTACCCTAAATAAATGGCCCATGTTCTCCACCTTCCTAATTTTTAGCAAATAAGCAGTTATATCTGTGTTTATATATATATATATATATATTCAATCCTGACCATAAAAAACTACAGCTAATTAAACCTTATTGGGGATATTATAGTCAGTGGACATGGAGCAGCACATTCAAGATGCAACAAAGGATAAGGATGTTAAAGTAAGCTTCATACCTACTCATGAATTGCGGCTGTTTCTCAAGTCCACCTTTCTTATTTCTTTTTTTTCCTTTCAGGTTGCATCCATGGGGTCCTTGCATCTTTGCTCTCCTCTTCCTCCTTCCATCGTTTGCCAGATAATGTGTAAACCTACATATGAATCGGCTGAGGTAAGTACAATTTTTATAGTCAATTTTAGATTACATTTTTTATTCCTCCGATAGTATTGTTAATATTTGTCCTGTTCTCAGATAATATTTTGTAAAAAACAGGAAACAGCTCATTAGTCTATATAACGAGGAGACTTACTGAATCATTTCTCATTTTTCTTTTCTGAAAACAGCAAAGAAGCAGGTTAACATAATTATTTCAATTGGCCAGGACCAAAGCCTTCAGTTATGAATGATGAACAACATGCTGGAAACTGTGGCATGCAAATGAAGCAGGTTAACATAATTATTTCAATTGGCCTTTGTTTTTTTTTTTTGTAAATACTAAATTTATGTAAACTGCAGAAGCTTCAAAACAGTGCTGAAATAATCAACAGCGACCAATTCAGATCAGACAAGGTACTTTGTAATCCATTTTAATCTGCAATTAATACATACCTTACTTTCTAATTCATATTTCTTTGTGTAGTCACCAGTTGTAGTCGAAAAGGCAGTAAATGATGGAACGTCTAACCTGCAAGTCAAGGTTAAATCTATTATTTTACATTAGTTATTTGTAGTTTAATGTTAACATATGTTATTTTTGCAATGTACAGTCTCCTGAAGATACCATTCACATAGTTGTTCCAGCGAAATGGTATACTTAATATTTCATAGTTTATGATTCCGTCAATGTAGCTTCTTGAATCAATGCACATAACAAGATTTAAAACCCTAATTACAAAATAATTGTTAGATTTCATGTCAGATGATGCAGATGAAATGAAGATGCATGTGAATGATGTACCAAAGGTAAAGTTGATTAAAGTTAAGATGCATATGAATGATGGCTCAAAGCTAAATTTTCATGTCATGTGAAACAAAACATGTCTAAGGGTCAAATTTTTTAAGGTTACAGGAAGATGACATGAACGGCATTTGAATCCCTACAAATGCGAACGAAAACGGGCAACAGTGATGAGGTTTTTTTCAAATTTCATGAAATAGTTTACTAAATTTACGTTTTATTTCCATAATTTAATATTCAAATGTTGTTTGGTTTGTTTTACATGTAAAATGTACAAGAATTTATTTCCAATGAATGATGAGTAGATGATAATCTAAAACTTCAAAAATATAGTGACACTGTTGAGATAGTGATATTGTCAAGATTGTTTCCTCTTTTTTGTGACTATAACAGATTTCCAAACTATAGTCACGGTGCAAAGATATTTCCCTACGTTCAGCCCCTACGAATCTAAATGCACTAAGATCACACGGGGTGGAGGAGCTTGAAGGGAGGGGGTTGAGCAACACGTGGTAACCACGTCAACATGGTGGCGTAGAGAAAAAAGCACGGGGTGGGAAAGTGGCGTGAAAGAGAATAAAATTTAAAAAAAAATAAACATCAACCAATCAAAACAAACCTAAACTAGCCCCACCAATCAAGAGCCTCCACCTCATCCACCCATTTGCCCCCACGCCGGTGGAAATCCTCAAGCCCACCCACAACGCCGCCCTCCACGCCATACCGTGGTGTTCTCGGCGTGAAGGGGCTTCCACGCCCTTTTTCCATGCCCATACTGTATGGTCTAAAGGACAAGGTAATACGTTTTTTTCTATTTGAAGTGCTTAACTACATTAAATTGTTTATCTTATTGGACACGAGAGTGTGATAAAAGAAGATATTGACACTTTATAGATAGTGATGGTGTCTAGATTATTTCCTAATTTTTATATTTATTACAAATTTCAGGAAACTAGTGATGGTGTTAACATTATTTCCTACAGCCTGTCCAGCCTCTACAAATCCCAAATGCAACGCGAGATTAGTGATGAGGGTATAAATAAGATTTCAGTTTACTGAAGAGTATGGGGGCATACGAGGTTCCTTTAGACATGCAAGTGTTTTCCCCTCATTGCAAGCAGGGCCGGCCCATGGGCCATCATACTCAAGCTAGGGCTTTAGGCCACAAAATTTATAGGGCCTCCAATATTTTTTTCTGTTATTCAGACATATGTTCGAATTGGGCCTTAAAACAACGCAGTCTTAGAAGTGTATTTGGGCCACTAGGGTAATACAGCCCTGATTCTGTTGGAAGGTTTGAAACAACACGCGTGAATACAGCCAGCCATCTGTTGTAATCATTTAAGGTAATTACAAATTAGAACGTTTGAAGACGAGCGGAACAGTCGCGATTCCCAATCCAAATCACAGCCAAGATGTAATCGTTTAGGAAACGAATCGAAGCAGATCAAGATTGGAGCGCCGATTTCGAATGATGGATGCTATATTGTAGCTCCGATTCATTGCCTCACTGGTATAATCATCTTTTATATTCATGGTTTCTAGTTTCTTGGTTCTTCATTTCTTCAGTTTACTCTATATATATTCATTAATCCGAGATTTGTTCTTCTAAACTGAATCAAGTGATAGTTGATTTTGCGAAATTGTTTTTGTTCCAAGTGATAAAATACAGGGCGACCGAGGGAGCCGTTGTTGGATGTTGGTTTGGACTTTGGAGTCTGCCAATTTCAAAGCTGTAGAGATTTGATTCCTGTTGATTTTGAGACTACTGCCAATTAATCCGACATTTGTTCTTCTAAGGTACTCTTACAATACTTGCCCTAATTTGATTCCTGTTGATTTTGAGATTACTATTGATTTATTTGATAATTGAATTCTTAGATTAGATTTTGTGTGGATTGTTGATAATTGTTAGGTTTTGAATCTATAATGTCTAATAGATATAGAAAGCATGAATCGGGTCATTCTAAGAGAATAAAGAAACAAAAATTAGAAGCTCAGATGGAATCATTAAAAGGATCGTTATTAAAGTATGTAACAACCGTGAAAGATAACAATAGTGATGAACCGTTTAAAATGGATGACCTTAGTAGCGATGATCCTTTAAATGTCGATGAACATAATAGCGATGAACCTTTAAATGTGGATGAACATAATAGTGATGAACCTTTGAATGTGGATGAACATAATAGTGATGAACCTTTGAATGTGGATGAACATAATAGTGATGAACCTTTGAATGTTGATGTAAATAATAGTGATGAACCTTTGAATGCTAATGAAAATGATAGCGATGAACCTTTGAATGTAGAAGAAACTATAAATTTAGATGATCCAAGTGAATGGACTGTTATTAATGCTAATTTAAGAGATTTGCTTGTAGAAAAGGGACCGGTAAAGATTTATGATTATGATTTTCCAAAAGATGAATATTCTAGAAACTTTAGCTCTTCTTTTTATATGCAAAAAATGGCAAATGGGGAAAAATACGAAAGAAAATGGTTGCTTTACTCAATAAAGTTAGATAGGGTATTTTGTTTTTGTTGCAAATTATTTGATGTGAATTCTTGTAAAAGTAAATTAGCAAAAGGAGGTAGTAAGGATTGGAGAAATATGAATGATAAACTAAAAAAGCATGAATCAAGTAAAGAACATATTATGAATATGAGCAAATGGTTTGAGTTAGAATCAAGATTAGCGAAAAATAAAACAATTGATAAAGAAACTCAAATTCTTATAAATAAAGATAAGGAACATTGGAAAGATGTACTTAAAAGAATTATTGGCGTTGTAAAAACTTTTAGCATGAACAATATACCATTTCGTGGAGATAACGAAAAACTTTATGAAAAAAACAATGGTAATTTTTTAGCTATTGTTCAAATGATTGCAGAATTTGATCTCGTAATGAAAGAACATGTTAGACGAATAAAGAACAAAGAAATCTACAATCATTATCTTGGTCATAATATGCAAAACGAACTAATTAGTTTATTAGCATGTGAAGTTAAAAATAAAATTGTTAACAAAGTTAAGGAAGCTAAATACTTTTCAGTTATACTTGATTGCACACCCGATACTAGTCATAAAGAACAAATGTCAATTATTTTACGATGCTTAGATATCTCAACAACACCGATTGAAGTTAAAGAATATTTTTTTGAATTTATTATAGTAGATGATACAACCGGTAAAGATCTATTTGATGCTATGGTTGAAGAAATTAGTAATATAGGTCTTGACATAAATAATATTAGAGGACAAGGCTATGACAATGGTCCAAATATGAAAGGAAAGCATCAAGGTGTTCAAAAAAGATTGTTAGATATTAATCCTAGAGCCTTTTATACACCATGTGGTTGTCATAGTTTAAATTTAGTTCTTTGTGATATGGCTAACTCGTGTACAAAAGCTCGTGAGTTTTTTGGAATTATACAACGTACTTATACAATTTTTGCTTCATCAACCAAAAGGTGGAAAATACTACAAGATTGTTTACCAAAATTAACTCTAAAACCTTTATCACAAACACGTTGGGAAAGTAGGGTAGAAAGTGTTAAGGCAATTAGATATCAAGCACCACAAATAAAAAAGGCTCTTATGAAATTATATGGTGATGATGATGCAAAAGTTCTAAGTGAAGCTAAATCCTTGGCAGATTTTGAATTCAATAAGTTTGGATTTTTATTAGGAATAGTTATTTGGTATGAAATTTTGTGTGCTATTAATCGTGTTAGCAAAAGCTTACATGAAAAAGATATGTGTATTGATAGTGCTATAAAAAAATTAGATGGTCTTTTGTGTTATTTTGAAAATTATAGAGAAAATGGATTCGAAAATGCTATTATTGATGCAAAAGAAATCGCTTTAGAGATGGATGTAGAACCTATGTTTCGTGAAAAACGTATCATCCATAGAAATAGACAATTTGATGAAAATGTTGCTAATGAAACTACTAAAACTCCTATTGAATTATTTAAAACCGATTACTTTTTATATATAGTAGATCAAGCTATTTCTTCAATCAAGACTAGATTTGATCAATTTAAAATGTTTGAAAGTATTTTTGGTTTTCTATTTAGTATAAAAAAGCTGAAATTATTAGATGATAATACTTTAAAACAACATTGTATTAATCTTGAAAGTTCTTTAAAACACGATACTAGTATAGATATTGATGGTTTAGATTTATTTGATGAACTAAAAGTTCTAAGACATATCATACATTTAGAATGTGACACTCCTATTAATATCCTAAACTATATTAACACTTTTAACTCTTTTTCAAATGCTTATATTGCTTATAGGATTATGTTAACTATTCCCGTGACTGTTGCTTCCGTCGAAAGAAGCTTTTCTAAATTAAAATTGTTAAAAAATTATTTAAGATCTACAATGTCACAAGAAAGATTGAATGGATTACCTACCTTGTCAATTGAAAACGATTTGTTAGAAGAAACTGATTATGAAAATTTTATTAAAAAGTTTGCATCTGTTAAAGCTAGAAAAGTAAACTTAATCTAAACATATCTTTACACATACAACATATATATACGAATACAAAATTTTTTTTTTTTAACTCCGCCAACTATAAACTATTTAGTTTATTTTGCCGGTCCCAAACCCGGGTAAAGGAGGAGGGTTTTAATCAAATAGACTTTTATCAAGGTATGTTAACTAGTTTTTTTTTTTTTTTTTTTTTAAGGCCTCAATTCTGTACTTCGTTTAAGGCCACCAAAATGGTTGAGCTGGCCCTGATTGCAATCATGTAGTACAATTCAAATACATGATATATATTGTGGTACTTTTTCTGCATCTATACATAAATACATACGTTTATCTATACACATCTTGTATGATAATGTTCTATTCTAAATTTTGAAAATAATGTTTGTTATGTGGGTCAGGGTATACATATTTTGTTTACACAACTGTTTTGTTTTAAAACTACACGGGTTATTTGCATCAGTTGTTTTTATAGTATAAATAAAATAAAATATTTTAGTTTCACGGTTTATACATTTTCGTTTATCTTTTAGATTCTAATAAATAACTACTCATATTGCAACTATGGTGATTTTTTTAATCTTTAACCATAATACATGATAGTTAATTTAAAATACAACAGATATGTATAAACTATAAACCAGTAATACATAGAAAAAATTATTTAAATAAATTATATCTATTCATGTACTCACTTACTTTATTATGTTACTTTTCTAATTTATAAAAGGTAAATGTAGATAAGTTTATCAAGAAAATAACATTAGTATTTGTTTTTTTAAATAAGATAGTATCACATTTAAATTTGTTTACTGATATAATTTTGTATATAATATGTTTACTGGTATAATTTTGTAAGGAATATTTCTGAAAACAAATATTATAAATTGGTTAACCGTAATAAGTTGCTAAGATAAGTAAAAAATCACAAACCTTTAATCACAATCCGGAAATAGAAGACATGGTCGCCGATCGAAACATAAAACCAAAAATCGTTCTGCCCCCGTTGTTGGATCCATGTCAGCGGCGGATCTTCGTTGTCTTTCGTCTCCTCATCGTCAATATAAGTGTAGAACCCCGAACGAAACAGCCGTTTATTGTCATTATAACTTTCCCGGAACCCTAACAATAATCGCTGGCAACGCGTATCCGCCGTCCATATCGTTATCTCCAACCGGATCTCAACCCGTCATCACAATCTCCGATCTCGTCTTGTAAAACCCTAAACCGCCGTTGTGGCCGTCATTAAACTACCATGGATCGACACCGAAAACCATCATCGTTGAAGAGGATGAACATGGATTGTGGTTGTTGATAACGAATTAACGATACGAGTCCATCAGAGCTAGATTAACCACTCACAGACAACGCCACTCGCGGGCCGGTTGTCGGCAACAGCTGGCTCCTCTTTTCTTTGTCTCTCTCGCATATCTTTCTATATCTAATTAAGGGGCTGTTTGGCTAAGCTTATTTTAGTGACTTATTTACTTATTTAATTTTTGAAAAGTTAAAAGGTGTTTGGGTTAGCTTATTATGTGAGAGGAATAAGTAAATAAGTCACTCCATTATGACTTATTTACTTTTCCAAAAAGTCAATAAGTCATAAGTCACTCCAAAATAAGCTTAGCCAAACAGCCCCTAACTGAGTATCTGTTGAATGCGATGATGAGGATGGACCGCCTGAGAGAGAGACAAAGGAAAAGCTTGGATCCAGATGTATAGATATAAAATATCTTAGGTTTTGTGTATTTGACCCGTATTCTATACCCACTTCCCTTCAAAATAAACCAGCATCTTTTATTTGTAAATTGTAATAATCAAACACTTGCAATTTGTTAATTGTTTTTAAGGTCCCGTGTTTTCAAAAGATAAGTCCTAGATCAACTCGAAAACCACAACGATATAATAGGTAGATAACATAAGTGTTTTACGTTATTTTGGCTCTTATTTATCATGAATATATGTGTTTCTTGACATTTTCATTTCACCTAATTGTTTATCTTCTAATGTTTTTGTAGCCAATGGTCCATTTAAAGACGCCAATTGTCCAATTAAATACTCCATAGTCAATGCCATCGCTTGATTGGAATTATTTCCAGTCTTGCCTTGCGGGTTTTTTTTTTTACACATAAATATGAACCATTTTAATGGAACATTACACACAATTTGACTCTTTTTATATAATAATGTTTTTGTTTAACATGTAACAAAACTTCTTTTATTATGATATTAAAATACTCGACTACTTAAAGATGCAATGCAATCAGAGTTATTGAAATTGCCTCCAACCTTCCGTATTCGTTTTAGGCATATTATACATGTAAATGTAAATAAAAACTTTTGACAATACGACAAATCTGTGAGCATTTAGCTCGGATCAATGATGACGAATGAGACATGGCACATGAGTCATTACGGGGACCACGTATTTCACCTACACAGTCTAAAACGTCGACGTTATCGGTAATTATTTTCACGTGTAAACAAACTTTGTATATATACTTTTTTTCCTTACTCTTAGTGCGCATGTATCAACTTTAGGTGATTGTTGATATGGAACATGAGGTTGATTCTGACATTTCTAAGTCTCCCCCAACAAACGATGCCAAAAATACACCAAACTTGTTAGATGCGAACCAGACAGCAAGTCAGCAAGAAGAAAATACGTCATCGGTAATTGTTTTTACATGTAAACAAACTTTGTGTAATACTTTATATTCCTTACACTCACACTTATATAACAACTTCAAGTAGTTGTTGATGTGGAACATGAGGTCGACACTGATATTTCTATATGTCCCCTAGTAGATGATGTTAGATGTACACCAAATTCATGAGATGGGCACAATGCAACAAGTTAGCAAGAAGAATATACAACTGATGTGTGGAAAATGCAACATATAAATTACATCAAATGAGACATAAAACTAACCCTTTTTAGTACTAATATTGGAAAAAGAGTGTTTTTGTCTTCCTTTTGTATTTTCAGGATTAAATGAGCTCAAAAACGCAAAAGAAGCAAAAAGACAGCTAAATCCAACATAAATACAAGAAAAGGAACATTAGTGGACTGCCCGAACCCTCAACGGCACCTTCCAAAGCAAAATAGAGAAAACAGAAGGCTGAACACGCCCCGTGCTCAGCCAGCACGGGGCCGTGCCCAAGAACCAGCAGAAAAGACAAACCTATAGAAGCTTCTATTGCCCATCACGGGGCCGTGCTCAGCGGACACGGGGGCGTGTCGAAAGTACAGCAGGCGCATTTATTGTAATTGCGAATTACAATTAATGAGGAGAGAGAGTGTCAGACGGACACGGGGCCGTGTCCAGCGGACACGGGGCCGTGTCCAGCTCTCTGTTCAGCCTATAAATAGGGGTGCTTGGATTCATTTCATCTCATCCCTTGGCACACCACCTCTCTCACACTTCATCCACCACCCACCACCATCACAACACCATCATCCACCACCATCATCCATTGTCCATCATAGAGTGTGTGAGTCGTCTCGGGATCCAAGATTGATCGTAAGAGTTCTTGACAATCAAGGCCATGTTTGCCTAAGTCTCTTACATCACTTGGTGAAGACAAAGTGTCTAGTATAATACTTTTTATTTCTAATCTTTTGCACTTTTTATTTGGTTTTGTATTAATGACTTTAATAACTAGTTACTTATGTTGAAGGTGATTTTTCCTTATCGTTTGTCCGTGGTGTCTTGGCATTATTTTACTGTCTATATAAAATAAAGGATTTTCACCATTCATATCTCCACGGTCTATATGGAGGTATGTTGGCTACCTGGTAGGGGGTTAAGGGAACGGTTTGGTAAAGGTCTTGCCATTGTTCAGCGTTTAGAGGTCCTGCAATGGACCTGGGTCAAATTTAGTAGGACATCCTTCAATACTTCACGGTATTGGATGGCGGGGGTCCAAACTCTTTGATCCCCTCATAAGTTAACTACTATTAATACTATAACCCGGCTACTTAGGACTGTATCCCTGCTGACTCAGACTACTTAGCCGAGGGTAACGTCACCGCCAAAAGCGGGGCCTACCACAATACTGCATTAATAACTTAATTCATTATCTTCCAATAATCCACCCTTTTAGGATTGTATCCCTGCTGACTCAAACTACTGGGGTGAGGGTAACGTCGCCTTCAAAAGAGGGGCCTACTACAATAACTAAGATAATCTCTTAATTATGTGCAAAAGTGCGGAAATAATCAAAGGTTATACTAGATACGAGTCGGAACCAAGTGATTCATCTTGTCTATCTGTTTTTTTTTATTTTTATTTTTATTTTCAGCATTTTAGTTAGTTTTATTTTTCTTAGTTTAAAACATTTTTCTAAACTTTTATTTTGGTTAGACGTTGAGGATAAACCGGTACTAAAAGCTCTTGTGTCCTTGGACGACCTCGGTATCTTACCAACGCTATACTACACTCAACGATGGGTGCACTTGCCCATATGTGTGTTTAGTGTTAGTGAAATATCGTGTTTTATAAATTTAAAACTTGGCTAAAATAAGTGTTAAAAAGGGCTTAAAATATACACCTAATATATATAACACTTCACACGCATCAACAACATCGGTAATTGTTTTTACTTGTAAAGAAACTTTATATCTATACTTTATATTCCTTTCTCTCATACTTGTATAACAACTTTCAGGTGGTTGTTGATGTAAAATATGAGGTTGCCTCTGACATTTCTAAGTGCCCCTGTAGACGATGCAAAAAATACACCAAGTTTGACAAATGGGCACCATGCAGTGGACATGTTTTGTTGAGAAATAAAACAATACACTTGGTCGAAGGTTTATCAGCGTCTACCAGCATGTGTGTTGCCGCGTACTGGGTTTAGTTTGTATCAATCATCATGTAGGTTTCACTTTTGGTAATACGGTTCGTATGACCCAGATTTGAATATTTTGAACAAACACCTGATGCGGGATATATAACACAGAGTTGTCTGAGTGACCCGTATAACAATGCAGGTCATACGAACCAACCTGATGACTTTGATAGTACGAGTCGTATGAAGTTTTTTGTTAAAATAATAAAAATTTAACTTTGAAATTTGGGGTTAAATTAGTACGTTTCTAAAGAAAATGAAGCCTAGATTTGTTGGTACACTTTATGCGGACGCGACTCGACTCTGTTCGACTCGGTTAGATCCGGCTCATGTCCGACGTCACGACATTCCTCCGTCGTGCGCCCCAGAGATCGACACACGAAGCACGGAGAGCCGCCGACCTGTCCCGCCGATACATCACCATGACATCACCGTAGTGATGTCATGATGATCTCATATGAAGACTTCATGAAACATATATGAAACATACATGACGAAATCACCTCCTGATTTCGTCAATATATGCATGGCGAAATCCCCCTGTATTCGTCATATCTGTGTGTGGCGAAATCTCTGATTTCGTCACACATGTTTTCGTCCAAAGGGTTTTCGTCCAAGGGCCAGTATATATACCAAGCATGTTTCACAGTTTAGTTTATGAGAGCATAGTGAAACCAGAGAGTTTATCGTCAAACATTGTGTGTATATGTTTGATATTGTTCTCGTCCTTTTAATCCAAGTGAATCTTTGATTATCTGTTTGTGTTATCCGTTTTACATTTGTTTGGTTTGCACCGTTACGGGGATTCCGCACCCGCGATAGTGTTTGTGATAAACAGGGATTAGGTTTCGTATCGGATCCACCGAGAAAAACGGACCTACAAGATTGAATCAATGAAAATTAGCAATTTTATTGGAAATAAAGTATGTATACTAAATTTGAACTTGGGACTTCATTGGTGATTATCAGGAGACTTTCTCAAGCCTAAGGATCTAATTATACCCACTTGTGCTTAAGGTGAGTTCGCAAGTAACTTCATAACACAGTTTCTGATGAAAAGTTCAAGATATGATATATTTTTTTTCCAATATCAAAATGTCCTGTAATTTAGATCCATACACTTGTGAATGGTTTGTTTTTTGTTTCTTTTTAATATCAAATGGGGTTTAGTTACAAAGTTTAGCTAAGAAGGGAATGTGACAAATGGGTTGGAAGTCTCCGAAACTCTATCTTTAATGCATTCATTGTTTATTATTATTTTTAAAGTGGAGAAAGAAATTGCAGGCCAGTTTAATGCTCCTACTTAGGTCAAATGTGGAAGGACATAAAATACCCGTCCACCGGATGTGCAGTTAGGTGGGAAGTTTATTATGAAACTATAATTTAACAATTGTTGAATTCTAAATCTTTAAAATGTCGTATGCATTAGGCTTTTAGCAAATTTCAACATGTTTGACCAATTCCATTTTCAATTAACACTTGCATTGTGGAGACTACAACTGATCTTTGTTACAGGTCTTTCAAGGTTGGGATCGGGAATAGTCAAAGTCCAAATGGGAAGAATGTGTGCTGGATATAATTTGTCTTCCAATAAAACATAAGGCATTGTTATACATTGAGAATGGTTTTTTTTTTTTTGCACAGAAGCGACGTATAGTATATTTAAATAATAATCAAATATATAAGTCAAGAGCAAATGCCAGTTTGGGTCTGAGATGAGTTGGATAGATATGAAAGGAACACATGGTCATGAAGATAAGGATCATAGGACAGTGGTTACTAATGCAGGTTTTGGGATGGCTATGCAGATCACCAAAAAATGACAAAGATACTACAAAAGATATAGTTGTCTTTTGCTCTTGTACAACTTGAAATGCATATGGTACACATTTCTAAATCACATTAATGTTCAGCGATAGGAATTTTGGTTTATAAGTTTACGGTAAACTTGAGTCAAAACCAGTCTGTGATTGAGTTTTGTAAAAATAAAATTAAAATGTAACTGAGAGACCATGCTACTTTTGTTAGTCAATTTGTCATTATTTGCGTGATTGGGACACCATGGTATTATTATTACTGGGCTAGCGGATGGATGGCAAATCAACAACAAATTTGGTGTTTAAGTGGACTGCTTATTTGTTGGATGGGGAGAATTAGAAAGTAGGTCATTATTCTTGGGCAAATTGATACTTCTTAGGGTATAAGGGGTGCTCCCCTGGTGGGGATAGCCACCTCTTCGCCGATGCCACACCCCACAACCTAATACATCAACGTAACCCGTCCAACGGACGTGTATTAAACTAGTTAATGTTATATCTAACAAAAACATATTTTTTTGTGTTTTTTTAAATACCCCAATACCCTCATTTGGGTCTATTTGGTCAGATTTAACCACAAAAAATTAACTGAGTTGGGGCTAAAGAACATAACTTGCAAGGATTTTCAAACATCAAGTACGTTTTCTGTAATTATGGAAGACAAAAGACACAATTTGTAATAAGTGACATACATAAATGACGATTTTTGTAATATACTTTTTTTTTTTTCAAATTCACCCATTTAATCTTAACCATTTATACTAAATCTAAGGATAAGATTTTTTTTTCTAACATTCTTACCAAAATAATTTTTTCCATGACCATTATAATTAAATCAAGCTAGATAATTCTAAACATTCAAACTATTAATTATATACTAATTAATTAAACTAAACTTGCCACATTAACCCCTTCAACTTTCTTTTTACTTGTTTCAAGATTAGCTTCCAATGTTCCCCTTAATCTTGAAACCGACTTGTTTATCTTCACATCAAAGGTAGACCTTCTTCGTGAACGAGATAAGCTTCCATTAGATCACTAAGAGCATCCACAATAAGGGATTTTTTCTCATTTTTAGAAGACATGTAGGAGAGAGAGTGGTGAGGTGGAGGAGAAGAGGTGTTGATTAGTTTGCGGTGAAAAATGAGAAAAAATGAGTTTGTGAGAGGGGGAAAGAAGAGAGAGGAGAGAGGAGAGAGAGGAAATGTGTTTTTATGGGTTGTGTGAGAGGCAAGAGAGAAAAACTTTGTTATTGGTTATGCAATGCCAACATGACAACCCAAAAACATCAAAAAAAAAAAAAAATAGATGGTTATTGGGGATGCTCTAACATGATCAGATATAACATTGCTATTCATTGGCTACCTTTGATCCCACAAAACATTGTAATTTTATAGCCTCTTAATTGGACTTATTCAAGATGCCCAACCTAGCATATACATCTTCTTTTTCCGATAGTATACAATATGTATACATCTAATCACACAAGTTATCAAATTCATTTAAATCACATAAAGCACATAAGTTGTAGCACATCACCTTTCAGACCTTTATGATTCATCCGGTATTTCCATAAAAATGCATAAACCCACTAGATTACCTAAAACCCCATACATAACTTATTAATTAGCAATGGAGTTTTACAGTAGATTAAACTCATTGACAGCCAATTCTAACCCAGATCAACAACATACATTTCATCATAAATCCCCCAATAAACACATAAACTTGAGTTTAGGTAAAAACTATTCACCAAGACTAGTACTTTTCTTAAATATTTTCGTCTAGCCTTCTCCACTTGGTTCCCAAGTAAAATTTGTAGAACTTTTGGTCTCTTCCTATCTCATTGTTCACTCACTCTACACAAATCACTACTAGAAAAGTGGTCATTTTGCTACAGAATTTTCCTACGCAAAAAAATGTGTCACAAATTCTAACACATTTACTACGCATTTCCTACAGAAAGAAAGCCTTGATATTTTTGGCCAATTTGTGACGCAATAGCGACAGAAAAACTAATTCTAAGTATTGCGTCGGAAATGCGTAGCAACTTGCTACGCACTTACGACGGATGCATTATATTTGTATTTGATTTATATTTAAACGTTTAATTATTGTCGTTATTAACTATTGCGTCGAAAATATGATGGGGGCACGAGTATCTTGCACATCAACGTACTACTGAAAATTAGAATATAAGTGACTCTATAAATGCATGCATAAAGTAATAAAACGAGTGTGGTTGTAGGTAGTAATTAATATTAAACAAAAAATCATGTCGAAATGTAAATCATCTTAAGTTTATATTGACACGTAAATAAAAATAAAGACGTAAAACTCGATTAAAAAGTGTTCAGAAAGTTAAGGGGTTGTAAGAGTCAATGCTGAGAATTAAAGGGTAAAAATAAAATAGAAAAAAAAACCACAAAAAGAAAAGAAAGAAAGATAAAGGAAAAAAAAACAAAATTGACACCACCACCACTGTAGCAAAGTGGTGTTGTCATTTGATATATATAATAATGGGTAACATGAGATTGGGAAAGTATACCATATACTAAGTGTTTGTACTTATATGGTACAATTAATCATTCAGTTTCTCATATCTTCATACAAATATGTATTTAATATTTGTATGCATATTGTGTAGGATGAGATGAGAAATATCTTGAGAGTTTAACGGATCTCAAAGAGAATGAGCTATCAACACATAGTTGAATGTTTGAGAGGCATGTTTTTTCAACAGATTACCTTTATAAAGAACTTGTTTTTTATCCACTAACTAAGCATCGCGTATCTGTGGAGGGCACAATTAAGAGTCCAGATAGTTATTGTAAAAGTGGCATGAAGGTGTCATATGGCCAAGTTGCTTATACAAAAGGATATTGGATTTAAAAACCCCAACTTTCACCAATTGGCACATAAAACTCCCAGCTTTCGATTTATACCCAAGAACTCTCAACTTTCAACTTATTTTCGTCTAGCACTCCCTAATTAACTGAAGCCTAACCCAGTTAGTTTTTGTTGATGTGGCATCAATGTGGACCTTTTTGTTGACGTGTCATCTGACGTGGCGGCTGATGTGACATTTTTTGATGACCTGGCAGTTGCCGTCGCATTTTTGATGACGTGGTAGCTTACATGACATTTTTGATGACGTGGCATCTAACATTATCTAACTGGGTTAAGGTTCATTTATTTAGGGAGTGCTAGATGAAAATAAGTTGAAAGTTGGGAGTGCTGGAGTACAAATCGAAAGTTAAGAGTATTATCGGCCAATTGGTGAAAGTTTGAGTTATTTAAATCCAATATCCCTATACAAAAATGCAGTTCTGTATTTTTTTTATTAAGCAGATTACTTTATAGGAAGAATATCATGTTTGTCAAAAAAAACATGGTTCGAATTGTTTGAATGAAAAGCAATTTGACATTAGAATCTAGTTGTGTAGTTGTAGAGTTTGGTTATCCGAAATGCAAGTACCAAGCCAAATTTGAAAGGTGAAATATTCTAGAGATGTAATCTCAAACCATGATATACAGAAAACCAACAGCAAATTTTGAGGAAGAACAATGATATGATGAACATAAAAGGGATGCAAATTGAACCACTTCTCACACAACCACAACCACAAGGTAAAATACGATGTTATAAAAAGTTACTTGACATAAATACAGTCAACTATATATCATGCTTTTGTTATATCCTTAAAAACTAATAAAACCAACATATAAATAAAAAGTACATTTGAATGCTTTCTATTTCGACTATATTGTAACAAGATATATTAATTCAAACTCCATATCCATCATCGTCACCATTCCTGAACCAATAATTGTAATCAAATCTTGCAGCATCTACAGGAACATCTCTCATCACCCATTCGTGACCTTTAGGATAATATATTCCTGTACGAGGATGTGGGATCCAGAAGCTTTCTTCATTTTCCTTGCATATTCTATCTTGTGGTTCTACTTTATGTTGGGATGATTGTTCTTCAAGTTCATCATCATAACATTCGTCCCATCTAGCCACCTTGTTCATGCAACGTACCACAACACCTTTGGGAGTGATACTAGTCCTCCTCCTGCATGTGATACAACCAAAGCTTCATTAATTATTAATATAAACCACATGGAACTTGCATGCTCAATTAAAACTTTACCAAACGCCACAAATTATCATATAATAAAAATGGTAAATAAATCGTTTATGGCCTTTCATGAGACGATGAGAGTAAAGTAAACTGAAAACGCCAATCGTTGTAGCCAAAAACCATTATATAACAATATTACAAGAAGGATATTTAATTTCGATCCTCTCATGGACACTTGATAGATTACGAATGAGCATCAAATATATAAGAAAGAACGAGAACGAGCCCAACCTAAGGAGTAAAGTCTTTATGGTCGTTGCAAGTCCGCCTTTAGTCATGGTTCGAATAGTTGGGAATTGAAGAGAAAACTTGTGTTACGCTAAAAGTTACCGATGCTGAACCAAAAGGTTTGATCAAATCTCCTTTTATGAAGGCAAAAGTGTACGGAATATAAGACTTTAAGAACAGATTCTCCTTTTTCGTTATTTTATTTCTATAAATTCAAGAGTTTAGCACATGAAAAGAAACGTGTAGTTTTGCTTCTATTCTGTTTAGACACTCTTTTGAATGGATTGACGGGTAGAGGATCCTGTACATTAATCCAGAAGTGTGAGAAGTGTATTATAACACTATATAACACCATATAAACACCGTATAACAATATGTAACACCATATAACACCATATAACACTATATAACAAATATAACACTATATTTTGTCTGATAGCATGTCTATGATAGATGTATAGTGTTATATAGTGTCATATAGTGTTACATAGTGTTATATGGTGTTATATGGTGTTACATAGTGTTATACGGTGTTTATATGGTGCTATATAGTGTTATAATACACTTCTCACACCTCTGAATTAATGTACACTATCCCTACCCTAGATTGATGTTAAGGAGTATATGGTCTCAGGGTTTATTATTCTACAAGAATAAATTCACATGTACATAGTGCTTAAGGGTTTTATTTTATATATTTTGTGGTTTTATAGCAAGATAACCTTTGATTATTGATCACTCGTTTCAAGGGAATCGGGAAGTCTAGTCGTAGATTTGTCTAATCGATCACATTCAAAGAAAATATATGTTTCACCTTATGGTATTTTGCATAACACTTTGATTATTAGGGTATAAGGAGTGGTTAATCACTTGAGAGTGGTAAACTTAAAAATCAATCAATGAGAGTGTGGCACGTCATTAAGTGAAAATTGTTTAAACTATGCTGAAAAGTTTTGGAAATGGTTAGACACTTGCTGAATTAATAAACTTCTATTTATTTTTTGTAAACTAGTATATTTAATATTTAACTTAATAAATGTAGAATAAATTAACAATAACCTTACATTAAATTAAAAACATTAAAAAAAACATTAAATTAAAAAACAATAAAATTACATTAACTTGAAATAAATTAAACTAGTCTTCATTGGAATCGACCAAAAGGTGGGGTAAATCTTGGCTCGCGAGATAATTCATGAGATCGTGTTTTAGTCTTCAATGCGTGTCTTCATCCATCAACTCGTCCAACACCGTATCGTCTAGAGCGGGCTCGACCGGAGGATCCCGAATGTGCACCGGTGCTATCGCGTTTCTGTCGTCTTTCAAAATCATGTTGTGTAAAATAATACATGTGTACACAACACTCCTAATTTTTCTAACGGTTCTTGCTCGCATCGGCTGACTCAATACACCCCATTTCGCCTTCAAAACACCAAAAGCCCGTTCGACGTCTTTTCTTGCTTCCTCATATTGCCTCTTGAATTTCTTTTCGTCTACTTCGTGAGGGTATGGGATCGACTTCACAAACACGGACCACAGAGGGTAGATTCCATCCACGAGCAAATAACCACGTTTGTATAAATGGTTGTTAATGTAAAATGGACATTTTGGCGCGGTTTCATTTCGTTTCGTTAAAAATAACGGAGATTGTTGTAGCACATTGATATCGTTTTGTGAACCCGGTGGACCGCAAAAAGCATGCCAAAACCATAAATCTTGAGATGCAACCGCTTCGAACATAACAGTTGGGTATCAGTGATCTCCTCGCATATATTGGCCTCGATACTCTGGGGACAAATTCTCTATCAGATTTCCCTTTTCTGTTTTCGATTGCGATATCCTCTGCTTGCTTGGCCTTGAGCTTCAAGTATTCTTCGATATTATTAGGCCTGGGATATCCTGCAATTGATGGCAAACTCCTTTTAACTGGGTCATCCTCATAGTAGAAAGATTTGATTTCTTCCCTAACTGCAATGAGTTCTAGAGGAAATGAGACACCAGCAGGAGGTAATGGTTTTAAAATTTGAGCTGAAGAGAGAGGTATGGGTTTAGGAATTGTGACAAGTGACAGAGATTTTGAAGATGTTGGTGATGGAGATGTGTCATCATATTTTAGAATTAGCCTTCTCCTTTTTGGTTGAGGAGGGACTGATGATGTTTTAGGTGAAGCAGTGGTGGTAGATTTAGTGGCAGTGGTTTGTGATTGACTAACAGCTGTTGAAACAACTGGTGTTTCAACCACTGTTGCCATTACAACAGATGTTATAACATCTGTTGTCTTCTGCTTTTTGTCAGCAGGTGAAATTGGTGGTGAGATTGTTTTTGGTGGTGACAGTGGTGGTGGTAACGTAGTGATTGTGGTGTGTGTTGTAGTGGTGTGTGTTGAAGTGAGAGCAGTTTTTGAAACAACTGAGGCACCAGCAGTAGTTGATACAACAGGAGTTACAATAGCTGTTTGGGTGGAGGTTTGATGCTGATGGCTTTTGGATGGTGGTTTTGGAGGTTTTGGAAATCTGGATGGGATGGACTTAGGTTTCCTTTTTGTCTTAGGATTTTTAGAATCCTTTGATCCAGAACAACCCTGCGCATACAGCTCCATAAAAGCTCTTTTCTCCTCATTCCATCTTGAGATATCCTTTGCCATTCTATCTCTTTTAACACTTGCTACTCCTTCATCAAGTGCTTCTTGAGTTGCATCAACCTTTTTACTACCATCTGACACATGAATTTTTCTGGTCATAGCATCCCTTTCAGGTTCAATGTAAAGACCATCATCTATTCCTTTCTTCTTCCACTCCTGAATTTTCTCCCCCTTTTTGGCATTATCTTCTGGGAGTTGATCAATGAAAAGTACTGTTGGAGGAGCAGTGCCAGTGGTTTCCAATAAATGGGCCTTGATTGCCTTAATATCTGCTTGAGTGTTCTTGTACCTAGACTCCATAATGTTTCTCAGCTTTTGGACATGAAGTTCATGTTGCTGATCAGCCATTTCTTTTTGTTGTTGGAGAAAAGGTTGGAAGAAATTCCAGAGCTCATTTGTAGCAGATGCTTGTTGTGGAGCAGGTGCTTGAGATGGAACAACAGTGGATTGCATCTTTTGTGTTTTCAACACCTGCTGTAGCATGTTTTTAAGATCTGCAACAGATGTATCCAACTTTTCAATTCGTTCCGTCAAATCCTTATGTTTTAAATCATCACCCAATTTAATGGGATCATCTGATTTCCCACTAGCAGTGGTTTTATCAGTGGTTGAGGTAGGGAGTGTACTCCAAACACTAACCACTGATGCCCCTTTTTCTTGGTACTAGGGTCTTCTTCCTTCAACACTTGACAACCTTTTGATGTTGCCAGTAGGATAAATAAATCCACTGGTGGTTGGCAGAGGTGCTATGTAAGGAATTGCCTCCAAGGAAGTCTTATTAATGTAACCACTGTCCAACTGTAAACCAGTGGGTTCAACAGTTGTAGTGGCTGCTTCACTTGGACTACCACCAAGAGTTACGTGTAACTCAAGGGGTGTAACCTCCTCAGGTTGTGTTGGTGGGTTAGCAAAGAGTGATACAGCAGACACAGTCATTTGTTGAGTTATATTCTCATTGATGGGTGATTGAGAAGGACTGTTTAGTGCCTGGTTCAAATCAATTGCATCCAACAGCGATTTCGTTGGTGATGGAATTTTGGATGTGAGGTTTGGTGTAGAAATAGGATTTGCTCCGGGCATTGAGCTGTGGATGATGAAACCAAGTGGTTTCAGAGCATCATGATGTGGTGGCCCTATGTGTACAACCTGTTCTTTTTGTGAAGAAGTAGGAGGAGTTTCGGTTATGGGTTGAGATATTTGTACCAACTGCTGTGAGGAAGTAGCAGCAGTGGTTTCTTGTAACATTTGTGCTGTCACAGGCAGTATCTCTGGTATCTCATCCTCCAGAGTATCCTTTTTGATGGGTTTTGGGGGTTTTTGAGTTTTTCTTTTTGGCTTTTTGGTGATTTTAGGTGTGGGTTTCAAAGCAGTTGTGCTGCTGCTTTGATCACCTTGAGCAGTGGGCTCAGCAGCAGATACCTGAGGAGCAGTGGTAGCTGCTAAAATTTGCTCAGGCACCTCTGCTTGTGTTTTGCAAGGTGTTAACATTCTTGAAAAAGTTTCAGTTGTTAAACTGTTTATTTGAGTAGAATCACCTTGGTTTATTGCAGCTAAATCATCCTTACTGAATTTCTTTTCAAAATAGTAACTTAAAAACCTTCGAAACAGTAAGAATGATTTCGTTTCAACATTATTAACCAAATCTTTAAAGATTTCCCGAGAATAGTTAAAATTTTCTTCTTGAAGAATTGCATATCCCAGATTTTGAATCTTTAATGGGATTTCATTGAAAGAAGTGGTTTTGTTTGAAACACATAGTAGGAGGGTATGAAATAAAAATCTGGTTGCAGAAGGAAAATAACCTTTTTGTAAGGTAAGTTTCTTCATCATTGTGGCTTCATACCCTCTCTCAATGAAGTCAGTTTGTAACTCGTTTTTAGTGAAAGAAGTTTTACCTTCCTGATCATCGAGTTGAAAGACCTCTGAAATGGATTGTGGCGTGATTTGGACAGCTTTACCCTTTATAGAAGAGTGTATGGTGGTAGCAGTGTCTCCTTGTTTTTCAAGGGTTGCATTCTTCCAGAACTCTCTTTGGGTCGCCAAATAGATTTGTGCATCGGCGATGAACAAAGTTTTGTACTTTGATTTTGCCATGGTGTCAATGATGGAATCGAAAACATTGGTGGTTCCTGGTTTTGTGAGAAGACCTAGGAGATTGTGAGATGGTTTATATGGGATTTCAGTGGAGAATGCCTTTTGAGAGGCTGTTTTCGATGATGATTTGGAAGTGGGTTTTGTGGATGGCTTCGATTTTGTCATTTTGAAGATGATGATCGAAGAAATTTGTGGAGAAATGAGATGAAAACTGTTTTGAGAAGAGAATTTTTGAGAATTCAATTCGACAGTAAAACCCTGTTTTTGGTATAAAGTGGGGGTTTTATAGAAGAAAAAGTGAAGGCTGACGTGGCAGCGGTTACAAAAGTACTGACCACTATGTACTGCTCACATGCCAAGCTCTGTGGAAATGAAGGACAGTACTTTTATGAAAGTTACTGATGAAGGCAGTGGTTACAACGGTAAAATGGAAGCAGTGGATGATTTTCACTATCAGTGGATAGCATATCAGTGGATAAGACACTGCTTTTGAGCAACAGAGTTTATCAAGGAAATGAGAGAATCAGAGGATGGCTTTGAGCAGTGGACAGACTTTGAAGTAGAGCAGACTTTTGAATAAACAGTGGTTATGGCAGACTTTTAAGGATTTTAATGAAAAATCATTTTTGGCTATTTTTAAGGATGGAGTTTTGATTTTCAGAAAACATTTTGTTGCTTTTATTCATAGAAAAACAAGATGTTACTTGTTATTCCATGTTCAGCATCCCAATCCTAGAGACCAAGCTTTCAAAAGTGGCTGTATCAAGTGCTTTTGTGAGCATATCTGCCAGCTGGTCTTACCTTTTTCATAGCAATCCCTCACAAAGTGATGTCTGATGTCGATGTGTTTGGTGGTTGAATGGGAAACTGGATTTTTGATGATATTTTCTGCTGCCTGGCTATCCAACATGAGTGGTTTCTTTAAGGCAGTGATACCAAAATCCAGCAACTGATTTTGAAGCCACAGGAGTTGGGCTGTACAGCTTGCAGCAGCAATGTATTCAGCTTCAGCAGTGGATGTTGAAACAGCTGCTTGCTTTTTGCTTTTCCATGAGACTAAGCAATCACCTAGAAACTGGCACCCTCCTGATGTGGACTTCCTTGTGGTGTTACATCCAGCAAAGTCACTGTCTGAAAAGCCTGAAAGCTTGATATTCCCATTAGCTGGATACCAGATACCAAGTGTGGGAGCACCTTTTATGTATCTGAAGATCCTTTTTACAGCAATGAGGTTTGATTTTCTGGGAGCTGATTGACTTCTTGGACAGACACATGTTGCAAACATAATGTCTGGTCTAGATGCAGTTAGGTACAATAAAGACCCAACCATGCTTCTATAAAGTGTTTGGTCAACCAGCTCATCTTTTTCATCAGACATGACCAGCTTATTTGTTGCCATGGGTGTGCTGCATGGTTTACAGTCATTCATATCAAATTTGGTCAAAAGTTCTTTAGCATATTTGCTTTGATGAATGAAGGTTCCATTTTGCATTTGCTGTACTTGGAGACCAAGAAAGCATTGAAGCTCACCCATTGCACTCATTTCAAACTCAGCTGTCATGAGTTCTCTAAACTCTTCACACATTGAGTTACATGTGCTTCCAAAAATAATGTCATCCACATAAATCTGGACAATCATTAAATCCTTCCCTCTCCATTTTAGAAACAGTGTTTTATCACTGGTACCTCTTTTGAAACCATTTGAGAGTAGGAAGTTGGAAAGAGTTTCATACCAGGCCCTTGGTGCTTGTTTCAGGCCATACAAGGCTTTGTTTAGCCTGTAGACATGATCTGGATAAAATGGATCCTCAAAACCTGGAGGTTGACAAACATACACCTCTTCTTGAATTGTACCATAGAGGAAAGCACTTTTGATATCCATTTGAAACACCTTCATGTTGTGGTTGACAGCAAAGGCCAGGAACAGTCTAATGGCTTCCAATCTTGCAACAGGGGCGAATGTTTCATCATAATCAATCCCCTCTTCCTGTCTGTAACCTTGAACCACACGCCTGGCTTTATTCTTGACAACAATGCCCCTTTCATCAGTTTTGTTCTTGAAGACCCACTTTGTGCCAATGAGACTAACCTCTTCTGGCAGTGGTACAAGCTCCCATACTTGTTGTCTTTTGAACTGTTGGAGCTCTTCTTGCATGGCTTCTACCCAGCTGTTGTCTTTCAGTGCCTCTTGGTACTTGACTGCCTGATGGAGTGATAGAAAACCAGCAAAAAGACAAATGTTTTGGGTTTGGCTTCTTGTGAGCACCCCTTCATTGATGTTACCAATGATTTGATTAGGTGGATGAGATCTCAAGTAGATTAAATCTCCTTGGTATGGAATGATGGCATTTGTTGGTGAAGGCTGCAAATGTGTATCATCTGAGCTAACCACTGCTGGGAACTTTGATGATCCAGCAGTGGCTTCAAAAGGTGGTGGAATAGGAGGTAATGAAGTGGACACCTGCTGACTTTTATCCACAGTTTGGGGACTTTTGTCAGTAGTGTTTGAGGATGTGGAAGCAGTGGTTGATGGGCTACTTTGGTCAACAACTGTTGAGGTAGCAGTGGTTGAGCTTTGACAACTGTTTTGAACAGCTGATGCTTTTCCCTTTGTGGCAGACCGTTGAGGGATGATGATTTCATACCCATAGTCTGGTGATGTATCCTCTGATGGACCTGCACTGTTAGTCTTGACAGTAGTATTTTCAAAAGTAAAATTTTCAAGATCAAACAGATCTGCAAGATTTGCTGGGATTTTCATTGATGAAAGTTCATTGAACTTTACATTCAAAGTCTCCTCCACTGCCTTGGTCCGTGTATTGAATACTTTGTAGGCCTTGGCAGTGGTTGAGTATCCCAGATGATAACCACAATCAATTTTGTCTGCAAATTTTGAAATGGAATCTTTTAGGTTCAAAATAAAGCATGGACAACCAAACACCTTGAAGTAAGAGATCAGTGGTTTGATTTTATACAGAATTTCATAAGCAGTCTTTTTGTGCCTGGGGTTTATTAAAACTCTGTTCTGGACATAGCAAGCAGTGTTTACTGCCTCTGCCCAGAAAGTTAATGGCAAACCTGAATCTGCAAGCATAGTTCTGGCAGCCTCAATCAAAGTTCTGTTCTTTCTTTCAACAACCCCATTTTGCTCTGGTGTTCTAGGGATGCTGTACTGCCTTACAATCCCTTTCTTCACACAGAAGGCATCCGACTCCTTATTTTTAAATTCTGTGCCATTGTCACTCCTGAAGCTTTTCACTGGAAGGTCAAATTGCTTTTCAACCTGTGTCACAAAGTCTTGCAAAATGCCTGCAGTCTCATCTTTTGAGTGTAAAAAGAAAGTCCATGTAAACCTAGAAAAGTCATCAACAATAACCAAACAATATCTTTTCTTCTTGAGGCTCATGACTTGAACTGGGCCAAACAAATCCATGTGTAGCATTTGCAAACACTGGGTTGTTTTGGACTCTTCAATGGACTTATAAGAACTTTTATGCTGTTTTCCTTTTAAACAGGAAATGCAATGTTCAGGACATGAAAATAATTTTTGTGGTAGGCCTCTCACCAAACCAATTTTTGAAATTTCAGTGATTGTCTTAAGATTTGTGTGCCCCAGCCTTCTGTGCCAAAGTTTTGTCTCTTTGTTAGAGGCAGCTGAGAACAGACAGACATCAGCTCTGGGACACTCTTTTGACATATCAACAACATAAACATTGCCACTTCTTTGAGCAACAAGTTTAGTTTGACCAGTTTTGATTATTGCTTCAATCTTCTTGACCATTTCTGGTCCAACAATCCTACAACAATCTTTTGTGAAGAATGACCCAAACCCTTTGTCACTCATTTGTGATACACTCAGAAGGTTGAATTTTAGATTGTCTATCAGATTGACATTTTCAAATTTTACATTTCCAGACTGCACTGTACCAGACCCCAGAACTTTCCCTTTACTATTATTCCCAAAGGATATATCACCCCCTCCATGGATTTTAAAGTCTTTGAGGAGGGCTTTACATCCTGTCATGTGCCAGGAGCCTCCACTATCTATATACCATAGACTATCAAAGCATGCAGAAGCTCCCTGCATATGAAGTAAAAGGATTAGTTCATTAGGGTCTCCAAAGCCAACATGGCTTTGGATGGGGTCTCAACAGTGTTTGGGATGGATGCAGATTGATGGACAGTGGTTAGGTCAGGGGTTTGGACAGTTTTAGTACTGTTTCTTGCTAACCACTGTTGGGGGTCTTGACCAATCACCTGTTGGTAACCAAAAGGATGCCTGTTCACTTTTGGTTTAGAGGGCCTTTTGTAGGCCTCATAAACGTGTGCAATCCTTTGGTAAGACTGTTTTTCCTTGCCTTTTCTGAACTGATTGGTAGGGGGTGCATCAGTAACCTGAACATCTCTTTTGACAGATGTTTGGTTCAGCTATTTTGTGATAGCTGTTTGAACTGGCACAAACAGTGGTTGTTTCTTGGTGAATTTGACAGATGATTATGATGATGAACTCAAGGATGTTTTAGCAATGTACTCATTCTTTTTTACATCAAAGTTTTTGAGATACACACATGCTTGAGTCTTGTGGTTTGTTTTACCACAAACAATGCAACTTTCAGCTGAAACAATGACACTTGTTCTGTTTAAATCATAAGCTTTTAAGTGGAAACAGTCTTTTGTTAGATGATTCCTTTTCTCACAGAATTCACAAAACAAGTTATCAATTTTTTCTTCCTTCTTTCTCTTTTCAGACTCCTTTGTAGCAGAGGTTTTAACCTCTGTTGGGATGTCTTTGAGAGAAATGACTTTAGCTTTTGGAGCTTTAACACCATCAGTTGATGTAAAGTCCATTGGCTTGAAATTTTCAAGAATATCACACTCATCAGACCATTTTGGTTTAAACTGATAATCTTCAAGCTCCTCAAAAGTAGAGGATCCCATTGGTCTGTCAAGTGTGACTTTGTTACCAAGTTTGTCAGTGATTTTCACTTCTTGGCCATTCTTGTTTGTGGGGATGAACTCAGTGGTTACATCAGTGGTTTGAACAGATTTTCCAAAAGCAGTGGTTTCATCATCATGTTTTCTATAACCAATACCAAATTTCACATTGCTTTTTATCTGTTTTTCAAGCATAACCTCATACCTTTTGCATGATTCCACCCATCTTTCACAGGCGATCTGGGTGGACTCCAACTCCATTTTGCAAACTTGGTATTTTTCTACCATAGTTTGGAGTTGAGTTTTGGTTATGCTTTGTTCTTCTTTCAGACTGCTGATCTCTTTTTCTTTTTCAGTCAATTTGTTTTTAAGTTCTTTTAAAGATCTTTCAAATTTGACTTCATCAGTTAAGATCTTATCCCGAAGGTTTTCATTTACCTCTTTGTTGTTAGCAAAAGCAATAATGCAATTTTCAGAACACAGTTTTTCAAGAACTTGAGGTGATACCTTGGCAACAGCCATCATTGCACAATCACATTGAGGATTTTCTTCATCATCAGCTCTTTCTTCTTTCTCACCTGCGTTTTCTTCTCTCTTTTCTTCCTTGTTCTCTTCGGACCATGGGTCTGTCAGTGGTTCAATCAGGGTTTCTGAATTTTCTCCCAGCAGTAGTTCACCAGCCATATCAGTAACCACTGCTTCAGTCACCTCATCCACTGTTTCATCACTTAGCTGTTCACCTTCAGTTTCAACCCCCTCCATTATTGACTCTAATGCCATCAAACAAAATTCATCATTAGAAGGTTCATTAAAAGCATAGAGTGCAAAATTTTCATCACTAAGGTCATCAGGCATACTGCTCCAGTCAACAAACCCTTGAGTGAAAAAGCTTTGTTGATCTGGTTGTACTGCTGCTGGAGCAGTGGTTTGAGGTGCAACAGGTTGCACTTGTACCTGTGGAGCAGGGGTTTGAACGTACTGAATTTGTGGGACAGTAGTTTGGACATAATGCACAGGCACAGGGGCAGCAGCATAGTGAGCAGTGTTCACTTGAGCTGCAGGGGTATATTGGGTATAGTGCACAGTGTTTTGACTTTGTGGTCTAGGGTTTGAGCTAGGGTGAGTAACTATTGGTCCAGTGTTTTGACTTCTGCATTCCCTAGCAAAGTGCCCTAACCTATTGCACTTGTAACACTTGATTTTCGATTTATCCAACCCAACCCTCAAATTCCCATGAAGTCCTGGGAATTTTCTCCCTGTTCTTTTATAGAATTTGCTAGTTCTAACATTGAGCAAAGCCAACTGGTGCAGAATATCCATCTCTTCTAAGTCAGTGGGATCAAAATGTTGTAAATCATTTAGTTCAAAGCTTAGATTTTCTGACATCTGGTTTTCGTTTGTAGTGAATGCATAACTTGCAGAGTGAGGATCAGGGTTGTTAAAATTTGCCCCAGCAGTTATGTCAATGAAGTGATCATAACCCTGATCCTTACCACTGCTCCCAGATTCTTCTTGACCCAGAAGAGCAGTGTTACCGAATGTATAATCATCAACGGCTTTTCCTGACTCTTGTAACTTCCTTTTCTGGTTCAACTCCCTTTCGTAGGTCTGTAGTCGACCATGGAGTTGGGTCAAGGTCAGATCCTTGAACTCAGGTGAGTTTCGGGTGACAAAAGCTATGGTGTCCCATTTTTCTGGCAGTGATCTGAGGAACCTGCTATTTTGAGTTGAGTTTGTAAAAGTGGTATTAACAAGCCTCAGTTCACTGATGAGACAACTGAAACGCTCAAATTGTTGCGTCAGTGATTCACCTCTAACATGACAAAATGTTTCGTACTGTTGGTTCAGGATTTCCCTATTGTTTTCTATGACTTCTTCAGTCCCCCCAAACTGTTCCTTAAGCGCATCCCATAACTCTTTGGCACTGTTACAGTGTAACAGTCCAGCATATATCTCATTGGGCAGCGCTGATGCTATGATGCTAAAAACTTTAGCATCTAGTTCGAACTTTTGATAGTCGGTTTCGATATAATTTTCAACTGGTTTTGGAACGAACTTTTTAGCATCTTCAGCGCTTGGCACTGTGGGAACGTGGGGACCAAAGACAACAGACCTCCAACAACCTGTGCTTTGTTGAGCGAGGATGTGACCCATCCTCCTCTGCCAGATGTTGTACTCATTTCTTTTTAGCATAGGTGGTTTAAAAAGTGAGTCGATGTTGTTTTTATCATCCTGAGATTGTGACGTCATTCTTGTTGTTTTACAGACACTGAGAAATCAACTTTAATGGTGATTAATCCTTGCTCTGTTTTTCAACGACGAACAAACGATCAGTATCAACTGTTATGCGCCGAACTATTTACGTCAAAATGATTGTTAAATCAAATTTGACTGTCCAAGCTCTGATACCAATTGTTGGATCTGAGTTTGTTTCTGATTGTATTTTACGTTTGAAATTAACATGAAAATGAAAGAGTTGTGCAGCGGAATTAATATGGAAACAAACTTTGCATACAATCAAACGAGTGTATTGCTTTGATCAAGACATTTTCAACAAGGAACCGAAAGATTGAATTTAATTTCAACAACGATTACAAGTAATGCTTGAATACAAACTCCCCCTCAGCCAGAGCTCAGTGTTTGTTCGTGCAAAGAAGACGGTATTGCAAAGAGCTAATAGAACAGTACAGAGCACTGTTCTATTTATAGGCACTAGCAAACCACTGAGCATCTTAGCTGACGTCACCATGAAAGTGACATCTAACCTCCTAACAAACTCTAACCTCTGATCTATACAAACACTGCTATACTAACTACTGCTATTACATTTCATTACATAAAAGACACTTAAACAGCTGCTGCATCCTTCCACTGCTGTGAACCCAACAGTGCTTGTCCAGATCAGCAGTACTTGACTCAAGACAGTAGATTGAGCAGCAGGGCTTTAGTCTTTCATCAGGTCTTTACTTGAGCACCAGTTGTAGGTCAGCAGTTTGCACGATCAGCAGATAGGAGGTCAACAGATGTTGAAATCGCTTTCAAGGGGAGAGACTTGTATGTAACATCTGCTTATTCTGGATCCACTGCTCTGACCCAGTTTTGGCTTTAATTATCTGTTCCTCTGGTAGGGTTCAATCCCAACAATGCATATTCAACTGTTTAATAAAATTAGAATATGAATACTTATCTGTGCGTTGTGCTTGTAGGTGCTGCTAAATCTTCCAAGTCTGCTTCGAGGTTCACTGTGGCTGATCTCCAGGACATTGCATCCCCACAGTCTCTCAAAAAGGAGCTGGCTGCAAGCCAAAGCAACCCTGAGGCTAAGGGTATGAGCACCAGGGGTAAGGGAACCAAAAGGAAGAAGCCCATTGAATCCTTTGAAGGGTTGCCTCTGATGGAACGTCAGTTTCATGACTATGTCTCTAAGGTAAGGATTTTATATCCTGAAATTGTACTTCTTTTGAGGATAAAGGATCCTGATTGTTGAATTCTTTCTGTGCAGAAATTTGCTGAAGTTCAGATCCTCCTAGACCAATGCCTGGCCGAAGCTGATGAGAAAATCCTGGACCTCCAAAAGATTGCACTTGCCAAGGATAAGAAGATCTCCTCACTAGAGAAGGACAACAATACCCTTCATAAGGAGTTGCTTCTTGCCGAGATCACAACCAACAAGGAGAGGATGGAGATCATGGACGAAGCCAAACTCTCTGCTACCATCGCTATGCTGAAGATCAAGCTTGAAATGGCTAAGGAAGCTGCTGATCCTTCTTTTGACAGGTCTGAGTGGGACTTAGAGGCTTGGGCGAAGAGGCTGGCTGAACTCGGAGATGATGAGGAGCCGGAGGAGGTGCTTGCCCTTGAAGCTGGTGGAAGTGAGATTAAGGATCCTGAGGAGGTGTAACACCTTGTAAAATCACGACCAATATAATAAAGACACGTGTCATGGACTTTAAACGTGTAATGGATTGATCTTGAGGGACTAAAGTTGTCAAACAATGTAAATATGCAAGTAAAAGGATCAAACATGCCATCATGCCAAACTCGTGCCTCTGAATGACCTCATAGGATGTTCGTATTCTTTGATGAATAAAATTATCGGACATTGAATGCCGTTTGCGCTTAAATTCAAAACTTTATGAAGCATAGGGATTAAAAGTGTCAACATGTTAAAAGTTAGCTCTGAATTACCTTTAACGAACCCAAAAACATTGTAATAATTATACATTTTGCTCTCAAGAATATTGGATATTAATTTTGTGGAGTTTCGAAGAAAACAAGACTTTTCGGGTGATCGTACAACTAACCGGGAGCTTAACGGAGTTAGTTTATGACCTAAGGCCCTTAAAAGTTAACTTTGGGGGTCAAAAGTGCAATAAACGAAAGTTATTTTAATTAAATATGGACCAGGGACGAAAAATGCAATTAATGAAAGTTGTTTTCCGGTCATAGGGGAGTGTCGCGGTTCGCGTAGACTCTTTCTGAGTCTTACGCGGCCCGCGTGAGAGTGCCAGTATCAGAAAACAATGACAGCTGCATGTTCAGCCAGTTCCACCACCTTTGCATGCCTGAATTCGGTATCAGGGACTGTGCCAATGGTTTTTCATGCACTAGGGACACCTGGGAACATCTGGGAGCATCATAGGGACATATGGATTGATCTTGGAGACTCAAAATTGCTATATAAAGGCCCTTTGTTTGCACTTAGAACTTGCACACTTTCAAATTCACTCAAAACTCATTCTCTTGAGTCCCTTGGAGCTCTATGAAGCTTTCCTCAGTTCATATTTTTTGCTAAGAGTTATTGTAAGCATTCTTAGCCCCCTAAGTTCAAGTTTTATTAGTTTAATGACCAAAAGTCAAAGCCATCGTAATTAAGCTTTGACTTAGTGATTAATCACTAATGGTCCAGCCATTATTCGAATTGAAAGTGGCTATGAGTTGGTAATTATGTGGGTAATAAACCCTTAAAAGGGCACCCACTGATTATCACTCTAACTTGGTCAATTGTCGGGTCAAACTTGTTATTAAAAAGTCAACATAATCCATTTTTGCAAATAAATTCATAACTGATAATGTAGAAGTTATGGAACATGTTTAAACACTAAAATAACTTGGTAAATAATATAAGAACATGTTTAGGCATGTTAAACCCGACAATTCTGAGTTTAGGCTCGGTTCGCAACCGAAAGTCGTAAAAGTCTCAAAAGTAGACTTTTGCTTTGACTTTCAGTTCTGACCCGATTTAGCTTAGTTTAGATATGCCTTAGGGTTCCTTTAGGACCATATTATAGGTTAGTATAATCCTCTTAGGTTATACAACTTGGTTCCTTAGAAATCCTAGTTCATTGCATGTTTCCGTTAAATGCTTAAATGTTAACCATTATGCCCTTTTTATATAAAAACGAGATTTTTGAAAATGTGAGAGGACAAAAAACTTTATTACTGATTTATAAACATGTCCTCAAAATTTGACATCAGTTCATGGTCTAAAATGGGAGTTATGCACAATATCGTAAATGAAAGCGTTTTTATTAATTAAACGGTATTTTCGACATAAATCCTATTTAAACCCAAATTTTGACACCAAAACTTTTACCCACTGATGTAATATAATATTTATGGATTTTTGGAAATTTTTATTTAATTTTAAACTGATCATAACATAGAGTTCTTGCATAGGCTCTGTAATTGACGATAATGCCCTTTTCGCTAATAAAATGAGTTTTACACATCCTTTACATATCAAACCTTTTTCTACTGATTTTATATAATAAATAAGTTATTTTAAACTATAAAGGCTGGTCAAAATCTCAGATTTGTTTAATCAACCCGAATATCGTCAAATACCGACTTTTATGCTATTTAGGCGCATAGTATGGTTTAAAACCATATTAGGCACCTAAGGCTTGTTACCTACTGATGTTATGAATCAATTTTTATACTTTAATAGTAAATAAAAGTTTTGAACCCAGATGTCCAAATTTGACCCTTAAAGCTTATGTGAAATGACCAAAATACCCATACGGTGCATAGTTTGGTCATAAATGATAAATTTCACATATATGCAATATCTTACTGATATAACTTGTAAAAATAAATATTTTTACTGATCATTATAAACCAGAACCTCATATTACTATTTAACCTCTTTCATAATCTTTTTAAAATGACCAAAATACCCCTAAAGGGCTTAAATTGATTTTAAATTCGTTTTGGGCATAATGGAAGGTATCCTACTGATATCACAACATATTTAAGGCATATTAACTTGTGAAACCTGTACATGACTCTTTTGGTTACCCATTATGCATTTTTCGCGTTCGGTGCGATTTATGTGACTAGTTTGCATATATTGACCGAAACGGGTCAAAACTTATCATTTTTGTTTCAAAATCCAGAATGTGTTTAGCATACCCATATTATACAAGTCTTCATACTTGTCGGGTCTAAATCACATTCTAATCCGTTCTTCGCTTAATCTTGCGTTTTGAACCATATACCTTTCTTTAAAACTATCCGGTCTAAGTTTAAACTTAAGTAAGACCCGTTAGGAATCTAATAGGTTATTAAAACATTCGTTCCAGATTTAGGAGTCCAGTAAAAGCTATTTGCACTTGCTGATTGTTATACGACTGGGATAAAAATTATATTTTTGCTCAGGTAAATACTTTTAACTTATTTTCCGTTATACGAGCTTGGGATACGGTATTATAATAATACCGCTTGGTCGGGTATGTAGTTATTTAAATCGGATTGTGATTAATATATTTACATAACCCGTTTTAATCTGTTTTGTTTGATGCAATGCCTTTGGGGGGTTAATGACCATGTCTTGGATATCCTCGGCACATTTACTAGAAATGGCCACGGCTTAAGCACGGGGTGTAGGCATACACCTGACAGTTGCGTATGTATAAACGGTGTCTCACTCTCTTGTGGGCATATACTTGTGGTGTGTCAATTAATCTAATCCGACTCTTCTAACCGGGGTCCTGAATGGACGACAAACATATAAATCTGTATACAAGATTATTTTAAAATAATTGTCCCAAGTTATAAAAGATTATTTATGCCTTGTGCATTTAAACCAATTTTCTTAAATATTTTCAAAAGAGTCGGTTAATTGTATTTACTACTGTAAACTGACGTATTTTCCAAAAAAGTTAAGTGCAGGTACTAAGCGAAATGGGCTGGCTGCTCCTAGTATCGAATAAAGAGTCTTGCAAGCTTTTGATGCTTAAGTCTGTTGAACAATATTTCTTTGTATCTTTTGATCCGCCTGTGGATCCATCTTACAATTCGTTGTAATATTTAATGTTACTTTCGAATCGGTTTGTAATATTATTACTTTAGACTTTCGCTGTGCATTGAACTGTGATTATTGACTATGATGATATCAACTACGTCACGATACTCCCCACCGGGCCCACCGGTAATACGTGGAAATATCGGGGTGTGACAGGTTGGTATCAGAGCCAACATTGAGTGAATTACACACTAGCTTTTTGTGTTTAATCTCAATGACACAGTTTGCACATTCCTTGACCTCCGAGTCTAGGCTAACGGCATAGGACTAATCCTAATCTTATTGCTTTCTTTTGTTTGTTTCTTTTGTTTGTTTTGACAGGAACATAAGAAAATGCCGCCACGATTCAGAAGAGGAGGACGAGGCAAGGCGCCAATCACTGCTCCTAATGACCACGAGGCCGGGCCATCACACCGGCGAACTCCTTCAGCAACTTTGAGCTCAAGTCCCCACGAGGATTGGAGGACTTACCTGGAGCCTGCGAGACGCTCTGTCTCGCTCAGTTCATCACCATCATACCACGACTCATTCGGGCTCCACCAGAACAACGAGTCCGACCACTCGCGCCACTCCTACCTCCCGTTGCAGCGTTCGGGTTCTCACCGGGCTTTTCGGGACCCGACCCCCTACTTTCAGAGCCGGTTCAATCCGGAAAACGTGAGTGAAGAACCAATGGGCCATAACCCATTGGGACAAGAAGACCACTTTCCTGGAGCCCAAGATATGGATATGGATGAAGACCCGGATCCGGAGATGCCAACAGGGACGCCCACGCATCCCATCGAGATTTTTGACGGATCATCTTTTCATGGTTCGCCATACCGAGGCCCAGACAGCTTTGCAGAAAGGTGGGCCACATACCACTGGGAGTTTACTCCCCCTTACAACCCACCTCAACAGCAGCAACAGGATCTCTCTGAGGATTCGCGTTTCCAGGCGGTTACGCCACCGCCGCCGCCAGAGCAGCAGCCGCCTCCCAAACCGCCAAGGCGAAGAAGATTAGGTGCACGGATGTCCGTGCGAAGAGGGGATTTTCACTTCAGCACCCCTCAACACTCCAGTGGCAACCACTACCCGCCACTATATGAAGACCCGCAGATGGGTGGGCCTTCAAACCCTGTTTCTGAAGTCGACTCTCCACCAGTCGCACCACCGCCACCACACATGGGTTATGATAACCTAATTCCCTCTTACGCTGGTGCAGCGGCGTATAACCCTTTTGAGCAGCCAGCTTATCCTAGCTACAACTACTACAATGCCCCCGATGTTGACCCGTATCTCGTAGTGGCAAACTACACTGCTCTTCATCCTGAAGGACCCTTTCAAGCTTCATACCAAACAGGGTACCCAGCCTATGGGTATCAATATCCACCGCCTCCTCAACCTCTGCAGCAGGAGATCCTTCAGAGGTTGAACCAGGTGGAGCGTGATGTTCAGGTGGAGCGTAGAAGCCGTCGGGGTCTACTTAAGGGTTTGGCTGATTTAATCAAGGGGAAGAACAGAAGGGATTATTGAAGTTCCTTATTATTTGTTTTGTAACTTTTTAATTTTCAATTAAGTCCCTATGTGGACATTTATTTATGTACTTAGTCCCTGCAAGGACTTGTATTTTCATTTTAGCCCCTGCGTGGGCAAGTTATTTATGTAAAAGTCCCGTTTAGGGCACCTATGTACTCCTTTTTAATTTAGTGGGAATGTTTTAATTCAAAATTTCATTTTGTCATTATATGTATGAATATAATATATGAAATAAATCAAAATATCATTCCTTTTTGTAAATGATCTGCCATTAATTATTAAATGAAATCTTAAAGGTAAAAACCTAGCCCATGTGTCATTCTAAGACATGGCCATGATGGTAGTCCCTTTTTAAGATTCAAATCCTTGTTAACATCTGAAAACATGTTAACACTTCTGGCAAATGTGATTCGATAAAATCACACTTGTCATCCTTATATTGGATTATTCAAATTCTCTCCTTTTAATCTACATCCATTTGTGATGTAGGGCCTACGGGCCATATTCATTGTCATATAAGACAAAAGACAGTTGTAGTCTATGACTCCCTGTCAAGCAAGGTAATGAACTACGTTCAAACCTAAATGCCTTTGATTCTATGAAATCATGGCTTATGAATTTAAAATTTTCCTGGTGACTAGGCCTTTTGTATGCCACCCTATTATCCTTAATAGTTTATAACTGGGATGAAATATAATAAAAAATTTAAATAAATCAAATTAACCAATATGGCTTAGAATTTCCATGGTTAATGAATTGCCATAAATGACAATTCCATAATAGACTTCTGAATAAACCATTGTCAATATTTTATGTAGCAATCAAGCTACATGGCTGGATCAGATGAGGTTAACAGCCACCCGAGGGAGAATAATGATACTACCAGAGTTAATGTAGCTGGTGCGGAACTGCAGGCATTAATAGATAATGCCGTTACTCGAGCTCTTGACAGACAGTTTAATGAATCAAGTGGTACTCGCATCAGAACTCAGTCTGTACCACATTCAAAACCATCCTCCAAGACTCATACAGCTCGCAAGAGCGATTCTCATCATTCATCGAACCAAAGGAGTGTCCCGTCTAAGAAGGTTGTGCTCAATCAAGAGCCACGTGTTAAAACTTGTTCATATAAGTATTTCGTCTCCTGCAAGCCCAGAGACTTCACAGGGGAGAAAGGGGGCATTGATTGCATGACATGGCTAGATTAGATGGATACAATGGTTGATATTAGTGGTTGTGCAGAATAAGACATTGTGAAGTTTGTTTCACAATCATTCAAAGGTGAAGCTCTAGCTTGGTGGAGATCGTTAATCCAAGCTACTGGAAAGATTCCATTGTATAATCTGACGTGGGATCAGTTTGTTGCTTTAATCAAAGAAAATTTTTGTCCTCAACATGAAGTTGAGAAAATTGAGATTGACCTCTTGACCTTGGTTATGAAGAATTTGGATTGTCAGGCATACCTTACCCGTTTCAACACCATGTCTCGATTGGTTCCGTACTTGGTCACGCCAGAACCGGAACGTATAACTCGTTTTATTGGAGGTCTAGCTCCAGAAATTAAAGCAAGTGTGAAAGCATCTAGACCTACCACATTCAGGTCTGTAGCTGATTTGTCGTTATCTCTTACTCTCGATCCGGTCAGGCAGAGATCGCTTAAGAATTCTGATGAGGGGAAAAGGAAACGTGAGGATGAGAACTCACGCCGTTCTGATAAGAAACATAAGGGGAACTCTAAGAACAAGTAGGGTTCCGGATTTAAAAAGGATAACCATCAATCGGGTGAGAAACCCAAGTGCAAGACCTGCCAGAAAAATCATATCTGGAAGTGTAGACTCGAATCAAGATCGCAGTCACAGTCAAAGTCTATTGCGTGTGGGATCTGCAAGTCCAAGGAACATAAGACATTGGATTGAAAAAAGATGAAGGACGCAACCTGTTACGGTTGCAACGAGAAAGGGCATATTAAGACCAACTTCCCCAAATATGCAAAGAAGCCTGAGGAAGTTAAAAAGACCAATGCTCGGGTCTTTCAGATGAATGCTCAGGAAGCCATTCAGAATGATAATGTGATAACAGGTACCTTTCTTATCAATGATATTTATGCTAGAGTGTTGTTTGATTCGGGTGCAGACAAGTCTTTTGTGGATAATAAGCTTTGTAAGTTATTAAATCTGCCTGTTAAGACTCTAAGCATAAAGTATGAGGTAGAATTAGCCGATGGTTCTTTAGAAACCGCGTCAACAGTTCTAGATGGATGTTTTATATCCATTAGGAACCACTCTTTCTTTCTTTGCTTCCATTGAAATTAGCAGGATTCGACATAGTAATAGGCATGGATTGGTTATCTCATAACCAAGCTCAGATCGTTTGTGACAAGAAGCAAGTGGTTATCAAAAATCCTTATGGTGAGCCGTTAACAATACAAGGAGATACGCAGTACGGATTACCCAAGCAAGTATCCTTGCTTAAGGCATCGAGGTGTATGAAGAAAGGCCGTGTCATTTATATGGAACAGGTAACCATTGATGAACCAAAGCCCAAGATTGAAGACATCCCCGTTATTTCTGAATATCGAAACGTCTTTCCTGAAGAACTACCTGGTTTACCCCCAGATAGGCAAGTGGAGTTCAGAATCGATATCATTCCTGGAGCAGCACCAATTGCAAGAGCACCTTATTGGTTGGCACCAACTGAGATGAAAGAGTTTAGGACCTAGTTGGATGATTTGTTGGCGAAGGGTTTTATTCGACCTAGCTCATCCCCTTGGGGAGCACCGATTCTCTTTGTGAAGAAGAAAAATGGATCAATGCGTTTATGCATTGATTATCGCGAGCTGAACAAGGTTACAATCAAGAACAGATACCCGTTACCCAGGATCGATGATCTATTCGATCAGCTTCAAGGAGCAAGTTATTTCTCCAAGATTGATTTAAGGTCAGGTTACCATCAACTGAAGGTCAGAGATGAAGATGTGCATAAGACTGCATTCAGAACTCGATATGGTCAGTATGAGTTCTTGGTGATGCCTTTCGGGCTCACTAATGCACCAGCATCGTTCATGGATCTCATGAATCGCGTTTGCAAGCCATACTTAGATAAGTTTTTCATTGTCTTCATTGATGACATTCTTATCTACTCAAAGAATCAAGCCGATCATGAAAGACATCTTCGATGTATCCTTAAACTTCTACAACAAGAGAAGCTCTACGCCAAGTTTTCAAAATGCGAGTTTTGGCTTCGTGAAGTCCAATTTCTTGGACATGTGGTGAGTGTGCGTGGTATCCCAGTGGATCCCGCTAAGATTGAAGCGATTATGAATTGGCAAGAGCCTAAGACTCCCACAGAGATACGCAGCTTTTTGGGTCTAGCAGGTTATTATAGACGTTTCATTGAGAACTTTTCAAGAATTGCTGCACCTCTAACATCGTTAACTCGCAAGAATGTCAAGTTTGACTGGGGTCCCAAGCAGCAAGAATCCTTTGATATTCTTAAATAGAAGTTGAGCAATGCAACTGTGTTGACATTGCCAGAAGGTATTGAAGAATTTGTGGTTTATTGCGACGCATCGCACACAGGTATGGGATGTGTGCTTATGCAGAAGGGAAAAGTCATTGCATATGCTTCCCAACAATTAAAGGTGCACGAGAAGAATTACACCACCCACGATTTGGAGTTGGGTGCCGTTGTATTTGCACTGAAGCTTTGGAGGCATTACCTTTATGGGACTAAGTGCGTGATCTATTCTGATCATAAGAGCCTTCAGCATCTGTTTAACCAGAAGGATCTTAACATGAGACAACGTCGATGGATGGAGACACTGAACGATTATGACTGTGAAATCCGATATCATCCAGGCAAGGCGAATGCATTCGCCGATGCCTTAAGTAGAAAGGAGAGGGTTAAGCCTATTAGAATCAATGCCAAGAGCATTGACTTAAAGAACAATTTGAATGAAAGATTGTTAGCCGCTCAAAATGAAGCCGTATTGGAAGCTAACTACCCAAATGAAAAGCTGGGCGTAACTGCTGAACAGTTATCGTATGGCAAGGATGGAATCCTAAGATTGAATGGACGAATATGGGTTCCAATTTATGGACGACTTTGAGACGTGATTCTTCAAGAAGCTCATAGCTCCAAATACTCAGTTCATCCTGGCAGTGATAAGATGTACCAGGATTTAAAGGCAAATTATTGGTGGATAGGCTTGAAGATGTCTATAGCCACTTATGTGGCTAAATGTTTGACGTGCGCTCAAGTTAAAGCAGAGCATTAAAAGCCGTCAGGTTTGCTTCAACAGCCTGAACTTCCCACATGGAAATGGGAAATGGTAACCATGGATTTTATCACTAAGTTACCAAGGAAAAAGCATGGGAATGATACTATTTGGGTTATAGTAGATAGACTGACCAAGTTAGCCCACTTCTTGCCGATTAAAGAAACTCACAGCTCCGACAAGTTAGCTCAGCTGTACGTGGACGAGATTGTATCTCTTCATGGAGTGCCAGTGTCTATTATCTCTGATAGGGATACAAGATATGCATCGCATATTTGGAAAAGCTTTCAGCAATCTTTAGGCACTCGATTAAATTTCAGCACTGCTTATCATCCTCAAACATATGGACAAAGCGAGCGTACGATTCAAATGCTTGAGGATATGTTACGAGCTTGTGTTATTGATTTAGGAGGAAGTTGGGATGACATCTTCCATTGATTGAATTTTCGTACAATAATAGCTATCATTCAAGTATTCAAGCAGCACCTTTCGAAGCAAGTGTAGAACGCCAGTTTGTTGGGTGGAAGTTGGAGATGTCCAACTATTAGGACCATATATAGTTCTGGAGATGACGGATAAGGTCGTGCAAATCCGTGATCGTCTCAAAGCTGCCAGGGATAGGCAGAAAAGCTACGCGGATAAAAGGCGTAAACCTCTGAAATTCGAGGTTGGTGATAAAGTGTTACTCAAGGTATCACCCTGGAAAGGGGTAATGTGTTTTGGCAAGAAGGGAAAGTTGAGCCCAAGATACATAGGACCATTCGAGATCATCGAATGTGTCGGAACTATAGCTTACAAGCTAAATCTGCCGGAAGAGCTTAGTGGAATGCATAATGTATTTCACATCTGCAACTTGAAGAAATTTCTTGCCGATGAATCGCTAGCAATGTCACATAAGGACGTGCAGATAGATGAGAGCTTAAATTTCGTTGAAAAACCTTTGTCGATCAAGGATCGACAGGTTAAGAAGCTTCGAAGGAAGCATGTACCGATTGTGAAGGTAAAGTGGGATGCCCGAAGAGGCCCAGAATACACGTGGGAGGTTGAATCCACAATGAAACAGAAGTACCCTCATTTATTTCAGTAAATCTTGAGGTCAAGATTTTTTTTAAGGGGGTGAGGATGTAACACCTCGTAAAATCATGACCAATATAATAAAGACACGTGTCATGGACTTTAAACGTGTAATGGATTGATCTTGAGGGACTAAAGTTGTCAAACAATATAAATATGCAAGTAAAAGTATCAAACATGTCATCATGCCAAACTCGTGCCTCTGAATGACCTCATAGGATGTTCGTATTCTTTGATGAATAAAATTATCGGACATGAAAGCCGTTTGCGCTTAAATTCAAAACTTTATAAAGCATAGGGGTTAAAAGTGTCAACATGTTAAAAGTTACCTCTGAATGACCTTTAACGAACCCCAAAACATTGTAATAATTATATATTTTGCTCTCAAGAATATTTGATATTAATTTTGTGGAGTTTCGAAGAAAACAAGAGTTTTCGGGTGATCGTACAACTAACCGGGAGTTTAATGGAGTTAGTTTATGACCTAAGGCCCTTAAAAGTTAACTTTGGGGGTCAAAAGTGCAATAAACGAAAGTTATTTTAAATAAATATGGACCAGGGACCAAAACTGCAATTAATGAAAGTTGTTTTCCGGTCATAGGGGAGTGTCGCGGCCCGCGTAGACTCTTTCTGTGTCTTACGCGGCCCGCGTGAGAGTGACAGTATCAGAAAACAATGACAGCTGCATGTTCAGCCAGTTGAACCGCCTTTGCATGCCTGAATTCGATACCAGGGACTGTACCAATGGTTTTTCATGCACTAGGGACACATGGGAACATCTGGGAGCATCATAGGGACATATGGATTGATCTTGGAGACTCAAAATTTCTATATAAAGGCCCTTTGTTTGCACTTAGAACTTGCACACTTTTAAATTCACTCAAAACTCATTCTCTGGAGTCTCTTGGAGCTCTTGGAAGCTTTCCTCAGTTCATATTTCGTGTTAAGAGTTATTGTAAGCATTCTTAGCCCCCTAAGTTCAAGTTTTATTAGTTTAATAACCAAAAGTCAAATCCATCGTAATCAAGCTTTGACTTAGTGATTAATCACTAATGGTCCGGCCATTATTCGAATTGAAAGTGGCTATGAGTTGGTAATTATGTGGGTAATAAACCCTTAAAAGGGCACCCACTGATTATCACTCTAACTTGGTCAATTATCGGGTCAAACTTGTTATTAAAAAGTCAACAAAATCCATTTTTGCAAATAAATTCATAACTGATAATGTAGAAGTTATGGAACATGTTTAAACACTAAAATAACTTGGTAAATAATATAAGAACATGTTTAGGCATGTTCAACCCGACAATTCTGAGTTTAGGCTCGGTTCGCAACCGAAAGTCGCAAAAGTAGACTTTTGCTTTGACTTCCAGTTTTGACCCGATTTAGCTTAGTTTAGATATGCCTTAGGGTTCCCTTAGGACCATATTATAGGTTAGTATAACCCTCTGAGGTTATACAACTTGGTTCCATAGAAATCCTAGTTCATTGCATGTTTCCGTTAAATGCTTAAATGTTGACCATTATGCCCTTTTTATATAAAAACGAGATTTTTGAAAATGTGAGAGGACAAAAACCTTTATTACTGATTTATAAACATGTACTCAAAATTTGACATCAGTTCATGGTCTAAAATGAGAGTTATGCACAATATCGTAAATGAAAGCGTTTTTATTAATTAAACGACATTTTCGACATAAATCCTATTTAAACCCAAATTTTGACACCAAAACTTTTACCCACTGATGTAATATAATATTTATGGATTTTTGGAAATTTTTATTTAATTTTAAATTGATCATAACATAGAGTTCTTGCATAGGCTCGGTAATTGACGATAATGCCATTTTCGCTAATAAAATGAGTTTTACACATCCTTTACATAGCAAAACTTTTTCTACTGATTTTGTATAATAAATAAGTTATTTTAAACTATGAAGGCTGGTCAAAATCTCAAATTTCTTTAATCAACCCGAATATCGTCAAATACTGACTTTTATGCGATTTAGGCGCATAGTATGGTTTAAAACCATATTAGGCACCTAAGGCTTGTTACCTACTGATGTTATGAATCAATTTTTATACTTTAACAGTAAATAAAAGTTTTGAACTCAGATGTCCAAATTTGACCCCTAAAGCTTATGTGAAATGACCAAAATACCCCTACAGTGCATAGTTTGGTCATAAATGATAAATTTCACATATATGCAATATCTTACTGATATAACTTGTAAAAATAAATATTTTGACTGATCATTTTAAACCAGAACCTCAGATTACTATTTAACCTCTTTTATAATCTTTAAAATGACCAAAATAACCCTACGGGGCTTAAATTGATTTTAATTTCGTTTTGGGCATAATGGAAGGTATCCTACTGATATCACAACATATTTAAGACATATTAACTTGTGAAACCTGTACATGACTCTTTTGGTTACCCGTTATGCGTTTTTCGCGTTCGGTGCGATTTATGTGACAAGTTTGCATAAATTGACCGAAACGGGTCAAAACTTATCATTTTTGCTTCAAAATCCAGAATGTGTTTAGCCTACCCATATTATACAAGTCTTCATACTTGTCGGGTCTAAATCACATTCTAATTCGGTCTTCGCTTAATCGTGCGTTTTGAACCGTATACCTTTCTTTAAAATTAACCGGTCTAAGTTTAAACTTAAGTAAGACCCGTTAGGAATCTAATAGGTTATTAAAACATTCGTTCCAGATTTAGGAGTCCAGTAATAGCTATTTGCACTTGCCGATTGTTATACGGCTGGGATAAAAATTATATTTTTGCTCAGGTAAATACTTTTAACTTATTTTCCGTTATACGGGCTTGGGATACGGTATTATAATAATACCGTTTGGTCGGGTATGTAGTTATTTAAATCGGATTGTGATTAATATATTTACATAACCCGTTTTAATCTGTTTTGTTTGATGCAATGCCTTTGGGGGGTTAATAACCATGTCCTGGATATCCTCGGCACATTTATTAGAAATGGCCACGGCTTTAAGCACGGGGTGTAGGCATACACTTGACAGTTGCATATGTATAAACGGTATCTCACTCTCTTGTGGGCATATACTTGTGGTGTGTCAATTAATCTAATCCGGCTCTTCTAACCGGGGTCCTGAATGGACGACAAACATATAAATCTGTATATAAGATTGTTAGGGGAGGATTTTGTAAATCCTAAGGATCACGGGTCCTCAACTGCTATCAGGATCATGGATCCTCAATTCTGTTTGAATTAAGGATCCTCAGCAGGTGTCGCAGGATCAAGATTCAAGATCACTGTTGTTATCCTACTACTAACAATTGTCTTCCTTGTACGTAAACTTGTTTTGCAGGAACGAGAGCATGGACCAAGTCTCACCGAAATTCCTGGAGTATATTCCCTCAATATTCCGCACGTGCTTGACCATTGTGAACGTTATGGAGATCATGGGGAGAGTGCACAAATTGTGGATAGTTAGTTAGACTAGTTATTTTCTAATTTAAAAATGGGGATGACAAGATTGATAGAACACTTAGCTAATTTTGGCATACACACACACACCCGTAACAGCTCTCAGTAAGCTCTCAAGCAATACTTGGCGGTTTCATACACTTTTTTGCACATTACACACTAGTGATCCTTGTAACAAGCTTGTTATCATCCCGAGTTGTAATCTTACTTTTGTTTAATCTTAGTTGGTGATCGGTAGTTTTCGTCACCCGAGATTTTTTATGCCGGAGATCAACTCTTGATCAAGGGCTTTTTCCTCGTATAAATCTCCATGTCATTTGTTCATTACATTTCTGATCGTCATCATCATCATACTCAGTATATCCCACCAATAGCAAAGCTAAGGTAGGGTCTGAGGAGGGTGAGATGTAGACAGCCTTACCTCTACCCTGTAGGAATAGAGAGGCTGCTTCCAATGAGACCCCCGGCTCGATTGTAGTTTTGCATCAAGCCTTGGACATAAGGCACATAATACTCAGCAATTGAGACAAACGCCGATCAGTGCATGTACCCCCTTGTCTTTTGGCTATCAACGCCACCACATGATGCATGATTAACCATTCCCCTCTTTTAACATTATTTTCACGAAATTAGTAAAATAATGTTAAAATTAGTGCACTTTCACTTTTGCCCCCCGAGCGCCCACACATATATACATTATATGAGCATACCGCAAGCGGGGCGTTGTTCATTACATTTCTGAGTGATCCTTAATATTGTTCATTGATTCAAGCATCACACCTCACATCAGAAAGTTTGGTTGCATTATCTTTGCTTGATTTTTGAACAAAACAGTTTGGCGCCCACCGTGGGGAAATTGGTGGTTCGTTCTTGAGAAATTATTGTTCTTGTGATCATTTCGGTTCATTACAACCAAGCAGATGGCTTCTTCAACAAAGAACACATCAAGCTCTATGCCGTCAATGAGATCTTCACAGGGCGTTCCTCCTTTGCCTCCACCACCTTCTGGATCCCAGAAGAATGCTGAAAATGCTGCGAAGAGACAAACCCCCATTTTCCCAAAACCACTAACTTCTTCTGTTTCCTCTAATCCTACTAATAATGATCTTTTTACTCTGATTTTGCAGATGAGAGATCGCATGCAAGAGCAGGACAAAACCAATGAAAGGATCCTCCAGGAGATTGGTGATATCAAGAAACAGAAGAAATCAGTGGAGGATCACTCTCCTCTGATACCAAGGTCATTGGATTTCGATACTCCAGCTATAACAGCCTTGCAAACTATAGCTCCAGACATCCAGTATTAGAGTGGACCATCAGGAAGGCGTTATGGAACAGCAACTATGAGTCAAGCATTTGGCTCTCACTTCCAGCCTCAAGGATCCTGTTTTCAGCCATCGGGATCCTCTTTTCAGCATCAGGGATCCTTCGTCAGTTCAGGAGGATATTTGGGAATGCACACGGTCCAAGGATCCTCCCAGGTTCAAGGAACCTCCCAGGTCCAAGGATCCTCCCTGGTTCAAGGATCATCCCAGGTCCAAGGATCCTCCCAGGTTCTAGGATCCTCTCAGCCCCAAGGATCCTTTCAGGTTCAAGGATCCTCTCAGCCCCAAGGATCCTTTCAGGTTCAAGGATCCTCTCAGCTTCAAGGATCCAACATCTTTCAGGATCAAGGATTCTTAAGAAGTATGCAGCCTCCAAGCTCGGATGTTCATCAAGGAGACTTCATACCAATGCAAACCATTGCTTCCTCTGGTCCTTCAATCATACCGGAATCCCGTCAATATGGATTCACATCTGCAATTCCAAACTTGAATCCCATGGGAGGTAACACTTATAACAATTCATATAACACTAACCATGGCTCTATGCAGGATACAGGTATCAATCAGGCTATGGCTAGGGAGTGACAGAAGCTTAAGGATATGATATCCAACATACCAGGAGTGGTTAAACCCATTCCTGAAATTGCAGATGGTAGCCATAGGATATCTCGCTTTGCACCACCTATTTGTGATGCTGAGATACCCAAAAGGTTCCAGATACCAACTATGAAGCTATATGATGGTTCAACGGATCCAGAGGAACATGTAGCTCAATACAGGGAGAGGATGGAGATCAATCCAATTCTTGAGAGGTTAAAAGAAGCATGTCTATGCAAGGGTTTTGGATCCACACTCACAGGATCTACTCTTAAATGGCTGCTAAGTCTTCCCCCTTACTCTATTACTTCATTTGCTAATCTAGTTAATTTGTTTAATAGTCAATTCTCTTGTAGTAGAAAATTTGAACGATTAACTAGTGACCTATATAGGGTAACACAAGGTCAAAATGAATCACTTAGAGATTACATCACTAAGTTTAGTAAAGAATCCTTAGATATCCCTAACCTAGATATAGCAACTGCCGTAGAAGCCTTTAAAATGGGTTTGCTTAGGGATTCATTATTCTATGATGATCTTGTTATGACCCCATGCAAGAATCTTGATGAAGTAAGAACCAGGGCCCTTAGGTTCATCCGTTTAGAGGATGACAAAAGGATCCAGGAAAGATTGACAGGATCCTCAAAACAGGAAAAGCAAGGATCCTACTTTAAGAATAACAAGTTCAAGTCCTACAACAAGTCTGACAACCAGAATGTGCATGCAGTAGAGTAAGAAGAGGATGATGAGGATTATCCTCCAATTTCTGAATACTGTTTTTCTATTGATAACAATGAGCTAATTCTTGCAATGCAGAATCTAGGTGAGAAAGCTAGGTGGCCAAGAAAAAGTGATAAACCAGCTGCTACAAAAGACAAATCCAAGTGGTGTGCATATCATGAGGATTTCGGACATCTCACTGAAGAGTGTATTGCACTTAGAAAAGAAATCGGTTACTTGTTAAGCAAGGGACACTTGAAGGAGCTCTTGGGAAGAAAGAAGTCAAGGATCCAGGATCCTGAAAGGATACCGGAAAAGGCTCCTGCTCCTCCAGCAGATGCACAAGTTATAAACTTTATATCCGGTGGATCAGACATTTGTGGTACTTCCTTTTCAGCAGCCAAAAGACATGCCAAGGAAACCAAGATGGATAATGGAGACAGACCCATCCGGACCTCCACTGTCACCAAGGATAAAATTATAACTTTTGATGCGGATGATCGTCTTGATGTTCAGGATCCTCATCATGATGGTCTTGTTATTACTCTGTTTATTTCTAACCATTTTGTCCGCAGGATCCTGATAGATGGAGGAAGCTCAGTAAACATCATTCAGCTTGATGTCCTCAAGAAGATGAACATCCCTGAATCAGACATTGTCCCAAGATCCTCAGTACTTGTGGGATTCAGCGGAGAAACCAAAAATACATTGGGGGACATCAAACTCCCCATCTATATTGAAGGACTCCATTCTTATAAAAATTTTTGTGTTATAGATTGCTTATCTTGTTGTAATGTTATCCTTGGCAGGCCATGGATACATGACATGAAGGCAGTCCCATCTACCTATCATCAATGTGTAAAGCTTCCTAGTCCGTGGGGAGTGGTGAAAATTGAGAGTGATCAACAAGAAGCTAAGAATTGTTACACATCATCAATGAAGCCAGCCTCAAACCAAGGGAGCAATAGCAACTAAAGTATCCTCCAAGAGATGTCTTGGAGGCAAGAGAACAGGATGTGAAAGAAATCCTTATGGATCCCCATGATCTTGAATCCATCATCTTCTTAGGGTCAGGGATCCTCAGCAACATTGAACAAGATCTAGTATCCTTCCTTAAGAGGAGGAAAACTACCTTTGCTTGGAAGCATGAGGATATGACAGGTATATCTAAGGATATAATTACTCATAAGCTTGGCATTGACAGGTCATTCAAGCCTATACATTAGAAGAGGAGGAAGTTTGCACCTGAAAGGAATGCTACTATCCAGGAAGAGGTAGATAAACTACTTCGGGCAGGTATGATAAGAGAGGTTAAGTATCCAAGATGGTTAGCCAATGTGGTTGTTGTTCAAAAGAAAAATGGAAAGTGGAGGGTATATGTCGATTTTACTGATTTAAACAAGGCATGTCCCAAGGATCCTTTGCCATTACCCCACATTGACTCCATGGTGGATGCTACCGCGGGTCATGAGTTGTTGACTTTTATGGATGCTTCATCTGGATTTCAACAAATTCAGATGGAACCATCTGATCAAGAGGATACAGCCTTTATGACCCCAACTGGTATATATTGTTATATTGCTATGCCATTTGGACTAAGGAATGCAGGTGCTACATGTTTTGGTCAAAAATTACCGAAGCAATTAAGTGATCAAATTAGTAAAGTGAGGTAGTGTGCTAGAAAGTGTATTGAAAATGTGCTTGTTAAGTTATTTAGAAAATCAGTATTCAGGATACGGCTCAGGATATTGAGCTGTATCTATGATCAAACTATGAGCAAAAGTAAAGTAAACGACACGAGATGTACGAGGAAAGCCCTTGATCAATCTAGATCGCCGGCATAAAACCTCGGGAGCTGACAATCGCAGCTGCCTTGTTCTTCTTATTGCTTAAACTTCAGGATACAGTGCAGGATATGGACCAGATCGCTATGTGTTACAATGTTTTTGTGCGAGAGTGAAAGTTTGCTAGAGAGCGAGTGTTAGAGTGTAGCGAATGAAAATGTGATGTCCTATTCGATCTGGTATACCCACCTATTTATAGTTACAAAGTGTAAACTAAAATTCCTATAAATATGGGATACTCCCGAATATTCCATAAGTAGCCGTTTGAAGCCAAATAAATCGGGCTTAACGTCTTTCTTCGAACAACTTGGACCGAGTCTTCCGCGGAATGAGTCCTTGTGAACGTTGCTAGCTTCTAACCCACGTACCTGCACATAATCCGTTAGTAATCCCGAGGATACCATTCAGGATGTTACCAATATCCTGAACCAGCATCCCAGATGTAAACAGATACTACATAACCAAGATATAAATCAAGATATTTTCCAGGATATGGGCTCAGAATTTCACCCATAACAATTGTCCCCAAAAATGTTACCGTTTGATATCCTGCACTAACGGTTACATTTTTCACGGTGGCCGAGGTAATTATGAGATAAGACCAATGATGTGACAGTTTTCAACCACCCGGCCTATATTTACTCATCATGCCCTATATCTTCTCATCCTCATCTCCTTTTTTAATCACAATCGACAAGGAAAAAGGTAATATTCTCTCCCTCATCTTCACATTCATCTTTATCATCTTTCTCCGGCGAAAAATTCAGGCGACCAAATGCCCAGGCAAACAAGGTCCAGTTCAGGTGACTCGGCTCCCACATTCATCCAACAGAAGCTTCTCCAAGAACCGGAGAAGGAAACATGTACCTTCGATAGTGCCCACCTGTCAGCCTTGAAATCCTCCGGCATCTTCCCGGAAGGAACCGTGTTTAGACCGTTTGACCGGGAAATCCGGTCGGATATGGTCTCCAGCGAGTGGATATGCTTCAGCGCTTTCCCTTTTACCCTAGGGCTACAATTCCCCTTTCCGGACTTCATCACCGAATTCTTTAATATCACCAAAATCTCTTTCAGCCAAACCATGCCAATGCTCTGGCGTGTTTTGTCTGTTCTTGACCAAATCAAGAGAAACCACATTCCTGATCTTTCCGTCCATGATCTGCCCCTAGCTTACAAGCTTAGATGCCATGGATCATGTAGATTTCTATTTTATTCTACTTCTGGTGACCCATTGATACTTCGTGCCACCAGGAACGAGGATGGTTGGCAATCCAAGTTTTTCTTTGTAAAAAGGGATTCAATCCCTGGTGGAACGGATTATCCGATGAGATGGTTGAGAAAGGGTAGGACTTAGGGTTTAAGAACGATCCTGTCTCTTATCTTGTCTCATATCCTGAACTAATGAATTTCATTTTCTCTGTTTGTGTATGCAGCTGATTTCAGGAAGATTGCACCTCCCCTTGCTGATTCTCAAAAAAGAATAGACGCCATCAGACTGCTTTCAGAAGCAGAGAGAAGCTTTAATCCATCTCCACCAACTCCAAGCCCTCTTTCAAGCGCAAACATGTCTGGTAAGAATCCTGCAAGATATCCTGTACACACATGTTTTTATTTGATATTCTTAGGAGAGATTTAGAATTTTACTCCCTGTGTACAGATTCCAGCAAAGTTCCAGTCTATCTAGACCTTGATGAACTCGACAGCTACCCAACTCCAGCCACAGTCAAGAAGGAAACTCCTGCTGCTACTAGCTCCAAGCCACTCCCGGCTCCCAAGGCCAATCCAAGAACCCGTGCTTCCACAGCGAAAAAGAGGAAGGGTCTTGAAGTCAGTGCTCCAGGTTCAGAAGGGTTCTCCTATGATGAACTCAGCTTCTCTGATTCCTTAGAACCAATGACATCCTTCCTCAACAAGGTAATATCCTAACTCATATCCTGCACGTATATCCTGCACGTATATCCTAATAGGATATCCTGACAGGATATCCTGGTCAATATATATATTCTAACTTTATACCTGTAATTGATGTGCAGGGCCTCCAGCATTTGCTCCACTTGTATAATGATGCTTGTGGTACTGTTGCACTTCATGAAGCCAGGATCAAACAACTTGAACGCACCGTCGCTGACCAAGGTGCCATTGCTGAAGCGAAGACCTGACACTACGAAAGCCTGCTGAAGAAGGTCACCCAAGACGCTGAGGTCAAACTCGCCACCGTTCAAATGGATCATGATCAAGCCTTGGTCAACTTCCGGGAGGGAATCAAGGCTTCTGCTATCGTCTCCCTGTTACAAGCACGCATCAAGATGGCCTATGAGGCCAAGGAGACGGGCCTTGTTTGTCCATCTTGGCCAGTTGAATCCTGGGTGGCCAAACTAAAGGAGCTCGGAGGCAAAGCTGTGCCACTTCCTGTCGAACCTAGTGAGTCTTCTAAGTCAGCAGAGGTGGTGATCCAGGCTGGAGACAAGAAGGATGCTGGAGCAGATGCTGGGATGGATGCTGGTGAGGATGCTGCTCAGGATGCTGGTGCTGAGAAGTCTGAGAAGGTTGGAGAGGATGCCGCTGTGTGAGGGCATTTAGGTGGGCGATGACGGATATACGTGCCAAGACCAGAGCCCACCTTTTTAAATTTGAATGTTGGTCTGTAGTCCCCTAAACAATTTACTTTTCTGCACTTTAATTTCCTGCACCTGAACAATTTACATTCCCTGCATGCTTTTTGAACAATACAACAGTTGAAGGTGGATGGGTCTCGGTTTGAGATGAAGCCTTCAACTGTTGGGTAAATATGGTAAGGAACTATTAGTGCTCTTAGTGGATGGGCCTTGTTTTGAGGTGAAACTAAGAGCACATCTTTTGGTAGGTTAATAATATAACTCCTCTTTTGACTTTATTATTGTTGTCATTGATATGAAAATTTTACTTATGAAAACTGTTTGGTTTGTACATTTTTAGGAACATATATTATAAATGTATCCTGGGAGATATCCTGAAAGATATCTTGATAAGGATATTGAAATACAACCTATAAATTGTCCAAATAAAAAGGAGAGATCATACCAGAGATTCTTAGAAAATTAATTTCAATCCTTTATCATAAGTTTGTCCCCAGTGCATACTTATAAACTTGGATCCATCCTTTGAACAATATAATGTATGTCCCCTGTGTTGGATACAGAAACACAAATATATTCATACTTCGATTTGAGTAAATTCCGAATACCCTAGGGCAGAACCCCTGATATCCTGAAATGAATCCTTAGCATACTGGGGATAAACCTTGATATCTGGGGATAAACCCTAAATTTCATGCGCTACAGGCGAGAGTGTATAAACTCCAATTCTTAGAAAGGTGAAAACCTTTAAACCTTAGAGAGTATGAAAATACTCTTTCGTGAGAGAGGGTGATCAATCCTCCTATACCTTCAGGATCCAGGATATAGCCAACAGTAACGAAATTGTCAGCCACTTTTACATGAACTGGTCCCGCTACCTTGAACTATACCTAGATAACTTGCGCTCCAGGCGAGGTGTTTAAACCCAATTCGAAAGAAAGGTGAATACCTTTAAACCTTTGAAGGGACCAGGATCCCTTAAACGTGAGAGAGGGGGCCAATCCTCTAATCTTTCGACTTATCTTGAGTACATATCCTGGAGCTATATCCTGAAACATATCCTGTAAAACAATTGTAAACTAAGGTGGGTGTTAGCTTGGCTAACACCCCTCCGATGCTTAAGTCAGTATTGGGTTCAAGATAATAAACAAATATATTAAAATAGGATACATACCTTTCCGAGATAGAAAACAAATTCTACTCTTACTTGAAATAGAGCTTTAAATGTATTGCATTCCAGGATCTTGGTAGCATAGATCTTGCAGTAGGTATCGTCATTTCTATTGGAATCATTGCTACTGCTCCAAATACCAAGGAAAATGGGGTTTGGCCGGTTGCATTCTTTACCATTGTCCTATCAGCCCACAAAACAAAGGGTAACTCTTCCGCCCATCTTCCTTTTTGGCTCCAAGTCTCTTCTTTAAGTTATTGACTATTATCTTGTTTGAAGATTCAGCTTGTCCGTTCGCTTGAGGATGTACCGGAGTAGATGTGATCATTTTGATTCCCCAACTTTTGCAAAAGTCAGTAGTCCTTTTGCTTATAAACTGGGACCCATTATCACAAATGATCTCAGCTGGTACCCCAAACCTAGTCAGGATATTCCTCTTTATGAAGGATACTACTTCTTGGTCTCTAACTTGAACAAATGCTTCAGCCTCAACCCACTTAGAGAAATAATCCATCATTGCTAACATAAAGACTTTTCCTCCCGGAGCTTTTGGTAACTTCCCTACTATATCCATCCCCCATTTCATGAATGGCCAAGGGGAAACTACAGTATATAGTGGTTCAGCTGGTTGATGTAGTATGTTACTATGCCTTTGACATGCATCACATCTTCGAGCATATTCTGCAGCATCTTTCCTCATCGTTGGCCAATAATATCCTGTCCTTAATACTTTCGAGAACAATGATCTGCCCCCAGTGTGATTACCACAATCCCCTTCATGTATATCCTGAAGTACTTCTTTGGCTTCAGGATCCTCCAAGCACCTTAAATACGGTCCTCTAAGAGATTTCTTGTATAAAACATTATTTATAATAGTGAATCGTGATACCTTCATCCTAAATGCCTTAGGATTTTCATTTCCGGGGATGTGTCCTTCTTTAAGATATCTCACAATTGGAGCCGTCCGGGATTTAGGATCCTGTTCAGGATATTCCGCTCCAGGATCCCGAATACTCGCTACTACTTTATCCTGAGGATTCGTGGCAGGATATAAGACATGTAATATTGGTATTTGAGTCCCTTCAGGTATCCTGATCGACGATCCCAAATTTGCTAAGGCATCTGCTTCAGCATTATCCTCCCTTGGTACCTATTCAAGTGTAAAAACATCGAAATATCCTGCTAATTTTTTAAGAATATCGAGGTATTCGATTAATTTCTCATCCTTAACTGCATAGGATCCATTAAAATGGTTAGTAATTAACAAGGAGTCAACATATACTTGTAAATTTTTGATACTCATACTCTTAGCCAACTCTAATCCTGCAATTAAAGCCTCATACTCTGCTTCATTATTAGTAGCAGGAAATTCACACCTAATAGCCTGGGGTAATATGTCCCCCTGTGGCGATTTTAGTAGTATTCCTAATCCTACTCCTCTTACATTAGATGCACCATCAGTATATAATGTCCAGGATCCTGAGGATTCTCCTAACTGTTGAACTTCTAGGTCTACCTCATCCTGAATGTCACTACTAAAATCAGCCACAAAGTCAGCTAAAGCCTGAGACTTTATGGCATTTCTAGGTTCATATACTAAATCATAAGCACTCAGCTTTACCGACCACTTAGCCATTCTGCCTGACATTTCTGGTTTCCTGAGTACATTTTTAACAGGATAATTTGTTTTAACATGAATCCTATGTGTCTCAAAGTAATGTCTAAGTTTCGTTGATGCCATGACTAATGCTAGTATTAATTTTTCTAAATGAGAATATCTAGTTTCGGCATTTAACAAGCTTTTACTAACATAATAAACAAGATATTGCTGACCTTCATGGTCCTTTACAAGGACGGCACTTACAGCATTCCCTGACACTGCGAGGTATAGGGATAATGGTTCACCATTCTCGGGCTTCATCAGTAGAGGTGCGGTTGAAAGATATTGATTTAAATCCTGTAGGGCCGCTTCATGCTTCTCACCCCATTCGAATTTCTTGTTCTTCTTCAGGATATCATAAAAATCTTTGCATTTTTCTGAAGATCTTGAGATAAATCTATTTAATGCTGCCACTCGCCCTGTTAATCGTTGAACATCCTTCATATTTGAGGGCGATTTAATATCCAAGATGGCTTTAATCTGCTCCGGGCTTGCTTCTATTCCTCTTTTGGTCACCATATATCCTAGGAATTTTCCTGCCCCCACTCCACAATGGCACTTAGCAGGATTCAACTTCATGTTATACTGATCCAGGATAGTAAATGCTCCTTTAATATCCTGGAGGTGATCCTGAGCTTTCTTTGATTTCACCACCATATCATCAATGTACACCTCCATGGTGTCCCCCAGTTTGTCTTTGAACATCATGTTTACCAATCTTTGGTATGTTGCACCTGCATTTTTCAAACCAAAAGGCATAGCTGTATAACAATAAATACCTGTTGGCGTCATGAAGGCAGTATCCTCCTGGTCAGAAGGCTCCATTTGGATTTGTTGAAATCCTGAGGATGCGTCCATGAAGGTCAGCGTTTCATGCCCGGCAGTGGCATATACCATCGCATCAATGTGGGGAAGAGGAAATGGGTCTTTAGGACAAGCTTTGTTCAAGTCTGTGTAGTCTACACAAACTCTCCATTTCCCATTTTTCTCTTGTACCACAACTACGTTTGCTAGCCACCTTGGGAACTTAACCTCTCTGATCATGCTGGACTTCAATAATCTCTCAACTTCCTCTTGCATAATTGTTAGGGGAGGATTTTCTAACAATTAGTGATCCTTATTCGTTATCCTAACTAGTGATCCTTACTTCTGTGACAGGTGGTGATCCTCAGAAGGGCTTTAGGATCAGGATCATGGATCACTTCAAGGATCCTCATACTGACAATTGTTTACTTATGTTTTATAACATCTCGCAGGTATAACAAGCTTGACCAAGTTTCAGCGACATTCTTGGAGAATATTCTCGAAGTATTCTGCACGTGCTAGATCAAAACTAGACGTTATGGAGAACGTGGAGGCTTGGCCCGAAAGTCGGAGAGTTTGTTAGCTAGATATTTTTCTTATTTTAAAGGGAGTAACGAGCTAAGTTAGAGGTGAGTGACACTTAGTCATTTGGGCAGTTACACACACACTCGCAAACACGCTCATACAAGCTCTCGTTCAAACACTTAGCGATTTCATACACTTTTTACACATTTCACCGTAGTGATCCTTGTATCTAGCTCGTTACTATCCGAAGTTGTAAACAGTTATTCATTTATTGAAGCTTGGTGATCGGTAGTTTCCATCACCCGGGGTTTTTTGTGCCGGAGATCAACTCTTGATCAAGGGCTTTTTCCCCGTATAAATCATTGTGTTGTTTGTGCATTTCACATTGAAGTGATCCTCATTGTTGTTACATATTCAAAGCATCATTCCCCAAAACAAAGAGTTTGGTTGCAATATCATCATCAGATTTTCTGACCAAAACAGTTTGGCGCCCACCGTGGGGCAATTGGTGCTTTGTCTTAGAAGAATTCACATTTCTGTGCTCATTCCGGTTCACTACAACCAAGCAAATGGGTTCCTCGGCGAAGAATACTTCAAACTTGATGCCTTCATTCACTTCTTCACAAGGCGTCCCTCCTTTGCCTCCACCACCTTCTGGATCCCAGAAGAACACTGAGAATGCTGCGAAGAAACCGACTCCCATTTTCTCAAAACCACCTACTTCTTCTGTTTCAACTAATCCTACTACTACTGATCTCTATGCTTTGATTTTGCAGATGAGGGATCGTGCACAAGAGCAGGATAAGACCAACGAAAGGATCCTCCGGGAGATTGACGAAATTAAGAAACAGAAGAAAACGGCAGAGGATCATTCCCCACTGATGCCCAGATCTTTGAATTTTGACACTCCGGTGATTACTTCTCAGCCATCAGTGGTTCCAGACATTCAATATGCGGGTGGACCAAAAGGAGTGCACTACGGAACAACAGCTATGACCCAGGCACTAGGTTCATATTTCCAGCCAGCAGGATCCTATCCCCAGCATATGGGATCCCTCACGAGTACAGGAGGTTATTCAGTAATGCAGCAGGTTCAAGGATCCTCCTTCGTTCCAGGATCATCCCAGGTTCAAGGATCCTCCTTCGTTCCAGGATCATCCCAGGTTCAAGGATCCTCCTTCGTTCCAGGATCATCCCAGGTTCAAGGATCCTCCTTCGTTCCAGGATCATCCCAGGTTCAAGGATCCTCCTTCGTTCCAGGATCATCCCAGGTTCAAGGATCCTCCTTCGTTCCAGGATCATCCCAGTTTCAGGGATCCTTCCAGATGCCAGGATCCTTGAGGAGTTTGCAAACAGGAAGTGCAGATGTCCATCAAGGAGATTTTATTCCAATGCAGACCAATGCCTCTACTGGCCCCTCTACCATTCCGGAGTCTCAACAATATGGATTGACCTCCATTCTTCCTAACTTGAATCCAATGGGAGGTAACACTTTTAATAATTCTCATACTATTAACCATGGTTTTATGCAGGATCCAGGTATCAATCATGCCATGGCCAGAGAATTGCAAAAGCTAAAGGATATGATCTCGAGTGTTCCGGGAGTAGTCAAACCTATTCCAGAGATTGCAGATGGGAGCCACAAGATATCTCGCTTTGCACCACCAATCTGTGATGCTGAGATACCCAAGAGGTTCCATGTGCCTACAATGAAATTGTATGATGGTTCGACGGATCCTGAAGAACACATAGCACAATACAGGGAGAGGATGGAGATCAATCCAATCCCAGAAAAGTTAAAGGAAGCATGCCTATGCAAAGGATTCGGATCCACTCTTATTGGATCAGCTCTCAAATGGCTGCTAAGTCTTCCTCCCTATTCTATTACCTCAATTGCAAACCTAGTTAACTTGTTTAATACTCAGTTTTCTTGTAGTAGAAAATTTGAACGATTAACTAGTGATTTATATAGGATAACCCAGGGTCATAATGAATCATTAAGGGATTACATTACCAAATTTAGTAAAGAATCCTTAGACATTCCCAACTTAGATATAGCCACGGCTGTTGAAGCCTTCAAGATGGGACTGCTTAGGGATTCGTTATTTTATGATGATCTTGTTATGACACCATGCAGGAACCTAGATGAGGTAAGAACCCGGGCCCTCAGGTTCATTCGGCTAGAGGATGACAAGAGGATTCAGGAGAGGATAACAGGATCCTCAAAACAGGATAAGCAAGGATCCTCATTCAGGAACAACAAGTTCAGATCCTACAACAAATCTGATAATCAGAACGTGCATTCTATTGATCAAGAAGAGGATGATGAGGATTATCCTCCAATCTCTGAATATTGCTTTAGTGTTGATAACAATGAACTAATCCTTGCCATGCAGAACCTAGGTGATAAAGCTAGATGGCCAAGAAAGAATGACAGGCCTGCTGCAACTAAGGATAAATCAAAGTGGTGTGCATATCATGAAGATTTTGGACACCTTACAGAAGAATGCATTGCATTAAGAAAGGAAATTGGATACTTGTTGAGCAAAGGGTATCTAAAAGAGTTGTTGGGCAGAAAAAAGTCAAGGACTCAGGATCCTGAAAGGATCCCTGAGAAGGCTCCAGCCCCTCCAGCAGATGCACAAGTGATAAACTTTATTTCTGGGGGATCCGACATTTGTGGCACATCCTTCTCAGCAGCTAAAAGGCATGCAAAGGAAACTAAAATGGATAATGGAGATAGACCAGTTCGAACATCGAGTGTCTCCGAAGGAAAAGTCATAACCTTTGATGAAGAGGATCGTACTGATATCCAGGATCCTCATCACGATGGTTTAGTTATTACTCTTTTTATATCTAACTGTTTTGTCCGCAGGATCCTAATAGACGGAGGAAGTTCAGTGAACATTATCCAGCTTGATGTTCTAAAGAAGATGGGTATCCCTGAATCAGAGATCATACCAAGATCCTCCGTGCTTGTGGGATTTAGTGGCGAAACTAAGAACACCCTGGGGGACATTAAACTCCCAATATATATTGAAGGCTTACACTCTTATCAAAAGTTTTGTGTTATTGACTGTTTATCTTGTTGTAATGTTATCCTTGGCAGGCCCTGGATACACGATATGAAAGCAGTCCCATCTACTTACCATCAATGTGTGAAGCTCCCTAGTCCTTGGGGAATAGTAAAAATCGACAGTGATCAGCAGGAGGCTAAGAATTGCTACACTTCATCGATGAAACCAGCTTCGAAGTCAAGGGAGCAATAGCAATCAAGGTATCCTCCAAGGAGTGTCTTGGAGGCCAGAGAGCAGGATGTGGTGGAAATCCTCATGGATCCTGATGATCCTGAATCCAAAATCTATATCGGGTCAGGGATCCTTGGCGAAATGAAAGAAGACCTCATATCCTTCCTCAAAAGGAGAAAGACTACCTTTGCATGGAAACACGAAGACATGACTGGTATATCCAAAGATGTTATCACTCACAAGCTCGGCATCGACAGATCCTTCAAACCAATCCATCAAAGAAGAAGGAAATTTGCACCAGAAAGGAATGCCATTATCCAGGAAGAGGTAGAAAAATTGCTCCGGGCAGGTATGATTAGAGAGGTCAAGTATCCAAGATGGTTGGCCAATGTGGTTGTTGTTCAAAAGAAAAACAGAAAGTGGAGGGTATGTGTCGATTTTACCGATTTAAATAAGGCATGTCCCAAGGATCCTTTCCCTTTACCCCACATTGACTCCATGGTGGATGCAACTGCGGGTCATGAACTGTTAACTTTTATGGATGCTTCATCTAGATTTCAACAAATCCAAATGGAACCATCCGACCAAGAGGATACAGCCTTCATGACTCCAACTGGTATATATTGCTATATTGCTATGCCGTTCGGATTGAGAAATGCAGGTGCAACGTACCAAAGGCTGGTGAATATGATGTTCAAGGATCAGATTGGACAAACTATGGAGGTTTACATAGATGATATGGTGGTGAAATCCTTAAAAGCTGAGGATCACCTAAGAGACTTGGAGGAAGCATTCGATATCCTTGATAAATATAACATGAAGCTTAATCCTTCAAAATGTCATTTTGGTGTTAAAGCAGGTAAATTCTTAGGATACATGGTGACTAAGAGAGGCATCGAAGCTAGCCCGGAACATATCAAAGCAATAGTGAACATCAAATCTCCGGCCAATGCAAAGGATGTTCAAAGGTTAACAGGAAGGATAGCAGCCTTGAACAGATTCATATCCAAGTCCTCCGAGAAGTGTAAAGAATTCTATGATATCCTAAGGAAGAACAAGAAATTTGAGTGGACGGAGAAGCATGAAAATGCTTTAAAAGCCCTCAAAGATTACCTATCCTCGGCCCCGGCTTTAATGAAACCAGAAAAAGGTGAAGTGTTATCCTTGTATCTCGCAGTATCCTCAAAAGCAGTAAGTGCGGTCCTTGTTAAGGATCATCAAGGTACACAACATCCTGTCTATTATGTAAGTAAAAGTTTACTTGATGCCGAATCCAGGTACTCACACCTTGAAAAACTTATTCTTGCTTTAATAATGGCATCTACCAAGTTAAGACATTATTTTGAAACTCATGTTATCATTGTTAAAACTAATTTTCCAATTAAGAATGTCCTCAGGAAACCAGAGATGTCAGGAAGGATGGCTAAGTGGGCAGTGAAGCTGAGTGCATATGATATAAGATATGAGCCTAGGACAGCCATCAAATCCCAAGCATTAGCTGACTTTGTGGCTGATTTCAGTAGTGATTTACAAGAAGAAGCTGAGTTAGAAGTCCAACAGCTAGAGGAGACCAAGGATCCTTGGATACTTCATACTGATGGATCCTCAAATGTCAAAGGCACAGGGCTTGGAATACTACTAAAATCGCCACAGGGGGACATAATACCCCATTCTATAGCTTGTGAGTTCCAAACCACTAATAATGAGGCTGAATATGAAGCCTTAATTGCTGGTTTGCAAATTGCAAAGCATATGGGGATCAGGTATCTTGAGGTACACGTAGATTCTTTGTTAATTACAAATCACTTTAATGGATCATATGCTGTTAAAGGTGAAAAGCTAACCAAATATTTGGAGATAGTCAAAAGTTTGGCACTCTCTTTTGTTTCCTTTAGTTTGTCACAGGTACCAAGGGAAGAAAATACAGAAGCTGATGCATTGGCTAACTTAGGATCATCTTTGAAGATCCCAGAGGATATCAAGATTCCTATTATCCATATCCTGACCCCGACTATCGAGGATCACCAGACTATGGAGATAGGAAATGATTCTGCAATGATCCCTAGTGAGGATACTCAATCCCCTCCAGGATCAGGATCATGGATCTCACCAATTATGAGATACTTACAACATGGAGAGATTCCTACAGGAGAAAACCCTAGGGCTTTTAAATCTAAGGTATCTCAATTCACAATTATGAATAATATGTTATATAGGCGATCTCTTGCAGGACCATACTTGAGATGCATTGAGGATCCTGAAATTCAAGAAGTTTTAAAAGACTTCCATGAAGGAGATTGTGGAAACCACACTGGGGGCAGGGCTTTATTTTCAAGGATCCTGTGGACAGGATACTACGGGCCAACCATGAAGAACGATGCTGTGGAGTATGCCAGAAGATGTGATCCTTGCCAGAGACACAGCAATATCCTTCATCAACCAGCTGAATTATTGCATCCTATATCCTCCTCTTGGCCATTTATGAGATGGGGTATGGATATAGTTGGCAAGCTCCCTAAGGCACCTGGTGGAAAAGTATTCATGCTAGCTATGACTGATTACTTCTCCAAGTGGATAGAGGCTGAAGCCTTTGCCCAAGTTAGAGAAAAGGAAGTTATATCCTTCATTAAAAGAAATATTATAACTAGATTTGGAATTCCCTCTGAGATTATATGTGATAATGGTTCCCAATTTATTGGGGGCAGAACCACTAACTTTTGTGACAGCTGGGGGATTAGGATGATAACATCAACACCAGTCCACCCACAAGCTAATGGCCAAGCAGAATCATCCAACAAGATCATCATCAACAACTTGAAGAAGAAGCTTGGATCCAAGAAAGGAAAATGGGCAGAAGAACTACCCTATGTGCTCTGGGCTGACAGGACAACCTCTAAGAATGCTACTGGTCAAACACCATTCTCTTTGGTGTTTGGGGCAGAATCAGTGATTCCAACAGAAATGGTGGTTCCTACTGCTAGAACAAGTACCCGTGATCCTGAGGAAAATGATGAAAACTTGGCTCAAGACCTGGATACTATTGAAGAAATCAGGGATATGGCTAGGATCAGGATGGCCAGTTATCAACAAAGAATGGCTGGTGCTTACAATAAAAATGTCAGGATCAGGAGGTTTGAAGTTGGAGATATGGTGTTAAGGAAAGCATTTCAGAATACCACCAATCCTGCTGATGGAAAATTGGCTCCAAAATGGGAAGGCCCTTATTTGATTGAAGCTGAAGCAGGAAAGGGGGCATATAGATTGCTAACCATGGAAGGTGATTTGCTACCAAGAGCTTGGAATGCTGTCCACTTGAAGAAATATTTCATGTAAGCAGGATCCTTGTGGCATAGGTGATCCTCGCGATAGATATATCCTTAAAGGATCCTCAAAGTATTGGTGATCCTTATTCAGGTAATATCCTAATCTTGAACTATTTCATTTCTTTATTTTCTCATATAAGGATAAGGATCATGTATCCTTTATCCACTTCTCACGTGAGTTCAAGTTTTGAAAGTTCAGGTATCTTTAGCACAACGTTGGTTATCCACAGAAGCCATCCGTCTTTGGGTTTAACCCCAGTTATTTGGGCTTGTCCCCAGATTCCGCCTGTAGCGCACGATGATCCTGGTATAGTTCAAGGCTTTGGGACCAGTACTCATTCTAGGGGCTGATAATTCCATTGTTCTGGCTATGCTTAGGATCCTACGTATAATGGTAGACGTACCATACATCCGTTCATAAGGTTTCTAACGTTTTCACGTTAGCTAAGGTTTCTAACGTTTTCACGTTAGCTAAGGTTTTGGCATCTTCATGTCACTAAGTTTGGATAGTCGCCAGTTAGGGCCATACTCCAGTTTACACACGATCCTTGGGCTTGTCCCCAGTTATCCTTGGGCTTGTCCCCAGTTATCCTTGGGCTTGTCCCCAGTTATCCTTGGGCTTGTCCCCAGTTATCCTTGGGCTTGTCCCCAGTTGCTAACTCTTTTCTTATATCGGCTTAGTCCCAAGTTATGCTCTATTTCAGGTCCTTGAAGATAGGCAGCTAGGGATCCTTGATCCTTATTTCACTCTAAGGTTTATCTTATAGTTACCTTTGTTATGGTTAGGATTCTAACTTGGATCCTCAGGTATGATCCTCAACTTTTTTGGTTTTATTCATTATTCATTTGAATAACCCTTATACTTGACAACTGAACTTGTGTTTCTTAAGCTATACCATTTTTTAAACTTATCGGTTATAGGATATGTGATCCTTGTTCATATCTTAAACTTTTTGGATATCTTTTCTAGTTTTTCAAGGCTTGATAAGTATAAACAAATTGAACATTGTAACAGTTGGAAAATAACATACTAAAAAGGATTACAACACAAGATAAGCGACAAAAGGTTAAGTTTTTATTTATTAACATAAGGCTAACCCTTTAAAGGTTGTCAAAATTACCTACCCGAACATCTACCAGCAAAACGTGGCCCGTCCGTTGGGGTAGGTAAAGGGTGTCCATGATAATGAGTTCAAAGATAGTGCAGGAATATAAAGGCGGCAGGATCACAATGGCTTCATCCCCCAAACAGAGGATCCCTCCACCAATTGCAATCCTGCCTATTGTCCAAAGGATCATACATGATCCTTAATCCTAAAGCCTATTGTTCAAAGTAGAACCCATGAAATTGTCTTAAACATCACAACCACAAAAAGCAACCATCAAACTAAAAAAATGGGCTCCGGCCTTGGCACATATATCCATCATCGCCCAATTGTGCAGCTCACACCTTGGCTGCATCACCACCAGCATCATCACCACCAGCCTGATCCTTCCCACTGCCACTTGCCTCAATTGCCAGGACATCAGCTGCCTCCTCCTCATCATCTTCAAGTTCAGCCAACCTTGCCTTCCAGCCTTCAACATCCCAGTTGTCTTTGTCAAAAGCAGGGTCTTGAGCTTCATGGGCCATCTTCAACTTGGTCTGATACATAGTAATGGCAGCAGAGAGCTTGGTATTTTCGATGAGGTCATGCTTTTCATAATCAAAGTTGACCAGCACCTTGGCCATTTCCTGCTTGGTATCCTGGAGTTCCTTTCGAGCATCAGCAAGTGCGAGATCTTTGAGCACGGCAACCTGTTGGAGATCAGCTATTTTCTTGTCCAGCTCCTCAATATTGCCCACGTAATCCTCGATCTCAGCAAATTTCTGCAGAAAGAAGATAAGGCAGTTCAAGGTCAAGTGATCCTCATAAGAGCAGGATACCTAGGCAAAGTTAAGGATCCTTACCTCATTGAAGTATTCAAGGAATTGGTGGCGGATCAGTGGCAGCCCTTGAAGATCCTCAGCATCAGAAGTTTTCCTCTTCTTCACACCCTTTCCTTTAGTGGGTGCCCTTGGAATGGAGATGCTAGGACTGGTAGTGGACCTCTTTTTCCTGGGTCGTACGAGATCAAGATCAGCTGTGTTGAATTGGGAAACAGGCTTGATAGGTTTTCCAGCGCCTACACATTCAAAGCAAGATGAGTATCCTTATCCTATTTCAATTTATCTATTTATTTTAATATTTAAACTATGCAAAAGACAGGATACTTACTCGACATGGTAATGGAACCTGAGGATACTTCTTGTGAGTCTGGGGTGTCTATCTTGAATGTCCTTGTTTCAGGATCAAGCTTCCAAAAAGCAGCGAGCCTATCCTTGGTTTCAAGTGATGTGCGGATACGTGAAACGGTGATAGCTGCAAAACAAGAAAGCAAAAATATAAGTTATCCCTACAATTAAAGAAAGTTCCTGGTGATCCTTATCAGGATCCTCCATCCTACCATGGGTAGCCCAATTTTTAGGGAGATCCTTTCCATCCTGGATAGAATCTCTCTTGACAAAGAAAAAGCGACGTTTCCAGTCTTTGTCATTCTTGGTGACTTTCAGAAGAGGATGATCTGCACCGGGTTTTCGCTTAAGCAAATAACGATGGGAACCAAAAGTAGTAAGATCATACAGCTCCGCCAATTCTGACATGCCCAAAGCAATGCCTTCTTGTTCGATGATCCTCTCCAGGGTATACAAGACTCTCCAAATCATCGGCATGGCTTGGATATAAGAGATGCCGGTAAGGGAAAAGAAGGATTGTGTAAACTCTGGGAAAGGATAGGTGTATCCTATGGTGAATGGAGTGGATGGAAATGCAACCCATGTTTCTGAAACATAGTCGCTAAGGGTAGAAGGATCAAAGGGTCTGAAAAAGGCATTCGCCGGAAAACAGCAACGGATTTTGTCTATCTGTGCGTCGTTAAAACAACACTTTTCATTCGAAGAGTCCTTGATGATTTTCTGACTTTCCAAAGGGCTATCCTTCTTGTGATCTTTGCCCGGAGAGCTTCGGAGCAACATCTTTGAGGGAAAGATTAAAACAGAGCAAGAGAGGGAAAAGGATAGAGAAAGAGAATACCTGAACGTCTTCGGAATGTGGATTATAAAGGGAGTTTCTCTGAAAATTTAAATGCATTTGATCCTATCTATATCTCTATTTATAATCATGATCTTGCAGGTTGTCACTTCCGTGACATCATCATCGCAACGGCTAGTTCAAAATTAACGGCTATATATCCGTTAGTTTGTTACGGATAAGATTAAGAAAACATAACTCGCTAATTTTACAATTTCACTCCTTATATTTTGGGGGCAATTGTTAGGGGAGGATTTTCTAACAATTAGTGATCCTTATTCGTTATCCTAACTAGTGATCCTTACTTCTGTGACAGGTGGTGATCCTCAGAAGGGCTTTAGGATCAGGATCATGGATCACTTCAAGGATCCTCATACTGACAATTGTTTACTTATGTTTTATAACATCTCGCAGGTATAACAAGCTTGACCAAGTTTCAGCGACATTCTTGGAGAATATTCTCGAAGTATTCTGCACGTGCTAGATCAAAACTAGACGTTATGGAGAACGTGGAGGCTTGGCCCGAAAGTCGGAGAGTTTGTTAGCTAGATATTTTTCTTATTTTAAAGGGAGTAACGAGCTAAGTTAGAGGTGAGTGACACTTAGTCATTTGGGCAGTTACACACACACTCGCAAACACGCTCATACAAGCTCTCGTTCAAACACTTAGCGATTTCATACACTTTTTACACATTTCACCGTAGTGATCCTTGTATCTAGCTCGTTACTATCCGAAGTTGTAAACAGTTATTCATTTATTGAAGCTTGGTGATCGGTAGTTTCCATCACCCGGGGTTTTTTGTGCCGGAGATCAACTCTTGATCAATGGCTTTTTCCCCGTATAAATCATTGTGTTGTTTGTGCATTTCACATTGAAGTGATCCTCATTGTTGTTACATATTCAAAGCATCATTCCCCAAAACAAAGAGTTTGGTTGCAATATCATCATCAGATTTTCTGACCAAAACAATAATCGTATTCCGTTCAGGAGCAAACTTCCTTCTTTTTTGTTGAACAGGCTTGAATGATTTATCAATTCCAAGCTTGTGAGTGATGATGTCTTTGGATATGCCTGTCATATCCTCATGCTTCCATGCAAACGTTGACATCCTGCATTTCAAAAAGTTAATTAACTGTTCTTCAATATCCTGAGGGATATTGGTTCCTACGAGCACCGAAATATCGGGGTTATCCTGGTCCAAGATAATTTTCTTCACATCCTGCTCCGGATCCTCCACGATATCCTGGGCCCGCGTCTTTAATTGCTATGCTGCACTAGGCTTGGTTGAGGATTTCATCGAGGATGAGTAGCATTCTTTCGCCTCCTGCTGATCACTATCAACTTTGACAACTCCCCAAGGGGTAGGTATCTTGATGCATTGGTGATATGTTGATGGCACAACCTTCATATCATGAATCCACGGTCTTCCCAGTATGATGTTATAGCAGGATAGAGAATCCATCACACAGAAACGTTGTATCAAGTTGACTCCTTCAACGTATACTAGCAACTTTATCTCTCCCACTGTGTTTCTAGCCTCTCCACTTAGCCCAACAAGCATGGTAGACTTTGAAGTGATATCCATTGGAGATACATTCATTCTCTTCAACGTCTCTAGTTGGATTATGTTGGTGGAGCTGCCATTATCTACCAATATCCTGCGTACAAAATGGTTAGCCACATATAATGTTATTACCAGAGCATCATGGTGAGGATCCTGGACAGTATCCCTGTCATCAGCATCAAATGTGATCACTTTGTCAGTTGTGAGGGTAGTCATCCTGACGGGTTTATCTCCCCTTTCGGCCTTAGCTTCTTTTGCATGTCTCTTTGCTGCCGAATACGAAGTCCCACAAATGTCGGATCCTCCCGAAATGAAGTTGATTATCTTGGCATCCGCGGGAGGTGATGCTGCTCGCTCAGGATCCTTCTCAGTATCCTGACCCTTATTCTTCTTTCTTCCTAAGAGATCTTTCAGATATCCCTTGCTTAGAAGATAGCTTATTTCTTTCCTTAGAGCAATGCAATCCTCAGTCACGTGTCCGAAATCTTCGTGGAAAGCGCACCATTTTGACTTATCTTTCCAATCAGCCTTTTGTTGATTCTTTCGAGGCCACCTAGCCTTGTCTCCCAGACCCTGCATGGCATACATCAATTCAGGAATGTTAACAGAAAAGCAATATTCAGACAACTCAGGATACTCTTCAGGATCCTCATCTTCGACAACATTCACTCTCTTGTTTTCATTTCTACCATATGGCTTAGGCCGATATGACTTGAATGAGGATTCTGACTTCCTGTTAGTTGACTCATAAGTGTTAGATGAGTTCATCCTTTCTTGCATCTTTCTGTCATCCTCCAATCGAATATATCTTAGGGCCCTGTTTCGAACTTCATCCAAGTTCCTACATGGGTTCATTACATGGTCTTGATAAAATTGAGAATCTTTTTGCAGCCCCATCTTGAAAGCTTGCACAACTGTTGCAACATCAAGATGAGGAATATCTAGGGATTCCCGGCTGAACTTGTTCACATAATCCCCGAGGGATTCCTGAGGCCCCTGTGTTATCCTGTAGAGATCACTTGTTAATTTTTCAAAGCTTCTACTACAAGAAAACTGACTATTAAATAAATTTACTAAGTGAGCAAAAGATGTAATCGAATGTGGAGGAACATTCAAGAGCCATTTCAAGGCTGATCCTGTTAAAGTTGAACCAAAACCCTTGCACAAGCATGCTTCCTTGAGATCCGGAGGGATAGGGTTAATTTCCATTCTTTCCCTATACTGAGCAATATGCTCCTCAGGATCCGTAGTTCCATCGTAAAGCTTCATGTTGGGGGTTTGGAATCTCTTTGGGATCTCAGCATCACAGATAGGATATGCAAAACGAGATATCTTGTGGCTGTCTTGGGACACCTCCGGGATCGGCTGGACCACCCCGGGTACACTAGATATCATGTCCTTCAATTTCTGAAGTTCCCTAGTAAGCGCTGATGTCACACCTGTATCCTGCAAAGATCCACTATTGTTAGTAGCATGAGTATTATTATTATTATTTAACACGTTACCCGTTGGAGGATTTTGGCCATATCCTGAAGCATATCCTGAGCTCCTCATGGTCGACATCCTGACCGAGGAGGGTATTTCAGGAGTATGATTCTGAGGAAGGCTGGGCACAATATTCCCCCTGTTATCCTCAGTATACACAGCTGAACTGAAGTTCAAAGTTCTGGGTTGTAACGGAGTGACAATATCCTCAGCAGATCTACTCGAGCCAGACTTCAGGAGTTGTATTTCCCTCAATAGCATTTGGTTTGTTTCCTGTTGCTGCCTCATTTGTTCTTGCACACTTCCAAATAAGGTTAGAATTTCATCATTAGAAGCTAAAACGGGAGCAGATTCCTGAACACTGCGAGTAGGGATAATATCCTGAGGTCGTGAAGAGGCTGGCATCCTTGGAGGAGGTGGTGGGAGCACCGAACCGGTAGTAGTAGAAGTCATAGCAGACACAGTGGAAGAGCTCATGTTTGATCTTGAAGCCATTGTGGACAATGTGGCAAAAAGTTTTGAAAATAGAAAGCCGATTAGCGATTTCACAAAAAAAATTAGTAAAGAGAGCACCACTTGCCCCACGGTGGGCGCCAAATTGTTTTGGTCAAAAATTACCGAAGCAATTAAGTGATCAAATTAGTAAAGTGAGGTAGTGTGCTAGAAAGTGTATTGAAAATATGCTTGTTAAGTTATTTAGAAAATCAGTATTCAGGATACGGCTCAGGATATTGAGTTGTATCTATGATCAAACTATGAGCAAAAGTAAAGTAAACGACACGAGATGTACGAGGAAAGCCCTTGATCAATCTAGATCGCCGGCATAAAACCTCGGGAGCTGACAATCACAGCTACCTTGTTCTTCTTATTGCTTAAACTTCAGGATACAATGTAGGATATGGACCAGATCGCTATGTGTTACAATGTTTTTGTGAGAGAGTGAAAGTTTGCTAGAGAGCGAGTGTTAGAGTGTAGCGAATGAAAATGTGATGTCCTATTCGATCTTGTATACCCACCTATTTATAGTTACAAAGTGTAAACTAAAATTCCTATAAATATGGGATACTCCCGAATATTCCATAAGTAGCCGTTTGAAGCCAAATAAATCGGGCTTAACGTCTTTCTTCGAACAACTTGCACCGAGTCTTCCGCGGAATGAGTCCTTGTGAACGTTGCTAGCTTCTAACCCACGTACCTGCACATAATCCGTTAGTAATCCCGAGGATACCATTCAGGATGTTACCATTATCCTGAACCAGCATCCCGGATGTAAACAGATACTACATAACCAAGATATAAATCAAGATATTTTCCAGGATATGGGCTCAGAATTTCACCCATAACACTACATATCAAAGACTAGTCAATATGATGTTCAAGGAACAAATTGGACACACTATGGAAGTCTATATAGATGACATGGTGGTTAAGTCCAAGAAAGCTGAGGATCACCTTAGAGACCTGGAGGAAGCATTCAATATCCTTGATAAATTTAATATGAAACTAAATCCTTCCAAGTGTCACTTTGGTGTTAAAGCAGGTAAATTCCTAGGCTATATGGCGACAAAAAGAGGCATTGAAGCAAGTCCAGAGCAAATCAAGGCTATTGTGAATATCAAATCTCCTGCCAATGCTAAGGATGTGCAAAGATTGACAGGTAGGATCGCAGCCTTGAACATGTTCATATCCAAATCCTCAGAAAAATGCAAAGAATTCTATGACATTTTGAGGAAGAACAAGAAATTTGAATGGACTGAAAAACATGAAAATGCTCTCAAAGCTCTCAAGGATTACCTATCCTCAGCCCCTGCCTTGATGAAACCAGAAAACAAAGATATATTATCCTTGTATTTGGCGGTATCCTCTAAAGCAGTAAGTGCGGTCCTTGTTAAGGATCACGAAGGTACACAACATCTTGTCTATTATGTAAGTAAGAGTTTGCTTGATGCTGAATCCAGGTATTCACATTTAGAAAAACTTATCCTTGCATTGATTATGGCATCTACTAAATTAAGACATTATTTTGAAACTCATGCCATTATTGTTAAAACTAATTTTCCAATTAAGAATGTTCTCAGGAAACCTGAAATGTCAGGAAGGATTGCTAAGTGGGCAGTGAAGCTTAGTGCATATGATATAAGTGAACCAAGGACTGCCATCAAATCCCAAGACTTAGCAGACTTTGTGGCAGATTTTAGAAGTGACTTGCAAAAGGAAGCTGAGTTAGAAGTCCAACAGCTGGAAGAAACTAAGGATCCTTGGATACTCTTCACTGATGGTGCTTCTAATGTCAAAGGAACAGGACTTGGAATACTACTAAAATCGCCACAGGGGGACATAATACCCCACTCCATAGCTTATGAATTTCAAACTACCAATAATGAGGCTGAGTATGAAGCCTTGATAGATGGTTTACAAATTGTTAAGCATTTGAGGATCAGTTTGACACAGGTACCAAGGGAAGAGAATGCAGAGGCTGATGCATTAGCCAACCTAGGATCATCCTTGAAGATCCCGGAGGATATCAGGATCCCTATTATCCATATCCTAACCCCTGCTATCGAGGATCATGTAGCCATGGAGATATGAGAGGATTCTGCAATCATCCCTAGTGATGATACTCAATCTCATTCAGGATCATGGATCCTTCCAATCATGAGATAGATACAACATGGAGAAATCCCTACAGGAGAAAACCCCAGAGCTTTCAAAATTAAGGTATCTCAATTTACAATATTGAATAATATGTTGTATAAACGATCTCTTGCAGGACCATATCTAAGATGCATTGAGGATCCTGAAATCCAAGAAGTCCTAAAGGATTTTCACGAAGGAGATTGTGGAAACCACACTGGGGGCATGGCATTATTCTCAAGGATCCTGAGGACAGGATACTATTGGCCTACTATGAAGAAGGATGCTGTGGAATATGCCAAGAAGTGTGATCCTTGTCAGAGACACAATAATATCCTTCACCAACCAGCAGAACTTTTGCATCCTATATCCTCTCCTTGGCCATTTATGAGATGGGGAATGGATATAGTTGGTAAGCTTCCTAAGGCACCTGGTGGAAAAGTATTCATGCTTGCTATGACTGATTACTTCTCCAAGTGGATAGAGGCTGAAGCCTTTGCTCAAGTCAGAGAAAAGGAAGTGATATCCTTTATTAAAAGAAACATTATTACTAGATTTGGTATTCCTTCTGAAATTGTTTGTGATAATGGATCCCAATTTATTGGGAATAGAACTACTAACTTTTGTGACAGCTGGGGGATTAAGATGATAACATCAACACCAGTCCACCCACAAGCTAATGGCCAGGCATAATCATCCAACAAGATCATCATCAACAATTTGAAGAAGAAGCTTGGATCCAAAAAAGGAAAATGGGCAGAAGAATTACCTTATGTACTTTGGGCTGATAGGACAACTCCCAAGAATGCTACTGGCCAAACTCCATTCTCTTTGATATTTGGAGCAGAATCAGTGATCCCTACAGAGATGGTGGTTCCTACTGCAAGAACAAGCATTCGTGATCCTGAAGAAAATGCTAAAAACTTGGTTCAAGACTTGGATACTATAGAAGAACTCAGGGATTTGGCAAGGATAAGGATGGCCAGTTATCAACAAAGGATGGCTGGATCCTACAACAAGAATGTCAGGATTAGGAAATTCCAAGTTGGTGATATGGTATTAAGGAAAGCATTTCAGAATACCACCAATCCTGCTGATGGGAAGTTAGCACCAAAGTGGGAAGGCCCCTATTTGATTGAAGCTGAAGCAGGAAAGGGGGCATATCGATTGCTAACAATGGAAGGTGATTTGCTACCAAGAGCTTGGAATGCTGTCCACTTGAAGAAATACTTAATGTAATAAGGATCCATGATCCTTAGCTAACAAGTATCCTTGAAGGATCCTTACAAGACAGAAGATCCTCATTTTGGTAATGATTTGACCTTAAACTATTTCATTCCTTACTTATCCTATATATATAAGGATAAGGATCCTGGATCCTTTATCCTCCTTTCACTTGAATCTGAGTTTTGCAGAAGGATTAGGTATCATTAACAAAGGATTGAGTATCCACAAGAAGTACCCAGTTATTTGGGCTTGACCCCAGTTATTTGGGCTAGTCCCTAGTTTTGGGCCTGTCCCCAGTATCGCCAGCAACGCACGATGATCCTGGTACAGTTCATGGCAATGGGACCAGTACTAGCTTTAGGGGCTGACAATTTCATTGTACTGGCTGTATCCGGGATCCTACGTATAATGGTAGACGTACCATACATCCGTTCCTAAGGTCTCTAACGTTTTCACGTTACCTAAGGTTTTGGCATTTTTATGTCACTAAGTTTGGATAGTCGCCAGTGAGGGCCATACTCTAGTTTACACAAGATCCTTTGGGCTTGTCCCCAGTTATCCTTTGGGCTTGTCCCCAGTTATCCTTTGGGCTTGTCCCTAGTTATCCTTTGGGCTTGTCCCCAGAATTGTTGTGCTTGCCCCCAGTTACTAACTCTTCTCTTATATTTGGCTTAGTCCCAAGTTATGTTCTGTTTCAGGGTTTTGAAGTTAAACAGTCAAGGATCCTTGATCCTCACCTTTTATTAAGGTTTGTCTTTCGGTTATCTTGATTATGAATGTTAAAGGGTTAGGATCCTAACTTGGATTCTTAGGTATGATCCTTAATCATTTAGATTTTATTCATTATTTATATAAGTGACCCTTATCCTTTGACAACAGAACTAATGATCCTTAAGTTGCATAACTTTTCTGAATTTATGGGATATTTGATCCTTGATCATATCCTAAAATTTTTAAACATGATTTATTAAACTTGATAAATTCAAACAAAGTAGATAACTATAATAAGAAAATAAAGAATGCATAAGGATAACAACACGGGAAATAGCCAAAAAGTTGAAGTTATTTTTATTCACAAAAGTTAACCCTTCGAAGGTTGTCAAAATTACCTACCCCAAGCATCTACCAACAATACGTGGCCCGTTCGCTGGGGTAGGTAAAGGGTGTCCATTGTTAATAGGTCTTTGAAGTGCAGGAAATAAAAGATGATAGGATAACAAGTGGCTTCATCCCCCAAACAGAGGATCCCTCCACCACCTATTATCCTACCTATTGTCTAAGGATCCTTGATCCATAACCCTAGAAACTATTGTTCAAAATACAACCCAACATTGTTTCAAAACACCATAACCAAAAAACTTTCAAATCCTAAAAAAATGGGCTCCGGCCACGTCTAGAAATATCCATCATCGCCCATTTCTGCAGCTCACACCTTGGCTGCATCACCACCAGCATCATCACCAGCCTGATCCTTCCCGCTGCCACTCGCTTCGATTGCCAAGACCTCGGTAGCCTCTTCTTCATCCTCCAGCTCTGCCAGCTTTGCCTTCCAACCCTCCTTGTCCCAAGTGGTCCGGTCGAAGTCAGGATCCTCAGCCTCCTGAGCCATTTGCAGCTTGATTTTGTACATAGTGATGGCGGCAGAGATTTTAGCATCCTCCAGCAGTTCAGCTTTTTCATGGTCAGCATCTATCTAGGCCATGGCTACCTGCTTCTTCGCCAGATTAAGATCCTTTTCAAGGGAGGAGATGGTCTGATCCTTGGCCAGAAAGAAATTTTGGAACTCCTGATGTTTCTGCTCCGCCTCTTCAACGTTTGCATCAAACAACATTTCGACCTCAGCAAATTTCTGCAAAAAAATCAAGATAAAGTTCAGGATCACGTGATCCTCAGGCGGGCAGGATGGTCAAGCATGGTCGGTGATCCTTACCTCGGCAAAGTATTCTTGAAACTGGTGGCGGATAAGAGGCAAGCCTTCAAGATTGTCAGCCTCGGAGGCTTTTCTTTTCTTTCCCTTGGAGGTGGTAGGCCTTGGAACCATAGCACTTGGGCTAGCAGCCGTCTTCTTCTTCTTCCTAGACCTGGGACCAACGGTAGTAAGATTGGTGACACTGAAGCGGGAAGCAGACCTTGAGGATTTTCTAGCACATATCCATCCAAAACAAAATATAAGTATTCTTGTTTTATTCACGTTTTAACATTTAATTATATACAAACATGGATACTTACTTGACATTGTGACAGAGCCTGAGGATACTTCTTGAGAATCCTTGGTACTTGCTTGGAATGATCTTATAGCAGGATCATGACTCCGAAAAGCAGCAAGCCTTTCCTTCGTGGCAGGTGTGGTAATGATGTGTGAAACAGAAATAGCTGCAAGATAGAAACAAAGGGGTTAGTGATCCTCAGCGGATACATGGTATCCTATGATCCTTCTATAAGGATCCTCTATCCTACCATGAGTGGCCCATGTTCTGGGGAGATCCTTCCCATTAGGGATAGAATCCCTCATGACGAAGAAAAAACGTTTCTTCCACTTGTTATCATTCTTGGTGGTTTTCAAGATTGGATGAGGTTCACCGGGTTTATGTTTGAATAGAAAACGGTGTGAACCATGGCTCACAAAGTTGTATAGTTCAGACAACTCTGACATTCCCAACTCCACATCCTCCTGCTCGATGATCCTCTCAAGGGTAAACAGAATCCTCCACATCATTGGCATAGCCTGGATGTAGGATATGCCGGTAAGGGAGAAGAAAGATTGGGTAAAATCAGGAAAAGGGTAGGAGTATCCTATCGAGAATGGGGTGACCGGAAATGCAACCCATGTTTCAGAGACGAAATCACTCCGGACGGTAGGGTCAAAGGTTTTAAAAACAGTGCTCGCCGGAAAGCAATGGCGAATCCTGTCGATCTCAGGACCAGTAAAGCAGCATCGTTCCTTCGGAGAGTCTTCGATGATCCCTTGGCTTTTTAAGGGACTGTCTTTTCGATGATCCTTAGCAGGGGATGACCTTAGCTTCATTGTGATTCGGAAATTTTGAAGAAAAAAGAAACAGAGTAAGAAGGAGAAGAGAAAGAGGAAAGAGAAGTACCTGCTTAATCTTCAAATGTGGATTTAAAAGGAGTTTCGCTCGAATTTAAATGCACATTGAACCTTATCTCTAACTTCAATTTATAATCATGATCCTGCAGGGATGTCGCTTCAATGACGTGAGATTGGTAACGGCTAGTCAGATTATAACGGCTATATATCCGTTGATTTGTTACGGATAAGATCAAGAAAATATAACTCGACAATTTACACTTTACTCCTTATATTTTGGGGGCAATTGTTAGGGGAGGATTTTGTAAATCCTAAGGATCACGGGTCCTCAACTGCTATCAGGATCATGGATCCTCAATTCTGTTTGAATTAAGGATCCTCAGCAGGTGTCGCCGGATCAGGATTCAGGATCACTGTGTTTATCCTAATACTAACAATTGTCTTCCTTGTACGTAAACTTGTTTTGCAGGAACGAGAGCATGGACCAAGTCTCACTGAAATTCCTGGAGTATATTCCCTCAATATTCCGCACGTGCTTGACCATTGTGAACGTTATGGAGATCGTGGGGAGAGTGCACAAATTGCGGATAGTTAGTTAGACTAGTTATTTTCTAATTTAAAAATGGGGATGACAAGCTTGATAGAACACTTAGCTAATTTTGACATACACACACACCCGTAACAGCTCTCAGTCAGCTCTCAAGCAATACTTGGCGGTTTCATACACTTTTTTACACATTACACACTAGTGATCCTTGTAACAAGCTTGTTATCATCCCGAGTTGTAATCTTACTTTTTTTTTAATCTTAGTTGGTGATCGGTAGTTTCCATCACCCGAGGTTTTTTATGCCGGAGATCAACTCTTGATCAAGGGCTTTTTCCTCGTATAAATCTCCGTGTCATTTGTTCATTACATTTCTGAGTGATCCTTAATATTGTTCATTGATTCAAGCATCACACCTCACATCAGAAAGTTTGGTTGCATTATCTTTGCTTGATTTTTGACCAAAACAAAGATTATTTTAAAATAATTGTCCCAAGTTATAAAAGATTATTTATGCCTTGTGCATTTAAACCAATTTTCTTAAATATTTTCAAAAGAGTCGGTTAATTGTATTTACCAGTGTAAACTGACGTATTTTCCAAAAAGGTTAAGTGCAGGTACTAAGCGAAATGGGCTGGCTACTCCTAGTATCGAATAAAGAGTCTTGCAAGCTTTTGATGCTTAAGTCTGTTGAACAATATTTCTTTTTATCTTTTGATCCGCCTGTGGATCCATCTTTCAATCCGTTGTAATATTTAATGTTACTTTCGAATCGGTTTGTAATATTATTACTTTAGACTTCCGCTGTGCATTGAACTGTGATTATTGACTATGATGATATCAACTACGTCACGATACTCCCCACCGGGCCCATCGATAATACGTGGAAATATCGGGGTGTGACAGGAGGCAGCGGCTGGAGGCATGGTAAAGGTGGTGATGAGAAGGTGGTTGAAGCAACGAAGGTGTGAGCTGCATAAATGGGCGATGATGGATAATTCTAGACGTGTCTGGAGCCCATTTTTTATGGTTTGGTAGTTTTTTTGTGGTTATGGTGTTTTGAATAATTGGTCTGTAATTACTTTGAACAATAGTTGTTAGGATTAAGGATCACTAATCCTTTGGACAATAGGGGGGCAGCAAAGGTGGATGGGTCCTTCTGTTTGTGGAGGATGAAGCCTTTGATGCCCCTCGCCTTTTATTTCCTGCACTTTATGAACCTTTAGTATGGACACCCTTTGCCAACCCAAGTGAACGGGCCACGTTTTGCTGGTAGAAACTTGGGTTGGCAATTTTGACAACCTTTTAAAGGGTTAACTTGATAAATAAATAAAACTTTAACTTTTGGCTATCTCTTGTGTTGTTGATTTTGTCTTTAAATATTGTTTCATATAGATTTATTTGTCGATTTCCATTCTAAAATTTTAGGATTTATAACTGTTAGAAAGGATATCAAATGTATATTGAAATCAGTTTAAGTAAAAAGATTACACACTATATGATAAAGGATCATACATCCTGTTGTCAAAGGATAAGGGTAAAATTAACAAACCAAGAATAAAGTTAAAGTCAATAAGGATCATACAAGAGAATCCAAGTTAGGATTCTATATCCTTAACACTTACAACTATGCCAACAAAAGATAAAATCTAGTATAAAGTTAGGATCCTGGATCCTTAACTATTTAGCTTTGGAAACCTGCAATAACATATCACTTGGGACTAAGCCAATTGCCAAAGAAAGTATTAGTATCTGGGGACAAGCCCAACAATCTGGGGAGAAGCCCTATAAACTGGGTACAAGCCCAAAGACTGGGGACAAGCCCAAAGATTGGGGAAAAGCCCAAAGAATCTTGTGTAACCTAGAGTATGGCCCACACTGGCGACTATCCAAACTTAGTGACATGAAGATGCCAAAACCTTAGCTAACGTGAAAACGTTAGAAACCTTAGGAACGGATGTATGGTACGTCTACCATTATACTTAGGATCCTAAATACAGCCAATACAATGAAATTGTCAGCCCCTAAAGTGGGTACTGGTCCCATTGCCTTGAACTGCACAAGGATAATCGTGCGCAACTGGCGAAGGTGTAAGAACCTGATTCATAGAAGGTAATAGATACCTTAAACTAGGGACAGGCCCATAAACTGGGGATAAACCCAAAGACTTTGGAGATTTGACCAAGTACTTGATCCTTTGCCAACAATACATATACTTTTGCAAAACTCAGAACTTGATGAAAAAGGATAAAGGATTCTAATACCCTCTCCTTACAATTAAATGAATTAAAGAATTTGAGAAATAATAATCAAATCATTACTAGAATGAGGATCATATATCCTCTGAGGATCCTTAACATGAACTGAATATAAGGATTTCCAGGGATCTAGGATCCTTCTTACATGAAGTACTTCTTCAAATGGACAGCATTCCAAGCCCTTGGTAAAAGATCACCTTCCATTGTTAGTAAACGATATACCCCCTTTCCTGCCTTAGCTTCAATTAGATAGGGACCTTCCCACTTTGGTGCTTGCTTGCCATCAGAAGGATTTGTGGTATTCTGGAATGCTTTCCTCAACACCAAGTCACCAACTTAAAATTTCCTGATCCTGACATTCTTGTTATAAGCTCCAACCATTCTTTGTTGATATCTAGCCAACCTTATCCTTACTAAATCCCTGAGTTCTTCTATGGTATCCAGATCTTGAATCAAGTTTTCAGCATTTCCTTTAGGATCACGGATGCTTGTCCTTGCAGTAGGGACTACTATCTCTGTAGGGATCATAGATTCAGCTCCAAACACCAAAGAAAATGGAGTTTGACCAGTAGCATTCTTGGGAGTTGTTCTATCAGCCCATAACACATAAGGTAGATCTTCTGCCCATTTCCCCTTCTTGGATCCAAGCTTCTTTTTCAAGTTGTTGATGATAATCTTGTTGGATGATTCTGCTTGACCATTAGCTTGTGGGTGGACTGGTGTTGATGTTATCATCCTAATCCCCCAACTATCACAAAAGTTAGTAGTTCTACTTCCAATAAATTGGGATCCATTATCACAAACAATTTCAGAAGGTATGCTAAATCTAGTAATGATGTTTCTTTTAATAAAGGATATCACTTCCTTTTCTCTGACTTGTGCAAAGGCCTCAGCTTCTATCCACTTGGAAAAGTAATCAGTCATAGCAAGCATAAACACTTTTCCTCCTGGTGCCTTGGGAAGTTTGCCAACTATATCCATTCCCCATCTCATGAATGGCCAGGAAGAGGATATAGGATGCAGGAGCTCCGCTGGTTGATGAAGGATATTGCTATGTATTTGACAAGCATCACATTTCTTTGCATATTCCACAGCATCCTTCTTCATGGTAGGCCAATAATACCCTGTTCTAAGGATCCTTGAGAATAGTGCTCTGCCCCTAGTCTGGTTTCCACAATCTCCTTCATGAAAATCCTTCAGAACTTCTTGAATTTCTGGATCCTCAATGCACCTTAGATATGAACCTGCAAGAGATCGTTTATATAAGATGTTATTTAGTATTGTAAATTGAGATACCTTGATTTTGAAAGCTCTAAGATTTTCTCCAGTAGGAATCTCTCTGTTTTGGTCAAAAAATCTGATGAGGATATTGCAACCAAACTCTCTGTTACGGGGTATGATGCTTGAAATGTAGAACAATGACAAGGATCACTTTAATGTAAATTGCACAAATGACACAAGGATTTATACGGGGAAAAACCCTTGATCAAGAGTTGATCTCCGGCACAAAAAACCCCGGGTGATGGAAACTACCGATCACCAAGCTCAAATAAATCAATAAACGTTTACAACTTCGGATAATAACGAGCTAGGTACAAGGATCACTATCGTGGAATGTGTAAAAGTGAGTGAAAATGAATGAATGTTCGTCGAGAGCTTCAAGTGTGCGAGTATATGAGAGTGTGTGTAGCTGAAAAAATGACTAAGTGTTCTAATTCTAGCTCGTTACTCCTTTTAAAATAGAAGTTAACTACAATAACTAACTATCCGACTTTTGTGCCAAGCTCCCACTTTCTCCACAACGTCCATTTTTGGTCAATCGTGTGCGTAATGCCCGTGGAATATTCCTTAGTACCGTTGCCAAGACCAAGTCAAGCTTGTTACTCCTGCAAAGTAATACAAAACACAAATAAACAATCGTCAGTACGAGGATCCCTAAAGTGATCCATGATCCTGATCCTGAAGCTCTTCTGAGGATCACTATCTGTCACAGAAATAAGGATCATTAATTAGGATAACGAATAAGGATCACTAATTGTTAGAAAATCCTCCCCTAACAATTGCCCCCAAAATATATGGAGTGATATGTAAAATGAGCGAGTTATGTTTTCTTGATCTTATATGCAACTAACTATCGTAAATATAGCCGTTATTGTTGAACTATCCGTTGCAATCGTGACGTCACAGAGGTGACAACCCTGCACGATCATGATTATAAATAGGAGATAGAGATAGGATCAAATGCATTTAAATTTTCAGAGAGACTCCCTTTATAACTGCATTCCGAAGACAATCAGGTACTCTCTATCTTCATCTTCTTCCCTCTCTTGCTCTGTTTTCATCTCTTTCCATCATTCCATCAAAGATGTTGCTCCGAAATTCCCCAGCCAAGGATCACCCGAAGAACAGCCCTCCAAAAAGCCAGGGGATCATTGAAGACTCCATTAAAGAACGCTGCTGTTTCAATGATGCTCAGATCGATAGGATCCGCCACTGCTTCCCGGCGAACACCGAGTTTAGTCCTTTTGACCCCAATGCCCTGAGTGATCATATCTCCGACAAGTGGGTTGCTTTCCCCGTCACTCCGTTCACCATAGGCTATACATATCCTTTTCCAGCCTTCACCCAATCTTTCTTTTCCCTAACCGGCATCTCTTATATTCAAGCCATGCCGATGATTTGGAGGGTTTTATACACCCTTGAAAGGATCATCGAGCAGGAAGGGATAGACCTAGGAATGTCAGAGCTGGGAGAGCTGTACGATGTTACTACCTTTGGTTCCCATCGCTATTTGTTTAAACGTAAACCCGGTGAGGAACATCCGATCTTCAAAGCCACCAAGAACGATGCTAATTGGAAACGGCGTTTCTTTTTTATCAAGAGAGATTCTATTGAGGATGGAAAGGATCTACCCAAGAAATGGGCTACCCATGGTAGGGTGGTGGATCCTGAGAAGGATCACCAAAAACTTTCTTTTGATGTAAGGATCACTTATATTTTTGCTTTCTTGTTATGCAGCTATCACCGTCTCACACCTCAGATTGTCCCCTGCTGCTAAGGAGAGGCTCCTTGCTTTCAAAAAACTTGATCTTGAGACAAGATCTTTCAAGACAACAACCCAAGATTCACAGGAGGTATCCTCAGGCTCTGTCACGATGTCAAGTAAGTATCCTTGTTTAGAATTTAAATAAATAGTAAAATATAAATTAAGAGAAGATACTTATCTTGTTTTGGTTGTGTAGGTGCTGGAAAATCCACCAAGTCTGCTTCTAAGTTCAATGTCACTGATCTCACTACTGTCAGATCCTCCAAGAGAAAAGCTCCTACCAGTCCGACAGCTTCAGTCCCCAAGGCACCCCTCAAAGGGAAGGCAATCAAGAAGAGAAAAGCCTCTGAAGCTGAGGATCTGCAGGGTCTGCCTCTGATCCGCCACCAATTCCTCGAGTACTTCAATGAGGTAAGGATCACTGTCTCTGCTCGTATATCCTGTTGACATATCCTGCTGATTTGAGGATCACTTAGTCCTGACCTTATCTTTTATCCTTTTTGCAGAAATTCTCTGAGATTGAGGATTATGTGGGCCACGTCGAGGATCAGGATAGGAAGATTGCCGACCTCCAGCAGGTTGCAGTGCTTAAGGACCTTGCAATTGCTGATCTTCAGAAGGAAGTCCGGGATGCCAAGCAAGAGACGGCCAAGGTGCTGATCAATGTTGACTATGAGAAGCGTGAGATCACCGAAGACGCCAAAGTCTCTGCCGCCATAACAATGTACAAGACCAAGCTGCAAATGGCCTTGGAAGCTCAGGATCCTGCTTTTGACAAGAGCACCTGGGATGTTGAAGGCTGGAAGGCAAGGCTAGCCGAACTGGACGATGAAGAGGATGAGGAGGTTGAAGAGATCCTGACGATTGAAGCTGGAGGCAAGGATGCAGGTGGTGAAACAAGTGGAGCTGGAGGTGGTAATGCAGCGAAGGTTTAGGCTGCATGATTGGGCGATGATGGACATTCTTAGACGCAGCCGGAGCCCAATTTTTAAATTTGGTAGTAGGTCTTTTGTGGTTGTGATGTCGAACAATTTGATGGTTTGTACTTTAACAACAGTTTTTAGGATTAAGGATCATGTATGATCCTTTGGACAATAGGCAGGATTGCAATTGGTGGAGGGATCCTCTGTTTGGGGGATGAAGCCATTGTGATCCTGCCGCCTTTATATTCCTGCACTACTTTTGAACTTATTATCATGGACACCCTTTACCTACCCCAGCGGACGGGCCACGTTTTGCTGGTAGATGCTCGGGTAGGTAATGTTGACAACCTTTTAAGGGTTAGTCTTTTGTTAATAAATAAAATCTTAACTTTTTGTCGCTTATCTTGTATTGTTATCCTTTTTTCTCTTTAACTCTCCTTTGTTTCGTTGCACATTTATTGAATAAACAACTTTGAACAAGTCAGATTGAAAATGTTTAGAGCATGATCCACAATCAAATATCCTATAGTTAGGGAATCCCAAAAAGCAAGATATTTTAAGGATCACAAGTCTAGTTGTCAAACTTTAAGGGTTATTCAAATAAATAATGAATAGAATTAAAAATAGTTAAGAATCATACCTGAGGATCCAAGTTAAGATCCTACCCATAATAAGGATAACTGTAAGATAAACCTTAGAGAAAAGTAAGGATCAAGGATCCCTAATTGTTTATCTTCAAGGACCTGAAATAGATCATAACTTGGGACTAACCCAATATAAGATAAGAGTTAGCAACTGGGGACCAGCCTAAGGATAACTGGGGACAAGCCCAAGGATAACTGGGGACAAGCCCAAGGATAACTGGGGACAAGCCCAAGGATCGTATGTAAACTGGAGTATGGCCCTAACTGGCGACTATCCAAACTTAGTGACAGGAAAATGCCAAAACCTTAGCTAACGTGAAAACGTTAGAACCCTTAGCTAACGTGAAAACGTTAGAAATCTTATGAACGGATGTATGGTACGTCTACCATTATACGTAGGATCCTAGGCATAGCCAGTACAATGGAATTATCAGCCCCTAAAACGAGTACTGGTCCCACTGCCTTGAACTATACCAGGATCATCATGCGCTACAGGTGGAACTGGGGTCAAGCCCAAATAACTCGGGTTAAACCCAAGGAACAAATTGCTTCTGTGGATAACCAATGTCATGCTAAGGATACCTGAACTTTCAAAACTTAAACTCACGTGAGAGACGGATAAAGGACACATGATCCTTATCCTTATATGAGAAAATAAAGAAATGAAATAGTTCAAGTTTAGGATATTACCTAAGTAAGGATCACTGATACTTTAAGGATCCTTTAAGGATACCCATATCGTGAGGATCATCTGTGCCTTGGGGATCCTGGTCACATGAAATATTTCTTCAAGTGGACAGCATTCCAAGCTCTTGGTAGCAAATCACCTTCCATGGTTAGCAATCTATATACCCCCTTTCCTGCTTCAGCTTCAATCAAATAAGGGCCTTCCCATTTTGGAGCCAATTTTCCATCAGCAGGATTGGTGGTATTCTGAAACGCTTTCCTTAATACCATATCTCTAACTTGAAACCTCCTGATCCTGACGTTTTTGTTGTAAGCACCAGCCATTCTTTGTTGATAACTGGCCATCCTTATCCTAGCCATATCCCTGATTTCTTCAATAGTATCCAGGTCTTGAGCCAAGTTCTCATCATTCTCCTCAGGATCACGGGTACTTGTTCTAGCAGTTGGAACCACCATTTCTGTTGGGATCACTGATTCTGCCCCAAATACCAAAGAGAATGGTGTTTGACCTGTAGCATTCTTAGGGGTTGTCCTATCAGCCCAAAGCACATAGGGTAGTTCTTCTGCCCATTTCCCTTTCTTGGATCCAAGCTTCTTCTTCAAATTGCTGATGATGATCTTGTTGGATGATTTTGCTTGACCATTAGCTTGTGGGTGGACTGGTGTTGATGTTATCATCTTAATCCCCCAGCTGTCACAAAAGTTAGTGGTTCTGCCCCCAATAAATTGGGAACCATTATCACATATAATCTCAGAAGGAATTCCAAATCTAGTTATAATATTTCTTTTAATGAAGGATATAACTTCCTTTTCTCTGACTTGGGCAAAAGCTTCAGCCTCTATCCACTTGGAGAAGTAATCAGTCATAGCTAGCATGAATACTTTTCCACCAGGTGCCTTAGGGAGCTTACCAACTATATCCATACCCCATCTCATAAATGGCCAAGAGGAGGATATAGGATGCAATAATTCAGCTGGTTGATGAAGGATATTGCTGTGCCTCTGACAAGGATGACATCTTTTAGCATACTCCACAGCATCTCTCTTCATGGTTGGCCAGTAGTATCCTGTCCTCAGGATCCTTGAGAATAATGCCCTGCCCCCAGTGTGATTTCCACAATCTCCTTCATGGAAGTCTTTTAAAACTTCTTGGATTTCAGGACCCTCAATGCATCTCAAGTATGGTCCTGCAAGAGATCGTCTATACAACATACTATTTAAAATTGTGAATTGAGATACCTTGGATTTGAAAGCCCTAGGGTTTTCCCCTGTAGGAATCTCTCCATGTTGTAAGTATCTCATGATTGGTGAGATCCATGATCCTGAATGAGATTGAGTATCCTCACTAGGGATAACTGCAGAATTATTTCCTATCTCCATAGCCACGTGATCCTCGATAGCCGGGGTCAGGATATGGATAATAGGGATCTTGATATCCTCCGGGATCTTCAAGGATGATCCTAAGTTAGCCAATGCATCAGCTTCTGTATTCTCTTCCCTTGGTACCTGTGTCAAACTAAAGGAAACAAAAGAGAGTGCCAAACTTTTGACTATCTCTAAATATTTGGTTAGCTTTTCACCTTTAACAGCATATGATCCATTAAAGTGGTTTGTAATTAACAATGAATCTACATGTACCTCAAGATACCTGACCCCCGTATGCTTGGCAATTTGCAAACCAGCAATTAAGGCTTCATATTCGGCCTCATTGTTAGTGGTTTGGAACTCACAAGCTATAGAGTGGGGTATTATGTCCCCCTGTGGCGATTTTAGTAGTATTCCAAGCCCTGTGCCTTTGACATTTGAGGATCCATCAGTATAGAGTATCCAAGGATCCTTGGTCTCCTCTAGCTGCTGGACTTCTAACTCAGCTTCTTCTTGTAAATCACTACTGAAATCAGCCACAAAGTCGGCTAATGCTTGGGATTTGATGGCTGTCCTAGGCTCATATCTTATATCATAGGCACTAAGCTTCACTGCCCACTTAGCCATCCTTCCTGACATCTCTGGTTTCCTGAGGACATTCTTAATTGGAAAGTTAGTTTTAACAACAATAACATGAGTTTCAAAATAATGTCTCAACTTAGTAGATGCCATAATTAATGCAAGAATAAGTTTTTCAAGGTGTGAATACCTGGATTCGGCATCAAGTAAACTTTTACTTACATAATAGACAGGATGTTGTGTACCTTCATGATCCTTAACAAGGACCGCACTTACTGCTTTTGAGGATACTGCAAGATACAAGGATAGCACATCGCCTTTTTCTGGTTTCATCAAGGCTGGGGCTGAGGATAGGTAATCTTTGAGGGCTCTTAAAGCATTTTCATGCTTCTCAGTCCACTCAAATTTCTTGTTCTTCCTTAGGATATCATAGAATTCTTTGCACTTCTCTGAGGATTTGGATATAAATCTGTTCAAAGCTGCTATCCTGCCTGTTAGCCTTTGAACATCCTTAGCATTGGCCGGAGATTTGATGTTCACTATTGCTTTGATTTGTTCCGGGCTAGCTTCAATGCCTCTCTTTGTCATCATATATCCTAAGAATTTACCTGCTTTAACACCAAAGTGACATTTTGAAGGATTAAGCTTCATATTATATTTATCAAGGATATTGAATGCTTCCTCCAAGTCTCTTAGGTGATCCTCAGCTTTTAAGGATTTTACCACCATATCATCTATGTAAACCTCCATAGTTTGTCCAATCTGATCCTTGAACATCATATTCACCAGCCTTTGAAATGTTGCACCCGCATTTCTTAATCCGAACGGCATAGCAATATAGCAGTATATACCAGTTGGAGTCATGAAGGCTGTATCCTCTTGGTCGGATGGTTCCATTTGGATTTGTTGAAATCCAGATGAGGCATCCATAAAAGTTAACAGTTCATGACCCGCAGTTGCATCCACCATGGAGTCAATGTGGGGTAATGGGAAAGGATCCTTGGGACATGCCTTATTTAAATCGGTAAAATCGACACATACCCTCCACTTTCCGTTTTTCTTTTGAACAACAACCACATTGGCCAACCTTCTTGGATACTTGACCTCTCTAATCATACCTGCCCGGAGCAATTTCTCTACCTCTTCCTGGATAATGGCATTCCTTTCCGGTGCAAACTTTCTTCTCCTTTGATGGATTGGTTTGAAGGACCTGTCAATGCCGAGTTTGTGAGTGATTACATCTTTGGATATACCAGTCATGTCTTCGTGTTTCCATGCAAAGGTAGTCTTTCTCCTTTTGAGGAAGGATACGAGGTCTTCTTTCATTTCGCCAAGGATCCCTGATCCGATATAGATTTTGGATTCAGGATCATCGGGATCCATGAGGATTTCTACCACATCCTGCTCTCTTGCCTCCAAGACATCCCTTGGAGGATACCTTGATTGCTATTGCTCCCTTGACGTCTAGGCTGGTTTCATCGATGAAGTGTAGCAATTCTTAGCCTCCTGCTGATCACTATCAATCTTCACTATTCCCCAAGGACTAGGGAGCTTCACACATTGATGGTAGGTAGATGGGACTGCTTTCATATCGTGTATCCAGGGCCTGCCAAGGATAACATTGCAACAAGATAAACAGTCAATAACACAAAATTTTTGATAAGAGTGTAGGCCTTCGATATATATTGGGAGTTTAATGTCCCCCAGGGTATTCTTAGTTTCGCCACTAAATCCCACAAGCACGGAGGATCTTGGTATGATATCTGATTCAGGAATTCCCATCTTCTTTAGAACATCAACTGGATAATGTTCACTGAGCTTACTCCGTCTATAAGGATCCTGCGGACAAAATGGTTAGAAATGAAAAGAGTAATAACTAAACCATCGTGATGAGGATCCTGGATATCAACACGATCATCCTCATCAAAGGTTATGACTTTTCCTTCAGAGACACTTGATGTTCGAACTGGTCTTTCTCCATTATCCATTTTAGTTTCCTTTGCATGCCTTTTAGCTGCTGAGAAGGATGTGCGACAAATGTCTGATCCTCCAGAAATAAAGTTTATCACTAGTGCATCTGCTGGAGGGGCTGGAGCCTTCTTAGGGATCCTTTCAGGATCCTGAGTCCTTGACTTTTTTCTTCCCAACAATTCTTTTAGATGCCCCTTGCTCAACAAGTATCCAATTTCCTTTCTTAGTGCAATGCATTCTTCTGTGAGGTTCCCAAAATCTTCATGGTATGCACACCACTTTGATTTATCCTTAGATGCAACTGGCCTATCATTTTTTCTGGGCCATCTAGCTTTATCACCTAGATTCTGCATCGCAAGGATTAGTTCATTGTTATTAACAGAAAAACAATATTCAGAAATTGGGGGATAATCCTCATCATCCTCTTCTTGATCAACAGAATGCACGTTCTGGTTATCAGATCTGTTGTAGGATCTGAACTTGTTGTTCCTGAATGAGGATCCTTGCTTTTCCTGCTTTGAGGATCCTGCTAACCTCTCCTGGATCCTCTTGTCATCCTCTAGCCGAATGAACCTAAGGGCTCGGGTTCTTACCTCATCTAAGTTCCTGCATGGTGTCATAACAAGATCATCATAGAACGACGAATCCCTAAGCAATCCCATTTTAAAGGCCTCAACAGCCGTGGCTATATCTAAGTTGGGAATGTCTAAGGATTCTTTACTGAATTTGGTAATGTAATCCCTTAATGATTCATTATGACCCTGGGTTATCCTGTATAGATCACTAGTTAATCGTTCAAATTTTCTACTACAAGAAAACTGATTATTAAACATGTTAACTAGATTAGCAAATGAGGTAATAGAGTAGGGGGAGACATAGCAGCCATTTGAGAGCTGATCCAGTAAGAGTGGATCCGAATCCCTTGCATAGGCATGCTTCCTTTAACCTTTCTGGGATTGGATTGATCTCCATCCTCTCCCTGTATTGTGCTATATGCTCCTCAGGATCCGTCGAACCATCATACAGCTTCATTGTTGGCACATGGAACCTCTTGGGTATCTCAGCATCACAGATTGGTGGTCCTAAAAAATCAAGGAAATTAGCTCGAAAATTGATTTCTTTTGAAATCCTTCCAACAATAAGTCCTAAAAAACAGAAAACAATTCAACAATCACTACAAAAGCAGATCAAAATAGAGACTTTTAATACGTTCTTCAATGTTCTTCGAATGCACCTCAGAAATTCTTCAAACAAATAAAAACTTGAAACTTGTCGATCAGTCTCGAACCGTACACAAGAGCAAAAGCTCTGATACCAATTGTAGGTCCCCTATTACCGATGGATCGTCACAAAAATCTACGAAGGGTGCGGAATTCCCTTGATAAACCGATTAACTAGAAACAAGAATATATGTAGATGAAGAACTCGAACACACAATATTCAAACCGATCTTCTGTGATTATCAAACAAACTGTTTTGTTGCACCGTGTCGTGACCCTAAACGATCAGTCAAGGCAGTTCATCATCACGTATAAAGGCGGAATCAGTATACGCAACGTAACAACAGCTTATCCTTTCAATTCCTTCACTTTATTAGCTTTCTGAATCAAATTTGACAGAGTTCGGCTACAATTGCTATGACCTGATTTCGCTCCTATGTCCTTTCTAATGAACACATGTGTGGGTATATATACTATAGCTGATTTCGCTCCAATGGCATGACCATATGAATGAAATCACATGTAACTGATTTCGCTTATATGGCATGTCCATTAAAGCGAAATCACCATGTGTCCCTAAAAGCGAAATCACCTATAAAACCATGTACATTAAAGCGAAATCCCAACTATAAACCCTAATCTTGACTTTTAAGTTCCAATCTTGATATATCTTGACTTAAGACTTGATGTATATGCAGTCAACAGACATTCTGTGCATCAACAGACTCCCCCTTGGATGTTGACGTAATCTTCAGCTCCTGAGTCTTCAGTCTTAGTCTTTTCTCTAACTCTCTGTCTTTACAAACTTCAGAAACACATCCTGTCTCTAACTTCCATCTTCCCTTTGACTGTTGATCCAGACTCCCCCTCTCGATATGCTAGAATCTGAGAAATCTGGTTCAAGCTTTGACATTTAGCTTCCATTGGGAATAATGAAGTCCAAAACCTGTTACTCAACCAATAAACATTACAAATCTATCTTTCAAACATAACTCACAAACTATCAGCTTTAACAATCCACTCAAGTATTCAGGTCCAAGTTAATGACCCTGATCACTTGATTAATCTACCAAGTCCAAATTAATGACCTTGGTTGATCATTTGACGAATCAAACTGATTTAAAACAACAATTTCAAACATTTTCTGAAAATAACAAGTATCAAATTAATGAACTTGTTTTTGACTTTTCAAACAAATTAAACTTCATCAAAATAAGCTCTCCTCATTCTTCAGTCCAGAATCTCCTGCATCTGCTTCAACATCTGAGAATCCAACAATCAACTCTCCACTTTGGTTTGTCGGAAAATAAAGCAGAAATAAAATCTTTTTGGATTTTATCAAAGTGTTTTAAACTAAGAAATGAAATACAGAAAACTTAAATTGCAGAAAGTAAACAAAGTAAACTATTTACAAACACATTTTTGGTAAGCGTGTCAGGGAATCATATCAGCTTTTTAGACAAATCACAAGTACCGTTAAGCTTCATTTCATACTCAGACTTAAACAATTCACCTCGATTGTCGATATACTGATCCATCTTAAATTCTCACACAAATTTCAATCTATTCAGGATACGATTTAGATGAATTATGAACATAGCTTATTCATGTGTCCCACCTCTTGAATATACTCTCGTATCCAGAATCCCAATAATCAGTCTTACAGGTGAGTATACTACAATGATATCTGTATATAATTTAGGTATGCGAGGGCCGAGGGATCTCAGGTCGATACTTCCGTATACGCAGAGAGATATCAGCTTCGACTTTTCGGTGTGTCCCCTTTAGAGGATCTTTTTGCTTACAACAACAGCATTTATCAATTTTATTGTTTCAGCATGCTGAGGGTTTAATGTTGTGTTTCAAGCATTGCAGCAAGTATTATCCAGGGACTAGGTCAGAACCACCGTTCAGCAGAAGTCCCGGAATAATACCCCAGACATCATTGAGTATAAAGACCTAGTATATCAGAATAAGAGACCTTTCAAACGAGATTTCAGGGGTTACCTATGTATCCAAGTAGTGTTCCCCACAAATTCACAAGTTTGAATTTTAGGTTTATATCCCGAATAAATCTACTAAATGTGTGAAAACCTATCGACACATCATCAGTGAGACTGTTTAACTCTTTTATACTTTACAAATCTTTAGCATACTGTAATCGTCTAGCTGATGTACTATCATTTTCCCTATATACACAAGCTCTTTTTCAGATTTTATCATGTTTTTGTATTTTTGCATTTTTTACTGTTTTTGTATTTTCTGAAAAATAAACTATGTACAAACATCTACTCCCCCTAAATACCAAAAAAAGTAAAAATTCGACAAACCATTGCAGATTGTTTCTCGTCTTCATCCTCAACAGTACTCTCATCAACGCCAATAATGCCATCCAACATCGACAAAAGCTTCATACCATTCAGTTTTAACAAATATTTAAACCGATTTTTATCAAAAGCTTTGGTATGTAAATCAACTTTCTGTTCGTCAGTGTGGATTTTCTCAATTCGTATCAACTTTTTCTCAAAGCAATCACGAATAAAGTGATGACGAATTTCTATGTGTTTAGTTTTAGCGTCATGTACTGGATTCTTAGTTATATTTATAGCGGCCTCATTATCAACAAAAAGAGGTGTGTTAAGAAACTTCAAACCGTAGTCGCGCATCTGTTGCTGTATCCACAAGATCTGAGAGCAGCAACTGCTAGCAGAAACATACTCCGCTTCACATGTAGATAACGCCACAGACGTTTGTTTCTTACACTGCCAGGTAACCAATCTAGGACCAAAGAACTGGCATCCTGCAGTTGTTGATTTTGAATTGACTTTGCAGCATCCGAAATCCGAATCGGAATACCCTTCGAGCGTAAAGTCACCTTTCCTAGGATACCACAACCCCAATGAAGGAGTTCTTTTCAGGTAGCGCAATATCCTCTTCACAATGATCAAATGCGATGCTCTCGGGTTAGACTGAAATCTTGCTGCGAGGCACGTTGGGTACATAATATCAGGACGTGAAGCAGTTAGGTACATTAAAGAACCTATCATGGAACGGTAAAACGTTTCATCAGCCCTGTCTCCGGTGAGATCTGGGTGAATCCCTTGATTTGTTGCAAGTGGGGTAGCAGCTGGTGTAGAACTTGACATCCCAAATTTCTCTAGAATATCATGAACATACTTTGACAGATGAATGAAAATTCCCTCAGGAAGTTGTTCAACTTGAAAACCCAGAAAGAATTTCATCTCCCCCATTGATGACATTTCAAACTTCTGCTTCATCACTGATTCAAAATCTTTGCATAGATTTTCATTTGTCGACCCAAAAATTATATCGTCCACATAAATCTGAACTATCATAAGATGACCATCGACCTCTTTAGTGAAGAGAGTGGCATCCACTTTTCCACGAATGAACTTGTTGGCTAGTATGTGTTGAGACAAAGTCTCGTACCAGGCTCTCGGGGCCTGGTGTAAACCATACAGCGCTTTGTCCAATAAGTAGACCTTGTTTTTGTGGATTGGATCGGTGAAGCCCGGTGGCTGACCGACATAAACCTCCTCTTTAACCTTCCCGTAGAGAAAAGCCGATTTAACATCCAACTGATAAACTTTAAAGTTCTTCCAAGACGCAAATTCTAGGAAAATTCTGATAGCCTCTAGTCGTGCTACAGGAGCATAGACTTCGGTAAAATCAATTCCCTCCTGTTGACTAAATCCCTGAACAACGAGTCGAGCTTTGTTCCTTACAACAACTCCTCTATCGTCCCTCTTACACTTGAACACCCACTTAGTGTTAATTTTCCTATGACCATCCGGCAAATAAACTAACTTCCACACTCCCAATTTCTCAAATTGACTAAGTTCCTCCTGCATTGCATTGACCCAAGAGTCTTCAGTAAGCGCCTCTTTGTAAGTTCTTGGCTCAATCTGCGAGATAAAACAACTTAATGAGAATTCAGTTTGCAAAGGAGTAACTTTTTTATAAAAACATGTAAGCCCTTTATCAATCTGATTTCGAGTGCGAACTCCAGCTTGCAATTCTCCTATGATCAACTCCTCTGGATGATATGAAAAAGTTCGCGGCATCACTTCACTCGGAACATCTACATTTCCCTCCAGATTAGTAACATTCTGCTCTGCATCTTGTTCACCAACTTGGTTTGTTTAACTTGAAATCTGAATTTGCTCCCCCTCAGAATCTGAATCACCATGATAAAAAACTGGCATGTTTTCAGCTTCTAGATTATCATTCTGAACCGACTGATTATCCTGAGCAACTTCATTCTGTTGGACATCATCATGTTCACCAGCATTACTTGGACCTGCTTCATCGTCATTTGAAGTTTCCCGTGATCTCCTCGAATACTCAGCTGGGAACCTTAGCTGTGACTCATATTCACGCAAAATATCCAACTCATCAAAGAAATCTTCATCATCCTCTGATTCTTCTCTCATGTCAAACGAATCCCAAAGTTTGTCATAATGATAACGCCATGAATCTCCAGGATTCTGCGGCGGCATAGTATAACCTTGACATTCCACATTTGCAGCTTCAATAATCCGCTTCTCACTTGGAACGAAGACACGTCGCAACGGATTTGCATAACCAACAAATATTCCCTCAATGCACTTCGGACCAAACTTTCCAAAAGGCTCTATAACTGTACAGGGTGACCCGAACGGTTCTAGATACTTCAAATTCGGTTTGCGGTTATTGATTAGCTCAAAACATGTTTTGTTGAATTTCTTGACAGTAAGAACCCTGTTGAGCGTATAGCATGCAGCAGAAACAGCTTCAGCCCAAAAATTAATCGGTAACTTTGAATCTGCGAGCATAGTTCTAGCCGTCTCGATTAGTGTTCGGTTTTTGCGTTCTGCGACTCCATTCTGCTGCGGAGTGTACGGAGCACTAAACTCATGCAAAATACCTCTTTCATCACAAAATTCTTCCATCTTGCTGTTCTTGAATTCAGTACCATTGTCACTTCGAATTCTCTTAATACGCCTTTGGTACAAATTCTCAATCTTCCTGAACAGCCCCATCAAACTGTCAAATGTTTCATCTTTCGTCTTCAAGAAAGAAACCCACGAAAATCTGGAATAATCATCAGTAACGACCAAACAATAGTAATCTCCTGTAATACTTTTGACATTCACAGGATCCATGTGAAGTCTTTCCAGCGGTCTCGAAACTGAATTGACTTGCTTTGTAGGGTGTGATTTTTTCTTCTGCTTGCCTTTGATGCAGCTAATGCACTCCCCTTCCAGATGAAAACCTTTGATATTAACTCCCAATACCAAATCATTGTGCACCAAATGATTCATTTTTCTAAGATGTATATGCCCCATCTTTCGGTGCCACAATCTTGATTCTTTCTCAGTTGCTCTAGACACAAAACAATGTGCTTGACCAGTAGTTGTAGTTGCTACAGACATATCTAACACATATAAATCATTCACTCTAGGTGCCCTCATGATAATCCATTCTTCAGGGATAACAAAACCAGGTTTCAGAATCAAACATTCTTTATCAGTGAAGTGAGTAGTATACATGTTGTCACAAATCTGCGAGATACTAAGCAGATTGTTTTCCAGCTCAGTGATGTAGTTAACTCTCTCAAACGTCACAATCCCATTGGATAACGTTCCTTCACCAACAATTCTACCTCCTTCATGACCAGCAAATCCCACATAACCTCCATTAATGTTTCTTACATCATACAGCAACGCGGTTTTTCCTGTCATATGTCGAGATGCGCCACTATCCATAATCCATCTGGATACCAGTTGTGGAAGATCCTGCACAAAACACACTTCAATTTTAACCAACTATAATAAAGATGCCGATTCATGCTTCGCGAACAAGGAAGCTCCGGCAATTCAAACTGCTTATTCGAACATGGTGTCCACCCAGGCCTCATCAGCCTTAGGTGTAACCTTGACTCTCGCAATTTGAATTTTGAAATTTTCAGCCTTCAAAGGTGGAAAATTTGCATCATAATCAACCGAAATTGATTCTTCAGCCTTTTTCACTTCAGAAGTTGAAATTTTCATTTCAGTTTTTGGTTTCCAAACCTGTTGAGATAATGCAACCCGCTTATAAAATTTGTCATTTTTAGTTACCACTTTCATTACGGGTTCATTTTTCACTTTAATGTTGTCATTTTTCACATTCTTTTTCTCAACAACGATTGGTGCTTTACCCTTCACATCAACTTTCTTTTGTTGAATCTTCACATTTTCAGTCTTAGGCTTCACATTGGTACACTTTCGTGCAATGTGACCAACTTGATTACATCTAAAACATGTTCGAGTATCAACGACTAAACTTGTGCCTTCAGACTGATAATGTGAAGCTCTTTTCTCAAAGAACTCTTTATTTGATTTTGAAAAAATTTCATTTTCCTCATCAGAAAGTGAACTTGAACTGTTCACAAACACCTTCTTTTCAGCAAACCTTTTGTTTTGAAACCTTCTTTGCTGATAACTCTTACCACCCTGATAACCACCCGAACAGTTGTTTCGATTATTATTATAAAACCTTGGTGGAACAACAGGTTTTTTGTAGTAAGCTTTATCTTTCTCAAAATTCATTTGCCTTTTTGTTTGTTTCAAACTGTTCACTTCTGACAACTCAACTTCAACCAACTTGAAAACATTTTTCAACTTTTTCATATTAACATTCTCAATTGGAAACTCAGAATCCGAATACAACTTATCAGATCCAGCCATCTTGTACATCACAAGACCCGGTTCGTCACTTAAGTTGTTTTTGGACTTTGATTTCTGAATGTATTTATCTAAGAAACACCCATCATCTTCAGCTGAATCAGATAACAAAACACTTTCAGTTGTGCTCTTAACAATCTCTGTCTGAACACTATCATCAGATGATGTAAAAGTGACATCAATGTTCTCCAGAAGTTTAAATTCTTTTTCTTCCTCAATTTCAACCAACCCAGATTGCTTTTTCGTGTAGTTATCAAGAACAGGTGGTGGAACTTGATGAAAACCCACCCTAGTTCCATCACAATACACATCATCGCCCTCTTTGTCTTTCCCGATGGGTTTGGGAATAATGTGTTGCAACACAAAGCTTGCGGAGCTGTAACTGTTAAGCTTCAACTGGATTCGCTCGTTTTCGATTACAGCCTCTTGAACTTTAAGTTTCAATTTAGCGATTTCATCCAGTTGTTGGTTGATTGATTCTTCTTTGACTCTAAGCACTGCTTTTAAATGTTCATTTTCTTTAAAAGTTTTACCATTTCGATCATCACAATCTTTCATTGTGCTTTTGAGTTTTTCAAATTTTTCAGAAATCTGACGGTTTTCAAGAATCAACTTTTCATTTTTAACTTTATCATGATCAATTTTATCATTTTCAATTTGTTTAGTTAATTCTCTTATCCGTTCAGTTGAAGCTTTAACTGTTTTGTCACGATCAAGAATCTGATTCTCAACGCTTCTGACCTTAGCTGTCAGATCATCAACTTTCTTTCCGTTGAGATACGTGACTGTGCTACAAAATTTGCACTCTTTGTTGCAATTTTTGCAATCAGCATTTCCATCTATTTTCTTACCTGACACATTTGTTGACACATCTGAACTGACCTGGCTTTTTGACTCAGACACGGAGTTAGAGTCTACCTCAAGTGCCTTAGCAGCTAGCACTTTGTCAGCCATTCTTCCAAGATTTTCAGCAGTCAACTCCTGCGTTGTGTCAATAACTCCAGTATCAATCTTCTTTGCTTTCTCGATCTCTTCTTTCTCTTTCATCTCTTTTTCTTCTTTTTCTTTCTTCGCTTCCTCTTTCATTTTCTCGGTTGGAGTTCCCCACCATTTGTGTTGCCAATACTCATCATCTTCTTTGTATTGCTGAATTATGGCTTCAATATCAAGTGTGCTATCATCAATTGCAATATTTCCATACTCATCAAGATAGCACTCTCTATCTGGATCCCATCTATTGGCTCTCCTTGCTTCCAGAAAGATACGAGATATTCTAATGATTTTGTTTTCAGCTATCATTTTTCTGTATCTGTACTTTTGCTCTTCAGTTCGATCGTCTTTCCACGGAATAGGTTCATCGTTTTTTGCCATGAATGCGTAACCAACCGCATCTTCTTCTGGTAGAACCTCTTGACTCCAATCATAACCCTCATCATCGTAAATCACTGCAAGAGCTCTAGATTTATCTTTGTTGTCTTTAACCTGCTTCAATCTAGGCGGCTCGTATTTATTCTGGTGATAAATTGCCTTCTTGTAGTAATCATCTCTGAAAGGGTTCTCCGACTCATCAGCATAAGCGTTTCGGCATTCTCGTTTGAAATGACCTTTCTGCTTACACTTGAAGCAAGTCACCTTCGTTTTATCGAATCCCAGCTTGGTAGATGCACCACCAATTGTCTTCCTTCCGGTAATTTCCATGAATCTTTGTGCACGACGAACAGCACTTGCCATAGCCCAACGAATATCAATCAGTTCCATTTCCTCCGGATCAATCTGATCGTAATCTTCTTTCGTCAGATTTGTGTTGCCTATCTTCCCAGCTACCAACCCTTCATACGATTCCAACACCGATGCTAGGAAGATCATCTGCTGCTTGGCCGATTCCTCATCAAAGTTCTGAGCATTCTTCAAGTCTATTGCGATGTTGCATTGAAAACGATTCTTTGCATCAGAATGACCTCCAGAAGATGAAGATCCACTGTGATAACCACTGTGACTTCCACTGCTTTGACCACTTTGACTTTCTTTGCCGGCTGTCAAAACATTTTCAGCAGAAAACGCAGTTTTTGGAGAAGTTGCTTTTGGAATCATGCTCTTTGGATAATACAAATCCAAATTCTGCTGGTAAGATGAGTGATTGACTTTGTATGTCTTCTTCAACTCCAACTCGTGACTCTCGAGTTTCTCAATCAGCAAATCTAATGTCAACTTTTCTGGTTCTTTGATGGTATTCTTCAGCATCAGGGCATAATATCTCCAATCCATCTCATCAGGTAATGAATCGAACAATTTTTTGATAAGATCTTCTTCAGGAATGTCGATATCATGTCTTACTAATTCCAGCTTCAGATGACCAAATCTTTCTATCATTTTACAAACTGGCTCATTCTTTAGACATCCAAACAGATCAAACTCTTTTCTAAGAAGTTTCTTTTTGTTTTTCTTAATTTCTTGACTACCTATACATTTCTTTTCTAACTTTTCCCAAAGATCTTTTGCATTTGTATAGTCGATCAAGGCAATAATGTCTTCCCGGACTGACTGGAATAACAATGCCACACATTTTTGTTTTGCTACAAACGATTCAATTTCCTCAGCTGCTCTTAAAGTTTCACCATATTTCTTTCCATGTTCATAACCGTTTTTCAAACTCTTCCAGCTAGGAAATGCGAATACCATCAACCAATCTTCGAACTTTCTGGACCACCTACTGTACTCCTCAATAGCCATTAGCTTTGGGGGTTTATTGAACGTTCCGAATGCGCTTTCAGATTCCCAAGCTTCCTTTTTCTTCTCTTTCGGTGGATTCTCGTTCTCATTGCTTGTAGATGAAACATCTCCCGAGTTTCCAGCAAAAGCGTACATGTCACTGAACGGGTTTAAGAATATGTCATCCATCGTGAATGTACCTGAAAAATCAATCAGCAAACACTTAGACAAATTTTCAAAATTTTAACAAACACTGACACTGAAGCGAAATCAGTCAGATTGACTGATAAGCGAAATCACTCAATGTGACACAAAAGCGAAATCACTTTTGTCCTTATAAGTGAAATCAGAATGTCCCTTTGAGCGAAATCACAATGTCTGAATAAGCGAAATCAGACTTTGTCCGTATGAGCGAAATTACAAAGTCCACAAGAGCGAAATCACTACTTGTCCGTATGAGCGAAATCACTACTTGTTCTTATGAGCGAAATCAGTTGATTAACTCTCGATGTTCACAAAAGCGGAATTACAATTTTACTCATTTTTACACTGAATTTCAATCTGAAACTTTCAAGGGTTGTACTACACTTAATTCCGATCACAATGATATGTTTAAAGTTCAACTTTGACCGCAAATTCGTTCCAGATCTGAGTTTGAAATTTCTGTTCGTAAACCGATCGCGTTTTTGATAAAATTGATTGATTTTTACTATGTTTTAAGGTCTGATATTATTACGGATTGATTAACAGATAATTTCGCTCAATATACTTGAGATTCAACTCATTTTGTCCGTAGGAACTTGTTTAAATCGGAAAACTAAAAGAGAAATTGAGTAGAAATGAGATAATAGTGTCGAATCAGCTGATGTAGTATGAACTCCTCGTCCTGAAGCTCTGATACCACTTGTTGGACCGTGTCGTGACCCTAAACGATCAGTCAAGGCAGTTCATCATCACGTATAAAGGCGGAATCAGTATACGCAACGTAACAACAGCTTATCCTTTCAATTCCTTCACTTTATTAGCTTTCTGAATCAAATTTGACAGAGTTCGGCTACAATTGCTATGACCTGATTTCGCTCCTATGTCCTTTCTAATGAACACATGTGTGGTATATATACTAGAGCTGATTTCGCTCCAATGGCATGACCATATGAGCGAAATCACATGTAACTGATTTCGCTTATATGGCATGTCCATTAAAGCGAAATCACCATGTGTCCCTAAAAGCGAAATCACCTATAAAACCATGTACATTAAAGCGAAATCCCAACTATAAACCCTAATCTTGACTTTTAAGTTCCAATCTTGATATATCTTGACTTAAGACTTGATGTATATGCAGTCAACAGACATTCTGTGCATCAACATGTTTTACAACCACTTAAGATCTCCCTAGAACTCACAGCCGATTTATGTGTTTTCTTAAACTCACAAACCCGAAATCCTTCTCTCAAAAGTCTAAAGGTCTAACACTAAAAGTAAAGACTAATGCTGCTTACATACTCACAGCATACATACAAATTGGGCTAGGCCGACACACATTCTAAACTGAATTCGGGCTCGACTAACATGGACTCAATACAAACTCGAACTTGGTTGGGCTTTAGCAAACTCGAAATTATCTTTAAGTCTTCATATCCCAATCTTGTTTAATATCTAAAGACCAAGCCAAAGCTGTTGTCACAAAATATGCACCAACATGAATGTAAACTTGAGAATTTCAAACCAATCAGGCTGTGGGGTGGGGGGATTGGGTTTGGGGCATTGCTCGACATGTGGCACTTGTGGGCTCCACCAGTCCACACCCAAAAAAGTGGGGTGTGGAAGGGGCGTGGGTTAGCGGCGTGGGGGTGCCATGTGGACAGAATTTTGTTTTATTTTTTTATATTAATCATAGAATTTAATAAAGTAATTTTAAATAACTACAATAAAATAATACATTACAACAAAAAAAATCAATCAATCATCTTCATCTTCATCTTCAATGGAGTCGAATCTAGGAAGTGTCGAAACATGTTCTACCAAATCAGCCTGAAGGTTTGAATTTATTTGTCTTGACTCGATTAGATTTTGGTTTTGCGTTCTCTCTTCGTTACTAATATCTTCGTCATTTGATTCGGTCTCCTCACCATAATATTCAACTATTGCACGCCATTCATCCTCTAAAATCATGTTGTGTAGAATGATGCACACGTACATCACGTTTCTTATTTGATCTTTTTCATACAATCTACAAGGCATGCTCAAAATGCGTCGCCTTTTTTTCAAAACACCAAATGCTCGCTCGACGTCTTTGCGTGCCTCCATCTGAACTTTGTTAAACTTTATTCTTTTAGGATCTAGAGTTCCCTCTCTTGAAAATGATTTCACAAAAACAGCCCACTCAGGGTAAATTCCATCAACAAGATCGTACCCATACTTGTATTCAACGTCATTTAAAATAAATGTTCCTTTTGGTCCAACACCATTTATTAGATCATTGAAAATGGGCAAGTGATGTATAATGTTTATATCGTTATGTGAACCTGGCATACCAAAGAATGCATGCCAGATCCAAAGATCTTGTGATGCAACAGCTTCAAGCATCATAGTTGGCATTCCATGATATCCGCTTGTGTGAGAGCCTTGCTATGCAGTTGGACAAAGTTCCCACTCCCATTTCATACAATCTAAACTACCTATCATCCCGGGGAGACCATGATATTCAGCATGATGTTCCAAAATTTGTTGCATATCACTAAACATTGGTTTTCTCAAGTATCTTTTCATATATAGTTCAATGATATATCCACAAAAATTGTGAAGACTTTCCCAAGCCACTCGTGCCGACATTTTTAAATAGCCCTCCATTATGTTGGAAGTATGGCCATAAGCCAATTGTCTTAGGGCGGTCGTGACCTTTTGCCACGTGGTAAATCCGATCTTACCATGCGCATCGGGTCTTTGTTGGAAATATGGATAATTATCCTCTAAATCCTTTGATATTCTTACAAATAAATTTACTCATATGAAAACGACGCCTAAACATGTTTTCATCATATGTTGGTTGGGGTGAGAAATAATCTCTTACCAGCAAATCGTTTGCGGTTTCGCATTCATGTACTATGTACTTCCTCCGTTTGGGTTGGGGTTGGGATGTGCCTTCATCTAAATCTTCAACAATAGCTTTCACGACCGTCGCGACTATTGATAATAATATTTCCGCAATGTCGTCGGATGAGGATGACAAAACAAACATATCATACGAATAGCTTGAACTTGAAGAATCCATTGTATATATTTTTTTGGAGGTTGGTAGTGGTTTTTGAATTTTTTGATGGTAAAAATGGTAAGTATTGTTTGATATATATAGATTATAAATAAAAGATTTTTTTAAATAGTCGTTGGCCAACGGCTAGCCCAACGGTCATATGCCACCAACCAATACTAGCCAGCCAAGTCAGCTATCCCCCTCCTCCCCATTCCAGGCTTCAAAGCCACGCTAGCGGGGCAATGCCGTGACCAACGTTGGCACGGTGTGGGTTAGCCAGCATTGCCTGGTATCCCTCGCCCCATAAAACGCCCCACTCCCCGCACCTGATATCAGAATTCGAATCATATATTTCCATAGAACTTTTACAATAAATACATATATTTTTATTTACTATATACGTTTAGTTTTTTTCTTATAAGTAGGTTATTGAATCTATCTGAATTTAAACTGATTTCTAACTAGAATTCAAATTCACTTTAAAAAATCAAAAAAAAATCGCTTTGGGCGATTTAATCAAGACAAGTAAAGTGAAATTTGTGGCTATTCAGGAAACCATAGTGACAAACGAATCTTAATTTCCTGTTAGAAAAGTTTGAGGGAGGGGCCAGTAGAATATGACTGGGTGAATTTGGATGGGAGATCACTACGCTTGGTTTGTCTTTGGTGATCCCGTTTTTTTCATAAAAACTAATATTTCGTAATCAGAACAAAGAGAAGATTCATATTCTGAACGTATATGCGCCTCAAGGGGTTCCACAAAAAAGAAGTCTATGGAATGCAATAACAGAGGAGTTCGGGTCCATGGATGAGATGTGGATTCTAATGGGTGATTTTAATGCAGTGCATTGCCCACAGGAGACACTAAATACAAAATTTGTCCCAAGTTGTGCGTACACGTTTAATTTAATTATTTATAGATGATAACGGTCTCCTTGAATACCCAACGGGAGGTAGAAAATTCACCCAAGTTTTGGATACATGAGATACACTGAGTAAATTAGATCGATTCTTGGTGTAGCATGGATTTTGGAACCGGTGGCTATATGCGTTAGTTACGGCTCTCCCAAGATGTGAATTGGATCACAATCCTGTATTTCTTTCAACGTCTGTAAGTAATTTTGGATCTTTTCTGTTTCATTTTTTTCAATTCCTGGCTTACACAGGAGGGTTTTGATGGGGTGGTTAAGTATGAAATATGTGATTAGGTTTTTTTTGGGTTTTACGGATGTCGTTTTAGCTGAAAAGTTAAAATACAACAAAAAGGCCATAAATATTGGTTGAATATTTACGTGATAAATATAATGCTTCAAAATCTAAGTTAGAATTTAAATTAACGCGCTTGAAGTTTTAATGGAGAATCGAATGTTAACTAATATTGAGAAGTCCGAATGGATTGAAAAAAAAAACTCTTACAAGATATTAATTCGACAAAGGCTAGTGATTTGAAACAAAAGTCATGGGTGAGGTGGTCTATGGAAGAGGACGAAACATCAGCATTCTTTCATGGCCTCATGATGTGTGTAAAATGCAACATATAAATTACATCAAATAAGGCATAAAACTAACCCTTTTTAGTACTAATGTTGGAAAAAGTGTGCTTTTGCCTTCCTTTTGTATTTTCAGGACTGATTTAGCATAAATGAACAAAAGGAACAAACATGCAGGAAAAGCTAACATAAATACAAGAAAAGGAATAAACGTGGCATGCCCGACCCCTCGACAGCATCTTCCTAAGCAAAAACAAGACAACAGAAGGCTGAACACGCCTCGTGCCCAGCGGACACAGGGGCGTGGCCAGTTGTCTGCAGAAAGGACAAAGCTATAGAAGCTTCTATTCCCGACACGGGGGCATGCCCAGCTCAACACGGGCCGTGGTCAACGCTAAGATTCGCAGAATCCAAGCAAATCTTGATAGTACAGATACGCTTCTGCACACGGGGTCGTGCCCAGCGGACACGGGGGCGTGTGGAGCTAATACAGACAAATTGTAATTAATGAAGAAAGAGAAAGTGTGTGGACACAGGGCCGTGTCTGGGCTGCTGTGCAGGCTTTAAATAGAGGTGCTTGGTTCACTTCAAAGGCATCCCTTGGCAAACCACCTCTCTCCCACTTCACCCACACTCTACCACCATCACAACACACACATCCACCACCATCATCCATCATAGAGTGTGTGTAGTAGTCTCGGGATCCAAGATTGATAGTAAGAGTTCTTGACAATCAAAGGCCATGTTTGCCTAAGTCTCTTACATCACTTGGTGAAGACAAGCATTTAATGTAATACTTTTGATTTTTAATCTTTTTGCACTTTTTATTTGGTTTTGTATTAATGACTTTAATAACTAGTTTCTTATGTTGAAGGTGAAACTTCCTTATCATTTGTCTGTGGTGTCTTTTGCATTATTTTACTGTCTATATAAAATAAAAGATTTACACCATTCATATCTCTACGGTCTATATAGAGATATGTTGGCTACCTGGTCGGGGGTTAAGGGAATGGTTTGGTAAGGTTCTTGCCTTGTTCAGTGTATAGATCCTGCAAGGACATGGGTCAAGCTTACTAGGACCTCCTTCAATACCCACTGGTATTTGATGGCGGGGGTGCGAATGGCTTGATCCCCTTATATGTAAACTACTATTAATACATTAACCCGACTACTTGGGATTGTATCCCTGCTGACTCAAAAAAGGGGCCTACTACTATAACTAAGATAATCTCTTAAAAAGTGCAAACGTGCAGAAATCATCAAAGGTTACACTAAAGGCGAGTCGGATCCAAGTGATTCATCTTGTCTATCTGTTTTATTTTTATTTTATTTTTATTTTCAGCATTTTTAGTTTTATTTTCATGTTTAAAACCTTTTTCTAAATTTTTGATTTGATTAGACGTTGAGGATAAACCGGTACTAAAAGCTCTTGTGTCCTTGTACGACCTCGGTATCTTACCAACGCTATAGTATGCCCACGATGGGTGCACTTGCCCATATGTGTGTTTAGTGTTAGTAAAATATCGTGTTTTATAAATTTAAAACTTGACTAAAGTGTTAAAAAGGGCTTAAAATATAAACTAAAAATATATCACGCACTACGCACATCAAATTTTTTGGCGCCGTTGCCGGGGACACAAGGATTTTAAGAAAGTTAGGAATCAACGGCCTAATCGTTTTTCTTATTTTTCCGTTTTTTAGGATTTTTTTCTTAATTTTTCAGCTTCTGCAGAGCTCAGCACGGGGCCGTGCCTGGTCGGACACGGGCCGTGCCCATCATTGTTACTGGCAGTTTTTATTTTCCGAGTTACAGAGAGTTGAGCACGGGCCGTGTCGGTGCAGCACGGGGCCGTGTTGAACTCCCCAGTAACAGGGATCCGTAAAAAAATCACTGTAACTATGACCACTCCCCGAGGCACAAAATCTATTGCCCCGGGCGCCCAAAAGGTTGACGAAAGCACCTCTTTACAAGCTCAAATCGAGGCCCTCTCTTCAAAAATCAAAAAGTTAGAAATGGCAAAAACGACCTCGGTTATAGCTTGTGAAGGGTGTGGTGGACCACATGAAAATTAGAGTTGTATGAAAGAAATGGATAATCAAACAGAAACGGTAAACTACCTTGATAATAGACCTAGGCCGTCAGGTCCCCCGACGGGTACCTACAACCAAGGATGGCGTAACCACCCTAACCTTGGTTGGAGAGAACCCGGCAATAGTAGTAACCAACAAAATCAAAACTAATGAACAAACTTTCAACAACCAAGAAACGAGTCACAAAATTTCTCTCAAAAACAGCAAGGGGGACGAGAGAGGCTTGAAGATACTATCTCACGCCTCATCTCCGACACCGAAAAGAAAAACTCGGATCGATTTCAACAAATGGAATCAAACTTTAGAAATCAACAAGCTAGTATTCAAAACATTGAAAAATAACTAAATCAACTAGCTCAAAATTTCTCCGAGAGACCACAAGGCGCGTTACCCAGCAATACCGAAACCAACCCAAAGGCGCAAGTACATCTCATCACGTTGAGAAACCGTACCGTAGGTCCCGAGAAGGCTCCGCTACCTCCAACTGAAAAGAGTCCGCCTAACCAAACCGCAACTTCAACAACACCCCAAAAAGAGACGACTCCTCCATCAAATCAAGAGCCTACCAAGAATCCTCCGGTACCTTACCCCGGTCGGTTACTTCGCCAAAAGACCGATGAGCAATTCACAAAATTCATAAACTTACTAAAACAATTGCATGTCAATATTCCATTTGTAGAAGTCCTCACTCAAATGCCTAAATATTCAAAATTTATGAGATACTTTCTCACTCACAAAAGAAAAATTGAATCATTGCAATTAGTTTATTTAAGCGAAGAATGCTCCGCCTTGCTACTCAGCAAACTCCCGCAAAAGAAGATCGACCCCGGAAGCTTCACCATCCCTTGTTCGATTTAGGGATCACCCATATGCAATGCACTAGCCGATCTTGGGGCTAGCATCAACCTCATGCCCGCATCAATGTTCGACCGACTCGGATTAGGGAAAACAAGCCCTACAAAAATGAGCATACAACTCGCCGATACATCCATTAAGTATCCACACGGTGTTGCCAAAAATCTATTAGTAAAAGTTGGAGACTTTGTCTTCCCGGCCGACTTTGTCATACTAGATATGGAGGAAGATATCGAGGTGCCGCTTATCTTAGGAAGACCATTCCTAGCCACCGCCCACGCAATGGTGGATATGAATGGTGGGACATTAACATTGAGGGTTGAGGACAAGGAAATGGAATTTGGGGTTGGGGTAAGAGTAGAAGACGACGACCCGGTCAACTACATGAAAGTCATAGACTCAAGTTTGGATGATGCTCTCCGACGGTGGAACATGGGATGCAAAACATCCCACTTGGGTAACATATGACTGACTTTGGGTCTAGCCAAGGACCCTTATAAACGTGGCGCACCATGGAGGCATTCTGCGGAACTATCCTTAGTTTTAGTTTAGATTAACTTTTTGCTTTCTAGTTTACTTTTAATTTTCAGGAATAAAACACACTCGGATGTTGGAGGTTACTAAGGGAAACTTGAACCCACACCCCATGCACAAAAAACAGAGTCTCCCGACAATTTTTCTTCATTACAACAAGTTCAGCACGGGGCCGTGCTCAGCCCAACATGCCTCGTGCCCAAGGTTCTGCAGAAAATGCCCAGTTGAGGTAACTGGACACGGGCCGTGTTCACTGAACACGCCCCATACCCAACCTTCTGCTCATCTATGATACTGACAATCTTAACACGAGGCCGTGCCCGGATCAACACGGGCCCGTGTCCAGACGCCTAGTAACATAAAATTTTGTTTTTAACACCTTTTTACACAATCAATCAACCTAAAAACTTATTTTTTGGACACATTGAGGATAATGTGTAATTTAAGTGTGGGGGGATGCTAAAATCTTGAATTTTGCAAGTCCTAATAACAAGCATTACACAAAACTCTATTGGAACCGCTAACCACCACAAATTCTTTCAAAAAACTTTCATTTTTTTACTTGTCTTGGTGATTTGGGAATAACAAGTTCTAAAAAGGTTATATTTTTACAAATTTACAACCGATAGCGTCGTGATAAAAAGAGCAAACATAAGAAAATTATGAAAAGGCATGACAAATCGAGTTAAAATTTGATTATATATACTTGATCACATTAAAAACTCATTCCCACAAAAAGTGAGTTTTGAGCATTTATTGACCATACAAATAAACATCTTTAAACTAAATGCTCATTTTTCGTTTCTTGTGTGAATAGCCGCTTGGTTTCTTACGACTCTAGAACTTGCCATGACGATACATTCCCGATCCTTACCAACTTAAACTCAAGTAAGTAAACGACGGAGGCATTAGGAGTAAACCCGTTTTCTTTTCAACACCATTATTTTTCTTTTTCTTTTAACCTACCCAAAATCCCCCTAGTTAACCCCTTTGAGCCTAAACCTTTTCGTTTCTAAACCCACAAAACAAACACCCTTTACCCAGAAAAACCCTTTTTATTTTTGAACCCTTTATTTTAGTAAAAAGCTCAGTTTTCATGTGACATTGCTTTTCAAATTTTTTTTGAAGAATAGCAATAAACAAACAAGTTCCTCAAAAGAAACTTGGTTTGAAAATGCTTTATTTGAATAAAAGTCACAAAAACAAAAAGTTTTACGACAACCAACGCTTTTCGCCCTTTTTACTAACCACTAACCCAAAACCACCTACCTTTAACCCAAGCCTAACCCTTCCCCAAGTCCTTTTGATATTTACAAAGGTGTATAGTTAAAAAGAAGAAGGATTGATTGCTTGGCAAGCATATGGTAGAAATAAGTTCCATGCCGGTCTCGAGTGTTTCACAAAAATACATCTTCGGCCGAGTGTTGAGTGATCTCCAGTGAGGTATGTGAACTTGTATATAAATGGAATTTTAAAGAGGCATGTTATGCCTAAATAAGTAATTTCCCTTATGAAACGTTCAAAATAAATCATAAGGAATAGGATTGTAAATAACATAAAAATAAAGCCTAATAAAGATCTTGGATTCCCGACACTCAAAACAAGCCCAAAATTTCTCTTCTACCCATTCCATTTGGGAGTGTAAGCCACATTATAAAGAGTTTTGCTTAAGGACAAGCAAAGATTCAAGTGTAGGGGTATTTGATGTGTGTAAAATGCAACATATAAATTACATCAAATGAGGCATAAAACTAACCCTTTTTTAGTACCAATGTTGGAAAAAGTGTGCTTTTGTCTTCCTTCTGTATTTTCAGGACTGATTGAGTGTAAATGAACAAAAGAAACAAATATGCAGCAAAATCTAACATAAATACAAGAAAAAGAATAAACGTGACATTCTCGACCCCTCGACAACATCTTCCCAAGCAAAAAAAAAAAGACAACGGAAGGCTGAACACGCCCCGTGCCCAGCGGACACGGGGGCGTGGCCAGTTGTCTGCAGAAAGGACAAAGCTATAGAAGCTTCTATTCCCGACACGGGGGCATGCCCAGCTCAACACGGGCCGTGGTCAATGCTAAGATTCGCAGAATCCAAGCAAATCTTGATAGTACAGATACGCTTCTGCACACGGGGTCGTGCCCAGCGGACACGGGGGCTTGTGGAGATAATACAGACAAATTGTAATTAATGAAGAAAGAGAAAGTGTGTGGACACAGGGCCGTGCCCAATGGACACGGGGCCGTGTCCGGGCTTCTGTGCAGGCTATAAATAGAGGTGCTTGGTTCACTTCAAAGGCATCCCTTGGCAAACCACCTCTCTCCCACTTCACCCACACTCCACCACCATCACAACACCCACATCCACCACCATCATCCATCATCCATCATAGAGTGTGTGTAGTAGTCTCGGGATCCAAGATTGATAGTAAGAGTTCTTGACAATCAAAGGCCATGTTTGCCTAAGTCTCTTACATCACTTGGTGAAGACAAGCATTTAGTGTAATACTTTTGATTTTTAATCTTTTCGCACTTTTTATTTGGTTTTGTATTAATGACTTTAATAACTAGTTTCTTATGTTGAAGGTGAAACTTCCTTATCATTTGTACGTGGTGTCTTGGCATTATTTTACTGTCTATATAAAATAAAAGATTTACACCATTCATATCTCTACGGTCTATATAGAGATATGTTGGCTACCTGGTCGGGGGTTAAGGGAATGGTTTGGTAAGGTTCTTGCCTTGTTTAGTGTATAGATCCTGCAAGGACCTAGGTCAAGCTTACTAGGACCTCCTTCAATACCCACTGGTATTGGATGGCGGGGGTGCGAATGGTTTGATCCCCTCATATATAAACTACTATTAATACATTAATCCGGCTACTTGGGATTGTATCCCTGCTGATTCAAACCACTTAGCCGAGGGTAACGTCACCTTCAAAAGAGGGGCCTACCACATTACGCATTAATAACTTAATTAATTATCTTCCAATATTCCAACCCTTTAGGATTGTATCCTTGCCGACTCAAAATACTGGGTTGAGGGTAACGTCACCTTCAAAAAAGGGTCCTACTACTATAACTAAGATAATCTCTTAAAAATGCAAAAGTGCGGAAATCATCAAAGGTTACACTAAAGGCGAGTCGGATCCAAGTGATTCATCTTGTCTATCTATTTTATTTTTATTTTATTTTCAGCATTTTTAGTTTTATTTTCATGTTTCAAACCATTTTTCTAAATTTTTTATTTGATTAGACGTTGAAGATAAACCGGTACTAAAAGCTCTTGTGTCCTTGGATGACCTCGGTATTTTACCAACGCTATACTACACCCACGATGGGTGCACTTGCCCATATGTGTGTTTAGTGCTAGTAAAATATCGTGTTTTATAAATTTAAAACTTGACTAAAGTGTTAAAAAGGGTTTAAAATATAAACTAAAAATATATCACGCACTACGCACATCACCTCATAAATTAAAATAATTTGGATAAGAGATTGAATGGGATATCCATTAATGGGGTATGGGTTACGGATCCTATTTAAATCAAATTGGAAGCAAGGAAAAATTTTTTTCTTTCAAATTTCGGGAACCCATGGCGCATCGGCCCAGTATCCTTTGTCCAAATCTCAAACAGCTTTCGTCAGACGAGATAAACGAGTTGGTTGTACCATTCACAGTGCAAGAAATTAAGGATGCAATATGGGAATGTGATAATGATCGGGCTCCGGGTCCAGATGGATTTAACTTTGGTTTTATCAAGCATTTCTGGGAAGTTCTCAAAGATGATTTGGTTAGAATCATGGACTCGTTTTACAACAATGGTGCTATCACTCATGGATGGGGTTCATCTTTCTTCGCTTAAATCCCCAAAGGTACGAACCCTATCTCTTTTAATAGTTATCGCCTGATTAGTCTTAGTGGTTATATCTAATGACCAGTTACAGGCAGCAAATGATGATCTTCAAGCTAAATTGAAAGCTAGTGAAGCGAAAACAAGAAAATCGAGAAGCTATCTCATTATGACTTGGATAATAGTAATCATTGTTGTTTCAGCTTTGACATCTAGCAAGTATTGCTATCTATTGGTGTAATGGTCCTTTTTTGTAATGGCATATGTTAACGTATTTGACTTCCTAGTCTGTAATGGCGTATCATTATGTAATTGATTTCTTAATCGTAATGACATTATGTATTTAAACACTCATGAATGCAATTGGTATGGCTGCAAATGGTAATCTAAAATGTCATGAGTGCAAATAGTATGGATACAAATGGTATGGTATTGCTGGAAAGACATGAACTTGGAAATTATACATTTTGCTACAAGTATAAAGGTCCTTTTTTGCTGCAACTTAAATTAGCAGTCTTCTAAAAAACACACATACTTGCTGCAAATTACACAAATATTTAACAACACAATATTAACCATAAAATTGATAAACCATTGATTCATTATAGCCATATAATGCTAACAGTCATACAAAACAATACACACCATAATTGTTCCCATACAAAATAAACAAGCCATAATGGTTCCAAAACAAAATATACTTAAAAGACACCATAATGGTTCCAAAAACCAACAGATAACTAAACACTACTTTCATTTGCTTTTCTTGGCTTGCCTTGTCGTTCCTTTCTTTTTTCCTTTGCCACCAGCAGTCTGGGTTGTAGTTTTGGCAGTTTTTCCAGGTTTTGGTTTCCCTTATGAGGTGTTGTTGCTTTGCCCGGTGCAAGACCTTCTATTATGACCCAAGCCCTTACACTTACCACATTTAACTGTGACATTTTTCTTTGATAACTTCCACGCTTAACCACATCTTCCAACTCAACTGCAGATCGTTTTCTCTTCTTTTTTGGTCTTCCCACTTGTTTATGATAAGTTGGTAGGGTGATGGTAGTTGGTACTTGTGACTTGCGCCAAAGTGACCTAGCATAGATGGGAAAAATCTTGAAATTGTACTCCTTTTTCCATGTTTCCAGTTTGTAAACTTGATGCACCCAAGTTTCCGATATCCCAACTTTTTGACCAAAATGTGCCATGTTCCAGTTAGTTGCCACTGCATGTTTGCATGGCATTCCACTGAGTTCCCACCTTCTGCAACTACATGTCTTTAGAACTACATTGACAACACACTGGTCAGAACTAGAAGAAACCTGAAAATGTTCTCCACCATTCAATCACTTGCAACACATTAACTATTCTTCTCATGAGGTGTTCTCTAATGTACTCCAAACCTGTGATTATGGGCTTGTCTCTGCCATCCAATATCTTTGAATTGAAGACCTCACTCATATTGTTTAAAGGCATATCAGAGTGGGCCCAACCTGTTACATACATGAACAAAAATTTACATTAATCATTAACAAATTATGAATGTAACAAATATCCATATACTTGAGAAATGACATCTGGTCCAGTGTTTTGGGTTTATCTTTGACAACCACAGGTGAGCATTAGTGTTCATTTGTTTCAACTCCTCCATTCCATTCCCAAATTCTATAGCAGTTGTTGCTGATGCTATGTTCCAAAGTATATCTTTATATGCTTGACCTTTGGAAGACAACTTTAAGTTCTCATAGATATGTCGTAAACAAAATCTGTGCTTAGCAGCCGGAAATAGGTTTGTAATTGTTTGAAGGATTCCCTGGTAAAAAATAATACAAATAAATGTAAAAACTTCCATAAATGCAATTTTAATTGATGTAAAAAATAAATGGGAAAACTTGCCTTTTGTCTATCACTGACAAATGTAAAGTTTCAATTTGATCTAATATCCAAGTCATCAGCAACACAATTTAGAAACCAAGTTCATGAATTAGTGTTTTCAGCTTCAACTATTGCATATGCGAGTGCATAAATGGCATTGTTTGGGTCAACTCCAGCAGCACTGAGAATCTGACCTTGAAATGGCCCTTTCATAAATTCACCATCAAGCCCTAGCATTTTTCTACCAATTAATTTAAAACCTTCTATTAATGAACCTAGGCATATTTATATTCTCTTGAATTTTGTGGTTGCACAATTTGGATCGTGGACCGGTTCAACATCTAACTTGATAGTGGTACTTGGGTTTGTTCTTAATAGTTCATCATAGTAATATCTAAGCAGCCAATATTGGGTGCTATAATCACCATATAGTTCTTGTTGTGCTTTGGATCTAGCCCGAAAAACTTTCATTTTAGAAACACTTACCTTATATCTCTTCTGGAACTGTTCTTGGACTGCTTTGACTGGTATGTTGGGATTATCTTGAATTTGATCCATGAGTTGATTTGATAAGAAAGTAGAAGTGCAAGCAATAATTTTCCTACTCTGAAGACATTTATGTTCAACAATTAAGGTCTTTACCATTCAAGCCTCTCTTACATAATATTTTGACACTAACAAGACCTAAGGACATATATATTGGTCATCAATTTTCTTTTTACCCCTCCCACCTTTATGTTTGTTCGCTTTTGGTACCCCTAATATAATACCTTTTTCATTCTCAACCGCTTTACCTTTGTCTACATTTATTTGAACAGATTATCCAACATCTTAAGTTTTCTCTTTTGTTTTTTTTTTTGTAATTGCAACTTCTTTTTTTAACAACCTTGGTAGGTTGACTTTTTTCAAACCCCGGGACATCCCTGCACATGCAACCCTCACTCTATCTTTATAATATTTTATGATTTTTAAATGCCTTATTGCTTCCATTGTATGCACTTTTAAAAACTTCTTAACTTCATTCTTATTTGCAAACACTTGCCCAATAAAGAAGTTATTATCATTACCATGAGCCCTCTTAAAGTACTTTTACTTTCTACTTCTAATATTCCCAATGTTTTCATGAGAATCAGTAGCACTATCATCTGACTCACTTTCACTATCCTCATCTCCTTCATTGTTGTGAACATCAGACTCCTCATTACCAAGTACTTCATTACCGTCATGATTTTGAACCTCGTCATGTTTATCTATGGGAACATCATTCTGACTTATGAAAGGATCAAAATCATTCATATTAGTATTATCAAATTCAACATTACCTCCAACACTAGGTAAATCAGTCATATGTGCTTCTAGGTCACTGATTTCTTCAAGCACAACACTAGATTGTGTTGGGAATTATTGTTGAATGTTGGTGTTTCCAAGTTATATATATATATATATATATATATATATAGGGTAGGGTTCATTCGAGAACCACCCGTATTGCGAGAACCACGAGAACCAATGTGAACAGGGGGTAATTTTGTAAATACATAAAACTTGTAAATTAGTCACTCCTGTCCCTGCATCCTATACTACTGGACTTCAAACAAAAAATGAATCACAATCTATCAAGTAATCACGTCCGACAATCCCACAAGCATCATCAATCTGCGATTCATCATAGTGATTCATAAAAAATCAAGTTCGACACTCCACAATATCGGCAGTTCGTGATCAAAATTCGTCGTATGTTCGATATTAATGCAATAAGAACATAATCATTGATCGCACATTCGTCTTCGATTCAAAATTAGGGCAAAACGATCATAATCATCAAGGTTTGTTGTACAAATAGGGATAATTTGAAGAACATATGTCGTCTAACAGAATCACGATTCGTTGTTGCACCGTTCTATGAATTTGTAAGTTCATACACTTTGTTTTGTAGTTGTATATGACAATACAACTCTTAATCATCGATTCAGATATGTTATTATGTGATTACGACACTAAAGCAGTCGTTTCATATCTGTTTAATATCTGCATTATTGAAAATTGTGTTATATATATGATTTTTTGAGTGAACAGGGGTGAATGTTGTGATAGAACTATATGTAATGAGGTAGTTATGTGTTTGTGTGACAACTGGCACAAACCGGTAATTTCCGTACACTATAATTATTGCTTAATGACTGCAATTATGAGTTAATTGTCAGCAATGGCTGAACACCCAAGAAACAAGTGAATTCATGCATGTTGTATACTACAAAATATTTGCTTTATGCATAAACGAGAGCGTTGCGTCAATAGTAAACTCACCGGTAAGACACACTGTGTCGACTGAACTGCAGAAAGCAGTCAGACATTATAATTGAGGCCTAGGTGTAGGTCCGACAACAAAAGTACATTAAAACCCAAGAGTACATACAAGGGTTTAATATATAGACATTACGGAAGCAAAAATAAGCACTAAAAAGCACCCGAAACGCACTTTAAGTGCAGAATTTATACAAATCAGCAATAATTCAGCATTTAGACACATGAATATTATGCAGAAATGTCGTTTTATTATCCAGAATATTTCCCTAAGTGTTGGGAATTGAAAGAGTACAAGAAAGGTACTTAAACGACACTAAAAAGTGTAATTTAGCACTTTAACGAATCGGTATGTAACCGAACAACCGGACTATACCCGGAACATGAAAATATTGTTATTTTCATTAATTATCTTTTCTGAGCTAGTTAGGGTCCCCGAACACCCTAACACTCACTAAAATAGCTAGTAACTAACCTACTTAACTATATACTTGGTTATGGATTACAAGTAACTAATTAGTTCACATTTACACATTACCCCCCCCCCCTTGTATTGTGGACGGTTATAAAGGGGTCCCACCACCCAAATCTTGTTAAATATTCCACATGATCCTCCATAATCTTCTCATAGATTTAGTAGAGATTATGTCTAGTACTTGACCAACATGTTACACTTTGGTTAAAACCTTAACATGGTCTATAAGTAAAGCTCAAGGATCATGATCTTTCACACACCAACACCACAAAACTCTCTCTCTTTCTCCCTCTAGAACTTACGGCCAAGCACCCCTCATTCAACCATCCATCTTCGAGTTCGATCATCATCATTCCAAGCACACACAAGTGTTAAGGGTCACATATTAGGAGTCTTGGAGCAAACGGAAGGCGAAGGACCTCTACCGTTAGCTTTTATCCACGCGTTTTTCATCAAGGATCTTCCCTAGCCTTGAGCTAGAGGTATAACACTTAGAACTCGTATTTAATCTATTCTAAAGTGGTTAAAAGGAGTTGTGTTGGTTAAATCTCGTTAAAATGCGAAAAGATGCACAAAAGTCTACTAAAAAACACTTAAAGTGGTGGTTAATAGCACATATGTTGTGTAAAAGTTGTAGTATTTGATTTGTGTGATTATTTGGACCCGATCTATGTTGTGGTAGCTCGGATCTCCGTTTAACCCGACTTTGTAAGATCATGGATCTTCACATAAGCTCGTTTTTGGTAACCACAAGGGTTAAAAGGCGAAACTCTACCACACAAGATACATGAACTTGTGTAGAAATATTTTACTTGTGTAAAAGTAATTTAACTTGTACAATGGAGTTTAAAACTAGCAGATCTACGTATCTGCAAGTGGTATTTTTGAAGAACCACACTTTAAAGAAATCACATGTTCTAAACCGGGTCTTACACAAACAAAAGTGGTTTTTGTGAACAAACAAGTGTATGGATACTTGTGAAACAAAGGTTTTAACAAAGAAATAATTTTCGTAAAAACCGACTAGAAGTTGTAAAACTTCATATTCTTTAAAAATAAAGTTTTTAAGGAATTAAACTTATTTTTAAAGATAACAAGACTTACTAAATGTGCTAGTAAGTTACTACACAATCTTGGTAAATATCCAAGTTCATGAAGTGGGGAAAAGTAGTGTTTATTGATGAAAATTGTTGTTGCTGATTATTGATGATTGATGATGATTTAAAAGAAAATAAACACACGTTTTGAAAACGTGGGAAACCTCCATTTTTAGGGGAAACTCTGTCAAAATTTTTATAAATTTTGACACTTAGAAAAATATAAGTTTTTGAGAAACTTATTCCCTAAAAATGTGTTTAAGAGTATTACTAAGGTTTCCCTAATTTTTGGTGATAAGAAATGAGGATTTCTTCAAGAATAAAAATGGATAATAAGTATATATTTTTGAGAGAAAAATATATATTATTTTATCACCAAATTTTGTGCTAAGTGTATATAGTATGTGTTATATGTGCTAGTGTATTAAGACTTAAAAATACACTAAATACTCATGAGGAGTAGAAATATAGAAATACACATACAAAACACAAGATACATGATTCGGGTGCAAAGTGCAAAACACAAAAGACTTATATTTATTTTTGAAGAAAATAATATAAGTAAGATACGTAGTTAAAAATATGGAATATTTTTAACACAAGAATATATACACAAAAGAGAGTGACTGTACTTGTGCGACACAAGTCTAGTGACTAACGTTAAGAAAACGCGTATAGGTTACGACGTTAATTAAGCAAATCCGGTGGAGTTTACGACGCTAGGAACGCAAAGTTGTGAGTTCATGCTCCCCCTTTTCTCTTAACTGTTTTCAGTTTTATAACTTCGGGGGTGAAATACATGTTACGTGGTATAATAAACGAGAATTGATACTGGGTATAATAAACGAGAATTGATACTGGGTATAATAAACGAGAATTGATACTTGATATAATAAACGAGAATTGATACTTGGTGTAATAAACGAGAATTGGTACTTGGTATCATAAACGAGAAATAGTGTCACGAATAGGGTACCATAAGCACCATTAATCGTGTACATACTTAGACCGCAGAACAAAAGGTTAGATCTAACGGGTACTCGGGCAGCCCCACTCTTGGTGACCACTAGTACCGAGGAGTGTTTTTGTGTCTCCGTCGTGAATCGACAACTAGAAAAATGCCTATGGTTTGGTGACTTCCTATGTTGTGCCACACGTTAATGGCCTTGCAACCCATTAACTAAACAAGAATACTTTATTTGGTTTATACCACAAGAATACTTTATTTGGTTTACACCACAAGAATACTTTATTTACACAAGAATACCTTGTTTGGTTTATACCACAAGAATACTTTATTTACACAAGAATACATTATTTGGTTTATACCACATGAATACTTTATTTGGTTTACACCACAAGAATACTTTATTTACACAAGAATACATTATTTGGTTTATACCACAAGAATACTTTATTCGGTTTACACTACAAGAATACTTTATTTTCACAAGATACTCGTTATGTTTTCATACAAAGTATACAAACGTGTTCAACACAAAACTGCATGAATTCACACCAACTTTATGTTGACGTTTTTCCAAAAACTCACATGTATTTCAGGTAACTAGGATGGATGTGCGCGCGGTTTTGCTTATGCTCGTGGATGTCGCTTGTGTTTAACTTTAAATAAAGTTGTAAACTTTTGAGACAATGTCTTTATGCTGTCTAGCGATGTAAACGCTAACGAATGTTTTCAAACTATGGTATTTGAATGTTATTTTTACGAGCATGTAGCATGTTTACTCTTCGTATGCAATGAGAACCTTTCATGATCACACCTCGTGCTTCCGACTTAGAAAGGGGTGTGACAGATTGGTATCAGAGCTGCGATTGTAGTGAACCAGGATTCATTCTCGAGTCTAGTCTACAATCTCTAGGATCCATTCACGAAAACAATTTTCAAAGAGTTTTCATTGCATAAAACGTCCCGCGACATCCACTACTTGAAACTGTCTACATGAGTCTAGAAAGGACACTACGAGACTTAGAGTGCACTTGAGTAGCACTTGTCGTTGACTAGAAATTACTTGCAATTATGTGTGATAATTAGCATGTACTAGAAGTAGAATGTCACAAGTATATGTGACTTTACCTGAAAGCGATGGCCCATCTGAAGGGAGAAATACGAGGATGAAACGAACTGTGCGGACTGTGCAAGGAGTTACGTAATTATGGATGCATACATGATTATGGAATTCAGTGCACAGAAATCACAGCAAGTCTTGTCACGTATAGATTCCCTCAGTGCAAGCCTACTAAGTACTCTGCTAGAGTAATAGTTGTTTGATGTCACTTATGTGGTATATATACCTGTGAATATATATGATACTACAGTCTAGTGTGACGATATCAAACCAATGTCTAACCCTGTTGTGTTATGTTCTGTCAGAACATGGCACCCAGGAAAACTGTGAATGCTCGCAATGACGATCAACCTCCTCCTCCCCCACTGCCAAGAACTGCTGAAGAGCTGGACGCTCTACTGGAGGAAAGGATCTCCGCTGCTATCGCCCAGTACGAGGCGAACCGAACTCAAGACAGTGGAGGACCAAGCAACGCTAGGCGTAATGGGAATGGAGATTCGTCTGGAGGCAATGCAGCTCAAGGTAATCTTGAGACACTATACTAAGCATGAGGAAATTTATGAACGGTCTTTGTTTCATTATTTCTTCGATTGCTCACATGTGAATTGGTTGAATCAATTCCAGGCTGCACTCTCAAGCAGTTCCTCGACTGCAAGCCGATAAACTATGACGGCACAGGAGGTGCAGTAGCATTTGTGCGCTGGACGGAGAAAACTGAAGCTACTTTCCGCATGAGCAAGTGTACCGCGGATCAACAAGTCACTTTTGCTACTGGGTTATTCGTCGATGAAGCTCTGACTTGGTGGAACCTACAAGCCCAAACCTTGGGTGATGATGCCGCTTATGGCCTAACTTGGGAGGAACTGAAGGAAAGGATGAGAGAGAAGTACTGCTCTCGTGCCGAACTCCAAAGGCTGGAGACAGAGTTCTGGCACCTGACCATGGAAGGTGCTGACATAAATGGTTATACTCGAAGGTTCCACGATCTGGCTAGAGTGCTTCCCTACATGGTGACTCCTGAATTTAAGCGTGTGGAACGCTACATTTGGGGACTGGCCTCAGAATTTCGTGGCATGGTAACGGCGGCCAAACCACAAACAATCACCGAGGCTGTAACTCTGGCTGTCAGCCTAACTGAAGATTGTGTTCGAATGAAGAAGTTGTCACTGAACCCAACAGAAAATACCGAGGCACATGCTGAGTTGTCCGGTGACAAGAAAAGAAAACATGCAAACCTGAGTCAAGCAACTCGTAACAACAGGGGTTCCAACAAGAAGCGTGACACTAACCCGCCGCAGGGGGCGAAATCTCTTGCAGCCATGAATGACGCTCCTGCCAAGAGGTACCTGGGCACTCGGCCCCTTTGCAACAATTGCAAGCGCCACCACGAAGGGGTTTGTCGCGTTCCAAAATGCGATAAATGTGGAAAGTTGGGTCACTATGCTGAGGATTGTTGGAGTAAAGGAAGGAATGGGAATGGAAACCGCAACGATACTGGTAATAGAAACAATGGTGGAAATGGGAATGGCAATGGTAACCGAACTGGGAATGGAGCTGGGCGAAATCAAGGATGCTTCAGTTGTGGAAGCAACGAACATTTCATGAAAGATTGTCCAAAAGGAAACACTGCTCAGGCTCGAGCATTTGTGATTGGAGCAAAGAACGCACGCGAGGACCCAAACGTGGTCACCGGTACGTTTCTCATTAACAATCACTTTGCATCCATATTATTCGACACTGGCGCCGATTATAGCTTCATGTCTGTGGAATTTAAACGCATACTTGGTATAGAATCTAGTAGATTAGAAATACCTTATTCCATAGAGCTAGCCAATGGTAAACTTGTTGAGTCGGGCGAAGTTGTTAGAGGTTGCACATTGGAACTTGGAGAACGGAGATTTAGCATCGACCTCTTGCCTATTCAATTGGGTAGCTTCGATGTAGTGGTCGGAATGGACTGGTTGTCCAAGAACAGAGCTGAAGTTATCTGTCATGAGAAAATCATTCGCATCCCTCTAGCGAATGATGAAACTCTCATCGTGCATGGAGAAAAACGAGACGCGCCTCTTCGAATCATCAGCTGTATGAAGGCACAGAAGTGCTTAAGGAAAGGATGTGTCGCTTCCTAGCACACGTTATAGACAAGAAGGCTGTGGAGCCAAAACTCGAAGACATTCCTGTGGTGAAGGAATTTCCTGATGTGTTCCCTGAAGATCTGCCAGGATTACCTCCGCAACGACAAGTCGAATTCCGTATAGACTTGGTCTCAGGAGCTGCTCCTGTAGCCAAGGCACCCTATCGACTTGCACCATCCGAAATGCAAGAATTATCTACACAGCTCCAGGAGTTGTTGGATAAAGGATTCATAAGACCAAGCTTCTCACCCTGGGGAGCTCCAGTATTATTCGTGAAGAAGAAGGATGGAACACTGCGGATGTGTATCGATTACAGGGAACTGAACAAGCTCACAATCAAGAATCGGTATCCGCTACCAAGGATTGATGATTTATTTGATCAACTGCAAGGATCGAGCTACTATTCCAAGATCGACCTTCGATCTGGATACCATCAGCTGAGAATCCAAGATGAAAGCGTGTCAAAGACTGCATTCAGAACGCGCTATGGGCACTACGAATTTCTTGTGATGCCATTTGGACTGACGAATGCACCAGCGGTCTTTATGGATCTAATGAACCGCGTGTGCAAACCATATCTCGATAAATTCGTGATTGTATTTATCGATGATATCCTGATTTACTCGCGAACGAAAGAAGAACATGAGCAACATCTCAGAACCATCTTGGAACTACTGAAGAAAGAGAAACTTTATGCAAAGTTCTCGAAATGCGAATTCTGGATTCGCGAAGTACAATTTCTTGGTCACGTGGTGAATGAGAGAGGCATTCATGTAGACCCGTCCAAGATTGAAGCAATAAAGAACTGGGAAGCTCCCAAGACCCCAACTGAAGTTCGACAATTTTTGGGCTTAGCGGGCTATTATCGGCGATTCATTGAGAATTTCTCGAAGATAGCTCAACCGCTAACGACCCTGACACAGAAGGACAAGAAGTACGACTGGGGTCACAAGCAAGAAGAAGCCTTTCAGCTACTTAAGAACAAGCTCTGCGATGCACCGATACTATCGTTACCCGAAGGCACTGAAGACTTCGTGGTATACTGCGACGCCTCACGACAAGGCTTGGGTTGCGTGCTCATGCAACGCCAAAAAGTCATCGCTTACGCTTCAAGACAACTGAAGGTTCACGAGAGAAATTATACCACTCATGACCTGGAGCTGGGTGCAGTGGTATTCGCCTTGAAGATTTGGCGACATTATTTATATGGTACTCGATGTACAATCTTCACAGATCACAAAAGCTTACAACACATATTTGATCAGAAGGAATTAAATATGCGCCAGCGACGTTGGGTCGAGCTGCTGAATGATTATGACTGTGAGATTAAGTACCATCCTGGAAAGGCGAACGTTGTAGCAGACGCGTTGAGCCGAAAAGAAAGGGTTAAGACCCTAAGGGTTCGAGCATTGGAAATGACGATTCGAACGAACCTCACTGCGCGCATTCGGGATGCGCAACAAGAAGCTCTTAAAGAAGAGAACCGTAAAGCTGAATACCTCCGGGGTGCATTGAATTACATGGTGCCAAACGAAGAGGGAGCCTTATACTTTGAGAAGCGTATTTGGGTTCCACTCTATGGTGGCATACGAGAAGTCATCCTTAATGAAGCCCACAAATCGAGATATTCGATCCATCCAGGATCGGACAAGATGTACCAAGACTTGAAAGAGTACTATTGGTGGCCGAGACTCAAAAGCGACGTTGCTGTCTATGTTGGAAAATGCCTAACCTGTGCGAAGGTTAAGGCCGAATATCAGAAACCGTCCGGCCTACTACAACAACCAGAGATTCCCGTGTGGAAGTGGGAACAAATCTCGATGGACTTCATAACGAAGTTACCCAGGACCCCGAGAGGGCACGATGTGATCTGGGTAATCGTTGATCGATTAACGAAGTCTGCGCATTTCCTACCAATCCGAGAGAAGGATAGCACTGGAAAGCTGGCAGAGATATACTTAAGAGAAATTGTGGCACGTCATGGAGTGCCAATCTCAATCATTTCAGACAGAGATGGACGCTTTGTCTCAAGAATCTGGCAATCATTTCAGGAAGCCTTTGGATCTCAGTTAGATCTGAGCACGGCATTCCACCCACAAACAGACGGCCAGAGCGAACGGACTATACAAACGTTAGAAGATATGCTTCGCGCATGTGTCATGGACCTAGGCGGCAGCTGGGATACTCATCTACCTTTAGTTGAGTTTTCCTACAATAACAGTTATCATACGAGCATAAAAGCCGCGCCGTTCGAAGCTCTGTACGGCCGCAAATGCCGATCGCCCTTATGTTGGGCAGATGCCGGAGATAAACGTATGGTTGGTCCTGAACTGGTACAAGAGACAACCGACAAGATCGCGCAGATCCGAGAGCGCATTAGGGCGGCTCGAGAGCGACAAAAGAGCTACGCGGATCCAAATAGGAAATCGGTAGATTTCAAAGTGGGAGACAAAGTGTTGTTAAAAGTCTCACCATGGAAGGGCGTAGTCAGATTTGGAAAGCGTGGAAAGTTGAATCCACGATACATCGGACCATTCAGAATATTGAGAAGAATTGGTACCGTGGCATACAAGTTGGAGTTACCGGCAGAACTTAATGGAGTACATGATACGTTTCATGTATCCAACCTGAAGAAGAGTCCAACGCAAGAAAACGTGACCATCCCGTTGGATGAAGTGCATATTGATGAAGCCCTCCGATTTACAGAACAACCCGTTGAGGTTACTGACTGGAAAGTCAACAAGACCAGGAGGAGCAGTGTGAAACTTGTCAAAGTACGTTGGAGCTCTAAGCACGGACCCGAGTACACATGGGAACGTGAAGACCAGTTCAAGAAAAAGTATCCCCACCTATTCAAGAAGACTCCGGCGAGAGTTAGTTCAGTCTGAATTTCGTTTCGGGACGAAATTCTTTTAACGGGGGGAGACTGTGACAACTGGCACAAACCGGTAATTTTCGTACACTATAATTATTGCTTAATGACTGCAATTATGAGTTAATTGTCAGCAATGGCTGAACACCCAAGAAACAAGTGAATTCATGCATGTTGTATACTACAAAATATTTGCTTTATGCATAAACGAGAGCGTTGCGTCAATAGTAAACTCACCGGTAAGACACACTGTGTCGACTGAACTGCAGAAAGCAGTCAGACATTATAATTGAGGCCTAGGTGTAGGTCCGACGACAAAAGCACATTAAAACCCAAGAGTACATACAAGGGTTTAATATATAGACATTACGGAAGCAAAAATAAGCACTAAAAAGCACCCGAAACGCACTTTAAGTGCAGAATTTATACAAATCAGCAATAATTCAGCATTTAGACACATGAATATTATGCAGAAATGTCGTTTTATTATCCAGAATATTTCCCTAAGTGTTGGGAATTGAAAGAGTACAAGAAAGGTACTTAAACGACACTAAAAAGTGTAATTTAGCACTTTAACGAATCGGTATGTAACCGAACAACCGGACTATACCCGGAACATGAAAATATTGTTATTTTCATTAATTATCTTTTCTGAGCTAGTTAGGGTCCCCGAACACCCTAACACTCACTAAAATAGCTAGTAACTAACCTACTTAACTATATACTTGGTTATGGATTACAAGTAACTAATTAGTTCACATTTACACATTACCCCCCCCCCCTTGTATTGTGGACGGTTATAAAGGGGTCCCACCACCCAAATCTTGTTAAATATTCCACATGATCCTCCATAATCTTCTCATAGATTTAGTAGAGATTATGTCTAGTACTTGACCAACATGTTACACTTTGGTTAAAACCTTAACATGGTCTATAAGTAAAGCTCAAGGATCATGATCTTTCACACACCAACACCACAAAACTCTCTCTCTTTCTCCCTCTAGAACTTACGGCCAAGCACCCCTCATTCAACCATCCATCTTCGAGTTCGATCATCATCATTCCAAGCACACACAAGTGTTAAGGGTCACATATTAGGAGTCTTGGAGCAAACGGAAGGCGAAGGACCTCTACCGTTAGCTTTTATCCACGCGTTTTTCATCAAGGATCTTCCCTAGCCTTGAGCTAGAGGTATAACACTTAGAACTCGTATTTAATCTATTCTAAAGTGGTTAAAAGGAGTTGTGTTGGTTAAATCTCGTTAAAATGCGAAAAGATGCACAAAAGTCTACTAAAAAACACTTAAAGTGGTGGTTAATAGCACATATGTTGTGTAAAAGTTGTAGTATTTGATTTGTGTGATTATTTGGACCCGATCTATGTTGTGGTAGCTCGGATCTCCGTTTAACCCGACTTTGTAAGATCATGGATCTTCACATAAGCTCGTTTTTGGTAACCACAAGGGTTAAAAGGCGAAACTCTACCACACAAGATACATGAACTTGTGTAGAAATATTTTACTTGTGTAAAAGTAATTTAACTTGTACAATGGAGTTTAAAACTAGCAGATCTACGTATCTGCAAGTGGTATTTTTGAAGAACCACACTTTAAAGAAATCACATGTTCTAAACCGGGTCTTACACAAACAAAAGTGGTTTTTGTGAACAAACAAGTGTATGGATACTTGTGAAACAAAGGTTTTAACAAAGAAATAATTTTCGTAAAAACCGACTAGAAGTTGTAAAACTTCATATTCTTTAAAAATAAAGTTTTTAAGGAATTAAACTTATTTTTAAAGATAACAAGACTTACTAAATGTGCTAGTAAGTTACTACACAATCTTGGTAAATATCCAAGTTCATGAAGTGGGGAAAAGTAGTGTTTATTGATGAAAATTGTTGTTGCTGATTATTGATGATTGATGATGATTTAAAAGAAAATAAACACACGTTTTGAAAACGTGGGAAACCTCCATTTTTAGGGGAAACTCTGTCAAAATTTTTATAAATTTTGACACTTAGAAAAATATAAGTTTTTGAGAAACTTATTCCCTAAAAATGTGTTTAAGAGTATTACTAAGGTTTCCCTAATTTTTGGTGATAAGAAATGAGGATTTCTTCAAGAATAAAAATGGATAATAAGTATATATTTTTGAGAGAAAAATATATATTATTTTATCACCAAATTTTGTGCTAAGTGTATATAGTATGTGTTATATGTGCTAGTGTATTAAGACTTAAAAATACACTAAATACTCATGAGGAGTAGAAATATAGAAATACACATACAAAACACAAGATACATGATTCGGGTGCAAAGTGCAAAACACAAAAGACTTATATTTATTTTTGAAGAAAATAATATAAGTAAGATACGTAGTTAAAAATATGGAATATTTTTAACACAAGAATATATACACAAAAGAGAGTGACTGTACTTGTGCGACACAAGTCTAGTGACTAACGTTAAGAAAACGCGTATAGGTTACGACGTTAATTAAGCAAATCCGGTGGAGTTTACGACGCTAGGAACGCAAAGTTGTGAGTTCATGCTCCCCCTTTTCTCTTAACTGTTTTCAGTTTTATAACTTCGGGGGTGAAATACATGTTACGTGGTATAATAAACGAGAATTGATACTGGGTATAATAAACGAGAATTGATACTGGGTATAATAAACGAGAATTGATACTTGATATAATAAACGAGAATTGATACTTGGTGTAATAAACGAGAATTGGTACTTGGTATCATAAACGAGAAATAGTGTCACGAATAGGGTACCATAAGCACCATTAATCGTGTACATACTTAGACCGCAGAACAAAAGGTTAGATCTAACGGGTACTCGGGCAGCCCCACTCTTGGTGACCACTAGTACCGAGGAGTGTTTTTGTGTCTCCGTCGTGAATCGACAACTAGAAAAATGCCTATGGTTTGGTGACTTCCTATGTTGTGCCACACGTTAATGGCCTTGCAACCCATTAACTAAACAAGAATACTTTATTTGGTTTATACCACAAGAATACTTTATTTGGTTTACACCACAAGAATACTTTATTTACACAAGAATACCTTGTTTGGTTTATACCACAAGAATACTTTATTTACACAAGAATACATTATTTGGTTTATACCACATGAATACTTTATTTGGTTTACACCACAAGAATACTTTATTTACACAAGAATACATTATTTGGTTTATACCACAAGAATACTTTATTCGGTTTACACTACAAGAATACTTTATTTTCACAAGATACTCGTTATGTTTTCATACAAAGTATACAAACGTGTTCAACACAAAACTGCATGAATTCACACCAACTTTATGTTGACGTTTTTCCAAAAACTCACATGTATTTCAGGTAACTAGGATGGATGTGCGCGCGGTTTTGCTTATGCTCGTGGATGTCGCTTGTGTTTAACTTTAAATAAAGTTGTAAACTTTTGAGACAATGTCTTTATGCTGTCTAGCGATGTAAACGCTAACGAATGTTTTCAAACTATGGTATTTGAATGTTATTTTTACGAGCATGTAGCATGTTTACTCTTCGTATGCAATGAGAACCTTTCATGATCACACCTCGTGCTTCCGCCTTAGAAAGGGGTGTGACAGTTTGTTTATGTAGTTTTTCTTGCTGAATAATGTTATGTGAATAATGCTAGATATGATGGGCATCATGAAATTTGATTTGGTAAGTGTTAGGGTTTTTTTACTAATTATAACTGTTGATAAGTTATGTTATGCACATGTGCATAGCTATATTTATGCACATGTGCATATTTTGACAGAATATGCTTACACGGAACAAGATAATAAGGTAATGTTGTGATCTATATAGATATGCACATGTGCATATTTTCTGACATAACAGGCTTACACAGAACATGTTGATTAAGTATAATTGTGTGATATATAGTTATGCACATGTGCATAACTTGACAGAATATGATTACACATAACAGGATAATAAACTAAATTTGTGATCTATATAGTTATGCACATGTGCATAAATTGTTATAATAGGTTAATATGCACGTGTGCATAGTTTGCAATAATAGTTTAACAAGGTAGATAATGTTGATGCACACGACTTTGAATAGGAGTCTCACCTATGCATTAATGATCTGTAATCGGTATTTAGTTTTATTTAGGTGTTTTTTTGGTGTGATGTACAGTTATGCGAACGTGTATTTCATCTTGGAATATGTTAATAAGGTATAATTGTGTGATATATAGTTATGCACATGTGCATAGATTGACAGAATATGTTAATATGCACATGTGCATAGTTTGTCAACATAGGTTATTAAGGTATTTAACGTTTATGCACATGTATATAATGATGCACGCGTGCATATCTTATATGTTGATCATAAATTAATGTTGATACACATGCTCATTGTAGATCATCGATGGAAAAAGATACATGGATTAACAGATGAAAGAGTTAAGCAGATGTTAGACAGATGAAAGAGTTAAGCAGATGTTAGACTAAGAGGCGTTGAAGCAAAAGGAATGATGGGGTGTGCTCAACAACTGGAAAAAGGAACAGACAATATGATGTTATGGATGTTATATGTGGGTGATTCAAGGACATGAAACTCGTAGTGTTTGTTTTTTTTTTTTTTGGGCAGTAGTAAGTGGCTAACTGATGTGGTGTGGGTATATTTGGTTGACAGTAGTTGTATAGGATAAATTATTTATGGATGCACATGTGCATTATTCAAAATTAGTAATCATATGTCGATGTATTATGTATATCAAAGGACGTATTATGTATATTAAAGCGATGTATATACGTAACAAAGCGGTGCTTGTATGTTGTTAAAAAATATGTATGGGTGCACATGAGCATTATTAGAACACGTATATTGCGCGTGTGCCTCTTTTTTTCCGTAACAAATAACCATGTTAAGTTAAACAGAAAAACATGTATGCACATGTGCACTTTCTGTCAATACATTAAGTTTGGTAATGCACATTAAAACAACTAAAAAACATAATCAAAATGAAAATTTGATAATCCACATCATGACAACTAAAAAAAACAAAATCAAAATGAATATTGATTGGAATTTGTTTATTGTCATAAATAGTTAATTCAAGAATCATAAATTTGGGTTAGTCGATTTACAACGTCTGGTTGAACATCTAAGAACGATTGTAGCTCGTTATCAACTATAACGTAATCAAAATAAAAGTTTTTGAGGTTGGAAAATTGGGGTTTCATTGTATGTAGTATAATGTATGAATCACGTTCAGCGATAAATAGACGTACGTCTCTCGTATGTCTCTGGAACAGTTTTTGAAATCTTCTCTCGTCTGCATCACCCTTATCATCCTATATTTTTCAAATGTATACATAATGTAATTGTCAATATAATGCACGAGTGCATAATGTAATTGTCAATATAATGCACGTGTGCATAATGTAATTGTCAACATAATGCACACGAGCATAATCAATTTATATATAACGACATTTTTATTGAACATAACAAGATGCCATATATTCAAACCATAACTTTAGACATGAACTAGAGAAGTACACTTACAGTAAACATATAAACTCTTATTTTTCTATTACATTCACACCACTGGTGTACCATTCTTCAATCACTAAATTCTCCATTTTGGCTATGACTTTCATCCACAACAGAGTACACTCATTGACTTATTCCAGTCTTCTAGCATTTGAATACTACACGATTTTGAATACCTTCTCATTTCTGCTCGACCATATGATCCATAATGTAACCATCACTATGCAGTTGACTGCCTTTTTCTTCTTCTTAGAAATATCCAGCTTCCAGGAAAAAAGAGAGAATATCTGCCACTGTTGAGTAAGAATGTAAATCTTTTACTCCCAGCCATACTCTGACCACCCACCATAGCGTTTTCGACATCAAACACGGAATGAGGATGTGTTAACAGTCTCTTGCTCGTATCCGCAACTCGGGCACAATGTGTTGCTGATATGAATTCCCCTTTTTTTACAGCTCTGTCTTTGTCGGTAACATGCCTTCGACGCCTTTCCATGCTAACATATTGGCTTTAGGTGTAGCCCAACCATTCCAGGTCGTTACAAAGACACTCGACGGGTCCCCGCTTGTGACACACAAATCCTATCTAACGGGTTTAACATTGAAAGTCGACTTATTTTTCCGAGTGCCAATCCAACCCATATTGACCCGTCTTCATTCGGGTGTCTTTCAGCAACGCCAAAAGATACATATACTCCACCCATGCCTCCCTGGTTGTTGGCTTGTCCTTCCATTGCCAATCTCACACACTGACCTCCCCTATTATTTTGTAGTTGTCCGCCACCCAAGACCATTTGTTTGCTGCCATTCTGTACATAATTGGATAGTTATCCATAAAGCACTTGTTCAGAATACATACATCAACGATATAGTCTTATTTTCAACATAATGCACATGTGCATAAAATTTAATACAATATCATTTACAATCAACATAATGCACATGTGGATATAATTTAATACAACATCATTTACAGTAAATATAATGCACATGTGCATATCATTTAATATAATATCTGATGTGCTCTAAAATATACATATTTTATATAAATATTTCCTACACTTTTGAATAATTTTTGGGTTATTTTTATTTGTTTTTATTTAGTTTTAGTGTTCTATTATTTTATTTTGTGTTTTGCCAGGTCCTGGTGCAAATGGAGCGAAAAAGAGTAATAATTAAATGACCAGCCAGTTGGGCAGAATAAAATACCAAGGACCGAATAAAAATTGCAGCTATTTTCCGTGATTGGATCGAACCCACTATTCTACATTATTAAAGAAAGGAGGCCATATTTTATAACGTTGGGGTGGCTAAAAATCATCAACAGACAAGACGAAGAAGCTGCCATTATTGTCATTTTGCCATAATATTATTCTAGTGGGGAATAAAAGGCTTGGCTCTCATTATAATAATATGAATTGAATTAATTCAATTTGGGCTAATTAACTTTCACACAGGAAAGTCCAAAAGAAGTTGAAGGTGGGGCCATAAGCTAGAAAAGGAGCATTTATAGTCTCAACATGAACAAAAGCAATTTATGAGGAGGGCGGAAGAGGAGCTGTCATATGAGAGAGAGAGCCGCACATAGAAAATTGGTGGGTCATAAATGTGCAACAAGTGAAATTTGGATTGGGGGCATTTAAATCGACATTAATAAATTACACCTTTATGAGGAGGGCAGAAGAGGACAATATAAAAGCAACATCAGACTCGAAAGGGGGAGGATTGGCATTTATTGTTGTTTTCAAAAGACTACAAAAGAGAGTTCGACGGATAGGAAGGATAGGAGGCAGCAGTAGGGGAGCAGGCAACAAACAAGGGGTTCGACGGGCAGATTTCGGACAACAACAGTAGGGGGGACGCATGAAGAAAAAGAAAAAGAAAAGAGGAAGAGACCACTGTGTCGCACAAGAGAAAAGAAAAGAAGCACTCGGTTCGTATTCGTAGCATTGCGGGTTCGATATCACGCCTAATTTTCTAATCTTTTGCGTTGAACCTATGTTTTGTTTGATTATTTTTAGAACCAAGTTTGTCATGTTTTTAATTATTATGAGTAGCTAAATTTTCTAAACTACCTGGGTTGAGATGAACTAGTGATTTTAATGCGATTTTTACATGATTACGGTTATTTGATGTGATTTACATAACTTTGGCTTGTAATTAATTTTGAAATTGCATGTTGGTGTGTTTTGATTAATTATTAGTCGATAAATTCAGCGGTTTAGGCATGAAGAAATTCCCCCTAGACTTAGGATTTAATTTGATTCGTTTATCTTATGATTTTCGGGTTAAATATTGAGTTGAGAAATTGACCAAGTCTATTAATAATTAAAATCAATATACTAAAACTTGCATCCTCATCTTATGACTCGAAAGACGATTAGGGTGAGCTAGGTTATTAGCTAATCATTGGTGGGTAGATTGGGTGACCGATAGCTCGGGCTCGTTTATTACATCGTGGTTAAGGTTTCCTAGGATTTTAATTTTCAAGGTTTGGTTTGCTTTGCGTTTTTGAAGATCGTCTCACAACTTAGTCTCTGAGGTCCCAACGGTCTGATACTCGTAGGATTTGGTATCGATAGCTCGAGCCGGTTCGTTCTAGCACTTCACATTTTGTCTTGATCTTTTGTTTAATACATCTCTAACGGGGGGTTAATCAAGGGAAAAAGATATTTAACCGTTATTATTGTCAAAGTAGCATTGCATGATTCTAGGGATTCGATACCTAGGTAGTTCTTTCTCCTCGTTGTCTGCTTCCCGTCACTTCACCAATCATGTTTTCTCTGTTATTTTATTTACTCGCTTTCGTAGAAATTAGAAAAATCCCAAAAACACAAATTAAAACCAGTTAAGTAATTAGTTGAGTCAGAGTCTAGTTTAGCATCGCTAGTGTCTCGTGGGTTCGATACTCGGACTTCATTAGGCTTTACTACATACGATAGGTACACTTGCCTGTCTTGTGGTCTAGCGTTAGGATAGTCTTAGTTTATAAATTTAAAACTAGGGTGTTTAGATTAGGTTTAGTTTTTATAGACCGCATTTTCACACATCAATATCATTTACAAAGTATACACATCATTTACAGTCAACATAATACCTTTTGTCACAAATCGAATAAACTGCAACTCTTGATGTTCTGTATTTGTAGGTTTATTGTGACTGCCAACTGTATTATCAGCAGATGGACCAACAATGTCACCAACAATGTCAGCATCAGATGTATGAGGAGGATTACCAGAGAATGTATGAAGAGGAACATCAGATGTGTGAGAATCGAAACTTGATGAATCAGAGGATGCCATGTAGATATGAGGAGGATTATCAGAGAATATATGAGGAGGAACATCAGATGTGTGAGAATCGACACTTGATGAATCAGAGGATGCCATGTAGATGGTGTAAATGGTGGGTTGTCGTTGTGAATGCCGCTGGAAACACCGTGACCGGATGCCACCGCCGTGAACTCCGGTGAGTTACGTGAACGCCGACGGCCACCGTCGTCGATGTATACAAAGTTCTGATCTGATGAATGAAACCCTAACTGTGGATCGTGAACAAAGTTGGATCGTGAACAGAGTTATGAAACAGAGGGGCGCAGACGGCCACCGTCGTCGATGTATACAAAGTTCTGATCTGATGAATGAAACCCTAACTGTGGATCGTGAACAGATTTATGAAACAGAGGGGCGCATGTTTTTATAATAAATACCACATAATTACAATTTTGCCATGTGTTTACACTGTTTCTCGCGGTTCTCACAATAAAGGGTGGTTCCTAACAGATCCTTATCCTATATATATATATAACCTTATTACCCCTTTGCACGACTGCTATAAACTTTTGGATGAATGTCATTATCTAAGCCACCACCTAGCTCTGTATAATGATAATAACTTGGAACATCAAGTATATAACCTAATTTCCTCCTAATCGACTCCAACTCGTACAAACCAAACTTATTAGTATCCAACAAATCTACCAAGCTTAACACACTGTTTTCATACCTACGGCCTGTAAAAGAAGTGAAATACCCACCATGATGCATATTAATCAAGGATAACATAGGATACATACTTGTATTCGCAAAATTAAAGAGAAAATAACCAAATTTCTTAAAAGAAAACCCAAAAGATTTAAATTTAATAGAGAACCATGAAATACCAAGGAAATCGTTTACGTCATAGACGTCTTCTTCAGTTCGGGTGTGGAATCCTTCCATTTTTGATCGATTGCTCGTAACCAATTTTGGGGGTGAGAAGATCAAGCGACGAATAGGAGGGTGGGAAGGGTTTAACCACATAAATAAATGGTGTTAATGCTAAAGGTGGGAAGATCAAGAGAAGATCGATTGCTCGTAACCAATTTTGGGAGTGCAAATTGTCTTTTTTTTACCCTCACATGTAACTCACATGCTTAACCACATAAATAAATGGTGTTAATGCTAAAGGCTTAAACCTTTAATAAAAAAACAAACGTAAAGGACAGTCCGTGCAATTTTAAAGATAAAGGATAAGACCTGCAATTTACACTAAACGTAAAGGACGCTTTCTGTAGTTTTGTCCTAAAAAATTTCTTTTTACACTTTAGTCACATGAAACCTAAAAATTATTTTATTTTTATAAATCTAATAGGAAACTAAATAGTTGTGAATTTAATATTCATACTTTTTTCCTATGGTTTTATTAAATACACTAAACAATTTGTGTGTTACATTTTCTATATTTTCTTAGTTTTACAATAATTATAATTTTATCTGAATTTTTTTGTTAAATTTGTTTATTAGTCGTAACAAATTTGGATATATCATGGTTTTACTCGAGTTTAATTTACGATGTAACTTAGTGGTGATTTGTGAAGATACCGTCACATGTGTTTTTATCTACATTTCGTCACGAGTTTTTTTTATCTAATGGTTTCAATCGAGTTTAATTTATGACATGATGTTATGCCACAACACGCAAGTTATTTTACTAGTTGTATATATTAAAAATATAAATATTTTATTTTAACATTTATAATTCTTGATATATGAAACACATAAACTGGTATGTCCATTATCTTATAGTGAAACAATGCACATATTTAAAATTTATTTATATATAACTAATGAAAATCTATGATATAATTATTGGAAATCAAAATTTAAGCATTTGCAAATGAAAACCCAGGATTAGACTTCTGGATTCTTTAAAATGAATGACTAATATCAAAGTGTTTTTCAAAAACCATAGGGTGAAATATATATTATATTTGTATGTGATCTATGACACAATGTATGACCGGTAATTGATTGCCTGAAAACGAATGATCTATAATCAAAGTTTACCTTTGTTGGCCCCAAAAATGGATATTTGATCTCTAGACATGAATCAAACATGAATATAAAAACTGAGAATTCGAATACATGAATTCTGAATGTGTACAGGGATGTTATACAATTGAAAACTACAAGCCTATTTATACTAATTGAATAGATGCGAGTGAAAGGGCGTGTCTCTTCACGAATGGTCATGTCTCTTGGATGTGTGGTTGCGATTGAATCATGAAAAGGTATGTTGAATGTCGTCCACTCGATCAACAGTCGCGTCCCTTTGTTCTTTTCTTTGGCACCGATTCAAAAAGGTGTGTGTGTAGAGACACACCCATTCGGTTATTGAGGGTAGTTTTCAACTTCCATTTTGTCACTTCTGGTCCTCGTACTTTGTAACCGCTATGTAACCGCCACTCTTCTCTTTAATTACCATAACACCCTTGTAGTTTAGGATGTGTAGTGATTATAACTTTCATTCACCCCCCTAATCACGAACATCCTTGAGTTGCAGATCTCGAACTTTGATCTTCTTGAAATTCCTCGGTATCCGACGTTTCACACGGATCTTCTTATTTACCAACCTTGCTCCTTATGAACTTGCTTCACGCCAACTTGCTTCACACGAACATTTTTGCTTCACACTTGTCTTGACCGCACTTGATTTGTATCACACGAACCTTTTCTTGTATAGTTGTCTCAACACGAACTCCACCGGTCTTGATTGACTTGCCCACTATCATATCACATGACTTGCATCCATCTCGCATAGATTTGGATAATCTAACTCACTTAGATTTCTCTTGCGGTTGTATCACACAACAATTTCTTCTTCTGACCCATTCATAGGATACGCGTGTCTTCTTCTTGATCTATCACAGATTAAATATCTTCTTCACGGTTGTCTCTCACAACAGGTTCTTCATCATTGATTACTTCCCTCACGGATTCTTCGCTTTGATCCGATCCACTCACTGGACTGTTTTGTTATACCTTTCACAGGTTATCTTCCTCCGCATCACACGGTTTTTTCTTTCCTTCGACTCCTCACAAATCGACTACACTTTTCCACACGGTTTCGAATCACACAAACCTTTTTGATGTCTCACCAATAGTATTCATTGTTTCAATAACTTCAACTTTTTCTGCATTCACTGCACTTTATTTTTTCTACACTCACTGCAACAATTTTCTCTTCTTGTTTCCTACATTCACTACATCACATTTCCCTTTTCTGCATTCGCTGCACCACCGTGTTTCTTTGCATAGTACTTTGTTTCTTCATGAGCCTTCTATCGCTTCACTCGACATTCATTTGGTTCATCACGAAAAAAGCACCAGTTTCTTTCCAAATAACGATCACCGCTTTTCGTCGAATCACTCGAATGCTTTTCTTAACATATCATAATCACAATTCCCTTGCGATTTGCTAGTCTTCAATTTCGATGATAACACTCCAAACGAAAAACACAACAACCCTTGTTTTGCGCTCTTGTACTCGGTTCAATACACTCACAAACACTAGTCTGATTGCTAACTTAGAATTCTCACAACCCTTAGTTTCTTGTTTCTAAAATTTCCTTGCCACCAATACGAACCACTGCACCGGTAAATTCAATTCCCTTGAATTCAACAAACTCTCAAATCTTTAAACCGTGTATAACCCGAAACGCGTAATAACCATATCAATCTAATTCGCACTAAACCCCAGAATCAAAACCCTAGATTCCTAACCAAACCTTCGGTTCAACCGATCACCCTAGAACCGAAACTCTTAAAAAAATTCTGAATTGAACTTGCGAATTGAAAAATTAGAATGATGAAACCTGATCGCGAATGACTTCCCGCCGATTCGTTGCCTTGCGATTCCCACGCCTAGAGCCTGATGCTCTGATACCAATTGTTGGCCCCAAAAATGGATCTTTGATCTCTAGACATGAATCAAACATGAATATAAAAACTGAGAATTCGAATACATGAATTCTGAATGTGTACAGGGATGTTATACAATTGAAAACTACAAGCCTATTTATACTAATTGAATAGATGCGAGTGAAAGGGTGTGTCTCTTCACGAATGGTCATGTCTCTTGGATGTGTGGTTGCGATTGAATCATGAAAAGGTATGTTGAATGTCGTCCACTCGATCAACAGTCGCGTCCCTTTGTTCTTTTCTTTGGCACCGATTCGAAAAGGTGTGTGTGTAGAGACACACCCATTCGGTTATTGAGGGTAGTTTTCAACTTCCATTTTGTCACTTCTGGTCCTCGTACTTTGTAACCGCTATGTAACCGCCACTCTTCTCTTTAATTACCATAACACCCTTGTAGTTTAGGATGTGTAGTGATTATAACTTTCAACCTTGCCAAAAAAAAGTCATAAAATATATAAACAACCCTTAAGCACTATGTACATGTGAATTTATCCCTACACAATAATAAACCCAGAGATTATATATTCCATTACTTTGATCCGTTCGAAAGAGCGTCTTTAATAGAAAAGAAGCAAAATTACATGTTGCTTTCCATGTGCTGATTTCTTGAATTTAGAGAGTTAAAATAACAAAAAGGAGAATTTGTTCTTTATGTCCCATATTCCATACACTTTGGCTTTATAAAAGAAGGTTTAATCAAACCTTTTTGTCCATCATTCGCAATTTGTAGCTTACTCAAACAAACAAGTTTCTTCATCGATATCCAACCTTTGAAGTTTGAACCATGACTAGAGGTGGACTTGCAACGACCATGAAGACTTTACTCCTTAGGTTCGGCTCAACCTCATTCTCGTTATCTTTGATGTCTTTGGTGTTCAGTTGTTATCTATCAAGTGATCGTGAGAGGAACGATTGTGTCCTTTCTTTATAGTTGATATATAATAGTTTTTGGCTGCTAATGATTAGAGACCATCAATGGCATTTTTACCATCTTTATTATAAGAGAGTTTAATAAAGTTTCAATTGAGCACGTTTTTTTATTATCAAATAATGAAGTTTTTGGTTTATTACATGCAGGAGGAGTAAGAGCATTACTCCAAAAGGGGTCGTGGTACGTTTCATGAACAAGGTGGCTAGATGGGATGAATATTATGTTGATGAACATGAAGTACAATCATTCCAACATAAGATACAACTACAAGATAAATATAAGGAATATGACGAAGGTTGTTGGGTCCCACATCCTCGTACAGGAATACATTATCCAAAAGGTCAGGAGTGGGTAATGAAAGATGTTCCTGATGGTGCTGCTACATTTGATTACAGTTTCTGGTTAAGGAATGGTGACCATGATAGATATGGAGTTTGATTCCTATGACAACATATCTCATTACAACGTCAGTCGCAATAAAATGCAAACACACACATGTATATATATATAGTTTTCATTACATTTGTATTATTAATTTGCAAGGATATAATAATAACATGTGTGTGTCGACATTAATTACTCATGTCATGTAAGTTCTTATAACAACTTATTCTACCATTCAAATTAGCATGCGTACTTGAATTTTGGATTATGAAATAGTACTTTAGAGTAAATTAAAAGGGTGAGTGTATTGGTACATCCACCAAAAGTAATGACACCCCCCAGAGGTGGCATATAGGGCAATAAGGGACGTATATAGTGTGAAAGCAATTAATGTGCCAGAAAAAAGGGTTTTGATAAGCCTCTCATTGCCCTATGAGAGACATATAAGGTTGTGGTAGTTGGAGCATTTATCCCTATACGCCTCTCATTGAGCAATGAGAGGCTTATCGGCACGACTTTTGATGAATTTAAGGTATAATTACTGACATGAAAGAAGTTCAGTCTGAAAAAGCGTGAAAGTGACCCATATGACCCTTATCGACCTATACGACCCTTATAGACCAAAAATGTTTATTTACCTAAGCACACATGATTTATTTGATTCAAAATTTTTCAAACTCATAATAATAATAATAATAATAATTAAAATAATAATATTAATAATAATAATAAGAAGAAGAATACTTAATAAAAATAACATATGCACATTTAAAAAAAACGATGATATAACTAGACCCGGCAAACGGGTCGGACCGGGGGTCGGGTAGGGTCTTTGAGTCTTTGACCCAAAGACCCTGCCCGACCCCTGGCGGTACCCGTCTGCCGGAACTAGTTATAACATTGTTTTTTAAATATGCATATGTTTTTTTATTAACACTTGATAAAAATGTAAAAGTTTTATAATACTAATTAAAAAAATGTTGGCGTTTTATAATAGTAATTAATTAATAAAAATGTTGCCATTTTTCTAAATATATTAAATAAAAAATGACATTTATATACCTTCCTTTTATAGCAATAAATAATAATAAATATAAATGTTTATATTTTTTTATTTTATCGAGCCGAGGGTCTCTCTGGAAGCAGCCTCTCTGTCCTTATGGATAGAGGCAAGGTCTGCCTACATCCCACCCTCCCCAGACCCTACAAATAGCTCTGCTATCTGTGGGATATACTGGGTATGGTTGTTGTTGGTTGTTGTTATATTTTTTTATTTTAACAACTATTGTTTTTTAGATAATATTTCACCCACTTGAAAACCCTCCATACCCTTCAAATTTATTCCACACAAAAGAGCCAATAATTGGGCAATCATTGGCTGACACCCAATCATTGACAATTAATAGGATGTGTGAAAAAGTAACCAAAAAGTAAACGTATAGGGCAATGAGCGGCTTATCAGGTGGGTCCATTTTTAGGCGTATAGAGCAATGAGGGGTGTATAGGGTTAGAGGATGTGTGGATAAATTGAGGGGATGTGTGAATAACCAAAGCCAATTAAAAAAAAAGGTCTCTGTGATTTGTTCAGAAGCTTGATTTTTGTTTTTATTATTTTTTTTTCACTGGATTCCGATCCCATGGTTAATGGTTTTCCTTTTTTATAATATGGGTCCAAATGACTAGTGAGGTTAAATTTTTCTATACTGAAGTAAAATTACTCTTTTACTCTTATTATAAAAAACAAACCTTAGGGACTATCTATGTAATTTACCATAATAATAATAATAATAATAATAATAATAATAATAATAATAACTAGCAAAAAGACCCCAACGTGTTGCGGCGCGGATACATTGCAAAGATCGAATGGATTAGTACAAACGTTATGTGATGCGTTAACCATATGAAAGTGCGCGTTTCGACGTATTCGATCGAACTTAATGTAACATATATAAGCATTGCGATTGGATCAAAACATAAAGTAAATCAAATTTATACCGTACAATCATAATATATTATATGTGACCCGACTCATATAGACAAACATAACGGGTATAACGGAAAAACGGACACGTATAATCAAAAGAGATTAATTAGAGCTTTTGAAAAAAGGGAAAAAAAGAAACCACAATTTGACTCCATTCGGTTGGCAACAAATTTACGAAACATTTGTAAAACAAGCACGAAAACATATTATATTTGACCTGATTCGTTTTACAAAAAAATTTACGTCGAAACATACACTATCTCGAATTTATACTAAAACATACATAAAAATATGCATCTAAAAATGTTTTATAAACGAAAACGTATTATATTTGACCTTATTTGTTTCCAAAAAAAGTTTACGTCAAAATGTAGACCAAATCGAATTCATACTGTCACGTACATAAAAATATACACGTAAAAAGTAGTTTTTATAGTAAAGGAGGTATAGGGGTAATCTCGAAACAAATTATTAGTAAAAAACTTAAGAGGTTAAATACGTTCGCAAAATCGTAGTACCACTGCCAATGACCGCCAACATTCGAAGAGTTCGTAAAAATTAAATAAATAAAAAAGAAAAAAAACTCCGAGTGAAAAAGAGACGTAAAATCGTTGAACCCCGCATGCCTGTTGCAACTTATTAATGCGAAGAAATTAGACCGAAACGTAAAACGTAGAAAATAATAACTAAGTCGATCTAGGACATGTGCCTTGCGACGAACTTGCCAAACGGAGAAAAATAGAGAGGTTGTGACGGCCTGTCAAACGGGAAAAAACAGATGGAAAACACGCACGTTGTAGCGTGTTGACTTGCAAAATTTAGAACGAAAAGTAAAACGAAAAACTTGCGAAAAATGAAAAGTATGAGACACCAAAGTTGAAAATAAAAAAGTCTTGGGATTAAATTTTAAAAGATTGATGTGGGGTAAAATACATATATTTGTCCCGTGTAAATTGTATAATTATTGAATAAGTTTTATTTTATTTTTATTTAGTTTTAGTGTTATATTGTATTATTTTGTGTTGGGCTAGGTTCTGGTGCAAATGGAGCGAAAACGAGTAATATAGAAATGACCAGCCAGCAGGGCCGGCTCAACCATTTTGGTGGCCTTAAGCGAAGTACAGAATTGAGGCCTTAAAAAAAAAAAAAAAAAAAAACTAGTTAACATACCTTGATAAAAGTCTATTTGATAAAAACCCTCCTCCTTTACCCGGGCTTGGGACCGGCAAAATAAACTAAATAGTTTATAGTTGGCGGAGTTAATTTTTTTTTTTGTATTCGTATATATATGTTGTATGTGTAAAGATATGTTTAGATTAAGTTTACTTTTCTAGCTTTAACAGATGCAAACTTTTTAATAAAATTTTCATAATCAGTTTCTTCTAACAAATCGTTTTCAATTGACAAGGTAGGTAATCCATTCAATCTTTCTTGTGACATTGTAGATCTTAAATAATTTTTTAACAATTTTAATTTAGAAAAGCTTCTTTCGGCGGAAGCAACAGTCACTGGAATAGTTAACATAATCCTATAAGCAATATAAGCATTTGAAAAAGAGTTAAAAGTGTTAATATAGTTTAGGATATTAATAGGAGTGTCACATTCTAAATGTATGATATGTCTTAGAACTTTTAGTTCATCAAATAAATCTAAACCATCAATATCTATACTAGTATCGTGTTTTAAAGAACTTTCAAGATTAATACAATGTTGCTTTAAAGTATTATCATCTAATAATTTCAGCTTTTTTATACTAAATAGAAAACCAAAAATACTTTCAAACATTTTAAATTAATCAAATCTAGTCTTGATTGAAGAAATAGCTTGATCTACTATATATAAAAAGTAATCGGTTTTAAATAATTCAATAGGAGTTTTAGTAGTTTCATTAGCAACATTTTCATCAAATCGTCTATTTCTATGGATGATACGTTTTTCACGAAACATGGGTTCTACATCCATCTCTAAAGCGATTTCTTTTGCATCAATAATAGCATTTTCGAATCCATTTTCTCTATAATTTTCAAAATAACACAAAAGACCATCTAATTTTTTTATAGCACTATCAATACACATATCTTTTTCCTGTAAGCTCTTGCTAACACGATTAACAGCACACAAAATTTCATACCAAATAACTATTCCTAATAAAAATTCAAACTTATTGAATTCAAAATCTGCCAAGGATTTAGCTTCACTTAGAACTTTTGCATCATCATCACCATATAATTTCATAAGAGCCTTTTTTATTTGTGGTGCTTGATATCTAATTGCCATAACACTTTCTACCCTACTTTCCCAACGTGTTTGTGATAAAGGTTTTAGAGTTAATTTTGGTAAACAATCTTGTAGTATTTTCCACCTTTTGGTTGATGAAGCAAAAATTGTATAAGTACGTTGTATAATTCCAAAAAACTCACGAGCTTTTGTACACGAGTTAGCCATATCACAAAGAACTAAATTTAAACTATGACAACCACATGGTGTATAAAAGGCTCTAGGATTAATATCTAACAATCTTTTTTGAACACCTTGATGCTTTCCTTTCATATTTGAACCATTGTCATAGCCTTGTCCTTTAATATTATTTATGGCAAGACCTATATTACTAATTTCTTCAACCATAGCATCAAATAGACCTTTACCGGTTGTATCATCTACTATAATAAATTCAAAAAAATATTCTTTAACTTCAATCGGTGTTGATGAGATATCTAAGCATCGTAAAATAATTGACATTTGTTCTTTATGACTAGTATCGGGTGTGCAATCAAGTATAACTGAAAAGTATTTAGCTTCCTTAACTTTGTTAACAATTTTATTTTTAACTTCACATGCTAATAAACTAATTAGTTCGTTTTGCATATTATTACCAAGATAATGATTGTAGATTTCTTTGTTCTTTATTCGTCTAACATGTTCTTTCATTACGAGATCAAATTCTGCAATCATTTGAACAATAGCTAAAAAATTACCATTGTTTTTTTCATAAAGTTTTTCGTTATCTCCACGAAATGGTATATTGTTCATGCTAAAAGTTTTTACAACGCCAATGATTCTTTTAAGTACATCTTTCCAATGTTCCTTATCTTTATTTATAAGAATTTGAGTTTCTTTATCAATTGTTTTATTTTTCGCTAATCTTGATTCTAACTCAAACCATTTGCTCATATTCATAATATGTTCTTTACTTGATTCATGCTTTTTTAGTTTATCATTCATATTTCTCCAATCCTTACTACCTCCTTTTGCTAATTTACTTTTACAAGAATTCACATCAAATAATTTGCAACAAAAACAAAATACCCTATCTAACTTTATTGAGTAAAGCAACCATTTTCTTTCGTATTTTTCCCCATTTGCCATTTTTTGCATATAAAAAGAAGAGCTAAAGTTTCTAGAATATTCATCTTTTGGAAAATCATAATCATAAATCTTTACCGGTCCCTTTTCTACAAGCAAATCTCTTAAATTAGCATTAATAACAGTCCATTCACTTGGATCATCTAAATTTATAGTTTCTTCTACATTCAAAGGTTCATCGCTATCATTTTCATTAGCATTCAAAGGTTCATCACTATTATTTACATCAACATTCAAAGGTTCATCACTATTATGTTCATCCACATTCAAAGGTTCATCACTATTATGTTCATCCACATTCAAAGGTTCATCACTATTATGTTCATCGACATTTAAAGGATCATCGCTACTAAGGTCATCCATTTTAAACGGTTCATCACTATTGTTATCTTTCACGGTTGTTACATACTTTAATAACGATCCTTTTAATGATTCCATCTGAGCTTCTAATTTTTGTTTCTTTATTCTCTTAGAATGACCCGATTCATGCTTTCTATATCTATTAGACATTATAGATTCAAAACCTAACAATTATCAACAATCCACACAAAATCTAATCTAAGAATTCAATTATCAAATAAATCAATAGTAATCTCAAAATCAACAGGAATCAAATTAGGGCAAGTATTGTAAGAGTACCTTAGAAGAACAAATGTCGGATTAATTGGTAGTAGTCTCAAAATCAACAGGAATCAAATCTCTACAGCTTTGAAATTGGCAGACTCCAAAGTCCAAACCAACATCCAACAACGGCTCCCTCAGTCGCCCTGTATTTTATCACTTGGAACAAAAACAATTTCGCAAAATCAACTATCACTTGATTCAGTTTAGAAGAACAAATCTCGGATTAATGAATATATATATAGAGTAAACTGAAGAAATGAAGAACCAAGAAACTAGAAACCGTGAATATAAAAGATGATTATACCAGTGAGGCAATGAATCGGAGCTACAATATAGCATCCATCATTCGAAATCGGCGCTCCAAACGTTGATCTGCTTCGATTCGTTTCCTAAACGATTACATCTTGGCTGTGATTGGGATTGGGAATCGCGACTGTTCCGCTCGTCTTCAAACGTTCTAATTTGTAATTACCTTAAATGATTACAACAGATGGCTGGCTGTATTCACGCGTGTTGTTTCAAACCTTCCAACAGAATCAGGGCTGTATTACCCTAGTGGCCCAAATACACTTCTAAGTCTGCGTTGTTTTAAGGCCCAATTCGAACATATGTCTGAATAACAGAAAAAAATATTGGAGGCCCTATAAATTTTGTGGCCTAAAGCCCTAGCTTGAGTATGATGGCCCATGGGCCGGCCCTGCCAGCCAGTTGGACAGAGTAGAGAGAATGCCAGAGACCGAAGTAAAATTGCAAACTATTTTCTGCCGCATTAAAAATGGGGGTGCTAAAATAATCATCAAACAACAAAAAAAAGCTGCTGATATTCATATTATTATTATTGTTGGCGACAACACAAAAGGAAAATAAAAGGGAACAGTAACAATCAGAGTATCAGACGAATAGAGATAAAAGGGTTTTTTACATTGGGCCGTGAAGGGTGGATCATATATAATTCTTTTGGGGGCGGCACATCATAAGGCGGAGTCATATATTATTTGGGTAGGCTGCAACGAATAGAAACAAGAGGCGGCTGCCTTATTGATGTTATCTTTGAAGTGGGCGATACAATACTAACTGGGCCAAGCCCATTTATTTGGCAGTGGGGATAGGAATAAAAGGAAAAAAAGAGCCGCCATATAAGGGGGAGATTACGAACAGAAGACATCAGACGGAGGCATGTCAGACGCACGAAGGGAGTCTGGGACGAATTGGCGGAGCATATTGGACGAATTCGAGAAGATTCTTTTGCAAGGAATAAGTTTTTGAATCATTAGAGTTGAGTAAGAAGTTTGGAGAGTAAGGGATTAACTGGTTTTTCTACTCGATTTTTTTAGTTTTCTTTTTTTCTTGTTTGATATCAATGAATTCTTGTTCTAGACTTTGTTTAATTATTTTTAAGACTGTTTCTTGGCTAAACTTTTCGTTCCTACCTAGGTTAAGATGAATATTTAATAAAGTTTGAATTTCTTTTCGTTTATTATCGTGTGTATCGGTTTTTCTTAAAAAGTAAAACACTTTGGAATCTTTAACTTAGTGCAAATGCGTATCTAGTTTTGATTATTGATTGTTTACTCGTTTCACATGAGCCTCGATGAATGTCTTTCATAGAATAGGTTTGTGTTAATTATCTAATCTTTACGACTTTGGGTAATTGCTGGGTGAATTGGCCAATAGCCCTAGAAACGGTAAATAAAATATATTTAGAACTTGATATTCTGCTAATCTTGTCGCTGAGAGGCTCAAGGTTATTAATAGGTCTCGGTTTGATATATAGCTAGGATTAGGTTTTGAGAGAAATCGGTCTTAGTTCCCTAATCTTATTCGTGTCTATTAAACTAAATTAAAATCCATAGTTGCCTTAGACTTTCGCGCTGAGAGGTAGATTGTCGGATTAAGGCACTTTTAAAGAAGTTAGAGGACTGAGAGGAAGTCTAACCAACCGGTAGTCAAAACAGCTCTGTAGAGTCTCACAAGTTTTTTCCTGAGAAGGGTCGGGAGGTCTTAGTAGGGATTTCTTAGGGTTTAGCACACAAAGATCCCAGTTCTATACCACTTTAATTTCGAATAGAAATCCATTCCTAGTTAAATAGGATTCTAGCCTAGGTAGTCGTTTATCATCACTAAGTTAAAACCTTCATCCAAAGTCGCGTCTAGTTAACTTATTTAGTTAGTTTATTTTAATCGTAATTTTAGGATATTTAGAATACCCCCCTCAAACATAAAACAGTTAGAGTCCGTGTCAGTCTAAGTCTAGATAGAAGTTAATTAGCGTAATTAGAGAGTCTCGTGGGTTCGATACTCGGACTTACTTAGGCTATACTGCATTGACCGGTACACTTGCCAGTTGTGTGGTCTAGGTTTAGAGAGTCTTAGTTATAAATTTAAAACTTAGAGAGTCTAGTTTAGGGTTTGATTTTAGTTAATTTAATTAGACCACTTTTAGCATATCAAAGATCAAAAGCCTTGGGTTAAAAGTAATTACTGATTATTATTATTATTATTATTATTATTATTATTATTATTATTATTTGTATTAGATTAGATTAAATATTATTATTAGTATTATTAATAATTTTAATCAATTGAATGAGAGAATGACAAGTGTTCCAAAATAGGTTTCTTTTATTATATAGTATAGATTATGGGATAGGAACTCGCTATTAAGCTAAGCAACGTATTTATTTATTGTATACAAAATTAAATCAGTATATTATTTTAAAGGTCTTTGCTTAGATAAACATGGAGTTGTATTCTCATACATATATTAGTTTCTATCATATGTTTAGATAAAAGATTTAATTTTAGAAAATTATCACATTTCATAGGGAACGCTTAGTCATCAAGGTTTCACCATATTCTTTTCTTACGATACTATAGAATATATAATTATGAAAAGAAATAGAACCATCAGATCTAAGAATTGTACGTTGGAGTTATAATATTTGCTTTCTATTGTTCTCTGATTCATTAAAGAACAATTCTATTCGTGGTAGTTGGATATGCATAAAAGGAATTCATTAAGATTTCAGTATGAAATCTATATGCATGCATATATAAATGCAATTTATGATTCATTATGTATTTCATAATGCCTTTCATTTTATATCAATTATCTCCTTTATGGTAACAACATTATATTGAAAAACATATATGACGCTGCCTAATGATGTCTAATGATTTTCATTTGGAGATTATCATTTATATAGATGTAATTGAATAAGGCTAATAAAGACCAAAGTTGTGTATTATTGTCATTCCCATAAAAGTTTATAAGCATGCTTAAAAGACCCGGTTATTTGAAATAAATTGAAGTAAAGACATGATATATTAAGTGTGGGTCTCACATAAGCTTATTATAAATTTATGGAAGCTCGTAAGATTTGCAATCGATAAATTTTGTTGTCTCAGTCATATAACTACTTCTTGATTTACATCATCTAATGAGGTATATAAGAAGATTGAATAAAACAATTTCCACTTGTCAAACCTCAAATGCGCTCTTAATAGATAAGGTTTGAAACAGTCACCATGAAAGTTGTATGTGTCACACCCCCAAAATCCACCATGCGGAGTATCACCGCTTGGAGGCGTGACATGACCAGGATCGAGCCACCAATCATATTGAACAATTCAATTAAGTAAATAAAACCAAACATAATACGATTGGTGACCAAAGCTAGTTAGCCTTGTTTGGTTTAAACAGCGGAAGCATAAACGTGAGTTCAAAACATAAGTTCACAGTTCATAAGTTTAAAGTCTCAAACATAAGTTCCATAGGTTTATAAAGTTCAATTATTAAGTATGGGATGTAACAACCCATGTTCCACAACGACTCCTTCCCCGTGCAAGCTCCAAGCATTTAGCGACCTGTAAGGCATGTAACAACTAGTCAACAACAAAGTTGAGTGAGTTCACGTTTGGTTGTTTAGTTAATGAGTTCGTATCAGGAATCGGAAGTTCGTTTCATAACCAAGTATTACCCATTATTCTTGATTCCCAAACCTTTACGATATTTAGTGGGGGCTTCCCATTATGTATGTTACTAGACTAGGCGTATCCATAAGAGTCCTTCCCAATCCGAAGACGGTGTTAAGTATGAGTGTACGTAGGTTTTACGTACGTGCCCTTCTCATCCGAGGACAGTAGTGAGTGTGAGTGTACGTAGGTTTTACGTACGTGCCCTTCTCATCTGAGGACAGTAGTGAGTGTACGTAGGTTTTACGTACGTGCCCTTCTCAATCCGAGGACAGTAGTAGGTAGTCTAGTAGTGTTGGTAATATAAATAGAGTGATAGTACGAGTAGTTATTCAATCCCATTCCCAACCACCGGGAATCCCATGCCTTAGTAAGGGTGTGAACTCACCTCGGTTTGCTCGGTTAGATTCTCAATATAGCTAACAGTCAAGGTCGGTCAATCACGTCCTAGTATGATTTACCAGTTAGTCATTTAGTGGCTTTCCAATAGAACACAAAGTTCCTACACGTATCTATCACATAACATGCATCACTGTAACGGTTTATGCCCATCTAAGTTTCCCGTCCATTCCCCACTCAAAATCAAACATACGATAATGCACATAACATATATAACATGTTAAATCATTCACAGATAGCATACTCGACATTTAGACACGCAAGTCTCAACTTATGTCAATTCGGCATTAATACTCAAAACCGGCTGTTTTCGGACATTTAAATAAAATAGTTAGATTATTCCAAAAATTCCTAAATTTTTATAGAATGTCACAAACATTCCATATTTTATTGTGTAAAAATATCGGGGTCCGGTTCATCACCAATATTTTATAAAAATTCATATTCGGGACTGAACTCAGATTTATGTATTTCTGACCACAGTCCACGAAACAATTTATTAAAAATTCTTCGTAAGTCCGATTTGCGAAATTCCAGTGGGGTAATTACAAATACTTCAGTTATCATCTACAGTAAGATTTTCATGGTCCGATTCATCACAAAACTCAGGTTATGACTGAAAGTACGACACCCATTTATTGCTGTCAAAATTCAGCTTAAGTAGCTGTTACAAATTAACACTTTAAAAATAGTAAACGGAGTCCAAAAATTACGATTCCGGTGCCATTAGAACCGTATTTCATAATAACATATTTTAGATTCAAAATATCGATTTTTCGTTGAGGTTAAGACCTGTTTACAGCCAACAGAAGTGGGCTGTAAAAGTTAGACAGATTCTGATTTAAAGTGTTTAACCATCTAAATCATGTTCGATCGATTCCGTTAACGAGTTTAGTGACCACAACAACATCATATACTAATATCATTCAGTAAAGTATCAGATAATCACCCAATCATCATAACCACACAAGATCTACATGATTTACACACATATTCACCCATTAACCACCTTGTTCATCACTTTAGTAAACTTTTAGACTTTGATCTTATATGTTCGTAATTTTTAACCGACGAAACTTTTATTAACCACTCTAGACAAGATCAAGAAGAGGTTTAGAGTCACTTACTACTAGCTCAAGGCTAGGGAAGAAACTAGACGGAAAAACGAGTGGTTAAAAGCGTCGTAGCGAGGTCCTTGGCAATCCGCAAGCACCGGGCTCCCTCGTATGCGATCCTTCACACTTGGGTGCACTTGGAACAACTTGAATGAAATTGAAAATGATGTTGGGGGTGGGTGTGCTCTCGGCCGAGCTTCAAGGAGAAGGGAAAAGAAAACAATTTTCTTTGTTGGTGAATTGTGAAGTGAATGAAGGGTATAGTCCCTAAGTTCCATTTATAATCCATCTAGTGTTTTATCCTCTAGATATTATGCTTACTAGATTCAAGACAATCCAAATAAAATAATCAATAGCTAGTGGAGTGTGTCCCATGTGGGGGGGGGGGGGGGGGCAATCGGTTCATGGGGTTGGGTATTTTAGTTGGTTTTTGATGAATTAGTCACAAGCTAGTTAGTCTAGTTAAGTAATTAATTTAATATAATGGTGTGTTATGTATAATAACAAGTGTTAGGGTATTCGGGGAGCCTAACTGGCTCAGAAAAGAGAAACAATGTTAATGTCAATACTTTTATGTTCCGGGGAAAGTCCGGTTGTTTGGTTTGACACTGCTCCGTTAAAGCGCTTAATTAATCCGTAAAGTGTCCTATTTATATATTTTGTAACGTTTTTACTTTCTAACGCTTAGGAAAATATAACGGACTATTTAGTGACCTTTCTGTACACTATTAGTATATTAATAAGTACATGTAAGTATAACACAGATATCAGAAGCAGTTAAATGATTCAGCACAGTCATCAAGCACATTAATTTTCATTAATAAATTGTACGGAATACATGGGATTTTGAGGGTTGTCACATTCTCCCCCTGTTAAGAGAATTTCGTCCCGAAATTTAGCGCGTGGTTACTGAGGAAGCTAGTTAAGTTGCGTTGTTTTCCTGATTTTCCTGGGGTGTCACATCATCCCCCCGTTGATTTGGAATTTCGTCCCGAAATTCTGCGGTAGCTTCAGCCTCAGTAGTGGTTGCGTTTTTCTTAAACAGTTGGGGATACTTGAGTTTCATTTGGTCTTCTCGTTCCCAGGTATACTCTGGGCCACGACGAGCATTCCAACGAACTCGAACGAGAGGTATTCTTGTGTGCTTGAGAATCTTAACATCTGTATCAGTAATCTCTACTGGTTCCTCGACGAATCGCAGCTGGTCGTCGATTGTGAGTTCCTTGAGAGGAACTATGAAGGGCTCATCTGACAGACACTTCTTCAGATTTGATACGTGGAATACGTTGTGAACTCCGCTGAGTTCTTCAGGTAGATCCAACCTGTAGGCGACTTGGCCAATTTTCTCAATGACTTTGAACGGTCCGATATAACGTGGATTGAGTTTGCCTCGTTTGCCAAAGCGGACTACACCTTTCCAAGGTGAGACTTTGAGTAGCGCTCGATCCCCAACCTGGAGCTCGAGTGGTTTTCTCCCCTTATCAGCATAGCCTTTCTGACGGTCACGAGCTGCCGCCATTCGCTGTCGTATCTGAGCAATTTTCTCGGTGGTATCTACCACATGTTCTGGGCCAGTGATTTGGCTGTCACCAACTTCTGCCCAACAGAGAGGTGATCGGCATTTGCGTCCATACAATGCCTCAAACGGAGCGGCTTGGATGCTGGTGTGGTAGCTGTTGTTATATGAAAACTCCACTAACGGGAGGTGCTTTTCCCAGCCATTGCCGAAGTCGATTACGCATGCCCTAAGCATGTCTTCCAAGGTTTGGATGGTGCGTTCCGATTGCCCATCCGTCTGTGGGTGATAAGCGGTGCTCATATCTAAACGTGAGCCAAAGGACTTGTGCATTGCTTGCCACAGTTCAGAAGTAAAACGTGCGTCACGATCAGATATAATAGAGATTGGCACTCCGTGCCTTGATACCACTTCCTTTAGGTAAATGTCTACAAGAGTAGAGAACTTGTCCGTTTCTTTGATAGCCAGAAAATGTGCAGACTTGGTTAGTCGATCTACGTTCACCCAAATGGTATCGTTCCCGCGTTGAGATCTGGGCAGGCCGGTAACGAAATCCATGGAAATTTGCTCCCATTTCCATTTCGGGATCTCCGGTTGTTGAAGTAGGCCTGATGGTTTCTGATATTCAGACTTGACTCTCGCACAAGTCAAGCACTTACTGACGTAGGTTGCTATGTGGGCTTTCATGCCAGGCCACCAATACGTAGTCTTGAGGTCGTGGTACATCTTGTCTGAACCAGGGTGTACAGAATAACGAGACTTATGTGCTTCATCCATCACAAGCTCGCGTAAGTTGCCATAAAATGGAACCCAGATGCGCCCGTTAACATAGTAGGCACCGTTTTCCTTTAGTTCCAGCCGCTGCCTTGATCCTCGTAAGGATTCAGCCCTGATGTTCTCTGCTTTCAATGCTTCGACCTGGGCATCTCGAATTTGGGCAGGAAGGTTAGACTGGATGGTAAGCTGTAATGCTCGTACACGCTTAGGTAAAGTATCCTTTCGACTGAGGGCGTCAGCCACAACATTGGCTTTGCCCGGATGATACTTGATAGCGCATTCGTAATCATTCAAGAGTTCGACCCATCGGCGTTGTCGCATGTTTAACTCTTTTTGCTTGAAGATATGCTCGAGACTCCTGTGGTCGGTGTAAATGGTGCACTTGGTACCGTACAGGTAATGTCTCCATATCTTAAGTGCGAAAACAACTGCTCCCAGCTCCAGATCGTGAGTAGTGTAGTTTCTTTCGTGAACTTTAAGTTGGCGCGATGCGTAGGCAATGACCTTGTCACGTTGCATCAATACGCAACCAAGTCCTTGGATGGAAGCATCGCAATAAACCACGAAATCATCGGTGCCTTCTGGCAATGAGAGGATAGGCGCGCTACAAAGTCTATCCTTTAGATGTTGAAACGCGGACTCCTGTGCATCACCCCAACGATAGATGACACCCTTCTGAGTCAGTGAAGTGAGAGGTTGCGCAATCTTGGAGAAATCTTTTATAAACCTTCTGTAATATCCGGCCAAACCCAAGAATTGGCGGATTTCTGTTGGTGTGCGGGGTGCAGGCCAGTTCTTGATCGATTCAACCTTAGATGGATCCACATGAATTCCATCCTTGTTTACCACGTGGCCTAGAAAGTGGACTTCGCGAAGCCAGAAATCACATTTCGAAAACTTGGCATACAACTGTTCTTTTCGAAGAAGTTCCATCATAAGTCGTAGATGCTGCTCGTGTTCCTCCTGACTCTTAGAATAGATCAGGATATCATCGATGAACACAATAACGAACTTATCCAGGTAAGGCTTGCACACTCGGTTCATGAGATCCATGAAGACTGCCGGTGCATTCGTCAGCCCGAATGGCATAACCAGAAACTCGTAATGGCCGTAACGAGTTCTGAATGCTGTTTTGGAGACGTCCTCATCTCGGACTCTCAGCTGATGGTATCCCGATCTCAAATCAATCTTGGAGTAATAGCTCGACCCTTGCAACTGGTCAAACAAGTCGTCAATACGTGGAAGAGGATAACGATTCTTCACAGTCACCTTGTTAAGTTCGCGATAGTCAATACACATCCTGAAGGTACCGTCTTTCTTTTTCACGAACAAGACTGGAGCTCCCCAGGGTGAAGAGCTAGGACGTATAAAACCCTTTTTCCAAGAGTTCTTGTAGTTGTGTGGACAGTTCTTCGAGTTCTGATGGGGCTAGACGATATGGTGCTCGAGCTACTGGCGCTGCTCCAGGAGCTAGCTCGATTTGAAACTCAACTTGGCGATGAGGAGGAAGACCAGGTAATTCCTCAGGAAATACCTCGGGAAATTCGCGCACAATAGGGATGTCTTCAATTCTCTTCTCTTCCGTAGATGTGTCAGTAACGAGTGCTAAAATGGCAGTGTGGCCCTTTCGCAAACACTTCTGGGCCTTAAGGAAAGAGATGATGCCTTCGACAGCACCACTCTTGTCGCCATGAATCACGAGGGGTTCTTTATCAGAACGAGGAATGCGGATGATTTTCTCCTTGCAAACAATCTCGGCTTGATGATGAGATAGCCAATCCATCCCAATAACGACGTCGAAACTACCAAGTGTGATAGGAACAAGATCGATAGGGAAAGTCTGACCAGCTAAGACGAGGTTACAACCTTTAACTACGTGTGTGGCTTCAAGACTTTTACCGTTAGCTAGTTCTACCATGTGTTTGGTGTTCAGGAGTGTTGGGGTGCGCTTAAGAATTTGGCTAACTTTTACGGACACATAACTAGTATCGGCACCCGAATCGAATAAAACAGTAACGAAGAAGTCGTCAAGAAGAAACTTACCCATCACAACGTTGGGATCGTTCCTTGCTTCTCCCTGACCAATCACGAACACACGACCCCTTGCCCCGTTGCCATTGTTGTCTCCCCCATTTCCGCCTCCATTGTTGTTCCCATTGTGATTCCCATTTCCTTGGTTATTGTTCTGGTTTTGGTTTAGCTGGGGGCAGTTCCTCTTAAAGTGGCCTTCAGCGCCACACTGAAAGCATCCTTTATTTCCCTGCTGATGCTGTTGCTGGTGGTTCTGTGGGGCTTGTTGTTGTTGTTGGCGATTCTGATTCGCAGGATGTGGGCTCCTGCAATCTTTGGCTTCATGGCCCATCTTGAGACACCTCTGACAATGTCCCTTGTTGCACTGACCACTGTGGTGTCTGTTGCATTTGTTGCACTTTGGGTGGTTTCCTCGATATCCACCCTGCCCTTGACTACCAGAAAAGTGCTGACCAGGGCTCCTATGGTCCTCAGTCCTTCGTTGCTGAGACTGAGACTGAACAGAGGCAGAGCCTTTGCCGGAATTCCCATCCCATTTTCGTTTTTTGTCGGTAGGTGCATCAGAAGTAGCAGCACCAATACGCTTGGGTAGTCTGTTTTGTTCCACTGCCTGGTCGGTGAGACGATGAGCCAATTTGACGACTTGCTGGATGGTACCCAAGTTGGCTGAAGTCACATGACTTTGAATCTCTGGTACAAGGCCCTTGAGATAGAGCTCAATTCGTTTGAAGGGAGGGTTCACCATGGTTGGACACAAGATGGCCAGCTCGTTTGACTTCTTAGTATACGCCTCGATCTCAGATCCCGTCATCTTCAGATTGTAAAATTCCACCTCTAGCTTATGGATGTCATCCCGACTACAGTACTCCTCCTTGATCAGCTCTTTGAAACCATTCCAGGATGTGGCATTAGCAACTGCCAGTCCTAGTAGTTGAACTTGTGCCTTCCACCAGGTTAACGCAGCTCCTTCAAGTGTTCCGGTAGCATATTTCACCCTACGGTCTTCGGGGCATTCGCACATCTCGAAAACTGTCTCAAGCTTTTCAAACCAGTGAAGAAGGCCCACTGCTCCTTCGGTGCCACTGAAAGTGGTAGGTCGACAGTCCATGAACGTCTTGAACGTGCACACAGGAGGTTGAGCATGTTGACCTCCTGCAGGGTTAGCTGCGAGTGCCTCCGCAACTCGTTCGTTGATCAAAGCCGTCAACTGGGCTTGAGTGAGGTTGATACGTCCTTCGCGTCCGTTCATGATCTTCATAATGAAGCAACGTAAGTGAGGAAAGTGTCGCGAAAGTGTGTAAGTGTGTGGGACGACATTAGAGAGTAAGCACACAAGGTTCAAATAGCAATTATCACGTTATCTAATGCACAGTGAGAACTATCTAACCGACAATATAACATAATCATACCACTTATGGTGTCGAGTCTTGCACGTGGAGCGAAGCGTCGTTGTGGATCGTTGAGCACTGTACAGGTTATAGTCTGGTTTTAATGAAAACTTTTCCCTTATTAAAACCAAGTTCTCTATAACCAATGGCTCTGATACCAATCTGTCACACCCCCAAAATCCACCATGCGGAGTATCACCGCTTGGAGGCGTGACATGACCAGGATCGAGCCACCAATCATATTGAACAATTCAATTAAGTAAATAAAACCAAACATAATACGATTGGTGACCAAAGCTAGTTAGCCTTGTTTGGTTTAAACAGCGGAAGCATAAACGTGAGTTCAAAACATAAGTTCACAGTTCATAAGTTTAAAGTCTCAAACATAAGTTCCATAGGTTTATAAAGTTCAATTATTAAGTATGGGATGTAACAACCCATGTTCCACAACGACTCCTTCCCCGTGCAAGCTCCAAGCATTTAGCGACCTGTAAGGCATGTAACAACTAGTCAACAACAAAGTTGAGTGAGTTCACGTTTGGTTGTTTAGTTAATGAGTTCGTATCAGGAATCGGAAGTTCGTTTCATAACCAAGTATTACCCATTATTCTTGATTCCCAAACCTTTACGATATTTAGTGGGGGCTTCCCATTATGTATGTTACTAGACTAGGCGTATCCATAAGAGTCCTTCCCAATCCGAGGACGGTGTTAAGTATGAGTGTACGTAGGTTTTACGTACGTGCCCTTCTCATCCGAGGACAGTAGTGAGTGTGAGTGTACGTAGGTTTTACGTACGTGCCCTTCTCATCTGAGGACAGTAGTGAGTGTACGTAGGTTTTACGTACGTGCCCTTCTCAATCCGAGGACAGTAGTAGGTAGTCTAGTAGTGTTGGTAATATAAATAGAGTGATAGTACGAGTAGTTATTCAATCCCATTCCCAACCACCGGGAATCCCATGCCTTAGTAAGGGTGTGAACTCACCTCGGTTTGCTCGGTTAGATTCTCAATATAGCTAACAGTCAAGGTCGGTCAATCACGTCCTAGTATGATTTACCAGTTAGTCATTTAGTGGCTTTCCAATAGAACACAAAGTTCCTACACGTATCTATCACATAACATGCATCACTGTAACGGTTTATGCCCATCTAAGTTTCCCGTCCATTCCCCACTCAAAATCAAACATACGATAATGCACATAACATATATAACATGTTAAATCATTCACAGATAGCATACTCGACATTTAGACACGCAAGTCTCAACTTATGTCAATTCGGCATTAATACTCAAAACCGGCTGTTTTCGGACATTTAAATAAAATAGTTAGATTATTCCAAAAATTCCCAAATTTTTATAGAATGTCACAAACATTCCATATTTTATTGTGTAAAAATATCGGGGTCCGGTTCATCACCAATATTTTATAAAAATTCATATTCGGGACTGAACTCAGATTTATGTATTTCTGACCACAGTCCACGAAACAATTTATTAAAAATTCTTCGTAAGTCCGATTTGCGAAATTCCAGTGGGGTAATTACAAATACTTCAGTTATCATCTACAGTAAGATTTTCATGGTCCGATTCATCACAAAACTCAGGTTATGACTGAAAGTACGACACCCATTTATTGCTGTCAAAATTCAGCTTAAGTAGCTGTTACAAATTAACACTTTAAAAATAGTAAACGGAGTCCAAAAATTACGATTCCGGTGCCATTAGAACCGTATTTCATAATAACATATTTTAGATTCAAAATATCGATTTTTCGTTGAGGTTAAGACCTGTTTACAGCCAACAGAAGTGGGCTGTAAAAGTTAGACAGATTCTGATTTAAAGTGTTTAACCATCTAAATCATGTTCGATCGATTCCGTTAACGAGTTTAGTGACCACAACAACATCATATACTAATATCATTCAGTAAAGTATCAGATAATCACCCAATCATCATAACCACACAAGATCTACATGATTTACACACATATTCACCCATTAACCACCTTGTTCATCACTTTAGTAAACTTTTAGACTTTGATCTTATATGTTCGTAATTTTTAACCGACGAAACTTTTATTAACCACTCTAGACAAGATCAAGAAGAGGTTTAGAGTCACTTACTACTAGCTCAAGGCTAGGGAAGAAACTAGACGGAAAAACGAGTGGTTAAAAGCGTCGTAGCGAGGTCCTTGGCAATCCGCAAGCACCGGGCTCCCTCGTATGCGATCCTTCACACTTGGGTGCACTTGGAACAACTTGAATGAAATTGAAAATGATGTTGGGGGTGGGTGTGCTCTCGGCCGAGCTTCAAGGAGAAGGGAAAAGAAAACAATTTTCTTTGTTGGTGAATTGTGAAGTGAATGAAGGGTATAGTCCCTAAGTTCCATTTATAATCCATCTAGTGTTTTATCCTCTAGATATTATGCTTACTAGATTCAAGACAATCCAAATAAAATAATCAATAGCTAGTGGAGTGTGTCCCATGTGGGGGGGGGGGGCAATCGGTTCATGGGGTTGGGTATTTTAGTTGGTTTTTGATGAATTAGTCACAAGCTAGTTAGTCTAGTTAAGTAATTAATTTAATATAATGGTGTGTTATGTATAATAACAAGTGTTAGGGTATTCGGGGACCCTAACTGGCTCAGAAAAGAGAAACAATGTTAATGTCAATACTTTTATGTTCCGGGGAAAGTCCGGTTGTTCGGTTTGACACTGCTCCGTTAAAGCGCTTAATTAATCCGTAAAGTGTCCTATTTATATATTTTGTAACGTTTTTACTTTCTAACGCTTAGGAAAATATAACGGACTATTTAGTGACCTTTCTGTACACTATTAGTATATTAATAAGTACATGTAAGTATAACACAGATATCAGAAGCAGTTAAATGATTCAGCACAGTCATCAAGCACATTAATTTTCATTAATAAATTGTACGGAATACATGGGATTTTGAGGGTTGTCACAGTATGACTCTAATCCATTCCTTGAAGTGAATGTGATGATATACTGATTAGTACAGTGGTCGTGATTATGTACATAGTGAGGAAATTGTAATGATACGACCATGAAAGTTATAATCCATTCACTGAAGAGAATGTGATGAGAAAAATATATATCATAATCCATTGAGCAAAATAATTTCCATCGTCAAATATCATTGATTGTTAAAGAATATATTTAAAGTTTGAAACAACAATCATGAAAGTTCTGTGGTTCTAATCCATTCTCTGATGTGAATGTGATGATATAATGATTAATTCAAAGGTTATGATCATATACATAACTAAGAAAATTGTAATGATGCCACCATGAATGTTGTATGGGTATAATCTATTCCTTGAATAGAATGTGATGATATAATAATTGGTGTAAAGTTCGTGATGATGGTAATTGAGGAAATTGTTATAATGATCATGTAATAAGATCAACCATGTTAATGGTGCAATGACTATACAATTATCGTTATAAAGGTCATGATCATGGTAACTAGGGGTGTGCAAAAAACCGAACCATAACCGAATTAACCGACAAAACCGAACCGAAAAACTGAACCAAATAAAAAACCGGTGGGTCGGTTAATGATTTTTTTGAAAACCGAAAGTAGCGGGTCGGTTATGGTTATCATTTTTTCCATACCCACCATAACCGAACCGAACCAACATGTAATAAATTTTTGTAGGATTTGGGACATTTCACCATATTTTTTATATTTGATGTTTTTATTGAAGATTTTTAGTGTTTATAGGTTTTTCATATCGTTTTGTGGTTTTGGTTGGATGTTTATTTGAATTTATGGAATGTATCATATCACTTTATTTCAATATTCGATAATAATTGGTATTAATATTATAGATTTTTTATACTATGTAATATACTAATAAATAGAAATATGCCATAACAATTTATTCCATGTTAAAAAATTAAGCTATTTTTAGCTAAGCTAAATACACGGTTAACCACCCATAACCGACCCACTAAAACCATCAAAACCGAATAACCATAACCACCATAACCGATCGGTTATGGTTATGGTTTTAGGTCAAAACTGACCCAAACCGACCCATGCACACCCCTAATGGTAACTGAGGAAATTGTAATAATCCTCATGTTGACAACCATTTTAATATTGAAATCAACCACAAAAAGTGGCACACTTCGGGAGTGATTATACGAACATAAAACATGGGTTATACCATGAATGTTGAAATAATATTACATTATTCTCTCATACTTTCTATCGTGTATTGAACAAACACGATTGCAACTAAAAAATATACGATTATAAACCAGAAGTTTATGGATCGTGATTATTTAATTCAATGGCATGACCGGTCAGACCATCCCAAGTCATTGATGATGTGAATCATATTGAAGAACTGGAAGGAACTGGAAGATTCTTCAAGATAATAATTAGCATGTAATGTTTACTCTCAATGAAAATTATATATTTGCAAAATAAACGAGGGTGTGTATACCTTAATATTCTAGAAGCGATTAGAGGATATGCATATCCCAACATGATACCATTTAGTGTTTTAAATCGATGCATCGTCTAAATGGTTATCAAATCCACAACCTGAAGCTTGTGTGATTGTGGCTTAGCTAATGTGATAGCAAGCATATTAATCCAGATTAGTATATTTATTTGATAATAGTGAATTTGATTCCCAAGTTATTAACGATCATTGGAATAAGTGTTATTGTTAAGATGATCACTAAACATCTACTATTGGTTACAAAGCCAATGATCATGAGAGGAGCAAAAGTTCCTTTAGGTACATGTAATGTTCTATATAGTACCATCAATTCACCTCAAGCCAATAAGTTATAGATTCCCCATACAGTTGGTTTTTGGTCAGGAACCAAAGATGTCTCATCAAAGATTTTGGTTGTGCGACATATATTGAAACTCATCCACCACACCGCATAAAGATGGGTGTAACACCACGTAAAAATGTGTCCAATTACGTAAAGACACGTGTCCTAAACTCTAAATATGCGAAAGATTGAGTTTGAAGGACTAAAGTTGTCAAAAAGTGAAACTATGTGTACGAAGGGACTAAAAGTGTCAACATGCCAAACTTGTGCCTCTGAATGACCTTACGCGAATAATATATTCTTAAACGAGTGATTGATTGAATATAAGAAGCCGTTTGTGAAAATAATCGGAAGATTATTAAATTACAGGGGTTAAACGTGTCAATATGTTAATTTCTGACCTCTGAGTGACCTTTTAACGAACCTGAGGCTTCAAAATATTCAAATATACTCTCAAGAATAAGTGGTATAAATTTCACGTGGTTTCAAGATCGTTAAGCATGTTTTCAAGACTTTGGGCTATAAGTGTCAACTTGATGAAACTTGCTTTCATAGAGATATTTAATGGAACCGAGCCTAATGAAGTTTGTTTATATATCCTTGAACCTCAACAAACTAACTACAAGGGCCTTACATGTCAACAATAAGGTTAAATAGGGCTTAAAACAACCAGGGACTGAATCTGCCAGCATTGAAACCTGTTTAACATGTTCCCCGGCTCCAGACGGGCCGCGTAAACCGGGGCAGAACATCTACGCGGGCCGCGTAGAAGTGCCCAGCGCAGAAAAGGGCTGCCAGGTGCGGGTTTCAGCTTCATAACCGCCTTAACCTCATTTGTAACGATTCTATGGGCTGTTATACGGTTTTTATAAATCCACTAGACACCTAGGGTTAGGGGTGAGCATAAAACCGAAATAATCGAACCATAACCGAAATAACCGAAAAATCCGGACCGAAAAATCCGGACCGAAAAAACCGAACCGAAACAAAAACCGACGGTTCCGTTTTCGGATTCTTAATAACCGAAAATTTCGGTTCAGTTTTCGGATAATCATTTTCAATAACCGAAAATACCCGAACCGAACCGATAAGTTTTAATAGTATACCAAATCTATATAGTTTTATGTTTAAGTGTTTACCCATACAACTAAGAATTGTTAATTTTATTCTTGTTTGTTAAATATTTATAATAAGAACATTACCATGTCTATTTATCATTCAAATTATCCATTATTTACAAGAACTAATAAAGTTTAATATAAAAATTAAATGTTTTTCAAAGTATTGTAAAAGAAAACGTCTTAAAAAAAACTTTGGAGGAACATTAAAATAGATTAAAAGATTAGGTTTATGTGAATAATATTAATTTAAAGACTAAATATATTAACTTAAATGTAAACATTTAAGAAAGATTCTTATACTATGAATTATATTTTTAAGTTTTGAATCTTACATAATTTGTTTCAAAAACCGAAAAACCGAACCGTTGCTAAAACCAAAATAACCGAAACCGAAAAAACCAAAACCGAACGGTTTTTAAAAACCAAAAACCGAACTTTCGGTTACGGTTTTGGTTTTACCCAAAAACCGAACCGAACCGAACCGTGCACACCCCTACCTGGGGTGATCTTAGGATGTCTTATAACAGCTGGAAGTGATCCAAGAGATTGGGATTTAGTATATAAGGGACTTGAGTGTTGAGTTCTTATGCACATAAGTTGCAACAACTCAAAGGAACTTGTCTCTGGAGCTTGCAAGCATTAGGTGAAGATTTCCAAGTGTAGAAAAGATAGCAAAGACCCTAAGTAAGAGCTTTATTACCTGCTTAGTCGATTTAATTAGCTTAATTACCGAAAAGTCAAACTTGTAGTAATTTAGCTTTGACTTTCGAATTAATCACAAATGGTACAGCCACTGATCAAAACGAAAGTGGTTATGGAACCATATTAATGTAGGTAATTAACCCTTAAAAGGGCACCTCCTAATTATTCCGTTTGACTAGTTAATTGTCGGGTCAAACTAGTTTGACAAAAAGTCAAACTGGACAGAAAGTTTAAAAATGAATAAAATTAATAAAATAGAGGTTCTAAATTATATTTTAACATTCTAATGACTTGGTAATTAATATTAGAACATGTTTTATCAGTCCTAACCCGACAATTATCAGTCTAAGGTCAAATTATAACTGAAAGTCACAAAAGCTTGACTTTTGCTTTGACTTTCAGTTCTGACCCGTTCAAGCTTAATTCTCTCATGTTTTAAGCTTCCTCAGCAGTATAACCCTCTGGAGTTATAGTGCATGGTTCTTAGTAGTTTGAATTATATGCTCTTGATCGTTAATATGCTTACAAATGCCAAAAACGCCCTTTTGACACACAAATGAGATTTTTAGAAATGTGAGAGGACAAAAACCTTTGTTACTGATTTATAAACTTGTCCTAAAAATTTGACATCAGTTTGAGGTCTAGATTAGGAGTTATGCTCAATAGCGTAATTAGAAAGCTTTTTATTAATTAAACGGCGTAATTAGCATAAAGCCTATCTAAACCCAAATTTTGACACCAAATTTTTTACCCACTGATGTAATATAATATTTTGGGATTTTTGAAGATTTTTATTTATTTTTAAACTGATCATGGCATAGGGTTCATGCCTTGATTCGGTAATTGTCGGTTTTGCCCTTTTGGCCTATAAAATGAGTTTTACATAATGTTTTGACACCAAACTTTTTGCTACTGATTTTATATGATAAATAAAATATTTTAATCTTTCTGGAATGCTAAAAATATCAGTTTTTCTTATACAACCCGAAAATCGCCTAAAAGCGACTTTTACGCGTTTCTAGCGCATAGTATGGGTCAAAACTATTTTTAACATATAAAACTTGATACCTACTGATGTTTTTAGTAAATTTTTATACTTTAACAGTAAGCAAAAGTTTTAAACTCAGGTTTCTAAAATTGACCTTTAAAGTTTATGTGAAATTACCAAAATTCCCCTCCGGTGCATAAATTGGTTATAAATGGTAAATTTCACATATAGGCAATGCCCTACTGATATAACTTAGTAAATTAAATATTTTTATTGATGTCAAAAGACCAGAACTTCAGTTTGTTATAAAATCTCTTTTATAAGTATTAAAATTACCAAAATGCCATTTCGGGACTTAAATTGATTTAAATTACTTTTGGGGCATATATGTTAACATCCTACTGATGTGTTAACATATTTTAAGGATAATAACAATTAAGACCTGTATATAATTCATTTGGTTACCCGTTACGCGTTTACGCGTTCGGATTGGTTTATGTGACTAGTTTACGTATAATAGCCGAAACGGGTTTAACCTTATCATTAAATCCTCAAATTCTAGAATGTGATTAGTTTACCCATATTATACAAGTATCCAATCTTGTTGGGTCTAAACCACATTCTATTCCGGTCTCTGCTTAATCTAGCGTTTAGAACCGTAAAGTTTCTTTCTAGCTAGCCGGTCTAAGTCCTTGACTTAACTAAAGGCCCGTTAGCAACCTAATAGGTTATTAAACCTTCTATACAGATTAAGTAGCATCCAATAGAAGGTATCATTATACAGCTTTAGGATTTACGGCTGAGTTACTTTCACCTTCGAGCTCAGGTAAATACTTTTAACTTATTTTCCCTTATACGGGCTTGGGATATGGTATTATAATAATACCACTTGGTCGGGTATGAAATCATTTAATCGGATTGTGATTAATAAATTTACATAACCCGTTTTAATCTGTCTTGTTTGATAACATGAGCATTGGGGGTTAATACGACCGTGTCCTGGATATCCTCGGCTCATTTCATTTGAAAATAGCCACGACCTATGCACGGGGTGTAGGCATACACCTGACAGATGCAAATGCTAAAATATAAACCCACATGTTGGGGATAACTCCTTTGTGGGTTCTATAAGTGGTGAGTCGGTTAATCATGACTGGCTTTCAACCGGCCCCAATTGTAAGACAAACATGTAAATTTGTATACAAGATTATCTTTAAATAATTGTCCCAAGTTATAAATGATTTGTGCCATGTGCACCTAAATCAATTTTCATAAATGTTTTCAAAAGAGTCAGTTAATTGTATTTACCAGTGTAAACTGACGTATTTTTCTAAAGACTGATATACAGGTACCTCTCGTAAATAGGCTGGAGCTATTAGGTGTCGAATAAGAGGATCTTGCAAATCCCTATGATACCTGAAGTCTGTTATTTTGTTTCTTTGTATTTTCATGATCCGCCTGTGGATCTTATTACATTCCAGTCTGTATATTCATTTGTCGGACACTCAGACATTATGGTTTGTAATAGTTTATTCACCAAGCCTTCCGTTGTGCTATTATATTGTGTGTATTGACTATGATGATATCAACTACGTCACGATACTCCCCGCCGGGCCCACCGGTAATATGTGGAAATATCGGGGTGTGATAGGTTGGTATCAGAGCCAACATTGAGTGAATTAAACACTAACCTTTTGTGTTTAATCTCAATGACACAATAAGCACATTCCTTAGACTTCTGAGTCTAGGCTAATGACCTAGGATTTATTCTTAACTTTCCTCTTGTTGTTTATATTATATCTACTTGTTTTAACAGGTTACCAATTGGAAAATTTTGCCACGAGTGAGAGGCAAAGGAAAAGGACCAATGCTTGGAGGGCCATCAGGCCACGTGGGACCCTCCCACCGACGTACCCCATCCGATTCACTCTCTGGCTCCGACTCACGGGACCATTGGAGTCATAGCTTTGAGCCAGCAAGACATTCTGTCTCACTGGGATCCTCACCATCCAACCCTCCATACTTTGGGTTACCCATTCCTATTGAACCCCAACATTCCCATCATTCGCAGGGATCACATCACTCGAACCAATCACACCACTCCTTTAACTCCCATCCTTTTCATCACTCGGATTCTACCTACTCTCCAACTCAGTTTAATCCCAATGCTTACGTCAACGACTTTTTGGGTTTCAATCCTCTTGGACCTGAGGATCATTTCTCTCAGGAGATGGAAATGGACGACGACCCGGACCCTGAATTGCAAACCGGAACACCGGGCCACCCTATTAGCATCTCGAGTGGTTCACCATATCAAGGATCGCCGTACCGAGGGCCTGTTTCGTATGCTGAGAAAATGGCTCAGTATGATTGGTTCTTTACCCCTTCATACCACAACTCCCTGGCCCAACCTCCTTTGGTTGAACCACAACTTCAGGCTGTTACCCCACAACCTTTACCAGTTGAGGAACCACCTCAACAGCCTCCCAAGCCGCCAAGGCGAAGGAGAAATGCTCGAATGTCTTTACGTGGGGGACATTTGTGCCTCTACGACCATCATACGAATACAAAACCAATGAAATATTGTGTTTCTTAATTGGGATTTGTATAAATATGTGTATCATTTGCGCATATCAATTCTTGTTCAATTTCGAGCTTTAAAACGCTTTCTGGAAAGTTATACGCGAGCCGATGCGTAAACGTAATCAGTTTAATGCGACAAACACTTCATAATAGTGACATAGGCTTAACATACCTTAAATAACCTTTACATAACTTAGAAATAAGTTTTGGAGGGGTTGGTGTGTCGAAAACAAGTTTATTCGATCGCAGGGACTATTTGCGTCAAACTGCGAAAGTATATCGATTCATATGATAACGAACATCCCGGAACTTGATCACAAGCTAAACATACCATAAATATCCTTTACATAGCTTAGAAATAGGCTTTGAGGGGTTCGGTATGCGAAAATAAACTTTTTGATCAAACAGGGACTAAAAGCGTCAAAAAGTGCATAAGTTTGCATTTTCGCTCATATCTTACGTTCTGAACATATCCAGGCATCCAAAAATTTTTGTAATCATTAAAATATTTTATTTTAGTGATTGGAATGCAAAAATACCATTCGTCGCGTAATTTGGATCGTTTTTGCGTCTGTTCGAGTTTTCGTCGTAATTAACGGAATAACGCAACCGTACGACCAAAAGAACCGACACCCGAGATGTTTTTGAGCATATTTCATGTTCCATATACTTTAACTTCATTGTGTAGCCTTGAAATGGGGTTAACGGGGCTTAAACGTGTCGAAAACGCATCAAAATCCAAGTTTTGGACATGCAGGGACTAAAACTGACATTCTGTGAAACTAGTCTAGGAGGGGCGCGTAAGAACTGGTATGGGTCTATGCGGCCCGCGACAGTCTGCTAGCACAGAAACATTGAATCTGGCTTTTCTAACCTGTTTTGATGGTTTTGATCGCTGATTTTGAATACCATTTAATGGTTTTTGATGTCCCATTATATTGTAAACCATGGGCAACACATGTAAGGTCCAGATCAAAGCATGAATTACGAGAAACAATCTTAACGGTTCTTGGAAATCTATAAATACCCACTTGATTATCAAGCATTCCTCACATTTGATCTGACTTTGCTCTAAGTTGAAGCCTTAGCTTCATACCTGAGTATTTTTAGATCAAATTCTTCATTGCTTAAACCTTTTGTAAGTATCTTTCGTGCTCGTTTATGCTTTTCAAGCATGAAAGTCAAACAGTGTTTGACTTTCTGCTTTGACCAGTCTTTGGTCAACACAAAGTTCGTTTGAACTTTGCAACGTGAGCGTAATCACGATGGTTATAGTCCCTTGTTACTATACCTACTGATTACCACGTTGATTTATCGGAGTGACGAGTCGAAGTTTCGGTCAAAATGCCATTTATGTGCATTTTGAGACTAAACTATCTTCGGATATTAAAACACTTTGTTTTGATATCAAAACCTGTTTTCTAACTTAGTTAAACATGTTTTAACATGTTTAACTCGTCACTTTTAGTCTAGTGCTTGTATAGGGTCGTAAGATAAGCGGTCTTAACAACCACTTAGACTTTCGAACTCGACCCATTTGGTCGATCATTAGGATCCGACCAAGCATGTTTTGTGACCATAGTTGTATAGGGAATAACCTTCCGAGGTTATACCTTATGGTCACTTAGTTTAATTAGTTGTATGATAGGTAGATTATATGCCTTAGGAAAATGACCAAAATGCCCTTTTCATGCATAATTGGTATTTAAGCATATGTAACTTAACTTTTGTCACTGAAACTGATTATGCAACATATTTAAACATGTTAGGGAATATAATGCTTGTCATAGGACTAGTTAGGCGTCTCGAACGCGCATTCGCGCGAACGACGCATTAACGTAGCGTAAGCTACCTTAATGGGTCGTAACGGGTCGAAAGCACTTAGGATAGGTTCCGATTTAGAATGTAGGCTTTGTTAAACCATATCCCATGAGTTCCAATACTCATTTGGTTTATAAGACCTCATTCTATCCGATCTCTCGATTTATTAACATAGTGATCCAATTACTAGGTGCTATCTGATTTCCTTGGTTTACTCGAGCTTTGCTAGTTCATTTAATCAAGGATACTTTGCACTTCGATGTGAGTACATAGTTCTCCTCTTTTACCATTTTCGACTGTTTTGGGGTGATTCATATGAACGATTTCGAGTTTTCTAAACAAATGCTATGGTTTATATTAAACACAACGATTTGAACACAAACCACTGGAACTACTAGAACTATTTGAACCACTGGAACTATTTGATCTATGTGAACGACTTGAACTATTTGAACCATTGGAACTATTTGATCTATGTGAACAACTTGAACTATTTGAACAATTGGAACTATTTGATTTATGTGAACTACTTGAACTATTTGAACAATTGGAACTATTAAACGATTGGGTTATGGTAAGTGATTAGGTAACGGGGCGGGTGTAATGTGTTAAAATAATGGTGGATACGCCACTGGTAGTTCCTATATATAATTGCTTTTAACACATTACATATCGTTGCGTTATCTAGATCACTTGGTCGAATGTTTTCAAAACATAGTTACACTACAAGGTTTTCCTAAGAGTAAATTGCCATTTTAGTCCCTGAGGTTTGTCCAAATTTGCCATTTTGATCCAAATAGTTTTTTTTCGCCTGTGGGTCCCTGACTTTTCCATTTTGTTGCCATTTTGATCATTTCGTCTAACTCCATCCAACTCCATCCAATTTTGTCTAACTCCATCCAAAAACCCAGTTTGTACATAATCACTAATGTTTTCAGTTGCCATTTTGATCCAATTCCAAAAAATCAAAAAAATTCCAAAAAATCTAAAAATCAAAAAAATTCAAAAAAATCATAAGAATTCTAAAAAATTCAAAAAAATCTAAAAATAAAAAAAATTCTAATAAATCATAAAAATTCTAAAAAATCCAAAAAATCATTAAATGTTTCGGCACGAACCGTTTCGAACCGTACCGTATCGAACCGAACCGTTTCGACCCGTACCGTATCGAACCGAACCGTTTCGACCCGTACCGTATCGAACCGAACCGTTTCGACCCGTACCGTATCGACTCGAACCGAACCGTTTCGACCCGTACCGTATCGAACCGCACCGTTTCGACCCGTACCGTTTCGACCCGTACCGTATCGAACCGAACCGTTTCGACCCGTACCGTATCGAACCGAACCGAACCGTTTCGACCCGAACCGTTTCGACCCGTACCATATCGAACCGTACCGTTTCAAACCGAACCGTTTCGACCCGTACCGTACCGTATCGAACCGTACCGTTTCGGTTCGATACGGTACGGGTCGAAACGGTTAGGTTCGATACGGTACGGGTCGAAACGGTTCGGTTCGATACGGTACGGGTCGAAACGGTACGGGTCGAAACGGTACGGGTCGAAACGGTTCGGTTCGATACGGTACGGGTCGAAACGGTTCGGTTCGATACGGTACGGGTCGAAACGGTACGGGTCGAAACGGTACGGGTCGAAACGGTACGGGTCGAAACGGTACAGGTCGAAACGGTTCGGTTCGATACGGTACGGGTCGAAACGGTACGGGTCGAAACGGTTCGGTTCGGTTCGATACGGTACGGGTCGAAACGATACGGGTTGAAACGGTTCGGTTCGGTTCGATACGGTACGGGTCGAAACGGTTCGGTTCGAAACGGTACGGTTCGTGCCGAAACATTTAATGATTTTTTGGATTTTTAGAATTTTTATGATTTTTTAGAATTTTTTTGATTTTTAGATTTTTTTGAATTTTTTAGAATTTTTATGATTTTTTTGAATTTTTTTGATTTTTTGATTTTTTGATTTTTAGATTTTTAGATTTTTTGGAATTTTTTTGATTTTTTGGAATTGGATCAAAATGGCAACTGAAAACATTAGTGACTATGTACAAACTGGGTTTTTGGATGGAGTTAGACAAAATTGGATGGAGTTGGATGGAGTTAGACAAAATGATCAAAATGGCAACAAAATGGAAAAGTTAGGGACCCACAGGCGAAAAAAAAACTATTTGGATCAAAATGGCAAATTTGGACAAAACTCAGGGACTAAAATGGCAATTTACTCTTTTCCTAACGATATAAACCACACGAGTTTTATTACGAGAACAATTAATGATTTGGTTTACTTAAACAAATGTTTTGGGTTAAGATTCATGGCAACAAAATTTTATAAACTATAACCACTTATTTTGAGCTGGTTATTCATATTGCAATACCAAACTCTTTTCAAAACAAGGTTTTTCGATAAACGACTCTTGTAGTCAAACGAGGTATTGTAACATGTAAAGGAGCCATGAATCCAACACTCAAACAAAATCTATGTACTCCCCGGCATTTTTATGCTGACGTATTTTTCACATATGTTTCAGGTACTATAGTTTGATGATGTTTGACGATGATTATGATGCATGCTCACATAGGAACGGACGAGGCCTTAGTGACTCAATAACAATGAAAGACAATTTTTTCACATTTTGCTTTTGATTTCAATACAATGTAATAAACTTAATTCAATAAAACGAAACTTCAATCCATGTGTTGTGAAACAATGATTCTGTTACGACACTCCCCGACGTTTCCGCCGCGGTTTGTTGTTTTAATGCGGTCGGGGTGTGACAGAAAAGTTGGTATCAGAGCTCATGTATATAGGAAATTAGGTTATTAGTAATGCTTTGACCTAGACTATAACCTTCCTAGGACCCTAACATAAGTTACCTTGTGTTTAGTCTTAAAACAATACCGTTGCCTATCTTTAGGTGACAACCACAACAAGAACACGAATTATGAATCCGACTTGAAAACTAATCATCTCCTCTTAGATGATTTATTATAAGGTTTTGAACCTTCAAAGTTTTCAAAATCTCATCAAAGTTTAGGTCCTATTAATGTGAACACGTGCAATCTGGAAGGGTGGGTGCCCGTATCCCGAGTTTTCTCTCTAAGGCTAGAGTGTTCGTACAAATCCACATAATCGAACCAGTCACTCTTACCTGGGAACTCTTGGGATGAGTGTCCACTTATAGGCTAAAGCATGTCTTTGTGATACATTACAAGGACCTATTTACTTTGTTCAGCCATTTCACGTTGTTTGTTTGTTCGAAATAACAAACGAATGATCGCCTTCTTTATGATTCGTCGATATCTTCGATACCTCTTTTGTTTATCCAATCATCAATCTCACTCGTTTCTCATATTTCCTTGTTCTTTTTAGAATATGCCACCTAGACGTGATCCAGAACACGATGCTGCCCTCGCAGCCACAATCGTTCAGCAAATGGCTGTTGTGCTTCCGAACCTCATTACCCAGATAAACTAAGCGAATAACAATAACAACAATAACAATGCTCAGTGTAACTTCAAAACATTCAACTCAGCTAAGCCATCGAAATTTTCTGGGTCTCAAGGAGCAACTGCGCTCCTACAATGGTTTGAGAGTCTGGAAAGCACATTCAGACATGTTCAGTGTCCAAGCAAGTGAAAGGTTGAATTCGCATCTAGTGTCTTTGAGAAACGAGCATTAACATGGTGGAATGGTGTGATGAGAGATAGGGGTGATGATGTCGCACTGGCTCAAACCTGGGAAGAGCTTCGAGCTCTAATGATGAAGGAATTCCGTCCTCGTCATGAAATCAGGGCATTGGAAAGGGAATTCGACGATCTTAAGCAAGATAGCGGTGAGCATCGAGCCTACACGGACCGTTATGAGGAGCTAAGTCTGTTATGCCCGACCATGGTTACGCCTTTGGATAAGGTATTTGAAAAGTATATTGATGGCCTCCCTGACTCAGTACAAGACATTGTTACTGGTAGCAACCCTACTACAGTTAGACAGGCCATTGAGCTATCCGCTACCCTGACTAAATCTCAGATCAGGAAAGGTAAACTTTTCCGAAAAGGCAACAAGAAACCAACCGATGAATCGAAACCAAAGGATAAGTAGACTGAGTCCTCTAAGAAGTCAAAGAAGCGTGAGATTTGCCAGAACTTTGCCGTGGTTGCTCAAAATGATCAAGCTGTCCCTAACCAACCAGCTCAACCCCCTGCTAAGAAGCCATACAAAGGGACTGCACCTATCTGCTACCAATGTAACCTTCATCATCATGCTAGTGTGAAATGCCGCAAATGCCTAAATCATGGACTTACTGGTCATACAGCTAGGGTTTGTTGTAAGGACCATGTTTATGACCTAAACGAGTCGGTTCAGAGGAATTCCATCAAATACAGGTGCGGAAAACAAGTATTTGACCTATAAACAGCTGAATCTTCACTTTAACACTGATTTGTATTGATATGAAAGCAATTACAATCAGTTCTCACACCGGCAGCACCTCGGTATGGAAATCACACAAAAACAACTTATGATTTCGCTTGACCTTGATCTCCTATATATAGGGATTGGGATTTCGCTTCAGCATAACTCAAGCGAAATCTTAACATGTTGATTTCGCTTGAGCTGCTTCAAGCAAAATCCTTTACATACAAATACCTTGAAGCGAAATCTTGCTAACTCTCTCTCATTCTCTCGTTCTACGTGCCCTGATCTATTCTAACTAGTCTAAGACTCGATACAAGACGAAGTCGACAGATGTAGTGCACCAACAGACTCCCCCTCAGATGTTGACGAGTCGACTATCGAGTCACAATAACACTGTGTCTTCACATCTTCATTCTTGATCAGTCTCTGGGCTTTTCTCTCTCTATCTTCTTCTCCAGAATCACCTGGCTCTATCAGACTCCCCCTCACGATTTGCTGGCATTCATTTGTTCTTCAGCAATATCTGCTTTAGGATCGATGCCTGACTCAAATGTTGTTTACAAGATCATTGCCTGGATTTCATCTAATTCTCTTGATCAGATCTCTTGATTCCTTAAGTTCATCAGCATCAGCAGCTAGTGAACTTTAGATTCATGATTAGATTCTGACTTTCATAAGCTTTGAATGAATTAATCTGGCTCACCTGTAACAATCTTAACCCAGAAATAAATTTTCTAAATTTAACAATTTAAATGCATCAACAATCTGATATAATCAGATAACTCTCTCTCATATCACAAACCAATGATGAACCAAATGTAGGTTTAAAAAAATACCAATTGTAGGATTTTAACAAACCTTTTTGACATTTTAAGATTCACTCCCCCTCACAACCAAGTCATCATGTTTAGCACTTGAAATTTTGACAATCAGCTTTTCAATATCAGTTGTTGAAAATCTTTTTGATTTTTCAAAATTTATGCTAAATCACACTAAAATCTTTTTGTAATTTTTGATTGTAAAGGAATGCAATAAAGAAATATTTACAAACAATATTTTTGTGAATTTGTGCAAGAGGATCATATCAGTTTATGAGACATATCACTAACACCATTAAGCTTCATTTCATTTTAAATTCTAAGCAATTTACTTAGATTGTCAGTATACTGGTCCACTTAAATTTTCACACAAAGTTCAACTGATCAGAGATATGATGTTAATGTTTTAAGGAACTTAAACTTATCCGTGTGTCCCACTACTTGAATATACTCCCGTATCCAGATCCCAATATTCAGTCTTACAGGTGAATATACCACAGATGATATCTGTATGGGGAATAAATTATAGTACGAGGGCCGTGAGAGCTCAGGTCGATCTTTCGATACGCAGAGAGATGACGGCTTCGACTTTTGGTGTGTCCCCTTTAGAGGATCTTTTGTTTCAACAGCCATGATTAGCATTTTTCAATGTTTCATCATTTTTTAGCTGAGGGTGAGCTATATTTCAAGCAAATGTAAAGTATTCTCCGGGGACTAGGCCATTGCTTCCGCAAAATCAGAAGTCCCGGGATAATACCCCAGATATCACTGAGCATAAAGACCTAGTATCTCAGAATAAGGGACCTTTCAAACAAGATTTCAGGGGTTACCTATATATCCAAGTTTGTGTTAACCCACAGAATAAGCAAGTTTGATTTTAGATTTATATCTCATCACAATCTACTAAATGTGCAAAAACCTACTGACATATCCACAGTAAGATTGTTTATCACATTTTTCTTTACATTTCTTTAGCATGTTGTGACAATCCACTGATGTACTATCATTTCCTCTATATGCAACAAAAACTCATTTTTGAATTTTATCATATTTTTGTCTTTTTCAAATTTTCAAATGTTTTTGGATTTTCTGAAAAAAATTTTACTCCCCCTAAAATGCAAACACATTTTTAGAAAATTTTAAAACTAAAACTCTTGACACAATTAAAACATACAAACTGTACAAAAACTTGACAACTGATATCGAATCGCATCAAATCGCCATTCACATTGGCATAAACAATCAGAACTCCCCCTATCACAAAACTATTTTCTCATTTAGATTTCAAAACACTTAAGTTTGTTTTAATCAAAATGATTTTTCCGGAAAATAAGTTTTGATGATATGATCATTTGTAAATTCGGGGTGTGGTTCATCACATTGTCTAATTTTAACCACTTGTAGCAGATCAAGTACAAATTAATGTCCCTGATATACCACTTGCATGTATGCACCATCTATACCAATTGTAAAAATTACCACATGTAGAACACAATACCACTTGTAGGAATGTTACGTCTACATCACCATTTTACCAATCAAAATGCCGATTCCTGCTTCGCACTTACCAACCTGGAAGCTCCGGCGTAGTCATACAACCTGTAAACATCCAAACACTATAAAAAACTTACAACCAAAAACTTCAAACATTAGAAAAATGCCGATTCCTGATCCACGATATAAACTTGGGATCTCCGGCATAGTCATTAGACTATCATGGGAAACAAACTTCCACCCAAGTCTTCTTATACTTGGTGGATTCCAATTCTTGTGCAGTAGGGTTGTAAGTTGCCTTTTTAGTTGCATAAAAATCTTTAACCCCCTTTACTTTCCCATCAAGCATTTTCTTGAACATTTTTCTAACATTTCCATTAAATGCTTTCTCAATATCAAATTCCTTTTCATCAGAATAGAATTGATTTGAAATTTCCACTTTACCAACCATTTGTTTAACCTCTTCAAAATTCAGTGATGGAATGTCAACATCATTCACTGAATCCTTTTTCTCAACTTGTGGCTCATCTGATTTTGTGGAATCAGATTCATCGCCAGATTGTACATCTGATTTTTTAACAATCCATTTTTGATTGTCTTTTGCACTCTTTTTGTACAATCTTTTAGAATTTTCACCAACTTCATTCTTTGAATTTTCAAAATTTTTGAAATTTGTAGTTGGTGAATCATTCTTTTCAACCACTTTTTCTTTAAGTTTTTCAGATACTTCCTGTTTTCTGTTGGCTTTGTTTGGACAATTGTGAGCAATGTGTCCAACAACTTGACATTGAAAACAAGTTCTTGTATCTTTTGGTTGAAAAACTCCAATTGGATGAAAAACTCCAGTTCCTGTCCTTTTCCTTTCAGCAAGGAAATCTTGATTCGATTTTCTCCAGAATAAGCTATTTGTCTCTTCTTCATAGCTTTTTCCTGCAACATATGTCATTTTTGATTTAAAATCTCTAACATGTTTTTCATTTTGATAATTTGCAGTTAGAGTAAAACCAAGACCTTTCTTTTTGTAACTACACTTTTGGTTTGTTTTCTTTTGAAAATCAAAACCAGAATTGTAATTCTTTTTCCCTTTTTTCTTGTTTAACCTTTGTTGAACTCTTGAAGTGTATTTTTTAGGTTTTTCAGAAAATTTTAAATCTTTAAGTTCAGAAAAATTAATTTCTGTCATTTTAAAAACCTTTTTGATCATATCAAAATGAACACTTCTAATAGGAAATTCTTTGTCAGAGTATAATTTGTCCGAATCATTTAAAGTGTATGCAACTTCAAATATTTCATCATCCAAATTTGCCTTTGATAACAAAAATTCTTTACTGTAAGACCGTTTTTCCGATGACTTTGAACTGTTGACTGACGAACTTGAACCCCCAGACTCAAACTTTGACTCAAACACCTCCTCAATATCCAATACCTGATCGACCACCTTTTTGATTAACTCAGACTCATGATCAGTATCAGACGAGGTAAACGTGATATCAATGTTATCTGGTAAAACATCAGTTGTCTCGGATTTTAACTTTATATTGACTGCTTTTTCGACTTGCTCCTCATTTGGTTTTCTAGGAGAATACCCTTCCCAGATAGGAGGCGGACACTTGTTGTATTTAACAGTCAATTTCTTACCAGTCTCATTCTTTGTCTTTTCATCCTGAAATGCTTCAAAACCTGCAACAGTAGGATAAACTCGATCAATGACGTAATCAGAACAAGAATAACTCAGTAATAACCTTCTGATCCTTTCATTCTCGATCTTTTCTTTTTCCAACTCTTGCTTTAGATTAGCATTTTCTTCGATGTAATGATTAATTGCCTTTTGCTTTGTCATCAACGTAGCATTCGTCATCGTTAAAGCCTTTTCTCTTTCAGAGTTCGTTGTTTGAAGACCTGTCACTGTTCTGTTCAACACGCTATACGATTCTTTCACATAGCTGATGTCAGATAATAACTTTTCTATCAGTCTTTCTCGATCAAACAGTGTAACATCTTTTTCTTCACAACTTTTGCAAATTTCCAAACATTTCTTGCAAGGCTTTTCAACTTCAACAATCTTCTCAACCTCGATTGTTTTTACCACTTCAATTACTTTTTCTTCACTAATTACCTTCTCAGTTTCAGTCATCTTTTTTTCATCCACAATTTTAACTTCTTCAGTTTGAACAACAGTTTCAACCTTCACATCTTGTTGTTTTTCTTTTGCAGCTTGTTTCTCCTTCAGTTTCTCCATGTGATCTGCAAAATAAAAATGAAAACTTTCAGAAGAAAGATGATTTTTAGCAATATTAATATGTTTCTCTTCCTCATCATCACTGCTACTTTCAATCGGTGTTTGATCAAACTCTACAGATTTTTCAGAATAATCATCTGAAATACCAGAATCAGATGGTGTTTGATCAAAAACAACTTCTTTTTCTGAAGTATCATCATTTTGTACACTCTCATCTGTACTTAATGACTCAGAATCAACACTTTCTGAACTTTCTTCAGATGTAATCGATTGATCTTTCACTGTTTCACCAATTGATCTCATCCAAGTAGCAAACAAATTTGGTTCTCTAACAATCTTTGCAATGAAATCTTTGAAATCCCCCTTTTCATCAACAAACATATCCCAGCTGAATCCTTCAGGTAGTTGTTCATCATTTTGGTCCACTAAACATGCTGTGCTGTTAGAAGAAATGTAGTTGCTCCAGTTAAAATCTACCAAACATCCTTTCTTTGAATCTTCAATCTTTCTACCATGAGCCATCTGTGAGTCTTGTGTCTGACCAACTTGCTGATAAATGGTTTTCCGGTAGTAGTCATCTTTTCCAAATGGATTCTGAGTACCACTAACTTCTCTGTTTTTGCATTCCCGCTTAAAATGACCTTTTTCCCTGCACCTGAAACAAGTAACTTTAGATTTATCAAAACCTAAAGTAGAAACACAAGCATCAAGAAAGTCATTTCTCCCGGTAATTGTCTTGAACTTTTCAGCACGTCTAAGAACACTTGCAAGACACCATTTGATATCCATTAGTTCCATCTCTTCGGCATCTATTTGGTCATAATCCTCTTTGGTAAGCATAGGATTTCCAATTCTACCAGCCACTAAACCTTCATATGATATAAGCACGGAACCAAGTAATGCCATATGATCTTTTGCAATGTCTTCAGAAAAACTTTGACCTTCTGGAAGATTTAGAGCTATATTGCATTGAATCACACAACCATTTCCCATCTTTGTGTTTTGAGACTGAAAACTTTCTGATGAGCTTTTCGGATTTACACTTGGATACAATAAGAAACCACTGTTTCTTTTGTTTGAGTTTTGATCAGTCTTTTCTGTAGAATCCCCAACACTATAAGCAGTCTGAATTTTCGGACTTCTCTCAGCTTCTGAAGTCGGAACACTACCCTTGTAATACATCTTTACATCTTGTTGACCACTTGGATTATTCATCCTTGCGATCTTTTGCTGTTCCAAATCCTGACTTTCAATCTTTTCAATGAACTGAGAGATTGACAACCCTTCATAAACTCCGGTATTTTTCAGTATCATCAAATATGTTCCCCACTCTTTCTGAGGTAAAGCATCAGCTAGCTTATCCACCCATTCCTCATCTTCTTTGTTAATGTTCATCATCGACATTGTTCGAACTAAGTGACAATATCGTTCAATGAGTTTCTTTGTATCTTCTCCGGGCAAACTTGTGAACAAGTCAAACTCCTTTTTAAGCAACGCCTTTTTGCTTTTAATCATGTTTGCACTACCTTCAACTTTGACTTTCAAAGCATCCCAGATTGACTTTGATGTTTTGTCATGTTGAAGTAGTATAAAGATGTCTTCCTTGATAGCTTGTTGAAGCAAACTGATCATCATTTTTTCAGCTCGATACATTTCTCGTTCTTCATTACCAAACTCTGAAATTTGTTTTACTGTCTCCATTTCAGTACGTGGTAGCATATATTTTTTTAGAATACATTCCCATGATCTTAGATGATTTGCTTGCACCCAGTTTTCGAAACGATCTTTCCATCCATAGTATTCCTCAATGCACATTAGCTTCGGGGGTTTCTGAGTAGTCCCCGTTTCATTTTCTGAATTCATGTTCTGAGCAATGGAAGATGAACTAGACGATGTTGCAAACGCGTTGTGAAAATCGTTATCCATGTTTCAATAGCACGATTTTCAATAACAGATTCTTTCAAGTGAAATAGTCAATTTGTAGCTTTCAAGCGAACTGGTCAACTGAACTTTCTTCAAGCGAAATAATCTGTCAAACTGGTTGAAGCGAAACTAATCAATTCTTTGAAGCGAAATCGTTCAAGCGAAACTGTCTGAAGTGAGAATCCTGAAGCGAAAACCTTGAAGCGAAACACTGAAGCGAAAACGTTGAAGCGAAATGTTAAGTGTCGCTTGAAAGTTCAAGCGAAATCGTTCAATGAAGCTTTGTTCTTCAAGCGAAATCCATTCGAAGGTCGATTTTGATCACTTTTAGATCGAATTTTGCTATGAAACTTTCAAGGGTTTGTTATCTTGTACTTTTAAACAATCCGTGAGAAATTGAATAGTTTTTGACCGTGAAAAATTTCTGAACTGATGAAAGAAGATGTAGAAGTAAGAGATTTTGAACTGTTTCAGCTGAATTTTGCAGAACTCCTCCTCCAGGCTCTGATACCAATTGTAAGGACCGTGTTTATGACCTAAACGAGTCGGTTCAGAGGAATTCCATCAAATACAGGTGCGGAAAACAAGTATTTGACCTATAAACAGCTGAATCTTCACTTTAACACTGATTTGTATTGATATGAAAGCAATTACAATCAGTTCTCACACCGGCAGCACCTCGGTATGGAAATCACACAAAAACAACTTATGATTTCGCTTGACCTTGATCTCCTATATATAGGGATTGGGATTTCGCTTCAGCATAACTCAAGCGAAATCTTAACATGTTGATTTCGCTTGAGCTGCTTCAAGCGAAATCCTTTACATACAAATACCTTGAAGCGAAATCTTGCTAACTCTCTCTCATTCTCTTGTTCTACGTGCCCTGATCTATTCTAACTAGTCTAAGACTCGATACAAGACGAAGTCGACAGATGTAGTGCACCAACATTTGTCAAGCTGCAGCTGCACCAAATCAAGCTGACAACAATCCTGCTCAAGCTCGTTTTCCACCAGGTTCATGCTACAACTGTGGCGATATGGGCCATTTCCGAAAGAATTTCCCAAAACTTGCTAATGCAAATCCAGCACAAGGATGAACATTCGACTGACTGGAAGACGATGCTGTTTGGAATCAATCAAACTTTATGTATTATTTTCTTTTGTTATCAAGGTCTATGAAACAGTTATTTTTGTTTATAAATAAATCTTTTATTCACATTGCGATGTACAAATGTGGTTATATGTATAAACAACATATCCCCTACGATACCGACGATCAAGGAACCGTGTTCCTTGTAGAACAAACTACTCTCGAAATTCTTCCATTTTATGATCGCTTGCGATCTCCACGAAAATCCTAAGTACTCGTTTCTTCTAAGGAAACGAAGTACAAGGCGCAAGTTACAACTCTGGACGAATACCCAAAGTACCACTTTAAATCCTTAATAGGATACCCAAGGGTACTCCCGTAAGCCCTTGATTGGTCTTACATATCATATCTTCCCGACTTCCCGATATTTTACACAACATATGATTTCAAAAGATTATGCATGTTTTCAAAAAACTCATACATGTTTTCAAAATCATCTCACAGGGTTTTAAAACATTTCATAAAAATGTTTACCTAAAATACTTAGTACGCGATTTCAAAAGCATTACAAAAAGGTTTTCAAAAACATATTTTTAACGATTCCAAGCATAGCTTTCAAAAACAAACTTCCCGTATGTTGTTTTAGCATACGCGGTACTCGATTTTCAAGAACACCCTGCTTTGTATGCTAGCTTTGCATGCTTGGCATAATGACTTCAAGAATCCATTTGCTTCATATGTTGTCTTGGCATATCTAGCACCTTGATTCCATAAACACTATACCTCGTATGTGGTCTTAGCATACTTAGTACCAAGTTCCTAAACTTCTCTCGCTACGAATTCCAAATCCTTATAGGATCTTCTTCATAATTAGATCCTCGTGGATATTCAAAGAGTAGAATCAAAGTTCTTAATTGGATTCTTTGTGTGCTTTAATACGAATGTTACGATTCCTTGTAAACGAAATCGAATCCTTATAAGATCATCCTATCATTATAGAGAGATTCTTGAGGATGTTTAAAGTGCTAGTTGAAGTCCATTGATTGGATTCCTAGTATACTTTAAATTCCCATGTACAAATCGACAACAAGTTAATAACAATTAATAACAAACTGATAACGAATTGATAACCAAGTGAACAATTGTGTGACCATTATGTGCTTACGTGTTATGTGTTCGACCGACTCTATCCCCTACACATTATAAAACAAACTGTGCGGACTGTGCAAGGAATTACATAATTATGGATGCATACATAATTATGGAATTTAGTGCACAGAAACCGTAGCAATTTTTGTCATGTATCAACAAAAACAAGAAACTAAAAGCTAACTCTATTCATTTCCATTTCTGACGAAGTACCCGCTCAGGAAAAATGAACTAGCTATTCATTTTTCACTTCTGAAAGAAATACCCGCTGAGGGAAATGAATAATCTATTCATGAACCATGTTCGTTTTCATTTCGTATGAAGTACCCCCCCCCCCCCCCCCCTTAGGAAAATGAATTATCCATTCATTTTCGCTTCTGAGAAATATCCATTGAGGAAAATGAACAAATTCATTTTCATTTCTGATAAAGTACCCACTGAGGAAGATAAACCATCCTTTCATTTTCACTTTTGAAGAAATACCCACTGAGGAAAATGAATAAATTCATTCCATTTTCGATGAAGTACCCGCTGAGGAAAATGAATTGATCATTCATTTTCACTTCTAAAGAAATACCCACTGAGGGAATGAATAATCCTGCATCAATTCTTTCATTTTCATCTATGATAAAGTACCCACTGAGGAACATGAACCATCCGTTCATTTTCACATTTAAAGAAATACCCACTGAGGAAAATGAATAATGTTGCGTTAATTCTGTCATCTTCATTTCTAATGAAGTACCCACTGAGGAACATGAACCATCCGTTCATCTTCACTTCTGAAGAAACATCCACTGAGGAAAATGATTAAATCCATTCCACTTTTGATGAAGTACCCACTGAGGAAAATGAATCATCCATTCATTTTCGCTTCTGAAGAAAAATCCATTGGGGAATGAATAATCCCGTATCGATTCCTTCATTTCCACTTCTGACTAAGTACCCATTGAGGAAAATGAATCATCCATTCATTTTCGCTTCTGAAGAAATATCTATCGGGGAAATGAATATCTTATTCAATAATCCTCCATTTCCACTTCTGACGAAGTACTCATTGAGGAAAATGAATCATCCATTCATTTTCGCTTCTGAAGAAATATCCATCGGGGAAATGAATATCTTATTCAATAATCCTTCATTTCCACTTTTGACGAAGTACCCATTGAGGAAAATGAATCATCCATTCATTTTCGCTTCTGCAGAAATATCCATCGGGGAAATGAATATCTTATTCAATAATCCTTCATTTCCACTTCTGAAGAAGTACCCATTAAGCAAAATGAATCATCCATTCATTTTCGCTTCTGAAGAAATACCCATTGGAAACAAATAACCAATTCATCTTTCATTTCCACATCTGACGAAGAATCCATTGGAGAAAATGAATCATCCATTCATTTTCGCTTCAAAGTATATCCACTGGAGAATGACAAGGTTATGCCTTGCATGGAAATCTTTGATGGGTTAATCTACGCAAATAGATGACACCCTAGATTCCACGCAAGACAATTTTTTAACACAACGTTACAGACAGACTCCTACGAATAAATTTCGGGATGAAATTTCCTAAAGTAGGGGAGACTGTGACATCTGTGCCTCTACGACCATCATACGAATACAAAACCAATGAAATATTGTGTTTCATACTTGGGATTTGTGTAAATATGTGTATCATTTGCACATATCAATTCATGTTCAATTTCGAGCTTTAAATCGTTTTCTGGAAAGTTATACGCGAGCCGATGCATAAACGTAATCAGTTTAACGCGACAAATACTTCATAATAGTGACATAGGTTTAACATACCTTAAATAACCTTTACATAACTTAGAAATAAGTTTTGGAGGGGTTGGTGTGTCGAAAACAAGTTTATTCGATCGCAGGGACTATTTGCGTCAAACTGCGAAAGTATATCGATTCATATGATAACGAACATCCCGGAACTTGATCACAAGCTAAGCATACCATAAATATCCTTTACATAGCTTGGAAATAGGCTTTGAGGGGTTCGGTATGCGAAAATAAGCTTTTTGATCAAACAGGGACTAAAAGCGTCAAAAAGTGCATAAGTTTGCATTTTCGCGCATATCTTACGTTCTAAACATATCCAGGCATCCAAAAATTTTTGTAATCATTAAAATATTTTATTTTAGTGATTGGAATGCAAAAATACCATTCGTCGCGTAATTTGGATCGTTTTTGCGTCCGTTCGAGTTTTCGTCGTAATTAACGGAATAACGCAACCGTACGACCAAAAGAACCGACACCTGAGATGTTTTCGAGTATATTTCATGTTCCCTATACTTTAAATTCATTGTGGAGCCTTGAAATGGGGTTAACGGGGCTTAAACGTGTCGAAAACGCATAAAAATCCAAGTTTTGGACATGCAGGGACTAAAACTGACATTCTGTGAAACTAGTCTAGGAGGGAGGCGTAAGAACTGGTACGGGTCTACGCGGCCCGCGACAGACTGCCAGTACAGAAACATTGAATCTGGCTTTTCTAACCTGTTTTGATGGTTTTGATCCCTGATTTTGAATACCATTTAATGGTTTTTGATGTCCCATTGTATTGTAAACCATGGGCAACACATGTAAGGTCCAGATCAAAGCACGAATTACGAGAAATGATCTTAACGGTTCTTGGAAATCTATAAATACCCACTTGATTTTCAAGCATTCCTCACATTTGATCTGACTTTGCTCTAAGTTGAAGCCTTAGCTTCATACCTGAGTATTTTTATATCAAATTCTTCATTGCTTGGACCTTTTGTAAGTATCTTTCGTGCTCGTTTATGCTTTTCAAGCTTGAAAGTCAAACAGTGTTTGACTTTCTGCTTTGACCAGTCTTTTGTCAACACAATGTTCGATTGAACTTTGCAACGTGAGCGTAATCACGATGGTTATAGTCCCTTGTTACTAAACCTACTTATTACCCCGTTGATTAGTCGAAGTTTCGGTCAAAATGCCATTTATGCGCATTTTGAGACGAAACTATCTTCGGATATCAAAACACTTTGTTTTGATATAAAAACCTATTTTCTAACTTAGTTAAACATGTTTTAACATGTTTAACTCGTCACTTTTAGTCTAGTGCTTGTGTAGGGTCGTAAGATAAGCGGTCTTAACAACCGCTTAGACTTTCGAACCCGACCAGTTTGGTCGATCATTAGGATCCGGCCAAGCATGTTTTATGACCATAGTTGTATAGGGAATAACATTCCGAGGTTATACCTTATGGTCACTTAGTTTAATTAGTTGTATGATAGGTAGATTATATGCCTTAGGAAAATGACGAAAATGCCCTTTTCATGCATAATTGGTATTTAAGCATATGTAACTTAACTTTTGTCACTGAAACTGATTATGCAACATATTTAAACATGTTAGGGCATATAATGCTTGTCATAGGACTAGTTAGGTGTCTCGAACGCGCATTCGCTCGAACGACGCATTAACGTAGCGTAAGCTACCTTAATGGGTCGTAACGGGTCGAAAGCACTTAGGATTGGTTCCGATTTAGAATGTAGGCTTTGTTAAACCATATCCCATGAGTTCCAATACTCATTTGGTTTACAAGACCTCATTCTATGCGATCTCTCGATTTAGGTGTCGATTTATTAACATAGTGATCCAATTACTAGGTGCTATCTGATTTCCTTGGTTTACTTGAGCTTTGCTAGTTCATTTAATCAAGGATACTTTGCACTTCGATGTGAGTGCATAGTTCCCCTCTTTTACCATTTTCAACTGTTTTGGGGTGATTCATATGTGCTAAACGATTTCGAGTTATCTAAACAAATGCTATGGTTTATATTAAACACAACGATTTGAATACAAACCACTGGAACTAGTTGAACTATTTGAACCACTAGAACTATTTGAACCACCGGAACTATTTGAACCACTGGAACTATTTGATCTATGTGAACTACTTGACCTATTTGAACCATTGGAACTATTTGATCTATGTGAACTACTTGAACTATTTGAACCATTGTAACTATTTGATTTATGTGAACTACTTGAACTATTTGAACTATTAAACGATTTGGTTATGGTAAGTGATTAGGTAACTGGGCGGGTGTAATGTGTTAAAAGCATGGTGGATACGCTGCTGGTACTTCCTATATATAAGTGATTTTAACACATTACATATCGTTGTGTTATCTAGATCACTTGGTCGAATGTTTTCAAAACAAAGTTACACTACAAGGTTTTCCTAACGATATAAACCACACGAGTTTTATTAGGAGAACAATTAATGATTTGGTTTACTTAAACAAATGTTTTCGGTTAAGATTCATGGCAACGAAATTTTATAAACTATAACCACTTATTTTGAGCTGGTTATTCATATTGCAATACCAAACTATTTTCAAAATAAGGTTTTTTGATAAACGACTCTTGTAGTCAAACGAGGTATTGTAACATGTAAACAAGCCATGAATCAACACTCACACAAAATCTATGTACTCGCCGACATTTTTATGCTGACGTATTTTCACATATGTTTCAGGTACTATAGTTTGATGATGTTTGACGATGATTATGATGTATGCTCACATAGGAACAGACGAGGCCTTAGTGACTCAATAACAATGAAAGGCAATTTGTTCATATTTTGCTTTTGATTTCAATACAATGTAATAAACTTAATTCAATAAAACAAAACTTCAATCCATGTGTTGTGAAACAATGATTATGTTACGACACTCCCCGACGTTTCCGCCGTGGTTTGTTGTTTTAACGCGGTCGGGGTGTGACAGAATGTTCCCAACATTAGGGGGAGATAACAAGTAGTTGGAAAATGAAAAGTAAAATGAATTATCATGTCATCTTTATCCCCAGACTATAAATTATGACTATAAATTATGAACTAGAAGTTTAAAGTATAATTCAATTACCGATATTAAGGAACAAATTACCAGACAAGTTCACTGACCTAAATGGAGTGATTTAGTAAGTCATATAATCAACTGCTTATGCTCCAGTTATATTTGTGTCCCGAAAGGACAATCACATATTTTTGTAATGAGTCTATTGCACGCCTAAAGCGTGGTAGACTAGTTGATTCCAATAATAAAATTCCTCGAAAATTGAAGCAAGTAATTAAGATGGTCAAGTCGAGGTTATAGTAATAAGATCTCTTGAAGAGACAATAGACATGATGGTTCAAGAAGAACCTAAGGTACCTGAAAATAAAGAGATCTCGATAAGTTGTATCATGTCTAAGATATGTATGGAATCGAAATAAAAAATCGACGTCGTTATACTTTTGTATATAATGTAACGCTTAAATGATTAAATGATGAGGATCAAGATTTAAGATATGTCTATCAATAAATATTAAGAAATGATTGGCCAAAACAGAAAGACGCAAATAAGGCAGAGTTTAGTTCTTTAATGAAATGGAAAGTTTCCGGACCAACAATCCATACAACTGAATTTGTAAAATATGTTGGATACAAATGTGTTTTTTACGCGAATCATGTGAAAATCAAATTAAGTGATATAAGTCAAAATTGATGGCACAAGAATTTTTGCAAAGACTTATGACTGATTATGAGGAGACGTATTCTCCCGTGGTGGATGTTTTGACTTTCCAATATCTTATTAGTCTGGTAATATATAAAAGAGAATTGGCATGTGTCTTATGAAAGTTATGTATCACTTGATACTAAGTCATATAAAATAAGTTCTCGAGAATATTATTATTATTATTATTATTATATAAATTCGGATCTGAATACGTATACATGTATATGTTATTGAATTGCATATAACTAGAAATCTCCATGAGTATCCTAAAGCATTTGAGTGCTTAAGAGGTTAATTGAAACACCTTATGAATATAATTATTGTGCACCAATACTCCAATAAACATACATAGAAAATATGTACCTGGTTATTATGGCATCTCAATGTACACAGTGTACAAACATGGTACATATGGATTTTCAAATGAAGCAAGTGCTTAAGACATCCTTGCATATAATATAAAATCATTGAGGAGGTTTGTGTGTCAACACTCCTAAAGAGTGTATGCACATACATTGTTGGTCAAAGTGAAAAGGAGTACGCGAGGGTATATTAATAAAGTTAAAAAAGAGAGTATGGACTAACATAGTCGATTCAAATGTGGTATAATCGACTTACTAATGAGCTCAGCAAAGAGAGAAGTACATAAATTGTAGTGAATCCATTTTTTTCCATTAAAAGAACAATATGAGGTTCATGAGTATTCTAATATATGTTGATGATATCACTGAATCTCCTGAAGAGATAAAAATGAGCTCAATTATTAAAGGAATAATTTGTAAATTAAAGATGGTATTGCAAATATGTGGCTTGATATGTAGAACAAGCATTTGTATTATTATTATTATCCATCAATCATAATACATCTAGAAGATGGTGGAAATTTTCATACGCATAAAGCTTATGGTATACGTACATTTTATAATGTCCAAGTAGTTGGTATAGAAAATGACTCTTATCATCTCCTATCAAAGAAGCAAAGATCATTGGTCCAGAAGTACCATAGTTAAAAACAAATTGTATATCTTGCTAGTATGTATACACAGACACATGTCATGAAATTCATTGACAAGATATAACTCGTGTATAGCAAAGAGATAATGTAACGGGTAAAACATATATTTTTATACCCTTAAGGTACAAAAGATATGGATTCATATTTTACTAACCCATCAACAAGTTTGGTTAGTTTTGTAAGTGCATGGAATGTAACAAAACATATTCATGGATCTTATGGTATCTACTTACAAGTGAAGGCAATTAAAATTTCACATGAAGATCATACATCAATGCTCATTGAAGGATTGGACATTAATGGATCAAGCAACATACCAAGCTGCACATCAATGGATTATGAAGTTTTGAGCAACTTTTAAAAAAGCCGAACCTGAGTCACTTATAGGATACATGTAAAAATGGGGGGGGGGGGGGAGCATTATACAAGTTGCACTCTTTTTCCCTTAACTAAGTTTTATCCCAATGGGTTTTCTTACTAAGGATTTTAATGAGGTAACATACCTGATCCAAAAGTATCGGTAGGAGAAAATACGCGCTGCACTCTTTTTCCCTTAGCTGTGGTTTTGTCCCACTGGGTTTTCCTAGCAAGGTTTTTAACGAGACATCATCACCAAGCGTATTAAAGGTATGTGGATAGTCAAGGGGGAGTGCTATGAATGTATCATTTATATGGTGACTCTCCACATACTTAACTCCTATCTCTTTTATTTATTTTGTATTAATGTATGTGCCTATATATAGTGACATTTGTATATGGTGTATATAGATCAATCAATAAGATTTACATTCCCTCATTCTCTTATTCTTCTCTTTATATTGCTAATAGGTTTAGTTGTTTTACAATAATAATAATCTATACTTTCTATAAAAGGAGAAAACGCGCTGACATAAGAAAAGCTGAGGCGGCAACCATAGAGGCTATCCAACAATGTCTTTCTTATGTCATTATTGCATCATAAATCGAAATATATAAAATCACTTTAAAATCTATTTAAAGTTCTACCCATATTCAAAAATCTACCCATACTATTATTGAATCACTTTAAAATCAAAACTCTGCCCATATTCACCTATACAAAACCTCTACCATAATAAAATCTCTGCCCATATTCAAAATTTAAAATTGTGGCTCCAGATTCAAAATTCAAAATTCAAACCATATATTCAAACCATATATATATAAGATATATGAATCTGGCTCCACATTCAAATTTCAATTAATCTCTTTCACTCATACCCACGAGCATATCTCTCTATCTCTCTTACTCAAATGCATAGCTCTTATGATTCAGCCGGTTAATCTCCGATTACAGATCTTTGTTCGAACATTTGTTGATTCTGTTTACACATCATTATTCCAACATCATTGTTCCAACATCATTGTTCCAACATCATCGTTCCAATGAAGCTTCCCATTACACATCAACATTTCAACATTGTTGTTGCAACATCATTGTTGCAACATCGTTGAAAGTTGCATATGCTACCTTCTTTGATGGGAGAGTTGCATGTTAGGTTTGTAGCTTATTTTTTTTTAACTGTAGTTATACTAATTTAATTTGATTATGAAGAAACAAGTGTTGATAATGTTGATAATTTTTATTAACAGTCACATTTTAGAATATGTTAATATGTATATTGATAGTATTAAACTAAATACATAGAAAGATAAAAATTTACTGAAATATGCATAAAATATTAAACACTACAATTAACATTTGCTAGGATTTCGTAGACTCTCGCCTTCTTCCATGTGATTTCCTTCTCTCTTTTGTTTTACAGACCGGCTAGCATGTCACAGATTTTCTGTTCCTGTTTTAGTAGTTATGTCATAAACTCTTCTGCATTGTTCTTGAAATCTGATGGAGGGGAGTGGGGGACTTCATCAAGCAATCCGATGTTGTTCCAGGTTTTTCTTGTAATTATTATCGCTGATGATGCCGACTTTTCTGTTTAGTTCTTCATCTGATCTCTTTTCTTTGAGTGACCAGATAGAGAATTGTGTTTTAACATCGCTGGTGTCTGACCAGTGGTAGAAGCATCTGTTTGCCATCTAGATTTTTGTTGGTGTTGCTGATTTTGATTTGTTTTTTGATAGACAGTTTTTATAAAGGACAATTGTTGATGTTTTGAATCAAACTAATCACCAGTCTTTTATAGTATTTAAAATGCGTCTTTATGGTAAATAAAGAGGTTAATTGTAATTATGATAACCTGTTTTTTTCTTTGAAGGTTTAAAATTTGTCACTTGGGTTTCTTGATATTTAATTTTATAGTTTTCCTATAAAAGCCGAGGTTTTAAAAAGTTTTTGCATTAACAGGCTGCTGTTTTGAAATATAAATTTATATGTTTATATTAAATGTACACATTTTTCCCTCTTAGATTATTAAATGTACAGTGATTTTAAATATGACCTCTTAGGATGTTAGATATTTCACTATATAAGATTATTGCCACTTCACCTGTTTTTCATCACGTTTTACTACCAAGATATCCTTCTTTCACATCACTTGAGTAATATATAACTTACAACGGCTTTATACACTTCTGCAGAGTCTGATGATTTAAAGCAGCGCTTTGTCAAGCAAATTGAGGAACAAGTATATGAGGATAGGGCTACTCTTTAAGAGTTGAAGAGATGTTTTGATGGACTGCACCTTGGTCTGTTCACGAGAGACCAGGTTTCCAGAAACCTGATGCGGATGCCTTCAACTTCTGTTCTTGACCTTTGTGTTGTCAGTAATATAGAGTGCGGTGATAGAGACGGGGAGTTCATGGCGATGCTCAAGGATATAAATCGAGAGGTTCAGCACTCAATGGTGTTGAAGCTAAAATTTCTTAATTCTTGCTGTTAAATTCTTAAATTTCTGGCTGTTATTGTTAGATTTGAAAGTTTCGTTGTTCAGTACTCGATGTAGTTGTTGATCTTTTAATGTCATGAATAAATTTTAATCCTATTAATCTTTGTTGTCGCATTTTACTTTTACTTATTTTAGCAAGCATAAGTATTATTATATAGTTTTGAATATCATCTGAGGATTGCAGATCGATATTGATGTAGATGTGAAATTGTGTCTGAGTTTGATTTAGATTATGTTGATGTTGAATTATGCCTGAACAAATGTTTGGTAAGTCAACAGAGGTTTAATAGGATTAAAGGTTGGTTTAAAGGTGAACATATGATTGCAAAGACAAAATATTCTAGAATATCTGATCATGAATAACAGTTTTTTGAAGAATTTGTTCCTCCAAATGCCAAAGAGTCAATATCTGCTACTGTAAAAGGTCTATTGAAGCTAAAGTCTGGCAAAAGAGAACCTCTGTTGATGAAGAAAGTCTGAAGAAGCAAAGGTCTGCTATGGGTCAACAGATGTTAAAGAACAACAGATGATATTCAACATATGTTGCTCAACAGAGGTTTTCATAGTAACAGTAGTTAGGCTAATAGCAGATGTTGGGAGTTTGTTAGGTTATTAGATGTTGCTCACTATGTGAACATCGTAATTGCAATCTTTTTATAAGCATGTTCGCTAACATCATTCTTCTCATTCTTATGAAACAACTGTTTGTGAAACCTCTGCTAGACTAAAAATTCGTCCACTTCTGAAAGGTATCGTCTGTTGTCATAACTTCTGTTTATCTTAATGATTGTTGATTTACCACTGTTTTCAACCTTTGTTGTTGCCCAACAGAGGTTTCCAAACAATTATCATCCATTATAACAGTGCTTAGGTTAAAAGCATGATGATGAAAGCATTCGTCTCATTCTTATGAGAAAAAGTTTATTATTCTGCTGCATATTTCTATTTTTGTTTTATCTTCTTCCATTGTGATCATCTTAACTATTACAACAATCAAAATCAGATGCTAACAATTGGTATCAGAGTTTAGTCAATCAAATTTGATCCCAGCAAATCCTACTGAATTGGTTAATCAAAAGCATTAAAATGTCTTTAGAAAATCAAATGTCCATTTTTAAAAAAATAGCTATTTTTAAAATTTATTTCAAAAATCTTTAAAAATCTGTTGAAAACAACTGTTTTTTGAAACCTCTACTTGGCTAAAAATTCATCCACTGCAGAAAGGTATCGTCTATTCTCATAACTTCTTTTTATGCTAACGATTGTTGACTTACACTGTTCCCAACCTCTGTTGTTGGCCAACAGAGTTTTCCAAACAACTGTCATCCATTATCACAAGAGAGGTTCTGACGTGGACAGATGTTAGCCATCAGATATTTGTAACTAATGCAACGTCAGCATTCACTTTTTCACTCTATATAAACCCTGTTTCATCCCCAAATCGAGCTTCTACCACTGCCGTCTCGAGTTTAAAATTCTCAAAAGCAATTTCCATTATCACCTTCTTCTCCGATCATGGCTCTGAACATCAAAAACCCTCACAACTACCTCCCCATCTTTGAGAAAACCAGCAAAAGTACCAGCTTTCATTCAATAATTGACTTTTTAATGTCATCAAAATACAAATCAATCCTTACTGTTGATGCTCCAGTTCATACGGAAACACTCCGACAATTTTGGTCTAATGTTGAAATAGAGTCTGAAGATAATAAGCCAGTTGCCTTCACATCTAAAGTCGGAAAAAGCCTGGTTCGAATTTCCCCATCTACAATTTCCACTACATTTGAATTGGATGACTTGGGAGGTAAGACCAATTTTGAAAAACGTGTACTTCATTTAGAGTTCATTGAAAGAGGGTATGATGCACAATTAAAGGAAGTTACTATATACAAACCAAACTTCCCTCCGCCAATGAAATTTTTGTTCCATACTCTTTTAACTTGTCTTTCAGCCAAGACCACCGCATTTAATGAGATACCTTTAAAAATTCAGTATTTGGGATATGTTATTTTAAAAAAAAATCAGATTGCAATTTATCATAAGCACTATTTTCTGATTTGTTGACTAATGTGAAATATGTGAAAAAAAAGAAAAAAGGTGCTCATAATAATGCTTTTATGTTGTATCCAAGACTTCTAAGCTACTACCTACGAAAACATGTTTCATAAATAGATTTTGAACAAGGTGTAGCTTTTCAAATAAATAGTCTTACAAGTGAAACTTTTACTAAACTTATGGATAAAGAATCAAAAGTTTCAAAAACATAAACAAAGGGGGATGAGCCTGTTTTAGATTCGTCCACATTTGTTGCTCAAACGTCTGTTGTTGAGCCCACTGCTCCTGGTGATCATGACACCACAACCGGTGTTGTGAAACACACACAAGCAAAACTCAAACAGAAGCCTGCCACATCCAAAAAGCCCACCAAAACCAAACAAAATAAAAAGGGTCCTCTAGAAGATGAGATCCTAGAGGTTAACCCAGTGACAACACAAATGTCACTTGAAACCACTGCTACTACTTCCTCACAGCTGTTGGAAAGATCTCAACCCATCCAAACTCCTCATGTATCCTCACAAAAGAATCATGTTGTCAGCATAGAGACACCACAACATGAAGCAGACCTTTCATATGAAAGTATGCTTAAAAGCCCCTCTCCTAAAACAATGTCGCTTTCTACACCACAACCCTCTTCCCAACTTTCATCAACAATATTACCTCTGTTTGAAGCAATTGAAATTCAGAATCAAAACAGTCCTTCTCACCCACACATTACTGAGAGTATAACCCAACAAATAACTGTGTCTGAACCAATTCAATCTGCTATCCTACAAACAGTTGAGGAGGTTACACTCCTTGAGTTTTACGAAACTCTTGGTGGTAGTTCAAGTGGAGCAGCCACCTGCATCACATACAGTTTAATGCCCTCGGGTAGTTATGTCTAACAACATAACCCAAAAATACTATAATAACGCCCTAGAATCTTCCAAAATATTCCCCATGTTCCAATTGTAGTATTTGTAGGTTCGTTACACGGTAAACTGTCGAAATTGATTTAAAATAACCCATTTTTAATCCCAAAAATTCCAATTTTATCTATAATTTGAATAAAATTATGAAAAATTTTATTTAACTCAGTAAAAATCTGTAGAATATGGAAAAAAATTCTGGGAATTTATTTTGGCATTTTACTTGTCTAAATAAATTATTTATAAAACCATATTTAACCACCTAATTAACATTAATTACCATTAGTGATCCAAAAATTCCCAAAACTTTCCTGGACATTCCTTATGTTTCCAGAAACATCTCCAAAATTTTTAAGATTTTTCCGATTTCGTTTCCGGCTACCGAAAATTCGCAAAAACGTGGATTTTTAACCCAAATCAACTGTTCCTTAGTGTCTCTGTAAAATTTGGTGATTTATTGAATCCCCTAATTATATCGGTAAAACAGTAAAAATTTTTACCAAAAATCGTAGAAAATTCCAAAAATTCTCAACTTTTACGTGGACCTTCCTGACCCTACCCTTCATCACCACACCAAATTTCACCTCAATCCAAGTATCACGGACCAAGTTATAGCCAAAACAAAATTTTGCCTATCCTAGATTCGGTTTTCGGATGTTATACCTAGCGCAAGCTTCGATTCCAAGCGTTCCTTGTGAATCCAGAAGTATGTGTGGGCTATATTCAGTACCAACACATCAAGTACAATCCAAATATACTAGAACTTAGATCAATCAAGCCTTATTTCATTGTTTTTCAGTTAATCGACTAGTTAAGCGATTTCTGTCGAATATGTGTTGATTAGGGTATCAAACCCCAAAGATTTGTAACCATGGCTGCCATATAACACCAGGGAATCCATATGGTGTTCAGATTCAGCCCGTAAACATGTTTAAACTTCCAAAAATCATGGATTAAAAAGGGTTTCTATGGCCTAAACCATGTTTAATCAAGAAACCAAGCTTAAAACCATAAAAATTAAGGTTGATACCTTTAATTTGAGGCTTGTTCTTGTTAGATCAGCTGGGTTTTAGGAAAAAGAAGCAGAATTTTGGGAGGATTTTTGTGTGAAAATTAAAAGAAAAAAATGAAATATATATATATATATGGGAGGGGGGTGGTGGCGGTTTGGGTGGGCCCCCCTAGGGCCTCCTCGTGCTTCGTATAGTGCGCTAAAAGATGATGTTTATCTTCCGTTGAGTGTTTAGGTTCGTTTACGGGTCCCGGGCGCGTTCTCGATTTACGTGAAGGACTCCGTTTTGCGCGTACTTAGTGTCAAAAGACTCGGTTTTAAAAATCATGCATAACTGTCTTGAAGTCTGAACCCAGTTACGTTTTAATCATAAAAGACTCGTATTAGAGTGGTTTAAGTGTTTTTAAGCTTGATCGATCGTTCCTTGCACTTTTGATTACCTTATGTTATTCCTGAAACGAAAGCGTTTCCCTAATCGGGAAGCTGCTTCGTTTTTCGGGCCCGATCTCCGATTGGCTTCAAACCTTATGTCACAGTCTAAGGCACAAAACTAAGTTGTTCATGCAACTCGAAATCTTAAATGATGCTACCGATAACCATAATAATCAATGTCAAAGGTTTAAAGCGCTGTTAAACAGAACACTCCCGTTTAACACGAGTTTCAAGGCTAAGGACACCAACTTTGCACTATTGGCCCTTATTAGTGTCATGTTAATCATAACGTGTTCTTGGATGCCTCCGAGACATAACAGATATCAGTTAATCAAGCATATAAGTCACACATGTTTTTAGGGTTTTCGCGCAATTAAAGTGTTAAGTGTGCTTTATAGTTTTGGACCGTTTAGGGTGTACCTGGTTTCGTCATGGGTGTCACAGTCTCCCCTGGTTTAGAAATTTCGTCCCCGAAATTCAATTCGTCTAGTTAGGGAAGAGATGTGGGTATATTCTACGGAACTCATCCTTCCATTCCTAGGTATACTCAGGTCCTTGCTTCGAGTTCCACCAGACTTTCACCAGCGAGATTTTGTTATAACGTAGTTGTTTGGTCTTCCCGTCTACTATTTCTACCGGTTCCTCCACAAAGTGGAGTTTGTCATCAATGTGCACATCTTCTAACGGTATAATAGCTGCTTCATCCGTGAGACATTTCTTTAAGTTGGATACATGGAAGACATCGTGAATTGTGCTCAGTTCATCTGGTAATTTCAGTCGGTACGCTATAGATGCAACCTTAGCAATAATTTCATACGGCCCAATGTATCTCGGAGCCAACTTTCCTGCCTTGCCAAACCTAATCACTCCTTTCCACGGTGACACTTTTAACAGTACTTGGTCACCTACTTCAAACGACAACGGTTTCCTGCGAACATCGGCATAAATTTTCTGCCGATCTCGGGCCGCTTTCAGTCTACTTTGGATCTTATGCACCTTGTCTGTCGTCTCTTGAATTAATTCAGACCCTGTGAGTTGAGTATCGCCCACTTCAGCCCAACAAAGTGGTGATCTGCACTTCCGGCCATATAGTGCTTCGTACGGTGCAGCTTGTATGCTACTATGATAGCTGTTATTGTAAGAGAATTCAATGAGGGGAAGGTGCTTATCCCAACTTCCTCCAAAGTCTAGGGTGCAAGCACGAAGCAGATCCTCTAATGTCTGGATAGTTCATTCTGATTGGCCATCGGTTTGGGGATGGTAAGCCGTACTCAGGTCTATTCTAGACCCCAAAGCTTCTTGTAACTGTTGCCAATAGTGTGAAGTGAAATGACTATCACGGACTGAAATGATTGCAACTGGTACCCCGTGTCTAGCCACAATTTCATTCGTGTAGATCTCGGCCAATTTCTCGGTGTTGTAGGTAGTACGAATCGGAATAAAGTGCACCGATTTGGTTAGTCTGTCTACTACTACCCAAATCGCATCATGACCTCGGGGTGTTTTTAGAAGGTGGGTCACGAAATCCATCGTGATTTGCTCCTATTTCCATTGAGGTATTTCGGGTTGCTGTAACATTCTCGAGGGTTTCTGGTATTCTCCCTTTACCTGGGCACAAGTCAAGCATTTGCTCACGTACTCTGCTACGTCCTTTTTCATACATGGCCACCAATAAAATTCCTTAAGGTCGTGGTACATCTTGTCTGTACCGGGGTGAATAGAGTACTTAGATTTATGAGGCTCATCCATAACCAGTTGACGTAGGTCATGGAGAGTAGGAATCCATACCCTATTTTTGAAATACAATACTTCATCCGGTTTCCTCACAAAATTTCCTTCATTTCCGTGTAAGTTTTCGCTATTTAGTTGGCCTTCCTCCAAAGCTTCCATTTGAGCATTACGAATCTGCTCTTTAAGACTGGTTTGAACAATCATCCCAAGAGCTCGCACTCAGAGTGGCTTTACTCGGTCTTTTCTACTCAAGGCATCGGCTACTACGTTAGCCTTACCTGGATGGTATTTTATTTCACAGTCGTAATCGTTCAATAGCTCCACCCATCTGCGTTGTCTCATATTTAGCTCCTTTTGATCGAATATATGTTGGAGGCTCTTGTGATCTGTATAAATTGTACATTTCATACCGTACAAGTAATGCCTCCAGATCTTAAGTGCAAAAATCACTGCGCCTAGCTCTAAATCATGCGTTGTATGGTTTTTTCATGCACTTTCAATTGTCTGGAAGCATATGCAATAACCTTGTTTCTCTGCATCAATACGCATCCTAGACCACATCGAGATGCGTCGCAATACACCACAAAGTCATCATTGCCCTCTGGCAAAGTCAAAATTGGTGCCTCACATAACTTTTGTTTTAACAGCTGAAAAGCTGTTTCTTGTTCTTTACCCTATTCGTACTTTTGATCTTTCTGTGTCAAGGCAATTAAGGATTGAGCAATGCAGGAAAAGTTTTCAATAAAGCGACAGTAATATCCAGCCAATCCCAAGAATTGGCGTATCTCTTTCGGAGACTTAGGCGCTTGCCAATTCTTAATAGCTTCGATCTTACTAGGGTCAACATGAATCCCTTGTTGATCTACCACATGTCCTAAAAATTGCACTGCTTGTAACCAGAAGTCACACTTTGAAAGCTTGGCGTACAACGTCTCTTTCCTCAATATCTCTAGTATGGCTCGTAGATGGTGCTTGTGTTGCTTTTTACTCTTGGAATATATCTAAATATCGTCAATAAAGACTATTACGAATTTATCTAGATATGGTTTACAAACTCGGTTCATGAGGTCCATAAATACCGCGGGTGCGTTGGTTAACCCAAAGGGCATAACCAGGAACTCATAGTGACTGTACCGAGTTCGAAAGGCTGTTTTAGGGATATCTTCCTCTTGAACTTTCACTTGATGATAACCGGATCTAAGATCGATTTTGGAAAAGTAACAAGCTACTTGCAACTGATCAAATAAATCATCGATTCGCGGAAGAGGATATCGATTCTTTATGGTAACCTTGTTCAGCTCCCGGTAGTCAATACACATCCGAAAGCTTCCATCCTTTTTCTTCACAAATAACACTGGTGATCCCCAAGGTGAATAACCGAGACGGATAAAACCTCGGTCTAGCAGTTCTTGTAACTGAGATGATAGTTCTTGCATCTCTAAAGGTGCTAAACGGTAAGGTGCTTTTGCAATTGGAGCTGCTCCCGGTATTAAGTCGATACGGAACTCGAGTTACCGATTGGGTGGCAATCCGGGTAATTCATTGGGAAACACATCTGGGTAATCACACACTATTGGGATATCCTTAATACGTTGTTCTTCTGGTTCGGTCGTCATTACACTTGCTAGAAAAATTTTTGAATTTTAAAACAGTTCAAACGGAATCACTTCACGTGAAATCAGCTTCAAACGGAATTAGATTTCACGCGGAATAACTCTTTTCAAGCGAAATATCTTGTCACACGAAATACCCAATTCAAATGGAATCAGGTTTGGTGCGGAATAGCTAATTTCGTGTGAAACTTTCAAACGGAATCTGATTTCGTGTGAAATCAGTAGCAGTTTCAAACGGAATCAGTAATTTCATGTGAATTAACAGCACTTTCAAACGGAATTAGTCACAAAAGCTAATTCCGTGCGAAATCACAAGTGCTATTTCGAGCGGAATTATGATTGACATCATCATTTCGGCCACCAATTTGTCAAATTGGTCCAGATTTAGTTCGAATTTTGGTCCAATTCTTTCAAGGATTCAATAAAATGGTGTTTCACATGTAATATGTGAAAATTAAGCCATTTTAACCGTAAATTCTCGTTTAATTTTGAAAAGGAGTAGAAGTGATGAAAACAAGCTGAATTGGTATAAACTCTTCTTCCTGAGCTCTGATACCATTTGTTGGATCGACGTGTGACCCTAAAGAGTCAATCAGAAGAGTTTACAATCTATTTCAAAGGCGGAATAAGAGAAATAGACGTGTAACAACTTGATTCCTCTTAATTATCTTCTTATTATTGATTCCAAATCTTTTACAGATCGTTTGACAAACTGGCAGCACCTCGGCTCTGAATCAGAAAAGTTACAAATGAACTAGCAACACACCTATTTATAGTTGAGTTAATTTCGCTTGAAAGTGGCATGGCCATTTCAAACGAAATCACAATGTCTAATTTCGCTTGAAATGGTCAGTGGCCATTTCATGCGAAATTACCCAATTCCACACAAACCCTAACTTTTAACCTGCTGTGTGCTAGCTAATCCTATCTAGACATAAGACTCTATAAAGACGAAGTTAACAGACAATTGTGCACCAACATGGATCCTAACAATCTTTTGCTCACATATAATCTCCGCCTTGTACTTGGACAACCAGTCCATTCCCACTACTATATCAAAACTTTCGAGCTCTACTGGTAGTAGGTCAATAAGGAATTGGTGGTCGTTAAGAATTAAAGGATAATCACGAAGGATTTGGTGACTAGTTATAGGTTTACCGTTAGCAAGTTCTATGGAATAAGGACTTGTTAATTCAATTCCCGGCATATTTAATAGGGGTAAGAAATTAATGGAAACGTAGCTCCTATCTGCGCCCGTATCAAACAATACTGAAGCTTACTGATCGGAAATGAGAAAGGTACCTGTCACCACATTCGGATCTTGGCGTGCATCACCTGATCCGATAACAAAAACGCGCCCCCGGGCTTGGTTTGAAGTAGAAGCTTGTCCCTGGTTCATTTTTACCGTCTAACCTTGGTTGAGCTTAGGACAATCACTTAGAATTTCCATCCATCTTCTTTGCCTCATGTTTAATTCCTTTTGCCCAAATATGTATCTTAAACTCTTATGATCTGTATAGACAGTAAACCTACTTCCACACAGATAATGTCTCCAAATCTTAAGGGCAAAAATTATGGCTCCTAATTCCAAGTCATGAGTCGTATAATTTTCTTCGTGCTTTTTCAATTGCCTTGAAGCATACACAATTACCTTCTTGCGTTGCATCAACACACATCCTAATCCTAACTTAGAAGCATCGCAGTAAACTTCAAAATCTTCTGTCCCTTCTGGTAAGGCTAGAATAGAGGCGTTTGTTAATCGTTGTTTCAAAATTCTAAAAGCCTCTGCTTGTTTGGGTCCCCATTCAAACTTAATTGCTTTACAGGTTAGCTTAGTAAATGGAACAACTATCTTAGAAAAATCCTTAATGAATCGTCTATAGTATCCGACTAATCCTAGAAAACTTCTAACTTCCATAGCTGATTGCGGGACCTTCCATTTGGTGATTGCTTCTATTTTGGAGGGATCTATGTGAATACCTTTGTGATTCACCGTGTGTCCTAAAAATTGTACCTCCTGTAGCCAAAATTCACACTTCGAGAATTTGGCATAAATCTTTTCCTTTCTTAACAGGGTTAAGAGTGCATGTAAATGCTCACAATGCTCGTCCTGACTTTTGGAATAAATAAGTATATCGTCGATGAAGACAATTACGAATTTATCCAAATACGGGTTACAGGTTCTATTCATAATGTCCATAAATGCTGCAGGAGCATTTGTTAGTCCAAAGGGCATGACTGTAAACTCGTAGTGACCGTACCTAGTTCTGAAAGCAGTTTTAGGTATGTCTTCCTCTTGTACTTTCAACTGATGATATCCGGAGCGTAAATCTATCTTAGAAAAATATCTAGCTCCCTGAAGTTGATCGAAAAGATCATCAATCCTAGGTAATGGGTATCGATTCTTAATTGTAACCTTATTCAATTCCATATAATCGATACACATTCGTATCGAACCATCTTTCTTTTTCACAAACAACATTGGGGCTCCCCACGGGGTTAAACTAGGTTGTATAAATCCTTTCCTTAATAATTCATCTAACTGCTTTTTCAATTCTAACATTTCGGTGGGTGCTGACCGATAAGGTGCCTTGGCTATCGGTGTAGTTCCAGGAATTAGATGAATTCTAAGTTCTACTTCCCTATCGGGTGGTAATCCAGGTAGTTCTTCTGGTAATACATCCGGGTATTCTGATACTATTGGAATTTCCTTAAGTTCCTTACCTTTAGTGTTAATGATTACTGAAATCATATACACTATTCCTTGTTTTCTTGAATAACTGGCCACTTTCATTACTGAAATGAATTTCATTGGCTTACGTGGCTTATCTGTTGTAATCACCACTATTTTTCCCGTGGGTGTATGAATTTCTATGGAATTCTTATCACAAAGGATTCGATCATGGTTAGCTACCACCCAATCCATTCCTAACACAACATCGAATCCAGCTAAATTCATAGGTAACAGGTTTGCAGAAAATTTATGGCCTAAGAGTTCTATCTTTCCTTCTTGCAAAACCCTATCTATGTTAACAGAATTCCCATCTGCCGTTTCTATCGTAAAAATTTGTCTAAGGTTGGTTAAGGGTAGGTTAAGAGCTTGGCAAAATGAAGTATTTATAAAACTTTGGTTTGCACCAGAGTCAAATAATACTTTTGCATAAACGTCGTGAACTAGGAACGTACCAGCGATCACATCAGGGATTAGCTCTGCTTCCTGGGTAGTCAACTGGAAGGCTCTTGCGTTTTTCTTGGTAGTTCCTTCTGCAGGTTTGGCTTTGTTGTCAGCTGGTTTAACCAATTTAGGGCAGTCTGGTCTAAATTGTCCAGCTTCTCCACAGTTGAAGCAAATTGTGGATTTCTTCCTTCTGCGGTCTTCTTCGTGATGCCCTGGAATTTTGCAGAAATTGTAATACCCTTTGCATCTTCCAAAATGCTTTCTTTTACAGGTACTGCAAAATGGAGCAGTGGAAGATTGCCTGGTTCCCTTTTTCTTGAAATTATTACTATTACCCACACGGAATCCTTGGGTAATCTTTTGGGCCACTTCCTTCTTCCGGTTTTCTTCTCTTGTGCGTACCAGCCCGTCGGTCAAGGTGTTGGCTAATTCCACTGCATCGTCAATTGTGCGGGGTCTCGCAGCTTTGACGGTATCACGAATCTCCCTAATTAAACCCCAAATATAGCGAGAGATAAGTACCGGTTCTGGCTAAGCCAGGGTAGGTACAATTTTAGCATACTCGACGAATGTCGAAGTATACCCTCGACAATCAACATCCACCATCCGGTGGTTTAGGAACTTATTTGTCATTTGTTCCTTTTCTTATTCGGGACAGAATTTTCTTTCCACTAGACTCTTAAATTCTTCCCAATTCATGGCATAAGCCACATCGCTTCCCTTAGCTTGTAGGACCGTGTTCCACCATTATAGTGCCCCTTCTTTTAAAAAGATGCGATGCGTACATGACCTTGTCTTCCTCGGCACATTTACTTATTTTAATCACTGCCTCGGTTTTCTCCAACCAACGCAACGCAGCGGTTGCCCCTTCATTTCCTGCAAACTCAACAGGTTTACAGGCAAGAAATTCTTTATAAGTGCAACCAGGTGTTGCAACTTTCATTTTCTTAAGTATCGGGGCTTGAATCACGTTGTCATTATTGTCGCCTCCGTTAACACTGTTACTGAAATTATCGTCGCGCGTGCGTTTACTAGGGTTGGGTTGGGAAGGTTCAACATGACATTTAACAGCAGCGACGATTGCTGGGATAGCATTGGCTATTCCCTGAGCAACGATGTTTTCTATATCTTGCCTATTAAGAAATTGATCTTCATGGTTTTGTTCGGATTGATTAACTTCGTTAACTGGCTCATTGACGGCGTGTTCCATCTGATAATTATCAATATATAAATGTATAAATTATTGGCACCAAATTAAAATAAATAATAATCAGTCACAATAAAACAATCACACATAATCATGTTAACACGTATAGCCAAAATTGTCGACTTTGCGACGTTGATATTTTTATATATATTTTAGTATGCATCCATACACACTAGTTATATTACAAAAGTTTTATTTTAAGTTATTTTACATGATTATATTTTTATTAATATTTATTATTATTAAACACACAACCACATACGATCCCCGTCAGCTGGCACTTCAGAAACGACGTTCCCTCTTGTCATATTTCCATGATATCCTCTCCCCCACTTCCCGGATTCTATTTCCTGCGTCCACCAACTCCTCACCATAGTGGCGGAGTTCAGCCAAGTTCTCGGTGCTCATCGATGGGTTTGGTGCAGGCTCAGGGTCAAATTGGGGAAAATAGACATTAGGGGTATTCATGAAGTGCTGAAACTGCTAGTCATTTGTCCACCATTCCTCCAATTCACCGGGTAAGAGTTGGTGGCTGACAATGGGGTCTGGGATAGCAGGTTGCAGATTAACTGGAAGTTGTGCTTCAGCAGGGTAATTGAAGGGGTTTTCATTGGCAGGTCCAAAGAGGTTACAATTTGCCAGTTTGTGATCAAGCTCCTCCTAGGGTGGCATTTCCTGGGCTTGCCCTGAACTTTCCCCGATCTCCTTTCCCTTACCTTTATCTTTATCTTTTGGTTCCTCAGTCTTTTTAATCTTCTGGGCAGCTGGCTTCTTTCTCCGTCCGCGTCTCCAGCCTATGATTCTCCTTCTTTTCTTCGGCTTGGGTTTCTCCTGGGCTTGAGCCTGGAATTCCATAAGTTCTTCAGTATCGGCCTGATAACCGGAAAAGTCTCTGGAAACTTCCATACCAGCAGAATGGATATTGAGATTCTGAAGAGCTTCAGACAACTCATTCAGGCTGTTTAGCAGATATAGAGAAAACACAAAATCCTAATTAGAAAGTTATATATTGCAAGTTAAATTTTCACAGAATCACAGAGTGGCAATCTGAGAAATTAAGTATTTCTAAATACTTAATTGGCTTAAATCAGTGGATATGATACCACCTTTTTCTGTCACGGCCCCCGTCCTGGTGTGACCCGGTCCAGGAGCCGCGGGACAGAAACTCGTAGTATTTATTATTTGATTTGACAGCGGAAGTTTAACAGGATCTTTTAAAACTTGAAAATGCCCAACTATTTTATTTCACTAATTGGGACAAACCCCATAATTTACAGTAAAGGTAATTTCACGAGGAAATCACTTGTTTTACAAAACATGTTTATTTGTTTTACTGAGCCACCACTTCAAGCTTGTTAGTGCTCCGTAGCACGTTTTCCTTGATTCACAGTAAGTCACCTGAAACATGTTTAAAATATTTTATTAGCGGGGAAATGCTGGCGAGTCACTCGGTTATATAAAATGACACAGAGTTATAAATTACAGCATAAGAGCGATTACAATGGCTACTATCTTATTTTTATCTGGCGCCGTGTCACACCCTGGTGACGATGGTCATACCACTATTGGGTCCTTTCACCTAAGTAGTGATGATTATCATTGTTAGGTTTGTTTACCTAACCGTGAGAAATTAATAATGTGCACAATACCCCACTTGCCAATGATTTAAGTTAACCAAGACTTAATCCCTGTAATATATAACTAGAAAACATTTGGGTATTGTAAAACATTTTTGAGAAAAAGTGAATGACTCACATTGCAGGTTTAATTGGGCAGAGTTTAGCCTACTGATAAGCCTGATAACCTAATGTAAATAACAATGCACACAAAGCTAGGTCAGTAACTTAATACAACTCTTTACGATAAACTTCACGAAATCAAAACCCTCACGACGAATGACAAAGTATAGCCCAAATACGGGCAGCACTTAAACATCCATCGGATCGGTTTCAATCGATCGGACATTGTATCGTAGCAGTGATTGAGTTATTACCCTTGATCGTAGCAGCGTTTTTCTATTATGAATGTGATTTTTGAACAGAAGGATGTGATTTTTGATAAATTTCTCGCACACAGACGATCTGGCCATGACTGACCCATTTATAGCTGATTTTTGGGTTTTACGCGGCCTGCGTAAACCCTCGATTAAATCTTACGCGGCCCGCGAGGGCCCCCTAGTCTACGTGTAGGGCTAGCGTGTCACAGGTAGGTCCGCCACGTGTGCGACACGTGGCCTAAGCGCTTATCCGGTGAAATTTAAGTTGTCGCGGCCCGCGTAGATGTAACCTTATGGTTTACGCGGCCCGCTTGAAATTCAAATTTTATGTTTTCTTGGTTTTTCAAGCGTATTAGGGTTTCAGGGGTTCGGGTTTTCACTTACGGGTCATTTTTAGACAATTTTGCAGGTCCTTACACATACCCTGCTGTAAGGCAATGATCTCCTGCTGAAAGACGATCAAGTAATCTCCCATAGACCTTCGCTGCTGCTCGTCCTCATCGCGTGCGATCCTCAATAACGAAATCTGCTCAAACAGGAACCCCATCAGGCTGCTCTCAGTGAGGGGAGCAAGCACCTCCTGAGGAGGAACTGGTATGCCCCAAACAGGTGGGGAAGGATCCCTGAATGGCTTGGAAGGGCCACCATGCTCATAAGTGTGGAAAGGGGAAGGGTCCTCCCTAGGTGGGGTAAGAAAACGAGCAGTAAAGTGCTGCTGGGTCCCTATGGGTGTGGGTATCAAGCGAACATGGGAAATAGGTGGGGTAAAAACAGGCCCAGGGACAGGTACCCTCCAACGAGCTGTCTGTCGGAGGCGGACAAGGGGTACCTCCTGAGAACTAGGTGAGGATGGGGTGTAAGTACTAGCAGTGGAAGGGGTATAAGGGTCGGGGGGAGTCTCGGGTGTAGGTAACCTAGGGGCTACCGGCTCCCACTCCCAATGCCCCGTGGCGGGAGTAGGGCTCCTAGGAATAGGTCCTACTGGGATAACGACATCCGGGTACGACTATGCTCCGAGGAGCTAGTCAGGTGGTGAGATGGGGAACGGTAGGCGCTCGAGGCCTCCCCCACGCGCCTAGTAGGGGGTCTAGGGGGATAACCAGCACAACAGTACCCGGACTCATCCGACGAGTAGCCCGGGGACAACAGAGGCATCTGTGGATCCTCCTCAGGATCGGTCTCCATATGAGAAGTCGTCTAGCGACTCGAATGACTCGACATTGTACCTGTAAAGGAAAACAACATCTAACACCGCTTCTATCGACTGACATAACCGAAAATAAATAATCCACAGAGGTACACATAAGCACGTATTGCACACAACCTTGATTTTTAATTTTAAAAACTTTTCCACAACTGTTAAGTTAGAGTTTACATTCTCGTTCTCTCCTCTCTCTCCGTGACGTTTCTGGAATGCCCAAGTACCAGCAGATAAATTATTGTGTTCTGGACCACAATAATTTAATTGCCTAACAAGGCCATCCCGGTGCTAGCCACGCCACTCGGTCTCTAGAGGTTCTCAGGGTGAGGAGTTAACTCAGGATTATAGTCTAGGTTCTCTTAGGGATACCTAAATCGCTATAACCGATGGCTCTGATACCATCTTCTGTCACACCCCGACTCGCAGCGGAAGACAATCGCGGGGTGCGGCAGAAACATGGCACTCCACATAATTTAAAAACATTACATTACATAAAACAGGAGCATCGGTTACAACTTCTTCGAACTATCACATTACAGCCCATATATTAAAAGCGGTGCTACAAGCCATTATAGCTTTTATTATGCTACGTCCGCCTACTAGATCCTTCCATACGCACATGTTCACTCCTATTTCGTTTTACCTGAAATGCATGTTAGTTTTTAAAAAGGTCAGCTAAACGATGCCGGTGAGTTCCACTGGTTTGGTTGTTTCGTTTCAAAATGTATCAACATGTTTAATTGCACATATCACGGTTCATGGATAGAATTACACGAGTGTCACAAGTGAAATCTAGACTGTTTTAATCGTACTGTGTCACACAGACACTTAATCGCACCACCTGCATCACATACAATTTAATGCCCTCGGGTAGTTGTGTCTAACAACATAACCTAGTTAGGACGCATGCAGTTGCCTGGCTGCCGGCCGCACCTGTCCAGCGGGCAACTGGGTTTGTCAGACCAATAGTACTATCCACTTCCCATGGCATACGTTAATCACTTGTATCGGGGCTAATATCGTGTGTTAGATAATTCACATCATAGCAAGTTGGTGTAATTAACACAGTTTGTAACATGCAAATCACCCCAGAAAACAGTAAAACAGATTAAAAGTGGGGGAGTGAAACTCACAGTGCAAATTGTAGTCTCGGCTAAAGAGTGTTTAATCAACGAAATCAGCTTTAATAGCACACATGCATGTAAGGACTCAAATCAGTATCTAAGTCGGTAATGGTTATAACTTGGATTTGGTCAGGAGTTTTCACCCCGGATTGAGTCTATAGGACACGGGTATGGGGATGGCGGTCAGGGTAGTATTAGTTTTCAGTTTGGCTTCCGGGCACCGGTTCGCGTGCCAGCCAATGTCAGTAGTTTAACGTGTTCGGATAATGGTACGGGAATACTAATAGTGCCAACACTTTGTTATTTAAGAATTATTAACTTCTCATTAAGGGAGTTTGGGTGTTTGGGGAGTACAAGTTGCCCAATTTTGAGTTTCCGTTTCCACCGTCGGGGATTTTCCCGAACTGGTATTGGACACACCCCAAGTGTCCACTCCGCCCTGGAATCTTCCAGAATATTCCCCGTGTTCCAATTATAGTATTTGTCGGGTTGGGTCAGTTCCCAGTTCCGGCAGGTTCGTTACACGGTAAACTGTCGAAATTGATTTAAAATAACCCATTTTGTATCCCAAAAATTCCCATTTTATTTATAATTTGAATAAAATTCTGAAATTTTTTATATAACTCAGTAAAAATCTATAGAATATGGGAAAAACCTTTGGGAATTTATTTTGGCATTTTACTTATCTAAATAAATTATTTATAAAACCATATTTAACCACCTAATTAACGTTAATTACCATTATGATCCAAAAATTCCCAAAACTTTCCTGGACATCCCTTATGTTTCCAAAAACATCTCCAAAATTTTTAAGATTTTTCCGATTTTCTTCGGTGCGTTTACGGCTACCGAAAATTCGCAAAAACGCGGATTTTTAACCCAAATCAAAACTCAACCAATGGACTCAGAATTTTCCCACAACATTCCTTATATGTTCCTTAGTCTCTCTGTAAACTTTGGTGATTTATTGAATCCGTTTGGTATTTTTTCCAGGATTCTTTTTGTAAAAGAGTCAAAATTTTACAAAAAATCGTAGAAATTCCAAAAATTATAAAATTTTACGTGGTCCTTTCTGACCCTACCCTTCATCACCACACCAGATTTAAGCTCAATCCAAGTATCATGGACCAAGTTATAGCCTAAACAAAATTCTGCCTATCCTAGATTCGGTTTTCGAATGTTATACCTAGCCCAAGCTTCGATTCCAAGCGTTCCTTGTGAGTCCAGAAATATGTGTGGGCTATATTCAGTACCTACACATCAAGTAAAATCTAAATATGCTAGAACTTAGATCAATCAAGCCTTATTTGATTGTTTTTCGGTTAATCGACTAGTTAAGCGATTTCTATCGAATAGGTGTTGATTAGGGTATCAAACCCCAAAGATTTGTAACCATGGCTGCGATATAACACCAGAGAATCCATATGGTGTTCATATTCAGCCCTTAAACATGTTTAAACTTCCAAAAATCATGGATTAAAAAGGGTTTTCATGGCCTAAACCATGTTTAATCAAGAAACCAAGCTTAAAACCATAAAAATTAAGGTTGATACCTTTAATTTGAGGCTTGTTCTTGTTAGATCAGCTGTGTTTTAGGAGAAAGAAGCAGAATTTTGGGAGGATTTTTGTGTGAAAATTAAAAGAAAAAAATGAATATATATATATATATATATATATATATATATAGGGTAAGGTTCATGCGAGAACCACCTTTATTGCGAGAACCGCGAGAACCAATGTGAACACAACCTAAAATAGCTAAAAAAACCTAAAAAAAACCTAACCCCCCCCCCCCAAAAACCTAAACCCCCCACCCCCCCCCCCCCAAAAAAAAACCTAACCCCCCCAAGCTAAATGCTAAAAACTAAACCCCCCAAAAAACCTAAAAAAAAAACCTAACCCCCCCCCCACCCCCCCAACCCCAAAAACCTAAACCCCCCTCCCCCACCCCCCAAAAACCTAAACCCCCCCCCCCCCCAGCTAAAAAGCTAAAAACTAAACCCCAAAAAAACCTAAAAAAATCTAAAAAAAAATCCAAAAAAATCTAAAAAAATCAAAAAAAAATCTAAAATTTTTTTTTTGATTTTTTTAATATTTTTTATGTTAAAATCGCTACTTTTAGAAGCCAAAAAAAAAAAACTTTTTTTTTAAAAATTTTTTATTTTTTTTAAAATATATATATATATTTTTTTTTGCTACGAAAAGTAGCGATTTTGTTATAAAAAATATTAAAAAAAAAAAAAAAATTTTGTGTGATTTTTAGCTATTTTTAGGCATTTTTGGTTGCGTTCACATTGGTTCTCGCGGTTCTCGCAATAAGAGGTGGTTCCTAACGGATCTTTGTCCTATATATATATATAGGGAGAGGATCATGAGAAAACTAGATATAAATGAGAAAACTAGAAAACTAACTAAAAACCACTAAAAAGGAGGGGGAACTTTTAATGAAGGAGGGGTAAAATTGGAAAAAAATATATAACTTTTCAAACAATTCCCATTTCTCCATATGTTATCATTTTTAAACAAAAATGGCACCATAAGATCACAAATTTTTGTATCTTTCATTCAAGTATATTCGAGCATATTTTTTATCCAATAAAAAAAGATTTATGGTGTCGTCTTGTTTTCAATACTATTATTATAGTAGTGCACATGTGCAATATAACATGTACTACAATTACATTACATGCTTAAAATTAGCTTTTTGAGTCTAGTTTAGCTTTTAGGGTTAGTTTTTTTTGGAGGTTTAGGATTAGGGTTAGGTTTTTGGGTGTGGGGGGGAGGGGGGATGGGGGTTTAGGTTTTTAGGGGGTGGGGTGGGGGTGGGGTTTAGGTTTTTTCGGGTTTATGTTTAGGGTTTAGTTTTAGGTTTTCGGGAGGGTGGGGTGGGGCGGGGGTGGTTTAGGTTTTGGGGGGGGGGGGGGTTTAGGTTTTTGGGGGGTGTCGGGTGGGTTAAGTGGTTTAAGCTTTATGTATTAGTGCACATGTGCAGTACAACAAAAAAAAATTATTTTTTTTTTGAAATTTTTTTTCCATACATAAAAAGTAGCGATTTTTCTATAAAAAATTGTAAAAAAAAAATTGGTATGTTTTTAGGTTTTTTTTAGGCTTTTTTGGTTAGTTTTTTGGTTTTCTCATTTAAACTAGTTTTTTTAGGCTTTTTTGGGGGGTGTTGGCGGTTTGGGTGGGCCCCCCTAGGGCCACCTCGTGTTTCGTATAGTGCGCTAAAAGATGATGTTTATCTTCCGTTGAGTGTTTAGGTTCGTTTACGGGTCCCGGGCGCGTTCTCGATTTGCGTGAAGGACTCCGTTTTGCGCGTACTTAGTGTCAAAAGACTCGGTTTTAAAAATCATGCATAACTGTCTTGAAATCCGAACCCAGTTACGTTTTAATCATAAAAGACTCGTATTAGAGTGGTTTAAGTGTTTTTAAGCTTGATCGATCGTTCCTTGCACTTTTGATTGCCTTATGTTATTCCTGAAACGAAAGCGTTTCCCTAATCGGGAAGCTGCTTCGTTTTGCGTGCCCGATCTCTGATTGGCTTCAAACCTTATGTCACAGTCTAAGGCACAAAACTAAGTTGTTCCTGGAACTCGAAATATTAAATGATGCTACTGATAACCATAATAATCAATGTCAAAGGTTTAAAGCGCTGTTAAACGGAACACTCCCGTTTAACACGTGTTTCAAGGCTAAGGACACCAACTTCGCACTATTGGCCCTTATTAGTGTCATGTCAGTCATAACGTGTTCTCGGATGCCTCCGAGACATAACAGATATCAGTTAATCAAGCATATAAGTCACACATATTTTTAGGGTTTTCGCGCAATTAAAGTGTTAAGTGTGCTTTACAGTTTTGGACCGTTTAGGGTGTACCTGGTTTTGTCATGGGTGTCACAACCATTGAAACATTTGTTGCTGAAATGAAAGAAATGATGAAGCCGATGATGGAGTTTTCTAAAAGTCAACCTAGCACTCAGTAAATTGCCAATGAGCTTTGGAATTCTATGCAACCCATCCTTCAAGCTCAGAGGAATTTGGTTGAAAGCAACCACAATTCCCATATGGAACTTATCAGAAATATGGTTGATTCTAGGTACAAAGATACATAAGCGGATGTTAGGGACATTAAGGAACATCTGTTCAAACTTACTGGCTCTACCCCTACAACAATCTTTGAGAAAGATGATGTTGATGATGCCAAAAAGGGGGAGAAAGTTTTACTGAGAAAGTTGCCACCTGATTCAAAACCAAAACCATAGGTGCAACAACAGCCAGAGTCAGCTGAACAAAAATATTCTACAAAAGCTTCAGAAGCTGGAAAGGAAAAAGGGATTAATGAGATCCTAAACAAGAAGGCTGAAAAGATAGCTTTGGAAAAGTAGAAGAAGCAAGATACAAAGGGAAGCACTGCTACTCCTACCAAAATTGTATCCTCTGCTAAATCTAAACCCAAACCTTCTCCACAAAAACTACCACAAAAGAAGGAGAAAATAACTTCAACACCATCATCACCAATTCAACCAATAGATGCTGATACAACAAAAGTATCAGCAGATGTTAGCCAAACAGCTGCTGAGACACTAGTTGTTTCAGCAGATGTTTGTCAAACATCTGCCATGATCATTTACACTACACCACTAACACCCCAACTACCTCCAACTTCATAAAGATTTCCCACACATTCACCTTCACCACCAAAACGTTTTCCTTCACCAGAAATCAAGTCCACACGCAAGAGAAAAACTCGTGTTGTCTTAGAAGATGACGAGGAGATTAAATCACCAATCCCGATATCATTTGTCCCCATTCAAAACATTCCATCATCATCACTTCCATCCAGAAAACCAACTTCATTCCTTCCAAATGCTACACTACCATCAGTCATTCCCCTGGCAGCTAAATATCCTCTGGAGCTAGCTATTATTAAAGGTGAAATTGAGTCATTCTTCACAATAGAGGATCCATCAAAAAGATCCTTCCCATCTCTTTTTGGCTATATGCAGCCTCAAAACTTAGATGAGTATCTGAAATTAAAAGCAACAGAGGCTGAGGTTATAGCAAGAGAGAATAGCATAGGGATAGATGACAATAAATACCAGAGCTTATTATCACATGAGCTTAGCAAAGTGAGAAAATTTGAAGACTTTGCTAAGGATCTGAGTAAATCCATGTCTGAGAAGCCAATAAATCCTGAGGGATGATTATGTTGTACACATTATGAAGCTCAAACCATCTAAAGCAACCAAAGCTCAATTCAAAGACTGGTCATCAGATGCTCTTAGAGAAGAAATCCAAAGAATCATAAAAATGCGTAATGATCTTCTGGTAATGCCAACTCCACCTAACTAGAAGAAAGTCAAACAAGTGGATCCGGATGAGGCATTGAAGCTTAAAAGAATGAAAGCAAAGCTTGTGGCTCCTGATTATGGTTCAGCTAAATCCATTGCCAGATAGTCTAAACTCAACATAGTTGAGACCTACAAAAGGCTTGATGAACTTAGAGCTAAAGATCCAAATGTTCCTCAAAAGCCAGTCTATCCTACAACTACTGCTTTGCCTCAACAAACCCATACTCCCAAAAATCTTCTCCCATCATCTACTTTATCCGCAAATGCCTTAAGACAATTAAAAAGGCAAATGCAGACTGATGAGGAAGATGAGCAGAAGTATGAAGAACACAGAAAAGAGGCAATAAAGCAGATGATGGAGGACCACATTGACCCTGCTGCTGACTTACTTGCTGCTCAACTCAGAGAAACAGTTGCAAATTTATTCAGTAGACCACAATAATCAAACTCATCTTCAATAAGTATTTTCCTAAGAAAACCAGCTGATCTAAAAATAGTAAAATGGATGTCATGCTCAGAAACCCAAGTATTAACTTTGATCAGATCAGTGTTGAAGAGGTAAAAATGGATAGTGCATATAATCTTATGCATACGATCTCCAAGATTTGTAGGACCTTCAACTTGAAAGGGATGATGAAGAAGAAATGTTCTCCCTAGACTTTGAACTACAATTCAAAGGATAAATCAAGGAGATGTTGATGAGAAATAATGATCAGTAATAAAGAAGGGTTTTGGTATCATCTGTTGTATAGGGAGATTTGTTGGATCAGCAGCTATGACATTGTCTCCAGTAGTATATGTAGCCAGGACACAACATGTAGCAAAGGAGATGTTGCTGGGTAAGAGACTCTTGATTGGGCTTTGGTGAAGGTTGTTGAAGCAGGTGATCGTGTGATCATAGTTAATGTTTGTTGAAACTTAATTTGTATTCAAATTCTATTGATTTTTTTTTTTCAAAGTAAAGATTTTAAGTTTGTTAGTATATTCGTTTGATGTTTTACAACTTCTGTATTGAAGTTCGATAAATACATTTCCAATTGATATGAACATTCGGCAAAGTAAAATAGTAGTTCTCGCTTTTTATGATGAAATGTATTGACTACTTTTGATTATTTGTTTAGGCTAATTATTTGTTTAGTTGTAAATCAGAGTTCAAATGCATCAACATGCAAGATTTGTGAGAATAACTCATGACTAATTTAACATTAATTAATCAGAAGAAAATCTAAACTAAAAATTACAATATCTATACATCTATCTATACTTTCTATTAAAATGTGTTATGCATGGTTTTCTAAAAACCACCCATGTTTACACACGGGTTTTACTACTAGTAATAATAATTATAATAATAATAATAATAACTATTTTGTACAATATTTTAACTTCCATGCATATACAAGATACTAGTGCTGCCACCGGAAAAAAAATGATGTCAGCAGGAGGTACTGCTGACGACACGAGTTGTTACCCATTGGGCTTGCATGACACGCACCCTACCCGAACCGTGAGCCACCCGATCCTGACACGCATCGCACATGTTATAGTCTCCCCTCCTTAAGGAAATTTTGTCCCGAAATTTAGGAAAAAGTAACGAAAAGGTGCTGATACTTAGTCTTCATATCACTCTCGAGTTCCAAAGTAAACTCAGCGCCACGTTTTCCTTCCCATCGAACCTTGACGATAGGAATTCGACTGCGCCTCAATTGCTTGTCTCCTCGGTCCATGATTTCGACAGGTTTCTCCACGAAGTGCAATGTCTCGTTGATTTGAAGATTTGCGAGTGGAACTTGAAGTCCTTCTTCAGCTAGACATTTCTTCAAGTTTGAAATGTGGAAGACATGATGAACATTGTTGAGTTCTTCAGGTAGATCCAGTCGATACGCAACCCTGCCTATCTGTTCAAGAATTTTGAAAGGACTTACGTAGCGAGGTGCGAGCTTCCCTTTCTTACCAAAATGAACCACGCCCTTCCAAGGGGATACCTTGAGAAGTACAAAGTCACCTACTTCGAATTCCAAAGGTTTGCGACGCTTGTCAGCGTAACTCTTTTGTCGGCTTCTGGCCTTCAGCAAGTTGTCTCAAACCTGTAAAATCTTGTCCGTCGTCTCTTGTATAAGCTCGGGACCGGTGATTTGAGCTTCTCCGATCTCATGCCAACAAATAGGCGAACGACACTTACGACCATACAAAGCCTCGAAAGATGCCATTTGAATACTCGCGTGATAACGATTGTTGTACAAGAATTCAATCAAAGGCAAGTGTGAATCCCAGTTGCCATCAAAATCGATTACGCATGAATGAAGCATATCCTCTAAAGTTTGGATAGTATGCTCGGTTTGACCGTCTGACTAAGGATGGAAAATGGTGCTAAGGTTCAAAACAGTACCCATAGCAGATTGAAAGGTTTGCCAAAGACGAGACGTAAATCGACCATCATGATTAGAAATGATGTCAATGGGGATACCATGATGACACATGATCTCATCAGTGTAGATTCTAGCCAATTTCTCAACTTTGAAGTCTTCATGAATGGGAAGAAAATGAGCTGATTTGGTCAATCGATCAACGATCACCCAAATACTGTCATGACCAAAAGAAGTACGAGGGAGCTTAGTGATAAAATCCATGGTGATACTCTCCCATTTCCAGACAGGGATTTCTGGTTGTTCGAGCAAACAAGAGGGACGTTGATGTTCAGCTTTCACCTTCGAACAAGTAAGACATTTCGCAATGAAGATGGCGATATCCTTCTTCATTCTAGGACACCAATAGGACATACGCATATCTTGGTACATCTTATCAGCACCAGGGTGAATGGAATATCTCGATTTGTGTACCTCCTTCATCAGAAAGTCTCGAAGGTTGTCACGATTTGGAATCCAGATACAATTGAGATAGTATAGAATACCATCGGACTTAGACACAAGATCTTTTTTCAACACCACCTCGTATCTCAACGGCGAGACTACCTTCATTAATAGAGGCGTATTGAGCTTCACAAAATGCGGTTCTGGAGATCATTGACGAGTTTGAGACAACGAATACCCTTTACATGAGTTTTACGACTAAGCGCGTCGTCTACTACATTCGCTTTACCATGCGAATTTCACAGTCGTAGCTGTTTAACAATTCCACCCAACGATGTTGACGCATGTTCAGTCCTTTTGGTTGAAGATATGTTGAATGCTCTTATGGTTGGTGAAGACCACACACTTGGTACCATAAAGGTAGTGTTTCCAAATCTTCAAGGCAAAAACAACTGCACCAAGTTCAAGGTCGTGAGTAGTATAATTATTCTCATGTATTTTGAGTTGCCTCGACGTGTAAGCGATAACCTTGTCTCGTTGCATGAGAACACAACCAAGACCAAGGTTTGAGGCATCGCAATACACGACGAAGTCATCGTTACCATCGGGAAGTGCGAGGATAGGAGCATTACAAAGCATGTCCTTAAGAGTTTGAAAAGATTCCTCTTGTTCGGGACCCCAAACAAAAGGTCTCTCTTTTTTAGTCAAAGAGGTTAAAGGACGGAGATTTTAGAGAAGTTGGAAATAAATCAATGATAGTAACCAGCAAGACCAAGAAACGAACGGATTTTAGATGGAGACTTAGGTGCGATCCAATTCTTCACAGCTTTGATTTTAGCGGGATCAACGTGAATACCAAGTTTGTTGACAGTATGACCAAGGAATTGAACTTCTTTTAACCAAAATTCGCACTTGGAGAATTTGGCATAGAGACGTTCAGTACGAAGAAGTTGAAGGATAAGACGCAAGTGTCGCTCATGCTCTCCTTGAGTCTTGGAGTATATAAGAATATCGTCGATGAAGACGATCACGAAACGGTCCAAGTACACTTTGAACACGCGGTTCATCAAATCCATGAAAACAGCAGGTGCGTTGGTCCAACCAAATGGCATGACCACGAACTCGTAATGACCATAACACGTTCGAAAGGCGGTCTTAGGTATATCTTCTTTGAGGACTCGAAGTTGATGATACCCAGAACGAAGATCGATGTTTGAGAAGCAGGTCGCGCCTTGCAATTGATCGAAGAGATCGTCAATGCGAGGAGGAGGGTATCGGTTCTTGACAGTAAGCTTGTTGAGCTCACGATAGTCAATGCACATACGAAATGACCCATCTTTCTTCTTGACGAACAAAACGGAGCGCCCCAAGGAGATGTGCTAGGGCGTATAAAGCCTTTATCAAGAAGCTCTTGAAGTTGACTCGAAAGCTCTTGCATCTCAGAGGGTGCTAAACGGTAGGGAGACTTAGCGACAAGCGTAGCGCCAGGCACTAGATCGATACGAAAGTCGACAGAACGAGCAGGAGGTGGACCAGGAAGATTGTCGGGAAAAACATCAGGGAATCACGTACGACGGGAACGTCGCTTATGCTTGGGCCTTTGTCCTTCTTTTCCACAACGTGGGCGAGAAAGGCGAAGGTACCCTTGTGCAAGAACTTGTTCGCTTGATACACGACACCAACTTGAGACCTTGAGAGGGTTTCTCGCCATAGACGTGCAGGGAATCACTGTTTGGAAGAGGAAGACGTATAAACTTTTCATAACAAACGACTTCGGCACGTACTCGCCTAAGCCAATCCATGCCTACTATGATGTCAAAGCTACCCATTTACATAGGTATAAGATTGATTGAGAATGTATGATCGTTAAGAATTAAAGAACACTTAGAGAGAACGGAATCAACAACGACATATTTACCATCAGCGACTTCGACAGCGAAAGATCTTGGCAACTTAGAGCGTTTACACTTAAGGAAAGGTTTGAATTCTAACGACACAAAACTTTTATCAGCGCCAGTATCAAATAGACAAGAAGCATAAACATGGTTCACAAGAAACGTACCAGTGATGACGTCATTTGCATTTTGCGCTTGAGCGGTGGTAAGGAGAAAAGCTCGGCCTCTAGCGGGTTGTTGAGCCTGTTGTTGCTGTTGCTCCTTCTGTTGTTGAGGTTGATTATGCCGAGGACACACGTTGGCGAGGTGATTAAGGTTGCCACACTTAAAACAAGCTCTCACAGGAGCAGCTTGGGGTTGAACCTGGTTAGGAGCCGGGTTGGCAACAATTGCTTGATCTTGAACAGGCTTTTGGTTAAAACGACAGCGATCAGCGAAATGCCCAAGCCTGTTACAGGTTGCGCATTTGCGACATGGGGTGCCGGTAGGGTGATGGTAAGAGCTTTGGTTACACTTGGGCCATGTCCCAGTGTAGTTTCATCTTGGAGGTTCGAGGGTTGTGGGGATAGTGGCAGCTACTGATTGTAAAGGCTGAAGGTTTAGCGGAGTAACGACCGCACAATTTTGACTTGAAGCCTTCCGCTTCTTGCCTTTGTTTTTCTTGGGTGGTTGAGAAGGTGAAGGTTCAAAAATGGTGGTATTGGTTGTGACTTGGTGCGCACTCTTCGTTGAAACCTTGTCATAGGTTCCATGAAGAACACAGTTGTTGTTAAGCTCGGTAGCGATACGAGAAGCATCTTCAATGGTTTTGGGGCAAGCAGAGGCAACATGGTTCATCAAGGATAGTGAAAGACAACCTTTGAATTTGGCTACAGACTTGGGAACGGTGTCGACCTGTCCAGGGCGGAGGACACTAAGTTGCTTAAAACGGGTAATCAGACCATCGATGTCGCTCCCCTTCTGTGTTAGGTTCCAAAACTCATTCTCCAACTTTTGGAGCTCGTGAGGAGGAAAAAATTGGTCCTTCATAAGTTGCTTAAGCTCGTGCCAAGGTAAGGCGTGTGCAACATCATTTCCCCTTTTGTTGCATTCGGTGGTCCACCATTCGAGTGCCCTCGAACGGAAGACTCCAGTTGCATTCAAGGTTCGTTGGTCATCAGGACACCCACTTTGCAGAAAAGTGAGTTCAATCGCGTCGAACCAATTCATCATTGCGGTAGCGCCATCTTTGACAGTAAATTCCAAGGGTTTACAAGCCATGAATGCTTGAATTGGAACGTCGGTTTGGGGGTTTCCACTTTCGAATCAACAGAACCATGGGGAGAGTCGGTGTTGGTCTGAATCCTACTGACAGTGTCTGGTATGACCTTAGCCATCTGCTTCGCCATGAATTTCATACATTCCTTTTTCGACATGGATTCAGAGTTGGCGTTGGAGGTCGAATATTTCTTCGATTTGGAGTCGGAGGTGGATTCCTACTTACTCTTCTTTGTCAATTTCTTCGACACGACATTGGACGACATCTAAGAATCGAAAGAGAAGGAACGGATGAGACTTGATCATAAATTCAAAATAATTTTTGCATGTATAAGCATGTAAGCATGACGTATCACGTATGGTTCACATAATTAGCATGAATTTAACAAGTATTCAACAAGTATAAACACGCATGAATGCGTAAAAAGAGTATAAATTTAGTTTGTTCACGAGAATTATTATTGTTTTTTATTGCACGAGAGGTGCGAATTGTGTAACGGTTTTGAAATGAACGAGGTAATAAGTATAAAATCATATATAAATTGAATCACATAAAAGAGAGGCTCATAAAACATAGGATTGTTTTGGGTAGAGAAACGTCGACTATTCCAAAGTGAATCGAAAGTCCTTTCAAATTAGAGAAACATGCTTTGGCCTATAGGTAAGATACTCTCGTCGAGAAACGATTAACGGTATTGATGTGTGTAAAATGCAACATATAAATTACATCAAATATGGCATAAAACTAACCATTTTTTAGTACTAATGTTGGAAAAAGTGTGTTTTTGTCTTCCTTTTGAATTTACAGGGTCAAATGAGCTTAAACGAACAAAAGGAACAAATATATAGCCAAAACCAACATAAATACAAAGAAAAGGAAGAAGCGTGGCATGCCCGACCCCTCGACAACAACTCCCAATGCAAAAACAAGAAGAAAGCTGAGCATGGGGCTGTGCCCAGCTGAGCATGGGGTTGTGCCCAGCTCAGCACGGGGCAGCCCAGCTCAGCACGGGGCCGTGTCCAGGATGGTCAGCCCTGGCACAAAAGACAAACCTGTAGAAGCTTCTATTTCCCAACACGGGGGCGTGTCCAGCGGACACGGGGCCGTGGTCAACGCAAAGATTCGCAGAATCTGAGCAAATCTTGATAGTACAGATACGCTTCTGCACACGGGGCAGTGCCCAGCGGACACGGGGGCGTGTGGAGCTAATGCAGACAAATTGTATTAATGAAGAAAGAGAAAAGGGTGGACACGGGGTCGTGTCCAGCGGACACGGGGCCGTGTCCAGGCTTCTGTACAGGCTATAAATAGGGGTGCTTGGTTCACTTCAAAGGCATCCCTTGGCACACCACCTCTCTCACACTTCACCCACCACCCACCACCACCATAACACCATCATCCACCACCATCATCCATTGTCCATCATAGAGTGTGTGAGTCGTCTCGGGATCCAAGATTGATCGTAAGAGTTCTTGACAATCAAGGCCATGTTTGCCTAAGTCTCTTACATCACTTGGTGAAGACAAAGTGTCTAGTGTAATATTTTTATTTTTAATCTTTTCGCACTTTTTAATTGGTTATGTATTAATGACTTTAATAACTAGTTTCTTATGTTGATGGTGATTCTTCCTTATTGTTTATCCGTGGTGACTTGGCATTATTTTACTGTCTATATAAAATAAAAGATTTTCACCATTCATATCTCCACGGTCTATATGGAGGTATGTTGGCTACCTGGTCGGGGGTTAAGGGAACGGTTTGGTAAGAGTCTTGCCATTGTTCAGTGTATAGATCCTGCAAAGGACCTGGGTCAAATTTAGTAGGACCTCCTTCAATACTTAACGGTATTGGATGGCGGGGGTCCAAACTCTTTGATCCCCTCATAAGTTAAACTACTATTAATACTTTAACCCGGCTACTTAGGACTGTATCCCTGCTGACTCAGACTACTTAGCCAAGGGTAACGTCACCTTCAAAAGAGGGGCCTACCACATTATGCATTAATAACTTAATTAATTATCTTTCAATAATCCGACCCTTTAGGATTGTATCCTTGCTGACTCAAACTACTGGGTTGAGGGTAACGTCACCTCCAAAAGAGGGGCCTACTACAATAACTAAGATAATCTCTTAAATAGTGCAAAAGTGCGGAAATAATCAAAGGTTACACTAAACACGAGTCGGAACCAAGTGATTCATCTTGTCTATCTGTTTTACTTTTCATTTTTATTTTTTTTTCAGCATTTTAGTTAGTTTTTATTTTTCTTAGTTTAAAATATTTTTCTAAACTTTTGATTTGATTAGACGTTGAGGATAAACCGGTACTAAAAGCTCTTGTGTCCTTGGACTACCTCGGTATCTTACTGTGACAACTCGAGTTTCCAAGATTTCCATCTTCACATTAATGGCGCGTTAATTGTATAAGTTGTTTGTTACACGACTTGTTGGTTTCACAACTGGACACGTTTGAAATATGTTAAATAGTATTGTGGTTAGTATGTTATACATGATGGGTGTTAAGTGTGTTTTATATATATATACTTGATGTGATTATTTGTGTATGGTTAAAATATGGTGGTGTTAAGTTATGCTTTATAAACAAAACAATAGATGGATGCCTAGCCGAAAACCCCCAACCGAAAACCCCCAATGTCCGAAAACACTTTAGTGTTTTCGTCCATTGCTTACTGCCGAAAACCGAATGGGCTTTAGGCCCAGTAGTGGACCAGTTAAATATTATTAAAAACCTTTATGCGAGAACCTTTATTCGACAAAACCCTAATCACCTCTCCCACTCTCTCTCGTTTTCCTTTGAACCCGACGGCTGCCCTTCTCTCATTCGAAGTTTGATTCTCGGATTTGATCATTCTTAATTCGGTTAGTGTTTTCCACATTTAAGATAACTTTATTCCAGTTAGATGTTCATGATGTTCTGAGTTTGAATATACATGGTTTGATCAGTTATATATTTGTATGCGAAACATGAGATGATTGAATGATGTATCTTGTATGATATGAATGTAATCAGGATCGGAAAAGCATGCTTACTGGCTAATAGTGTTTGTTTATGCGATGTGAAAACTAGGGTTCCTGATAAATGCTATGTACTGTGATGTTATGGTTAACTTGATCTGATATTCTGTCATGAGATGGTGAACCTGTTGATAGTTAGGGTTATCTATACATTCATGACTTGTATTCATTCTTTTCTTATGATTGATGCTCCTGTATAATAGAGTTGATGATTTAGTCACGAAACAGTTAATGATGATCTTAGCCGATGTAAATGTTAGATGAGATTTGGGTTGTTGTGGTATGTAACTGCTGTTGATAATGAGGATGTGACCTGACGAAAACCCCCACCCAACGAAATCCCCATCTCAACGAAAACACCTTGGGGATTTCAGTCCAAAGTTATTTCGGCCAAAGAGATTTCGGTCCAAGGGACTTCGGTCCAAAGGTGATTTCGTCCGAAAAGGGGATTTCGTCATTTATGTGATTTCGGTGTATGTGATTTCATCATGTGTTCTCTGTTACGTTATTAACCATGTTAAGTCTGTAACTCTGTTAATTATTAACTCAGTTAAACCCATTAACTCTATTAAACTATGTATGTAACCTTGTTAGAATGTGACTTTGTTAAGTAAGTAGCTCTATTAGTTACTAACTTGGTTAGTTAATCAACATTGTTAGTTATTATTTCTGTTAAGCATGTTAATCCTGTTAAGTTGGTATGTTAACTTGTTAATCCTGTTGACTCTGTCAAGTGTGTTATTGGATAAATATATTAGAATAAACTGTGAAAGACACTGATGTGAAGCATGAACGGCATGAAATTGATTAACTGCTTATACGATACATGAGATTAACTGCCAAGCACTTTCTGACATAGATTGTATGTGAGACTTGACCAACATGAACTGACTGTGTGTAAATGCATTACCTTAGGCCTTGATTGATTGATTGATTGTTTGCGAGCACATAGTTTAGCATACCGAACAAACCAAGGTGAGTTCACACTTTCTACAAAGCATGGGATTCCCAGGGGTTGGGAATGGGTTAAGGAATATGGATTCCTCGTCCTTCTTGGGTAGGACAGTACGGGTTAAGGAATGTAATTCCTCGTCCTCTTGGACAGTTTAAATTTCACTAGACCAAAACTCTATCACGAAGTCCCTCCTTTTTATATCGACTTAATCGCCGGGCCAATGGCGAGCGGGTCATTAGTTAGATAACGCTATTTAGGTTTGAAAAGCCTCACACCGTGCCGCAGAGGACGGGTGTGAACTAATGGATCTGGGCATGTCAATGATGATAGACATTGACAGTTCAGGGCACATAAACATGACTACAGTCAGCAGTCGATATGGTAACGAGTCTAGTAGTATATACATGGGGTAGCCCCCACGACTGGATTTCCAGAGTAAATGGGATTAAACTAAACACGTTTTCAACTATGGGGTAACCCCCATGGCAGGGATGCCAGTTAAAGGAACTGTTTTTGGAACAACTTAAACTGAACACCCAACTGTGAACTCGCTTAACTTTGTTGTTGATTCGTTACTACATGCTTTGCAGGTCAATAGGTACTTAGCTGGAGCTTGCATGGGGAAGAGTCGTTGTGGGACACGGAATGTGAAGTTCCATGTGGAACATTTGAACTCTTAAAACTTATGATTTGGTTTTACAACTTTATGCTTCCGCTAATACTTGAATTTGGTTAACTTATTTTGGACACCAATTATATTATGTTTGGTTTTTCTTTATTATATTACATTGTTCAATATAATTGGTGGCTTGATCCTGGTCAGTCACGCCTCCAAGCGGTGATATTCCGCAGGTGGATTTTGGGGGTGTGACAGATTGGTATCAGAGCCATTAGTTATAGTGAACTTGGTTTAATAAGGGAAAAAGTTTTTGTTAAAACCAGACTATAACGTGAACAGTGCTCAACGATCCACAACGACGCTTCACTCCACGTGCAAGACTCAACATTCTAGGTGATATGATTTATGTTTACATTGCCTACTTGCTAGATTACATAGAACTTTGCTCACGGTATGCTTAGATAAACGTAACAACTGTTGATTGAAACACATGTGTGCTTACTCTCTTCTGTCATCGCACTTTCGCGAACCTTTCTCACTCATGTTTCCTTTGATATGAAGATCATGAGTGGACGCGTTAACCTAACACAAGCCCAGTTGGCGGCTTTGATCACTGAACAAGTTACTGCAGCACTCGCAGCTGCCCAGGCAGGAGGTATAGCCTGCCATCACAACTTACTCTAGGATCTTTAGATCCTACTCTCGTAACTCAACACTTGTGCTTAACTTTGTTTACTCTTACGCACACGACAGGTCAACACGCTCAGCCACCTGTGTGCACCTTCAAGACTTTTATGGACTGTCGTCCTACTACTTTCAGTGGCACTGAAGGAGCCGTTGGACTCTTCCACTGGTTTGAGAAGCTCGAATCCGTCTTTGAGATGTGTGAATGCCCTGAGGCTCGCAGGGTGAAATATGCTACTGGTACTCTTGAGGGTATAGCGCTCTCGTGGTGGAACGCTCAGGTCCAAATGCTGGGGTTGGTTGCTGCTAACGCCACCCCATGGAATGATTTCAAGGAATTGATCAAAGAAGAATATTGCAGCCGTGACGACATTCATAAGCTGGAGGTAGAGTTTTACAACTTAAAGATGACGGGGTCAGAAATTGAAGCGTACACTAAAAGATCGAACGAGTTGGCTACTCTGTGTCCTACTATGGTAGACCCTCCCATCAAACGTATCGAACTGTATCTCAAGGGTCTAGTGCCAGAGATTCAAAGTCACGTGACCTCAGCAAATCTAGGCACCATTCAACAGATCATTAAGTTGGCTCATCGTCTCACGGATCAGGCGGTGGAGCAGAACAGGTTACCAAAACGTATTAGTGATACAATTACTTCAGATGCTCCTAGTGACAACAAGCGAAAATGGGATGGAGCTACAAGCAAAGGTTCAACTTCTGTTCAGTCACAGTCTCAGCAGAGAAGGACTGACGACTACAAGAGCCCTAGTCAGCAATCAACTGGTAACCAAGGTCAAGGTGGGTACAAGGGGAGTCACCCCAAATGCAATCGCTGCAGCCTACACCACATCGGGCCATGCACCAGGAGTAACTGTCATCGGTGCAACAAGCCAGGTCACGCCGCAAAGGATTGCAGAAGTTTATACCCCGCAAACCAGAATCGTCAGCAACAACAAGCCCTACAGAATCAACGCCAGCAACAGCAGCAGCAAGGTAACAACAAAGGGTGCTTTCAGTGTGGAGCTGAAGGCCATTTCAAGAGAAATTATCCCCAACTGAACCGGAACTAGAACAACAACAACAATAATAACAACCAGGGGAATGGAAACAACGGGGGTAACAACGGCAATGGTGCAAGGGGTCGTGTATTCGTTATTGGCCAAGGTGAAGCGAGGAATGATCCCAATGTTGTGACGGGCAAGTTCCTTCTCGACAAATTTTACGTTACGGTTTTATTTGATTCAGGTGCCGATACTAGCTACGTGTCCTTAAAAGTTAGTCAAATGCTTAAGCGTACCCCAACACTATTGAACACCAAGCACACTGTAGAGTTAGCTAATGGTAAAAGTTTAGAGGTCACTCATATAGTCAAGGGTTGTAATCTTGTTCTTGCTGGTCACACTTTCTCTATCAACCTCCTTCTTATCGTATTGGGTAGTTTCGACGTTGTCATTGGGATGGACTGGTTATCCCAACACCAAGCAGAGATTCTTTGCAACGAAAAGATTGTTCGTATTCCTCATTCAGGTGATGAGCCTCTTATGATTCGTGGCTACAAGAGTGGTGCTGTTGTGAGCATCATCTCCTTCCTTAAGGCCCAGAAGTGTTTACGAAAGGGCCACACTGCTATTTTGGCTCTCATTACAGACACCTCGAAGAAAGAGAAGAAGATAGAAGATTTTCTGATCGTACGTGACTATCCTGAGGTATTCCCTGAGGAATTACCTGGCCTTCCGCCTCATAGACAAGTCGAGTTTCAAATCGAGCTAGCTCCTGGAGCAGCACCTATAGCTCGTGCACCTTATCGCCAAGCTCCATCAGAATTGGAAGAACTGTCCACGCAACTACAAGAACTTTTGAATAAGGGTTTTATTCGTCCTAGCTCTTCACTATGGGGAGCTCCAGTGCTATTCGTGAAGAAGAAAGACGGTACCTTCAGGACGTGTATCGACTATCGAGAACTCAACAAGGTGACTGTGAAGAATCGCTATCCTCTTCCACCTATTGATGACCTATTCGACCAGCTACAAGGGTCGAGCTTCTATTCAAAGATTGATCTCAGGTTAGGCTACCATCAACTGAGAGTCCGGGACGAGGACATCTCCAAAACAGCATTCAGAACACGCTACGGCCACTACGAGTTTCTGGTCATGCCATTCGGGTTAACAAATGCACCGGCAGTCTTCATGGACCTTATGAACAGAGTGTGCAAACCTTATCTTGACAAGTTCGTTATTGTTTTCATCGATGACATCCTGATCTATTCGAAGAGTCTGGAGGAACACGAGCAGCATTTACGACTCATTTTAGAACTCCTTCTAGCAGAACAGTTGTACGCCAAGTTTTCAAAATGCGACTTCTGGCTTCGTGAAGTTCACTTTCTAGGCCACGTGGTAAACAAGGATGGGATTCATGTTGATCCATCCAAGGTTGATTCGATCAGGAACTGGCCTGCACCTCGTACACCAACATAAATCCGCCAGTTCTTGGGTTTGGCGGGCTATTATAGAAGGTTCATCAAAGAATTCTCCAAGATTGCACAACCCCTCACCTCACTAACTCAGAAAGGCGTTATCTACCGTTGGGGTAATACACAGGAATCAGCATTCCAGCACTTAAAGGATAGACTTTGTAGCGCACCTATTCTTTCATTGCCAGAGGGCACATACGATTTTGTGGTCTATTGTGACGCATCCATTTAGGGTCTTGGATGTGTGTTGATGCAATGGGATAAAGTCATTGCTTATGCTTCGTGCCAACTTAAGATTCACGAACGGAATTACACTACACACGATTTAGAGCTGGGAGCTGTTTTTTTTGCGCTCAAGATATGGAGACATTACCTGTACGGTACCAAGTGCACTATCTACACCGATCACTGGAGTCTCGAGCATATCTTCAAGCAGAAAGAGTTGAACATGCGTTAGCGTCGATGGGTCGAGCTTTTAAACGATTAGGAATGTGCTATAAAGTACCATCCGGGCAAAGCCAATGTTGTGGCTGACGCCCTCAGTCGAAAGGATACCACACCGAGGCGTGTGCGAGCACTACAACTCACCATCCAATCTAGTCTTCCTGCACAGATACGAGATGCTCAGGTAGAAGCATTGAAACCAGAAAATGTCAGGGCTGAAGCCCTACGCGGCTCAAGACAGCGGTTAGAACAAAAGGAAGACGGTGCCTATTACGTAACAGGACGCATCTGGGTCCCACACTATGGAAACTTACGCGAACTTGTAATGGACGAAGCGCATAAGTCTCGCTACTCAGTACATCCTGGTTTGGATAAGATGTACCACGACCTCAGAACTACGTATTGGTGGCCTAGCATGAAGGTTCACATAGCAACTTACGTTAGCAAGTGTTTGACTTGTGCGAGAGTCAAGACTGAATATCAGAAACGATCAGGCCTACTCCAACAACCAGAGATACCACAATGGAAATGGGAGAAAATTTCCATGGATTTCATTACTGGCCTGCCTAGATCTCAGCGTGGAAATGATACTATTTGGGTGATCGTGGATTGACTCACGAAGTCTGCAGACTTTTTGGCTATTAAGGAAATGGATAAGTTCTCCACTCTAGCAGACGTCTACCTTAAGGAAGTTGTCTCGAGGCACGGGGTGCCAACCTCTATTATTTCCGATCGTGATGCATGTTTTACTTCAGAACTGTGGCAGGCAATGCATAAATCTTTTGGCTCTCGATAAGACATGAGCACTGCTTATCACCCTCAGACGGATGGGCAGTCTGAACGCACCATCCAGACTCTAGAAGACATGCTTCGTGCATGTGTAATCTATTTTGGCAACGGCTGGGAAAAAACATCTTCCGTAAGTGGAGTTTTCGTATAACAACAGTTACCACACCAGCATTCAAGCCGCTCCGTTTGAGGCATTGTACGGAAGTAAATGCCGATCATCTCTTTGTTGGGCAGAGGTGGTTGACAGTCAGATCACGGGTTCAGAACTCGTAGTTGATACTACAGAAAGGATTGCTCAGATACGACAACGCATGGCGGTAGCTCGTGACCGTCAGAAAGCCTACGCTGACAGGGGCAGGAAACCGCTCGAGTTCCAAGTTGGGGATCGAGTGCTACTCAAGGTTTCACCCTGGAAGGGTGTGGTTTGCTTTGGAAAAAGGGGCAAACTTAATCCACGATACGTCGGACCATTTGAAATCATTGAGAAGATAGGCAAAGTGGCCTACAAACTAAACCTACCCGCATAACTCAGTGCAGTTCACAACGTTTTTCACATGCCGAATCTGAAGAAGTGTCTGTCAGATGAGACCCTTATAGTTCCTTTGAAGGAGCTCACTATCGACGATCAGTTGCGATTCATCGAGGAACTAGTTGAAATTATGGACCGGGACGTTAAGGTCCTCAAGCACACTAGAATACCCCTTGTTCGAGTTCGTTGGAACTCCCGTCGTGGCCCAGAGTTCACCTGGGAACGAGAAGATCAAATGAAACTCAAGTATCCCCAGTTGTTCGGAAACAATGCAACCACTACTGAGGCTGAAGCTACTACAGAATTTTGGGACGAAATTCCAAATCAACGGGGGGATGATGTGACACCCCAGGAAAACCAGTGAACCACGCAAACTTAACTAGCTTCCTCAGTAACCGCGTTCTAAATTTCGGGACAAAATTTATTTCAAGTTTGGGATAATGTGACAACTCGAGTTTCCAAGATTTCCATCTTCGCATTAATGGCGCGTTAATTGTTTAAGTTGTATGTTACACGACTTGTTGGTTTCACAACTGGACACGCTTGAAATATGTTAAATCGTATTGTGGTTAGTATGTTATACATGCTGGGTGTTAAGTGTGTTTTATATATATATTCTTGATGTGATTATTTGTGTATGGTTAAAATATGGTGGTGTTAAGTTATGCTTTATAAACATAACAATAGATGGATGCCTAGCCGAAAACCCCCAACCGAAAACACCCAATGTCCGAAAACACTTTAGTGTTTTCGTCCATTGCTTACTGCCGAAAACCGAATGGGCTTTAGGCCGAGTAGTGGACCAGTTAAATATTATTCCAAACCTTTATGCGAGAACCTTTATTCGACAAAACCCTAATCACCTCTCCCACTCTCTCTCGTTTTCCTTTGAACCCGACGGCTGCCCTTCTCTCATTCGAAGTTTGATTCTCGGATTTGATCATTCTTAAATCGGTTAGTGTTTTCCACATTTAAGATAACTTTATTCCAGTTAGATGTTCATGATGTTCTGAGTTTGAATATACATGGTTTGATCAGTTATATGTTTGTATGCGAAACATGAGACGATTGAATGATGTATCTTGTATGATATGAATGTAATCAGGATCGGAAAAGCATGCTTACTGGCTAATAGTGTTTGTTTATGCGATGTGGAAACTAGGGTTCCTGATAAATGCTATGTACTGTGATGTTATGGTTAACTTGATCTGATATTCTCTCATGAGGAGACGGTGAACCTGTTGATAGTTAGGGTTATCTATACATTCATGACTTGTATTCATTCTTTTCTTACGATTGATGCTCCTGTATAATAGAGTTGATGATTTAGTCACGAAATAGTTAATGATGATCTTAGCCGATGTAAATGTTAGATGAGATTTGGGTTGTTGTGGTATGTAACTGCTGTTGATAATGAGGATGTGACCCGACGAAAACCCCCACCCAACGAAATCCCCATCTCAACGAAAACACCTTGGGGATTTCGGCCCAAAGTGATTTCGGCCAAAGAGATTTCGGTCCAAGGGACTTCGGTCCAAAGGTGATTTCGTTCGAAAAGGGGATTTCGCCATTTATGTGATTTCGGTGTATGTGATTTCATCATGTGTTCTCTATTACGTTATTAACCATGTTAAGTCTGTAACTCTGTTAATTATTAACTCAGTTAAACCCATTAACTCTATTAAACTATGTATGTAACCTTGTTAGAATGTAACTTTGTTAAGTAAGTAGCTCTATTAGTTACTAACTTGGTTAGTTAATCAACATTGTTAGTTATTATTTCTGTTAAGCATGTTAATCCTGTTAAGTTGGTATGTTAACTTGTTAATCCTGTTGACTCGGTCAAGTGTGTTATTGGATAAATATATTAGAATAAACTGTGAAAGACACTGATGTGAAGCATGAACGGCATGAGATTGATTAACTGCTTATACGATACATGAGATTAACTGCCAAGCACTTTGTGACATAGATTGTATGTGAGACTTGACCAACATGAACTGACTGTGTGTAAATGCATTACCTTAGGCCTTGATTGATTGATTGATTGTTTGCGAGCACATAGTTTAGCATACCGAGTAAACCAAGGTGAGTTCACACTTTCGACAAAGCATGGGATTCCCAGGGGTTGTGAATGGGTTAAGGAATATGGATTCCTCGTCCTTCTTGGGTAGGACAGTACGGGTTAAGGAATGTAATTCCTCGTCCTCTTGGACAGTTTAAATTTCACTAGACCAAAACTCTATCACGAAGTCCCTCCTTTTTATATCGACTTAATCGCCGGGCCAATGGCGAGCGGGTCATTAGTTAGATAGCGCTATTTAGGTTTGACAAGCCTCACACCGTGCCGCAGAGGATGGGCGTGAACTAATGGATCTGGGCACGTGAATGATGATAGGCAGTGACATTTCAGGGCACATAAACATGAGTACAGTCAGCAGGCGATATGGTAACGAGTCTAGTAGTATAAACATGGGGTAGCCCCCACGGCTGTATCGCCAGAGTAAATGGGATTAAACTAAACACGTTTTCAACTATGGGGTAACCCCCATGGCAGGGACGCCAGTTAAAGGAACTGTTTTTGGAACAACTTAAACTGAACACCCAACTGTGAACTCGCTCAACTTTGTTGTGGATTCGTTACTACATGCTTTGCAGGTCAATAGGTACTTAGCTGGAGCTTGCATGGGGAAGAGTCGTTGTGGGACACGGAATGTGAAGTTCCATGTGGAACATTTGAACTCTTAAAACTTATGATTTGGTTTTACAACTTTATGCTTCCGCTGATACATGAATTTGGTTAACTTATTTTGGACACCAATTATATTATGTTTGGTTTATCTTTATTATATTACATTGTTCAATATGATTGGTGGCTTGATCCTGGTCAGTCACGCCTCCAAGCGGTGATACTCCGCAGGTGGATTTTGGGGGTGTGACAGTTACCAACAGTATACTACGCTCACGATGGGTGCACTTGCCCATATGTGTGTTTAGTGTTAGTAAATATCGTGTTTTATAAATTTAAAACTTGACTAAAGTAAGTGTAAAAGGGCTTAAAATAAACATTAAAACCATAACACACTTCACGCACATCAAGTTTTTGGCGCCGTTGCCGGGGACACAAGGATTTTAAGAAAGCTTAAAATCGACGGCCTAATCAGTTTTTCAAAACTTTTTCAATACCCGCGAACATTTTTCTGCATTTTAATTTAGTTTTGCATTTACAGTAACCTGAACACGGGCCGTGCTCGCTGAACACCTGGCCGTGCTGCATAATTTTCATAAAACATCCAGTAACAGAAGCTGAACACGGGGACGTGCTCACTGAACACGCCCCCGTGCTCAACGAAATCAGTAACTTTAATTAAAACGCCCAGATACAAATTCTGTACACGGGGCCGTGCTCACTGAACACGGGGCCGTGTCCAGCCTCTGTTTCTGTTTTTATTTTTGTTTTCTGATCTCGAGACTTGGTTGTGGTCTGCTGAGTGATTCTTATGGATCAATACTCAGGAGGTTACAACTACACCTATGAGGAGGATGATTATAGGAATAATTATTGCACTAATTGTGGTGACCCGCACTCGGTTCAATATTGTAACTTATATCAACCGTCCACTTCATACACCTACTATGAGGAGCCCAGGTACGAGCCATCAACTTCATTCACATCCTATGAAGACCAAAGGTATGAACCTCCTCCCTCATACTCATATTTTGATGAACCAAGGTATGAGCCTTCTTACTCATGCTTTGAGGAACCAAGATATGAGCCACCACCTTCATATGCTTATTATGAGGAACCATGGCGTGAACAACCCACCTCATATGAGTATTATGAAGAACAAAATTACGACCCTTATCCATCATATGCTTACAATGAGGAAAAATGGTGTGAACCATCTACTTCATATGGGTATTATGAGGAACAAAGGATCGAACAACCGGATTCAAGCTTTGAAAATCCCGATCCTTTTTCTATAACCGAAGTGACCGATAGGATATTAGAACACCTTAGAGTTATCGATCGCTATATAAAAGAATCTTGCGCAAGGGAAGAGGAGTCCCGCGCAAGAGAAGAATTAAATAAAGAAGAGATAACTGAAAGTGTAAAAATGGAAGAACAAATAAGTGAAAACCCGACACATGAGTTAAACAACGAAAAAGGTGAGTCCGGCAACGTTGAAATTCAAGAAGAGTCTAATTTTGAAGAAATTAATCTCTTGTCACCTTCTTTTGAAAATCATTGTTTAGTACCTACTCATGCTAAGTTTTTAAAAGAGTTAAACACTAACTCTAAAATTGACAAAACGGTAAGCGTTAAGTTAACTGATGATCAAACTTCGCTAATAAAAGAAGACCCATTTGAAATCAACATTACACCGGTTCCATGTTTTTTTGAAAATTCGTTTATTAGTAATGTCATAATTGATAAAGATCTTTGTGTTAACATAATGCCCAACTACATTTTTGAAAAATTAAGTATTAGTGATTTTTCTCCACTTCAAATACCCATTTTTCTATCCAATCGGAAAGTAATAAAATCAATCGGTATAGTTGAGGATGTCTTGGTCTAAACAAATCAAATGGTAATCCCAACCAACTTTGTCATCCTTGATGACGCTCCTCTAGTGTTGGGATGACCTTTTGTAAAAACCCACGAAGCTTTGAAAAACCGGAAGTACAACAATCTATCTATTCAATTAGGGGCATTTAAAAGAAGTGTCGATCTTGAGCGTTCAATGAAATATCCATTCGGCAATAATGACCCCCTAATTGAAGATGAGTCAGAACCACCCGATAAGGTGGGTCTAGCCAAGGACCCATATAAACGTGGCGCACCACGGAGGCATTCCGCGGAACTATCCTTAGTTTAATTTAGATTAACATTTATATTTTCTAGTTTAGTTTTAATTTCCAGGAATAAAACACACTCGGGATGGTGAAGGATACTAAGGGAAGCTTGAACCAACAACCCATGCACAAAAACAGAGCCTCCCGACAATTTTTCTTCATTACAGCAAGTTCAGCACGGGGCCGTGCTCACCCCAACACGCCCCGTGCCCGAGGTTCTATAGAAAATGCCCAGTTCAGGTACCTGGACACGGGGCCGTGCTCACTAAACATGCCCCCGTGCCCAGCCTTCTGTTTACTTTTGGTACTGGCAGTTTGGACACTAGGCCGTGCTCAGCCAACACCACCCCGTGTTCAGCTACCCAGTAACATAAAATCTTGTTTTTAGCCCACTTTTACACGTTTTAATCAACCGAAAAAGTTATTTTTGGGACACATTGAGGACAATGTGTAGTTTAATTGTGGGGGGGGGGGGGGGGATGCTAAAACCTTAAATCTTGCAAGTCCTAATTGCAAGGCTTACACAAAACTCTATTGGAACCGCTAATCACCCCAAATTTTTTCAAAAAGTTTTCATTTTTTTACTTGTCTAGGTTTAACTTGGGAATTTCAAGTTCTAAAAAGGTTATATTTTTACAAATTTACAACCGATAGCTTCGTGATAAAAAGAACCAACATAAGAAAATTATGAAACGGCATGACAAGCTTAGTTAAAATTTGATTATATATACTTGATCACATAAAAAACCCATTCCCACAAAAAGTGAGTTTTGAGCCTTTATTGAGCATACAAATACATATCTTTAAACTAAATGCTCATTTTTCGTTTCTTGTGTGAATAGCCGCTTGGTTCTTACGACTCTAGAACTTGCCACGACGATACATTCCCGGTCCTTACCAACTTAAACCCGAGTAAGTAAATGATGGAGGCATTAGGACTAACCCTTTTTATTTCTACACCATTATTTTTCTTTTTTACCACCTACCCAAAATCCCCCTAGTTAACCCCTTTGAGCCTAAACCTTTTCATTTCTTAACCCAAAAAAAAACACCCTTTCACCCAACAAACCCTTTTTATTTTTAACCCTTTGTTTTAATAACGAGCTCGGTTTTTCTTAAGACTTCCTTAAAAAAAATTTGATGATGATGAAGCAAAAATGAATAAATAAACAAGTTTACAAAAAATAACTTTGTTTGAATAATGGCTTCATCAAAATAAAAATTAAAAAAAAAGAAGAAGTCTTACGAAAACCGACGCTTTTTACGCCTTTCTCCCTTTTACTAACCACTAACCCAACCACCTACCTTTAACCCAAGCCTAACCCTTCACCCAAAAGTCCTATTGATATTTACAAAGGTATGCAGTTAAAAAGGAGAAAGATTGATTGCTTGGCAAGCCTATGGTAGGAGTAAGTTCCATGCCGCTCTCGAGTGATTTACTAAAATACATCTTCGGCCGAGAGTTGAGTGATCCCCTGTGAGGTATGTGAACTTGTATATAAATGGAATTTTAAAGAGGCATGTTATGCCCTAATAAGTAATTTATCTTATGAAAAGTTTTAAATAAATCATGACGAATAGGATTGTAAATAAATAAAAATAAAACTTAATAAAGAATCTTGGAAATCTCGACACTCTATGACAAGCCCAAAAACCTTCTCTTCTACCAATTCCATTTGGAAGTGTAAAGCCACATTATAAAGAGTTTTGCTTGAGGACAAGCAAAGATTCAAGTGTGGGGGTATTTGATGTGTGTAAAATGCAACATATAAATTACATCAAATATGGCATAAAACTAACCATTTTTTAGTACTAATGTTGGAAAAAGTGTGTTTTTGACTTCCTTTTGAATTTACAGGGTTAAATGAGCTTAAACGAACAAAAGGAACAAATATACAGCCAAAACCAACATAAATACAAAGAAAAGGAAGAAACGTGGCATGCCCGACCCCTCGACAACAACTCCCAAAGCAAAAACAAGAAGAAAGCTGAGCATGGGGCTGTGCCCAGCTCAGCACGGGGCGTGCCCAGCTCAGCACGGGGCCGTGCTCAGTGAGCACGGGGCCGTGTCCAGGATGGTCAGCCCTGGCACAAAAGACAAACCTGTAGAAGCTTCTATTTCCCAACACGGGGGCGTGTCCAGTGGACACGGGGCCGTGGTCAACGCAATGATTCGCAGAATCTGAGCAAATCTTGATAGTACAGATACGCTTCTGCACACGGGGCAGTGCCCAGCGGACACGGGGGCGTGTGGAGCTAATGCAGACAAATTGTATTAATGAAGAAAGAGAAAAGGTTGGACACGGGGCCGTGTCCAGCGGACACGTGGCCGTGTCCAGGCTTCAGTACAGGCTATAAATAGGGGTGCTTGATTCACTTCAAAGGCATCCCTTGGCACACCACCTCTCTCACACTTCACCCACCACCACCATAACACCATCATCCATTGTCCATCATAGAGTGTGTGATTCGTCTCGGGATCCAAGATTGATCGTACATGTTTGCCTAAGTCTCTTACATCACTTGGTGAAGACAAAGTGTCTAGTGTAATACTTTTTATTTTTAATCTTTTCGCACTTTTTAATTGGTTATGTATTAATGACTTTAATAACTAGTTTCTTATGTTGAAGGTGATTCTTCCTTATCGTTTGTCCGTGGTGTCTTGGCATTATTTTACTGTCTATATAAAATAAAAGATTTTCACCATTCATATCTCCACGGTCTATATGGAGGTATGTTGGCTACCTGGTCGGGGGTTAAGGGAACGGTTTGGTAAGAGTCTTGCCATTGTTCAGTGTATAGATCCTGCAAAGGACCTGGGTCAAATTTAGTAGGACCTCCTTCAATACTTAACGGTATTGGATGGCGGGGGTCCAAACTCTTTGATCCCTCATAAGTTAAACTACTATTAATACTTTAACCCCGCTACGTAGGATTGTATCCCTGCTGACTCAGACTACTTAGCCGAGGGTAACGTCACCTTCAAAACAGGGGCCTACCACATTATGCATTAATAACTTAATTAATTATCTTTAAATAATCCGACCCTTTAGGATTGTTTCCTTGCTGACTCAAACTACTGGGTTGAGGGTAACGTCACCTCCAAAAGAGGGGCCTACTACAATAACTAAGATAATCTCTTAAATAGTGCAAAAGTGCGGAAATAATCAAAGGTTACACTAAACACGAGTCGGAACCAAGTGATTCATCTTGTCTATCTGCTTTACTTTTCATTTTTATTTTTTTCAACATTTTAGTTAGTTTTTATTTTTCTTAGTTTAAAATATTTTTCTAAACTTTTGATTTGATTAGACGTTGAGAATAAACCGGTACTAAAAGCTCTAGTGTCCTTGGACGACCTCGGTATCTTACCAACACTATACTACGCTCACGATGGGTGCACTTGCCCATATGTGTGTTTAGTGTTAGTAAATATCGTGTTTTATAAATTTAAAACTTGGCGAAAGAAAGTGTAAAAGGGCTTAAAATAAACATTAAAACCATAACACACTTCACGCACATCAAGTTTTTTGCGCCGTTGCCGGGGAAACAAGGATTTTAAGAAAGCTTAAAATTGATGGCCTAATCAGTTTTTCAAAACTTTTTCAATACGCGTGCACATTTTTCTGCATTTTAATTTAGTTTTGCATTTACAGTAACCTGAACACGGGCCGTGCTCGTTGAACACCGGGCCGTGCTGCATAATTTTCATAAAACATCCAGTAACAGAAGCTGAACACGGGGACGTGCTCACTAAACACGCCCCCGTGCTCAACGAAATCAGTAGCTTTAATTAAAACGCCCAGATACAGATTCTGTACACGGGGCCGTGCTCACTGAACACAGGGCCGTGTCCAGCCTCTGTTTCCGTTTTTATTTTTGTTTTCTGATCTCGAGACTTGGTTGTGGTCTGCTGAGTGATTATTATGGATCAATACTCAGGAGTTTACAACTACACCTATGAGGAGGATGATTATAGGAATAATTATTGCACTAATTGTGGTGACCCGCACTCGGTTCAATATTGTAACTTATATCAACTGTCCACTTCATACACCTACTATGAGGAGCCCAGGTACGAGCCATCAACTTCATACACATCCTATGAAGACCAAAGGTATGAACCTCCTCCCTCATACTCATATTTTGATGAACCAAGGTATGAGCCTTCTTACTCATGCTTTGAGGAACCAAGATATGAGCCACCACCTTCATATGCTTATTATGAGGAACCATGGCGTGAACAACCCACCTCATATGAGTATTATGAGGAACAAAATTACGACCCTTATCCATCATATGCTTACAATGAAGAAAAATGGTGTGAACCATCTACTTCATATGGGTATTATGAGGAACAAAGGATCGAACAACCGGATTCAAGCTTTGAAAATCCCGATCCTTTTTCTATAACCGAAGTGACCGATAGGATATTAGAACACCTTAGAGTTATCGATCACTATATAAAAGAATCTTGCGCAAGGGAAGAGGAGTCCCACGCAAGAGAAGAATTAAATAAAGAAGAGATAACTGAAAGTGTAAAAATGGAATAACAAATAAGTGAAAAACCGACACATGAGTTAAATAACGAAAAAGGTGAGTCCGACAACGTTGAAATTCAAGAAGAGTCTAATTTTGAAGAAATTAATCTCTTGTCACCTTCTTTTAAAAATCATTGTTTAGTACCTACTCATGCTAAGTTTTTAAAAGAGTTAAACACTAACACTAAAATTGACGAAACAGTAAGCGTTAAGTTAACTAATGATCAAACTTCGCTAATAAAAGAAGACCCATTTGAAATCAACATTACACCGGTTCCATGTTTTTTTTTTTCAAAATTCGTTTATTAGTAATGTCATAATTGATAAAGATCTTTGTGTTAACATAATGCCCAACTACATTTTTGAAAAATTAAGTATTAGTGATTTTTCTCCACTTCAAATACCCATTTTTCTATCCAATCGGAAAGTAATAAAATCAATCGGTATAGTTGAGGATGTCTTGGTCCAAACAAATTAAATGGTAATCCCAACCGACTTTGTCATCCTTGATGACACTCCTCTAGTGTTGGGACGACCTTTTGTAAAAACCCACGAAGCTTTGAAAAACCGGAAGTACAAAAATCTATCTATTCAATTAGGGGCATTCAAAAGAAGTGTCGATCTTGAGCGTTCAATGAAATATCCATTCGGCAATAATGACCCCCTAATTGAAGATGATCCAGAACCACCCGATAAGGTGGGTCTAGCCAAGGACCCTTATAAACGTGGCGCACCACGGAGGCATTCCGCGGAACTATCCTTAGTTTAATTTAGATTAACTTTTATATTTTCTAGTATAGTTTTAATTTCCAGGAATAAAACACACTCGGGATGGTGAAGGGTACTAAGCGAAGCTTGAACCAACAACCCATGCACAAAAACAGAGCCTCCCGACAATTTTTCTTCATTACAGCAAGTTCAGCACGGGGCCGTGCTCACCCCAACACGCCCCGTGCCTGAGGTTCTGTAGAAAATGCCCAGTTCAGGTACCTGGACACGGGGCCGTGCTCACTGAATACGCCCCCGTGCCCAGCCTTCTGTTTACTTTTGGTACTGGCAGTCTGGACACTGGGCCGTGCTCAGCCAACACCACCTCTTGTTCAGCTACCCAATAACATAAAATCTTTTTTTTAACCCACTTTTACACATTTTAATCAACCGAAAAACTTATTTTTGGGACACATTGAGGACAATGTGTAGTTTAAGTGTGGGGGGGGGGGGTGCTAAAACCTTGATTCTTGCAAGTCCTAATTACAAGCCTTAAACAAAACTCTATTGGAACCGCTAATCACCCCAAATTTTTTCAAAAAGTTTTCATTTTTTTTCTTGTCTAGGTTTAACTTGGGAATTTCAAGTTCTAAAAAGGTTATATTTTTACAAATTTACAACCGATAGCTTCGTGATAAAAAGAACCAACATAAGAAAATTATGAAACGGCATGACAAGCTTAGTTAAAATTTGATTATATATACTTGATCACATAAAAAACCCATTCCCACAAAAAGTGAGTTTTGAGCCTTTATTGAGCATACAAATACATATCTTTAAACTAAATGCTCATTTTTCGTTTCTTGTGTGAATATCCGCTTGGTTCTTACGACTCTAGAACTTGCCACGACGATACATTCCCGGTCCTTACCAACTTAAACCCGAGTAAGTAAATGATGGAGGCATTAGGACTAACCCTTTTTATTTCTACACCATTATTTTTCTTTTTTACCACCTACACAAAATCCCCCTAGTTAACCCCTTTGAGCCTAAACCTTTTCATTTCTTAACCAAAAAACAAACACCCTTTCACCCAACAAACCCTTTTTTATTTTTAACCCTTTGTTTTAATAACAAGCTCGGTTTTTCTTACGAATTCCTTAAAAAAAATTGATGATGATGAAGCAAAAAGGAATAAACAAACAAGTTTACCAAAAATAACTTTGTTTGAATAATGGCTTCATCAAAATAAAAATTAAAAAAAAAAGAAGTCTTACGAAAACCGACGCTTTTTACGCCTTTCGCCCTTTTACTAACCACTAACCCAACCACCTACCTTTAACCCAAGCCTAACCCTTCACCCAAAAGTCCTTTTGATATTTACAAAGGTATGCAGTTAAAAAGGAGAAGGATTGATTGCTTGGCAAGCCTATGGTAGGAGTAAGTTCCATGCCGCTCTCGAGTGATTCACTAAAATACATCTTCGGCCGAGTGTTGAGTGATCCCCCGTGAGGTATGTGAACTTGTATATAAATGGAATTTTAAAGAGGCATGTTATGCCCTAATAAGTAATTTATCTTATGAAAAGTTTTAAATAAATCATGACGAATAGGATTGTAAATAAATAAAAATAAAACTTAATAAAGAATCTTGGAAATCCAGACACTCTATGACAAGCCCAAAAACCTTCTCTTCTACCAATTCCATTTGGAAGTGTAAAGCCACATTATAAAGAGTTTTGCTTGAGGACAAGCAAAGATTCAAGTGTGGGGGTATTTGATGTGTGTAAAATGCAACAAATAAATTACATCAAATATGGCATAAAACTAACCATTTTTTAGTACTAATGTTGGAAAAAGTGTGTTTTTGTCTTCCTTTTGAATTTACAGGGTCAAATGAGCTTAAACGAACAAAAGGAACAAATATACAGCCAAAACCAACATAAATACAAAGAAAAGGAAGAAACGTGGCATGCCCGACCCCTCGACAACAAATCCCAAAGCAAAAACAAGAAGAAAGCTGAGCATGGGGTTGTGCCCAGCTGAGCACGGGGCGTGCCCAGCTCAGCACGGGGCCGTGCTCAGTGAGCACGGGGCCGTGTCCAGGATGGTCAGCCCTGGCACAAAAGACAAACCTGTAGAAGCTTCTATTTCCCAACACGGGGGCGTGTCCAGCGGACACGGGGCCGTGGTCAACGCAAAGATTCGCAGAATCTGAGCAAATCTTGATAGTACATATACGCTTCTGCACACGGGGCAGTGCCTAGCGGACACGGGGGTGTGTGGAGCTAATGCAGACAAATTGTATTAATGAAGAAAGAGAAAAGGGTGGACACGGGGCCGTGTCCAGGCTTCTATACAGGCTATAAATAGGGGTGCTTGGTTCACTTCAAAGGCATCCCTTGGCACACCACCTCTCTCACACTTCACCCACCACCCACCACCACCATAACACCATCATCCACGACCATCATCCATTGTCCATCATAGAGTGTGTGAGTCATCTCGGGATCCAAGATTGATCGTAATAGTTCTTGACAATCAAGGCCATGTTTTCCTAAGTCTCTTACATCACTTGGTGAAGACAAAGTGTCTAGTGTAATACTTTTTATTTTTAATCTTTTCGCACTTTTTAATTGGTTATGTATTAATGACTTTAATAACAAGTTTCTTATGTTGAAGGTGATTCTTCCTTATCGTTTGTCTGTGGTGTCTTGGCATTATTTTACTGTCAATATAAAATAAAAGATTTTCACCATTCATATCTCCACGGTCTATATGGAGGTATGTTGGCTACCTGGTCGGGGGGTTAAGGGAACGGTTTGGTAAGAGTCTTGCCATTGTTCAGTGTATAGATCCTGCAAAGGACCTGGGTCAAATTTAGTAGGACCTCCTTCAATACTTAACGATATTGGATGGCGGGGGTCCAAAGTCTTTGATCCCCTCATAAGTTAAACTACTATTAATACTTTAACCCGGCTACTTAGGACTGTATCCCTGCTGACTCAGACTACTTAGCCGAGGGTAACGTCACCTTCAAAAGAGGGGCCTACCACATTATGCATTAATAACTTAATTAATTATCTTTCAATAACCCGACCCTTTAGGATTGTATCCTTGCTGACTCAAACTACTGGGTTGAGGGTAACGTCACCTCCAATAGAGGGGCCTACTACAATAACTAAGATAATCTCTTAAATAGTGCAAAAGTGCGGAAATAATCAAAGGTTACACTAAACACGAGTCGGAACCAAGTGATTCATCTTGTCTATCTGTTTTACTTTTCATTTTTATTTTTTTCAGCATTTCAGTTAGTTTTTATTTTTCTTATTTTAAAATATTTTTCTAAACTTTTGATTTGATTAGACGTTGAGGATAAACCGGTACTAAAAGCTCTTGTGTCCTTGGACGACCTCGGTATCTTACCAACACTATACTACGCTCATGATGGGTGCACTTGCCCATATGTGTGTTTAGTGTTAGTAAATATCGTGTTTTATAAATTTAAAACTTGGCTAAAGAAAGTGTAAAAGGGCTTAAAATAAACATTAAAACCATAACACACTTCAGGCACATCAGTATCTTACCCTTCCAGTTACTACATGTCTCTAATCGATTGAAACAATCGAAACTTTGGCGAGATTGAATATCGAGGAATGGGACTTAATCGACAAGATGCGAGTTTCACCTCTAACTTGACGATTTCGTACCCTAATGTGGTTGGTACTCGTCGCGTCAGAATCTAATTTCGACACTTTGACGAGGGTCCACTAGAGTTTGAATTGGAAATTTACCATTAAGATGTGGATTTCACTCCTAACTTAATGGTGTAATTTCGTGCAATATAAAGAATAAGTAGAATGAGATTCGTTCACCAAATTGTGGGTTTCATGCCTATTTTGGTCAACTCGTCTCTTTTGTATAAAGAGTGTCTTCAAGTGTATTGTGTAAAATGTCTTAGGAAAGACATTATGTAAGCATTAAGACCAAAAAGAAGAGAAAGAAGCAAAGTAGGAAGAATAACATTTTAAGCATATAACAAGAATGGTAAAAAATAAGGTACCTACTATAGACTAGGTCGAACATGGCAATTCTACCTAATTCTCTATAGTTATGGCTCTGATACCAATCTGTCACACCCCAACCAATGGCGGAATCATCGGAGTGGGACGAAATAGATTACAAGAGACTTCATAACACTATTGGTGATAATATTTAATTTAACCCATTTTCATTTCATAAAACCAAATTGTCAACATTACATAGAAATTTCAAATAACAACATGTTCATAACATAACAAAATAAAATTGATACAACATTTTAAATCTAAGACGTCTAAATGTGTATCTAGGCATCATCACTACTTCGTTTCATAGCATCATCATCCTCAACCTGTAACATGTTTAAAATAAAGTTCAATGCAAAAGCAAAGGTGAGTACACGAGGTTTGAATAAATATATCATAAGTATAAAAGCATTTTCTCGAATCCACATGGCAATTTGTAAACAAGGTAACTAGCATGCATCACAATATATCAAACCCAAGTGTCCACTAGTATTTAGCATCCCTCGCCACAAATGTAACGAGACCGTTTTAAAATAAAGACTTAACAAAACCCCGATGGGTGGTGTGCTACTCCTATAATGCTATATATGTTAAGTTGAGGGCTTAGCAAAGTTAATGACATAAAGCATGTAAAATCTAGCATGAACCTAAGTAAACAAGTAGCATGTATACGGTTTTGCAAGCTTCCACCTGATAAATCCATGAGAGAGTTGTTGTTGTGGAAGGTTGGAACACCAAGTCCTTCTACACGAAGAAACATGGCATATGAGTATTGGAGTATAACGGTGGAGTAAAGATTCGGAATTTAAAAACGTATGAACATAAACATAAGAAAGTAAATCATCTTTAACACATAATACTTTTTTGACACTATGAAACCTCAATAGTTACAATGTTTTCATGGGTGGAATACCCATTAGAATCATAACAAGTTATTAGGTCTTAGATGATGTAATCTAGTACTTTGACGAATGAACACAAATTCATCATCAAAGGTTCGAATATTTGGATAGTATATATAAGTATTATATGGGTTATGTATATCAATAAGTCCAATAGTTCAAGCATGAGGTAGGAGGATGAATCCTCCATTTAGGGACCTTTTTTATGTCATAGAAGTCATGTAGGAGGTAGGAAGAACAAGTCTTCCATTTAGGTACCTCTAGGTGTTCACCACTACACTTGATGTTATGAACATTCAAGGAGGGTCAAGAACATACAAGTAAAGAAGGAAATATGAACAACTAATCTATCAAAAAACATCAAACAGTGTGTGGATTTTCAATTAGGAAAGCCCAAGCTAATCCTAAATCACACAATCATCAAGCTTTAAGGTTGAACACTACTTGTGGGTTAAACCCTTAATCAAAACAGAAAGTTTGTGAGGTTTACACCTCTGATTGTACATGTCTCAACCTTGTTTTTAAGCCTAATTAACCATAGATATGGTTATAAGCATAAGGACATAGGTTTGAGATGAGATAACTCAAGTTTAAGCAAGTTTTAACAAAGTTTGATTCAAAACAGAAAGTTGCAGTCAACTTTGGAGCCTTTTTGGTGACATTCCAGACCTTGGTTCTCCATGGAAAACCTGTGGAAATGTTCCTAAGGTCAATCCAAGTAAGTAGAAAAAAGAATCAAGTGAAAAGTTTAAGAAATGAGTGAGTTTTGCTCACTTTTGTAAGATGTGCTGAATCTGCTCGAACTCCTGGAATCAGTTACGGTTTTGTGTGTTTGAGTGTGAATAGAGAGTGTTTAGAAAGTGAAAAATGCTTGGAGGAGGCTTGATTTTTATAGGGGATGGATTAGGGTTTCACTGGGTTGGGCTTTAGAAGTGTTTAGAAGGGTTAATCATTGAAACAAGCCCACAAAACTCAGCCCAAGGGGGCTGTTTTGGGTGCTGAATTGAGCCCTATATTTCCTTTTTATTTATTTTTTTTAAACATTAAAATGTGTAATTTTTGCTGATTAAGTTATGTAATTAATATGTAACAATGTTCCCCTAACTTGTAACAAGGTATAACTTGAAATAAAACGCGATTTAACTAGATAAAAAGTATGATGTATAAGTATGTAACATGATTGTAAGTGACAAGTATATGTGACATATTAGATGATTAATCATTGTGAATTTTATGTATTTAAGGTGTATCAATTGTATATGTGTCAAGTATCATGTCCTAACATACCTAATTAAACCTGAAGTGAGAGTTTAATCAAGTAATTGAACATGGATTCGGTGTTCTAAGAACGAATGAAGTGTTGAAATGATGTAACAAGTATACGTAGCAAGTAATGAAGTGTTGAATGTGTATAAGTCTCGAAATTGAATAACCAAATGTTTTGTTTGCATGGAACATTTAAGAATTACGAATATACGCTAGTTGTTTATGATTTAAATTTAAGTTTATGTGAATTACGAATCATGTATCAAACGAATGCATGTATCAATGTATAAACATGTATAAAAGATTCATTTCATTATGATCAATGTCTCGGATTTACAATGACTCGAAACGAATACGTTAAATCACCAATCCCCATATCATTTGCCCCCATTCAAAACATTCCATCATCATCACTTCCATCCAGAAAACCCATTTCATTCCTTCCAAATGCTACACTACCATCAGTCATTCCCCTGGTAGCTAAATATCCTCTGGAGCTAGCTATTATTAAAGGTGAAATTGAGTCATTCTTCACAATAGAGGGTCCATCAAAAAGATCCTTCACATATCTTTATGGCTATATGCAACTGATGCGTGTCGAGTGTGATAGGTTTTTAATGTATATTCTAAGCCCTTTTACACTTGTTAGCCAAGTTTTAAATTTATAAAACACGATATTTACTAACACTAAACACATATATGGGCAAGTGCACCGATCGTGAGCGTAGTACAGTGTTGGTAAGGTACCGAGGTCGTCCAAGGACACAAGAGCTTTTAGTATCGATTTATCCTCAACGTCTAATCAAAATCAAAAGTTTAGAAAAAGGTTTTTAAACTAGAAAAATAAAACTAACTAAAATGCTGAAAAATAAAATAAAAATAAAAATAGATAGACAAGATGAATCACTTGGATCCGACTCGTGTGTAGTGTAACCTTTGATTATTTCCGCACTTTTGCACTTTTTAAGGGATTATCTTAGTTATTGTAGTAGGCCCCTCTTTTGAAGGTGACGTTACCCTCAACCCAATAGTTTGAGTCAGCAAGGATACAATCCTAAAGGGTCGGATTATTGAAAGATAATTAATTAAGTTATTAATGCATAATGTGGTAGGCCCCTCTTTTGAAGGTGACGTTACCCTCGGCTAAGTAGTCTGAGTCAGCAGGGATACAGTCCTAAGTAGCCGGGTTAAAGTATTAATAGTAGCTTACATATGAGGGGATCAAAGAGTTTGGACCCCCGCCATCCAATACCAGTGGGTATTGAAGGAGGTCCTACTAAATTTGGCCCAGGTCCTTGCAGGATCTATACACTGAACAAGGCAAGACTCTTACCAAACCGTTCCCTTAACCCCCGACCAGGTAGCCAACATATCTCCATATAAACCGTGGAGATATGAATGGTGAAAATATTTTATTTTATATAGACAGTAAAATAATGCCAAGACACCACGGACAAACGATAAGGAAGAATCACCTTCAACATAAGAAAGTAGTTATTAAAGTCATTAATACATAACCAAATAAAAAGTGCGAAAAGATTAAAAATAAAAAGTATTACACTAGACACTTGTCTTCACCAAGTGATGCAAGAGACTTAGGCAAACATAGCCTTTGATTGTCAAGAACTCTTACGAGTAATCTTGGATCCCGAGACTACTACACACACTCTATGATGGATGATGGATGATGGTGGTGGATGTGGGTTGTGATGGTGTTGGAGGGCGGGTGTAGTGTGAGAGGGTGGTTTGCCAAGGGATGCCTTTGAAGTGAACCAAGCACCCCTATTTATAGCCTACACAGAAGTCTGGACACGGCCCCGTGTCCACCCTTTTTCTCTTTCTTCATTAGTTACAGTTTGTCTTTATTAGCTCCACACGCCCCCATGTCCGCTGGGCACGGCCCCGTGTGCAGAAGCATATATGTACTATCAAGATTTGCAAGATTCTGCGAATCTTAGCGTTGACCACGGCCCCGTGTTGAGCTGGGCATGCCCCCCATGTCGGGAATAGAAGCTTCTATAGCTTTGTCTTTTCTGCAGAAGCCTGGACATGGCCCCGTGTCCGCTGGACACGGTCCCGTGTCCACTGGGCACGCCCCGTGCTCAGCTGGGCACAGCCCCATGCTCAGCTTTCTTCTTGTTTTTTGCTTTGGGAGATGTTGTCGATGAGTCGGACATGCCACGTTTCTTCCTTTTCTTTGTATTTATGTTGGTTTTGGCCGTATATTTGTTCCTTTTGTTCGTTTAAGCTCATTTGACCCTGTAAATTCAAAAGGAAGACAAAAACACACTTTTTCCAACATTAGTACTAAAAAGGGTTAGTTTTCTGCCTTATTTGATGTAATTTATATGTTGCATTTTACACACATCAGCAGCCTCAAAACTTAGATGAGTATCTGAAATTAAAAGCAACAGAGGCTGAGGTTATAGCAAGAGGAGCATAGGGATAGATGACAGGAAATACCAGAGCTTATTATCACATGAGCTTAGCAAAGTGAGAAAACTTGAAGACTTTGCTAAGGATCTGAGTAAATCCATGTCTGAGAAGCCAATAAATCCCGAGCTTCAAAAGGAACTGAGGGATGATTATATTGTACACATTATGAAGCACAAACCATCAAAAGCAACCAGAGCTCAATTCAAAGACTGGTCATCAGATGCTCTTAGAGAAGAAATCCAAAGAATCATAAAAATGCGTAATGATCCTCTGGTAAAGCCAACTCCACCTAACTAGAAGAAAGTCAAATAAGTGGATCCGGATGAGGCATTGAAGCTTAAAAGAATGAGAGCAGAGCTTGTGGCTGCTGTTATGGTTCAGCTAGATCCATTTCCAGATAGTCTAAACTCAACATAGTTGAGACCTACAAAAGGCTTGATGAACTTAGAGCTAAAGATCCAAATGTTCCTCAAAAGCCAGTCTATCCTACAACTACTGCTTTGCCTCAACAAACCCATACTCCCAAAAAGCTTCTCTCATCATCTACTTTATCCGCAAATGCCTTAAGATAATTAAAAAGGCAAAAGCAGACTGATGAGGAAGATGAGGAGAACTATGAAGAACACAGAAAAGAGGCAATAAAGCAGATGATGGAGGACCACATTAACCCTGCTGCTGACTCACTTGCTGCTCATCTCAGAGAAACATTTGCAAATTTAGTCAGTAGACCACAATAATCAAACTCATCTTCAATAAGTATTTTCCTAAGAAAAACAGGTGATCCAAAAATAGTAAAATGGAAGTCATGCTTAGAAACCCAAGTATTAACTTTGATCAGATCAGATGGTAGTGTTGAAGAGGTTAAAATGGATAGTGCATATAATCTGAATGCATACGATCTCCAAGATTTGTTGGACATTCAACTTGAAAGGGATGATGAAGAAGACATGTTCCCCCTGGACTTTGAACTACAATTCAAAGGACAAATCAGGGAGATGTTGATGAGAAATAAAGATCAGTAATAAAGAAGGGTTTTTGTATCATCTGTTGTATAGGGAGATTTGTTGGATCAGCAGCTATGACATTGTCTCCAGTAGTATATGTAGCCAGGACACAACATGTTACAAAGGAGATGTTGCTGGGTAAGAGACTCTTGATTGGGCTTTGGTGAAGGTTGTTGAAGCAGGTGATCGTGTTATCATAGTTAATGTTTGTTGAAACTTAAGTTGTATTCAAATTCTATTTTTTTTTCAAAGTAAAGATTTTAAGTTTGTTAGTATATTCGTTTGATGTTTTACAACTTCTGTATTGAAGTTCGATAAATACATTTCCAACAGATATGAACATTCGGCAAAGTAAAATAGTAGTTCTCGCTTTTTATGATGAAATGTATTGACTACTTTTGATTATTTGTTTAGGCTAATTATTTCTTTAGTTGTAAATCAGAGTTCAAATGCATCAACATGCAAGATTTATGAGAATAACTCATGACTAATTTAATATTAATTAATCAGAAGAAAAACTAAACTAAAAATTACAATATCTATACATCTATCTATAATTTCTATTAAAATATGGTATGCATGGTTTTCTAAAAACCACTCATGTTTACACACGGATTTTACTACTATTTTGTACAATATTTTAAATTCCATGCATATACAACATACTAGTGCTGCCACTAGAAAAAAAATGATGTCAGCAGGAGGTACTACTGACGACACGAGTTGTTACCCATTGGGCTTGCATGACACCCACCCTACCTGAACCGTGAGCCACCCGAGCCTGAACTTAGTCGATTGAACCAACTTAAAAAAAAATACAAAGATAGCTCTCAAGCGGCTCATGGTGATGAGAAGTGCACATTGCGCCCATCGCCCACGCCATGCGCACATTCGCGTGTGTGCGAGTTAGGGTGCTTCGCACCATTAAGGGTCTACACTAGTGTTTGCCTTTAAGGAAACAATTTACAAGTTGTGCTTCTCCTTATATACCACTTCAAGTTTTGTCATCCCACCTATGTGTGACAAGTTGACAAGGCTTAATCCATTTTTTTCATCTTTGGTTGTTCCAATCATACAACTTCGAGCCTCGATATCTCATTCATTTTAGCTCCATTTTGAACATAATTTGGTTCATTATGATGCTCTCACAACGTATAACACAAACCCATGAATAGTTATTAATACAACAAATATATAAATAAAAATATTGGTGTCCACATTATTTAGCGAAAACCTTATTTTCACTAAAATTTCCAACACCGCCATATAGTAATAAAAAAAGGGTTGTAAACGAACCTAACGTTTAGCGAACAGTCCGTGAACGGTTCGGTGGGAATTTCATTTATGTTCATGTTCGTTTGTTTAATAAACGAACAAACGGTTCGGTGGGAATTTCATTTAGTTTTTGAAAATTTAAGACCATAGTTATACTATACGCTTCTACCAACATTCTTCATTTAACCAGTTCAAGTTCAGTTTGTGTTAAAACCTGTCAAACTTCTTAATTTTTGTGTCAACTATGTTTATCATAATTATGTAAACTATGTTTTATGTTAAGTACTTATTTATTTTTGAGAAAAATGCTCGGATAGTCCCTGTGGTTTCACATTTTTTCACCTATAGTCCCTATCTTTGTAAAACTACTTGAATAGTCCCTGTGGTTTTCCGTTTTGTTCTCGGATAGTCCCTGGGTCTAACTTCAGTTTCTTTTCTCTGTTAAAATGATGTGAAATGACAAAAATACCCTTTCCTTTAAAAGGCCAAACCACAGGGACTATCCGAGCATCTTCTTCATTTTTGTTTATAAAACCCCACCACCACACTTCATCTTCAACCTCCACCCACCATCACCCTCCCCCACCCTCCACCATCGCCGGCTGCCGGTCATCCAGTGCCTTCGGCCGCTGCACGATCTGTTTTCAAGGACCCCTTCACAATTCAAACCACAAAGAAACCACTCCACAAGTTCACTCTCTCTCTCTCGGTTATACCTGCAGACACAAAGAAGGGTGTCTTCTTCAAACACACAGTCAACCACACCAACTGCACCCCATCCCCTTGTCTTCTCCAGTCCCAAAGCAGAGACGAAATCAGAAATAAAGAGAGGGAACCGGAGAGAGGAGAGAACCGGAGAGAGAAATAAAGAGAGGTTTCTACCAACACCTCTTACCTGCATATTTCAAACACAACAATTTCTCCAGCTTCATCCGCCAACAAAATCCAGTTACACAATCCAACAAATATCACAAAATTCACCTAAAATCTAACATTAACATGATCACAAAATAAAAAACAGACGAAAATGAAGATTAAATCATCAAAAGTTCTTTCAAACGCCTGAAGAAATCCACATATGTTACTATTCCTCACCTTCCTTCTCATCTGCCCTAATCACCAAAGCACCGAAGACTCACCGGAGACTCAAACACCTGAAGAAATCGTGATCTGTCGATCAGAACAGATCTGTCAATCGTCGGAACAGATCTGTCAATCGTCAACCGTCGCCGCCGGAATAGATCTGTCAATCGTCAACCGTCGTCGGAACAGATCGTCAACCATCTGTTATCGGAACAGATCCGACCTGTCAATCGTCAACCGTCGCCGCCGGAACCATTTGTCAAACGTCATTAGTCGTCGCCGCCGGAGCCATCTGTCAATCCTCGTTGCCGGAACCATCTATCGTCGGAACAGATTGGAAGCACCGGATTTCTCTCTTAACTGTGTCTCTCTAGGAAGAAGAAAAGGAAAGAAGAAAATAAAGAAAAAGTGAGAAAGAAAGAACAGAGATTTGAGGGGTGAAGAAAGGGAGTGATAAAGATAGGGACTATAGGTGAAAAACAAACTGAAAGGGTATCCGAGAACAAAACGGAAAACCACATGGACTATTCAAGTAGTTTTAGAAAGATAGGGACTATAGGTGAAAAAAGGTGAAACCACAGGGACTATCCGGGCATTTTTCTCTTTATTTTTGGTGGATTCTTCATACCCTTTCTGTTGGGATTGAACCCTATCAGAGGAACAGATAATTAAAGCCAAAACTGGATCAGAGCAGTGGATCCAGAATAAGCAGACGATTACAGTTAGTTCATGCAAATCTCTCCCCTTGAAAGTGGTTTTATATCTGCTGACCTCCTATCTGCTGATCTTACTAAGTGCTGTCCTACAACTGCTGCTTTGCATCTACTGACAAATGTCAAAGACTGATGGAAGACCAAAGTTCTGCTGACTCTATCTACTGCCTTGAGTCAAGTACTGCTGATCCGGACAGGCACTGCTGGGCTCACAGCAGTGGAAGGATGCAATAGCTGTTTAAGTGTCTTTTATGTAAAGAAATGTAATAGCAGTAGTTAGTATATCAGAGTTTGTATAGATCAGAGGTTAGAGTTTGTTAGGAGGTTAGAGGTCACTTTCATGGTGACGTCAGCTAAGATGCTCAGTAGTTTGCAAGTGCCTATAAATAGTTCAGTACTTTGTACTGTTCTATTAGCTCTTTTACAACATTGTCTTCTTTGCACGAACAAACTACTGAGCTCTGGCTGAGGGGGAGTTTGCATTCATTCATCAATCATTGTAATCGGTGTTGAAACAAATTCAATCTTTCGATTCATTGTGTAAAGATGTTTGATTAAAGTATTACTCTCGTTTGATTGTATGCAAAATTTGTTTTCATCTTAATTTCGCTGCACAACTCTTTCATTTTCATTTTAATTTCAAACGAAAATACAATCAAAAAGAAACTCAGATCCAACAATTGGTATCAGAGCTTGGACAGTCAAATTTGATTTAACAATCATTTTGACATAAATAGTTCAGCTCATAACAGTTGATACTGATCGTTTGTTCGTCCGTTGAAAAACAGAGCAAGGATTAGTCACCGTTAAAGTTGATTTCTCAGTGTCTGTAAAACAACAAGAATGACGTCAAAATCTCAGGATGATAAAAACAACATCGGCTCGCTTTTTAAACCACATATGCTAAAAAGAAATGAGTACAACATCTGGCAGAGGAGGATGGGTCACATCCTCGCTCAACAAAGCACAGGTTGTTGGAAGTCTGTCATTTATGGTCCCCATGTTCCTTCTGTGCCAAGTGCTGAAGATGCTAAAAAGTTCGTTCCAAAACCAGTTGAAAATTATACCGAAACCGATTTTCAAAAGATCGAACTAGATGCTAAAGCGTTTAGCATCGTAGCATCAGCGCTGCCCAATGAGATATATGCTGGACTGTTACATTGTAACAGTGCCAAAGAGTTATGGGATGCTCTTAAGGAACAGTTTTGGGGAACTGAAGAAGTCATAGAAAACAATAGGGAAATCCTGAACCAACAGTATGAAACATTTTGCTACGTTAAAGGCGAATCACTAACGCAACAATTTGAGCGTTTCAGTTGTCTCATCAGTGAACTGAGGCTTGTTAACACCACTTTTACAAACTCAACTCAAAATAGCTGGTTCCTCAGGTCGCTGCCAGAAAAATGGGACACCATAGATTTTGTCACCCGAAACTCACCTGAATTCAAGGATCTGACCTTGACCCAACTCCACGGTCGACTCCTGACCTATGAAAGGGAGTTGAACCAGAAAAGGAGGTTACAAGAGTCAGGAAAAGTTACCGATGATTACACTTTCGGTAATACTGCTCTTCTGGGTCAAGAAGAATCTGGGAGCAGTGGTAAGGATCAGGGTTATGATCACTTCATTGACATAACTGCTGGTGCAAATTTTAACAACCCTGATCCTCACTCTGCTAGTTATGCATTCACTGCAAATGAAAACCAGATGTCAGACAATTTAAGTTTTGAACTAAATGATTTGCAACATTTTGATCCCACTGATTTAGAGGAAATGGACATCCTGCACCAACTGGCTTTGCTAAGTGTTAGAACTAGCAAGTTCTACAAAAGAACAGGGCGAAAATTCCCAGGTTTGCATGGGAATCTAAGGGTTGGGTTGGATAAATCGAAAATCAAGTGCTACAAGTGTAATAGGTTGGGACATTTCGCTAGGGAATGTAGGAGTCAAACTACTGGTCCCGTAATTACTCATCCTAGTTCAAATCCTAGACCTCAAAACCAAAACACTGTGCACTATGCCCAATATGCCCCAGCAGCTCAAGTGAACACTGCTCACTATGCTGCTGCCCCTGTGCCAGTACATTATGTCCAAACTACTGTTCCACAAATCCAATATGTTCAAACCCCTGCTCCACAGGTACAAGTGCAACCTGTTGCACCTCAAACCACTGCTCCAGTAGCAGCACAACCAGATCAACAAAGTTTTTTCACTCAAGGGTTTGTTGACTGGAGCAGTATGCCTGAAGACCTTAATGATGAAAATTTTGCACTCTATGCTTCTAATGATTCTTCTCAAGATGAGTTTTGTTTGATGGCATTAGAGTCAATATAGGAGGGGGTTGAAACTGAGGAGGAACAGCAGAGCTTTGAAACAGTGGAAGAGGTGACTGAAGCAGTGGTTACTGCTGTGGCTGGTGAACTACTGTTGGAAGAAAGTTCAGGTTCCCTGATTGAACCACTGACAGATCCATGGTCCGAAGAGGACAAACAAGAAGAGAAGGAAGAAAAGGCTGGTGAAAAGAAGGTGAAAGCTGATGATGAGGAAGATCATCAATGTGATTGTGCAATGATGGCAGCTGCCAAGGTATCTCGTCAAGTTCTTGAAAAACTGTGTTCTGACAATTGCATAATTGCTTTTGCTAACATTAAAGAGGTGAATGAAAACCTTCGGGATAAAATCTTGTCTGATGAGGTCAAATTTGAAAGGTCTTTAAAAGAACTTAAAAACAAATTGACTGAAAAAGAAAACAGCTGTCTAAAAGAAGAGAAAAGTATAACCAAAACCCAACTTCAAACTATGGTAGAAAAATACCAAGTTTGCAAAAAAGAGTTGGAGTCCGCCCAGATTACTTGTGAAAGATGGGTGGAATCTTGCAAAGGATATGAGGTTATGCTTGAAAAACAGAGAAAAAGCAATGTGAAATTTGGGGTTGGCTATAGAAAACATGATGATGAAAACACTGCTTTTGAAAAATCTGTTCAAACCACTGATGTAACCACTGAGTTCATCCCCACAAACAAGAATGGCCAAGAAGTGAAAATCACTGACAAAGTTGGTAACAAAATCACACTTGACAGACCAATGGAATCCTCTACTTTTGAGGAGCTTGAAGAATACCAGTTTAAACCAAAATGGTATGATGAGTGTGACATTCTTGAAAATTTCAAGCCAATGGACTTTACATCAACTGATGGTGTCAAGGCTCCAAAAGCTAAAGTCATACCTCTCAAGGACATCCCAGCAGTGGTTAAAACCTCTGCTGCAAAGGAGTCTGAAAAGAGAAAGAAGAAAGAAAAAATTGATAACTTGTTTTGTGAATTCTGTGAGAAAAGGAATCATCTTACAAAAGATTGTTTCCACTTAAAAGCATATGATTTAAACAGAACAAGTGTCATTGTTTCAGCTGAAGGTTGCATTGTCTGTGGTAAAACTAACCACAAAACTCAAGCATGTGTGTATCTCAAAAACTTTGATGTGAAAAAGAATGAGTACATTGCTAAAACATCCTTGAGTCCATCATCATCATCAACAACTGTCAAATTCACCAAGAAACAACCACTGTTTGTGCCAGTACAAACAGCTGTTACAAAACAGCTGAACCAAACATCTGTCAAAAGAGATGTTCAGGTTACTGATGCACCCCCTGCCATTCAGTTCAGAAAAGGCAGAGAAAAACAGTCTTACCAAAGGATCCCTCACGTTTATGAGGCCTACAAAAGGCCCTCTAAACCCAAAGTGAACAAGCATCCTTTTGGTTACCAGCAGATGATTGGTCAGGACCCACAACAGTGGTTAGAGAAACACTGTCCTAAAACAGTTCAAACTCCTGACCTAATCACTGTCCATCATTCTGCATCCATCCCAGACACTGTTGAGACCCCATCCAAAGCCTTGTTGGCTTTGGAGACCTTAATGAACTAATCTTTTTACTTCATGTGCAGGGAGCTTCTGCATGCTTTGATAGTCTTTGGTATGTAGATAGTGGAGGCTCCAGGCACATGACAGGATGTAAAGCCCTCCTCAAAGACTTTAAAATCCATGGAGGGGGTGATATATCCTTTGGGAATAATAGTAAAGGAAAAGTTCTGGGGTCGGGTACAGTGGAGTCTGGAAAAGTAAAATTTGAAAATGTCAATCTAATAGACAATCTAAAATTCAACCTTCTGAGTGTGTCCCAAATGAGTGACAAGGGTTTTGGGTCGTTCTTCACAAAAGATTGTTGTAGGATTGTTGGACCAGAAATGGTCAAAAAGATTGAAGCAATAATCAAAATTGGTCAAACTAAACTTGTTGCTCAAAGAAGTGGCAATGTTTATGTTGTTGACATGTCAAAAGAGTGTCCCAGAGCTGATGCCTGTCTGTTCTCAGCTGCCTCTAACAAAGAGACAGAACTTTGGCATAGAAGGCTGGGACACAAAAATCTTAAGACAATCACAGAAATTTCAAAAAATGGTTTGGTGAGAGGCCTACCACAAAAATTGTTTTCATGTCCTGAACATTGCATTTCCTGTTTAAAAGGAAAACAACATAAAAGTTCTTACAAGTCCATTGAAGAGTCCAAAACAACCCAGTGTTTGCAAATGCTACACATGGATTTGTTTGGCCCAGTTCAAGTCATGAGCCTCAAAAAGAAAAGATATTGTTTGGTTATTGTTGATGACTTTTCTAGGTTCACATGGACTTTCTTTTTGCACTCAAAAGATGAAACTGCAGGCATTTTGCAAGACTTTGTAATACAGGTTGAAAAGCAATTTGACCTTCCAGTGAAAAGCTTCAGGAGTGACAATGGCACAGAATTCAAAAATAGGGAGTTGGATGCCTTCTGTGTGAAGAAAGGGATTGTAAGGCAGTACAGCATCCCAAGAACACCAGAGCATAATGGGGTAGTGGAAAGGAAGAACAAAACTCTGATTGAGGCTGCCAGAACCATGCTTGCAGATTCAGGTTTACCATTAACTTTCTGGGCAGAGGCAGTAAACACTGCTTGCTATGTTCAGAACAGAGTTTTAATAAACCCCAGGCACAAAAAGACTGCCTATGAAATTCTGTATAAAATTAAACCACTGATCTCATATTTCAAAGTGTTTGGCTACCCATGCTTTATTTTAAACTTAAAAGATTCCATTTCAAAATTTGCAGCCAAAATTGATTGTGGTTATCATCTGGGATACTCAACCACTGCCAAGGCCTACAAAGTGTTCAATACACGGACCAAGGCAGTGGAGGAGACTTTGAATGTTAAGTTCAATGAACTCTCATCAATGAAAATCCCAGCAAACCCTGCAGATCTGTTTGATCTTGAAAAATTCACTTTTGAAAATACTGCTGTCAAGACTAACAGTGCAGGACCATCAGAGGATACAACACCAGACTATGGGTATGAAATCATCATCCCTCAAAGGTCTGCCACAAAGGGAAAAGCACCAGCTGTTCAAAACAGTTGTCAAAGCTCAACCACTGCTACCTCAACAGTTGTTGACCAAAGTAGCCCATCAACCACTGTTTCCACATCCTCAAACACTGCTGACAAAAGTCCTCAAACAGTGGATAAAAGTCAGCAGTTGTCCACTTCATTACCTCCTATACCACCACCTTTTGAAGCCACTGCTGGATCATCAAAGTCCCCAGCAGTGGTTAGCTCAGATGATACACATTTGCAGCCTTCACCAACCAATGCCATCATACCATACCAAGGAGATTTAATCTTCTTGAGATCTCATCCACCTGATCAAATCATTGGCAACATAAATGAAGGGGTGCTCATAAGAAGTCAAACCCAAAACATTTGTCTTTTTGCTGGTTTTCTATCACTCCATCAGCCAGTCAAGTACCAAGAGGCACTAAAAGACAACAGCTGGGTAGAAGCCATGCAAGAGGAGCTCCAACAGTTTAAAAGACAACAAGTATGGGAGCTTGTACCACTGCCAGAAGAGATTAGTCCCATTGGCACAAAGTGGGTCTTCAAGAACAAAACTGATGAAAGGGGTATTGTTGTCAAGAATAAAGCCAGGCTTGTGGTTCAAGGTTACAGACAGGAAGAGGGGATTGATTATGATGAAACATTTGCCCCTGTTGCAAGATTGGAAGCCATTAGACTGTTCCTGGCCTTTGCTGTCAACCACAATATGAAGGTGTTTCAAATGGATATCAAAAGTGCTTTCCTCTATGGTACAATTCAAGAAGAGGTGTATGTTTGTCAACCTCCAGGTTTTGAGGATCCATTTTATCCAGATCATGTCTACAGGCTAAACAAAGCCTTGTACGGCTTGAAACAAGCACCAAGGGTCTGGTATGAAACTCTCTCCAACTTCCTACTCTCAAATGGTTTCAAAAGAGGTACCATTGATAAAACACTGTTTTTAAAATGGAGAGGGAAGGCTTTAATGATTGTCCAGATTTATGTGGATTACATTATTTTTGGAAGCACATGTAACTCAATGTGTGAAGAGTTTAGAGAACTCATGACAGCTGAGTTTGAAATGATTGCAATGGGTGAGCTACAATGCTTTCTTGGTCTCCAAGTTCAGCAAATGCAAAATGGAACTTTCATTCATCAAAGCAAATATGCTAAAGAACTCTTGACAAAATTTGATATGAATGATTGTAAACCATGTAGCACACCCATGGCAACAAATAAGCTAGTCATGACTGATGAAAAAGATTAGCTGATTGACCAAACACTTTATAGAAGCATGATTGGGTCTTTATTGTACCTAACTACATCTAGACCAAACATCATGTTTGCAACATGTGTCTGTGCAAGAAGTCAATCAGCTCCCAGAAAATCAAATCTCATTGCTGTAAAAAGGATCTTCAGATACATAAAAGGTGCTCCCACACTTGGTATCTGGTATCCAGCTAATGGGAACATCAAGCTTTCAGGTTTCTCAGACAGTGACTTTGCTGGATGTCACACAACAAGGAAGTCCACATCAGGAGGGTGCCAGTTTCTAGGTGATTGCTTAGTTTCATGGCAAAGCAAAAAGCAAGCAGCTGTTTCAACATCCACAGCTGAAGCTGAATACATTGCTGCTGCAAGCTGTACAGCCCAACTCCTGTGGCTTCAAAATCAGTTGCTGGATTTTGGTATCACTGCCTTAAAGACACCACTCATGTTGGACAGTCAGGCAGCAGAAAATATCATCAAAAATCCAGTTTCCCACTCAACCACCAAACACATCGACATCAAACATCACTTTGTGAGGGATTGCTATGAAAAAGGTTTGATTTCTCTGCATCATGTCCCAACTAAAGACCAGCTAGCTGATGTGCTCACAAAAGCACTTGATACAGCCACTTTTGAAAGTTTGGTCTCTAGGATTGGGATGCTGAACATGGAATAACAAGCAACATCTTGTTTTTTCTATGAATAAAAGCAACAAAATGTTTTCAGAAAATCAAAACTCCATCCTTAAAAATAGCTAAAAATGATATTTTTCATTAAAATCCTTAAAAGTCTGCCATTACCCACTGATTGTTCAAAAGTCTGCTCTACTTCAAAAGTCTGTCCACTGCTGAAAGTCAACCCCTGCTCTCTCATTACTTTGATAAACTCTGTTGTTCAAAAGCAGTGTCTTATCCACTGATATGCTATCCACTGATAGTAAAAATCATCCACTGCTTTCATACCACTGCTTTCATCTGTCCCTATCATACAAGTACTGTCCTTCACTTTCAACAGGGGTTGTCACGTGGACAGTACATATTGGTCAGACCTTTTGTAACGGCTGCCACCTCAGCATTCACTTTCTTCCCTATAAAATCCCCCACTCACCACCAAAACAGGGTTTTACTGTCGAATTGAATTCTTAAAATTTCTCTTCTCAAAGCAGTTTTTCTTCTCATCTTTCACAACTTTCTTCGATCATTCATCTTCAAAATGACAAAATCGAAGTCATCCTCAAAACCCTCATCCAAATCATCATCGAAAACAGCCTCTCAAAAGGCAATCTCCACTGAAATTCCACATAAACCATCTCACAATCTCCTTGGTCTTCTCACAAAACCTGGAACCACCAAAGTTTTCGATTCCATCATTGATCTCATGGCAAAATCAAAGTACAAAACTTTGTTCACTGCCGATGCACCAATCTATTTGGCGACCCAAAGGGAGTTCTGGAAAAATGCAACCCTTGAAAAACAAGGAGACACTGCAACCACCATAAACTCTTCGATAAAGGGTAAAGTTGTCCAAATCACGCCACAATCCATTTCAGAAGTCTTTCAACTCGGTGATCAAGAAGGTAAATTTTCTTTCACTAAAAACGAGTTACAAACTAACTTCATTGAGAGAGGGTATGAAGCCACAATGATGAAGAAAATTACCTTAGAAAAAGGTTATTTTCCGTCTGCAACCAGATTTTTATTTCATACCCTCCTACTATGTGTTTCAAACAAAACCACTTCTTTCAATGAAATCCCTTTAAAGATTCAAAATCTGGGATATGCAATTCTTCAAGGAGAAAATTTTAACTATTCTCGGGAAATTTTTAAAGATTTGGTTAATAATGTTGAAACAAAATCATTCTTACTGTTTCCAAGGTTTTTAAGTTACTATTTTTCACAGAAATTCAGTAAGGATGATTTAGCTGTAATAAACCAAGGTGATTCTACTCAAATAAACAGTTTAACAACTGAAACTTTTTCAAGAATGTTCGCACCTTGCAAAACACAAGCAGAGGTGCCTGAGCAGATTTTAGCAGTTACAACTGCTCCTCAGGTATCTGCTGCTGAGCCCACTGCTCAAGGTGATCAAAGCAGCAGCACAACTGTTTTGAAACCCACACCTAAAATCACCAAAACGCCAACAAAAAGAAAAACACAACCCCCCCCCCCCCCCCAAAACCATCAAAAAGGCATCTCTGGAGGATGAGATACCAGACCACCTGCCAGTGACAACACAAAAGTCACAAGAAACCACTGCTGTTACTTCCTCACAGCAGTTGGTACAAATATCTCAACCCATAACCGAAACTCCTCCTGTTTCTTCAAAAAAAGAACAGGTTGTACAAATAGGGTCTCCACATCATGATGCTCTGGAAACACTCGTTTCTATCATCCACAGTCCAATGCCCGGGACACATCCTATTTCTACACCAATCATCACATCCACAATTCCCTCACCAATAAAACCACTATTAGATGCAATTGATTTGAACCAGGCATTAACCAGTCCTTCTCCATCACCTACTAATGAGAATATACCTCAACAACTGACTGGGTCTGATGTATCAATCTTTGCTAACCCACCAACACAACCTGAGGAGGTTACACCCCATGAGTTACAGGTAACTCTTGGTGGAAATCCAAGTGAAGCAGCCACTACAACTGTTGAACCTACAGGTTTACAGTTGGACAGTGGTTACATTAATAAGACTTCCTTGGAGGCAATTCCTTTTATAGCACCTCTGCCAACCACCAATGGATTTATTTATCCTACTGGCAACATCAAAAGGTTGTCAAGTGTTGAAGGAAGAAGACCCCAGTACCAAGAAAAAGGGGCATCAGTGGTTAATGTTTGGAGTATACTCCCTACATCTACCACTGATAAAACCACTACTAGTGGGAAATCAGATGATCTCATTAACTTGGGTGATGGTTTAAAGTACCAGAAATTGACGGATCGTATTGCAAAGCTTGATAACTCTGTTGCAGAACTCAAATATATGCTACAACAGGTGTTACAAGTTCAGAAGGTACAATCAACTGCTGTTCCACCTCAAGCACCTGCTCCACAAAGGGCACCTGCTACAAATGAGCTCTGGAATCTATTTCAATCTTTTCTCCAACAACAAGCACAATTAGCAGATCAGCAACATGAAAAACATGTACAACAGCTGAGAAATGCAATGGAGTCAAGGTTCAAGAACACTCAGGCTGATTTAAAGGCTCTCAAAACTCAGATCTTGCACACCACTGGCAATGCTCCTCCAAAAGTCCGCTACATTTATCAAATCCCCGAAGATAATGCCAAAAAGGGGGAGAAAATTAAGGAGTGGAAACAGAAGGGTATAGAGGATGGTCTCTATCTTGAACCAGAAAATTCAAACATGACCAAAAAGATCCCTTTGCCAGATGGCAGCAAGAAAATTGATGTGACAACAAATGCACTAGCAGAAACAGTTGCAAGTGTAAAAAGGGATAGAGAGGCCAAAAGGAAAGCCAGGGTGGACAGAATGGATCATCCAGATCAGGGTACTTCTGGGTCAAAGGATAATGAAAATCCTGTTGAGGAAAAGAAGAAGCCTACTAGAAAAGTGAGGCAACCCAAATCCATTCCAACCAGACATTCAAAGTCTGCTAAAAAACCACCATACAAAACAGCTGATGCAACAGGAGTTACAAAAACTACTGCTTGCCAAACAGTTGTTCCATCAACACACACCACTTCAACACACACAACATCCACTGCTTTACCATCATCACCACCAAAAACAACACCTGCTGACATACAGCAGAAGACAGCATATGTTATAACATCTGTTGTAATGACAACAGTGGTTGAAACACCAGTTGTTTCAACAGCTGTTAGTCAATCACAATCCACTGCCACTACATCTACCACCACTGTTCCATCCAAAACATCATCAGTCCCTCCTACAAAAAGGAGAAGGCTAATTTTAAAAGATGATGACACATCTCCATCACCAACATCTTCAAAATCCTTGTCACTTGTCACTATTCCAAAACCTATACCTCTCTCTTCAGCTCAAATTTTAAAGCCATTACCTCCTGCTGGTGTCTCATTTCCTCTAGAACTCATTGCAGTTAGAGAAGAAATAAAATCCTTTTATTATGAGGATGACCCAGCCAAAAGGAGTTTGCCATCAATTGCAGAATATCCCAGGCCTAACAATATTGAAGAATACTTGAAACTCAAGGCCAAACAAGCAGAGGATACTGCAATCAAAAACAGAAAAGGGAAATCTGATAGAGAGTTTCAACAAAACTATCAGTTTTTACTTTCACAGGTCAATGCTATGGAGCGTTTTGCTAAAAATGTATGTCAGCAAATTTCAGAAAGGGCAGACGAGTCCTTGAGAAAAGACTACATTGAAAACATCATGACCTACAAGAAATACAAGGGGGGAGAAACACATGTACAAGAACTGGACCATTCCTGAGCTTGAAAAAGAAGCAGCCAGGATTCAAGACATGATAAAAAATAAGGTCAAGCAGACTCCTCCTGAAAAATTCAAACAATTTGAAGCTGAGAAGATGTTAGAGTTGAGGAGAATGAAAGAGGAGCTGATTGCAGCTGATTATGGGTCAAAGAACACTGTGACAAAGTGGGGAGAAGATAGAGTCAGGGCCACCTACAAAAGGTTGGAGGAACTAAGAAAGAAAGACCCAAATGTTCCACAAAAGCCTGACTACTCCAAAGCAGAGGTCTCAAAAAGACCACCAAAGCTGCAAGCCAAAAGAACCACTGCTCCAGCTGGTGCTGCCATCTACAAAAGAAGGAGCAAAAACCAGTTTAGCATGGAAACAATTCAAGATCTATTAGCTGGAGATGCCATTGTAAAAGCAGGCACGGAAGTAATGATAAAAGAAGATCTTGAATTGGAACAATCTGCAAGTGCTGCTCAGCCAGCTATGAACAGGCCAGCCTCACCAAATACTTCTGCAAATAAACATCTCCCAAGAAACCCACCAGGCTCAAAAATACAAAAGTGGGAAACTGACAAACAGACCTGCGTATTGACTTTGCTCAGGCCTGGTGGAGAAGTGGAGAAAATATCAAGGGAACAAGCTCTTGGCCTGAGTCTTGAAGATTTGCAGGATCTCCTTGATCTTCCACTTAGCAGGGATGATGAAGATATAGATGCCCTAGACTTTGAATTACAATTTAAAGGTCAGATAAGGGAGCTGTTGATGAGGCAATAAAGAATTCCACAAATAATGAAGAGTTTTGGCATTATCTGTTCCAGGGGGAGATTGTTGGGATTGAACCCTATCAGAGGAACAGATAATTAAAGCCAAAACTGGATCAGAGCAGTGGATCCAGAATAAGCAGACGATTACAGTTAGTTCATGCAAATCTCTCCCCTTTAAAGTGGTTTTATATCTGCTGACCTCCTATCTGCTGATCTTACTAAGTGCTGTCCTACAACTGCTGCTTTGCATCTAGTGACAAATGTCAAAGACTGATGGAAGACCAAAGCTCTGCTGACTCAATCTACTGCCTTGAGTCAAGTACTGCTGATCCGGACAGGCACTGCTGGGCTCACAGCAGTGGAAGGATGCAACAGCTGTTTAAGTGTCTTTTATGTAAAGAAATGTAATAGCAGTAGTTAGTATATCAGAGTTTGTATAGATCAGAGGTTAGAGTTTGTTAGGAGGTTAGATGTCACTTTCATGGTGACGTCAGCTAAGATGCTCAGTAGTTTGCAAGTGCCTATAAATAGTTCAGTACTTTGTACTGTTCTATTAGCTCTTTTACAACATTGTCTTCTTTGCACGAACAAACTACTGAGCTCTGGCTGAGGGGGAGTTTGCATTCATTCATCAATCATTGTAATCGGTGTTGAAACAAATTCAATCTTTCGATTCATTGTGTAAAGATGTTTGATTAAAGTATTACTCTCGTTTGATTGTATGCAAAGTTTGTTTTCATCTTAATTCCGCTGCACAACTCTTTCATTTTCATCTTAATTTCAAACGAAAATACAATCAAAAAGAATCTCAGATCCAACACTTTCTAATGAATAATGCAGATTTTATTTTAAAATGAAGATATAACTTTCATTTGTATTCATTTATGTTCATGAACATTTATTTGTGTTCGTTTGCGTTCATTTATGTTCGATAATTGTTCATTTTCTTGATGAACGAACACAAACAAGAAAACTCTTTGGGTAAGCGTTCTGAACCAATCATGATCATGTTTATTCCATAACGAACGAACACGTTCATGTACATGTTTATTATTATTATTATTATGTAAATATTTGATAATTATATATTTTAGTATTTAAATAAGATAATACTCTGAAATACTGCAGGAGTCACCAAGGCTCTTTTGTAGAGCATAATCAAATAACTAGACACTAAAATTAGGTTGTCATTATTATTACTTATATACTTAATTATATTTATGTATTATTATTATTATACATTTTTTAATTATATATATATTTTTAAGGGCAAATTTGGATCATTGACGGACCATTAGAGTATCATCGTGTCACCAGCGGAACCACCCGATCATATTCATCTCCACTAGGCATAATGCATATACACCAATTCAGGAGAAAACCCAATAAATATGAGAAAAACCCCATTATGAGAATCGAACCAATGCCCTATTAGTCACAAAGTCTTACTCCACCACTAAGATGCCATTAGACTATAAAGCCATGAGCTATTAACTATATACCTAAGTAGGGTAGGGTTCCAGCGTGAACAACCTCCCAAGAGTGAACTGCGTGAACAGATATGGACCTTTGATTTCCTTTTTTGTTGTTAAGGGTAAGATTGTAATTATATAAAAAAAATTAGATTTAAATCATTATTTTAATGATTGAATTAAGTTACATCTTTCCTAATTTAAATTCATTATCCACATTATGTTTATTTATTAATAAGATAATTATCAAAACAAACAACAAATCACCAGATTTCAATTTTAATTTTTATTTCAGATTTCATCACCAGAATTCAAATTTTGATTTTTAAGATCCACGTAACCTTCATATTTCAACGGTATACACATGTGTACTTGGATATAAATAGAACAGTACACATGTGTACAGTAATTCATATGTGTACATCAACATTCAATACAAAAAAATTCTAAGATATCACAAAAACAGACGATATACACATGTGTACATCGCATTAAAAAAGGGTAAAATCAAAATACACATGTGTACATCGCATTTAAACAAATAATTATTTTAATAATTGAATTAAGTTACATATTTCCTAATCCTTGATTTGATTTGTGAGAGATTTATGCAATCAATTTAAGATTGAAATTACACATATACCCTTTTTGTATTTAATTAAATGGAAAAAATTAACCAAATAATTACCATCATGCCACTCACTTTAATCTCAAGATCATAAAAATCAAGGGCCCAGATCAGTTCACGCAGTTCACTCTTAGGATTTTGTTCACGTTTGAACCTAATTCTACCTAAGTATTTATAAATATATAATGCTAATTATATTTGGGTATTAATATTATTACTATTATTATTGTTGTTACTATTTTATTATAAGTATTTTGTAATAATAATAATAATAATAATAATAATAATAATAATAATTATTATTATTATTATTATTATTATTATTATTATTATTATTATTATCATTATCATTATCATCTCACAAGATGTTCTTTTAGTTTTACATTTTTTTACTTTTCAATTATCCAAATTGTATTGTTTAAATTGATCATAAGACATAGTTTAATATAACATAAGTTATACATTCAAACCAAATAATTAATAAAAAAAACAATTATATATGAAATTATGTGTTTTAGTTGTGATACTTAAGAATCAATAAACTATAAAATCATCTGTAATGGTTAATGTTTTCTAAGGTGCATTTTTCCCCACATCAGCATCATAACGCTCATTTAAAAAACGTGTAATTGTTAATGTCCCTTGATGCTATTTCAATCATTATTTTCCGCTTTGTTTTCTCTACATTGGGTGTTATTCTATAAATATTCATCTCTCTTCATGCCCCTGTAATGCCTGGGGGGGGGGGGGGGGGGGTTGGGACCGTTGTCAAGCACTTTCACGACCAATCATGGCACATTAGACCAATCGTAATGATTAATGCTCCTTAAGGGGCATTTTCCTCCACATCTACATCATAACGCCTAGGGATGACAATGGGTCGGGTTTGGCACGGGCTTAGGTAATCCCAAACCCAAACCCGGTTAGATAAGCTTGTCCCAAACCCGTCCCAAAACCCGTCGGGTTTCTAGTGGGTAAATACCCATCGGTTATCGGGTATACCCGCGGGTTTCGGGTAAAACCATTAATTTAAAAAGATTATTCGTTGGGTATACTCATCTCAAAACCTATTGGGTATCTATCGGGTAACTACTAACTGGTTACATTTTGTATTGTCATTATAAAAATATATATCAAATAACTACAATGTATACGGAATAGAATACTTATATACGTAAAAAATGGATGTATCATATATATACATATTTAATAATATAAAAAAATTATATCGGGTATACAATCGGGTAAACGAGTACACTTTATCGGATAACTGGGTCGGGTAAACGGGTATATCACTAAATCCCAAACCCGTCCCAAACCCGCGGAAAAAATATAAACCGTTCCCAAACCCGTCCCAAACCCGATTAACCGACCCCAAACCCGTCCCAAATGTGTCGGGTTTCGAGTTTACCCAGCGGGTTCGGGTTTGATTGTCATCCCTAATAACGCCCTTTTAAAATGTGTAATGGTTAATACCTTTTTCAATCATTACTTTCCGTTTTATTTTCTCTCCATTAGGCGTTATACTAGAAACGTCCCCCTCTCTCTCTCTCTCTCTTCATACCCCTATAACGCCTAAGGAGACGGTGTTGCGGGTGTTATCAAGCCTTTTCGCGCCCTTATAATATGCATCACCTTACACATGACTTAATAATAAATAAAATAAACATTAAATACTGTATTAATTAGGATAACTTTATTTAATGAGGGTAAATTAGGTATTATTGCGTAGAACACTTGTACTCCATGTTTCGAAAGTTGTAACATGCGTCTCAAAGTTTAATCGAAATTATAACTTTGATATTTCTATATAACTAATGCAAATCTATGAAATAACTATTGGTAATCAAAATTCAAGCATTTGAAATGTAAACCTAGGATTAGACTTTTGGATTCTCTAAAATGAACGACTAATAATAAAAGTGTTTTTCCAAAACCATAAGGTGGAACATATATTATCTTTGAATGTGATCGATGAGACAATTGTATGACTACACTTCTTGATTCCCTTTAAACGAATGATCAATAATCAAAGTTTATGTTGTCAAAAAAACCATAAAATATATAAAATAAAACCCTTAAGCACTACGTACATGCGAATTTATCGTTAGATAATAATAAACTCAGGTTATATATTCCATAAATTTGATCCGTTCAAAAGAGTGTCTAAGCAGCTGTTTGGTAGCCTCTTAATAACCATTCAGATGCTACCTCTTAATGGTTTAAAACCTCTGAATGAATAAGAGGTAACCTCAAGTCTGAATGATTAAGAGGTAACCTCTGAATGGTAAATCATCACATGTCACATTCTTCTACCTTCTTATTGGTAAAATTCTTAATGGTTCCATTAAGATGTAGCCTCTTAATGACCATTCAGAGGCTACCAAACAGCCCCTTAGGGAGTTACATGTTGCTTTCCATGTGCTAAATTCTTGAATCTAGAGAGTTAAAATAACCAAAAAGGAGAATTTGTTCTTTATGTCCCATATTCCGTACACTTTTTGGCTTTATAAAAGATGGTTTGATCAAGCCTTTTGGTCCATCATCCGTAATTTGTAGCGTACTCAAATAAACGAGTTTCCGCATTGGTTTCCAACCTTTCTAACCAATTTGTAGCGTACTCAAATAAACGAGTTTCCTCATTGTTTTCCAACCTTTCTAACCACGAGTTTCCTCATTGGTTTCCAACTATTCTAACCATGACTAGAGGTGGACAGGCAATGACTATAACGACTTTGCTCTTTAGGTCAGGCTCAATCTCGTTTCTGGTTTACTTTACTCTCGTCGTCTCATTAGAGATCATAAACGACCTTTTTACCATCTTTATTATAACCGAGTTTAATTACATGCAGGAGGAGTAAGGCCATTACTCCCAAAGGTGTTGTGGTACGTTGCATGAACAAGGTGGCTAGATGGGACGAATGTTATGATGATGAACATGAAGTACAATCATTCGATCATAAAGTACAACCACAAGACAACAAATATAAGGAATACAATGAAGGCTATTGGATCCCACATCCTCGTACAGGAATATATTATCCCAAAGGTCATGAGTGGGTGATGAAAGATGTTCCTGATGGTGCTGCTACATTCGATTACAATTATTGGTTCAGGAATGGTGACGATAATGAATATGGAGTTTGATTTCTTTGATAACATATCTCGTTACAGCGTTGGTCGCAATAAAATGCTAACGAATAATATACATAATTTGTTAGGTTATAATAATAACATGAAATCTGACTGTATGTGTGTCGACATTATTCACGTCACGTAAGTTTCTATAACAACTTATTCTACCTTGTGGTTGTTGTTGCGTGAGAAGGGGTCTGTTTTCATGTCTATTGTTTGACATATACTATTGTTTTTCCTCATGAAGTTTTAACTCGATTTCACTGTTTGAGATTAATACCTAGAATATTTCACCTTTCAAATTAGCATGGTTACTTATATTTTGGATTATCAAATACTTTAGAGTAAATTACAAAAATAGTCTTTGAAATATGTTCAAAAGCTTGGATTTAGTTCTTAAATTTTTTTCGTTGGATTCAATACCCATGGTTGACGTTTTTTTGCAACATTGGTCCAAATCACTAATGCGGTTAGGTTTTTCAGTTAAGCTAATGTAACATTACCATTTTACCCTTGGTCATAAAAAACAAACCACAATGGAAAATGGTAATTTACTTGGATTATTATTATTTTCATAGTAATAATAATAATATTAATTAGTTGTCATATACATAAAATAATAATGCTAAATTACACGGCTTATTTTATATGGTAAAAGAATAATTTGATATCAATTTAACAGAAAAAGCTAGCAGCATCATTAGTCATTTAGACCAGAACTAAGTAAACATCAACTATGGCAACGAAAAAATAACTCTCAAGACTAAATTCAAGATTTTGAATAAACCGCATGTAATTAACTCAATACTTTAATAGTGTACATGCGAGATGTTACCAAAATATAAATCGATTTTAAAAGTAAAACCGGATCTAATAAACTCACATGTCTCTAAAAAACTCTACAAACTCAATCTTTGTCACATCCAATTAACTTTCAAGGTTGACAATTTCAATTGCCCACAACAATTAATATAGGCCTATAGGCATCATTTCTTTTTTTTTTAAACAACTTTCATTCAACCAAAACGACTAACTATTCCAAGATGGAATAGAGAGCCGAAACCGAACAGAACATTTACATCAAATCAAACTTACACCATTTCTCTCAATCCACCGAATCCCGTCTCGCCCTATTACTATACCATAAAAACCCAAAAGCCTTAACATCCGACACTATATTGACTACTCTTGGAACTTTATTGGAAAAAATCATCTCGTTCCTAGCTTTCCATAGCCTCCGGCATGTAATAATAATGACTCCTTGTAAGGCTTTCTTCTTGATCTCCGGCTGCGCATAGTGATCGAAAACATGAACCAAATCACTAGTAGAGAATGCAAACACCTGCGGAATGCGGCACCACATAGAAATACCATTCCAAACACCCGAGGCAATACCACATTCTGTGAGAATGTGATCCGTCGAATCCAAACCTTCTCCACACATAACGCACTCCTCGTCTTGAACTTGTATATTCCTTCGCCTCAGCGCCGTCTTCGTAGGAATGCGATCAAGAAACGCCCGCCACATAAAAATGTTAAATTTTGCCGGCAACCATTTACACCACTTGAAACCGAAAGGACTCGTGTTACTATTCTGACCCGTTAGCCATTTTTTAGCACCTGCAACCGTAAAAACACCATTCTTTTTATCTTGCCACTCCCACGTATCTCTTCTTGTCGTCAAAGCACACTGCTGCAACATAACTTCCAACTCCACCCTTTGATCTATATCCATCGCCTCAGAAGGCAGTTGCTTCCATTGTCAATGAACTATACATCCCCCTCCATTTTGTGTAAGTCTTTCAGCTACCAAGCACCTTTTATTTGCTTCTAACAAAAATAGCCTAAGAAATTTATCTTTCAAAGCTTCTGGACACAACCATGGATCGATCCAAAACCGAGTCTCCCAACCGTTTCCAATTTCCCCCCTAATCATACTTGAGATGCCAACCCCTTCAATCTTCACCTTATAACAAACATTCGCCAAATTCTTCCAAACTCCCGTAACACTATTATTAATCAGTAGCACCCACCCCCCCCCCCCCATTTCCTATCCGAGCCATGAATCGACTCAATAACCGCTCTCCACAAAGCATCTTGTTCCGTGTAGAATCTCCAAAACCACTTCAACAACAGGGCTTTATTACTATCCTCCAATTTAGACAAACCCAATCCTGCTTGATCTTTCTTCCGAGTCACTTTATCCCATGCCACCCAACTCATTTTATTTACCTCATCTGAACCACCCCATAAAAATCTTCTCATAAGTTGTTCCAACGTCTGAATAACCTTAACCGACACTTTAAATAAAGAAAAGTAGTAAGTAGGTAAACTATCCAATACCAATTTAATCATTGTAACTCGACCACCTATGGACATTGCATTCGCCTTCCACTTAGACAACCTTTTTCAAAAGGTACTGACCACCTGATCCCAATTTGAGACCCTATTCATGTTTGCCCCCACCATTATGCCCAAATACGAAAAAGGAGAGACCCCCGATCTGCAACCCAAACTCGTGGCGTTTATCATCACCTCTTCGCTTCCCACCCCAACTCCATACAAAACAGATTTGTGTAAGTTAATCTTTAGGCCGGAACAAAGAAAAAATATACGCAACATCCTCCTCATATTAACAAAATTAAAATCTGACCATTCCCCCATTAACATCGCATCATCTGCATATAAAAGATGTGAAAGAATGGGCCCATTTCGCGGGAGTCTCACACCATCAAACGCACCAATAGAACATGCCTTTCTCACTAAACCCGAAAACGCTTCCATAATAATAATGAATACAAAAGGGGAAATCGGATCACCTTGACGAATTTCTTTCTGAAAATCGAACTCAAATGTAGGAGAGCCATTCACTAAAATTGACGATCTCGCGGCATTCAACACCCCCTTTATCCATTTACACCAAAGCTTCGGGAATCCCATCTGATCAAGAACCGACAACAAAAACTCCCAATGGACATTATCATATGCCTTATCAAAATCTATTTTAAACAAAAATAGGCCTTTTCCGGCTTTCCTAGCCCATGACAAAACTTCATTGGTAACGAGGGGACCATCCAATATATACCGACCTGTCATGAAAGTGGATTGAGACTCGGAAACAACCTTATGAATCACCCCTTTAAACCTATTCGCTAGAACTTTAGACACAATCTTTGAAATAACCCCAATAAGATTTATCGGTCTAAAGTCCCTAAGTTCCGTTGGCTCCACCACCTTCGGAATTAGCGTTAAAAAAGAAGATCCCACTCCATGACTTAGCGAACCACTGTCATGAAATTGCCGAAGGATATCCACAAAATCCTTCTCAAAAAATCTCCAATACTTCTTAATAAACCGAAAGTTGAAACCATCCGGCCCCGGAGCTTTATCATCGCCACACTCCCAAACCATCTCTTTAATTTCTTTAACTGAAAAACCTGTGACCATGCTCTCGGCTTCTGATTTGGTAAGAGTATTAAGCTCAAAACAATGAAACTTCGGACGGATCTTAACAGCTTCTATAAACTTTTTTCGGAAAAACCGAAGCACTTCTCTTTTAACCAAACTCAGTTTGGTTTCCCACGCCCCACCTATCATCAAACCCGGAATGAAATTTACGACTCTACTCTTATTAATCACCCCGTGATAAAACCTTGTATTATCATCCCCTTCCGTGGCCCACTTACTCCTTGACTTTTGTTTAAGGTCTTTTTGTTTCAAATATTCCAACTCTCTAAGCCTTCTTTTAGTTTCTTCTATAACCCATATCTCTACTTCAGAAAGTTGTCTAATTTCCATTGCTAACTCAATATAAATCAACTCATTCTCCAGCCCTTTTTTCTCTTCTAACTCTTTTTCCAAACAAGAAACCTTCGACTCTGTAATCGCCCAGCTTAAAGCTTTAAATTTTTTCATCAAGCAAATATCCGGAACCCCTTCAAAAACCCCCTCTTCCAAAACACTCGACACAATCCCATCAAAATCCTTTCTTTCAAGCCACGAATTATAAAAACGAAACGGTTTAGGGCCATAATTCCTTGAAACAATTTTCAATAAAAGAGGGCAATGATCTGATTTATCCCTAAACAAAGCCCTATATTCCGCACTCGGCCATTTCATCATAAAATTCCAATTAACAAAAATACGATCTATCCGGCTCATTTTATCCCCTGTAACAAATGTAAATTTCCTACCTTTCAACGAATATTCGTGAAGATTTACCTCCTCTATAAACTCATTGAACTCTTGAGCCGCCGCCACACTAAACTTCGAATTCCTCCTATCCAAACTACTCCTCACCGAATTAAAATCCCCAGCGACTACCCACATATCCTCATCCAAACCCATCAAGTTAGCGATCTCATTCCACAATTTTCATTTACCCACATTAGTTTGAGGAGCATAAACATTCAAAACATTTGTGACCATCCCACTACCCTTAACCTGTCACACCCTGAAATATCAGAGCTGCCGTGACTGGACCAGTATCTTCATTGCACAGCGGAAGCAAATAAGCTAAGACTTCTAGAAATCGAACGCCACTAAGTACTCAACTCCACATGGTTCTCCTATTCCAACCGTGCCATAATTTGAGAAAGAAACATGCGAAAAATCAACATAAAGTTGAGCGAGTTCATAGTTTGTTTTGGAAAAGATTTTAAACAAATCTTTTTGTAACCAGTTTAAAAGTTGTTGAGAAAACATAATAAAATCATTTTTTTTCTCGGCATGTTATATGAAAACTGTGAGCTCCGAATAAACTTGTAAACATTCGTAAGTATACCTTTGATATCCCGGTATGAAAGCGTCTATGAACAGATCTATTAATGTGTAGCTAAGACATTAATATGTGTGCAACGGTGTAGGAAGGCTCAAACCTAGCAGATTTTATACCGGGCTTCCGGCTGGAAGACATAGTCACCTCATGGGCCAAATCCCGGTCCTCATGGGTGGGGCTTGCTACACCCAAATAGATCTATCACTCATGTCCATCGGTCCTTATACGAGGATTAATGGTCTTAAGTGTGCGCCTACCCATTCACATGATCTAACAATTCATTCCCATACCATTTGTAAACGTTTGTAAACATTTTGTAACATGCATTTCACCCCCGAAGTTATAAAACTGGAAATAGTTAAAGAAAAGGGGGACATGAACTCATTGAGTTGTCTCGTTTTTTGTACGCAGACCAACCCAGTCCCGTTATTGTAATTAGGAAATTACCGTCTCTAGTCATGAAAATCATGTACGATTCGTAAATACGCGTGTGTTTTGTAAAATCGGTATATTCAGTAAAAATCGTTCGTAAACCATTTGAGTTCCTTGAAATACATTCGTAACATGGTTTAGAAATGAGTTTTCGTTTATCGAGAAATTTTTTACTTTTGCAAAACTTGCATGTCTTTCCACCCCGAAAACAATTATAAAAATGTAAAAGCGTAAAAATGTGGGGTTATGAACTCACCTGGATATTCCTATGCAAGGCTAGCGAATTACGACTTCGTGATGTCGTTTTCAAGATGTGACTTGCTAGCGTGCATTCTATAATGTCCCTAACACGGAATATCTTATAAGTTTCTAAATAAATGCGGTAACTAACTACGTGTCACTGAGCTCTACCGAATCGTTAAACGAACGATCCGACGGTAAGTTGTTAACTTAATGAAAACGATTAAGTTATATGTGTTAAGTCTCGTTTTATGTCGTTAATAGTTACTAAGTTTTGGAAATACTTAGTTCTCGAAAGATTTAGAATATACAAATATTTATATAAAATATATAAATATATTCTTATAATTGTGCTAGTCGTCCCGAGAATTCATACGCATTTATAACAAATATTTCTATGAAGATAGTATATAACAACTCGTATTGTATATCGCGTCTCATATGATATTTGTCAAAATATGTGTATGTGCCGTTTAGGCGTTTTGAAACAAATATAAAAAAAGTTATATTTATTTTATAAAATTATAATCGAGTTGTTGGATGTTTGAAATAAATAGATAAGCTATATCTATTTTTTATAAAAGAATACGAGTCGGTTGATGTTTAAAATAAATATATAAACTATATTTATTTTATAAAAGAGTTGGTGTTGTTTGATATTTAAAATAAATATATCAACTATATTTATTTTAATAAAAGAATCGTCGGGTTGTTTGATATCCGAAATAAATATATAAACTATATTCATTTTTATAAAAGAAGTCGTGTTGTTTGTTATCGGGAATAAATATATAAAACTATATTTATTTATGAAAGAATTTGTTTCGTCTGCTATCGGAAATAAATATATAACTATATTTATTTTTATAAAACGAGTTCATGTTGGATATTTGAAATAAATATATAAATTATATTTATTTTTATAAAAGAATTGTCGAGATTTCAAAATTTAGAATAAATATAATGACTATATTTATTGTCGTAAATAATGTTCGAGTCATCGTTTTAGTATGTTGTAAAGTGTTATGGAAGATATTAAACACTTGTATTTAATTCTATAAAAGTAGTTCGTAGTAAATCGGTTATGTTTTTATATTAAAACGTGTTTCGTTTTGTAATAAGACGCGCTTTGGTTTTATGGATATTCTCGAAAAACGGGCAGAGTTTCCTCTGTTTTTCTAATGCCCCGACAAACCAAGTTGTCGATATTTTTATCAAAACTCCACACAACCAATATATATAGAGAATTTCTCATCAAAATATATCAAAGTGTAAAGAATCACTAATGTATAAACGTTATGTAATTGCTTAAGGTTCGAGCTCGGTTCGCGTAAAGTGTAATGTATATAAACAACGAAATTAAAATTTGTTTCATTTAAAGTTTACCGGGTCTGGTGTTGACCGACAGTTGACTGTCGTTGACTAGACCAGAACTGACTTTGACCACGGTTGACCGAACGGTTGACTTGTTTGACCGCTGACTTTTGTTGACCAATCATGACCCGCTGTTGACTCGAGTTGAGTCGGGTGTTGACCGAGTCGACTCGGTTCGACCGAGTGGACCTGCAATACAAGTTGACTCACTGAGTTGATCGGGTCTGACCCGGGTTGACCGAACCGAGACTGAGCCCCGAACTAAACCGAAACCTGAACCACGTGTACCGATCCAAACCATGAACTAAACCCCAAACTTGAAAACTGAACAAAATCACCACCATTACCGCCACACCGCCGTCGGCCAACAACACCAGGACGTCACCGGAAATCAGAAAAATCACATCTTATGATGGTTATTGTCACACCCCAACCGATGGCGGAAACATCGGGGTATGGCACTGAGCGAAACAGAATGTCCATAAGTTTCCATAACAATTATCCTTACTATTCAATTCAAAATAACATGTCCCATACCATGTTTCAAACAGTAAACAAATTATTACAGTTAAGATCTAGGCAAATAAATTCTGTTTCGACAACTCGGATTTAAATAGAGCAATTGTTTGTCTGCTTCTAGAGACCCTTGATTCAATTATTACAGACAACTATTTGTTGGACTCTAGAGCGTTATTCTAGCTCCGATTTCCTACCAGATGTGCATCCTAAGCACCTGTCACATACGTTAAAATAAAGTCAACACATAAAATGTAAAGGTAAGCATACAAGTTTGATACTAGCATATAGAGTTCGAATTCGTTTACGCATAACCAGCACATACACATAGAGAAATGAAGCACGTTAGTTATCGACATAGACCCATCGATACCAATGACTGCGGGTTGACTGCCTGAGGTAGTTCGTAATACATGATTACCACCGTAATCCATGCAAGTAATTGTCCTTAACAACCCCTGCGAACAGGTGCTGAGTCCAAACTATAGTACTATCGTTGCTAAGCAAGGTAGACAACTGTCACACCCCGATATTTCCACGTATGACCGGTGGGCCCGGTGAGGAGTATCGTGACGTAGTTGATATCATCATAGTCAAACCACACAATATATAAATGCACAGCGGAAGCAAAAGATAAATATTATTACATTCCGAATATAAAGTAATATCCAGTATTACAACGGAAAGTAAAGGATCCACAGGCGGATCTTAAAACATATCATTTGTTCAACAGACTTTAGACGCCTAGAACTTGCAAGATTCCTTATTAGCGCCCTGAGCTTCCAGCCAATTACGTTCAGTACCTGTCACTTAACCTTTTTGGAAAATACGTCAGTTTTCACTGGTAAATACACTCAACCGACTCATTTGAAAAGAGTTTAAGAAAATTGATTTGAATGCACGTGGCACAAGATATCTTTTATAATTTGATTAAAATGCACAGAGGCAAAATTAACCTTTTTAACTTGGAACAATTATATTTATAACCTTGTATACAGATTTACATGTTCGTTGTACGTTCAGGGCCCGATGTAGAAACCGAGTCAGATTAACAGACACGCCACAAGTATAGGCCCACAAGAGAGTGAGATGTAGGTACCATTTACCGGAATGCTCTAGTCTGGAATGATGGTATAAATAACCAATTAGAATGCTAACGGGTCTTAAATTTAGCCTAAGCTTAGACCGGTTAGTCTTAAGGGAATATACGGTTCAAACGCATTTCGACCCGACAAGTTTGAAGACTTGTATAATATGGGTATTTCATACACACTCTGAATTTTGAGATAAAACCGATAAGGTTTGACCCGTTTCGGCTAATTTATGTAAACTTGCTAAATAAACCGAACCGTACGCGTAATAAGCGTGACGGGTATTCATGAGAGCCATATATAGGTTTCCTAAGTTAATTATGCCTCAAATATGTTGTGACATCAGTAAGATGTCTTTCATTATGCCCGAAAAGTATTTAAACACAAACTAGGCCCCGTAGGGGTAGTTTGGTCATTTAAAAGGTTATAAAAGTGTTTAAGTATTTACCTGAGTTACAGGTCTGATATAATCAGCAAAAATACTTATTTTGGTAAGTTATAACAGTAGGATAAAGTATATATGTGAATTTACCAATTATAACCAAACTAAGCACCGTAAGGGCATTTTGGTAATTTCACATAAGCCGAAAAGCTCAAAACTGAAGTATGAGTTAAACAACTTTTGCTTACTGTTAAAATATCATAATTTACCTAAAATATCAGTAGGTATCACCCTTGTATGTTTAAAAATAGTCTTAGTACATACTATGCGCTAAAAACGCTTAATAAGGCGATTAGAAGCCATTTACGGGTTTGATACATAGAGCTGATATTTTTATTATTTCAGAAGGCTTAAAATAATTTATTTATCATATGTAATCAGTAGCAAAAGGTTTGGAGTCGTTTAGATATGTAAAACTCATTTTATAGCCCGTAAGGGCAAAACCGACAATTACCGGATTAAGCCTACGACTATAAGTTATGCTCAGCCTAAAATTAATTAAAAATCTTTAAAAATCCCAAAATAATATATTACATCAGTGGGTAATAAGTTTGATATCAAAAAGTAGGCTTAACTAGGCTATACGCTAATTACGCCGTTTAATTAACATAAAGCCTTCAATTTACGCTAATGAGCATAACTCTCAATCTACACCTCAAACTGATGTCAAACTTTACATACAAGTTTATATATCAGTAACTAAGGTTTCTACACTTTTACATTTTCATAAATCACATTTCAAGGTGAAAAGGGCATAATGGTCAACATATGGGCAATTAACGGAATCATGCGTATTAATCGGTTAACTAATGAACCATGGTGTATAACCACAGAGGGTTATACTAGCATGTAACCTGGTCCAAATAAAGCTCTTAGGTATTTCTAAATCATACCAAAACGGGTCAGAACTGAAGTCAAAGCAAAAGTCAAAGCTTTGCGACTTTCGGTTTCGAACCGGGTCTTTACAGAGAATTGTCGGGTTGAACATGTTTAGACATGTTCTTACACTAATTACTAGGTTATAACAATGATCCAACAGGTTGTATATGTTCTACATTGCTAATTATGCATAAATTGTAAACTAAATATCCTGTTGACTTTTTAAATACAAGTTTGACCCGACATTAGACCTAGTTAGAGTGGGAATCAGGGGGAACCCTTTTAAGGGTTTATTACCCACATAATTACCAACTTATAACTACTTTTGATTCGACTAATCACTGGACCATTAGTGATTAATCTTAAAGTCAACCGTTAATTACGACGGTTTGACTTTTAAGCTATAACTAAGCTAAAACTTAACTAAGGAAGGTTTAGCAAACTTACCAAGGTCCTATGCACGAAATGTGATCACTTAGGAGAAGTCCTTGGCTCCAGAAATGCTCCAAATGTGCAGATGAAGGTGTGAGGGACTTGTTGCAACTCATGGCCTTTATATAGTGTTTTAAACACCACAAATTGTTGACAAGCAAGTCTAGTACTGACCACAAATCACTAACATGTGTCCCTAGTGCTTAGGGGGTGCCTAGGGGTCGCCCACAATGCAAAAAGATCGATTAAAGGTCGGATATGTGCGAAAAAAGGAAGTTGTTCGCCTTTTCTGCATCTGACGTCCTGACGCGGCCCGCGTAAGGTTTCATTAACCTTTACGCGGCCCGCCTGACCCCTGTAAACAGATTTTTTTTCATTTTCTGTTTTCCACATCTTGCCCCTTGGCTCTTCGAAAGGTCAACCAAGCTTATATTTTGCAATTTGACCCCTTATTATTTACCTACAAGGGCTTTAGGACTTATACCCACTTTGCCAAGTCCCTGGACACTTCTGGTTAACCCGAAAAGTCATAACTTTCAACGTTAACGCTTTAACCCCTCGATTACGAATTTGATCATAACTTTCTCATACGATAACAAAACTTTATGAAATTTATATCGTGCATTCTAGTGAGCATACTTAACAGTTACAAAGCTACGGGTTTGTCAAAAGGTCACTCAGAGGTATAACTTAAACATGTTGACACATTTAACCCCTGTAGTTTGTAATCTCTCACTTTTAGCTTCGTATGATCCATGATTTATTCGTTTGATGGTATAAACATTATGTAGGGTTAATGTACAATATATTTATTCACTGTTGACATTTAGAACTCGTATTTTCATATACTTTTCAAGTTTGTCAACTTTAGTCCCTTCAGAACATTCTTTCACACGTTCAAACATATGGCACGTGTCAACGCATTATAGGACGTGAATTTTCGAGGTGTTACAACAACATTCCATGTGTAAACATAACAAACTAAGCATTCATAAGCCACGTATAACATGCGTTAACGGTTAGCGTTCAAATAGTATTGAGGAGTGTGTTCGTTGTGATTTGAATAGTTGTAACGTATGTAACACCCAAAAGTGCATAAAGCAAAAAGGGATCGAGTATACTCACAGCGGTTGATGGATTGAAGGGAGCACTTAGCGAGTAAAGTTAGCCTGAATAGTTTGGTAGCATAACGATAAGTGACGCGTAAAACGATACAAAGTGTGAATGGGTCAGATAGCAGTTCGGTCGGATGGTAATCCGATCGGACGGCTTGTTTGTGCGGATGGTCATCCGGTCGGACGGTAATCCAATAGGATGACTATTCGAGTGGATTGTTTCTTCCTATGAGAATGATGTGTTTGTGTATGATGGTTTGTGTTTTGAAGTTTTCGTTGTAGCATTTTGAAAACATTGAAGTATCTCAATCCTTCAAGTCGGTCGATCGAACGGTCAATCGTGCGGACAACAATCCGTTTGGATGGTCATCCGGTCGGACGGTAGTCCGGTCGGACGGCGACCTTAGTGATGAGGTTACTTAGTGGGAACAATTCATAGCAGAAGAGGCACTCGGTCAGATGTCCATCCGACCGGGTGGCAACCCTGTTAATGAACGTGTTGAAAATTGTTGAAGTCTTTAAGGTCCGAGTATCTCATGATCCAAAGAGTAATCCGGTCAGATGGTAGTCCGGTCGGATGGCAATTCGTTCAATACTCAAACTTTAGGTAGAGTTGATTAAGTGTGGGACCCAAGGTGTTATCCGTTCGGACAGCAATCCGTTCGGGTGGCTTATCCGCTTGGTTAGTAGTCTGGTCGGACAACATTCCATCCCGATTGTTCCGTTCGTCCTACACTTGGTCGTTTTGACAATGTGTTAACCGATTCAAGACGATTGTTCTTATTTAACCCAAAATCGGTGGTCTCGTGAGTAGAATCCAGATCTTGAGCTAGCACAACACTAAGAATGAGCGGAGTACTAGATCTAGATCTGTTTCTATCGGTTTCAGGCGTATTGAGGGCAAAAGAGTTGAAGGAGAGTTAGAAACCATCTTTCAATCCTTTTTCACTGCGTTTATGTTTAGATCTAGTATAGATCTTTGTTCATTTGTGTGGAAATCGGTTAGATCCGAGTTGTTCTCGGTTGATTGAAGCCAAAACATGAAGTTCTTCAAGAACTCTTGATGACATCATCCTAGAACACCTCAAATCTAGCGATTTTATGGTTAAAAGTTAAGATTCAAAAGATAGAAAGGTGTAGGAGTGCGTGTAGGTCAAGAAAGTACAAGATTTAGGACGAGATCTTACCGGGATTGAGAGAAATCGAAGAAAAGGTGAGCCGAGCGTGCTGGTCGGACAGAGGTTTCCAAAATTAGAAACTTTGAGAGTGACATGGGTATTATAGGATTCCAAAAAAAGGGAAAGGGTGGGTCGGTCGGATGGCATCTCACCCGGATGACTGTCCGGTCGGATGTCATCTCGGTCGGATGACGACCTGACACCACAATCTGGTGACAGCCCGGTCGGATGGTAATCCGGCTGGATGGCACTTGGTTTGGGTGTTTGGCGCGACGATTTTTGCTGTTTCGATTTCGATTGCGATCGATTCGATGCGATAGATTTTCCTAGTCAAATTACTTTTAATCCCAACTACTATATCTATCATGGTTCAATTTCGATTGAGTTCGATTGCGTTTCGAGTTCGATTGCGATTCGATTGATTACCACACATAACATAAATGAACATGCACAAGTAACACATAAGGCACACACACCCGTATAACAGTAACTAAAATGCGCAGTTTGAGTTGCGATTTGATGTCGATTCGATTAGCATAGTTTGATTATCGTTTAGCTTTATCGCATTGTTACTTCCTATAGTTCACAGTCGTAAGTCGAGTGGATTGCGAATAGCATACGTCGATTATTGTAATTATTGACACTTACTCCACATAATACAACTAAAATAAACATAGAAAGGAAATCTACTACAAGTCAAATTGCGCGAAATCGGTCGTTGACTTTGACCTTGACTTTGACTTTGTCTTCTCGAAAACACGAGGTGTTACAGCCTCCCCTTGTTTAGGGAATTTCGTCCCGAAATTAAGCTGAAGCTATAACAAACAACTGTGGGTACTTCGCCTTCATGTCGCTTTTGAGTTCCCAAGTAAACTCTGCGCCTTGCTTGCCTTCCCATCGGACTTTCACAATAGGAATGCGAGAGCGTCTGAGTTTTTTGGTTGGCGGTCCATGATTTCGACAGGCTTCTCCACGAAGTTTAGTGTTTCGTTCACCTGAAGGTCATCGAGTGGTACGTGTAAGTCGTGGTCGGCTAGGCACTTTCGGAGGTTTGACACGTGGAAAGTCGGGTGGACGTTACTAAGTTCCTCCGGTAGTTCGAGTCTGTAGGCGACTTTTTCGATCCTTTCCAGAATCTTAAAAGGTCCAACATATCGAGGCACGAGCTTTCCTTTCTTTCCGAATCGGACCACACCCTTCCAAGGTGATACCTTTAGGAGTATGTAGTCACCAACGTCAAATTCAAGGGGCTTGCGTCGTCTATCGACATAACTTTTCTGTCAATTCCGAGCTTTTATCAGGTTGTCTCGAATTTGGAAAATCTTGTCTGTCATTTCTTGTAATAGCTCAGGACCGGTTAATTGCGAATGCCCGATCTCATGCCACACAATAGGCGATCGACATCTTCTTCCGTATAAAGCCTCGAATGGTGCCATTTGAATGATTGCATGATAGCTGTTGTTATACGAGAATTCGACTAACGGCAGGTATTTATCCCAATTACTACCGAAGTCTATGACACACAAACGGAGCATGTCCTCAAGAGTACGAATCATTCTTTCAGTCTGACCATCGGTTTGAGGGTGGAAAGCGGTACTTAGATTTAGCGATGTACCGAGTGCCATTTGAAATGTTTCCCACAGTCGCGAGGTAAACCGAGCGTCATGATCAGAGATGATATCACGAGGCATCCCATGATTACAAATGATCTCGTCGGTGTAGATTCGGGCTAATCGTTCTACCTTGTAGTCTTCCCGTATTGGTAAAAAGTGAGCTGATTTGGTCAAACGGTCAACCACAACCCAGATGCTGTCATGACCTGATGATGTGTGCGGTAGCTTTGTTATAAAGTCCATAGCTATACTCTACCACTTCCACATGGGGATCGGGGGTTGCTTGAGTAAGCCAGAGGGTCTTTGATGTTCAGCCTTGACTCTTGCACAAGTTAGGCATTTTCCAACATAGAGAGCAATATCCCTTTTCATGCCCGGCCACCAGTACTTATAGCGAAGGTCCTGGTACATTTTGTCGGCACCAGGATGAATAGAATACCGGGATTTGTGGGCTTCGTCCATCAAAATCTGTCGCAAATTGGTCCGTTTGGGGATCCAAATTCGGTCCAGAAAGTGGAATATCCCGTTCGACTTGCTCACAAGCTGGGCTCCATCGTGGTAGATTCTTTCCTTCTTCAGAGTGCGTTCGTTAAAACACGCATGCTGAGCTTCGCGGATGAGGGTCTCGAGGTCGTATTGGGTTTGAACATTATGAGTGCTAAGCAGATAGCTCCGTCTGCTAAGTACGTCGGCAACAACATTTGCTTTGCTTGGGTGATAACGAATCTCACAGTCGTAATCGTTGAGAAGTTCTACCCATCGGCGTTGACGCATATTAAGTTCCTTCTGATTAAAGATATGTTGTAGGCTCCTATGATCGGTGAAGATCGTACACTTGGTACCATACAGGTAGTGTCGCCAAATCTTTAACGCAAAAACAACTGCGCCTAGCTCGAGATCATGGGTTGTATAGTTCTTCTCATGGATTTTGAGCTGACGAGATGCGTAAGCTATAACCTTGTCCGGTTGCATGAGGACACAACCAAGACCAAGGTTGGAAGTATCACAGTAGACGATGAAATCGTTGTTTCCGTCTGGTAATGTGAGAACAGGAGCATTGCAAAGCATGTGCTTGAGAGTTTGGAAGGCAGACTCTTGTTCGTTTCCCCAAACAAAAGGCTTGTCTTTATGCGTGAGAGCGGTAAGCAGCACAACGATCTTTGAGAATCCTTCGATAAATCGTCAATAATAGCCCGCTAGTCCGAGAAAAGAACGGCCTTCAGACGGGTTCTTAGGTGTAATCCAACTCTTAACAGCTTCAATCTTCGCAGGATCGATGCGAATACCATGATTATTTACGATGTGACCCAGGAACTGAATTTCCTCCAACCAGAATTCACACTTGGAGAACTTGGCATAGAGTTGGTTCCCCTGGAGTAGCTCGAGAACCAATCGTAGATGTTGCGCGTGTTCGGTTTTCGATTTGGAATAGATCAAGACATCGTCGATGAATACGATGACGAAACGGTCGAGATATGGTTTACACACGTGATTCATCAGATCCATGAAAACCGTGGGTGCGTTGGTTAAACCAAAAGGCATAACAACGAATTCGTAGTGGTCGTATCGAGTGCGGAACGCGGTTTTGTGTATATCCACCTCTTGAATACGTAGTTGGTGATATCCTGAGCATAGATCGATCTTCGAGAAGCACGTAGCACCTTGTAGCTGATCAAACAAATCATCGATGCGGGGTAGGGGATAGCGGTCTTGATAGTTAACTAATTCAATTCCCGATAGTCAATGCACATCCTAAACGACCCATCCTTCTTTTGGACAAAAAGGACCGGCGCGCCCCAAGGAGAGGTGCTCGGGCGAATGAAGCCTTTCTCAAGTAATTCCTGGAGTTGGTTTAAGAGTTCGCGCATTTCGGATGGCGCGAGTCGGTAGGGAGCTTTGGCAATAGGGTTGGCTCTAGGAATGAGGTCGATACGAAAGTCGATATCACGACTTGGCGGTAGTCCGGGAAGATCTTCGGGAAAAAACATTAGGAAATTCTGGAACCACAGGAACGTCTTTCACTTCCTTCTTCTCTTTCTTTTCCTTCTCCGCTACTACAATGTTAGCCAAGAAAGCCCTGTATTCCTTGCGGAGATACTTGCTAGCTTGAACACATGACATGAGCTTGAGACCTTTCGAAGTAGTATCACCGTAAACACACAATAAATCACCATTCGCAAGCGAGAATCGGATCATCTTGTCGAAGCACACAACTTCAGCATGGTTTTCGCGAAGAAAGTCCATGCCTACTATGACGTCAAAACTTCCGAGTTGCATCGGAATAAGGTCGATTGGGAAGATGTGATTGTTGAGCTCAAGAGTACAATCATGAAGAACATAATTAACGGCGACAGTTCTTCTGGTAGCGACTTCAACATCGAACGTCGAGGAGAGTTGGGAGCGTTTACGACTAAGGAGCTTCTTGAATTCGAATGACACAAATCAATTATCGGCTCCAGTATCAAATAAACACGAAGCATAAATACCATTCACAAGGAACGTACCATTAACTACGTTGTTGTCAGCTTAGGCTTGATGCACGTTGATGTTGAAAGTTCTGGCGCGTGCGGCCTGTTGTTGTTGCTGCTGTTGCTGCTGGTGCTGCTGCTGCTGCTGAGGCTCTTGTTTCACAACCCTGTTTGGGCACATGTTGGCAAAATGGTTAGGATCGCCACATGAGAAGCAGGCTCTGGCGTTGACCGCGGGTGCCGGAGGAGCTTGTTGACCCTGAGGGGCGGTGAGCAGAGCTTGATGAGCAAGAGCTTGTCGAGCACGGCAGTTGGTGGTGAAATGGTCGTACATATTGCAATGAGGACAAAAGCGGCAAGCGATGGTAGTCAGGTGATGGTAGGTACAAGTAGGGCAGAGCGGGTGTGGCCCAGTGTATGCACGCTTAGCAGGCGGTGCATTTGCCACAGGCGCCGCTAATTGACGTTGTTGGGCTGGTACAGCTTGAATCGGTGCAGCAGTGATCGCACAGTTCTTGTTGCTGGAGCTGTTCTTTCTCTTGTTGCTCGAGCTGTTCTTTCTCTTGTTGCTCGATGGGGGGGTGGTTTCAGCAGTTGATGCGGCGGTGGTAGCTTGATGCAGGTGCTTTGAAGTTTTATCCCAGACGCCGGCCTTGACCCGCTTGTCGTTGATTTCAGCAACCAGTAGATAAGTTTCTTCGATCGTCGTAGTCTTAGCCGCTTGAATAAAATCAGCAACACAGTCAGGCAAGGCTCGGATATACTTCTTGATTGTCATGTCTGGAGTCTTGACCTGATCAGGACAAATGATGCTGAGCTGTTTGAAGCGAGCAGTGAGCGCAACATTTTCACCATCCTTTTGCTATATGTGCCAAAATTCATCTTCTAGCTTCTGACGTTCGTGAGGAGGACAAAATTCTTCCAGCATGACTTCCTTGAGCTCGTCCCACGACAGACCTTAGGCTGCATCGTTCCCTCGCTTGTTCCTCTCGGCCGTCCACCAGTCTAGAGCACAGGACTGAAAGACGCTGGTAGCGTTCAGAGTACGGAGGTCATCAGGGCAACCGCTTTGTCGTAGAGTGACCTCAATGGAGTCAAACCATTGGAACAACGCTGTGGGGCCTCCCTCGCCAGTGAATTCTTTTGGCCCACAAGACTTGAATTGCTTGAAATTGAAGGGGGCTTTGGTGGTAGCTTTAGGAGCTTCGGTTCTCGACTCTTCAGACGACTTGCTGACGTTCTTGTAGACCTCACTCACAGCCTTTGCTACACTTTTAGCGATGATGGCAGCAAGGCGCTTGTCTCTCTTTTCTTGGCGAGAAAGTGAGGGATGACGGGATCCAGATGACATTGTCTGCAACAGACATCGTCACAGTATTCAACACATTGAATTCGAATCTCACCTCACACGTCTACTACTTACTAAAGCTCAGGAACACATACAATTACGTAGGCGCATAAACACATAGTCAATCAGTCACAGATTCACATAAGCACAGATTCACACAGTCACATGAGCATATAGAGCACAAAGGCACATTAGCACGAAGTCACCAGATGCAGTCAGAATACAGAAACCTATCATTCAAAGTTTGCGAGCGTTCGAATATAGCGATCGCGTTTAGTACATCGAGTAGTATAGTATACGCATATAACATAGCATAGGTCGTCCATAATTTAGCGACTTGTCGGCGTCTTGAAGTAGAGATGTAAGGCGAGTTGTGTGTGTCGAAGTGAAAGCAAAAATCGAGTAAATCTCCAAAAATTTAAACATATAACAGGTAACACACAAAATAATCGAAACACATAAAATTCGAGATATAGATTGTCTGTGGCTAGTAGACTTCGACTACACAAAGTGGTTTGACTATTCACAAGGATCTGGTGTGCACATTTGACCTTCAGGACTATGCTTTTGCCTCAATTCTTGGGCATTTGGCACACATCCCGTTAGTCATATTGTGTCTTCAGGTCGTTGGAGTCCGTCGAAACTTTGGTGAGAGCTTTGTAAAATGAGCGGAACAAGTAGTCAAGGTTAGGGTTTCACCCCTAGCTTAACAACTTCGTCCCTGTTTTAATAAAATAGAGGAGATTATTCATCAAAATATGGATCTCACTCCTGATTTGGCATAATTCTCCTCGTTTGTAGATAAAATGCAGGTTGTTCAAGCAACTTTAGTCGAGAGTTTGCGGTTTTCACACCTAATCTCGACTTTATCGCCTGTTCATAATTGAAAATTTGAGTGCATTGATAGTGTCGCATAAGCGAGAATAGTGAAAGATAAGCTCATACATAATCTCTACCGGATGTACTTAAGTTGGTCTGTTGGTTCCTAACTATAGACTAGGTATCTAAGACCTCGACCCGGACTAGGTCGTGTCTTGCCTAATTCCCTATAGTTATGGCTCTGATACCAATCTGTTACACCCCAACCGATGGCGGAAACATCGGGGTATGGCACTGAGCGAAACAGATTGTCCAGAAGTTTCCATAACAATTATCCTTACTATTCAATTCAAAATAACATGTCCCATACCATGTTTCAAACAGTAAACAAATTATTACAGTTAAGATCTAGGCAAATAAATTCTGTTCCGACAACTCAGATTTAAATAGAGAAATTGTTTGTCTGCTTCTAGAGACCCTTGATTCAATTATTACAGACAACTATTTGTTGGACTCTACAGCGTTATTCTAGCTTTGATTTCCTACCAGATGTGCATCCTAAGCACCTGTCACATACGTTAATATAAAGTTAATACATAAAATGTAAAGGTGAGCATACAAGTTTGATACTAGAATATAGAGTTCGAATTCGTTTACGCATAACCAGCACGTACACATAGAGAAATGAAGCACGTTAGTTATCGACATAGACCCATCGATACCAATGACTGCGGGTTGACTGCCTGAGGCAGTTCGCAATACCTGATTACCACCGTAATCCATGCAAGTACTTGTCCTTAACAACCCCTGCGAACAGGTGCTGAGTCCAAACTATAGTACTATCATTGCTAAGGTAGGTAGACTGCATTCCTTGTGTAAACATAACAAACAAGCATTCATAAGCCAAGTATAACATGCGTTAACGGTTAGCGTTCAAATAGTATTGAGTAGTGTGTTCGTTGTGATTTGAATAGTTGTAACGTATGTAACACCCAAAAGTGCATAAAGCAAAAAGGGATCGAGTATACTCACAGCGCTTGATGGATTGGAGGGAGCGCTTTGCGAGTAAAGTTAGCCTGAATAGTTTGGTAGCATAACGATAAGTGACGCGTAAAATGATACAAAGTGTGAATGGGTCGGATAGCAGTTCGGTCGGATGGTAATCCGGTCGGACGGCTTGTTTGTGCGGATGACTATTCGAGTGGATTGTTTCTTCCTATGAGAAGGATGTGTTTGTGTATGATGGCTTGTGTTTTGAAGTTTTCGTTGTAGCATTTTGAAAACATTGAAGTATCTCTATCCTTCAAGTCGGTCGATCAGACGGTCAATCGTGCAGACAACAATCCGGTCGGACGGTAGTCCGGTCGGACGGTGACCTTAGTGATGAGGTTACTTACTGGGAACAATTCATAGCAGAAGAGGCACTCGGTCGGATATCCATCTGACCGGGTGGCAACCCTGTTAATGAACGTGTTGAAAATTGTTTAAGTCTTTAAGGTCCTAGTATCTCATGATCCGAAGAGTAATCCGGTCGGATGGTAGTCCGGTCGGATGGCAATTCGTTCAATACTCAAAATTTAGGTAGAGTTGATTAAGTGTGGGACCCAAGGTGTTATCCGTTCGGACAGCAATCCGTTCGGGTGGCTTATCCGCTTGGTCAGTAGTCCGGTCAGACAGCATTCCGTCCCGATTGTTCCTACACTTGGTCGTTTTGATTGTTTGTCAATTTTATCGAGATGTTTTGACAACGTGTTAACCAACAGAATCCCATCTAGACCCAAGTGACCTGATCGATAGGAATCACCCTAGTTCGACCAGTTAACCGATTCAAGACGGTTGTTCTTGTTTAACCCGAAATCGGTGGTCTCGTGAGTAGAATCCAGATCTTGAGCTAGCACAACACTAAGAATGAGCGGAGGACTAGATCTAGATTTGTTTCTATCAGTTTCATGCGTATTGAGTGCAAAAGAGTTGAAAGAGAGTTAGAAACCATCTTTCAATCCTTTTCACTGCGTTTATGTTTAGATCTAGTATAGATCTTTGTTCATTTGTGTGGAAATCGGTTAGATCCGAGTTGTTCTCGGTGGATTGAAGCCAAAACATGAAGTTCTTCAAGAACTCATGATGACATCATCCTAGAACACCTCAAATCTAGCGATTTTATGGTTAAAAGTTAAGATTCAAAAGATAGAAAGGCTAGGAGTGCGTGTAGGTCAAGAAAGTACAAGATTTAGGACGAGATCTTACCGGGATTGAGAGAAATCGAAGAAAAGGTGAGCCGAGCGTGCTGGTCGGACAGAGGTTTCCAAAAGTAGAAAGTTTGAGAGTGACATGGGTATTTATAGGATTCCAAAAAAGGGAAAGGGTGGGTCGGTCGGATGGCATCTCGCCCGGATGACTGTCCGGTCGGATGTCACCTCGGTCGGATGACGACCTGACACCACAATCAGGTGGCAGCCCGGTCGGATGGCAATCCGGCTGGATGGCACTTGGTTTGGGTGTTTGGCGCGACGATTTTTGCTGTTTCGATTTGGATTGCGATCGATTCGATGCGATAGATTTTCCTAGTCAAATTACTTCTAATCCCAACTACTATATCTATCATGGTTCGATTTCGATTGAGTTCGATGGCGTTTCGAGTTCGATTGCGATTCGATTGATTACCACACATACCATAAATGAACATGCACAAGTAACACATAAGGCACACACACCCGTATAACAGTAACTAAAATGCGCAGTTCGAGTTGCGATTTGATGTCGATTCGATTAGCATAGTTTGATTATCGTTTAGCTTTATCGCATTGTTACTTCCTATAGTTCACAGTCGTAAGTCGAGTGGATTGCGAATAGCATACGTCGATTATTGTAATTATTGACACTTACTCCACATAATACAACTAAAATAAACATAGAAAGGAAATCTACTACAAGTCAAATTGCGTGAAATCGGTCGTTGACTTCGACCTTGACTTTGATTTGACTTATCGAAAACACGAGGTGTTACAGTTATTGCTTGAAAACTTAAAGAAAGTCAAAATAGAAGAGAGGTGGAGCCGGAACCTGTCGGGAAAAACGGAACACCACCGTCATCGCCGCCGCTGACGGCGTTGGTCGCCGGTTACGTCTCCGGCGACGTCGTCTCTCGGATCTTCTCTCTGCTCGGTTTCTCTCTCTCTCTCTCTCTCTCAGTCTCTCTCTATCTTTCTTTGTTTCGCCATCACACCACCTAAAAAATCAAGCCCAAGCCGGAGGAGGGTGGATCTCATAGATCTGGAAGATGAAGGAGATGGAGACGAGTGAAGGCACTTACCGAAGAACCCTCAGTTTGCGGATGCCGACATCCAAACCACCACATCTGTTGCTCGAATCAAAAAACCATCATCAGAATCGGGTTCAGGAGGTGAGTTTTAGGGGGTACGCGCACTCACGCGCCGGAAAAACGTTGTCGGTGCACCGCCGCCGGTGGTGGCGCCGTCGTGCCACCGCCGCCGGCTCCGCCTCAGTGTTCGCCGGAGAGTGAGAGAGAACGATGTGTGAGTGTGTGTCTGATCTTCTTGAAGAATGAAGGAAAGGGGTTGAAAAACCCCTTTTATACATAAAGTCTTCTTGTTTTAAGTGGGCTCGGGCTTGGGCCCAGGGCACACAAGCCCACTCTCGTGTCTAAGAGGCCCGAAGTTCTCACGAGACCCAAGAGCGCGAATGCTCCGTAACGTCGTAAATTATAACTTTAGTATTAAACGCGAAATTTTAGGGTCGATAGCCGATGTTCGCGCGTTCGTTTGTCATTAACGATAATAATCGCTGAAAATCGCACTGTTGTCGTTTTTAATCCGTTTTTCGATCCGGTTTTGACTACAGTTATTAAAATTTAAGTACGAAGCTAGCTATATTGTAAATTTCAGTTTTGGAAGTAATACGCATGTCCGATGCTTCTGTTTCGTTGTCGATGCGTTCCTGCGGTCGCGTTTTCGTTCACGTTTGCGTTTTGTGACGTACGGAGCACAATAAATTCACAAAATTAAATTCATAAATATAAAATGTTCGTACAAAATTCATATTTGTTGGCGTTGTTAGTATGTCGTACGGTTTCGATTCGTTGTCGTTTAATATTTCGCAGATTTTCCGCAGATCCTCATACGCGCGCTGTAAAGCCCTTTAGATGTTCCTAGACACTCCAAATGTCTAATTTAGGTTAATTTACGCCTTAAACACTATTTACTATCGTTCTAATGTTTGTTTTGCGCGTAATTAGGAGCCGTAAATTACTGGTTATCACATAACCGAACCACTGACCAACAACCAATTCCTCGATTTTTTTTACCTCCAGCAACGAAAATAAAGATGGATCCCAAATCATTAACAGACCACCAGATCTCCCACTAGACTCCACCACTTCCACCCGGTAATTACCTCTCCCCCAAAAACTACCTAAATCCACAACCGACACATCTGAACATTGAGTTTCTTAAAGTAAAATAAAGCCTACCTCATGTTGTAATTTCATCTCCCTTACCCATCTAGCTTTCCCTTGAACCCCGATCCCCCGAATGTTAATAGACAAAACATTCATATTTCCACACGTTGAAATCCTTCATTACTAATTGCTTCGCAAACCTTAGGAAGATAATCACCCAAATTTTCTACACCCAAAGCTCTACCCAAGTTCACCGTATCTACAGCCTCTTTATCGATCTCTAACTGCTCCTGTATTTGTCTCTGTACCGATTCCGGAACACTTTCCCCTAGCTCATTATCATTGGACCCAATAGAAGCCACTGAGCCAAACTGACTCTCCACATTCTTATTCAAATCAGGCGTACAAAACCCCTCAGACCCACTGGGCTCGTCCACCCCCTTCTCCCCACTTAGTGGGCCCTTATTAATAATTCCAATAATTTTATCCAAACCAAAAATATACGTGTCACACCCCAACCGATGGCAGAAACATCGGGGCGTGGCACTGAGCGAAACAAATTGTCCTGAAGTTTCCATAACAACTATGATCACCAATTATTTAAAGCATCACGTCCCATACCATGACATAAAAAGTAACATAATTATTACATGCAAAGTCAAGACAAATTGTTCTGTTTCGACAACTCAGAATTTAAGTACAGACAATTCGTTTATTTGTTTCTAGACCTTTCCTAGCCTCGATTTCACAGCAAGCCAAGCATTCTAACATCCTAAGCACCTGTCACATACGTTAAAGTAAAAGTCAATACACATAGTGTAAAGGTGAGCATACAAGTTTGATAGATATAATAGAGTTCAAAATCATTTACGCATAACCAGCACGTACACAGTGTGAAATGAAGCACGTAAGTTATCGACATGATCCAATCAATACCAATGACTGCGGGTTGACTGCGCAAGGCAGTTCATAATACACACTCACCACTGTGAGCCATGTAATTAATTATCCTTAACAACCCCTGAGTGAACAGGTGCTGAGTCCAAACTATAGTACTATCGTTGCTAACGCAGGTAGACAGCAATCCATGTGTAAACATAACAAACAAGCATTCATTAAGTCACGTATAACATGCAGTAGCAGTTAGCATTAAAGTATTGCATAGTGTGTTCTGATGTGATTTAGAATAGGTAACATATGTGTAACACCTCGAAAAATTCACGTCCTATAATGTATTGACACGTGTCATAAGCTTGAACGTATGAAAGTATACTCTCGAGGGACTAAAGTTGACAAACATGGTAAGTATGTGAATATAAAGGTTTAAAAACGTCAACAAGGGATATATATACTTTACAGTAACCCTACAGGATGCTCATACCTTCAAACGAATAAATCATGGATCATACGAAGCTAAATATGAAAGAAAGTGAGAGATTACAAACCACAGGGGTTAAATGTGTCAACATGTTTAATGTGTACCTCTGAGTGACCTTTTAGTAAACCCGAAGCTTTATAACGGTAATTTATGCTCACTAGAATGCGTGATAAAAATTTCATAAAGTTTCGTTATCGTATGAGAAAGTTATAATCAAATCCGTATGCGAGGGGTTAAAAGCGTCAACGTTGAAATTTATGACTTTTCGGGTAACAATAAAGTTAACCGAGGACTAAACAAAGTGGGTAAATGTCTTAAGGCCCTTATAAGTTAATTTAGAGGGTTCATTGTGCAAAAAAAGACGTGAAAGCGACCTTTAGAAGGACCGGGGACTAAAACTGCAAATAATGGAAAGTTGGTTTGGCTGATCATCACATGCTCGCGTAGCGCGAGCCCTAGACCCTATGCCGTTGCGCTACGCGACGGCCTTACCTTATCAGAATGTTGATTTTCTTGGATTCTTGTCTCCCATAGCCCTTGTAACCGCCTTTAACTCGATTTTCCTCATCTTGGACGACCCCTAAATGGCCCCTAGACATTTAGGGACACTTGTTAGTGATCAAACATCAATGGTAGACCTTGTTGTCAACAATCTATGAAGATATGAACACTATAAAAGGCCACAAGGTTGCAACCATTTCTTCACACCTTCATTCTGCATTTCTGGAGCTTCTTGGAGCTTAAGAGCAGACCCTAAGCCTTCCTAATAGTGCATTAGGCCTTGGTAAGTATGCTTAACCTTTCTTAGTTAAGTTTTTGCTTAGTTTTAGCTTAAAAGTCAAACCGTCGTAATTAACGGTTGACTTAGCGATTAATCACTAATGGTCCAGTGATTAGTCGAATTGAAAGTAGTTATAAGTTGGTAATTATGTGGGCAATAAACCCTTAAAAGGGCACCCTCTGATTCCCACTCTAACTAGGTCAAATGTCGGGTCAAACTTGTTAGTAAAAAGTCAACAGAATGCTTATTTTCCAATTTATGCATAATTAGCAATGTACACCATGGTTCATTAGTTAACCAATTAATATGCATGATTCCGTTAATTGCCTATATGTTGACCATTATGCCCTTTTCATCGTAAAACGTGATTTTTGAATATGTAAAAGAGTAGAAACCTTAATTACTGATATATAAACTTGTAACCAAAATTTGACATCAGTTTGAAGTGTAGATTAAGAGTTATGCTCATTAGCGTAAATTGAGAGCTTTATGTCAATTAAACGGCGTAATTAGCGTATAGCCTATTTAAACCTACTTTTTGATATCAAACTTCTTACCCACTGATGTAATATATTATTTTGGGATTTTTTAAGATTTTTAATTAATTTTAGGCTGGGCATAACTTATAGTCATAGGCTTAATCCGGTAATTGTCGGTTTTGCCCTAACGGGCTATAAAATGAGTTTTACATATCTAATTGACTCCAAACCTTTTGCTACTGATTACATATGATAAATAAATTATTTTAAGCCTTCTGGAATAATAAAAAATATCAGCTTTATGTATAGAACCCGGAAATGGCTTCTAATCGCCTTTTTAAGCGTTTTTAACGCATAGTATGTACTAAAACTATTTTAAACATACAAGGGTTGATACCTACTGATATTTTAGGTAAATTATAATATTTTAACAGTAAGCAAAAGTTGTTTAACTCAGACTTCAGTTTTGAGCTTTTCGGCTTATGTGAAATTACCAAAATGCCCCTACGGCGCATAGCTTGGTTATAATTGATAAATTTCACATATATACAATACCCTACTGTTATAACTTGGTAAACTAAGTATTTTTTGCTGAACATATCAGATCTACAACCCGGGTTAATACTTAAACTCTTTTATAACCTTATAAATGACCAAATTACCCATACGGGGCATAGTTTGTGTTTAAATTCGTTTTGGGCATAATGGAAGGTATCCTACTGATATCACAACATATTTGAGGCATATTAACTTAGGAAACCTGGTTAGGACCCTTATGATTACCCGTTACGCCTCTTTCGCATTGGTTCGGCTTATGTAACTAGTTTACATAAATTAGCCGAAACGGGTCAAACCTTATCGGTTTTACCCCAAAATTCAGAATGTGCCTAGATTACCAATAAGGCAAGTATTCAATCTTGTCGGATCTAAATCACATTCTAAACCGGTCTTCGCTTTATCATGCGTCTGACCGTATCTTCCTTTTGAAAACTAACCGGTCTAAGTCAAGACTTAATTAAAGACCCGTTAGTATTCTAATTGGTTATTTATACCATCATTCCAGACTAGAGCCTTCTGGTAAATTGTACCTACGCTTACTTAAGTGAATACGGCTGAGTTATTATAATTCTTGCTATTTAAGACAGGAGCTAGCTCAGGTAAATACTCTTAACTTATTTTCCCTATTACGGGCTTGGGATACGGTAATATAAATACCGCATGGTCAGGTATGGGATTCAAAGACCAATGAGTCGGGAAATCCAAATAACCTGTTTTAATTCGTATTGCTTGACTGAAACATTGGGGGTTAATGCGGCCGTGTCCTGGATATCCTTGACTCATTAAATTGCAATGGCCACGGCCTAAGCACGGGGTGTAGGCATACACCTGACAGATGCCATATGTTTATTAAATAATTATACCCAATAAGGGAATAGTGGTGTGTCGGTTAATCTTGAACCGGCATAGAACCGAGCCCCGTATGTAGAGCAAGTTATGTAAAACTGATAACATGAAATATAGTTTGTCCCAAGTATAAAAGATTAATTTTGTCCTGAGCATTTTAATCAAAGTGTCAACATATTTTCATGCCTTGTGCACCTAAACCAATTTTCTTAAACTCTTTTCAAATGAGTCAGTTGAGTGTATTTACCAGTGAAAACTGACGTATTTTCCAAAGTCTAAGTGACATGTACAAGTACTTAATAGGCTGGAAGCTGCTCAGGACGTTAATAAGGAATCTTGCAAGTTCTAGGCGTCTAAAGTCTGTTGAACAATGTTTATGTTTTAAGATCCGCCTGTGGATCCTTAACTTTCCGTTGTAATACTTGATATTACTTTATATTCGGATTGTAATATATTTATCTTTTGCTTCCGCTATGCATTGATATATTGTGTTGTTTGACTGTTGCCAACCACGTCACGATACTCCCCACCGGTAACACGTGGAAAGTCGGGGTGTGACAGGTTGGTATCAGAGCCAACATTGAGTGAATTAAACACTAGCCTTTTTGTGTTTAATCTCAATGACACATTAGCACATTTCTTGACCTTCTGAGTCTAGACTTAACATAGGAATATTCTCAATCCTAATCTAGAAATTTTTGCTTCCAAATTTATATATATATGTCGCCAAGCGAAGAAGTTGTAATAGAAATCCTCCACATCCGGAGCCTTGAAATGCTGAGCTTCGTACCGCGGCTAGAATGAAACGGGCATCCAGGGAGAGAACATTCAGAAATAAAATGAAGAAGAAACTCCTATTGCTGAAGATCATTTCCTTAATAGTCCTCATAAGGACATATTTATCTTTCAGTCCCTCCGAGGACACATTGTTCCTTCCAAGTCCCGCTTAGGGCAACTCTGTACTTTTATTTTTATATAGTGGATTGATTAAATTTAAGTTTTCATTCTAAACATGAAATATGAAATAAATGAAAAATAGCATTCCTTTTATAAGATCTACCATTATAATAAAATGGCAAAATCTAAAAAAAAGGACAAGACCTAGCCTGGTGTCATTATTAAGACCCGGCAAAGATGGCAGTTCCTCAATTTAGGTTCACATCCTTATTAACATCCTGAGTTAAGATTGTTCAGCGTTTATTATTAAAAAGGAATCTTAAAGGTAAACCTAGCCTATATGACGAGGCCAAGATGGTAGGACCTATTCAAGAGATTCAAATCCTTGTTAACACCTAAGAACGTGTTAGCACTCTTGACAGATGTGATTCGAGAAAATCACAACAGTCATTCTTATATTGGATTCTTCAATTTTCTTATCTAGTCTATTGATTTAGAAATCATGGCTTATATCATCCTATAAGATGATCATATTATAAACATCCCTTAGAAGGGAAATGCCTACGGGCTATAGTTAATGTCCTCTGAGACTAAAGACAGTGGTAGCCTACAACTCCCTGTCAAGAAAAAGTAATGAACTTTGATTCACACCTAAATGCCTCGATCCCAAACAATCATGGCTTATAAATTAAACTTGTCCACGTGACTAGGCCTTTTGTGCTATTACTAATTTGCCTCAATTCTCTGAAATCATGGCTTATACATTAAACTTGTCCACGTGACTAGGCCTTTTGTGCTATTATTAATTTGCCTCGATTCTCTGAAATCATGGCTTATACATTAAACTTGTCCACGTGACTAGGCCTTTTGTGCTATTACTAATTTGCCTCGATTCTCTGAAATCATGGCTTATACATTAAACTTGTCCATGTGACTAGGCCTTTTGTGCTATTACAAATTTGCCTCGATTCTCTGAAATCATGGCTTATAAATTAAACTTGTCCACGTGACTAGGCCTTTTGTGCTATTACTAATTTGCCTCGATTCTCTGAAATCATGGCTTATAAATTAAACTTGTCCACGTGACTAGGCCTTTTGTGCTATTACTAACTTATAAATTTGCCTCGATTCTCTGACATCATGGCTTATAAATTGAACTTGTCCTTGTGACTTGACTTTCTGTGCTATAGTTATATTTTAATTAAATCCAGGATAATATTAATAAAAATCCTGAATAAAAATAAATATCATTCCTTTCCTGCCAGTATAAATATTAAAAGAGAATCTTAAAAGGTTTGACCTAGCTTGAATGTCATTGAAGACCTAGCTAAAATGGTAAAACCTGTTTAAAAAGAGATTCAGATTCTCGTTAACATCTGAAAATGTGTTAACACTCCCGACAACAGTGATGCGATAAAATCACACTTGTCATCCTTATATTAGGAATTTTTCCAAATCCCTTAATTAGCGTAAATGATCAATAGGAATCATGGCTAGTAAACGGCGAACATGATGTATGCATCAAAACATTCATTTGGGATGTATACCTACGGGCAAAGGTGTATACATGAAAAGATAGTTTTTATTTCATAAATTCTTGTCAAGACAATGAACTATGAAATTTTCCGATCCAAAGGAATCATCGATTATGTTTTAGATTTTTCCCTAGTGACAAGGCCCTGTGCCATCAAGAGTCCTTGGGAACAAGCTCTTATGCTATATAAAATGTCGGTACGACATTGACAGTCGTGACTTATGTTCCCTGTCTAATAAATATGAAGGATATATTCCGTTTAAACGCCAAAGATGGTTTATCTAAAAACCTAGGCCAAGCATAATCAAATAAATTTAATACTATCTATTGGTCTATATGGTTGAGTTACACCATGGCTATTTAATCATCAGGTTCGACAATTCGCTATATAATTAAACAAATTATTACTACTTGGTTAGTAGCCTTCAAAGCTTCACCATGGCTGACCCCTCTGAAGCTCAAAATCATCCAGTTGATCAGAATGATAATGCAAGACTGAACTTAACGGGCACCGAGTTACGGGCTATGATAGATACAGCCGTAAACAAAGCCGTTGACCGTTCCAGGAGATACTGATTATGGAGTGCCTAAGCACTTGCTAAATTTGGTATTTAATACCAAAGCTTCGAGTATGGAAAACTCAGAAGAAACAAACAACAATCACGATGCTAGAGTACGACAATATATATTTTTCTCATTGTTTTCTATCGCCTGTGAATGCCAAACTATGTTTGATAAAAATGCCATATAAGGATTGGCGTATCCTAGTGTGTCCCATAGATTGCTTCCATGCCTGATCAGTATGGAGGTTTAATACATGGAACCCCTGAGATATCCCAATGATCATATTGTACTAAAATCGACTAGTAGTATTCAAAGAAGATATCCAATATAAAATGTCCTGATAAGTATCTCTACTTAGGGCATCCTTGCATTTGTAAAGAGAATGTGTCATTTATCTGACACCGACTTCGATAGATGAACCAAAGCCTGAGAATACATACATCTCTAACATCTCTGTGTGTCATAATTATCTTCTTTATAAGAATTACCATGTTTACCTTCTGAGAGGCAAGTGGATGTTAGGACAAGCATCCTGCTTAGGGCTGCAATTATTGTAAAATCCTTATATCTGTTAGTACCAACGGAATAGGAAGGACTAAGAGCCAAATCGATAAGTTTGTAGAGAAGATTTCATAAAGCCAAAATTCGAAGTCCTAAGAACTCCGATTTATATAAATAAGAAAGACGGATCATCTTGCTTATGCATTGATTACCGCAACCCTATTTAGGCAACAATTAAGAATTGCCATCAGCTACCCAGGATCGTAGAATTGTTCGACTAACGACAAGGATTAGCTATTCCTTAAAATTAGTTAAGCAGTGGTTAGAATAACCATCACACCTTAAGATAAGCTTTTCTATAATAGTTGATATGTAAGCATCAATGCTGCTCCCTCGGAGACCTTGTATAGATGGAATGTTAAACATCTATTGTTAGGACAATAGATTGGTAAGTTCAATTATCAGGATCTGAAAGTTGCATTGGAAACAACAAATAAGATCACGCAAATTCATAACCATCTGTAAAATTCCAGTATTCGGCAGAAAAATCAAGGATTAATGAGAGTAGCAACCCTCCTAAATTCTTGTTAAGGAATATGGTTCAACAAAAGATATCACCAGGAAGGGTGTGCCAAATTTGTTAAATTATCAAGCTAGTTAAGCTCTGAATATATGGAATCATTCGAAGGAAATCGAATGTGTCAAGATCAAGTAGCTTATAAGCTAAAGCCTATTTAAGGAACATAGCGGAGCTCGCAATACATTTCACACTAGTGACTGAAGGGTGTGTTTCGCCAATAAGTCGAAAAGCACTATCACATAATGATATGCAGATTTATGATATTGTGGGCAACCTGTGTCGATTGAGGATCGACAGGGTTAGAAGCTCCAAAAGGATACATGTACCTAATATAGGAGTCACTTTGGGAACTTGGAAAGACTCCAGATATGTTATAGAGGTTAAGTCCGTTATGCGACAAAAAGTACTTTCAGCATTTTAGCAAATCTCGAGGTCGAGATTTCTTTTAAGGGGGTGAGGATGTAACACCTCGAAAAATTCACGTCCTATAATGTATTGACACGTCTCATAAGCTTGAACGTATGAAAGTATACTCTAGAGGGACTAAAGTTGACAAACATGGAAAGTATGTGAATATAAGGGTTTAAAAACGTCAACAAAGGATAAATATACTTTACAGTAACCCTACAGGATGCTCATACCTTCAAACGAATAAATCATGGATCATACGAAGCTAAATATGAAAGAAAGTGAGAGATTACAAACCACAGGGGTTAAATGTGTCAACATGTTTAAAGTGTACCTCTGAGTGACCTTTTAGCAAACCCGAAGCTTTGTAACGGTAATTTATGCTCACTAGAATGCGTGATAAAAATTTCATAAAGTTCCGTTATCGTATGAGAAAGTTATAATCAAATCCGTATGCGAGGGGTTAAAAGAGTCAACGTTGAAATTTATGACTTTTCGGGTAACAATAAAGTTAACCGAGGACTAAACAAAGTGGGTAAATGTCTTAAGGCCCTTATAAGTCAATTTAGAGGGTTCATTGTGCAAAAAAAGACGTGAAAGCGACCTTTAGAAGGACCGGGACCAAAACTGCAAATAATGGAAAGTTGGTTTGGCTGATCATCACATGCTCGCGTAGCGCGAGCCCTAGACCCTATGCCGTCGCGCTACGCGATGGCCTTACCTGATCAGAATGTTGATTTTCTTGGATTCTTGTCTCCCATAGCCCTTGTAGCCGCCTTTAACTCGATTTTCCTCATCTTGGACGACCCCTAAATGGCTCCTAGACATTTAGGGACACTTGTTAGTGATCAAACATCAATGGTAGACCTTGTTGTCAACAATCTATGAAGATATGAACACTATAAAAGGCCACAAGGTTGCAACCATTTCTTCACACCTTCATTCTGCATTTCTGGAGCTTCTTGGTGCTTAAGAGCAGACCCTAAGCCTTCCTAATAGTTCATTAGGCCTTGTTAAGTATGCTTAACCTTTCTTAGTTAAGTTTTTGCTTAGTTTTAGCTTAAAAGTCAAACCGTTATAATTAACGGTTGACTTAGCGATTAATCACTAATGGTCCAGTGATTAGTCGAATTGAAAGTAGTTATAAGTTGGTAATTATGTGGGCAATAAACGCTTAAAAGGGCACCCTCTGATTCCCACTCTAACTAGGTCAAATGTCGGGTCAAACTTGTTAGTAAAAAGTCAACAGAATGCTTATTTTCCAATTTATGTATAATTAGCAATGTAGAACCCCTACAACCTGTTTTATCATTAATATAACTTGGTAATTAGTGTAAGAACATGTCTAAACATGTTCAACCCGACAATTTTCTGTTTAGACCCGGTTCGGAACCGAAAGTCGCAAAACTTTGACTTTTGCTTGTACTTCAGTTCTGACCCGTTTTAGTATGATTTGGAAATGCCTTAGAGCTTCTTTAGGACCAGGTTACATGCTAGTATAACCCTCTGTGATTGTACACCATGGTTCATTAGTTAACCAATTAATATGCATGATTCCGTTAATTGCCTATATGTTGACCATTATGCCCTTTTCATCGTAAAACGTGATTTTTGAAAATGTAAAAGCGTAGAAATCTTAATTACTGATATATAAACTTGTAACCAAAATTTGTCATCAGTTTGAAGTGTAGATTAAGAGTTATGCTCATTAGCGTAAATTGAGAGCTTTGTGTCAATTAAACGGCGTAATTAGCGTATAGCCTATTTAAACCTACTTTTTGATATCAAACTTCTTACCCACTGATGTAATATATTATTTTGGGATTTTTGAAGATTTTTAATTAATTTTAGGCTGAGCATAACTTATAGTCATAGGCTTAATCCGGTAATTGTCGGTTTTGCCCTTACGGGCTATAAAATGAGTTTTACATATCTAATTGACTCCAAACCTTTTGCTACTGATTACATATGATAAATAAATTATTTTAAGCCTTCTGGAATAATAAAAAATATCAGCTTTATGTATAGAACCCGGAAATGGCTTCTAATCGCCTTTTTAAGCGTTTTTAACGCATAGTATGTACTAAAACTATTTTAAACATACAAGGGTTGATACCTACTGATATTTTAGGTAAATTATAATATTTTAACAGTAAGCAAAAGTTGTTTAACTCAGACTTCAGTTTTGAGCTTTTCGGCTTATGTGAAATTACCAAAATGCCCCTACGGCGCATAGCTTGGTTATAATTGCTAAATTTCACATATATATAGAATACCCTACTGTTATAACTTGGTAAAATAAGTATTTTTACCGAACATAACAGATCTACAACCCGGGTTAATACTTAAACTCTTTTATAACCTTATAAATGACCAAATTACCCCTACGGGGCATAATTTGTGTTTAAATTCGTTTTGGGCATAATGGAAGGTATCCTACTGATATCACAACATATTTGAGGCATATTAACTTAGAAAACCTGGTTTGGACCCTTATGATTACCCGTTACGCCTCTTTCGCGTTGGTTCGGCTTATGTAACTAGTTTACATAAATTAGCCGAAACGGGTCATACCTTATCGGTTTTACCCCAAAATTCAGAATGTGCCTATATTACCAATAAGGCAAGTCTTCAATCTTGTCGGGTCTAAATCACATTCTAAACCGGTCTTCGCTTTATCATGCGCCTGACTGTATCTTCCTTTTGAAAACTAACCGGTCTAAGTCAAGACTTAATTAAAGACCCGTTAGTATTCTAATTGGTTATTTATACCATCATTCCAGACTAGAGCCTTCCGGTAAATTGTACCTACGCTTACTTAAGTGAATACGGCTGAGTTATTATAATTCTTGCTATTTAAGACATGAGCTAGCTCAGGTAAATACTCTTAACTTATTTTCCCTATTACGGGCTTGGGATACGGTAATAAAAATACCGCATGGTCAGGTATGGAATTCAAAGACCAATGAGTCGGGAAATCCGAATATCCTGTTTTAATTCGTATTGCTTGACTGAAACATTGGGGGTTAATGCGACCGTGTCCTAGATATCCTTGACTCATTAAATTGCAATGGCCACGACCTAAGCACGGGGTGTAGGCATACACCTGATAGATGCCATATGTTTATTAATTAATTATACCCAATAAGGGATTCCCAATAAGGGAATAGTGGTGTGTCGGTTAATCTTGAACCGGCATAGAACCGGGCCCCGTATGCAGAGCAAGTTATGTAAAACTAATAACATGAAATATAGTTTGTCCCAAGTAAAAAAGATTAATTTTGCCTTGAGCATTTTAATCAAAGTGTCAACATATTTTCATGCCTTGTGCACCTAAACCAATTTTCTTAAACTCTTTTCAAATGAGTCAGTTGAGTGTATTTACCAGTGAAAACTGACGTATTTTCCAAAGTCTAAGTGACAGGTACAAGTACGTAATAGGCCGGAAGCTGCTCAGGACGTTAATAAGGAATCTTGCAAGTTCTAGGTGTCTAAAGTCTGTTGAACAATGTTTATGTTTTAAGATCCGCCTGTGGATCCTTTACTTTCCGTTGTAATACTTGATATTACTTTATATTCGGATTGTAATATATTTATATTTTGCTTCCGCTGTGCATTGATATATTGTGTTGTTTGACTGTTGCCAACCACGTCACGATACTCCCCACCAGGCCCACCGGTAACACGTGGAAAGTCGGGGTGTGACAGTATGTAACACCCAAAAGTGCGTAAAGCAAAAAGGGGTTCGAGTATACTCACAATGATGATGGATTGAAGGGAGCGCTAGAGCGGAATTAGCCTGATTAGAACAATAGCATAAACGATAAGTGGCGCGTAAAATGATACAAGCGTACCATGGATCAGACGGTAATCCGATCAGATGGCCAGTCGATCAGGTGGCAATCCGTTCGGATGGTCACCTGATCGGGCGACCATTCGATTGGATTATCACTTCGTTTGGTGATGATGTGTTTGTGTATGATGGTTTGCCTTTTGAAGTTTTCATTGTAACATTTTGAAAATAGAGAAGTATCTCAACCTTTCAGGTCTGTCGATCGAACGGCCGTTCGATCGGGCAGCAATCCGATTGGCGAGGCTTCTCAGATTGAGAACAAGTTCACAGTAGGAAGGTCACTCGATCGGATGGCTATCCGATCGGGTGGCAATCCGTACACATTGAACATGTTGAAAACTATTTAAGTACCCAAGTCCCAAACGTCACACGATCGGACGGTCACTCGATCGGATGGCAATCCGATCGGGTGGTAATCCGTTTCAACGTTCAGTTCCTTGAATAGTTTGAAAAATAATTTTAGGTATCGAACCTAAGTGCAACCCGATCAGATGGCCGGTCAATCGGGTGGCAATCCATCCCGACGATCCGTTCGTCTTGTCACTTGATTCATTTGAAGTTTTGTAGTGTTTGAACGAGGCATTTTGATAACATGCTTAAACAATAGAAACCTATCTTGACCCAAGTGACCTGACCGAACAGGAATCACCCTAGTCCAACCGCTTCACGGTTCGAGTCGGTAGTTCATGTTCAAACCTGAAGTCAACACCTCTTGGATGGATTTCGGATCTGGAATTAACACATCACCAAGAATGGGTAGAAGATCAGAACGAGCTCCGATTCCATCGGGTTTGAGTGCATTGAGTGTCAAAGAGTTGAAAGAAAGTTAGAAAACCTTCTTTCAATCCTTTTCACCATGAATATGTTCAGATCTATGAAAGATCTTTGTTTATTCATGTGGAAATCGTTCAGATCTAAGTTGTTCTTGGTGGATTGAAGCCAAAGCATGAAGTTTATAAGAACACCATGATGACATCATCCTAGAACACCTCAAATCCACTGATTTCACGGTTAAAAGTTAAGATTCAAAAGATAGAAAGGTGTAGGAGTGCGTGTAGATCAAGAAAGTACAAGATTTAGGTTGAGAACTTACAAGAATCAGAAGAAATCGAGAGAAATGAAGGCTGGAGCGAGCTGGTCGGGTGAGAGCTGTCAACATCAAGTGATGTGACATGTGAGGGTATTTATCGGGTTTCCATAAAAGGAAAGTGGGGAAAGTGGCTGGTCGATCGGGTGGTAGTCTGATCGGGTGGCAACCCGATCGGGTGGCATCTCGATCGGATGGCAACCCGATCGGATGGCAATCCGATCGGATGGCCACCCTATCAGTTGGCCACTCAACCCGAGTGATTGGCGCGATGAGTTTTGTTGTTTCGATTCGAGTATGGAGCTTTGCGACACAATTCGAGCAAGCGATGCGATAGTATTACCCATCAAATTACTTTTAATCCCAACTACTATATCTAACATACAATCATTATAAATCACATGCGTTTATCGTTTCGATTTGATTGCGATACGATGTGATAGATTTGCAATTGCGATTAACACCTCAACATAAACATAACATGCACAGGTAACACATAAATAGCACACACACGTAAAACAATATCCAACACACATAATTCGAGTTGCGAATGCGATAGCGATAGGCGATAAATCGATCAAACATGCGATTAATAGCGATTAAACTTCGATTATTAACAAGTACTCCACATAATACAACTAACGTGATAACGTAAAAAAACTATCTACGAGGCAAAGAAATCAAAACAAGAGTTGAGCGAGGAGTGACAGATCGCAATTAGCAATCTTGTCTTCCTTTAACTTCAATCTTGACTTTGACTTTGACTTTCGAAACACGGGGTGTTACAGCCTCCCCTTCTTAAGGGAATTTCGTCTCGAAATTTGGCTGAAGCAGTAACAAACAACTGCGGGTACTTCGCCTTCATGTCGCTTTCGAGTTCCCAGGTGAACTCTGTGCCTCATTTGCCTTCCCAATGAACTTTCACAATGGGAATGCGCGACCGTCGGAGCTGCTTGGTTTGGCGGTCCATGATTTCGACAGGCTTTTCCACGAAGTGTAGTGTTTCGTTTACTTGAAGATCCTCGAGGGGTACATGTAAATCATCATCAGCCATGCACTTTCTGAGGTTCGAAACATGAAAAGTCGGGTGGACATTGTTAAGTTTCTCCGGTAGTTCGAGTCTGTGAGCCACTTTTCCGATCCTTTCCAGAATCTTAAAGGGTCCAACATATCGAGGCGCGAGCTTTCCTCTCTTGCCGAATCTGACCACACCCTTCCAAGGTGATACCTTTAGGAGTACATGGTCGCCAACGTCAAATTTGAGGGGCCTGCATCGTCTATCGGCTTAACTTTTCTGACGACTCTGAGCTTTTAGTAGATTGTCTCGAATCTGGAGGATTTAATCAGTCATTTCTTGTAATAGCTCAGGACCGGTTAATTGCGAGTGCCCGATCTCGTGCCATACAATAGGCGATCGACATCTTCTTCCATACAATGCCTCAAATGGTGCCATTTGATTGCTGGAATGATAACTGTTATTGTATGAGAATTCGACCAAAGGTAGGTATGCGTCCCAATTACCACCGAAATCTATGACACACGAACGGAGCATGTCTTCAAGGGTATGGATCGTTCTTTCAGTCTGACCGTCGGTTTGAGGGTGGAAAGCGGTACTTAGATTAAGCACAGTACCGAGAGTAACTTGGAACGTTCCCCAACAACGCGAGGTAAATCGAGCATCGCGGTCAGAAATGATGTCGTGAGGCGTCCCATGTCGACAAATGATCTCTTTGGTGTAGATTATGGCTAATTTTTCTACCTTGTAGTCTTCTCGTATTGGCAGGAAGTGAGCTGATTTGGTCAAATGGTCAATGACAACCCAGATGCTGTCATGACCTAAGGGTGTTCGCGGAAGCTTCGTTACGAAGTCCATAGCTATACTCTCCCACTTCCACACAGGGATCTCTGGTTGAATGAGTAAGCCATGGGGTCTTTGGTGCTCAGCCTTGACCTTCGAGCAGGTTAGGCATTTTGAAACATATAGGGCGATATCTCTCTTCATGCCCGGCTACCAGTACTTGTAGCATAGGTCCTAGTACATCTTGTCGGCACCGAGATGAATAGAATATTGGGATTTGTGGGCTCCGTCCATCAAAATCTGTCGCAAGTTGGTCCGTTTAGGGATCCAAATTTGGTCCACATAATGGAATATCCCATTCGACTTGTTTTCTAGCTGGGCTCCATCGTTGAGAATCCATTCCTTCTTCAAAGTGCGTTCATTAAAGCAGGCATGTTAGGCTTCGCGGATGAGGGTCTCTAGATCATATTGGGCTTGGATATTACGGGCGATGTGCAAATAACTCCGTCTGCTGAGAGCGTCGGCAACGACATTTTCTTTGCCAGGATGATAACGAATCTCACAGTCATAATCATTGAGGAGTTCTACCCACCGGCGTTGATGTGACAACTATCAAAAATCCAGGTAACCGTACAACTAATTAATCATGATTAGTGCTTAATGACTGTGCTAAATTGCAATTAACTGCTTTCTGATTTCTGCTAAATACACGCATGTGCATCACATGTTGTTTAATGTCATATCATTACTGCATGAAAACTGTATTGCCTTAAATGATGCCTTAAGCACATTTAGCATAGTTATCGGACAAATCAGGAAAATGCTGACAGATTTCAACACATAGATAGACAGTGCATTGAGGTACAGAATGAGCCAGAAACTAAGTACTGCACCAGTATAAGTAAGGATCCCAAAACTGCCTTTCTAAGTGATAGCTTAAGTGCCGGAAAGTGCCTAAAACTCACCCAAAGTGCTGAATTCAGCAAAATTCAGCATAAATCAGCATTTAAACAATCTAATTTCATACAGAGATATGCTTAAATGGTCCTGAATGCTATCCGAAGTGTCGAGAATTAAAAATGTCACAAAAGGTTACACAAAGAACATTAAACTGTATAATTTAGCACTTTAACAAACCAGTATCTAACCGAACAACCGGACACTACCCGAAACATCAAATTTACACTAGAAACACTGTTTTAACATTACAAAGCTAGTTATGGTCCCCGAACACCATAACACCTCCTAAAAATATCTAATAACTAAACACCCTAACTAACACTTGAAAATGAACTAGATTGTAACTAATTTAGTTGCCACCTATGCTAGACCCCCCCCCCCACCTACTTACGGCCCAACAAGGGTCCCACCAAATGTATTTTGTTGCAATTTTATAATAGATATATATATAACCTTTAAAAGACATAATATCTAATAGTTAAAATGAAAACATTGTTTATAAAAGGACTTGAAGGATCAAGGACTCATTCTCACACACATTAGAACACACACTTCCTCTCCTCTTCTCCTCCCTCTACTTTTGGCCGACCTCACCATCACCATTATCGCCTTCATTCATCCACCTTGCAACCATTCCAAGCTTATACAAGGATGCTAGAAAACGAATGATGAAGCTTGGTGGCTTTGGATCTTGAAGGACCTCTCTTGTTTTCTTTTATCCTCTTCATTTCCTCACTTGAATCATCCCTAGCCTTGTGCTAGTGGTAAGAACCTTGATCTATCTATTTCACATCTATTTTAAGTGGTTAATGATGACTCATGATCAAATACTTAAAGAACAGTAAAGAATCATATGAAGTGAACATGAACATAAGCTTGTTTAATGAAGATATCTTGATGAATATAAGTTGTTATGCTTGTTGATCTTTGATTGTTTGTAGAAATGATGTTGATCATCATAAGATCTTGCTAGATCATGATTGAAAACATAATCTAGCAAGGTGTAAGAATAGAAATTGTTGTAGGATGATGGATCATCCACACTAAAGCATGAACTTGAAGGAAAATAATGTTTTCTTGAAAAATGATGGTCAAAGTAAGTTGGTAATCATATAGATCTAAATATTTATGAATGATTTCTAAACAAACCAAGTTAAAAATATAAATTCCATTAAATCTTGGTTTTTACATAAACAAGTCTCATTTTTAGTGGTTAAAGAAGTGTAGAAACACTTGCGTAACAAGAAGATTTCATAAAGAAATATTTTTAGAAAATATGATTTGAAGTTGTAAACATCCAACTTCTTTAAAAATAAAGTTTTTAAAAAAGTAAACATATTTTAAAGGGTAACAAGACTTACTAAAAATACTAGTAAATTACTACAAATTTTTACAAATATTCAAGTTCATGAAGTAGTAGAATGTTTCTTGTTTATGGAAAAATTGGTAAGTGTAAGTTGTTTGTTGATGATTGTAAATTGATTGTGATGATTTATACAAAAGAAAATGATATGCTTGAAAGCATGGAAACCTCCATTTTTAGGGGAAACTATGGCAAAATTTTCTAAAAATATAAACACTTAGAAAAATATTTTTAAACAAATATTTTCAAGTGTATTTTAACCAGGAGTTTTCCACATAAACCTTGCCATAATTATTGTTACAAAAATATAAGTGCTGGAGGTTGGTTTTATAAATAAAAGTGACTAAATATATATATTTAGGAAATATATAATTAGAAGACACATATGTGTGATTATTTGTATACTTTATGTATTAGTTATATTATTTTAGGACTTGAAAAAATATAACACATCAAAATACCAAGAATCACAACCTAAATAATACCAAAATTCCAAAGAATAAATATACAAGCTTACACAAAAATATTGGAGAACCAACTAAGAAATGAGACCTACAAAAATAATCCGGAATTTATTCACAAAGTATATTTGGTAAATAATACTTTAGAACACCAAGAAACAAAATATGATTTTTACAATTACCACAATAGTATATCCTCTTTTTGACAAGGAGAAATATATTATTTTTGACAAAATATAAAATATATATTTTCTTGAAATTTTTAGAAGATATATTATTTTAAGAAATGTATATTTTCTTAAACAAACTTGAAAATCTATTATTTTTGGAATTTATAAGAGAATACAAATATTTTTGCCAAAGAAAAATTATAAATAATTTTTCTAAGTAATATTCCTTAAAGTATATATATATTTAGGAAATATATATTGGATTTTTAGTAAGGATACTATTCTGGAAAATTTAATACAAAATTAAGTATAAAGAATATTTAATGAATACAATAAAAATACGTATCCTCGTACGTATAGATACACACCGGAATACGACCTCAAAACATGGCAAAATACACATGTATAAGGTATCCCCATCCTTGGGAAGGAAATACAGGTTTAAAATGCTTGGGAAGTATTACTACAGTAATATTGCTTAACAATTATTTTAGAATTCATAAATATAATTTAAGTTAAAATATTAATTATTTTAACAAATAATTATGTAACTTGGAATAATATCAAAGACACAAAAGAAACGTAACTCAAGAACATTAATACTAATTCAAGGCATGACCCGTTCGTCTAATAGAAATTAGTACGTTGTAGGTAGTCGTGTGATATCCGAGGAAACCTGAGTTACGGCGATTGAAGATGAAAACTAGTGAGTTCATGTCCCCCTTTTCTTTTAACTTTTTTCATTTTAGAACTTCGGGGGTGAAGTACGTGTTACAAATGATTACGATTACAAATGATTTATAAATGAAATGAATTGCTAGATCATGTGTAAGGGTAGGCGTTAGCTTGAGACCATTAATCCTTTAGAAGGACCGAGGGGCATGAGTGGTAGATCTATTTGGGTGTTGCGAGCCCCATCAATGAGTCCGCGAGTTGGCTCATGTGGTGACTATATCGTTCCAGCCGGGAGGCCCGGTGCGAAATACGCAAAGGATTGAGCCTTCTTACACCGTTGCATAAATATTGATGGCCTTGCAAACCATTAATTGATCTGTTCGTTTTCCCGTACAAATTTACTTACAAATGTGTCAAAGGTTTATTCACAAACACACACATGAACTCACTCAACTTTTGTTGATGTTTTCAAATTACATGTATTTCAGGAAATTAAAAGTGGATCTGGCGGGAGTTCGCAGGTTTTCAAGTGTTGTTAAAAATAAAAGATGTCATCCATGGTCTAGGGTTTGGTTAAGGGTGTCCTATCCTGGACCAGACACCTCTTCCAAATCTTGGTTTATTTAGGGTCTTTTGGTGAGTTCTTGAGAACTCTTAAAACAATTCGTATGGTTTCTAAAACTTGAATTTGGAGTCTTGATTAAACATTGAAGTTTGTGATGTTTTCAAATCTATTTAATGGATGACGATCTATGGTTTTATCATATAGTTGATGTTATGATTGAATGCGATGATATTCAGGGTGTGACAGCTTGGTATCAGAGCATCGATTGTAGCGAACTAGGATTCCTTCTCGAGTCTAGACTATAATCATTAGGGCTGATGTGTGCAAAATGCAACATATAAATTACATCAATTGAGGCATAAAACTAACCCTTTTTAGTACTAATGTTGGAAAAAGTGTGCTTTTGTCTTCCTTTTGTATTTTCAGGATTAAATGAGCTCAAATTAACAAAAGAAGCAAAAAGACATCAAAATCTAATATAAATACAAGAAAAGGAACAAGACGTGACATGCCTGACCCCACGACAGCATCTTCCCAAGCAAAACAAGATAACAGAAGACTGAACACGCCCCGTGCTCAGCCAGCACGGGGGCATGCCCAAGTGTCAGCAGAAAAGAAAAAGTGGTAGAAGCTTCTATTGCCCACCACGGGGCCGTGCTCAGCGGACACGGGGCCGTGGTCAACTATAAGATTCGCACAACCCAGGAAAATCTTCATAGTACAAAGATTCTTCTGCACACGGGGTCGTGCTCAGCGGACACGGGGGCGTGGTCAACTAATAAGACAAGCTGCAATAAATGAAGAAAGAGAAGGATGTGGACACGGGGCCGTGCCCACTGGACACGGGGCCGTGCCTGAGCTTCTGTTCAGCCCATAAATAGGAGTGCTTGGCTCAAGCTCAAACCATCCCTTGGCACACCACCTCTCTCACACTTCACCCACCACCCACCACCACCATAACACCATCATCCACCACCATCATCCATTGTCCATCGTAGAGTGTGTGAGTCGTCTCGGGATCCAAGATTGATCGTAAGAGTTCTTGACAATCAAGGCCATGTTTGACTAAGTCTCTTACATCACTTGGTGAAGACAAAGTGTCTAGTGTAATACTTTTTATTTCTAATCTTTTCGCACTTTTTACTTGGTTTTGTATTAATGACTTTAATAACTAGTTGCTTATGTTGAAGGTGATCTTTCCTTATCGTTTGTCCGTGGTGTCTTGGCATTATTTTACTGTCTATATAAAATAAAAGATGTTCACCATTCATATCTCCACGGTCTATATGGAGGTATGTTGGCTACCTGGTCGGGGGTTAAGGGAACGGTTTGGTAAAGGTCTTGCCATTGTTCAGCGTTTAGAGGTCCTGCAATGGACCTGGGTCAAATTTAGTAGGACCTCCTTCAATACTTAACGGTATTGGATGGCGGGGGTCCAAACTCTTTGATCCCCTCATAAGTTAACTACTATTAATACTATAACCCGACTATTTAGGACTGTATCCCTGCTGACTCAGACTACTTAGTCGAGGGTAACGTCACCTCCAAAAGAGGGGCATACCATAATTTGCATTAATAACTTAATTAATCATCTTCCAATAATCCACCCTTTTAGGATTGTATCCTTGCTGACTCAAACTACTGGGGTGAGGGTAACGTCACCTTCAAAAGAGGGGCCTACTACAATAACTAAGATAATCTCTTAAAATAGTGCAAAAGTGCGGAAATAATCAAAGGTTACACTAGATACGAGTCGGAACCAAGTGATTCATCTTGTCTATCTGTTTTTCTTTTATTTTTCTTTTTCAGCATTTTTAGTTAGTTTTTATTTTTCTTAGTTTAAAACATTTTTCTAAACTTTTTATTTTGATTAGACGTTGAGGATAAACCGGTACTAAAAGCTCTTGTGTCCTTGGACGACCTCGGTATCTTACCAACACTATACTACGCTCACGATGGGTGCACTTGCCCATATGTGTGTCTAGTGTTGGTAAATATCGTGTTTTATAAATTTAAAACTTTACTAAAAAGTGTTAAAGGGGCTTAAAATATACACCTAATATATATAACACTTCACACGCATCAAGTTTTTGGCGCCGCTGCCGGGGACACAAGGATTTTAAGAAAGTTAGGAATCAACGGCCTAATCTTTTTTTTCTTATTTTTCATTTTTTTTTTGTTTTAGGATTTTTTTTAGTTTTTCTGTTTCTGCAGAGCTCAGCACGGGCCGTGCCTGGTCGGACACGGGCCGTGCCTGGTCGGACACGGGCCGTGCCCAGCATGATCACTGGTAGTTTTTATTTTCCGAGTTACAGAGGGCTGAGCACGGGGCCGTGTCGGTGAAACACGGGGCCGTGTCCAACTCCCATTAACAGGGATCCGGAGAACAATTACTGTAAACTTGACCACGGGCCGTGTTCACTGAGCACGGGGCCGCGGTGAACCTTCTGACCAACATTCTTTTCTGTTTTTATCGCAGGACTTGGAACCTAGGCGCCACATTTGAACTTCCTACGTAGTGCATGAGCTCCAGTTCTAGTAGACACATAAAAGAACCTCTAGAAGAACCCGAACGCTTTCTTATAAAAAGACTTAAAGCTAAAAATCAAGAGAAAGTTTCGGGGGACCCACTTCCAATGGCGGACCAACGTACCCTCATGGATTACCTACGGCCCACCGTAGGTAATCTCGACGCCGCTATCAATGCACCGAATGTCGAAGCCAATAACTTCGAACTTCGGCCACATTTGATACAAATGCTTCAAAACTCCGCAACCTTCCGTGGGCTTGCGGACGAGGATCCCCATCTACATATTACTAATTTCATAGAAATATGTGATACCTTTCGGATCAATGGAGCATCAAATGACGCCATCCGCCTTCGAATGTTTCCATTTTCACTAAAAGACCGAGCTAAGGCTTGGCTTAACACCCTCCCAGTTGGTTCGGTAAACACCTGGGATGAACTAGCCCAAAAGTTTCTGTATAAGTATTTCCCTCCTGCTAAAACGGCTAAACTAATGACTGAAATTAATACATATTCACAAGAGGATGGGGAATCCTTATATGAAACTTGGGAAAGGTTCAAGGAGCTACTAAGAAAGTGTCCTCATCACGGTCTTGCGGTATGGAAACAAGTATCCACTTTCTACAATGGGTTGTTGCCACACACAAGACAAACACTTGATTCTAGCTCCGGGGGACTTTTAGGTAATCGTCGCCCTAATGAAATATATAATCAAATTGAGGAAATTCCTCAAACCAATTTTCAATGGCACACCCCCCGAGGTAATAAATCTATTGCCCCAGGTGCCCATAAGGTTGATGAAAGCACCTCTTTACAAGCCCAAATCGAGGCCCTCTCTTCGAAAATTAAAAAAGTTAGAAATGACAAAAACGGCCTCGGTTATGGCTTGTGAAGGGTGTGGTGGGCCACATGAAAATTGGAGTTGTATGAAAGAATTAGATGAACAAACAGAAACGGTAAACTACATTGATAACAGACCTAGGCCGTTGGGTCCTCCAACGGGTACCTACAACCAAGGATGGCGTATCCACCCAAACCTTGGTTGGAGAGATCCCGGCAATAGTAGTAACCAACAAAACCAACGAACTAACTTTCAACAACCACAAAATTTCTCTCAACAACAAGGTGGAAGAGAAAGGCTTGAAGATACTGTATCTTGCCTCTTCTCCGACACCGAAAAGAAAAACTCGGATCGATTTCAACAATTGGAATCGAATTTTAGAAATCAACAAGCTAGCATTCAAAACATTGAAAAACAATTAAATCAACTAGCTCAAAATTTCTCCGTGAGACCACAAGGCGCGTTACCTAGTAATACCGAAACCAACCCAAAGGCACAAGTACACCTCATCACGTTAAGAAACCGAACCGTGGGTCCCGAAGATGCCCCGCTACCGCCGGTTGAAGGAAGTCAACTCAGCCAAAGCACGACTTCACCCACACCTCAACCAGAAAAGGCCTCTCCACCAAATCAAGAGCCTACCAAGACTCTTCCAATTCCGTACCCCGGTAGGTTGAATCGTCAAAAGACCGATGAGCAATTCGCAAAGTTCGAAAATTTACTAAAACAATTGCATGTTAATAATCCTTTTATTGAGGTCCTAACCCAAATGCCTAAATATGCGAAATTCATGAGGGATTTCCTCACTAATAAAAGGAAAATTGAATCATTGCAATTAGTTAACTTAGGTGAAGAATGCTCCGCCTTAGTACTCAACAAACTTCCACAAAAGAAAATCGATCCCAGAAGCTTCACAATTCCTTGTTCGATTGGGGAATCCCCCGTTCGTAATGCATTAGCCGATCTTGGAGCTAGCATTAACCTTATGCCCACATCGATGTTCAAACGACTCGGCCTAGGAGCAACAAGACCTACAAAGATGAGCATACAACTCGCCGACAGATCCGTCAAGTTTCCACAAGGTGTCGCTGAAAATCTATTGGTCAAGGTTGACAACTTCGTTTTCCCAACCGACTTTGTCATCCTAGACACGGAAGAAGACACCGATGTCCCTCTCATCCTCGGGATGCCATTTCTAGCCACCGCCCAAGCAGTGGTGGATATGAATGACGGAACGTTAACATTAAAGTTTGGGGACAAGGAAGTGAAGTTTGAATGTGGAAGGAGAGTAGAGGACGAAGACCCGGTCAACTGCATGAAGGTCATAGACTCAAGCTTGGATGACGCTCTCCGACGTTGTAACATGGGATGCAATACATCCCACTTGGGTAACATATGACCAGGCTTTGGGTCTAGCCAAGGACCCTTATAAACGTGGCGCACCACGGAGGCATTCCGCGGAACTATCCTTAGTTTAGTTTAGATTAATTTTCATGTTTTCTAGTTAGATTTAATTTTCAGGAATAAAACACACTTGAGATGGCAAATGATACAAGGGAAACTTGAACCAGCACACCATGCAGGAAAACAGAGCCGTCCGACAAAATTCTTCGTTTACAGTAAGTTCGGCACGGGCCGTGTCCACCCAACACGGCCCCGTGCTGCACAGTCTGCAGAAAAAGATCCAGTGCAGGTAACTGGACACGGGCCGTGTTCACCCAACACGCCCCCGTGTCCAGGCTTCTGTTTCTCTTGATTTAATTTTGTTACTGGCACTTGAACACGGGGCCGTGCCCGGACAACACGGGGCCGTGTTCAGCGCCCAGTAACACATTTTTTTTGCTTTTTACACCTTTTACACATTCAATCAACCTAAAAACTTATTTTTGGGACACATTGAGGGCAATGTGTAATTTAAGTGTGGGGGGGGGGGGGGGGATGCTAAAACCTTGAATCTTGCAAGTCCTAAATACAAGCCTTACATAAAACTCTATTGGAATCGCTAATCACCCCAAATTTTTTAAAAAAATTTCATGTTTTTTTACTTATCTAGGTTTAACTCGGGAATTTCAAGTTCTAAAAAGGTTATATTTTTACGAATTTACAACCGATAGCGTCGTGATAAAAAGAACCAACATAAGAAAATTATGAAAAGGCATGACAAACTTAGTTAAAATTTGATTATATATACTTGATCACATAAAAACCCATTCCCACAAAAGTGAGTTCCGTGCCTTTATTGAGCAAACACTTACATATCATTAGACTAAATGCTCATTTTCGTTTCTTGTGTGAATACCCGCTTGGTTCTTACGACTCTAGAACTTGCCATGACGATACATTCCCGGTCCTTACCAACTTAAACCCAAGTAAGTAAATGATGGAGGCATTAGGACTAACCCTTTTTATTTCTACACCATTATTTTCCTTTTTTACCACCTACCCAAAATCCCCCCTAGTTAGCCCCTTTGAGCCTAAACCTTTTCATTTCATAACCCAAACAAACACCCTTTTACCCACCAAAACCTTTGTCATTTTTAACCCTTTGTTTTAGTAACTAGCTCGGTTTCTCATATGACTTTCCAAAAAAAAAATGTGTTGATTATGAAGCAAAAGCAAATAAACAAACAAGTTTATCAAAAATGACTTTGTTTGAAAAATAGCTTCATAAAAATAAAAATGGAAAAATAGAAAGTCTTACGAAAACCGACGCTTTTCGCCCTTTTTTTTCTACTAACCACTAACCACCAACCCAACCACCTACCTTTAACCCAAGCCTAACCCTTCACCCACAAAGTCCTCTTGATATTTACAAAGGTATATAAGTTAAAAAGGAGGAGGATTGATTGCTTGGCAAGCCTATGGTAGGAGTAAGTTCCATGCCGCTCTCGAGTGATCCACAAAAATACATTTTCGGCCGAGTGTTGAGTGATCCCCGTGAGGTATGTGAACTTGTATATAAATAAAATTTTACAAAGGCATGTTATGCCCTAATAAGTAATTTATCTTATGAAAAGTTTTAAATAAATCATGACGAATAGGATTGTAAATAAATAAAAATAAAACTAAATAAAGAATCTTGGAAATCCCGACACTCTATGATAAGCCCAAAAACCTTCTTTTCTACCCATTCCATTTGGGAGTGTAATAGCCACATATTAAAGAGTTTTGCTTGAGGACAAGCAAAGATTTAAGTGTGGGGGTATTTGATGTGTGCAAAATGCAACAAATAAATTACATCAATTGAGGCATAAAACTAACTCTTTTTTAGTACTAATGTTGGAAAAAGTGTGCTTTTGTCTTCCTTTTGCATTTTCAGGATTAAATGAGCTCAAATTAACAAAAGAAGCAAAAAGACATCAAAATCTAACATAAATACAAGAAAAGGAACAAGACGTGACATGCCCGACCCCACGACAGCATCTTCCCAAGCAAAACAAGATAACAGAAGACTGAACACGCCCCGTGCTCAGCCAGCACGGGGGCGTGCCCAAGTGTAAGCAGAAAAGACAAAGTGGTAGAAGCTTCTATTGCCCACCACGGGGCCGTGCTCAACGGACACGGGGCCGTGGTCAACTATAAGATTCGCACAATCCAGGAAAATCTTCATAGTACAAAGATTCTTCTGCACACGGGGCCGTGCCCGAGCTTCTGTTCAGCCTATAAATAGGAGTGCTTGGCTCAAGCTCAAACCATCCCTTGGCACACCACCTCTCTCACACTTCACCCACCACCCACCACCACCATAACACCATCATCCACCACCATCATCATCATCCATTGTCCATCGTAGAGTGTGTGAGTCATCTCGGAATCCAAGATTGATCGTAAGAGTTCTTGACAATCAAGGCCATGTTTGCCTAAGTCTCTTAAATCACTTGGTGAAGACAAAGTGTCTAGTGTAATACTTTTTATTTCTAATCTTTTCGCACTTTTTACTTGGTTTTGTATTAATGACTTTAATAACTAGTTGCTTATGTTGAAGGTGATCTTTCCTTATCGTTTGTCCGTGGTGTCTTAGCATTATTTTACTGTCTATATAAAATAAAAGATGTTCACCATTCATATCTCCACGGTCTATATGGAGGTATGTTGGCTACCTGGTCGGGGGTTAAGGGAACGGTTTGGTAAAGGTCTTGCCATTGTTCAGCGTTTAGAGGTCCTGCAATGGACCTGGGTCAAATTTAGTAGGACCTCCTTCAATACTTAACGGTATTGGATGGCGGGGGTCCAAACTCTTTGATCCCCTCATAAGTTAACTACTATTAATACTATAACCCGGCTATTTAGGACTGTATCCCTGCTGACTCAGACTACTTAGTCGAGGGTAACGTCACCTCCAAAAGAGGGGCCTACCATAATTTGCATTAATAACTTAATTAATTATCTTCCAATAATCCACCCTTTTAGGATTGTATCCTTGCTGACTCAAACTACTGGGGTGAGGGTAACGTCACCTTCAAAAGAGGGGCCTACTACAATAACTAAGATAATCTCTTAAAATAGTGCAAAAGTGCGGAAATAATCAAAGGTTACACTAGATACGAGTCGGAACCAAGTGATTCATCTTGTCTATCTGTTTTTCTTTTACAACATTTTTAGTTAGTTTTTATTTTTCTTATTTTAAAACATTTTTCTAAACTTTTTATTTTGATTAGACGTTGAGGATAAACCGGTACTAAAAGCTCTTGTGTCCTTGGACGACCTCGGTATCTTACCAACACTATACTACGCTTACGATGGGTGCACTTGCCCATATGTGTGTCTAGTGTTAGTAAATATCGTGTTTTATAAATTTAAAACTTGACTAAAAAAGTGTTAAAGGGGCTTAAAATATACACCTAATATATATAACACTTCACACGCATCAGGGCTCTCATGAAAATATTTTTACAACATGATTTCATTGCATACACGAAACACCTAGATCCAGGGAAGCAAACATTTTTACAAAATAAGAAGACTGGAAAGACAATGCACAGTCACTTGTTGGTTCAGTCTGGGAGACTGGGTGGTTCAGTCTAAGAGACTGGGTGGTTCAGTTCGATAAACTAGGAGGTCTAGTCTGGGAGACTAGGTGGTTTAGTCTGGGAGACTAGGTGGTTTAGTCTGGGAGACTAGTTGAGTAGTTTGGGAGACTAGTTGATTTAGTCTGGGAGACTATGCTGGGAGACTAGAAAGAATACATGATTCCATGATACCTTAACCTTGATTGCATATTTAATGATAGTAGTTAATATATGTGCATATATTGTAATTGTTTGATACAGACACTATGTCATCATCCGAGAACGGATTGCCCGATGCTGACGACCCTATGGCTATTGGCTCTGGGGAGAGTGACCCAGAGATGATGCCCGATGACAATGACGATTACCAGCCGTTTGCGCTGCCCAGCATGGGAGATGATACACCCACTACTAATGGCACTACAGACAAGGATCCATTTGCTATTTCCATTCCCGTCCATGATCACCTTATCGTCGATCATTCTGATGATGAGCGTGACGTGGCACCGATCCTCGCACCCGTTCCTTTGGTGGCCATTCCTCTCGAGGATTTGCCTTTTGACGATTTGATTGATGTTAACGTTGATATGTTGGTTGATGGTCCTTTTGATGATGCCCACGGTAATGAAAGGCTAGACGAGGACATTGTTACTATCCCGCTTTTCGAGATCCCTGTCGTCGAGATTTCCCCTGACACTAGCTTACACTCGGTCCCAGATTCCTTTGAGTCTGTGACATCTTCCGCCTTGCAGGCAATTGGATTACGACGCTCTGCCACTTATACCGATGATGATACAGCCATGTCAGCTGCACTGTCCCCACTACACGAGCTTGGGCCTAGTCTTGAGCCAGATTTTGTTCCTGATGATCAGCCTGTTGCTGCACCTGCTGATCCTAAGCCCTTACCTGACCGTGACCCTATTCCTTTTGTCATACCTGACATTGCACCCCCCATACCTGATCTAGCTCCTTAAACCATTGATCCTCCTGTCATTGGGACATTTGTTTCTCCACCTGCACCCACACCCACTGATGTTGCTCCTTCTTACTCTGTGGAGTCTGATGCCCATTGTATTGGTTTACCTATCAAGTTCATGCAAAACATACCCGCACCCCGTCCAGGAAAAGACACTTCGGGACAACAGACTAGTCAAGATCTCCATGTTTCAGCGGCCTATCCACACATTCCCCAGTCTGCACCTTTTGCTCCTTTTACTTCTTCACTAACTGATGAGCCATTCAGAGGATCCCCGCCATATTTCATGCCGACCTCAGACCCCTACCATCCTTCGCATTTTGTTGGCTATACACAGGATGAGTTACTTCACTCGCTTCAATTCCGACTTGAGGTTATGAGTCGTAGAGTCTCAGAGCTTGAGTCGATACCGCGTCCCTTACCGTGCCCTTGTCAGCATGCTTCTGTTCCCTATGGTTCATCACAGCCTCCTTTTGCACGTCCACCTGCTCCTCTTACTCCTTTTCCAGAGTTTGATGCTCGATTCCTCACTGTCGAGCAGCAGGTCCGCTACTTGCTTCGTCATATGCACAAGCTCGAGGAGGAGCTCGCACATGTTCTCAGTTTGATTTTCCTTCCTCCTCCTCCGCCGCCATCAGTACAATAGGTTTTTGGTTTTATGCAGATGCAATACCTGTGATGAAAGCACCGTCGTTGAGCGAAGCTTGGAAAGTCTTTCGGAGACCACTATTTGACAATATGACTAGTGTAGATAAGTAGACCTGTTGGATAAGGGTAGTGTGACCCTGTGTTCCCTTTTGAAATGGTACGCTTTGCAAAACATGTAACAATACCCTATGGTCAGTAATTAATGGAAGCTTAATCGTAATGTTCTCATTAAACGTGTTGTTGATATGCAGATGTGTGTTATGATTGTAATGTACATGATTGTCTGTTATACCTTCATTAAACATAATCCCATTTACTTGTTTATGCTATGATTATGCTGTTGCTTGATTTGTTGATATGATAATTTATTATGTGTATGTACATATGACCTCTAAACAGCTAATTACACTCCCTGAACAAATGAGACTTTACCAATTCAAATTCCTCTTAAAAGATGTCTCCTCCAAGGACCATTCAGCTGCCCATGACCGAGGTAGAATTACAAGCACACATCACACATGCCATCGCACGGCACGAGGTTCTTCGCTACAAACACAACGAAAATACCTCAGGAAATAACCCATCTAACGGTAATGTTTAAGTCACCTAAGACACATTACAATACGTTTGGACAATTCCAAGTGTGCTTTGCTAATACTTTCTATGATGATGGTTTCTTGGGTACAGGTTGTACCTACAAGCAGTTTTTAGACTACAAGCCTCTGAACTTTGACGGCACTGGAGGTGCCATAACTTTTGTGAAATGGGTCGAGAACGTGGATTCTGTTGTATGAATGAGCGGTTGTATGCCAAAGCAACAAGTCCCATACGTTTCTGGATTGTTCCAAGATGAGGCTCAGTTATGGTGGAACCTTCGAGTTCGAATAATGGGCGAGACTACAGCATATGCTTTGACATGGGGCGAGCTGAAAGGAATGATGCGTAGGGAGTATTGTTCTCAGATGGAGATCCAGAAGCTGGAAGGTGAATTCCGGAGTCTGATGATGGAAGGTCCAAAGGTGGTGGAGTACGTGCAGATACTTCACGATTTGTCGTGAGTTGTTCCATACCTGGTGGAACCAGAGTTGAAGAGGATGGGGCAATTCATCTGTGGACTATTACCTCAAGCCTTGAGTTTGATGACGGCATCAACGCCACCAACAACTGTTCATGCAAGTATCATGAGTTTGGTGCTCGCTAAGGAAGCACTTAGATTGGAAAAGCTTTCGACCCCCGACGAGAAGAAGGAAACTCCGGTGGAGTCATCAGGAAAGAACAAAAGGAAGCTCATTGATTTCCAAGAAGAGGACCGGGCAAATAACAAGAACAAGACCAAAAAGGGAAAAGCATACTTAGGTACTCTCCCCAAGTGCGACAACTGCCTACGACATCATATGGGGTGATGTAGGCCTAGAAAGTGCGAAACTTGTGGGAGAATTGGTCATCTTAAGGAGACGTGTTGGTATGGTGATGGATATGGTAAAGAAGGCCAAGAAGGTAGCAGAAATCGCAAGGGAAACAACAACAACCGTCCAGGCGGAAATGGTGACAATCAAGAACGTGGCCAAGGGTGTTTTAACTGCAGTAACGTGGGCCACTTTAGGAAAGATTGCCCAAGGGAGATTAACCAAGACTTTGAAGGAGCAATCAACGTTGGAGCTCGTGAAGCATGTCAGGGTCCGAACGAGGTCTGTAGTACGTTCCCTACTAACCAACACATTGCGTTTGTGCTAACTGATGCTAGTATCAGCTATAACCTTGTACATCTAGGGCTTAAGAATATACTTAGGTTAGTAGCAAATAGGGAAGATATCCTATACTTGATAAAACCAACTAATGGGAGGCTAATAGAAACCTAAGGAAAGATTAGGGACTGCATTGTAGAATGTGAGCTACGATAGACCTTCTACCAGTAAGTTGGGAAGCTTCAACCTCGTAGATGGGACGAATTGATTGCTAAGTACCAGTACAGAGATTGCATGCCGGGAAAAGACAATCTGCACCCCGATGACAAGCGAAGAGACGATCGTGATTCGTGAAGATAAGCAGGATGCGCCCCTACAGATTGCCGATTGATTAAAGGCCATGAAGTTATGTAAAAGGTGCATTGCCTCCTTAACTCATGACGTGGCCTAGGAAGCCAAAGAACCAGAGCTCGAAGATATCCCTATGGAAGAAAACATCCTAAAGCCCTCCCCGAAGACTTGCCGAGAATATTCCCTCAATAACAAGACGAATTTCACATTGCCCTGGTTCCAGGTGCCGCGCCTGTAGCTAAGACACCTTATCAACTTTCATAGATGCAAGGATTTTCAACATAGCTTCAGGAGTTGCAAGAGATGGAAGCTAACAGACCAAGTTTCTCATTTTGGGAAACTCCAGTTTTGCTCGTCAAGAAGAAAGACGATAGTTTTTGTATGTGCATTAACTACCAGGAACGTAGGCCAGAACTCAGTAAAGGGTATCGCTCAGGAAACCACGTCCATGAAATCGGGTAAACCTCATCATTTCGTCATGCAAGCTATCTTGATTACCCAAAATGGTAAAGTACTCAAATTTCTTTCATTAAAGTTTCCAGTTTTGCTTCTAGCAAGTAAATTCTTGCGTCTATAGTCCTCTTAATGGTAGTTACATTCCAACAGTTTTCTTCATTAAGGTAAACACTCCTTTGTCTAGGCACTTGATCACTTCTTCATTTTAACAAGTGCTCATTGTGTCATTCCTTGAAAACTCATATGTTACGCATGCACCATTTGTCATGTGTGAGGTTTCATTTCGAATAAGCATTTCATCCAAGTTCAAATGTCATTTTGCTTAAAGCTAATTGTTGATTTATGGTCCGAATAACCTCAATGAATTGAAATTGTTAGCTCCTTTGTTTTCAAGTCAACACACCTTCTTGAAACTCCTTTTCTTTCAAGTTATATACATGTTTACCTTGGTAGCCATGCCGAAATTCTTTTGTCAATACGTGTGTTTATTGTCAAATATCGTTAAAACCAGGTTCAATTGCTTGAACTTGTCCAATTGCGTTTTCAATTCAAGACACCATACGATGTATTGAGAACATCATATTCGGATTCATTTTTGCGAAATGTTTCATTTGTTCCAAGTCGCAGTAGATTTGTTTAGTCTACGGCTCCATTAAAGTCGTTTGTTGATTTTGACACCTTATGGTGATGTTTTCTCTAGATTGAAGCTTGCGCTAATCCCGTTTACGCATCTCATACTCGGATTTAATTGATTATCTATTGATTTACTTTAAATCTGTTTTGTTTAATCACGATTAAAGCAGTCTTAACACAGTCGTCTGCTAAGACAATGGTACATAAATTCATTTTATACCCTGATGTACCTCCTAACGGTTCTTTCATTATCAATCGAATGCTTTGTAGTATTTATCACTTTTTCATCTTCGATCGAAAACAGTAATTCTCAGTACACTTTCATTTGATTTCAAACACGGTGAACTTGTTCGGTCACCGCTATTATTGAATTATGTCAGTTACGACACCTTGTGGTATTAAAACAAACTTGTAGTCAACCGATTCACACGCATCTACCCATATCTTTACTCAAAATTGTCTTTTAAACATTCTTATTGCAACTATGAATTAAGACTATGGTACACCAGTTTCGATTGTATTTCATTTCGGTGTATTCTTGCGGTTCAATAATGTCAACATCCAAATTTCATTCGTTTATTTGTTCGAAAGTTGACAGATCATTTTCACGTTACTATCATATTCTAGTTGTTGATTTTGAGTTCATCTAACGGATGCTATTGTTTCTAAAATTCATTTGCATATTGTAAACAATCTGTTGAGATTCTATTGGTCGGAACCCCTCTTTTATTGGACCACTGAGATTGTAAGTAACATCAGATGTTACACCTCTACAACTCGTATCCCTTGAAGCCAAATGTTGAGAGACATACCTTTTAACCATTGGATTCTTAGTATAGAAAGATGTCCTTGGATTCACCTGATTCGATAGGTTTTGATTCGGTATTGTGATTAGTTACTGTGACATTATTCATATCCATACAAGCATGACGTGACGCTAAGGAGTTAAGGTGGTATAAATTTCGAGGACGAAATTTTCTTAACAGGGGGAGAATGTGACAACTGTCAAAAATCCAGGTAACCGTACAACTAATTAATCATGATTAGTGCTTAATGACTGTGCTAAATTGCAATTAACTGCTTTCTGATTTCTGCTTAATACACGCATGTGCATCACATGTTGTTTAATGTCATATCATTACTGCATAAAAACTGTATTGCCTTAAATGATGCCTTAAGCACAGTTAGCATAGTTATCGGACAAATCAGGAAAATGCTGGCAGAATTTAGCACATAGATAGACAGTGCATTGAGGTACAAAATGAGCCAAAAACTAAGTACTGCACCATTATAGTGTGTAGAAAAAGTAAGGATCCCAAAACTGTCTTTCTAAGTGATAGCTTAAGTGCCGGAAAGTGCCTAAAACTCACCTAAAGTGCTGAATTCAGCAAAATTCAGCATAAATCAGCATTTAAACAATCTAATTTCATGCAGAGATATGCTTAAATGGTCCTGATTGCTATCCGAAGTGTCGGGAATTAAAATTGTCACAAAAGGTTACATAAAGAACACTAAACTGTATAATTTAGCACTTTAACGAACCAGTATCTAACCAAACAACCGGACACTACCCGAAACATCAAATTTACACTAGAAACATTGTTTTAACATTACAAAGCTAGTTATGGTCCCCGAACACCATAACACCTCCTAAAAATATCTAATAACTAAACACCCTAACTAACACTTGAAAATGAACTAGATTGTAACTAATTTAGTTACCACCTATGCTAGACCCCCCCCCCCCCCACCTACTTACGGCCCAACAAGGGTCCCACCAAATGGATTTTGTTGCAATTTTATAATAGATATGTATAACCTTTAAAAGACATAATATCTAATAGTTAAAATGAAAACATGGTGTATAAAAGGACTTGAAGGATCAAGGACTCATTCTCACACACATTAGAACACACACTTCCTATCCTCTTCTCCTCCCTCTACTTACGGCCGACCTCACCACCACCATTATCACCTTCATTCATCCACCTTACAACCATTCCAAGCTTATACAAGGATGCTAGAAGACGTATGATGAAGCTTGGTGGCTTTGGATCTTGAAGGACCTCTCTTGTTTTCTTTTATCCTCTTCATTTCCTCACTTGAATCATCCCTAGCCTTGTGCTAGTGGTAAGAACCTTGATCTATCTATTTCACATCTATTTTAAGTGGTTAATGATGAATCATGATCAAAAACTTAAAGAACACTAAAGAATCATATGAAGTGAACATGAACATAAGCTTGTTTAATGAAGATATCTTGATGAATATAAGTTGTTATGCTTGTTGATCTTTGATTGTTTGTAGAAATGATGTTGATCATCATAAGATCTTGCTAGATCATGATTGAAAACATAATCTAGCAAGGTGTAAGAATAGAAATTGTTGTAGGATGATGGATCATCCACACTAAAGCATGAACTTGAAGGAAAATAATGTTTTCTTGAAAAATGATGGTCAAAGTAAGTTGGTAATCATATAGATCTAAACATTTATGAATGATTTCTAAAGAAACCAAGTTAAAAATATAAGTTTCATTAAATCTTGGTTCTTACATAAACAAGTCTCATTTTTAGTGGTTAAACAAGTGTAAAAACACTTGTGTAACAAGAAGATTTCATAAAGAAATATTTTTAGAAAATATGATTTGAAGTTGTAAACATCCAACTTCTTTAAAAATAAAGTTTTTAAAGAAGTAAACATATTTTAAAGGGTAACAAGACTTACTAAGAATACTAGTAAATTACTACAAATTTTTACAAATATTCAAGTTCATGAAGTAGCAGAATGTTTCTTGTTTATGGCAAAATTGGTAAGTGTAAGTTGTTTATTGATGATTGTAAATGGATTGTGATGATATTTACAAAAGAAAATGATATGCTTGAAAGCATGGAAACCTCCATTTTTAGTGGGAAACTATGGAAAAATTTTCTAAAAATATAAACACTTAGAAAATTATTTTTAAACAAATATTTACAAGTGTATTTTAACCAGGAGTTTTCCACATAAACTTTGCCATAATTATTGTTACAAAAATATAAGTGTTGGAGGTTGGTTTTTATAAATAAAAGTGACTAAATATATATATTTAGGAAATATATAATTAGAAGACACATATGTGTGATTATTTGTATACTTTGTGTATTAGTTATATTATTTTAGGACTTGAAATAATATAACACATCAAAATACCAAGAATCACAACCTAAATAATACCAAAATTACAAAGAATAAATATACAAGCTTACACAAAAATATTGGAGAACCAACTATGAAATGAGACCTACAAAAATAATCCGGAATTTATTCACAAAGTATATTTGTTAAATAATACTTTAGAACACCAAGAAAACAAAATATGATTTTTACAATTACCACAAGAGTATATCCTATTTTTGACAAGGAGAAATATATTATTTTTGACAAAATATAAAATATATATTTTCTTGAAATTTTTAGAAGATGTATTATTTTAAGAAATACATATTTTCTTAAACAAACTTGAAAATCTATTATTTTTGGAATTTATAAGAGAATACAAATATTTTTGCCAAAGAAAAATTATAAATAATTTTTCTAAGTAATATTCCTTAAAGTATATATATTTCGGAAATATATATTGGATTTTTAGTAAGGATACTATTCCGGAAAATTTAATACAAAATTAAGTATAAAGAATATTTAATGAATACAATAAAAATACGTATCCTCGTACGTATAGATACACACCAGAATACGACCACAAAACATGGCAAAATACACATGTATAAGGTACCCCCATCCTTGGGAAGGAAATATAGGTTTAAAATACTTGGGAAGCATTACTACAGTAATATTGCTTAACAATTATTTCAGAATTCATAAATATAATTTAAGTTAAAATATTAATTATTTTAACAAATAATTATGTAACTTGGAATAATATCAAAGACACAAAAGAAATATAACTCAAGAACATTAATACTAAGTCAAGGCACGGCCCGTTCGTCTAATAGACATTAGTACGTTGTAGGTAGTCGTGTTATATCCGAGGAAACCTGAGTTACGGCGATTGAAGACGCAAACTAGTGAGTTCATGTCCCTCTTTTCTTTTAACTGTTTTCGTTTTAGAACTTCGGGGGTGAAGTACGTGTTACAAATGATTACGATTACAAATGATTTATAAATGAAATGAATTGTTGGATCATGTGTAAGGGTAGGCGTTAGCTTGAGACCATTAATCCTTTAGAAGGACTGAGGGGCATGAATGATAGATCTATTTGGGTGTTGCGAGCCCCATCCATGAGTCCGCGAGTTGGCTCATGTGGTGACTATGTCGTTCTAGCCAGGAGGTCCGGTGCGAAATACGCAAAGGATTGAGCCTTCCTACACTGTTGCACACATATTGATGACCTTGCAAACCATTAATTGATCTGTTCATTTTCCCGTATAAATTTACTTACAAACGTGTCAAAGGTTTATTCACATACATACACATGAACTCGCTCAACTTTTGTTGATGTTTTCAAATTACATGTATTTCAGGAAATTAAAAGTGGATCTGGCGGGAGTTCGCAGGTTTTCAAGTGTTGTTAAAAATAAAAGATGCCATCCATGGTCTAGGGTTTGGTTAAGGGTGTCCTATCCTGGACCAGACACCTCTTCCAAATCTTGGTTTATTTAGAGTCTTTTGGTGAGTTCTTGAGAACTCTTAAAACAATTCGTATGGTTTGTAAAACTTGAATTTGGAGTCTTGATTAAACATTGAAGTTTGTGATGTTTTCAAATCTATTTAATGGATGACGATCTAGGGTTTTATCATATAGTTGATGTTATGATTGAATGCGATGATATTAAGGAAGTCACACCATAATCACGCTTCCGCAATATTCAGGGTGTGACAGTTGACGCATATTTAGTTCTTTCTGATCAAAGATGTGTTGTAGGCTCTTATGATCGGTGAAGATCGTACACTTGGTACCATAAAGGTAGTGTCGCCAAATCTTTAACGCAAAAACAACTGCGCCTAGCTCGAGATCGTGGGTTGTATAGTTTTCTCATGGATTTTGAGCTGACGAGATGCGTAAGCAATAACCTTGTCTCGTTGCATGAGAACACGACCGAGACCAAGGTTCGAGGCATCACAATAGACAATAAAGTCATCGTTTCCGTCGGGCAAAGTTAGAACAGGAGCATTGCAAAGCATGTACTTTAGGGTTTGGAAGGCTGTCTCTTGTCCAGTTCCCCAAACAAAAGGCTTGTCTTTGTGCGCGAGGGTAGTAAGCGACACAACGATTTTAGAGAAACCTTCGATAAATCGACGATAATAGCCCGCTAGTCCGAGAAAAGAACGGACTTCTGACGGGTACTTGGGCGTAACCCAACTCTTGACAGCTTCAATCTTCGCGGGATCGACGTGAATACCCTGACTATTAACAATGTGACCGAGGAATTGAACCTCTTCTAGCTAGAATTCACACTTGGAGAACTTGGCATAGAGTCGATTCCCCCGGAGTAGCTCGATAACCAAACGTAGATGTTGCGCGTGTTCGGCTTTCGACTTGGAATATATCAGGATATCATCGATGAACACGATGACAAAGCAGTCGAGAAAAGGTTTACACACGCGATTCATCGGATCCATAAAAACCGCGGCTGCGTTGGTTAAACCAAAAGTCATAACAACGAATTCATAGTGGCCATAACGAGTTCGGAAAGCGGTTTTGGGAATATCCTCCTCTCGTATGCGTAACTGGTGGTAGCCTGAGCGTAGATCAATCTTGGAGAAACACGTAGCACCTTGTAACTGGTCAAACAAATCATCGATGCGAGGCAGAGGGTAACGATTCTTGATTGTCAGCTTATTCAACTCCCGATAGTCGATGCACATCCGGAACGACCCATCCTTCTTTTTTACGAAAAGGACTGGTGCGCCCCAAGGAGAGGTGCTAGGGCGAATAAATCCTTTGTCAAGCAATTCATGGAGCTGACTCGAGAGTTCGCGCATTTCGGATGGAGCGAGTCGATAAGGAGCGAGTCGATAAGGAGCTCTGGCAACAGGGTTTGCTCCAGGAATAAGGTCGATGCGAAAGTCGATATCACGACTGGGCGGTAGTCCGGGAAGATCCTCAGGAAAAACGTTAGGAAATTATTGAACAACGGGGATGTCTTTCACTTCAGTCTTTCCTTTCTTTTCCTTCTCCGTTAATACAATGTTAGCCAAGAAAGCTATGTATTCCTTGCGGAGATACTTGCTAGCTTGGATACATGACATAAGCTTGAGATCCTTCGAGAGAGTTTCACCATAAACACATAATTGATCACCATTTGCGAGCGAGAATCTAATCATCTTATCGAAGCAAACAACTTCGGCATGGTTTTCGTGAAGAAAGTCCATGCCTATTATGACTTCAAAACTTCCAAGCTGCATCGTAATAAGATCGATAGGAAAGATGTGATTGTTTAGTTCGAGAGTACAATCACGAAGAACAGATTTGACGGCGACAGTTCTTCCGGTAGCAACTTCAACATCGAACGTCGAGGGGAGATGGGCGCGCTTACGATTAAGGAGTTTTTCGAACTCAAACGATACAAAGCAGTTATCAGCTCTAGTATCAAACAAACACGAAGCATAAATACCATTCACAAGGAACTTACCATTGACCACGTTGTTGTCGGCCTGAGCCTGGCGCACATTAATGTTGAAAGTTCGAGCACGAGCAGCTTGTTGCTGTTGTTGCTGAGGCTGCTGCTGCTGTTGTTGTCGCTCCTGCTTCACAACCCGATTGGGGCACATGTTTGCGAAGTGGTTGGGATCACCTCACGCAAAGCAGACTCTAGCGTTGACCGCGGGTGCCGGAGCTGCCTGTTGGCCTTGAGGGGCAGGGAGCAGAGCTTGATGAGCAGTAGCTGGAGCTGGCGCTTGTCGAGGACCTGTACGACAGTTGGTGGTGAAATGGCCATACATGTTGCAATGCACGCAAAATCTGCAGGCAATTCCCACTGGATGATGGTAGGTACATGTCGGGCAAGCAGGGTGAGGACCAGTGTAAGCACATTTCGCAGGCGGTGCTTGAGTAACTGGTACTGCAGCTGATCGGTGTTGCGGTTGATGCTGAGTTGGTATAGCTTGAAGCGGGGCATCAGTAGTGACAACACAGTTCTTGTTGCTGGAGTTGCTGTTGTTCTTCCTCTTGTGATGAGAGGCCTTTGAAGACTGCGGAGTGGCGGCGGTTTTAGCAGTTGGTACGGTGGTAGCTTGATGCAAGTTCTTTGAGGCTTTGTCCTAGACACCAGCCTTGACTCGCTTGTCGTTGATTTCAGTGGCAAGAAGGTAGGTTTCTTCGATTGTTGCTGGCTTTGAAGCTTGCACAAAATCTGTGACATAATCTGGCTGAGCTCGAATATATTTCTTGATCGCCATATTAGAAGTCTTAACTTGATCAGGGCAGATAATACTAAGTTGCTTGAAGCGAGCAGTTAAAGCAGCGTTGTCACCTTCTTCTGCTTGATGTGCCAGAATTCGTCCTCCAACTTTTGACGCTCATGGGGAGGGCAGAACTCTTCCAACATGACGATCTTCAACTCATCCCATGTCAATCCGTAAGCTGCATCGTTTCCGCGTTTGTTTCTCTCGGCTGTCCACCAGTCTAAAGCGCGGGACTGGAAAACGCCGGTAGCATTCAGAGTGCGGAGTTTGTTAGGACAGCCACTCTGGCGCAGGGTGATCTCGATCGAATCAAACCATTGAAATAAGGCCGTAGGACCATCTTCGCCAGTAAATTCTTTCGGTCTGCAAGCTTTAAACTGCTTAAAGCTAAAAGTAGCTTTGGGAGTATCGGTTCTTGACTCCTCAGAAGATTTGCTCTCATTCTCGTGTAGTTCACTCACGATCTGTGGGATAACCTTCGCCATTTGCTTGGTAATCAAAGAGGCGAGGCGTTTGTCTGCTTGCTTTCGGCGAGTAGCTTAAGTAGCACGAGATCCAGATGACGACATTGTCTATAACAGACATCGCCATAGGACTCAAACACAATATAATCGAATCTCACCTCACACGCCTATTACTACTAAAGCTCAGGAACACGTTTACGAAACACGTATACACAAAGACACGTAATCATAGATTCACATAAGCACAAAAGCATATAAGCAAGTAGAGCACGGAAACACATAAACACAAGAGGCAGTCAGAATAAAGAAACCTAACTATAAGTTGCACGTATTCCCTATCCTTCACAGCGCGTGTAGCGATTAATTATAGCGATTGCGAGTATCGAGCAGTGATTGCGAACAATGACCAGCGATTCGTGGGTGATCGTGTAGTGTGTTGTGCGTGTTGATCAAAGCGATAGCGAAGAACGAATAAATCACCAAAAATCGTAACACACAAACAGATAATAAGCACATAAAACACATAAAATCCACATAAAACGACATATATCAGAGTCGGCAGTAGCGAGCTCAGATTCGAAACACATGAAAATCGAGAATGGATTGTCTGCGACTTTCGTCAAAACACGTCTACCAGCCAAGGTGATTCGAATATTCACAAGGACTTTTGGTACACACTTCGGCCTTCGGGACTGTACTCTCGCCTCGAATCTGGGCGAATGGCACGCATCCTTCCAGTTACGGTGTGATTTCAAGTCGTTGGAGTCCGTCGAGACTTTGTTGAGAGCTTTGTAAAACAAGAACAGAGATCGGAACAAGTCGTCAAGATTTGGGTTTCACCCCTAACTTACAACTTCGTCCCTGTTTTGATAAGATAATAGAGAATTCATGCGTTAAAGTATGGAATTCACTCCTGATTTAATGTGAATTCTCCTGTTTGTAGATAAAAATGAGGGTTGAACAAGCAATTCAGTCGAGAGATTGCGGTTTTCACACCTAATCACGACTTAGTTTCCCGTTCAGTTTCGAAAACTAGAGTGCAGTGATAGTGTAGTGTAGGCGAGAATAGCGAGAAATAGCAAGTAAGCTCGTACATAACCCCTACATGGCATGCACAAGTCGGTCTGTTGGTACCTAACTATAGACTAGGTCGTCTCTAAGACATCAACCCGGACTAGGTCGAGTCTTGCCTAATTCCCTATAGTTATGGCTCTGATATCAATCTGTCACACCCTAACCGATGGCGGAAACATCGGGGTGTGGCACTGAGCGAAACAGATTGTCCAGAAGTTTCCATAACAACTATGATTACCAATTATTTAAAGCATCACGTCCCATACCATGACATAAAAAGTAACATAATTATTACAGGCAAAGTCAAGACAAATTGTTCTGTTTCAACAACTCAGAATTTAAGTACATATAATTCGTTTATTTGTTTCTAGACCTTTCCTAGCCTCGATTTCACAGCAAGCCAAGCATTCTAACATCCTAAGCACCTGTCACATACGTTAAAGTAAAAGTCAATACATATAGTGTAAAGGTGAGCATACAAGTTTGATAGATATAATAGAGTTCGAAATCATTTACGCATAACCAGCACGTACATAGTGTGAAATGAAGCACGTAAGTTATCGACATGATCCTATCAATACGAATGACTGCGGGTTGACTGCGCAAGGCAGTTCGTAATACACACTCACCACTGTGAGCCATGTAATTAATTGTCCTTAACAACCCATGAGTGAATAGGTGCTGAGTCCAAACTATAGTACTATCGTTGCTAAGGCAGGTAGACAGCAATCCATGTGTAAACATAACAAACAAGCATTCATTAAGTCACGTATAACATGCAGTAGCGGTTAGCGTTAAAGTATTACGTAGTGTGTTTTGATGTGATTTAGAATAGGTAACGTATGTAACACCCAAAAGTGCGTAAAGTAAAAAGGGGTTTGAGTATAGTCACAGTGATGATGGATTGAAGGGAGCGCTAGAGCGGAATTAGCCTGATAAGAACGATAGCATAAACGATAAGCGGCGCGTAAAATGATACAAGTGTACCATGGATCGGACGGTAATCCGATCGGATGGCAATCCGATCGGATGGCCGGTCGATCGGGTGGCAATCCGTTCGGATGGTCACCCGATCGTGCGGCCATTCGATTGGATTTTCACCTCGTTTGGTGAGGATGTGTTTGTGTATGATGGTTTGCCTTTTGAAGTTTTCGTTGTAGCATTTTGAAAATAGAGAAGTACCTCTACCTTTCAGGTCGGTTGATCGAACGGTCGTTCGATCGGGCAGCAATCCGATTGGCGAGGCTTCTCAGATTGAGAACAAGTTCACAGCAGGACGGTCACTCGATCGGATGGCTATCCGATCGTGTGGCAATCCGTACACATTGAACATGTTGAAAATTGTTTAAGTACCCAAGTCCCAAACGTCACACGATCGGACGGTCACTCGATCGGATGGCAATCCGATCGGGTGGTAATCCGTTTCAACGTTCAGTTCCTTGAATAGTTTGAAAAATAATTTTAAGTATGGAACCCAAGTGCAACCCGATTGGATGGCCGGTCAATCGGGTGGCAATCCGTCCCGACGATCCGTTCGTCTTGTCACTTGATTCGTTTGAAGTTTTGTAGTGTTTGAACGAGGCATTTTGATAACATGCTTAAACAACAGAAACCTATCTCGACCCAAGTGACCTGACTGAACAGGAATAACCCTAGTCTGACTGGTTGACGGTTCGAGTCGGTAGTTCATGTTCAAACCTGAAGTCAATACCTCTTGGATGAATTTTGGATCTGGAACTAATACATCACCAAGAATGGGTAGAAGATAAGAACGAGCTCCGATTCCATCGGGTTTGAGTGCATTGAGTGTAAAAGAGTTGAAAGAAAGTTAGAAAACCATCTTTCAATCCTTTTCACCATGAATATATTCATATCTATGAAAGATCTTTGTTTATTCATGTGGAAATCGTTTAGATCTAAGTTGTTCTTGGTGGATTGAAGCCAAAGCATGAAGTTCATAAGAACACCATGATGACATCATCCTAGAACACCTCAAATCCACTGATTTCACAGTTAAAAGTTAAGATTCAAAAGATAGAAAGGTGTAGGAGTGCATGTAGATCATGAAAGTACAAGATTTAGGTTGAGAACTTACAAGAATCGGAAGAAATCGAGAGAAATGAAGGCTGGAGCGAGCTGGTCGGGTGAGAGCTGTCAACATCTAGTGATGTGACATATGAGGGTATTTATAAGGTTTCCATAAAAGGAAAGTGGGGAAAGTGGTTGGTCTATCGGTGGCAGTCCGATCGGGTGGCAACCCGATCGGATGGCCACCCTATCAGTTGGCTACTCGACCCGAGTGTTTGGCACGATGAGTTTTGCTGTTTCGATTCGAGTGTGGAGCTTTGTGATGCGATTCGAGCGAGCGATGCGATAGTATTACCCATCAAATTACTTTTAATCCCAACTACTATATCTAACATACAATCACTATAATTCACCTGCGTTTATCGTTTCGATTCGATTGTGATGCGATAGATTTGCGATTGCGATTAACACCTCAACATAAACATAACATGCACAGGTGACACATAAATAGCACACACACGTAAAACAATATCCAACACACATAATTCGAGTTACAAATGCGATATTGATAGGCGATAAATCGATCACACGTGCAATTAATAGCGATTAAACCTCGATTATTAATAAGTACTCCACATAATACAACTAACACGATAACGTAAAAAGACTATCTACGAGTCAAAGAAGTTAAAACAGGAGTTGAGCGAGGAGTGACAGATCACAATTAGCAATCTTTTCTTCCTTTGACTTCAATCTTGACTTTGACTTTGACTTTCGAAACACGGGGTGTTACAATCCGAGTCTTCCCTGGGCCTCTTTTTAGGTCTCTCTTGGTCCCCGGTGACACCACTCTATTTTTAAAAAGAGATTTCTTTTTAAACTTCTTCCTAATATTCAACGCCCCATCCTTGCAAAAAATATTATCATTAAAGTTGACTGGACCTTGCTCCTCCCTATTAGGAAACTGACCATGAATCTCGTCCCCCAAATTGGTAACAAAATCATTGCCCCCAATTTCGCCCATTTCCAAATCTACCCCATCGCCACCGCCATGCACGTCTGTCCTACCGGTGCTACTCACATTACCGGCAACGTGAACACTGCCACACTCCACCGTCGTGTCTTCATCATCCTGTAGTACCTCTACCGACTCAAAATCCTCGATACAATCAGGCACCAATTCCTCCACATCTTCATCCACCCAAACTCTGTACGAATCACCTCTCCTACTCAAGGAAAACCTATTTATAATACAAGAATCTCTACTACACAGGATACCAACATACACGTATGATAAGTCTTTATCTTCTTCCTTCAAGCACGCCGGTTGAATAACTCTTCCATATCTCCTCCTAATAATTTGAAACACCGGCTCACATGCAAGATTCATCGGCACCCCATGTACTTGCAGCCATGCAATCCTCTCCATCGGCATCCATTGTCCCGTCCATTTTTTCCAGAGTCTCAAACCACGATCCCCATACCTCCTTGCTACCAACAAAAGATAAACACTCTTCCACCGATCGAAAAATTAACGCCACCAAAAAACCTCCCACATACTTAATGCCAACATTACTCCATTTTGCCTCCTTCAACAAAATATTCAAGGTCGTCAGAATCTTAAACTCCTTGACCATCCCAATCAAAGAAATTCCATGCCACTGGCTAAAAACCTCCACCTTATCATCGATATTAATCACGTCTCCCGGAACCTCTACTCGTCTAATAATAATAGTATCCCTATATGATCTGCCATCAAGATCCCCACTACCAGATGCTCCCCCTGAGAGAGGGTTTGCCTTCTCCCCTCCGATTTCCCCTCCATTATAATTAACCTGCACCGCATCCTCCTTGGCTTTCCCCTTGGACTCATCACCCGCCCCATGCAGTCGTTCACCATCTACGAACCTAGCCAACATGACGAACAATTTGTATGAGCCCATCCAGACGTCACACATATCACCCTCCAATCTCTTCGCATCCCTAACGTTACGGAACAACAGAAAACCAAACTTCTTACCCAACCTATCTGCCTTCCTTCCAATATAAGAACCCTCATAATCACCGAAGACATTGAAAACCTTCTTCAGATCCACCGAAGAGCACTTTGGTGGTAGATTCGACACAAAGAATTTCGTTATTACCACCTTTTTAGCCTGATCCTGATGTCTCCCCTGCCTTCCTTTCCTTGCCGTAACGTCATACCATTCGTCGGTATTAAGACAGTGATACCCTTCATCGTCAGGGAGAAAAACCCTTTTTTAGTAATTATTTTCTTGTAAATTAAAATTTTCATTATAGGTGTTAGGAAACTTTATTTGTAACTATTGAAGAAAATCACAATCAACTGGATCTATGAAGAGATAACAGTCCTGAATATCACAACACGAAGAAGAAGATCGGATAGGACAACTGAAATGCACAACATCTACTTCAAAGAATCACAAGTTGATCAAGAGCTGAATTGGATTATCAGAGAAGGTCATTTCTGATGGATCTGATGATATTTCTGATGAAATATCATCAGTTTCTGACGATTCTGTTCATCAGGATTTTCTGATGATTTGTTCACCAGAATTTCTGATGAAGTGGTTCATCAGAAATTCTGATGAATACCCCACTTGTCTGAAATCAGCTCTTTCCTGCCACACTTACCGAAGCAAGTTGACATTATTGGATATCATGATGAAAAAGGCAACTTGAATGTTGGACTCAATGAATATGTCAAATGGCTACTTTTTGCAGGACTTATTGCATGAATAAACTATTGTTTATTCATGCACCCAGCCTTCTATAAATAGAAGGCTCAACCAGCAGAAGTCAACTGAGTTTGAAGCTTAGCATTCACACATACTACAAAACTCCATTGCCCTCTCACCCACATAATTCAAGATTCATTTGTATTAGATAATAATCTTACAATCACCTTGTAAACCATTTTGTTTCAAAGTGATATAAACTTGATAATTCTGTAGGTCTTGTTTCTGAAAGTCTGATTTCCATTTCCGCACATCTTTTTCACATCTACTGAAATCACTTGCCATATTACGTGAAAAGAAGTTGTTCAGGCCATACTGGGTCCAACAATTGGTATCAGAGCAGATTGAATAAATTATTTTCAAACGATCAATCGCTCATCTTCTTTTCTCTAAATATGGCCAGCTTTCAATCCTGGAATAATGCTTTTAACATTGGTTCTATGTCTAAACCTCCGACTCTGGTCAGAGAGGAATACCCCCAATGGAAAATTAGGATGGTCAATTTCCTCAATGGTCATGACCGAGCTCTGTTTCAATTCATTGAAAGGGGTCCACATATACCAATGACTGAAATACCAGCTATTCTAGCAACTGACCAATCACCTGATATCCCTGCCTCTCGAGCTCCCAAAAGTGAAATACTTTGGAGTGAGGAAGGCAAGGAAAAGGTGGCTGGGGATGAAAGGGCAAAGTCACTTTTAATAATGGCCATCCCCAATGACATATTTTCACAAGTTGATGCATGTGCATCAGCCAAGGAAATATGGGATCAGTTGGAAAATCTTTGTGGAGGAGGAGAAAGGATGAGAAGAAACAAAAGAACAAACAATGTCTCATCATATGAGAGGTTTAAAAGTTTACCAAATGAAAGATTAAATGATACATATCAAAGATTTACAAAACTTTTAAATGAGCTAAAGAAATTTGGAATAACAAAGTCAAATGATGAAAGAAACATAAAATTTCTTGATGCTTTACCTAGATATTGGAGAAGTCTAACCATGACTTTGTCCTCAACCTTAGAACTAGGAAACATGAGTCTCCATGACTTATGCAACATCTTGGTCCCCAGAGAGGAAGAAATATTTGAAGAAACCATTCAAAGAGGGGGATCTTTAGCTCTTATCTCAAACTCACAAAGAACAACACCTACCAATGATCCACAACCATCAAACAGCCAAAATCTTGAAATTTCTGATACATCATCAGATTTTCCAGCTTTTGCTGAAGCAATAGCACTGCTCACCAAAACATTTGAGCAAAGGTTGAGGGGAGGAAGTCAGAGATACCAGAGAAGTGACAGAGGAATGATGGATGGAAGATCTAAAGAGGAAGTTAGATCTAAGGATAAAGGGAAGGCTGAAGTTGTGTGTTACAAATGCAAGGAGAGAGGTCACTATGCATCAGAATGCAAGACCAAGAAGCTCAAGGATGTTGCTTATTATGAGAAAAAGATATAGGAAGCAAAGAACCAGCAACAAGTCAGCTTAATTACAGGAACACATACATGGTTATCTGATGATTCTTCTGATGATGAAGAAGAAGAAGAATTGGCAACTTTCTGCCTCATGGCACTTTCTGAAGGTCTACCAGAAACTTCAGAACAAAAGGTAAATTTAGACAATCTTGATCTTGAACACAAGCTAAACAAGCTCATGTCATATTTTCTAAACCTGCAAGAAAAACATCAATCAGATATTAGAAAATCTGATGAGTTGCAAAGGACTATGAATAAAATCATTCTTGAAAACCAATTACTCATAGAAGAAAGTTTAGATCACAGAGCTAAAATTGAGTTCTATGAAAATGAAAGAAAAGATCTTTACAAGAAAATCAATGATAAAGAAATTAATGTAAGAGGTTTTCATCAAGCCAAGGAATTTATAAATTTCATTGAGTCCACACCAAAGAACAAAGGAGAGGGTTTAGGATATATAAAATCAAAAGGAAATAAACCCACTGTCTTTGTAAAAGCAACTCATCAGATTTCTGATAAATTTTCATCAGAATCTGATTCTGAATCTTGCAAGTCAACCTGTTCTGAATACTCTTTTGAAAAACTAAACTTTAAAGCAAACATAAGTGAATGCAGTCAAGAATCTGTAAAGACTCCAGAAGCAGTTCACTCATCTTTTCAAAATTATCCACTCATTCCATCACAAGAAAGAATATCAGAAAATTCTGATAAATCTTGTATGTGTGTTGACATTCTGAAGCTTGTTCAACACCATCTTCAAAAGAAAAATGTAAAATCTGTTTATGGCTTAGCATATAACAGAATTTCTGATGAAAGACCAACAAGAGAAAATAATATGTTTAAAACTCATCAGAAAAAGTACCCAAGCAAGCCTGGGTACTAAAAACCCTCTAATCATTCCATTTCAGGACCATCATGTGCAGCAGATCTGGTACTGCGATTCAGGAAGCTCCAAGCACATGACTGGGGACAGGAGCTTACTCAGCAATTTTGTTCCAAAGCTGGGTAGAATGGTAAATTTTGGAAATGGAGTAAATGGAGGATCATGGGATATGGATGCATAAGGTATGGATGTTTGACCATAGAGAAAGTAGCCTATGTTGAAGGCTTAAAGTATAATTTGCGTAGTTGTGGTCAATTCTGTGACAAAGGTTTTCAGGTAACCTTTTTACCAGAAAAATGCTTGTTAATAGGTATAGATGATAATAAAATCTATTTAAGTGGAAAAAGAATAATAAAATCAATTTACTATTTTGATTTCAAAGAAGAAAGTGAACATCCAAAATTATGTTTATTTTCAAAAATCAACTAGGGTAGTAGTTGGTTATGGCATAAAAGGCTAGCCCACTTAAATTTCAAAAACCTAAGCAAACTAGCAAGCAAAGGTCTGGTAAAAGGATTACCTTTAATATCCTCAAAGAAGGATAAAATTTGTGAAGCATGTGAGATGGGTAAATCCAAGAGAAGCTCACATAAATCAATTTATGAGTCTTCTATTTCACAAAATTTGGAACTTTTACACATGGATTTGTGTGGACCCATAAGTACAGAAAGTTTTTCTGGAAAGAAATACATATTAGTAATAGTAGATGACTTTTCCAGGTACACATGGGTAGAATTTTTGAGAAAGAAAAATGAAACTCCTGATCTGATTATTAATTTAATCAAGAAAATTGAAAATCTGTTAAAACTAACAGTCAAAAGGATCAGATCAGACAATGGAACAGAGTTTAAGAATTCAAAAATTGAGAACTTTCTTGTAAGTAAAGGAATTTCTCATGATTTTTCTGCTCCTAGAACACCTCAACAGAATGGGGTGGTTGAAAGAAGGAATAGGACCTTGGTAGAAGCTGCCAGAGCTATGCTTGCTTATGCTAAGCTACGCACTCATTTTTGGGCAGAAGCTATAGTAAATGCATGTTTTACCCAAAACAGAACCATAATCAACAAAAGGCACAACAAAACACCATACAACATTATCAATGGAAGAATTCCAAGTGTAAAATTTTTGCATACATTTGGTTGTAGATGTTTTGTTTTCAATGATTTTGAAAGCCTTCAAAATTTTGACAGAAAAGCAGAAAAATGTATTTTTCTTGGTTACTCTTTGTCCTCAAAAGCATATAGAATTTTTATTCTCAACACAAGGACAATCAGAGAAAGTCTGTATGTTTCATTTGATGACTCATCAGAAACAGAGGTTTCTGTTGCATACATGAAAGTAATAAATTTTTCTGACAAACAAGAAAATTATGAACATCTCTTTGAAATGATAACTGAAGATTTCCTAGAACATGATAAGTCTTTCAAAAACAAATCAAAAGATTCTTCATGTACTAACTCTGCAGAACAAATGTGTAGTACATCAGAAAATCAGAATTCTGATATCTTTCACACAAATGAGGCACCGGTTCAGGGGGAAACTTCAAATCCATCAGAACCAACAATTTTTCACAACAAGTTAAGATGGATCAAAGGACATGTTCATTCTGAAATCATTGGCAACCCTGCAGATGGTGTGAGAACAAGATCTGCAACTGCACATGAGTGTGCATTTTCTGGGTTCTTAAGCAAGGTAGAACCCAAATCTGTCAAAGAATCTCTAAGTAACCCAGACTGGATTCAAGCTATGCAAGAAGAGCTTGATCAGTTTGAAAGGAGCAAGGTATGGGATCTGGTACCCAAGCCAAAAGACAAATCTGTCACAGGCTCAAAATGGGTATTCAGGAATAAATCTGATGAGAATGGCATAATCACCAGGAACAAAGCAAGGTTAGTGGTTAAAGGTTATTATCAACAAGAAGGTATTGATTATGATGAAACTTTTGCACCAGTAGCTAGATTAGAAGCTGTAAGAATTTTTCTTGCTTATGCTGCATCCAAGGATTTCAAAGTTTATCAAATGGATGTAAAATTGAGGAAGAAGTTTATGTGCAACAACCAGAAGGCTTTGTTGATCCAAAATTTCAAAATCATGTTTACAGATTAAACAAAGCCTTGTATGGGTTGAAGCAAGCTCCTAGAGCCTGGTATGAAACTTTATCAAACTTCTTACTCAATTCTGGGTTTACCAAAGGTACTATTGACACCACACTCTTCCTCAAAACACACAAAGGTCATACTTTGCTGGTCCAGATATATGTTGATGACATTATACTTGGATCAACAAATGAAAAATTTTGTAACAAATTTCAAAAGTTGATGACCAGCCACTTTGAAATGAGTATGATGGGTGAGTTAACCTTTTTCTTAGGGTTACAAGTTAAACAAAGAATTGATGGAATATTTTTGAGTCAATCAAAATATGTGAAAACAATTCTACAAAAATACTCACTTGAAAACTGCTCTGTTTCAAAAACTCCCATGGCAACAGGGAACAAGTTAGATTCTGATAAGGATGGAATAAGTGTAGATATTAAAACCTATAGAGGGATGATAGGATCATTGCTATATTTAACTGCAAGCAGACCAAATATTATGTTTGCAACATGCTTTCTGGCCAGATATCAATGTGATCACAAAGAATCCTATCTAAAAGCTGTAAAAAGGGTTTTCAAATATCTAAAAGGCACATCAGAACTTGGTCTCTGGTATCCTAAGGATAAAAACCTTGAATTAATTGCATTCATAGATGCAGATTATGTAGGGTGCAAAATTGACAGGAAAAGCACATTTGGTGCTTGTCAACTCTTGGGAGAAAAATTGGTATATTGGGCAAGCAAGAAACAAAACTGTGTTGCCACATCAACATCAGAATCAGAATATGTAGCAGCAGCAAGTTGCTGTTCACAAGTGTTGTGGATGCAAACTCAACTGGAAGATTATGGAGTAACCATGACAAAAATACCAATTCTATGTGATTCAAAGAGTGCTATTGCAATAACAGAAAATCCAGTTCATTACTCAAGAACCAAACACATAGATGTCATATATCACTTCATAAAAGATCATGTGGAGAAAGGTAACATAAAAATGTATTTTGTTCCAACTGAAAACCAAATTGCTGATATCTTTACAAAACCTCTTGATGAAAAGAGACACAATTTTTTTATCAGCAAACTTGGCATGGTTAATTTAAATGATTAAGATTTTTCAGAAAACACATGGACACAAATTGAAAACCAAATTGATGAACATCAAAGTTCTGATAATCAAAGAACAAATCAACTGGTTTCTGACAAAGCAATCCATCAATCTGATGGAACATCTGAAAATCTGATGAATCGTCAATAAATGATGACTTATCAGATAATCTGAAGAAATATTAGAATATCTGGTGAAATCACCAGAAGTTCTGATATAAAATCAGAAACCAGGTTGAAACATCAGAATAATTTGTAATCATCATAAACTTCCATCTTCATGCATATCCTACACATTGTATATATTTATATATGTGTATAATTTGTTTTTGTATTTTTTTTTTCTCTCTTCTTTCTAATCAATTAAAAAAACAAAAAGGGGGAAAAGTAACATGCATAAAGATAAAATTCTATATAGCTGAGAAAATCAACCTTCTCTTGAAATTTTTTTCAGATTATTGGATTTTATTTTTTTCTGCCAATGCATGCAACGCCATTTTTTCATAAGAAACTTAAGTGACACGTAGGCACTAAAATGATTAGGAGCTATGAAAGTAGCCGCCTAGTTATTAAATGCTTACTCACACACGGGGCTTAGTAGACTGTCACATTCACTGCAACAAATATCGTCTTAATTGAAGAGATGAAAAAAAAAGGTTGGCTGTTAATATTATTTATGAGGAACTATCACTTTCATCTATAAATATTAACAACCTGAAAAGAATTTACTTCACACCAAAATCATCTCTTCAAAAGCCCTTCGACAGAATCTTCTTATCTTAAAATGGGTCGCCCAAAATTGATGAAAGCAACTCAATTCCCTCTCCCATTTCACAGACTTCATAATCTTAGATTAAGATCCAAGTTGGAAGGACCTGCATGGGAGGACTGCAGGTTTGTGTACAATATGATCATGCAAAGTCCTTTGGGCTTTGCTGTATCATCACATGTCACCATTTATCCAAACCTTCTTCAAGAGTTCTGGTGGAACTCTGAAATCATTTTTAGTGGTACTTCCATGTGGATAGAGAGTGAGGTTATGGGGGTTAAAATTACCCTAACAGAGGAAACAATCAGAAATGTCCTCAGACTGGGTAATGATCATGAAATCAAATTCCTGAATAAGGCAGATGTGCAACAGACCTTGACTGAAATGGGCTATCATACATACAACTCGTCAAGGGCGGTTAGCAAATCTGGGTTTATACCACCTTTCCAGTTTTTAGTAACACAACTAAGTGTCTGTTTTTCCAAGAAGATTGGACACTTCAACGAGCTGTCCCATAGGATGATGGAAGTGGTTCATGCTGTTGTACAGGGAAAACCTTACAACTATGCTAAGTTTCTCATGAGAGACCTAGTAGCAAACATCCACGACCGTCAACCTTTTCTGGTCTACCCTCGATTCGTAACTAAGGTGATCACCAGTCAGCTGGACTTCGAAGGAGTAAGAAGTTGCTATCCAAGGGCCGAGCTGGTACTTCAAGAAAACATAAGTGAGCCCACCCTGGTGCCATCAACGAATCACATCGGTCGAATAACCAGTCTTTGGTTATATGTGAAGTGCATGTACAACGTGTTGGAGGAGGAGGAGGAGTAGTTGTTGCTTGTTTTTCTTTGTTGTGTGTTTAATGTTTTTTTTATATATCAAGTTTGCTTTAATTTCTTTTTTCTCAATTTTTTTAAACAACAAAAAAAATGTCAATAGATCTAGGGGGAACTAACACAACATGTCTGATAAAAACAAGGAAAATCTGGTGAAATTCAAATGAAATCTGACAGGATTTAGTGAAGCTTAGAAAATCTGAAGATTACTAAGAAAATCTGGTAATTGTTCAAAGAACCCATCAAGCCATCAGAATCTGTTCATTCACAAGAAAATCTGTTAACAAATCAGAAAATGAAATTTTTTATCAGAAAAATCTCTTGAAAACTAGGAAGTCTGACGAATCATCAGAAAAACATTGCCTTTAACCAGATTTAAAGAAACTTATGACCATCTAAATTTTTGAAATAAATTTCTTTCAAAATATTTTTTTTCTGGGACTGGAACAAGCTGTATGAAAAATACTTCCTGTATATCAGAACAAAGGTGTGGAGTTCAAAACTGCAGAACTGCAAAGTAAGTAAAAATCTCGGAACTCTACTTATTCCCTCTCATCTAAAAAAAATAAAAAAATAAACTGATGATTCATCCTCTGTAAATGAATCAAATGTACTCTGATGATATATGAAGAAAATACAACTCTTAAAAGTTTTATTCAAAATTTTCTGATATATATCATCAAGAGGAAAACCTGGGAAGATACACAAACTCAGAAAAGGTTTCTATTGGACCTTTTTGAAACAAAAAGGGTCCCACATGGAGAAAAGGTGCAAGTTGGACATTAGTGTTTATCCGCAAAATCATTGGAATCTCTAAGTCTCTTTAAAGGATTTAAATTAAATTAGAGATAAACCGAAGGTTTTTCAAAAACGGTTGTTTCCTTAAAGGATTAAAACATCATTAAGGTGTCATTAACCACCTTGAATACAAACAACCCACTAAAAACACTCAAAAATCTCTGTCTCTATACACTATAAATACCTCATTCAAAAGCAGAGACTTCCATCTTCAACCTTCAAATTCAAAACCCTAAAACCCTTTTCCAAAACAAAAACCCAAATTCTCAATGGCAGCTATCAACATCAACATACCACCAATTGAACACTCTGTTCCCTTCATCACTGAAGCTGAATTTCGTCCATTAAAGAGCAACAATGAAGCAATGAATGATAACATTGAAGAGTATGATATAAAGTGTCAAATTCTCATTGAATTTCTAACCAGATGCCCTATAGCTCAAGATCTCACAAAGACTAGAGAGGTACCATAAGAACTCATACAACAAGTTGTAAAAACTCTCAAAGTCTCAAATCAACTCGAGCTAACAGCACATGTGTGGGGAAATATCTTTATTACTATCTCCCTAGAGAAAATAAGGGAATGTTTGGAACTACCCTTAAACCAAAGCTATGAAGAAGCACCAGTAAAAGAAGATATATTCTCATGACTTGATGCTGTAATGGGTTACAAGACAAAGATTTCAAAAATCAATGAATTCAAGAGAAACAAGCTACCTGCCTTCTGGCAAGTTTTAATGGAAATTCTGAACAAGTGTCTATCATCAAAGATTCGAGGTACAGATCAGATAAATATAAATATTCTAACAATCATATTCAGTCTCATTAGTGGGTTGAATATTGATTTTGGAACATAAATATTTATTCTGATCAGAAGATCAATTCTGACTAACGCTGGAAGGATAGATTCACATCTACCCTTTCCCAGATTTCTGTCAATCATAATTTCTGATGCTTTTACTGAAAGGAACCAAGAAATTCCAGCATCAGAAAATATGTGGAGTACAGAAATTATGAGACATTGGACTGCCGTTGGATCTTGGAAGTCAGATTATGATGTGCCTGTTCTATCAGAAAAAGTGATGAATCTGATACTAGAAGATTCACCATACAGAGCAGAATATCTGAAGATGTTGAACAAAAGGCTAGAAAACAATGAAGTTTTTGAAAGTGTGTCCCCCATGGAGCATGATGCACAAGAGTCAAGCACACCAGTAATGGCACATCAGGGTGAATCTGATCCTAATCCAGCTGATGAAGATGTGAATATGAGTCCTGTGGCAGAAGAACATCATGCTGAAATCTCACATATGGGAGAAACAGGTGCACAACAATCTAAACTCAATATATTTCATAATTCTGAGAGTGATTCTGATGATTCAATTCAAGGAAATTATGAAATTTTACAAAGAGGCACTGTTTCTACAAAACAAAATGTGAGTAAAACCAACGACCCATTTTCTGAATCAGATTCTGAGGAGGAAAATGTGGTAGCAATAGGTGGAGATTAGTCTACTAATCAAGGAAACCTGGATGAGAAAACTAAGAGTTTCTCAACAACTCATGGAGAACCTAAAAAGGTTCAAGGATATGAGGAAAACAAGAACTTGAATGTGTTTCAATTTTCTGGTGAGGAAACAGAGAATTTGGAATTTTCCAATCCTCTTAACCTCAAAACAGCAGAGAATGTGTTTTCTGCTGGTGTTAGAAGGGGAACATCTGTTGTTTCTCCTATTTACCAAGGACATCAATCTATGTCCCTTAAACAACTTCACAAGGAACCTGAAGACACAATTGCTACTGAGAAAACAGCCACAAAAGGAAAGCTTGATCTGATGCTGGAAGAAATAAGAAATCAAAAGTCAGATATCAAAGTTTTATCAGAAACTCTCAAAGCTGTGCAGAAGCAAACAGAAGAGAATGTTGCAGCCCTCAAGAAACTGCAAGAGTCATCAGAAAACAGAGAGAGCTCATCAGAATTCGAGAAAGCTCTCAAAGAATTGCGAGATATCAAGAAAAAGATGGCTGAGGTTGCAACTGCAGGAGAAAGCTCAAGTTCAGGAAGAATTCTTGAAGAAATACAGTTCCTCAGAGCCAACAACAACAGCATGGCTGAGGCTTTTGAGAAGCTGATGGTGGAATTAACTGCACATAAAAATCAAGAAAATCTGGAGTATCAGAAAATGAAGAAACAAGAGGAAACAAATACTCAAACTCTTGCTAATATTCATCTATTAGTAAAGAGGTTGGAGTATAATGTTGCCAGGCTAACAAAAATTGATCTTCATGAACTGAGAGCTCCAATTCCACAAGAAAAACAAGCAGAAGAATCAAAAACTCCTCAACAACAACCAGAAACCATTCAACAAGATCAAACCAAACAAACAGAAACTTCAACAGCTCAAAAATAGAAGCAGCCTATGGGTCCACCTCCAGATATACAAAAGTTACTCATGGGTCCTCCACCAAACATCCCAAAGCCAGACACATCAAGGGTCCAACAGAAAGAACATGTTCCAGTTCAGTCATCTTCTACAGCCATCACAGGAGAAACAGAGTTCAGCATAAAGATGGATACAAAAGAGAATAGAAGAATGGAACATGAAGTGACTTCCTCAAAAAAGCCAAGAAAAGAAATGATAGAAGATTCGGAGGGGAACATCAAAGAAATGGATGTGCTGAAAGGTGATTTACACACAATAATGTACCCTGAAGAACATCTAAAGCACTACTACTGGAAAGGTCCAGAAGACAACCCAAAAAGGCCACGCTCCCCATTGAGTAAAGGTATTGTTGAAATCAGAAACAATGCAGGCTGGGAAATTCTGCACAAACACATGACCAATCCAATAGTATCTATTGAAAGAATCGATACTTTGACCACTGGAGGAGGCATATTAGGTAATGAAGGACAAAACAAGTATACCTTGATTAGAAAAGATAACAGTGAACAAAAGGTTACTGATGCAAGTCTGGCTGATGATATTCACCCAATGGGCATAGTTAAAATGAAGAATATCATTGATAGAGAGAAAAGTGGTCTAGTTGTGATCAGAAGAGCCCTTGACAGCCTCAAAAGTGCAGGAGCAAAGTTATACAAAAAGGCTGCACTGGCAGACTTTGATCTGTGTATCAATTTTGAGTACAGCAACAAGGTATTAATACCTCCTCCCAACACCAGAATTCCAGCTAAAATTCCTTCTAAACTTGTGAGAACTGGAGAAATCTTTGACAAACCAGAAATGTGTGTAGTCTTCAAAGATGCTAATGAAGAGAAAGCTCTGTTCAGAATCAGTGAAATATGGAGGTATTCAAATCAAACTCTGAAATATATAAGGAACTGCATGAATGAAAAACAAGAGCAGCTCAAGAAGAAGGGAAAGAACAATGAACAACTGAGAAAAACAATTGAAGAATGTATTGAAAACTGGATGGAGTCAAGAGGATGGTACAAAGAGATGTACAAGGAAACTCAAAAGGCAATTGATCACAAGAAAAGGCTGAAACCAGGAGACAAATACAGAAGTGGAGTAAAGATCAATTAATGAATTGATGAGATTAAATTTCTATTTTTGAACAATATTTTATTTTTGTCTGATTTGAACAATGGTTGGTTTGACTATGTTCTATGTTTCTGAACTTAGTTGTTTTGAATTTTTCTTTCAAGAAGTAGTTGAAAGTTGTTTATGTTAGATATAGAGATAGTTCATTTTCTTACAATACTTAGGGGGAAACTGTTAGGAAACTTTATTTGTTAGTATTGAAGAAAATCACAATCAACTGGATCTATGAAGAGACAACTGTCCTGAAGATCACAACAAGAAGAACAAGATCGGATAGGACAAACGAAATGCACAACATCTACTTCAAAGAATCACAAGTTGATCAAGAGCTGAATTGGATTATCAGAGAAGGTCATTTCTGATGGATCTGATGATATTTCTGATGAAATATCATCAGTTTTTGACAATTCTGATCATCAGGATTTTCTGATGATTTGTTCACCAGAACTTCTGATGAAGTGGTTTATTAGAAATTCTGATGAATACCCCACTTGTCTGAAATCAGCTCTATCCTGCCACACTTACCGAAGCAAGTTGACATTATTGGATATCATGATGAAAAAGGCAACTTGAACGTTGGATTCAATGAATATGTCAAATGGCTACTTTTTGCAGGACTTATTGCATGAATAAACTATTGTTTATTCATGCACCCAGCCTTCTATAAATAGAAGGCTCAACCAACAGAAGTCAATTGAGTTTGAAGCTTAGCATTCATACATACTACAAAACTCCATTGCCCTCTCACCCACAGAATTCAAGATTCATTTGTATTAGATAATAATCTTACAATCACCTTGTAAACCATTTTGTTTCAAAGTGATATAAACTTGATAATTCTGTAGGTCTTGTTTCTGAAAGTCTGATTTCCATTTCCGCACATCTTTTTCACATCTACTGAAATCACTTGCCATATTACGTGAAAAGAAGTTGTTCAGGCCATACTGGGTCCAACAATAGGTATCATTTCTCATCTCATCAACATGCATACAAAATATTAATTTTTTTTTCATTATGCATTTATTTATTATATTATAAGACGATTAAAGGTACCATATTGTAACTTTCAGTTACTACAGTAGTACGTGCATGTACAAGATACTGTGCCAACATCTAATATTCGAATCTTTTGGATGAATGTATTAAAGCATGAAAAAAATCACATTTGGCCGGGTCCTTGCTTGGATTGTAAAACTTTTCTTATGTTAACAAATTCTAGTGTATAATAGAACATATAATGTTATGGCATGGCCGGCCTTTTAGGTTTATCAACCTAGGCTAAGGCGTAGAGCCATCAAAAAACAAGAGTCTCAAAAAAATTTATTTTCATACATTAGACTTATTTTTGGCTCATTTAAACAATATTTATAGGCTCAAGATTTAGAATTTTACTGCAAGAGTCCACACTTTCCACTCACGTTTTATTCTAGAATCCAAAAGCAGTGTCGTAACACACACACCGACCCTCATTACTTGCGGCGTCTTTTGAGTAACCAATGTGAAACAGATCGTCGATTGAGCGAAATTAGGGTTGACATTAGGAAAAATATTATCATTATGGTTATTCAATGTCTCAAATCTCAATCTCAATTGCTGATTTCTTTTATACCAATTCAATAGGGTCCTGACATTAGGGATGCGCAAATGGTACCCGGTACTGGTACCGAACCGGTACCAAATTTACCAAACCGGGTACACTTTCGGTACCGACTTTTGAGATTTTCGGTACCGGTCCAGTACGGTACCGGTATTTACCGGTTTTTACCCTCAAATACCGGTACCGAACCGTACCATACTGGGTATATTCGGTACCGGTACCCACTTTTGGGGATTTTCGGTACTGGTACTTTCGGTACCCGTTCGGTACCGGTCGGTACCGAGCTCATCCCTACCTGTCATTATAGTTCAATTAGAGCCACTAAAAACGACCAGCCCTGTGTCATGGGCATATGGAGCACAACACTTGTCAATCATGACATGTGAATTATTAGTTACTCGTATCATTATCATTTCAAAATGTAATGAAGACGAGATAGATAATTCATACAACTTGAAGGTCTTAAAATGTCACATGATTTGGAGGATGCTAGTGTTCTTGAAAAGGATTATGAAATACAATGAAGGTGGTAGTATTTTAGGCGAGCTTGTTGAAATGATAAATGGTTGTGTCATTCATATGTTAGTCATTTAATTTGTTACAACTTGTTATATGGTTAAGAAGTTGTTACACAGTTGACATAACTTGTATGTGTTCAAGGGTATTGATTACTTTGTTTCAGTTTATTCACAGTAGAAGATTCTCAGGCAACGGAAGCTTAATGGATGCTCTGTTGGTGGTGGTCGGGTGGCGGTGGCTGTGGCTGTAATAACCCGTGCTTCGGTTGTTCCTACCTTTATCGTATTTCTTTCGTAAACGCTTGTACTCTCGAGATTTGATTACCGCTATGGGTAAACTATATTTTCGACGCATTTTAAACGCATATTGCAACGCTTACTTAATCACGATTGTCGCATTTAAACGCTATCTAAAACGCTTGATACTTAAACGCTTATCGCAACGCAAACTCGAAATGTGGTATGTTTATACTATGTGTGTTAATTGTGTGATTACTTGTTAGAATGTTATGTGGTTATCAACACAATGCTTATACGCTCAAACGCTGACTCACAACTCGATTAAACGCACCACAACGCTTAACAAACGAACCAAAGTTGGAAAACTAACAAACGCAAACCCGGCCGTCCGAATGGCCATCAGCCCGGATGAGGCCCATCCGGACACCGCCACTCGCCCACCGACTTAACCCCTCGCACTCCTCTATAAATACCCGTCGTACACCCTCATTTCAACACTTTGACACTCCCATCCGCTCCCAAGTCTCAGACGCGATTCAAGGCCTTTTTGTAAGCTTTTTCTCTCAAATCTTCTTCAATCTTCATCCCATTTCACTTCTACTCCATCTTCTTCATCAAAATCACACTCACACACATACACACTTTAACTTTTCTCAAAAACCCTTGATTCCAGCCATCTCGAAGATGGTTTCCACTCATTTTGCTTAGGTAAACTGTTGTAGAGCATCATTCACTCGAGATGGGATCAAGTTATGAAAGATTTCTACATTTTTCAACATTTTACGACTAGTGTTGAACTTTTCTTCGGTTTTTACCCAATATTGACGGAATCGGGACTCAGTCAAACTCTCGACTCGTTCCTTAGTCGAAAGCCGGCTTGAAAACTGATTTCCACCAAATAGTTGGACCGATTAACGGGTCAAACATGAATCTTCATCAAGAACAGCACGTTTGTCCGAATGGGCTGGGCCCATCCGGCCGAATGAACTGGATTTGGTATTTTCCGTTGTTTGACACGTTGTCACGCCGTCTCCGTTAACTTAAAACTTTTTACTTAGAAAATTTTACAAAAACTTCAACCCTAGACCTGTCACACCCTGACTTTTGCGGAAGCGTGATTTGGTGTGACTTGCTTAATATCATTATATTCAATCATAACAACAACTATATGATAAATACCTAAGTTGATCATCCATTAATTAAGTTTAAAACATAATAACATTGCTTGAAAAATAGACATCAAATTCGAGTACAAACCATGCAACTTGTTTTTAGAGTTCACAAAGTCTCGACAAGAGACATTAATTAAAACTAGGCTTTGAAAGTTGTGTCTTATCTAGAATAAGACACACAATCCAAATCCTCAGACATAGGACGACACCTTTTATTCTCAACTTTACTTGAAACTTCCAAACGCCCGCCAGATCCATACTTAATTTCCTGAAATACATGTAGTTTGAAAAACATCAACAAAAGTTGAGCGAGTTCATGTGTTTAGTGTGTGAGCTCGAATAAACTTTGTAACCATTGTAAGTAAATATGTATTGCAACCCTGGTATGAAAGCAACAAGGAAAAACAGATCACCAATGGTTTGCAAGGCCATGATATGTGTGAAGTGATGCAGGAAAACTCAATCATAGCAGATATCGCCACGGCTTCAGTTTGAAGACATAGTCACCTCATGGGCCAAACCCTGGTCCACATGGGTGTGGGCTCGCTACACCCAAATAGATCTATCACTCATGTCCCACGGTCCTACAACGAGGATTAATGGCCTTAAGTGTTATACCCACCACTCACATGATCAAGTAGTACCCTTCCTTAGCTAACCACACCAAATCAAAATGTTTGTAAATAGTTGTAACATGTACTTCACCCCCGAAGTTATAAAAACAAAAATAGTTAAAAGAAAAGGGGGGTCATGAACTCACAGTCTTGCGTCTTCAACCACCGTAACTCAAGCTTCTTCGGATAAAACACGACTACCTACAATGTACTAATGTCTATTAGACGAACGGGCCGTGCCTTGACTTAGTGTTAATGTCTTTGAGTTACGTTTCTTCGTATCTCCGTTATTATTCCAAGTTATATAATTATTTGTTAAAATAATTAAAATTTTAACTTAAATTATATTTATTAAATTTTGGAATAATTGTTAAAACAATATATTTTAACTTAATACTTTCCAAGTATTTATATTTGTATATCCTTCCCAAGGATGGGTATATTTGTATTCGTATTCCTATACTTGTATATTTTTGCCATGAATCGGTATCATATCCCGGTGTGTATTTATACGTATTTTTATTGTATGCATTAAGTTTTCTTATACTTAATTTCGTATTAACTTTTCCGGAATAATATCCTTAATAAAAGTCCATATATATTTCCAAAATATATACTTTAAAAATATTGCTTAGAAAAATTATTTATAATTTTTCCCTTGGCAAAAATATTTGTATTTTCATATAAGTTCTAATAATATATTTTCAAGTCCAACTTGGAAAATATATAAACTTATTTTTCTCCAATAATAATATATTTCATATTTATTTGAGAAAGTGTATCTTTCGCTCCAAAAATATTGTATTTCATGTTTGTGTAAGAAAATATATATTTCTTAAAAATAATATATCTTCTAAAAATTTCAAGAAAAATATATATTCATACTTGCCAAAAATAATATATTTTTCCTTCGTCAAAAATATGATATATTCTTGCAGTAATTGTAAAAATCATATTTTTTGTTCTCTTGGTGCCCAAAATATTATCTACCAAAATATAATTTGTGAATAAATTTCCAGAATACTTTGTAACTTATATTCCTTTGTTTGGTTTCTCCATTATTTTGGGGTATAATTTATATGTTCTTTCTCTTGTAAATTTTGATAATATTTTGGATTGTAATTCTTGGTATTTGGATGTGTTATATTATTTCATGCCCTAAAATAATATAACTAATACACAAAATATACAAATAATCACACACATGGTGTCATCTAAATTTATATTTCCTAAATACATACTTAGTCACTCTTATTTATAAAAACCAGCCTCCAAAAATTATAATTTTTGTAACAAAATTTATGGCAACTTTATGTGAAAGATTCATGGTCTGAAATACACTTGTAAATATTTGTTTAGAAATATTTTTCTAAGTGTTTAGATTTTTAGAAAATTTTGCCGTAGTTTCCCCTAAAAATGGAGGTTTCCTTGCTTTCAAGCATATCATTTTCTTTTGTAAAAATCAACACAATCAATCCACAATCAACAATAAACAACCTTTACTTACCAACTTTGCCAACAACAAGTAATAATCTACTACTTCATGAACTTGAATCTTTGTAAAAATTTACAGGAACCTACTAATGTTCTTAGTAAGCCTTGTTACCTTCTAAAGTGTGATTAGTTCTTTAAAAACTTCATTTTTAAAGATTATGGATCTTTACAACTTGTGATCATCATTTCTAAAAATGTTTCTTTATGAATTCTTCTTGTTACACAAGTGTTTCTACACTTGTTTAACCACCAAAAATAAGGTTTACTTATTTGAGAACCAAGATTTAGAAAAACTTATATTTTTAACTTGGTTTCTTTAGAAATCATCCATAAATCTTTAGATCTACAAGTATTACTACTTACTTTGATCATTATTTTTCAAGAAAACATTTTGTTCTTTCAAGTTCATGCTTTATGTGTGGATGATCCATTAAGCTCTAACATGTTCATCCTCTCATCTTGCTAGATTATGTTTTTAATCATGATCTATCAAGATCATATGATGTTCAACATCATTTTCATAAACAATCAACAATCATCAAGCATAACAACTCATATTCATCAAGATTTCTTCATACTTTAAGCTTAGGTTCAAGATTACTTCTTGTGATTCTTAGTGTTCTTCAAGATCATGATTATGATTCTTCTTTTAACCACTTAAAATGGAAGTAAAATAGCAAGATCAAGGCTCTTATCACTAGCACAAGGCTAGGGATGATCAAGTGAAGAAATCAAGTGGATAAAAGCAAATAAGAGAGGTTCTTGAACTTCCGAAAGCTCCTAGCTCCTTTATGTGGCCTCTTACACCATTGTATATGCTTGAAATGTATGAGACTTGAATGATGATGATGATGATGGAGTGGGTGTTTGGGGTGGGCCGAGAGCAAGGAGGAGAAGAGGAGAAAGAGTAGGTGTTTTAGTGTGTGTGGAATGAGGTTATGATTCATAAGGTTATACTTATAACCAAATTCTAGGACTTTATCTTATGTATAATATGCTTCTAAAGTAGCAACATGATCTAGTTTTTAATTGTAATAAAATCAACAAAGTGGGGCCATGTTGGCCGATTACTAGGTGGGGGGGGGGGGGGGTAGTAGACTAGGGTAAAACTAAACTAGTTACATTAAGGTAAAAATCCAAGTATTAGTTAGGATTTAGTTACCATATATTTTTATGAGGTGTTATGATGTTCGGGGACCATAACTAGCTTGGTAATGTTAAAACAGTGCTTCTAGTGAAAAATTGGTGTTTCGGGTAGTTTCCGGTTGTTCGGTTGGTTACTGGTTCGTTAAAGTGCTAAACTTTGCAGTTTAGTGTGCTTTATGTACCCTTTTGTGACACTTTTGATTCCCGACACTTAGGAAAGCATTCAGGACCATTTAACCATATTTCTGCATAAAATTAGATTGTTTAAATGCTGATTTATGCTGAATTCAGCACTTTATGTGAGTTTTAGGCACTTTCCGGCACTTAAACTATCTCTAGGAAGGCAGTTTTGTGATCCTAACTTTCCTACACACTATACTAGTGTAAGACTTAGTTTCTGGCTCATTCTGTGTCTTATCACACTGTCTGTCTATCCACTGAACTCCGTTAGCGTTTTTCTGATTTGTCTGATAGTTGTGCTAGCCGTGTTTCATGCATCATTTGAATCAATAAAGTTTGCATACAATAATGGTATGTCATTTGCAATATATGATGCACATGTATGTATATGGTAATAATCAGAAAGCAATTCACATTATTAATTGTAATTCAACGCAGTCATTAAGCACTAATTACTGTTTAGCAGTCGTAAGGATGCATGCAAATTTGACAGTTGTCACATTCTTCCCCTGTTAAGAAAAATCCGTCCTCGAAATTTAATCTACATTAACTCCTTAGGGTTATCTTATACGTGTATGGATATGAATAATACCAAAGTGCTTAACCTCGAAGCCGAATCAAAACTTATTCGAATCAGGTGAATCCAAGGACTTATTGCCACAATCAAAATTCAACGGTTAAAAGGTATGTGCCTCAGAATTTGACGTCAAAGGGTACGAGACATATAGATGTATAATTTAGTGTAACTCAGTTAACAGAGGGTCAACAAAAAGAGGAGTTTCGACCGATAGAATTCCAAGGGATCGCTTACAATATGCAAATGAGTTCTAGAAACCATAACATCCGTTAGATGAACTCAGAGTCATCAAAATCAATGGTAATAGTGTCATGAAAATGATTCGTCAACTTTCGAACAAATAAGTGAATGAAATTAGCGTGTTGACATTATTGAATTGCAATAATACACCGAATGAAATACAACTGAATCTGGTGTATAGTTGTCTTAATACATAGTTGAATTAAGAGTGTTTAAATGACAAGTTAAACAAAAGTATATGTAGTTTTGTGTGGAACGGTTGACCATGATTAGCACAAGCTACAAGTTTGTACCGACACCTCAAGGTGTCGTGATGACATAATTCAATGATAGCGGTGACCAAACAAGTTCACCGTGTTTGAAATCGAATGAAAGTGAACTGAAGCAAACTTGAAAATTTGATTCAAATGACATCGTAAGACTTTTCAATTGAATATAGACTACCAAAGAACTATCGTTTTCCGATCGAAGGTGAAAAAAGTAATAAATACTGCAGGGCAGTATTCGATCGATAATGAAAGAACCGTTAGAAGGTACATTGGAATGTAAAATGAATTTATGTACCATTGTCTTAACACACGATTGTGTTAAGACTACCTTAATCATGATAAAACAAAACGGATTTAGAGTAAGTCAATAAATGAACGATTAAATCCGTGTATGAGATGTGTATATGTGATTAGCGCAGGCTTCAATTTAACGAGACACCACCGCAAAGTGTTGGAACCAACAGACGACTTACTGGAGCCGTAGACCAAACAAGTCTACTACGACTCAGGACAAAAGAAACACTTGGCAAAAATGAAATTGAACATGATGCTCTCAATACATCATATGGGGTCTTGAATTGAATATACGAAATGGACAAGTTCAAGCAATTGAACTTGGTTTTAGCGAAGTTTAACAATGAATACAAAGGAGCCAACAATTACAATAATGTAGGTTATCCGAGTCACAAGGTAATATCTGGACGTAGCGAAATAGTGTCTGAAACATTGATGAAAACAATCGTTCGAAGGAAAGCTTCATGCGTAACAAACGATGCGTGTGTAACATATGAAATGATCAAGTACCAAAACAAAGAAGTGTTCGCTTTAATGAAGAGAATTGTCATGATGCAACTACCATTAAGAGGAACAGAGATGTAATGATCTACTCGTCAGAAGTAAAAGTGGAAATTTCAATGCAAGAATTTCGAGTATTTCACCTGTTCGGTTAACTAGAATAGCATATATGACAGAATAATGGTGTGCGCCCGAGTTAATAAACGCGGTTCCTAAGTGAAAACCTTAAATGAATTTTGTCATACGTTCCCGTAGGTTCTAAGTACATGTTTTCTAGGTTTTCAAAGCTTCGTATCCTATGTAAAGCTGTTTTGGTGCATCGTATAGAAAACACCATATTAGTGTATGTTTAAACAAGTTGTTGACTCACTGTACGTTTGGTATACTTTCTTCCTAAGTTCGCAGCTAATGATTCTCGATCAACGATCAATCTTAGGATAGTAGTTGGATTCTTGCAGCTATTCGAATACATCATTAATCCTTGGCAGGGATACCAATTTCTTGATGGTTAGCTCGTTCAGTTCCTGGTAGTCAATACACGCTCGGAAGCTACCGTCCTCTTTTGAGTGAGCAAAATTGGAGTTCCCCAAGACGAGAAGCTTGGTCTGATAACTCCCTTCTCTAGCAACTCCTGAAGCTGTGCTGACAATTCTCGTATTGCTGAAGGTGTAAGTCGATAAGGTGCCTTGGCTGCAGGAGCGGCGCCTGGAACCAAGTCAATGTGGTATTCGACTTGTTGTTAAGGAGGTAACCATGTCAAGTCTTCAGGGAAGACTTCAGGATATTCCCTTACCATAGGGGATATCTTCGGACTTAGGTTCTTCGGATCTTCTGTCCACGACATGAGCCAAGGAACAACACATCCTTTTCACATAAACTCTCGTGTCTTCAAACAATGGATAATCTGTAGAGGCGTATCCTACTTTTCTCTATGAATCACGATCATCTCTTCATTCGCCATCGGGATGCAGATAATCTTCTCGTGGCAAACCATCTCTGCATGGTTACTCCACAGCCAATCCATTCCAACTACGATGTCAAAGCTTCCTGTTTTAGCTGGTAGAAGGTCTTGACGAAAACTCACGTTCTCCAGCTTTATATCGCAGCCTCTAATCACTTCGTTGGCTTCTACTAGCTTCCCATTAGCTAGTTCTATCTAGTACGGAATATCTAACTTACTTTATACTAAACCAGGTATATTCTTAAACTCTAAAGATACGAAACTATAGACGGCATAGGTATCAAATAGCACAGATGCAAAACTTTTGGTTGATAGAGAGCATACCAGTAACCACATGTTCCTCACGAGCTCCTATATTACACGCTCTTCCATGGTCCTGGTCATTCTTCGGGCAATCCTTCCTAAGGTGCCCCACGTCTCCGCATTCGAAGCAACCTGGGACTCTACCATGATTGTTTCTGTCGTGGTTGTCGTCATTACTTACTCCTTGTCTGGGATCCTTTGCCTAACAGGCATCCTTACTGTGTCCTTATTTTCCACAGTTACCGTACTTGGGCTTCCAACATCGACCTTCATGGTGAAGCTTGCACTTATCACATCTCGGCTTAGTTCCCAAGTAAATCTTAACATCCGCCTGATTGTTTTTAGGGCAATATTTTCTGAAGTGTCCTTTATCTCCACAGTTAAAACAACCTTGACCATGTTTTTTATCGTCACTCGTTCTGCCTTGATAGTCATTATTGTCGTTGTTCCCTCCGTGATTCCCGCTACCATCTAGGCCTCCATTTTCGTACTCTGTACCTTGCCTGCAGGTCTCCTTGACATGCCCCACCTTGCCACAGTTTTCACATTTTCCATATCTACATCGCCCGATATGATAACGTCGGCAATTGTCGCACTAAGGTAGGATACCCATGTAATCTTTTCCCTTTTTGGCCTTGTTGTTGTTTTTCTTCGCCCGAGCACCCTTTTGGAAATCGGCGAGCTTCCTCTTGTTCTTTACAGATGACTCCACATGAGTCTCGTTTTCCTCGGCAGGGGTTAGAAATTTTTCCAGTCTAGCCGCTTCTTTAGTGAGCGCCACACTTAAGTCAACCGCATCGATAGTTGTTAGAGGTTTGATGCCGATAACAGGCTAAGAATCTGCGGTGCCATCCCCCAGATGAATTGTTCGATCCTCTCAATCTCTGGTTCCACCAGTTATGGGATGACTCGCGCCAAATCATGAAGTCTCTGTACGTATTCTGCCACCTTTGAACCTTCCATCGTTAACTTCTAGAATTCAATCTCCAGCTTTTGGATCTCCATCTGGGAGCAATACTCCTTACGCATCAATTCTTTCAACTCATCCCATGTCAAAGCATATGCAGTAGTCTCGCCCATTATCTGAACCCGAAGGTTCCATCGTGACAGAGCCACATCTTGAAACAGTCCAGAAATGTATGTGACCTGTTGCTCTGGAGCACATCCGCTCATTCGCAAAATAGAATCCATATTCTCGACCCACTTCATAAAAAACTACGGCACCCCCAGTGCCATCGAATTTCAGAGGCTTGCAGTCCAGAAATTGCTTGTAAGTACAGCCTGTACTCAAGCAATATCATCACAGAAAGCATTATCAAATCACATTTGGGAATATCCGAACGAATTGCAATGTGTCTTAGGTGACTTAAACATTACCGTTAGGTGGGTTATTCCCCGAGGTGTTTCCGCTGTGTCTGTAGTGAGGAACCTCGTGCCGAGCTATGGCTCGTGAGACATGCGCTTTCCATTCTGCCTCGGTCAGCCGAATGATCTCTTGAGGAGACATCTTTTAAGAAGATTGTATGGGTCAGGTCTTATTTGTTTAGAAAAATGTATATAGTTGTCTAGAGGTCATATGTACATACACGTAATAAATTATCATATCCACCAATCAAGCAACAGCATAATCATAGCATAAACAAGTAAATGGGAATATGTTTAATGAGAGCATAATAGACAAACACATTGTTGATTTACATGTTTAATGAGAACATGACGATTGGGTTTTCATTAATCATTGACCATAAAGTATTGTTACATGTTCTGCAAAGTGTATCATATCAAAATGGAACACAGGGTCACACTACCCTTGTCCAACCAGTCTACAACTCTACAAAAGTCTCACAATCAAAAAGTGGTCTCCCAAAAGCCTTCACAAGCTCTGCTCAAAAGTGGTACTCCAATTAAAGGTAATGCATCTGCATAAGACCAAAAACCTACTGTACTGATGGCGGAGGAGGAGGAGGGAGAAAAATCAAACTGAGAACATGTGCGAGTTCCTCCTTAAGTTTATGCACATGATGAAGCAAATAACGGACCTGCTGCTCAATAGTAAGAAATTGAGCATCAAACTCTGGAAAAGGTGAACAAGCAGGAACAGAAGTAGACTGACAAGGACACGGTAAGGGACGCGGTATCGATTCAAGCTCCAAGATTCTGCGACCCATAACTTCAAATCGAAACTGAAGCAAATAAAGTAATTCATCCTGTGTATAGTCAACAAAATGCGAAGGATGGTAGGGGTCTGAGGTCGGCATGGAATACTGTGGGGACCCTCGGTATAGCTCACCAGTTGGTGAAGAGGTAAAAGGTGCAGACTAGGGAATGTATGGAAAAGCTGCTGAAACATGAGGGTCTTGACTAGGCTGCTGGCCCGAAGTACCTCCTCCTGGACGGGGTTCAGGGATGTCCTGTAAGAACACAATAGGTAAATCAACACGATGGTCTTCAGGCTCCACAGAATGAGAAGGACATCAGCGGGTGCAGGTGCAGGTGGACGAAGTAATAGCTCAAAACAGGAGGATCAACTGGAGAAGGGGCTGGATCAGGCATGAGGGGTGCAATGTCAGGTATGCCAAAAGGAATAGGGTCATGATCAAATAAAGGCTCAGGGTCAGCTGGTGCATCATCAGGCTGATCAACAGGAACAAAATCGCTCAAGATCAAGCTCAAAGTCATGTGGAGGAGATAGTGCAGCTGATATGGCCGTATTATCGTCAAAATCAGTGGCATAGCGTCGTAATCCAACTGCCTGTAAGGTGGAAAAAGTCAAAGACTCAAAGGAATCTGGGACGGAGTGTAAACTAGTGTCAGGGGAAATCTCAAGAACAGGGATCTCAAAACGTGGAATAGCAATGACGTCCTCGTCTAGCCTTTCATCACCATGGGTGTCATCAAAAGGACCATCAACAAACAAATCAATGTCAATATCAATCAAATCGTCAAAAGGCAAATCCTCGAGAGGAATGGCCACTAAAGGAACGGGAGCGAGGATTGGTGCCACGACATGCTCACCATCGGGATGATCGATGATAAGATGATCATGGACAGGAATGGGAATAACAAAAGGATCCTCGTCTGGATTGCCATCAGTAGTCGGTATTTCATCTCCCAAGTCGGGCAGCGCAAATGGCTGAAAATTGTCATCGTCGTCGGACGTCATCTTCGGGTCACTCTCTGTATCGAAAGGAAAAATCTCTGGCTCAGGGACAATCCCATCGTCAGAAACAATAGCCATGGGGTCTTCAGTATCGGAAAATCCACTCTCGGATGATCACATAGTGTCTGTAACAAACAATCACAATATATGCACATATATTAACTACTAACATTTAGTATGCAAGCAAAGCCTATGTATCATGAAATCATGTATCCTCGTGATTCCTCACGAACCCTTTCTATCCTTCCTAGTCTCCCAGACTAAACCAATTAGTCTCCCAGACTGAACCACCCAGTCTCCCAGACAGAACCATAAACATAAACCTTGAAATGTGTTTAGTGCCTCTTTTTTTTGTAAAAATGTTTGTTTCCTGGATCTGGGCGTCTTTTGTATGCAATGAAAACATGTTGTGAAAGCATTTTCGTGAGAGCCCTAATGATTGTAGTCTAGACTCGAGAAAGAATTCTAGTTCGCTACAATCGAAGCTCTGATACCAAACTGTCACACCCTGACTTTTGCGGAAGCGTGATTTGGTGTGACTTGCTTAATATCATTGCATTCAATCGTAACAACAAATATATGATAAAAACCGAAGGTGATCATCCATTAATTAAGTTTAAAACATAATAACATTGCTTGAAACATAGACATCAAATTCGAGTACAAACCATGCAACTTGTTTTTAGAGTTCACAAAGGCTCGACAAGAGACATTAATTAAAACTAGGCTTTGAAAGTTGTGTCTTATCTAGAATAAGACACACAATCCAAATCCTCAGACATAGGACGACACCTTTTATTCTCAACTTTACTTGAAACATCCAAACGCCCGCCAGATCCATACTTAATTTCCTGAAATACATGTAGTTTGAAAAACATCAACAAAAGTTGAGCGAGTTCATGAGTTTAGTGTGTGAGCTCGAATAAACTTTGTAACCATTGTAAGTAAATATGTATTGCAACCCTGGTATAAAAGCAACAAGGAAAAACATATCACCAATGGTTTGCAAGGCCATTGATATGTGTGAAGTGATGCAGGAAAACTCAATCCTAGAAGATTTCGCCACGGCTTCAGTTTGAAGACATAGTCACCTCATGGGCCAAACCCCGGTCCACATGGGTGTGGGCTCGCTACACCCAAATAGATCTATCACTCATGTCCCTCGGTCCTACAACGAAGATTAATGGCCTTAAGTGTTATACCCACCACTCACATGATCAAGTAGTACCCTTCCTTAGCTAACCATACCAAATCAAAATGTTTGTAAACAGTAGTAACATGTACTTCACCCCTGAAGTTATAAAACCAAAAACAGTTAAAAGAAAAGGGGGTCATGAACTCACTGTCTTGCGTCTTCAACCACAGTAACTCAAGCTTCTTCGGATAAAACACGACTACCTACAACGTACTATTGTCCATTAGACGAATGGGTCGTGCCTTGACTTAGTGTTAATGTCTTTGAGTTACGTTTCTTCGTATCTCCGTTATTATTCCAAGTTATATAATTATTTGTTAAAATAATTAATATTTTAACTTACATTATATTTATTAAATTTTGGAATAATTGTTAAAACAATGTATTTTAACTTAATACTTTCCAAGTATTTACACTTGTATATCCTTCCCAAGGATGGGTATATTTGTATTCGTATTCTTATACTTGTATATTTTTGCCATGAATCGGTATCATATCCTGGTGTGTATTTATACGTATTTTTATTGTATGCATTAAGTATTCTTATACTTAATTCCGTATTAACTTTTCCAGAATAATATCCTTAATAAAAGTCCATATATATTTCCAAAATATATACTTTAAAATATTACTAAGAAAAATTATTTATAATTTTTCCCTTGGCAAAAATATTTGTATTTTCATATAAGTTCTAATAATATATTTTCAAGTTCAACTTGGAAAATATATAAGCTTATTTTTCTCCAAAAATAATATATTTCATATTTATTTGAGAAAGTGTATCTTTCGCTCCAAAAATATTGTATTTCATGTTTGTGTAAAAAAATATATATTTCTTAAAAATAATATATCTTCTAAAAATTTCAAGAAAAATATATATTCATGCTTGTCAAAAATAATATATTTTACCTTTGTCAAAAATATGATATATTCTTCTAGTAATTGTAAAAATCATATTTTTGTTCTCTTGGTGCCCAAAATATTATCTACCAAAATATACTTTGTGAATAAATTTCCGGAATACTTTGTAAGTTATATTCCTTTGTTTGGTTTCTCCAATATTTTTGGGGTATAATTTATATGTTAATTCTTTTGGAAATTTTGATAATATTTTGTATTGTATTGTAATCTTGGTATTTGGATGTGTTATATTATTTCATGCCCTAAAATAATATAACTAATACACAAAATATACAAATAATCACACACATGGTGTCATCTAAATTTATATTTCCTAAATACATATTTAGTCACTCTTATTTATAAAAACCAACCTCCAATAATTATAATTTTTGTAACAAAATTTATGGCAACTTTATGTGAAAGATTCATGGTTTGAAATACACTTATAAATATTTGTTTAGAAATATTTTTCTAGGTGTTTAGATTTTTAGAAAATTTTGCCATAGTTTCCCCTAAAAATGGAGGTTTCCTTGCTTTCAAGCATATCATTTTCTTTTGTAAAAATCAACACAATCAATTCACAATCAACAATAAACAACCTTTACTTACCAACTTTGCCAAAAACAAGTAATAATCTACTACTTCATGAACTTGAATCTTTGTAAAAATTTGCAGGAACCTACTAGTGTTCTTAGTAAGCCTTGTTACCTTCTAAAGTGTGATTAGTTCTTTAAAAACTTCATTTTTAAAGAATATGGATCTTTACAACTTGTGATCATCATTTCTAAAAATGTTTCTTTATGAATTCTTCTTGTTACACAAGTGTTTCTACACTTGTTTAACCACCAAAAATAAGGTTTGCTTATGTAAGAACCAAGATTTAGAAAAACTTATACTTTTAACTTGGTTTCTTTAGAAATCATCCATAAATCTTTTGATCTACAAGTATTACTACTTACTTTGATCATTATTTTTCACGAAAACATTTTGTTCTTTCAAGTTCATGCATTATGTGTGGATGATCCATTAAGCTCTAGCATGTTCATCCTCTCATCTTGCTAGATTATGTTTTTACTCATGATCTAGCAAGATCATATGATGTTCAACATCATTTTCACAAACAATTAACAATCATAGCATAACAACTCATATTCATCAAGATTTCTTCATACTTTAAGCTTATGTTCAAGATTACTTCTTGTGATTCTTAGTGCTCTTCAAGATCATGATTATGATTCTTCTTTTAACCACTTAAAATGGAAGTAAAATAGGAAGAACAAGGTTCTTACCACTAGCACAAGGCTAGGGATGATCAAGTGTAGAAATCATGTGGATAAAAGCAAATAAGAGAGGTTCTTGAACTTCCGAAAGCTCCTAGCTCCTTTATGTGACCTCTAACACCATTGTATATGCTTAAAATGTATGAGACTTGAATGATGATGATGATGGAGTGGATGTTTGGGGTCGGCATAGAGCAAGGAGGAGAAGAGGAGAAAGCGTAGGTGCTTTAGTGTGTGTGGAATGAGGTTATGATTCATAAGATTATACTTATAACCAAATTCTAGGACTTTATCTTTATGTTGGCCGATTACTAGGTGGGGGGGGGGGGGTAGTAGACTAGGGTAAAACTAAACTAGTTACATTATGGTAAAAATCCAAGTATTAGTAGGATTTAGTTACCAGATATTTTTATGAGTTGTTATGATGTTCGAGGACCATTACTAGCTTGGTAATGTTAAAACAGTGCTTCTAGTGAAAATTGGTGTTTCGGGTAGTGTTCGGTTGTTCGGTTGGTTACTGGTTCGTTAAAGTGCTAAACTTTGCAGTTTAGTGTGCTTTATGTACCCTTTTGTGACACTTTTGATTCCCGACACTTAGGAAAGCATTTAGGACCATTTAACCATATTTCTGCAAAAAATTAGATTGTTTAAATGCTGATTTATGCTGAATTTTGCTGAATTCAGCACTTTATGTGAGTTTTAGGCACTTTCCGGCACTTAAACTGTCTCTAGGAAGGTAGTTTTGTGATCCTTACTTTCCTACACACTATACTAGTGTAAGACTTAGTTTCTGGCTCATTCTCTGTCTTATCACACTGTCTGTCTATCCACTGAGCTCCGTGAGCATTTTTCTGATTTGTCTGATAGTTGTGCTAGCCGTGTTTCGTGCAACATTTGAATCAATAAAGTTTGCATACAATAATGGTATGTCATTTGCAATATATGATGCACATGTATGTAGATGGTAATAATCAGAAAGCAATTCACATTATTAATTGTAATTCAACGCAGTCATTAAGCACTAATTACTGTTTAGCAGTCGTACGGATGCATGCAAATTTGACAGTTGTCACAAGACCATCCGCCCGAATGGCCATCCGTCCGGATGGAACCCATTCGTCCGGATGACCTGACCCTGGCAATTTCCATTGTTTAATTCTTGTTACCACAACTACTAAACGCTTTTTAAAAAAAAACTCAAATTTTAACGGTTCACAAACTAACATGGATTATCCGAATGGCAATCCGTCCGAATGGAACCATCCGTCCTGATGGAGCCCACCCGCCCGGATGTAACCCATCCATCCGGATGGACACGACCCATCCGTTCGGATAGCATGTTGATCACTTAACCCACTTTTTACCCCACTCGATACTCTGACTTCGACCGTGTCAGCACTTGGAAGACTCATGCTTCTGTTCCCTTACGCAGACTGATCAGGCGCTCCCTTCAATCCAATCCAGATTTTGTTTACTTACTAAACACACACTGTGGGTATACTCGAACCCATTTTCGTTTAATGCACTTTTAGTTGTTACATACATTCTCTATCAAAACATAACACACAAAGCAAACACTTTATAAACGCTAACCGCTCTCGCATGCTATACGTGATTTGTTAAATGCTTGTTACTATGCTTACACAGTGTTACACTAGACCGCCTCTAGCAACGATAGTACTATAGTTTGGACTCAGCACCTGTGTGACAGGGTTTGCTAGGGATCACATTACTTTACTTCACGTGTTCACTTCTGTAAACATGTGTCGCGCATACTCTACAACGCAGTCTCGTGGTTAGGTTGTATCATTGTTGATAGTTACATGCTTCGTACGTTACGTGTTACATGTTACATGTTGGTTATGCATAAACATTTTTCATACTATTAACTATGCAAACTTGTGTACTCACCTTTACTTTATGTATTGACTTTTATTTTAACGTATGTGACAGGTTAATTGGATGTTATGCTGCAATAAGTTAGGAAGTCTAGAAACTCACCAAATAAATCTGAGTTATCAGAATGGAATTTGTTTTTGAGACTGAATATCTGTAATGACTGTTTTGCTTTATTTGTTTAATAGTATGGGATATTGAACCTTAAAAATATTGTCATTAATAGTTATTATGGATTCTCATGAACAATCTGTTTCGCTCAGTGCCACGCCCCGATGATTCCGCCATTGGTTGGGGTGTGACAGATTGGTATCAGAGCCATAACTATATGGAATTAGGTCAAGTCGTGTAGAATTGATATAGTCTATAGTCTAAGTACCAATAGACCAGCTTCGTGCGAACCCAGTAGGGGTTTTGTACGAACCCGCCTTTGATGCTCTCGTTCGAACCTACAACGCTTACCTTCGTACGAACCCACGCACATACAGCTTTGTACGAAGGAGCCTTTCCTAAGGCGAAATACTACATGCCTTTTCTAAGGCTAACACAATACACACGTTTGGAAAACGCTCGCATAACACAAACGAGTGGGTCGAGATTAGGTGTGAAAACCAAGAACTCTCGAAAAGATAACTCACTCTACGCGTATTTTACTCTCAGCACGAGAATCTCCGTTGAGTTAGGAGTGATATCCACATCTCAACGGGAATCTCCATCTCTATCTCGTGGTTGTCTCAACCACCGTTAGGAGCGAAGTTGTTAAGTGAGGGGTGAAACCCGCACCTTAATGACAAGTTCCACTCCCTACTTCGATTTTACAAATCTCACCAAGGTCTCGACTGTTCCAATGACTTGAGTCACGTAGTAACTAGAAGGATGAGTGTCGTTCACCGTAATGCAGTGAGTGCACAGTCTATTAGGCCAAAGCGTGGAATTGAACTCGTTGGGAATAATCGAATCACTTTGGGCAGTCGACGTCTAACACCCAAGGCACTCTATTTTCGATTTAAGCCTGCAATCGTCGATTTTACGCATCATCGATTTTATGTATTTATGTGTTTCGGTTTTGGAGATTTTACGCTTCTCGTTCCGCAAAAAGCGCACAACTCGCATAGCCCCTTTAATCTAAAACGCTAACTAATCATGAATAAAGTAAGAACTCTCGTACGTTAAACTCGTCGCTTATGCTACTCGCTACCACTCGCATCTCTCGCACGCGTTACGCGACCTTGAAAGATAGGTGAATACATGCAAAATATGTAGGTGAATATGTGCAAAATATGTGGATTACGTGAATTATGTGCTCATACGTGCTTATGAGAATTATGTGCATACGTGATTATGTGCCTACAAGTTCCTGAGCTTTATGGAGTAACAATATTAATAATAAAATGGGTTGTAAAACGCTAAACTTTTCAAACAACCCCCGATATTATCGAATCTCGTCTAATTCTTATGACGACGTCTGCTACAGAACTCGCACGCGACGATGTCGTCATTTGGATCTCATACCCACCGTGCTGCCCGACGAAACCATGCTGACAAACGCATCGCATCACTTATGGCCAAGGAAATGGCCAAGGTCATACTCCAGATTGTCAGTGAAATTAATGAGGTCCGAAGCAAATCATTCGTTGAATCAAAGAGTGAAGCACCTCGAACTCCCTTCAGCTTCAAACAATTCAAAGCCTGCGGTCATGCAAACTTCACTGGCGAAGATGGACCCAGTGCAATGTTTCAGTGGTTTCACTCGATCGAGTTCATCTTCAGGAAAAGCGGATGCCCATAGAACCTACGAACTGTGAATGCTATTGGAGTCTTCCAGTCCAGGGCACTGGACTGGTGGACCGCTGAGCGTAACCGGCGTGGTAATGATGCAGCTTATGGCCTCTCATGGGAGGAGCTCAGGGAGCTTTTGATGAAGGAGTTCTGTCCTCTTCATGAAGTCCAGAAGCTGTAGAATGAATTCTGGCACATCAAGTAGGAAGGAGGTGACAACGCTGGCCTCACCGCTCGTTTCAAGCAACTAAGTATTATCTGTCCTAGATAGGTGGACACGCCTGATAAGACAATCAAGAAGTACATTCGAGCTCTCCTCGACTGTGTAGCTGATTTTGTTCAGGCAGTAAGACCTGCTACTATTGAGGAAACCTACCAACTCGCAATTGAGATCAACAACAAACGAGTCTTGGCTGGAGCTTTCAAAACCTCAACCAAGAGTCTCAATCAAGCAACCGCAACTCCCAGCACTGACAATGCAGCATCTCAAGGTTCAAAGTCTTCAGGCCAGAGCCGCAAGCGAAAGAACAACAACAACAAGAACTATGCGACCACCGTCGCAACTCCACTCAATGCATTCCCCGTACAACCCAACAACCGAAATCGTCCAGTTGCTACTACTAACGCACCGCCTGCCAAGCGTGCGTATACTAGTATCCACCCTCTGTGTCCCACTTGCACTTATCAACACCCGACAGGGGTCAACTGCCGTTTCTGTGCAAACTGCAACATCTATGGGCACTTCACTGCTAACTGCCACTCAGGCCCCCGCCAGCAAGCTGCTCAAGCTCTTCCAGCCCCACCAGCTCAACCTCTTACTCTTTAGGGTAACCCAGCAGTTCCAGCACCCGTTGCTAATGCTCGAACCTGCTACACTTGTGGTGACCCTAACCAATTTTGCTAAGGCAAATTGGCCTGTAATAATCCCACCTACACCTTTTTGGCCAATAATAATCCCACCTCAGAATATTCCCCACACCAGTCCCATTTTTCAGATTTTTGGCCCACACTGGTCCCCAGTTAAAAATCCCTAACTCAGTTAGTAAAATGGCTGATGTGGGATTATTATTGGCCAAAAAGGTGTAGGTGGGATTATTATTGGCCAAAAAGGTGTAGGTGGGATTATTACAGGTAATCAGTTTTTAACACATCATCTGCCACATATCTGCCACATAATCAGTTTTTAACACATCATCTGCCACATCAGCCATTTTACTAACTGAGTTAGGGATTTTTAACTGGGGACCAGTGTGGGCCAAAAATCTGAAAAATGGGACTAGTGTAGGGAATATTCTGAGGTGGGATTATTATTGGCCAAAAAGGTGTAGGTGGGATTATTACAGGACAATAAGCCTTTTGCTAATGTCTGCATGCACCGTGTCGTGAAATAAGAACCCCAACAGTAGCAACCACCACAGCAGCAACAACAGCAACAGCAGCAGCAGCCACAACAAGAAGCCCGCAGAAGAACCTTCAATATCAACATCTGCCAGGCTCAGACTGATAACAATGTTGTCAATGTTACGTTCCTCGTTAACGGTATTTATGCTTCTTGCTTATTTGATACTGGACCCGATAACTGTTTTGTTTCATTTGAATTCAAAAAGCTCCTAAAACGTAAATGCGCTAACCTCCCAATGACCTTCGAGGTAGAAATTGCCACCGGAAGAACCGTCACCGTTAGTTCCGTTCTCCGTGATTGTACTCTCGAACTCAACAATCACATCTTCCCGATCGATCTCATTCCTATGTAACTTGGCAGTTTCGATGTCATAGTAGGCATGGACTTTCTTCGTGAAAACCATGCTGAAGTCGTTTGTTTCGAAAAGATGATCCGTTTCTCTCTTTCAAACGGTGATCAATTATGTGTTTATAGCGAATTATCCTCGAAAGAACCGAAACTTATGTCGTGAATTCAAGCAAGCAAGTATCTCCGTAAGGAATACTTGGCTTTCTTAGCCCACATCATAGTAGCGGAGGAGGAAACGAAGCCGATGGAAAAGGTACTTGTGGTTCGTGATTTTCCTAATGTCTTTCCTGACGATTTACCCGGTCTACCTCCTGCTCGTGATATCGACTTTCGTATCGACCTTATCCCTGGTGCAAACCCTGTTACCAAAGCACCTTATCGTCTCGCACCGTCTAAAATGCGTGAACTTTCTAGCTAACTCTAGGAGTTACTTGATAAAGGTTTCATACACCCTAGCACATCCCCTTGGGGTGCACCTGTCCTTTTCGTGAAAAAGAAGGACGGATCGTTCCAGATGTTCATTGATTATAGGGAACTCAATAAGCTTACCATCAAGAATTGCTACCCTCTAAACCAAATCGACGATTTATTTGATCAACTACAAGGCGCTACCGGTTTCTCTAAGATCGATCTACGTTCTGGCTATCATCAGTTGCGAATACAAGAACAAGACATCCCAAACACCGCTTTCCGTACCCATTATGGCCATTATGAATTTGTGGTAATGCCTTTTGGTCTCACAAACGCACCTGCGGTCTTCATGGATTTGATGAATCGAGTGTGTAAACCCTTCCTTGATCGTTTCGTTATTGTGTTTATCGACTACATCCTTATCTACTCGAAGTTGAGAGGCGAACATGCGCAACACCTTCGTTTGGTTCTCAAGCTTCTACAAGGGAATCGTCTCTACGCCAAGTTCTCCAAGTGTGAATTTTGGCTCGAGGAGGTTCAATTCCTCGGTCACATCGTTAACAGTCAAGGAATTCACGTCTATCCCGCGAAGATAGAAGCCGTGAAGAGTTGGATTACACCAAAATCTTCGTCTGAAGTCCGTTCTTTTCTCGGATTGGCGGGCTATTACTATAACAACCCTCCAAAATATTTTTGATACCCCTAATATATTTAAAATATCCCAATATGTCTTATAATACACCACGTGTGTGAAAACTGAGCCCAAATACCCTTATATAATTAAAAATAAAATAAAATCAAGTTTTATGTGTCGCTCGCGGGCCGCGTAGACCATTAGGGTCTCTTACGCGGGGCGTGACAGCTCGGAGTCAGGGCTGCACCCGGTGCCGCCACGTGTCGAACTCGTGTTGAAGCTAGTGTGATGACTGGGCCAGGCTAGGGCCTACCCAGCCTACTACGCAGGCCACGTAGCCCTTGGCCTCATCTTACGCGGGCCACGAGGAACTCGAATTCAGGCCCTATATAAAGAAGGCATATGCAGTTCATTCAAACTCGCTCACAATCAACTTTCTCTCTCGAAATTCGATAATATAGGCATAATTCTCGGGTATACTACCCCGTAATTAACGAAGTTCTGCCCCGTTGTAAGTATCATAACCCCGATTACGTATTAGATACGCTGCCCGATTGATCCAGGGTTCCGTAACGGCTGTCGTGGTTCTGCCCGACGTAGTCTTTGGAATGCCGTCTCGGGGAGGGTATTGCTAATGTAAATATTGGGTTATTATACTAACATATGTACATTTGTGTAATTAATACTACCAGGAAACCCTTAAAGGAAATCTACGACAACAATGTGAGTAATCTCCTTTTTGTAAATTATTTTACAAAACCTTTATTAATTTTAAACTATAATTAACAGTGATTGAGTCTTTGTAATTCTCCAATTACTACTGGTATGTTGGGGTTTTGTATACAAAATGTGGAACACGTTACCATTGGACAAAGAGTTAGCCAATGGGTAATATGACCCACCAGTCAGGATTGACAATACTGAATGAATAATTATGTAGATATAAACATTGTAATCGCTCTCAATACTGTGAAAATTGATAAAACTCTTCTTGATTAAACTGGGATTCACTCACCAGTATTTACCACTGACAAAATGTTTTTAAACGCGTTTCAAGTAACAAAATGTGAAAGCCAACTAGAAGCCAGCTGGACAGCACTGAAGGCTTGGAAAAGGTGGCTATAAAAGTTACCTAAATAAAAGAAGATGTTTTATTCAATAAAATAGGGGTTTTCCCGATGAAAATGTTTGTAATAAAAACTTGGGTTTTATCCCAATATGTTTAATGTTATAAAAGCATGGTATTTACTCTGATAAATATTTCCTAACTACGGTCCTGATGAAATTTCCGCTGGCAAAATGTTAAACATCGATACCACCAAAACTAGTCTCGCGGCCGCCCGTTCCCGGGACAGATAGGGGACGGGGGTTGCGACAGAAGGTGGTATCAGAGCTAAGCCACTGATTCAGCCACAGAAATATTCTGCTGACATCAAGATATTATTCAAATTGTTAGGAAATTAATTACGGAAATGTCACGACCCCCGACCCGGGTTGACCCGTTTTAGGAGCCGCGGGACAGAAAATCCCGTGGTATTTATTTAATTAAGTTGACAGCGGAAGTTTTCTTCAGGATCTTTTTAAAACTGCAATTTCCCGATGATTTTATTTCACAACTCGGGATAAAACCCCGGTAATTTACAATTATAATATTTCACGGAGAAATCTTTATTTTTACAAAACATGTTTCTTTATTTTATATTGAGCCACTTCCTTAAGCTGATAGTGCTTTCACGACACTTTTCCTGGATCACAACAGATCACCTGAATCATGTTTGAAAAAGGTTTTGTTAGCGGGAAATACTGGTGAATCATTCTTTTAAATAAAACGACACATTTGTTATAATTACAGTATTAAGAGCGATTACAATGTTTCCTGATATCAAACCAACTACCCACGGTATTTTGTCACTCGACCCATTGGCCCTCTCATTGTCCAATGGTGTCTGTGACTATGGTCATATCACCCCTTGGCTGCCCCAATGGTGAAGATTATCAAGTAATGTATACAAAACCCCACATACCAGCTGTAATTTGGTGATTACAAAGACTTAATCCCTGTAATTATAACTTTGAAAATAAACATGCTTTTGAAATCAAATTTGATAAAAAGAGAATGACTCACATTGCAGATTAATTTGAGCAGAGCCTAGCCTACTGATTAGCCTTTTAACCTAGTTTAAATAACAATGCACACAAACTAGGTTAGTAACTAATACAGCATTTACGATAACTCACGAGATTAAACCCTCACATCGAATGACAAAGTGCAATACTTAAACATCCATCGAATTAACGACGAATGACAAAGCATAAACCCTAATGTGGGCAGCACTTAAACATCCATTGGATAGTTTAATCAATTGGACATTGAATCGTAGCAGCGATCGAGTTATTATCCTGTTTTGCGGTAGCAATTTGTGATCGTGTGTGTTTTAGAACTGTTTCTGTTATATCTCAGTGTGTATAACGAATTTCTTCGTCGTTCAAGTGTCAAAATTCAAGTCCCAAACCCCACTATTTATAGTCAAAATTTGACCCCCCTCGCGTGACGCGAGGGGTACCCCCTGGGGCGTCGCGTGGAGTGAGGGGTCACTACCTACCATAGGGTAGCCCCGTGTGTGTGTAGGCTTGCTGAGTTGACATATTTGTAAAATTCAATTTTGACAGCGTTTTATTTGGATAATCGTAACTAGGATTTACCCCCCCTGAGTTTTAGGGGCCCTGATCCTGATTCTGATTGTTCTGAAAATTTCAGGGTTTGTGTAGAATTACTTGGGTGTTTCAATTAGGGTTTCCTATTGAACTAAATATAATAATAAATAATAGTTTTGGTGAGAGTTGTTACATCCTCCCCACCTTAATAAAAATCTCGTCCTCGAGATTTACTGGAATAAGTAAGGATACTTTCGCTTCATTTCTGATTCTAGCTCCCAAGTGTATTCAGCTCCTCTCTTTGAATCCCACTTGACTTTGACTAGAACTAGTCACTTGTGTTTGAGAAATTTGATCTTTTGATCCTCGATTTGAAGAGGTTTTTCAACAAATTTCAATTTCTCATTCACTCTTATGTCTTGGAGAGGTACTACCAAAGATTAGTCTGATAGGCATTTCTTGAGGTTGGATATATGAAATACGTCATGTACTCCAGCTAACTCCTTTGGTAGTTGTAAACGATAAGCAACTGGTCCTATACGTTGGATCACCAAAAATGGTCCTACGTATCTTGGACTTAGCTTTCCTTTCTTACCGAATCGGACTACTCCTTTCCAAGGAGAAACTTTCAATAGTACTTTATCTCCAACTTGGAACTCCAATGGCTTCCTTCTATTGTCTGCATAACTCTTTTGACGATCTTGAGTCGTCTTCAGTCTTTCCTTGATTTGTGTGATTTTATCAGTCGTCTCTTGTACAATCTCTGGACCTGATAATTGATTTTCTCCTATTTCTGCCCAACAAACTGGAGTTCTGCACTTTCTTCCATACAGGGCTTCAAATGGGGCAGTTTCAATGCTTGAATGATAACTATTGTTATAGGAGAATTCAATTAACGGTAAGTGATCATCCCAGTTTCCACCAAAATCTATTACACATGCTCTGAGCATGTCTTCCAGAGTTTGGATCGTCCTTTCACTTTCTCTGTCTGTTTGTGGATGATATGCAGTGCTTAAATTTAATCGAGTTCCCATCGCTTCTTGGAAACTAGTCCAAAAATGGGAAGTGAAACGACAATCCCTATCTGAAACAATGGAGAGTGGAACTCCATGTAAGGATACTACTTCATCTACATACAACTTTGCCAATCTTTCCATGCTAAAGGTTTCCTTCATAGGTAGAAAGTGAGCTGATTTGGTTAATCGATCCACAATTACCCAAATCGTATCATTACCTTTTCTGGTTTTGGGTAACTTAGTAACAAAATCCATTGTTATGAGTTCCCATTTCCATACAGGCATTTCTAATTGTTTTAGTAGACCTGAAGGTTTCTGATGTTCTGCCTTAACTTGTGAATAAGTAAGACACTTAGAAACATATCGAGCTATATCCTTTTTCATTCCTATCCACCAAAAGTTATTTCTTAAATCTTGGTACATTTTATTGTTTCTGGGGTGCATGGTATACCTAGACTTATGGGCTTCTTCTAAAATCTTATTTCTTAATTCTCCCTGCTTAGGTACCCAAATTCTTCTTTTGTGGAATCTCCAAATTCCATCATTTCCTTGTTCTAACTCTTTTATTCGTCCCTTCATACCTTCGGCATCATCCTCGATGGCTGTTTCTTGAAAATGCTTCAGTTGTTCCATTAAATCTAACTGTAGATTTAGTCTAAGAGCACGAACCCATCGTTGTTTCTCATGGTACTTACGACTTAAGGCATCTGCAACTACATTTGCCTTTCCTTTGTGATACTGAATATCACAGTCGTAGTCACTTAGGATTTCCATCCATCTCCTTTGCCTCATGTTTAACTCTTTTTGCCCAAATATGTACCTTAAACTTTTATGATCTGTATAGACAGTAAATTTACTTCCGTACAGATAATGCCTCCAAATTTTAAGGGCAAAAATTACAGCTCCTAATTCTAAATCATGAGTCGTATAGTTTTCTTCGTGCTTTTTCAACTGTCTTGAAGCATACGCAATTACCTTCTTGCGTTGCATTAGCACACATCCAAATCCTAATTTTGAAGCATCACAATATACTTCAAAATCTTCAGTCCCTTCTTGCAAAGCTAGGATTGGGGCTTTTGTTAACTTCTGCTTTAGAATCCTAAAGGCTTCTTCTTGCTTAAGTCCCCATTCAAACTTAACGGCTTTACAGGTTAGCTTAGTTAATGGTACAGCTATTTTGGAAAAATCCTTAATAAACCATCTATAATATCCAGCTAAACCTATAAAACTTCTAATTTCCATTGCTGTCGCGCCGTGTTGAACTCGTGTCGAACTCGTGTAAAGCCGTTAAGTTTTATGTCGAACTCGTGTTGAAGCTAGTGCGATGACTGGGCCAGGCTAGGGCCTACCCAGCCTACTACACGGGCCGCGTAGCCCTTGGCCTCATCTTACGCGGGCCGTGAGGAACTCGAATTCAGGCCCTATATAAAGAAGTCATCGGCAGTTCATTCAAACTCGCTCACAGTTAACTTTCTCTCTCGAAATTCTATAATATAGGCATAATTCTCGGGTATACTACCCCCTTAATTAACGAAGTTCTGCCCCGTTGTAAGTATCATAACCCCGATTATGTATTAGATACGCTGCCCGGTTGATCCAGGGTTCTGTAACGGGTGTCGTGGTTCTGCCCGACGTAGTCGTTGGAATGCCGTCTCGGGGAGGGTATTGCTAATGTAAATATTGGGTTATTATACTAACACATGTACATTTGTGTAATTAATAGATAACTACCAGGAAACCCTTAAAGGAAATCTAAGACATCAATGTGAGTAATCTCCTTTTTGTAAATTGTTTTACAAAACCTTTATTAATTTTAAACTATAATTAACATGATTGAGTCTTTGTAATTCTTCAATTACTTCCGGTATGTTGGGGTTTTGTATACAAAATGTGGAACACGTTACCATTGGACAAAGAGTTAGCCAATGGGTAATATGACCCACCAGTCAGGATTGACAATACTGAATGAGTAATTGTGTAGATATAAACATTGTAATCGCTCTCAATACTGTGAAAATTGATAAAACTCTTCTTGATTAAACTGGGATTCACTCAACAGTATTTCTCACTTACAAAATGTTTTTAAACGCGTTTCAGGTAACAAAATGTGAAAGCCAACTAGAAGCCAGCTGGACAATACTGAAGGCTTAGAAAAAGTGGCTATAAAAGTTACCTAAATAAAAGAAGATGTTTTATTCAATAAAATAGGGATTTTCCCTATGAAAATGTTTGTAATAAAAACTTGGGTTTTATCCCAATATGTTTAATGTTATAAAAGCGTGGTATTTACTCTGATAAATATTTCCTAACTACGGTCCTGATGAAATTTCCACTGCCAAAATGTTAAACATCGATAGCACCAAAACTGGTCTCGCGGCCGCCCGTTCAGGACAGATAGGAGACGGGGGTTGCGACAATTACCGTCGATTTATCGCTGATTTCTCTAAAATCGTCGTTCCTCTCACTGCCCTAACGCATAAAGACAAGCCTTTTGTTTGGGGAACCGAACAAGAGGATGCTTTTCAAACTCTTAAGCGTATGCTTTGCAATGCTCCCGTTCTCGCCCTACCCGACGGAAACGACGACTTTGTTGTTTATTGTGATACCTCTAGCCTAGGTCTAGGTTGTGTTCTTATGCAACGAGACAAGGTTATCACGTATGCGTCTCGATAACTCAAGGTCCACGAGAAGAACTACAATAACCACAATCTCGAACTCGGTGCAGTTGTTTTTGCGTTAAAGATTTGGCGACAATACCTTTATGGTACCAAGTGTACGGTCTTCACCGACCATAAGAGCCTACAACACATATTGAACCAGAAAGAGCTAAATATGCGCCAACGTAGATGGGTTGAACTTCTCAATGATTACGATTGCGAGATACGCTACCACCCAGGCAAGGCAAACGTAGTTGCTGACGCTCTTAGCCGATGAAGCTACATACATAGTGTTCGAAACGTTCAAGCCCAACACGGCCTCGAAGCCCTCATTCGCGATGCTCAACACGCTTGTTTTCTCGAGAACACTTTGAAGGAAGAAAGAATCTATGGAACCAAAAACCAGTTAGTGAATAAACCGAATGATATTTTTCACTATCTCGACCGCATTTTGATACCAAGTCGCAAAAATCTCTGAGAGATTTTGCTTAGTGAAGCCCACAAATCTCGATATTCCATTCACCCCGGTGCCGACAAGATTTACCAGGACCTCCGTGCCAGGTACTGTTGGCCAGGAATGAAAAAGGATATCGTACTATATGTTTCAAAATGCCTAACTTTCTTGAAAGTTAAGGCCGGACACCAACTACCCTCTGGCTTACTCGAACAACCCGAAGTCCCGATGTGGAAATGGGAGAGTATAGTTATGGATTTCATTACGAAACTCCTTCACACTCTATCAGGTCACGATAGCATTTGGGTTATTGTTGATCGTCTTACGAAATCCGTTCATTTTTTACCGATACGAGAAGAGTTCAAGGTTGAACGATTAGCACGAATCTATACCGACGAAGTCATTTGTCGACATGGGATGCCTCGTGAAATCTTCTCTGACCGCGATGGTTGTTTTACCTCGCGTCTCTGGGAGACATTCCAAGCTGCTCTCGGTACGACCCTTAATCTCAGCACTGCATTTCATCCCCAGACCGACGGTCAGACTGAACGCACGATCCGCACCCTTGAAGACATGCTTCATTTGTGCGTTATAGATTTTGGTGGTAATTGGGATTCGCATTTACCTTTAGTAGAATTCTCATACAATAACAGTTATCACACTATTATTCAAATGGCTTTGAGGCATTATATGGTAGAAAATGTCGATCGCCTATTGTATGGCATGAGATCGGAGACGCTCAAATCACCGGTCCCAAGTTACTACAAGAAACGGCTGACAAGATCCTCCTGATAAGAGACAATCTCTTGAAAGCTCAGAGTCGTCAAAAGAGCTACGCCGATAAACGTTGCAAGCCCCATGAGTTTGAAGTCGGTGATCACGTACTCCTAAAGGTTTCACCTTGGAAGGGGGTGATCCGATTCAGCAAGAAAGGAAAGCTAGCGCCACGATAGGTAAGTCCCTTTACGATTCTGGAAAGAATTGGCAAAGTGTCCTACCGACTCGAATTACCGGAGGAACTCAGCAATGTACATCCGACTTTCCACGTCTTAAACCTCAAAAAGTGCCTTGCTGCAGAAAATCTTCACGTACCTCTCGAAGACTTGCAAGTAAAAGAGACTCTGCACTTTGGGGAAAAGCCAGTAAAAATCATGGACCGAGAGACCAAGAAACTTCAACGCTCTCGCATTCCCATAATGAAGGTTCGCTGTGAAGGCAAACGCGGCGCCGAGTTCACTTGGGAACTCGAAAGTGATATGAAAGCTAAATATTCACAACTCTTTATTACGTCTACTACTTAATTTCGGGATGAAATTACCTAAAGTAGGGGACACGGTAACAACCCGTACTTCCGTTGTTCCTACCTTTGTAGTATTTCTTTTGTAAACGCTTGTACTCTCGAGATTTGATTAATGTAAGGACTTCAAAAAATGTCCTAAATTGACCCGTAAGTACGAACCCGGACCCCTGAAACCCTAATCCATATTAAAAATCAAGAAATCAAGATTCTTGGTCTTCAGGCGGGCCGCGTAAAGGATAGGCAGACCCTCATGCGGGCCGCGTCAACCCTAGGTTTGACCGGATAAGCATCCGGGCCATGTGTTGCATGTGTGGCGAGTCTACTGATGACACCGTAGCCCTAGTCTACGTCTAGCTGGCCCTCGCGGGCCGCGTAAAGATCAAGGGTGGGCTTATGCGGGCCGCGTGAGACCCAAATTTCACCTATAAATAGAATTGGATACGAGCAGTTCAGTGGTGTCGAAAACAACTTTCAAAAACAAAGTTATACTGTTCGAAATCACAAATTCAATTAGAGGGGTGCTGCTACGATACAGGGTATTAACTCGATCGCTGCTACAATTCAATGTCTGATCGATTGAAACTATCCGATGGATGTTTAAGTGCTGCCCACATTAGGGCCATACTTTGTCATTAGTCGTGAATTCAACGGATGTTTAAGTATAGCATTTTGTCATTCGTTGTGAGGATTTTAGTCTCGTGAGTTATCGTAAATGTTGTATTAGTTACTGACCTAGTTCGTGTGCATTGTTATTTAAATTAGGTTACAAGGCTAATCAGTAGGCTAAACTCTGCCCGTATAAATCTGCAATGTGAGTCATTCTCTTTTTATCAACATTGTTTTACAATACTCCAAGCATTTTCAAAAGTTATAATTACAGGGATTAAGTCATGGTTATCTTAAATCACTGGCTAATTGGGGTATTGTGCACATTACTAATTTCTCACAGTTAGGATAATAAATCCTAACCGTGATAATCATCACTACTTGGGGAAAGACCCAATAGTGGTATGACCATCGTCACCAGGTGACACGACGCCAGATAAAAATAAGATAGAAGCCATTGTAATCGCTCTTATGCTGTAATTTATAACTCATGTGTCATTTTGTTTAACCTGAATGACTTGCCAGTATTTCCCCGCTGATAAAATATTTTTAAAACATGTTTCAGGCGACCTGCTGTAAATCAAGGAAAAAGTGCAACGGAGCACTAACAAGCTTGAAGAGGTGGCTCAGTTAAAATAAATAAACATGTTTTATAAATCATGGAATTTCCTAATGAAATTCCTCTATGGTAACTTACGGGGATTATCCCGAATTATGAAATAAAATAATCGGGTATTTTCAAGTTTTAAAAGATCCTGTTGAATCTTCCGCTATCGCATCACTTAATAAATACCACGGGTTCCTGTCCTGCGGCTCCTGACCGGGACAAACCGAGGCTGGGGCCGTGACAATTAACGCTATGGGTAAACTATATTTTTAACGCATTTTAAACAAATATTACAACGCTTACTTAATCATGATTGTCGCATTTAAACGCTATCTATAATGCTTGATACTTAAACGCTTATCGCAACGCAGACTCAAAACGCGGACTGTTTATATTATGTGTGTTAATTATGTGATTACTTGTTAGAATGTTATGTGGTTATCAACGCAACGCTTATACGCTCAAACGCTCACTCACAACTTGATTAAACGCACCACAACACTTAACAAACGAACCAAAGTTGGAAAACTAACAAACGCAAAGCCGGTCGTCCGAATAGCCATCCGCCCAGATGAGGCCCATCCGTCCGGATGGACCCATCCGTCTGGATGGAGCCATCCGGACACAACCACTCGCCCACCAACTTAACCCCTCGCCCTCCTCTATAAATACATGTCGTACACCCTCATTTCAACACTTTGACACTCCCATCTGCTCCCAAGTCTCAGACGCGATTCAAGACCTTTTTGTAAGCTTTTTCTCTCAAATCTTCCTCAATCTTCATCCCATTTCACTTCTACTCCATCTTATTCATCAAAATCACACTCACGCACACTTTAACTTTTCTTAAAAACCCTTGATTCCAGCCATCTCGAAGATGGTTTCCACTCCTTTTGCTTAGGTAAACTGTTGTGGAGCATCATTCACTCGAGATGGGATCAAGTTATGAAAGATTTCTATGTTTTTCAACATTTTACGACTAGTGTTGAACTTTTCTTCGGTTTTTTACACAATATTGACGGAATCGGGACTCAGTCAGACTCTCGACTCGTTCCTTAGTCGAAAGCCGGCTTGAAAACTGATTTCCACCAAAGAGATGGACCGATTAACGGGTCAAACATTAATCTTCATTAAGAACAACACGTTTGTCCGAATGGGTTGGGCCCATCCGGCCGAATGAAGTGGATTTGGTATTTTCCGTTGTTTGACACGTCTGCACGCCGTCTCCGTTAACTTAAAACTTTTTACTTCGAAAATTTTACAAAAACTTCAACCACAGACCATCAGTCCGGATGGAACCCATTCGTCCGGATGACCTGACCTTGACAATTTCCGTTGTTTAATTCTTGTTACCACGACTACTAAACGCTTTTAACTAAACCTCAAGTTTTAACGGTTCACAAACGACCACGGATTATCCAAATGGCCATCCGTCCGAATGGGACCCATCCGTCCGGATTGTGACAACCCTCGTAATTACATGTATCCGTACGATTTATTAATGATAATTAAAGTGCTTGGTGACTGTGTTGAATTACTAAACTGTTTTCTGATTACTGCGTCATACTTACATGTGCTTGGTGACATACTAGTCTTGTGCAGAAAAATTGACAAAATAATCCTGAATGTTTTCCTAAGTGTTAGGAATTAATTGTGTTACAAATATATATATATAAGACACTTTACGGAATAGTTAAACACTTTAACGGAACGGTATCCAACCGTACAACCGGACATTAACCGGGACACTAAAATTTTTCCAAACACATTGTTTAATTATTTCTTGGCTTGTCTGATCCCCGTTACTCTAAAACCCAATAAAAAGCAACTAACTAACATATGGAAGTTATACTTGAGTTCTAACTAACCTTTAACCATTTAGTTGCAAAATCTTTACCTTAACCCCCCCCCCCCCCCTAACCGAAATCGGTCCCCAAGGGACCCACAAATCACCACCTCCATGCTTCACTTCTTGTTCAAGATTTAATCTTATTTTTTTTATTACATTTTGCTTGTTGATATCACCAAAATATATGAGAAAGGACTATAAGTATGGCACTAGCATCACCATCATCATTCCTCATATCTTACACTCTCTCACTCTCATCTCTCTCTCCCTCTTCTCGGCTCCCCTCAACCGCCACCATCACCACCACATAACCACCATCTTCATCAAAGTTTCAAGTCTCATTCAAGAATATAAGGTGATTCAAGGAAGTTGCAAACTTGTAGAGCTTCAAAAGAGCATTGTTCTTGCCTTTTCATCATCTTTTCTCATCATCTTCTTCACTAGAATCATCCCTAGCCTTTGTGTTAGTAGTAAGTCCTTGTTACACCCTTGTTCATCTTGTCTTTCTAGTTAAAAGTTGTAGTATGATGGTTATGTTTGAAACACTAAATAACAAGAACCAAGAAGATGAACATAAAGCTTTATTAAAGATGAAACATGATGTAATAATGTTAGTATGAAGTTGCTTTAATTAGATTGTTGATTACTTGATGACTTACTTGTTAATATTGATGTTAAATGTCGTTATTATTCGCTGAACATGTTAACGGAATCAATCGAGCACGCGTTAGAAAGTTAGGAGCTGAAAAATATGAAGCTGGTTGGTGTTTACAGCCAACTTCAGTTGGCTGTAACCAGATTATAACTTAACGAAAAACTGATTTTCTTGAGTCTATAACGTGTTATTATGAAATACGGTTCTAATGGCACTGGAATCATAATTTTTGGACTTCGTTTGCTATTTTTAAAGAGGCGTTTTGTAACAGTAGCAAAAGTTGCATTTTTACTGCTGAAAATATGTGTTATATTCTTCATCATAACTTGAAACCTGAGTAGAACTAGGTCATGAAATTTGTACTGTAAATTACCACTGATGTATTTGTAATCCTCCCATTGGAATTTCGTAAATCGGACTTACGATGAATTTCAAATAAATTATTCCGTGGACTGCAGTCAGAAAAAGATGAATCTGATTGCAGTCCGGTAAATGATTTCTTTTAAAATATTGGTAATGAATTGGATCCCGCGATTTTTACACAATAATATTTGGATCGTTTAAGACCTTCTGTAAAAGTTTGGAATTTTTGGAACAGGTTAACTATTTTATTAAAATTCCCGAAAACAACCCAGTTTTGAATGTAAAAGCTGAAACGACATAAGTAGTAGTTTGCGTGTCTAAATGTCGGGTAGGTTATCTATGAATAATCAAACATGTTATATGTCAATGAAAGTGTTATGTGCAATGTCGTATATTTGTTTATGAACGGGAATAGATGGGAAGTTTATATGGGCATGAACCGTTAAAGTGAGTGCATGTTATGTGGTAGATGCGTGTAGGAACTTCGTGCTTATTTGAAATCACTAATAAACTAAGTGGTAATCATACTAGGACTTGATTGACCAACCTTGAAGGTTAGCTATTGTTGAGATTCAAACCGAGCAACCAAAGGTGAGTTCACACTTTCTACAAGGCATGGGATTCCCGGTGGTTTGGGAATGGGTTAAGAAACTGAAACGGAACCTACATATCCTCCTTGGGTAGGATATGTACCACAATCCTCCATAGGTAGGATGCCAATATTAATCCTGCATATTCTCCTTGGGTAGAATATGTACCGCCATCCTCCATAGGTAGGATGCCAATATAAATCCTGCGTATTCTCCTTGGGTAGAATACGTACGTTCGTCCTCCTTGGGTAGGACAACAACCTTAAAACTTACTAGACAAAACTCTATCATGAAGTCCCCCATTTTATATCAACTTAATCGCCGAGGCCAATGGCGAGCGGGTCATTAGTTAATAGCGCTATTAGGTTTAACAAACCTCACACCGTGCCGTTCGGATGGGCGTGTACTAATGGACTATGGCAAACTGTCAATGATGATAGAACATTGACGTAGAGCACAACTATTGTTCGTCACTTGTCGATATGGTAACGGTCTAGTGGTTCACATGGGGAAGCCCCCACTGATTATGGATATGGTTTGGGTAATAAAGAAGGAACTGGTTAATCATACTTTCAACTATGGGGTAACCCCAACGGAAAATAAGCCAACGAAAGACAAACCATGTTTTCGGAAACAACTTAAAACTAAAAAACCAAACGTGAACTCACTCAACTTTGCTGTTGACTCGTTGTTACATGCCTTACAGGTTGCTAGATGCTTATGGAGCTTGCACGAGGAGGAGGTTTTGTGGGATACGGACTGTTATGTTCCGTGCTTAATAATTAAATCCTTATGAACTTATTAAACTTACGCTTTGGACTTTAAACTTATGAACTATGAACTTATGTTTTGGGTTTTACCTTTAATGCTTCCGCTGTTAACTTAAAGTTGGTTACTCTCTGTTGGTTACCAATCGTATTGTGGTTGGTTTTACTTACTTAATTTTGTTGTTCAATATGATTGGTGGCTCGATCCTGGTCATGTCACGCCTCCAAGCGGTGGTACTCCGCATGATGGATTTTGGGGGTATGACAGATTGGTATCAGAGCCATTGGTTATAGCGAACTTGGTTTTAAAAAGGGAAAAGTTTTTTTGACAAAACCAGACTATAACCTGTACAGTGCTCAACGATCCACAACGACGCTTTGCTCCACGTGCAAGACTCAACACTATAGGTAATATGGTTTATGTTTGTATTGCCTACCTGTTAGTAGCGCATTTGATCATGGTATGCTTAGTTAGCGTAACAACTATTGCTTGAAACCCTGTGTGTTTGCTCTCTTCTGTCACTCCACACTTACGCACTTTCACGACACCTTTCTTACTTGTGTTTCCTTCGATGTGAAGATCATGAGTGGACGCCTGAACTTGACTCAAGCCCAACTAACGGCTCTAATCAACGAACGAGTGGCTGAGGCACTTGCAGCTATCCCTGCAGGAGGTATAACCTGCCATTTCGACCTATCCTAGGATGTTTATGTGACAACCCGAATTTCCAAGATTCCATCTTCGCACTATTTCACGTTAATTGTTTAGATCGTTTATTGGCACGACTTGTTTGTTTCGGTTTCACAACTGTATTCGTTGTAATATGCTAAACCGCGTTTGATTTATATGATATATATGGAGTGCATGTAGTGTGTTCTATATATTGTTGTGCAATATGAGTAATGCAATATGAGTAACTATGTTATTAATAATGTGTTGTATTTATATTGTGTTTGGGGAATTAAAGATAGACATGGAACTCAAGAAATCAACACCTCTAGCCGAAAACCCCCTGTGAAATCACCCATCATGAAAACCACTTGGTGTTTTCGTCCACATTGTGGGCTACGAAATCAGGAATGGGCTTCAGCCCAGTAGCGAACAACTATAAGGTTTAGGTAATAACCTTTACGTTAGAGATTAACCTTAAGCAAACCCTAACCACCTATCACGTTCTTTCTCTCTCTTGCTTTTCTTGGAACCCAACGGCTGCTCTATCCTCATTCAAAGTCAGATTTCCACCGGTTTAATCATTCTTGTTCGGTTAGTATTTTATCCGCACACGATAGATTATTTGATATCTTTAATGTGCCTTTGAAATCATGATTCTATGATAGTATGTAATACTTGAATTCATGTTATGTGAGGAGTTGTTCATTATAGATCACCAGGTTGTCGATTTTGGTTAATATTGAATGATTTCATATGCAGCCGACATATACTAATTATTATTCACACATGATTCTAACAACCTAATCACTAAACTCACATGCAAATATTATTAGTTATTTGGATATGCATGACAGACAACAAACAGTTTGGTGGATTGCAGTTTATTTCTTTTAAATACATAGACTTTAGTGACCTTTTTGACTTTAATAAAAAGAATCGATGTGATGGTTCCTTCGTTGAGATGATGATTTAATCACTAGATTAGGTGGGTAGGTTATTATGATAGGTTATGTGATCATATGTTACAGGAGTGAGTCCCAATGATTTTGTTATGATATAATGATTTCAGATTGAATTTATAAACTGTTATGATTGATTGAATCATTGTTGAAGCCATGGAAATTGTTTGTGATGATGTTGATGGATGATGAACCCCACGAAAACACTTAGGGATTTCGGCCCAAGTGTTTTCGCCAACAATAGATTTCGCCCCAAAGTTGATTTCGGCCCAACTGTTATGTCTGTAGTTGTTATTAACCTGTTAAGTTATTAACTTCAGTAAACTCAGTTATTGTATAAATTCTGTTAGTTGTTAATTCAGTTAATCATGTTAACCTTGTTAAACTATGTAACTCAGTTAAGTGGGTAACCCTAATGGTTGTTAACTCAGTTAGTTAATTAACTCTGTTAGTTATTATTCCCTGTTATGTGTGTTAACTCAGTTAAGTTTATTAACTCCATTAAAATGTGTTACCTCTGTTGAGCATGTCATGTATGTTAAGTATGTCATCTCTATGTTAAATATGTCAAGCATGATTAACTCTGTTTAGTATGACAACTTAGTAAGGGACTTGCATGTGACTTGGAACCTCGTATGGAATGACTAAATGTTTATGCATTGCATGATGTTAACTGTCAAACACACTCTGTGATATTAATTTCATGCGAAACCTTACAATCATGTACTGATTGAACATACGCGCATGAATATAGGACTTGACTGATTACTTGTGAACATAGTTAAGCATACCGAGCAAACCAAGGTGAGTTCACACTTCTCTACAAAGCATGGGATTCCCAGGGGTTGGGAATGGGTTAAGGAATAGGGATTTCCTCGTCCTGTTGAGACGTATTCAGGAACATAGATTCCTCGTCCTGTTGACGTATTTAACTATACCAGACTAGAACTCTATCAACGAAGTCCCTCCTTTTGTATCGACTTAATCTCCGAGGCCAATGGCGAACAGGTCATTAGTTAAATAGCGCTATTAGGTTTAACAAACCTCACACCGTGCCGCAGAGGACGGGCGTGGACTAATGGACTATGGCACGTCAGTGATGATAGACACAGACGTTAGGGCACTTAAACATGACGAACGTTAGTAGTCGATATGGTAACGAGTCTGGTGAATTAAACATGGGGTAGCCCCCACGGCCATAGATCCGGGCTGGAATAGCCAACGTAAGAACGGGTAACTAATAAACGTTTTTCGAACTATGGGGTAACCCCCACGGCTGGATAGCTGGTAAAGAGAAAACTGTGTTTTCGGAACAACTATAAACTGGACAACCAAACGTGAACTCACTCTACATTGTTGTTGACTCGTTACTACATGCTTTGCAGGTCTATAGGTTCTTAGCTGGAGCTTGCACAAGGAAGAGTCGTTGTGGGACATGGACAGCTGTGTGCCATGTTAAACCTTGGATATTTAAACTTACGATTTGGGTTTTTAAACATTTATGCTTCCGCTCATAACTTAACTATGTTTGTCTTGGACACTAAACGTATTGGTTGGACTTTTACATTTAATTATTTGCTTGTTCACTATGATTAGTGGTTTGATCCTGGTCAGTCACGCCTCCAAGCGGTGATACTCCGCGTGTGGATTTTGGGGGTGTGACAGTTTAGATCCTACACTCGCGAACCAACTCTTATGCTTAACCTTGTCTTTCATTCTCGCGCAATAGGTTAACATGCTCAACCTCCCGCATGTACGTTCAAAACATTCATGGATTGCCGACCTAGTACTTTCAGCGGCACAGAAGGAGCTGTAGGCCTTCTACACTGGTTCGAGAAGCTCGAGTCTGTTTTTGAGATGTGTGAATGCCCTGAAGATCGTAGGGTGAAATATGCTACTGGAACACTCGAAGGTGCTACGTTAACCTGGTGGAAAGCACAGGTTCAACTGTTAGGGCTGGCGGTTGCTAATGCCACCCCATGGAATGGTTTCAAAGAACTGATCAAAGAAGAGTACTGTAGTCGTGACAACATCCACAAGCTAGAGGTATAATTTTTCAATCTGAAGATGACAGGGTCTGAAATTGAGACATACACAGAGAGGTCGAACGAATTAGCTATCCTGTGTCCTACTATGGTAGATCCTCCTATCAAGCGTATCGAGCTGTACCTGAAAGGTTTGGTGCCAGAAATTCAAAGCCACGTGACCTCCGCTAATCTTGGCACCATTCAGCAAATCATCAAGTTGGCTGATCGTCTCACTGATCAGGCAGTTGAGCAGAACAGGCTGCTCAAGCGTATTAGCGCTACTACTACTGATGCCCCCAATGATAACAATCGCAAGTGGGATGGAAATTCGGGCAAGGGTTCTACTTCAGTTCAGTCTCAGCAGCGAAAGACTGGTGACTACCCAAGTCCTGGTCAGCAATCTTCTGGTAATCAAGGACAGGGTGGATACCGAGGGAACCACCCCAAGTGCAACTGGTGCAACAAGCATCATAGCGGGCAGTGCCACAAAGGTCGTTGTCGGAGGTGTAACAAGTTTGGTCATGAAGCAAAGGATTGTAGAAGCGCACGAACAGCAAATCAGAATCGCCAACAACAACAACAACAAGTTCCACAGAACCAGCAGCAACAGCAGGGCAATAAAGGATGCTTTCAGTGTGGCGCTGAAGGCCACTTTAAGAGGAATTGTCCTCAGCTGAACCAGAATCAGAACAAGAACAACCAAGGAAACGGGAACAATAATGGAGGCAACGATGGAGGCAACAACGGGGGTAAAAATAATGGCAATGGTGCCAGGGGACGTGTTTTCGTGCTAGGACAGGGTGATGCAAGGAATGATCCCAACGTGGTGATGGGTAAGTTTCTTCTGGATGACTTCTTTGTTATTGTTTTATTTGATTCGGGTACCTATACTAGTTATGTGTCCTTAAAAGTTAGTCAAATGCTTAAGCGCACCCCAACACTTTTAACCACCAAACACACGGTAGAGCTAGCAAACGGTAAAAGTCTCGAGGCCACACACATATTTAAGGGTTGTAACCTCGTCTTAGCTGGTCAGACCTTCTCCATCGATCTTATTCCTATTGTTCTGGGTAGTTTAGACATTGTTATTGGGATGGATTGGTTATCTCAACATCAAGCGGGAATTCTTTGCAACGAGAAGATTGTCCGCATCCCTCGTTCTGGTGAAGAACCCCTCGTAATTCATGGCGACAAGAGTGGTGCTGTCGTAGGCATTATCTCTTTCCTTAAGGCCCAGAAGTGGTTGCGAAAGGGCCACACTGCCATTCTAGCGCTCGTTACTGAGGCATCAATGGAAGAGAAGAGAATTGAAGACATTCCTATTGTGCGCGATTTTCCTGAGGTATTTCCTGAGGAATTACCTGGTCTTGCGCCTCATCGACAAGTCGAGTTTCAAATCGAGCTAGCTCCTGGAGCAGCACCAATAGCTCATGCACCTTATCGACTTGCTCCGTCAGAACTTGAAGAACTGTCCAAGCAATTACAAGAACTCTTGGAAAAGGGTTTCATACGTCCTAGCTCTTCGCCCTGGGGAGCTCCAGTCTTGTTTGTGAAGAAGAAAGACGGTACTTTCAGAATGTGTATTGACTATCGCGAGCTTAACAAGGTGACCGTGAAGAATCGTTATCCTCTTCCACGCATTGATGACTTATTCGACTAGTTTCAGGGGTCGAGATTTTACTCTAAGATTGATTTGAGATCGGGATACCATCAGCTGAGAGTCCGAGATGAGGACGTCTCCAAAACAACATTCAGAACTCGTTACGGCTATTACGAGTTTCTGGTTATGCCTTTCGGGTTGACGAATGCACCTGCGGTCTTCATGGATCTCATGAACCGAGTGTGCAAACCTTACCTGGATAAGTTCGTTATCGTTTTCATCGACGATATCCTGATCTATTCTAAGAGTCGGGAGGAACACGAACATCATCTACGACTTATGTTGGAACTTCTTCGAGCAGAGCAACTGTATGCCAAATTTTCAAAATGTGACTTCTGGCTTCGCGAAGTCCACTTTCTAGGCCACGTGGTAAACAAGGATGGGATTCATGTTGATCCATCCAAGGTAGACTCGATCAAGAACTGGCCTGCACCCCGTACACCAACATAAATCCGCCAATTATTGGGTTTGGCAGGATATTATAGAAGGTTTATCAAGGATTTCTCTAAGATTGCGCAACCTCTCACCTCGCAAACTCAGAAGGGTGTCACCTACCGTTGGGGTGATGCACAGGAATCTGCATTTCAGCACTTGAAGGATAGACTTTGTAGCACGCCTATTCTTTCGTTACCTGAAGGCACATATGATTTTGTGGTTTATTGCGACGCGTCCATACAAGGATCGGGCTGTGTGTTGATGCAACGAGATAAAGTCATTGCTTACGCATCGCGCCAACTTAAGGTTCGTGAAAGGAACTACACTACGCACGACCTGGAATTGGGAGCAGTTGTTTTCGCACTCAAGATATGGAGACATTACCTGTACGGTACCAAGTGCACCATTTACACCGATCACAGGAGTCTCGAGCATATCTTTAAGCAAAAGGAGTTAAACATGCGACAACGCCGATGGGTCGAGCTCTTGAATGATTACGAATGTGCGATCAAGTACCATCCGGGCAAAGCCAATGTTGTGGCCGACGCCCTCAGCCGAAAGGATATTATACCTAAGCGTGTACGTGCGTTACAGCTTACCATTCAATCTAGTCTTCCTGCTCAAATTCGTGATGCTCAGGTTGAAGCATTGAAAACAGAAAACATCAGAGCTGAGTCCTTGCGAGGATCGAGGCAACGGCTAGAACAAAAGGAAGACGGCGCTTACTATGTAACAGGGCGCATCTGGGTTCCACTTTATGGAAACTTACGCGAGCTTGTGATGGACGAAGCGCACAAGTCTCGTTATTCAGTACATCCTGGTTCGGATAAAATGTACCATGATCTCAAGACTACATACTGGTGGCCTAGCATGAAAGCCCACATAGCAACCTATGTTAGCAAATGTTTGACTTGTGCGAGAGTCAAGACTGAATATCAGAAACCATCAGGTCTACTTCAACAACCAGAGATACCGACATGGAAATGGGAGCAAATTTTCATGGATTTCATTACTGGCCTGCCTAGATCCCAACGCGGAAATGACACTATTTGGGTGATAGTGGATCGATTGACTAAGTCTGCACACTTCTTGGCTATCAAGGAAACCGACAAGTTTTCTACTCTAGCAGACATCTACCTAAAGGAAGTAGTATCAAGGCACGGAGTGCCAACTTCCATCATCTTTGATCGTGACTCACGTTTTACATCTTAATTGTGGCAAGCTATGCACAAGTCCTTTGTCTCTCTATTAGACATGAGCACGGCATATCATCCACAGACGGATGGGCAATCTGAGCGCACCATCCAAACCCTTGAAGACATGCTTAGGGCATGTGTAATCGACTTTGGTAATGGCTGGGAAAAACACCTCCCGTTAGTGGAGTTTTCATATAACAACAGCTACCACACTAGTATCCAGGTCGCTCCGTTTGAGGCATTATACGGACGGGAGTGCCGATCACCTCTTTGTTGGGCAGAGGTTGGCGACAGCCAAATCACTGGCCCAGAACTTATAGTAGATAAAACCGAGAGAATTTCTCAGAAACGACAACGAATGGCGGCATCTCGTGACCATCAGAAAAGCTACGCTGAGAAGCGCAGGAAACCACTCGAGTTCCAGGTTGGGGACCGAGTGCTACTTAAAGTCGCACCTTGGAAAGGTGTAGTTCGTTTTGGAAAACGAGGCAAACTCAATCCGCGTTATGTCGGACCATTCGAAATCATTGAGAAGATTGGCAAAGTCTCCTACAAGTTGAATCTACCTGAAGAACTCGGCGGAGTTCACAACGTATTCCACGTGTCAAATCTGAAAAAGTGTCTGTCAGATGAGACCCTCATAGTTCCCTTAAAGGAACTCACTATCGACGACCAGCTACGATTCGTCGAGGAACCAGTAGAGATTACTGATCGAGATGTTAAGATTCTCAAGCGTACCAGAATACCTCTTGTTCGAGTTCGTTGGAACTCCCGTCGTGGCCCAGAGTATACCTGGGAACGAGAAGATCAAATGAAACTCAAGTATCCCCAGTTGTTTAAGAAAAGTGCAACCACTACTGAGGCTGAAGTTACTGTAGAATTTCGGGACGAAATTCCAAATCAATAGGGGGATGATGTGACACCCCAGGAAAAGCCAATAAACACCGCAACTTAACTAGCTTCCTCAGTAACCACACACTAAATTTTGGGATGAAATTTTCTTAACAGGGGGAGAATGTGACAACCCTCGTAATTACATGTATCCGTACGATTTATTAATGATAATTAAAGTGCTTGGTGACTGTGTTGAATTACTAAACTGCTTTCTGATTACTGCGTCATACTTACATGTGCTTGGTGACATACTAGTCTTATGCAGAAAAATTGACAAAATAATCTTGAATGTTTTCCTAAGTGTTAGGAATTAATTGTGTTACAAATATATATATATATATATATATATATATATAAGACACTTTACGGAATAGTTAAACACTTTAACGGAACGGTATCCAACACCCACTAAAAAGCAACTAACTAACATATGGAAGTTATACTTGAGTTCTAACTAACCTTTAACCATTTAGTTGCAAAATCTTTACCTTAACCACCCCCCCCCCCCCTAACCGAAATCGGTCCCCAAGGGACCCTCAAATCACCACCTCCATGCTTCACATCTTGTTCAAGAATTAATCTTATTTTTTTATTAGATTTTGCTTGTTGATATCACCAAAATATATGAGAAAGGACTATAAGTATGGCACTAGCATCACCATCATCATTCCTCATATCTTACACTCTCTCACTCTCATCTCTCTCTCCCTATTCTCGGCTCCCCTCAACCGCCACCATCACCACCACATAACCACCATCTTCATCAAAGTTTCAAGTCTCATTCAAGCATATAAGGTGATTCAAGGAAGTTGCAAACTTGTGGAGCTTCAAAAGAGCATTGTTCTTGCCTTTTCATCATCTTCTCTCATCATCTTCTTCACTAGAATCATCCCTAGCCTTTGTACGAGTAGTAACTCCTTGTTACACCCTTGTTCATCTTGTCTTTGTAGTTAAAAGTTGTAGTATGATGGTTATGTTTGAAACACTAAATAACAAGAACCAAGAAGATGAACATAAAGCTTTATTAAAGATGAAACATGATGTAATAATGTTAGTATGAAGTTTCTTTGATTAGGTTGTTGATTACTTGATGATTTACTTGTTAATATTGATGTTAAATGTCGTTGTTATCCGCTGAACATGTTAACGGAATCAATCGAGCACGCGTTAGAAAGTTAAGAGCTGAAAAATATGAAGCTGGTTGGTGTTTACAGCCAACTTCAGTTGGCTGTAACCAGATTATAACTTAACGAAAAACTGATTTTCTTGAGTCTATAACGTGTTATTATGAAATACGGTTCTAATGGCACTGGAATCATAATTTTTTGACTTCGTTTGCTATTTTTAAAGAGGCGTTTTGTAACAGCAGCAAAAGCTGCATTTTTGCTGCTGAAAATATGTGTTATATTCTTCATCATAACTTGAAACCTGAGTAGAACTAGGTCATGAAATTTGTACTGTAAATGAACACTGATGTATTTGTAATCCTCCCACTGGAAATTTCATAAATCGGACTTACAATGAATTTTAAATAAATTATTCCGTGGACTGCAGTCAAAAAAAGATGAATCTGATTGCAGTCCGGTAAATGCTTTTTTATAAAATATTGGTAATGAATTGGATCCCGACATTTTTACACAATAATATTTGGATCGTGTAAGACCTTCTATAAAAAGTTGGGAATTTTTGGAACAGGTTAACTATTTTATTAAAATTCCCGAAAACAGCCCAGTTTTGAATGTAAAAGCTGAAACGACATAAGTAGTAGTTTGCGTGTCTAAATGTCGGGTAGGTTATCTATGAATGGTCTAACATGTTATATGTCAATGAAAGTGTTATGTGCAATGTCGTATATTTGTTTATGAACGGGAATAGATGGGAAGTTTATATGGGCATGAACCGTTAAAGTGAGTGCATGTTATGTGGTAGATGCGTGTAGGAACTTCGTGCTTATTTGAAGTCACTAATAAACTAAGTGGTAATCATACTAGGACGTGATTGACCGACCTTGACTGTTAGCTATTGTTGAGAGTTAAACCGAGCAACCAAAGGTGAGTTCACACTTTCTACAAGGCATGGGATTCCCGGTGGTTTGGGAATGGGTTAAGAAACTAAAACGGAACCTACATATCCTCCTTGGGTAGGATATGTACCGCCATCCTCCATAGGTAGGATGCCAATATTAATCCTGCATATTCTCCTTGGGTAGAATATGTACCGCCATCCTCCATAGGTAGGATGACAATATAAATCCTGCGTATTCTCCTTGGGTAGAATACGTACGTTCGTCCTCCTTGGGTAGGACAACAACCTTAAAACTTACTAGACAAAACTCTATCATGAAGTCCCTCATTTTATATCGACTTAATCGCCGAGGCCAATGGCGAGCGGGTCATTAGTTAATAGCGCTATTAGGTTTAACAAACCTCACACAGTGCCGTTCGGACGGGCGTGTACTAATGGACTATGGCAAACTGTCAATGACGATAGAACATTGACGTAGGGCACAACTATTGTTCGTCAGTTGTCGAATATGGTAATGGTCTAGTGGTTCATATTGGGAAGCCCCCACTGATTATGGATATGGTTTGGGTAATAAAGAAGGAACTGGTTAATCATACTTTCAACTATGGGGTAACCCCCACGGAAAATAAGCCAACGAAAGACAAACCATGTTTTTAGAAACAACTTAAAATTAAACAACCAAACGTGAACTCACTCAACTTTGTTGTTGACTCATTGTTACATGCCTTACAGGTCGCTGGATGCTTATGGAGCTTGCACGAGGAGGAGGTCGTTGTGGGATACGGACTGTTATGTTCTGTGCTTAATAATTAAATCCTTATGAACTTATTAAACTTACGCTTTGGACTTTAAACTTATGAACTATGAACTTATGTTTTGGGTATTACCTGTAATGCTTCCGCTGTTAACTTAAAGTTGGTTACCCTCTGTTGGTCACCAATCGTATTGTGGTTGGTTTTACTTACTTAATTTCGTTGTTCAATATGATTGGTGGCTCGATCCTGGTCATGTCACGCCTCCAAGCGGTGGTACTCCGCATGATGGATTTTGGGGGTGTGACACGGATGGAACCCATCCTTCCGGATGGAGCCCACCCGCCCGGATGGACTAGACCCATTCGTTTGGATAGCCTGTTGAACACTTAACTCACTTTTTACCCCACTCGATACTCTGATTTCGACTGTGTCAGCACTTGGAAGATTTATGCTTCTATTCCCATACCCAGGCTGATCCGGCGCTCCCTTCAATCCAATCCAGATTGTGTTTACTTGCTAAACACACACTGTGAGTATACTCGAACCCATTTTTGTTTAAAGCACTTTTGGGTGTTACATACGTTCTCTATCAAAACACAACACGCAAAGTAAACACTTTATAAACGCTAACTGCTCCCGCGTGTTATACGTGATTTGTTGAATGCTTGTTACTATGCTTACAAAGTGTTACACTAGACCGCCTCTAGCAATGATAGTACTATAGTTTGGACTCAGCACCTGTGTGACAGGGGTTGCTAGGGATCACATTACTTTACTTCACGTGTTCGCTTCGGTGAACATGTGTCGCGCATACTCTACAACGCAGTCTCGTGGTTAGGTTGTATCATTGTTGATAGTTACATGCTTCGCTCGTTACGTGTTACATGCTGGTTATGCGTAAACGTTATACATACTATTAACTATGCAAACTTGTGTACTCACCTTTACTTTATGTATTGACTTTTATTTTAACGTATGTGACAGGTTAATTGGATGTTAGGCTGCAACAAGTTAAGAAGTCTAGAAACTCACCAAATAAATATGAGTTGTCGGAATGGAATTTGTTTTTGAGTCGGAATATCTGTAATGACTATTTGCTTTATTTGTTTAATAGTATGGGATATTGAACCTTAAAAAAATTTTCATTAATAGTTGTTATGGATTCTCATGAACAATCTGTTTCGCTCAGTGTCACGCCCCAATGATTACGCCATCGGTTGGGGTGTGACAGTGGCTAGAGTGGTGGTGGGTGAGAAGAGAGAGGTTTGTTTATGGTGGTGGTGGTGGTTAGAGAGAGAGAGATAGAGGTAGAGAGAGAGAGAGAGAGTTAAGAGAGAGAATGTGAGACAGTTATGAGTTAAAGAGCAAGCGAGATCTGATTTATTCATTTTTTGTATTTATAATTTTTTAAAATTGTTTTTTGTTTTAATTATTAGAGATATTTTGAATAAATTAATAAATTACCAATATACCCTTATTTAACATTAAAATTTAACTAAGTTAGAGGTAAAGGACGTAAAGTGTTACGGTTTGCAAACATGAAGTATGAATCTCGTCACTTTTAAAGACAAAGGACACACTTTGTAATTCAGTTTCAACATAAAGTACGAATTTTGTAATTTACTCTATTTTATTTTTATATTGACGTGTGGAAAACGTATACAAAACCCTTGTCGTATTGCAAACGGCAACCCCTTAGTTACCTTACATACACTAAGTATTTGTTCTCCATTTATTTTAAGGTAAATTACATTTTTCGTCCTTTATGTTTGTACTAGATTGCAATGTATAGTCTTTAACTTCAATAACTACAGTCACAATCTTTTATTTGTAAAACCTGTTACATCCTACGTCCATGGTTGCAAAAGTCGCTGGGCGCTCCCTAGTCGGTTGACTGGGGAGTTGAGAGTACTCAGCCTAAGCGGAGAGTACTCGGGGAAGTACTCGGACATGTTAAATTATAAAGAAGTTAGTTTTCAGAAATTAAATATTTGTCAAATAACATAAATTTACTAATATTTATAATAAAATACGTGAAAATGATATTTATTCTTTAATATGATAGGCATAAAAATTATTATTTTTTAAGTTAAACTCTACCCGAATTGACCTACCAGATCCGATTCTGGTCAAGGTTGACCGCGTTTGATCGATTCCGAGTAATTAAGCGGAGTTGAGGAAAGTCGGCTCGGCAGCCAACCTTGTAGCAACTACTCGGAGAGTACTCGGCCTTAGAGACCTTATTTTACAACCATGCCTACGTTCTTTGGTCCTAACCTAGTTAAATTTTTCAGTTAAATATAACATGTGCCTTGCACATGAGGATAGGTTAGTAATTAACTAGTATATTTAAAATGTTTCTTTTTTCCTTTCATTTTTCACAACCAAACAACCCAAACCTTATCCCTTTTCTTTCTCTTCTGCCATGTCTCTCTAGAAAACTGCCGGCCACCGCCCTTGGTGGCGGAGCCTCGGCGTAAGTGTGGCATGGTGGTCCCGACTAGCGGGTGTGGTGACGTTATTCTTTCTCTTCTCTCATGTCTCTCTAGAAAACTGCCGGCCACCGCCCTTGGTGGCGGAGCCTCGGCGTAAGTGTGGCATGGTGGTCCCGACTAGCGGGTGTGGTGACGTTAGTGGCAATGGGGTGCGTCTGTGCGTTTTGTAACAGTGTTGTTAACTGTTAAAGGCACTTGTCTTTTTGTGCTTCTCTCTCTATAACCTTTCTGATCTGAACCAAAGGATTCTGACATGGAAAAACATGAGTAAATCAAGAAAGAATTTGGAAGGGAAAATTGTTATCTAAGCTTCCAGATGATTTCTCTTTGTATTTGAATTTGAAATCCCTAAACAAATAATGGCTGATGATCTGTGCGTTTTCATTAAGGTATACTCGATTTAAGCTGTAATTTTTTGCTGCGAGTACAAAGTAAACAAATAATGGCTGATGATCTGTGCATTATCATGTGTGATTATCTCTCACCATAGGAAACTCAATTGGTTGCTCTGAAACATGTTCAAAGTTCGCATTTTCTTTAGAAACATCTGGCCCAACTTCCAACTGGTGAACGGTGGTCGGAGTGGTGGGGTGACGAGATTTGAGGTGGTGGTGGTGGTGGTAAGATGTGGTGGCGGCCACAGGATGAGGTGGTGGTGGCAAGATGTGTTGGTTAAAGTTTTAGGGTTTGGAAATTGGGGAAGATGAAGTGCATATGCAATTTGTTTGTTTTATTTATTAAACATGTAAATAAAACATGAATTGACCATAATACCCTCAATTGAATACATTTAACTGAAAATATTAAACTAGTTAGTGCTAAAGGAAGTAGAGTGTAACGGGTTTTGCAAATAAAGGATTGTGACTATAATTATTCAAGTTAAAGATGAAGATGTGTTGGTTAAAGTTTTAGGGTTAGGAAATAGGGGAAGTTGAAGTGCATATGCAATTTGTTTGTTTTATTTATTAAACATGTAAATAAAACATGAATTGACCATAATACCCTCAATTGAATACATTTAACTGAAAATATTAAACTAGTTAGTGCTAAAGGAAGTAGAGTGTAACGGGTTTTGCAAATAAAGGATTGTGACTATAATTATTCAAGTTAAAGACTATCTGTTCCAATCTGGTACAAACATAAAGGACGAAAAATATAATTTACCCTTTATTTTATTGGATTTGTACCTTTTTAATAAAGAATGAACTGCTAAGGCTAAGGGGTATGAGGGCATCAGATGGATCATGGATTGCCACTTAGGATGGTGGATGACGTGCTACACCATCCCCCTTAAGGAACCACCATGGTTTTTATGGATTAAATCATGGCAACCATACGCCTCCCTTTTCTTAATTAGTTAAATATATTTTACACAAAATAAATTTAAAAAAAAATGAGGATGGTGGTTTGGGTCATGACCACACCATGTAGGATGGTGGATTTGGATGGTGGATGAGAGTGGGGTGACATGGAGGGTAGGAGTGAGCAAATTAACCACCATAACCGATAACCGAACCATAACCGACATAACCGAATCACTAATAACCTATAACCAATATAACCAATGGTTATGGTTATGAAACTTTGTATAACCGCTCAATCGGTTATGGTTATGGTTATGAAACTTTGGTTAACCGATATAACCGAAACCGAACCGAACTTGTAATGTTAACTTTATATAATGGATTTGTGTTTTACAAAACCATATAGAGGGTTTTTACTAAGATAAAAGTATGTTAGTAACAAAATGATCTTGATATAGATGCCATTTATTTTGATAAAGAACTAAGGTGTGATGTTCATAATTTTTGTTTTGTTTGAGAATTACCTTATTAAAAAGAACCCAAAATCGGTTGTTTAACCAAAAAGTTTAGTCTCCGTTATCTTATAAAATAGGCTCAAGCTAAGTTCAAATCATGCACAACCCTATTTATTTCAAACCTTACTTGGTTACTTAACCGAAATTAACCAAAACCGAACCATAACCGACTTTATAACAGATTAACCATCACCGATGTTTGGTTATGGTTATGGTTACCAAAACTCCATAACCGAACTAGCGGTTATGGTTAATAGTAAAAACCGAACCAAACCGACCCATGCACACCCCTAATGGAGGGTAATGATGGTCTTGAGGGTCATGAGCACACTCTATAGCCTAATAAGACTATGGGTAGTGGAGAGGCTTAGGTTAGGGGTATGAGTTGAAATGTGCCTACCATGTAGGCAGTATGGGCTCTCCAACTCAAGCCCTAAAACGTAAGGGAGTGTAGGGACTTGGGTTTGAGGCATGAGTTGACACATGACACTAGCTTTTTATAGTTTCTTTTACTAAACAAATGAATCAAATTTATATTAATTTAAAAAAAAGACAATTACAATTAAACTTAAAAATATATCAAATAAAAATAAAACTACTATATCACATATTTTTAATTCATCAAATAAAAATAAAACTACAACATCAAATAAAAAATAATACATAAAAACCAACCAATCCTACATAACCACATCACCCCCAAGCCCCTGTCCCACGCCAAAGGAGCAACACCCAAACCCAATCCCCTAAGGGGATGGTGTACACGATGTGAGTTGGGTTCCCACGCCCAAGCCCAAGCCCCATCCCTACAATTAGGGGTGAGCAGAAAACCGAAATATCTGAGAAAACTGAACCGGAAAACCGAACCGAAAGAAAAGCCGACGGTTCGTTTTTCGGATTTTTAATAATAGAAAATTTGGTTCGGTTTTCGGATATCCATTTTCAATAACTGAAAAAACGGACAAACCGATAAGTTATAATAGTAGTAGGCCAAATCCATATATTTTTATGTTTGAGTCTAAGTTGTTTAAATGTTTAACCCATGCTACCAAAAATTATTAATTTTATTCTTAAATGTTAAGTATTTATAATAAAAACATTAACATGTTTATTTATAATTGAAATGATGTCTTTAATGCTTACAAAAAAATAACAAAGTATAATATAAAATTTAAATAATCTTCAAAGTATTATAAAAGAAAACGTCTTAATAAAAACTATGGAAAACATAAATATTGATTAGAATGTTATGTTTATGTGAACAATATTAATTAAAAGGTTAAAAATAATAACTTAAATGTAAAAATATAAGAAAAATTCTTAAATTTTAAATTATATTTTTTATTTTTTGAATCTTATATAATTTTGTTCCAAAAATCCAAATACCCGAAAAACCGAACCGATGTAAAAAACCAAAAAATGGAAACTGAAAAAACCGAAATCGAATGGTTTTAAAAAAAAACGAAAACTGACATTTCGGTTTCAATTTTGATTTTACCTAAAAACTGAATCGAACCGTGCACACCTCTAGATTTCATAGTCTAAACAAGCTTTATTAAATGATAGAATCATAGGGTTAGGATATCATAGATATTTTTTTTGTTAGGAAGGCTAGTAAGTAATCTTAACCATCAATTGATTTAATCAAGGGCTAAGATTAAATGAGTGAAATTGAAGAGAAAGAAAGTGGCGCATGGGATTGTGTAAGGGCAATCTAGTCAATCCAGTACAACAGTTTCTCTCTCCTCCAATCCCCCCCCCCCCCATTTTTTAAACGTTAATAACTTTTTCATACGACATTATTTTTTTATAAAAATTGCACCAAAAAAACGAGCGCTTTTTTATCTTTAAAACGAGTATACTATTGCCATATTTTCGGAAAAAAATTTCAAAAACCCAGTTGCGTAAAACGCATGGAAAAAAACGTAAAAAATGACTTTTTTCTAAAACGAAATGCGCCAAAAAACACAAAGAAATGTCTTATTTGTAAAACGCAATTGCCAGAAACACAAAGAAATGCCTTATTTCTAAAACGCAATAGTCTAAAAACACAAAAAAAGTGTACTTTCTAAAACGCAATGGACTGAAAACACATAAAAATGTGTTTTACCTAAAACGCAATGCACCAAAAACACAAATAAATATTTATTTCTAAAACGCAATGGGCTGAAAACACATAAAAATATGGTTTTACCTAAAACGCAATGGACTAAAAACACTTCAAAAATATGTTTTCTAAAACGCAATGGCCAGAAAACACATAAAAATCTCTTATTTCTAAAACACAATGGCCTAAAAACATAAAAGAAAGTTGTTTTGGTCAAAAATCAAGCAAGGATAATGCAACCAAATCTTTTGTTGTGAGGTGTGATGCTTGAATATATGAACAATTGTATGAATAATTTGCAAATCAAATAAAGAGGTGACACAAGGATTTATACGAGGAAAAAGCCTTTGATCAAGAGTTGATCTCCGGCATAAAAAACCTCGGGTGATGGAAACTACCGATCACCAACTAAGATTAATTGAAAGGTTGATACAAATCGGGATGATAACAAGCTTGTTACAAGGATCACTAGTGTGCAATGTGCAAAAAATGTATGAAATCGCCAAGTAAACTGTCGAGAGCTGTTTAAGAGTGTGTGTTAGCTAAAATTAGCCAAGTGTTTTTACTCAAGCTTGTTATCCCCTATTTAAAATTAGAAATAACTAAGCTAATTAACTATCCGCTAATCATGCTAGCTTCCCACGATCTCCATAACGTTCATAAGGGCCAATCACGTGCGGAATATTGAGGGAATATGCTCCACGAATATCAGCAAGACCAAGTCCATGCACATACTCCTGCAAAACAAGCTCACTCATAATGAAGACAATCGTTAGTATAAGGATAACGATAAGGATCCTGAATCCTGATCCGGCAACACCTACTGAGGATCCTTAATTCAAACAGAATTCATGATCCTGGCAGTACTCGAGGATCCATGATCCTAGGATTGGAAAATCCTCCCCTAACAATTGCCCCCAAAATATAAGGAGTAAAGTGTAAATTAGCGAGTTATATTTTTTGATCTTATCTGCAACTAACTAACGGATATATAGCCGTTACAATCTAACTAGCCGTTGCAAATTATACGTCATTGAAGCGACATCCCTGCAGAATCATCATTATACATAGGTTAGAGATAAGGACTAATGTGCATTTAAATTCGAGCAATACTCCCTTTAAATCCTCATTCGAAGATCAAGCAGGTACTTCTCTCTCCTTTCTCTCTTCACCTTCTTACTATGTTCCTTCTTTCTTTAACATCACCCATGGCCAAGATGGTTTTAAGATCCTCACCGGCTAAGGATCATCAAAAAGATAGTCCCCTAAAGAGCCAAGGAATCATCAAAGATTCTCCGAAGGAACGTTGCTGCTTTACTGATCCGGAGATAGACCGGATTCGTCATTGCTTTCCAGCAGACTCTGTCTTTAAACCTTTTGACCCTACCTCCTTGAGTGACTTCGTTTCTTGTGAGCCATGGTTCGTCATTGCTTTCCCTGCTTTTACCCAGTCTTTTTTCTCCCTTACCGGCATATCCTATGTCCAGGCCATGCCAATGATATGGAGGGTTTTATATACCCTTGAGAGAATCATTGAGCAGGAAGATATAGAGTTGGGAATGTCGGAATTGGCTGAACTATATAACCTTGTGAGCCATGGTTCACACCGCTTCTTATTCAAACATAAACCCGGCGAAGCACACCCAATCCTCAAGACCACCAAGAATGACACCAACTGGAAGAAGCGTTTTTCCTTCGTTAGGAGGGATTCCATCCCGGATGGGAAGGATCTACCAAGAGAGTGGGCGACCCACGGTAGGATAGAGGATCCTTATAGAAGGATCATAGGATAACCTTGTTTCTGCTGAGGATCACTAACCCCTTTTTGTATCTTTTGTGCAGCTATCTCTGTTTCTCACATTATTCAATCACCTGCAACAAATGAAAGGATCGCTGCTTTCTGGAATCTTGATCCTGCAGTAAGATCATTTCAGACAAACACCAAGGATTCTCAAGAAGTATCCTCAGGCTCAGTCACAATGTCAAGTAAGTATCCAAGTCTATATATGATTAGATGTTTAAATGTAAATAAAACAAGAATACTTATATGCTGTTTTGTATTGATAGGCACTGGAAAATCTTCGAAGTCAGCCTCCCGCTTTAGTGTTAGTGATCTTAGCACTGTGGCTCCCAGGTCTGGGAAGAAGAAGTCTGCTGCTAGCCCAAGCACTCTAGTCCCCAAGCCTGTCATTTCCAAGGGAGGAAAGAAGAGGAAGGCCTCCGAAGCTGACAATCTCGAAGGACTGCCCCTCATTCGCCACCAGTTTCAGGAATACTTTGCTGATGTAAGGATCACCAACTTTGCTTCATTATCCTGCCCACTTGAGGATCACGGATCCTAAACTTTACCTTGTCTTTTTGCAGAAATTCACCGAGATCGAAATGCTCTTCGATGCATACGTTGAAGAGACTGAGCAGAAGCATTTGGAGTTCCAGAAATTCTTCCTGGCTAAGGATGAGACTATCTCTCGCCTTGAGAAGGATCTCGCTCTGGCAAAGCAACAGGTGGTCATGGCCTAGATAAATGCTGATCATGAGAAGCATGAGGTGCTGGAGGATGCTAAAGTCTCTGCTGCTGTTAGGGGAGGATTCTCCAATGATCAGTGATCCGCAATTACTGTTGGGCTTAGTGATCCTCACTTCTGTTTGAATTGGTGATCCTCAGAAGTGTTGCAGGATCAGGATCATGGATTATCTTAAGGATCCTTATACTAACGGTTGTCTACTTTGAATATGATGTTGTTTTGCAGGAGTACGAATTTGGACTTGGTCTTGGCGATATTCCTGGAGCATATTCCATACTTATTCCGCACGTGCATGCCTGAAGTGGACGTTATGGAGGTCATGGAGGACTTGCACCAAATGCGGAATGTTTGTTAGCTTAGATATTTTCCATTTTTAAACGGGATAGCGAGCTAAATAGAAACACTTGGCTAATTTTAGCTTAACACACACTCTCACAACTGCTCTCACCTCATCTTGACAATTCACTTAGCGATTACACACTTCATTACACTTTACACTATAGTGATCCTTGTAATTAGCTCGCTATCATCCGAAGTTGTAATACATTTCTTGTTTAATCTGAGTTGGTGATCGGTAGTTTCCATCAGCCGAGGTTTTTTATGCCGGAGATCATTCATTGATCAAGGGCTTTTTCCTCGTATAAATCTTTGTGTCACTTATTCATCTCATTTCTGGGTGATCCTTAGTATTGTTCATTGATTCAAGCATCATACCTCACAACAGAAAGTTTGGTTGCATTATCATTGCTTGATTTTTTACCAAAACAGTTTGGCGCCCACCGTGGGGCAATTGGTGCTTCATTCCTAAGAAGATTCATACTTTTGTGGTCATTTCGGTTCATTACAACCAAGCAGATGGCTTCCTCAACAAAGAATACATCAAGTTCTATGCCGACAATTAGCTCTTCACAAGGCGTTCCACCTTTGCCTCCACCACCTTCTGAATCCCAGAAGAATGCCGAGAATGCCGCGAAGAGACAAACCCCCATTTTCACAAAACCACCAACTTCTTCTATTTCCTCTAATCCTACCACTAATGATCTTTACGCTCTGATTTTGTAGATGAGGAATCACGCACAAGAGCAGGACAAAACCAATGAAAGGATCCTCCGGGAGAACGATGAGATCAAGAAACAGAAGAAATCAGTGGAGGATCACTCTCCTCTGATGCCAAGGTCGCTGAACTTCGACACTCCAGTCATTACTTCCCAGCACTCAGCAGCTCCGGACGTGCAATACTTGGGTGAATTACCAGGAAGGCGTTATGGAACAACAACTATGAGTCAGGCATTTGGCTCTCACTTCCAGCCTCAAGGATCCTCTTCTCAACCATCAGGATCCTCTTCTCAGCTTCATGGATACTTCACGTCAGGAGGATATTTGGGAATGCATGCAGTTCAAGGATCCTCCCATGTCTAAGGATCCTCCCAGGTCCAAGGATCCTCCCAGGTCCAAGGATCCTCCCAGGTCCAAGGATCCTCCCAGGTCCAAGGATCCTCCCAGGTCCAAGGATCCTCCCAGGTCCAAGGATCCTTCCCGGTCCAAGGATCCTCCCATGTCCTAGGATCCTCTCTGGTTCCAGGATTCTTTCAAGTTCAAGGATCATCTCATCTTCAAGGATCCAACATCTTTCAGGATCAGGGATTCTTAAGAAGTATGCAGCCTCCAAGCCCGGATGTTCATCAAGGAGACTTTATACCAATGCAGACCATTACTTCATCTGGTCCTTCGATCATACCAGAATCTCGTCAACATGGATTCACACCTGGAATTCCAAACACGAATCCTGTGGGAGGTAACACTTTTAATAATTCATATAACACTAACCATGGTTTAATGTAGGATACAGGTATCAATCAGGCTATGGCCAGGGAGTTACAGAAGCTCAAGGATATGATATCCAGTGTTCCAGGAGTGGTTAAACCCATTCCTGAAATTGCAGATGGTAGCCATAGGATATCTCATTTTGCACCACCCTTATGTGATGCTGAGATACCCAAAAGATTTCAGATACCATCCATGAAGCTATATGATGGTTCAACGGATCCAGAGGAGCATGTAGCTCAATACAGGGAGAGGATGGAGATCAATCCAATCCCGGAGACATTAAAAGAAGCATGTCTATGCAAGGGGTTTGGATCCACACTTACAGGATCTGCTCTTAAATGGCTGCTAAGTCTACCCCCTTACTCTATTACTTCATTTGCTAATCTAGTTAATTTGTTTAATAGTCAATTCTGTTGTAGTAGAAAATTTGAACGATTAACTAGTGATCTATATAGGGTAACACAAGGTCAAAATGAATCACTTAGAGATTACATCACTAAGTTTAGTAAAGAATCCTTGGATATTCCTAACTTGGATATTGCTACGGTTGTAGAAGCCTTTAAAATGGGATTGCTTAGGGATTCATTATTCTATGATGATCTTGTTATGACACCTTGCAGGAATCTTGATGAAGTACGAACCAGGGCTCTTAGGTTCATCCGCTTAGAGGATCACAAAAGGATCCAGGATAGATTGACAGGATCCTCAAAATAGGAGAAACAAGGATCCTACTTCAGGAACAACAAATCAAAGTCCTACAACAGATCTGATAACCAGAACGTGCATGCAGTGGAACAAGAAGAGTGTTAGGGGAGGATTTTCTAACAATTAGTGATCCTTATTCGTTATCCTAACTAGTGATCCTCACTTCTGTGACAGGTGGTGATCCTCAGAAGAGCTTCAGGATCAGGATCATGGATCACTTTAAGGATCCTCGTACTGACGATTGTTTACTTATGTATTATACTATCTCGCAGGTATAACGAGCTTGACCAGGTCTTGGCGACATTCCTGGAGAATATTCCTAAGCTATTCTGCACGTGCTTGACCAAAAATAGATGTTGTGGAGAATGTGGAGGCTTGGCACGAAAGTCGGATAGTTAGTTTAGGTGGTTATTTCTATTTTAAAAGGGAGTAACGAGCTAGTAGAAAACACTTAGTCATTTTTGCAGTTACACACACTCGTACAAACGCTCATACAAGCTCTCGTTCAAACACTTAGCAATTTCATACACTTTTTACACATTCCACCGTAGTGATCCTTGTACCTAGCTCGTTACTATCCGAAGTTGTAAACATTAATTCATTTATTTGAGCTTGGTGATCGGTAGTTTCCATCACCCGGGGTTTTTTGTGCCGGAGATCAACTCTTGATCAAGGGCTTTTTCCCCGTATAAACCCTTGTGTTGTTTGTGCAATTTTACACTAAAGTGATCCTCATCATTGTTACACATTAACCAAGCATCATTCCTCACAAAATCAGATTTGGTTGCATTATCCTTGTGTGATTTTTGACCAAAACAGTTTGGCGCCCACCGTGGGGCAATTGGTGCTTTGTCCTTAGAAAAATACGCATTTCTGTGCTCATTTCGGTTTACTACAACCAAGCAAATGGCTTCCTCAGCGAAGAATGCTTCAAACTTGATACCCTCATTCACTTCTTCACAAGGCGTTCCTCCTTTGCCTCCACCACCTTCTGGATCCCAGAAGAATACTGAGAATGCTGCGAAGAAACCAACTCCCATTTTCTCAAAACCACCTACTTCTTCTGTTTCAACTAATCCTACTACTAATGATCTCTATGCCTTGATTTTGCAGATGAGGAATCATGCACAAGAGCAGGATAAAACCAACGAAAGGATCCTCCGGGAGATTGACGAAATTAAGAAACAGAAGAAAACGGCAGAGGATCGTTCCCCACTGATGCCCAGATCGCTGAATTTTGATACTCCGGTGATTACTTCTCAGCCATCAGTGGTTCCAGACATTCAATATGTGGGTGGACCAAAAGCAGTGCACTACGAAATAACAACAATGAGCCAGGCATTAGGTTCACATTTCCAGCCAGCGGGATCCTATCCTCAGCATATGCGATTCCTCACGGGTTCAGGAGTGCAGCAGGTTCAAGGATCCTCTTTCGTTCCAGGATCATCCCAGGTTCAAGGATCCTCCTTCATTCCAGGATCATCCCAGGTTCAAGGATCCTCTTTCGTTCCAGGATCATCCCAGGTTCAAGGATCCTCCTTCATTCCAGGATCATCCCAGGTTCAAGGATCCTCTTTCGTTCCAGGATCATCCCAGGTTCAAGGATCCTCCTTCATTCCAGGATCATCCCAGGTTCAAGGATCCTCTTTCGTTCCAGGATCATCCCAGGTTCAAGGATCCTCCTTCTTTCCAGGATCATCCCAGGTTCAAGGATCCTCCTTCATTCCAGGATCATCCCAGGTTCAAGGATCCTCTTTCGTTCCAGGATCATCCCAGTTCCAGGGATCCTTCCAGATGCCAGGATCCTTAAGGAGTTTGCAAACAGGAAGTTCAGATGTCCATCAGGGAGATTTTATTCCAATGCAGACTAATGCTTCTGCTGGTCCCTCGATCATTCCAGAGCCTCAACAATATGGATTAACATCCATTCTTCCTAACTTGAATCCAATGGGAGGTAACACTTTTAACAATTCTTATACTACTAACCAAGGTCTTATGCAGGATCCAGGTATCAATCATGCCATGGCCAGAGAATTGCAAAAGCTAAAGGATATGATATCAAGTGTCCCGGGAGTAGTCAAACCTATCCCAGAGATTGCAGATGGGAGCCATAAGATATCTCGTTTTGCACCACCAATCTGTGATGCTGAGATACCCAAGAGGTTCCATGTGCCTACAATGAAACTGTATGATGGCTCAACAGATCCTGAAGAACACATAGCACAATACAGGGAGAGGATGGAGATCAATCCAATCCCAGAAAGGTTAAAGGAAGCATGCCTGTGCAAAGGATTCGGATCCACTCTTACTGGATCAGCTTTCAAATGGCTGCTAAGTCTTCCTCCCTATTCTATTACCTCATTTGCTATCCTAGTTAACTTGTTTAATAATCAGTTTTCCTGTAGTAGAAAATTTGAACGATTAACTAGTGATTTATATAGGATAACCCAGGGTCATAATGAATCATTAAGGGATTATATCACCAAATTCAGTAAAGAATCCTTAGACATCCCTAACTTAGATATAGCCACGGCTGTTGAGGCCTTCAAAATGGGATTGCTTAGGGATTCGTTATTTTATGATGATCTTGTTATGACACCATGCAGGAACTTAGATGGGGTAAGAACCCGGGCCCTTAGGTACATCCGACTAGAGGATGACAAGAGGATCCAAGAGAGGTTAATAGGATCCTCAAAGCAGGATAAGCAAGGATCCTCGTTCAGGAACAACAAGTTCAAATCCTACAACAGATCCGATAACCAGAATGTGCATGCTATTGATCAGGAAGAGGATGATGAGGATTATCCTCCAATCTCTGAATATTGTTTTTCTGTTGACAGCAATGAACTAATCCTTGCGATGCAGGGTTTAGGTGATAAAGCTAGATGGCCCAGAAAAAATGATAGGCCAGCTGCAACTAAGGATAAATCAAAGTGGTGTGCATACCATGAAGATTTTGGGCATCTCACAGAAGAATGCATTGCCCTAAGAAAGGAGATTGGATACTTGTTGAGCAAAGGGCATCTAAAGGAATTGTTGGGAAGAAAAAGGTCAAAGACTCAGGATCATGAAAGGATCCCTGAGAAAGCTCTGGCCCCTCCAGCGGACGCACAAGTGATAAACTTCATTTCTAGAGGATCAGACATTTGCGGCACATCCTTCTCAGCAGCTAAGAGGCATGCAAAAGAAACTAAAATGGACAATGGAGAAAGACCTGTTCGAACATCAAGTGTCTCGGAAGGGAAAGTCATAACCTTTGATGAGGACGATCGTATGGATATCTAGGATCCTCATCACGATGGTTTAGTTATTACTCTTTTTATTTCTAACCATTTTGTTCGCAGGATCCTTATAGACGGAGGAAGTTCAGTGAACATTATCCAGCTTGATGTTCTGAAGAAGATGGGTATCCCTGAATTAGATATCATACCAAGATCCTCTGTGCTTGTAGGATTTAGTGGCGAAACTAAGAATACCCTGGGGGACATTAAACTCCCAATATATATCGAAGGCTTACATTCTTACCAAAAGTTTTGTGTTATTGACTGTTTATCTTGTTGTAATGTGATCCTTGGCAGGCCTTGGATACACGATATGAAGGAAGTCCCATCTACTTACCATCAATGTGTGAAGCTCCCTAGTCCTTGGGGAATAGTGAAGATTGATAGTGATCAGCAGGAGGCTAAGAATTGCTACACTTCATCGATGAAACCAGCCTCGAAGTCAAGGGAGCAATAGCAATCAAAGTATCCTCCAAGGGATGTCTTGGAGGAAATAGAGCAGGATGTGGTAGAAATCCTCATGGATCCTGATGATCCTGAATCCAAAATCTATATCGGATCAGGGATCCTTAGCGAAATGAAAGAAGATCTCGTATCCTTCCTCAAAAGGAGAAAGACTACCTTTGCATGGAAACACGAAGATATGACTGGTATATCCAGAGATGTTATCACTCACAAACTCGGCATTGACAGATCCTTCAAACCAATCCATCAAAGGAGAAGGAAGTTTGCACCGGAAAGGAATGCCATTATCCAGGAAGAGGTAGAGAAATTGCTCCGGGCAGGTATGATTAGAGAGGTCAAGTATCCAAGATGGTTGGCCAATGTGGTTGTTGTTCAAAAGAAAAACAGAAAGTGGAGGGTATGTGTCGATTTTACCGATCTAAATAAGGCATGTCCCAAGGATCCTTTCCCTTTACCCCACATTGACTCCATGGTGGATGCAACCGCGGGTCATGAACTGTTAACTTTTATGGATGCTTCATCTGGATTTCAACAAATCCAAATGGAACCATCTGACCAAGAGGATACAGCCTTCATGACTCCAACTGGTATATATTGCTATATTGTTATGCCGTTCGGATTGAGGAATGCAGGTGCAACGTATCAAAGGCTGGTGAATATGATGTTCAAGGATCAGATCGGACAAACTATGGAGGTTTACATAGATGATATGGTGGTAAAATCCATAAGAGCTGAGGATCACCTAAAGGATTTGGAGGAAGCATTTGATATCCTTGACAAATATAATATGAAGCTTAATCCTTCAAAATGTCATTTTGGTGTTAAAGCAGGTAAATTCTTAGGATACATGATGACAAAGAGAGGCATTGAAGCTAGCCCGGAACAGATCAAAGCAATAGTGAACATCAAATCCCTGGCCAATGCTAAGGATGTTCAAAGGCTAACAGGCAGGATAGCAGCTTTGAACAGATTTATATCCAAATCCTCAGAGAAATGCAAAGAATTCTATGATATCCTAAGGAAGAACAAGAAATTTGAGTGGACTGAGAAGCATGAAAATGCTTTAAGAGCCCTCAAAGATTACCTATCCTCAGCCCCAGCCTTAATGAAGCCAGAAAAAGGCGATGTGCTATCCTTGTATCTTGAAGTATCCTCAAAAGCAGTAAGTGCGGTCCTTGTTAAGGATCATGAAGGTACACAATATCCTGTCTATTATGTAAGTAAAAGTTTACTTGATGCCGAATCCAGGTATTCACACCTTGAAAAACTTATTCTTGCATTAATAATGGCATCTACTAAGCTAAGACATTATTTTGAGACTCATATTATTATCGTTAAAACTAATTTTCCAATTAAGAATGTTCTCAGGAAACTAGAAATGTCAGGAAGGATGGCTAAGTGGGCAGTGAAGCTAAGTGCATATGATATAAGATATGAGCCTAGGACAGCCATCAAATCCCAAGCACTAGCTGACTTTGTGGCAGATTTCAGTAGTGATTTACAAGAAGAAGCTGAATTAGAAGTCCAGCAGCTAGAAGAGACCAAGGATCCTTGGATACTCTACACTGATGGATCCTCAAATGTAAAAGGCACAGGGCTTGGAATACTACTAAAATCGCCACAGGGGGACATAATACCCCACTCTATAGCTTGTGAGTTCCAAACCACTAACAATGAGGCTGAATATGAAGCCTTAATTGCTGGTTTGCAAATTGCTAAGCATATGGGGATCAGGTATCTTGAGGTACATGTAGATTCTTTGTTAATTACAAACCACTTTAATGGATCCTATGCTGTTAAAGGTGAAAAGCTAACCAAATATTTAGAGATAGTCAAAAGTTTGGCACTCTCTTTTGTTTCCTTTAGTTTGTCACAGGTACCAAGGGAAGAAAATACAGAAGCTGATGCATTAGCTAATTTAGGATCATCCTTGAAGATCCCGGAGGATATCAAGATCCCTATTATCCATATCCTGAACCTGGCTATTGAGGATCATGTGGCTATGGAGATAGGAAGTGATTCTGCAATGATCCCTAGTGAGGATACTCAATCCCATTCAGGATCAGGATCATGGATCTCACCAATTATGAGATACTTACAACATGGAGAGATTCCTACAAGAGAAAACCCTAGGGCTTTCAAATCTAAGGTATCTCAATTTACAATTATAAATAGTATGTTGTATAGACGATCTCTTGCAGGACCATACTTGAGATGCATTGAGGATCCTGAAGTCCAAGAAGTTTTAAAAGACTTCCATGAAGGAGACTGTGGAAACCACACTGGGGGCAGGGCATTATTCTCAAGGATCCTGAGGACAGGGTACTACTGGCCAACCATGAAAAGAGATGTTGTGGAGTATGCTAAGAAATGTGATCCTTGCCAGAGACACAACAATATCCTTCATCAACCAGCTGAATTATTGCACCCTATATCCTCCTCTTGGCCATTTATGAGATGGGGTATGGATATAGTTGGTAAGCTCCCTAAGGCACCTGGTGGAAAAGTATTCATGCTTGCTATGACTGATTACTTCTCCAAGTGGATAGAGGCCGAAGCTTTTTCCCAAGTCAGAGAAAAGGAAGTTATATCCTTCATTAAAAGAAATATTATAACTAGATTTGGAATTCCTTCTGAGATTATATGTGATAATGGTTCCCAATTTATTGGGGGCAGAACCACTAACTTTTGTGACAGCTGGGGGATTAGGATGATAACATCAACACCAGTCCACCCACAAGCTAATGGTCAGGCAGAATCATCCAACAAGATCATCATCAACAATTTAAAGAAAAAGCTTGGATCCAAGAAAGGGAAATGGGCAGAAGAACTACCCTATGTGCTTTGGGCTGATAGGACAACCCCCAAGAATGCTACTGGTCAAACACCATTCTCTTTGGTATTTAGGGCATAATCAGTGATCCCGACAGAAATGGTGGTTCCAACTGCAAGAACAAGTACCCGTGATCCTGAGGAAAATGATGAAAACTTGGCTCAAGACCTGGATACTATTGAAGAAATCAGGGATATGGCTAGGATAAGGATGGCCAGTTATCAACAAAGAATGGCTGGTGCTTACAACAAAAATGTCAGGATCAGAAGGTTTCAAGTTGGAGATATGGTATTAAGGAAAGCATTTCAGAATACCACCAATCCTGCGGATGGAAAGTTGGCTCCAAAATGGGAAGGCCCTTATTTGATTGAAGCTGAAGCAGGAAAGGGGGCATATAGATTGCTAACCATGGAAGGTGATTTGCTACCAAGAGCTTGGAATGCTGTCCATTTGAAGAAATATTTCATGTGAGTAGGATCCTCATGGCATAGATGATCCTCATGATAGGGATATCCTTAAAGGATCCTCAAAGTATCGGTGATCCTTACTTAGGTAATATCCTAAACTTGAGCTATTTCATTTCATTATTTTCTCTTATAAGGATAAGGATCATGTATCCTTTATCCATCTCTCACGTGAGTTCAAGTTTTAAAAGTTGTCACGGCCCAAGACCCGGTTTGACCCGTTTCAAGAGCCGCGGCAGAAAATACTGCGGTATTGATTTAATTGAGTTTAACAGCGGAAACAGGATCGCTTAAAGCTAAAATTTTTCCCCGATTATTTATTTCACAATTCGGGATAAAACCCTGATAATGTACAATAGTATGTTTTTAATATAAAAGCGTGATATTACAAAAGTATTTATTTATTTTATATTGAGCCACTATCAGTAAGCTTGAAATGCTTCCCAGCACTTTTCCTGAATTACAACAGATCACCTGAAACATGTTTGAAAAAGGTTTTGTCAGCGGGAAATACTGAGTGAATCATTCTATTTACTAAAATGACACATTTGTTATAATTTACAGTATTAAGAGCGATTACAATGTTTCTGATATCAAGCCAACTACCCACGGTACTTGTCATTCGACCCATTGGCCCATTCGTCCAATGGTGTCTGTGGCTATGGTCATATCCCCCATTGGCTGCCCCAATGGTGACGATTATCAAGTAATGTATACAAAACCCCACATACCGGCTGTAACTTGGTGATTACAAAGACTTAATCCCCGTAATTATAACTTTGAAAATAAACATGATTTTTGTAAATAGATTTGATAAAAAGAGAGAATGACTCACAAACTGTGAGAAAAGGAGAATGACTCACTTTGCAGATTTATACGGGCAGAGCCTAGCCTACTGATTAGCCTTTTATCCTAATTTCAATAACAAGCACACAATTTGGAATTAGTAATTAATCCAGCAATTACGATAATTCCCGAGATCAATTTCTCACAATGAATGACAAAATGCAATACTTTGTCCATCGAATTAACGATGATCCATTGAATTAACAATGAACGACAAGGTATAATACTTTACCCATCGAATTAACGATGATCCGTTGAATTAACAACGAACGATAAAGTATAATACTTTACCTATCGAATTAACGACAATCCGTCAAATTAATGACGAATGATAAAGTATAACCCTAATGTGGGTGGCATTTAAACATTCATTGGATATCTTGATCGTCGGATAAATGAATCGTAACAGCGATTGTGCTAATACCCTGATTGCAGCTTCAATTTAGTGCATGTGTGTGTTAATTATGATTTTTTTTTTTTGAGTAAAACGACGAAATCTCAGCGTGCAGGTCGAATTCTTTCGACGTTTTTGTGCCAGAAATCGAATGCCAATGTTCTGTATTTATAGGTGAAATTTTGTCACCCATACGCATCGTAGCAAAACATCCCCTGCGCATCGTATGGTAAGCATACGCACCGTATGCCATTCTTCTCTACGCGTCGTATGCGTTTTAAACAGCCTGCGCATCGTAGGCCATACTTTGATACGATGCGTAAGGGTTCAAAAGTTGGTTATAGAGTAGCTACGTGTGGGACTAGCTCTGATGACTCACATATCTCGAATTCTCATACGTTGACAGCAATTTAAGTGGATAATCATCCACTAGGGTTTACCCCCCCTGAGTTTTAGGGGCCCTAATCCTGATTCTGAAAATTATGAAACTTATAGGGTTTGCTCAGAATCACTTGGGTGTCTCAATTAAGGTTTCCTATTGGTTAAATTAATTTAATAATTATGACTTTTGATGAGAGTCGTTACATTCTCCCCAACTTAATAAAAATCTCGTCCTCGAGATTTACTGGAATAATTGAGAATACTTTCTCTTCCTTTTTTATTCCAGTTCCCAAGTATATTAGGATCCTGTCTTTGAATCCTACTTTACTTAACATTATTTGTTTACCTTTATATTTTGGAAGTGTAATATCAAAGATTCGTCTGATAGACATTTCTTGAGATTAGATATATAAAATATATCATGTATTCCAACTAACCTTCCTGGTAGTTTGTAAACTATAAGTAACTAATCCAATATGTTGAATTCACTAGAAATAATCCTACATATTTTTGGACTTAGTTTTCTTCTCTTAACAACTCCTTTCCAAGGAGATATTTTTAATAGTATTTTGTCTCTAACTCGAACTCCAACGACTTTTATTTATTATCTGCATAATCTTTATGACTATCTCTTGCCGTTTTTAGCTTTTCCTTTGTGATACTAAATATCACAGTTGTAGTCACTTAGGATTTTCATTCATCTCCTTTGCCTCAAATTCTTTTTGCCCATAAATATTTATCTTAACTTCTTATAATCTGTATAGATAGTATCCTTACTTCCATACAGATAATATCTTCAAATCTTTAAGGCAAAAATTATGGTTCTTATTCTAACTTATGAGTTGATATAGTTTTCTTCGGACTTTTTCAATTGACTTGAGGCCTACGCAATTACCTTTTTGCATTATATTAACATATATCAAATCATAGCTTTGAAGTATTACCTTATACTTCAAAATCTTCCATTTGGTAATCACTGCTATTTTAGCAAGATCTAAGTGAATATCTTCATGATTCACCATATGACCTAAAATTGCACTTCTAGCAGCCAAAATTCATTCTTCGAAAATTTGGCGTTAAGCTTTTCTTTTTCTTAACAAAGTTAAGAGTACATGCCAGTGCTGTCAATGTTCTTTCCTACTTTTGTAATAAATAAATATATTATCTATGAAGATAATTATAAATTTATCCAAATAGACCTTATTTATCATATGCACGAATGCTGCAGTTGCATTCTTTAAATCCGAAGGGTATGACTGTAAACTAGTAATGACTATTGCTAGTTCTGAAAACAGTCTTAGGTATATCTTCCTCTGATACTGGAACATAAGTTGGTCTTAGAAAACTATCTATTTTCCTTAAATTGATCGAATAGATCATAAATTCTAATTAATGGGTATTGATTCTTAATTATAACCTTATTCAATTTCCTATAATCAATACACATTCTTTTCGAAATTTTCTTTTTCTTAAATAACCAATATTGTGCTAACCGATAGGGTTTCCTGGCTTATCGGTAAAATTCCTGAAATTGATAAATCCTAAATTCTATCTTCATATCTGGTGGTAATCCAGGTAAATCTTCTGGAAATATATCTGGTTATTCTAAATTTACAGAAATTTCCTTAAATTCTGTATCTTTAGTATTAATGATTACTAAAATCATATATACTATTCCTTGCTTTTGTTCATAATTAGCAATATCCATTACTGATATGAGCTTCATAGGCTTATATGGTTTATCTCCTGTAATCATAATTTCTCTTTCGATGGTTGATTGAATTTCTAAGAATTTCTGATCATAGATAATGATCACAACATTGAATTCATAGATAATAGGGTTGCAGAAAACTTATAACTTATTTCTAGGTTCTGCATAACCTTATTTATTTTAGCTGAATTTCCATCTGCCGTTTCTAATTTATAGAAATCTATCTAATACTGGTTAACGGTAAGTTAAAAGTTTGGCAGAGTAAAGTATTTATAAAACTTTGGTTGGCACCAGAGTCAAATAATACTTTTAGGTAAATGTTGTAAACTAAGAATATACCGGCTGTCACATCTGGAATCATCTCGTCCTCATGAGTAGTTAGCTGAAAGTCTCTCTCTCATTCCTTTTTGCCCCTTCTGCGGGTTTGGCTTGATTGTCGAATGGTTTATTCAGTTTTGGACAACCTGGCCTAAGATGTCCAGTTTCTCTACAGTTGTAGCAAACTGAAAATTTCTTCCTCCTGCAGTCTTCTTCTTGATGCCCCGGAATCTTACAAAAATTGCAATATCCTTTGCATTTTCCAAAATGCTTCTTTTTGCAAAATTTGCAAAATGGACTAGTAGAAGTTTGCCCATTCCCTCCTTTCTTGAAATGGTTATGGTTACCCGGACTGAATTCTTGGGTAATCTTTTGGGCTACTTCCTTCCTTTTATTTTCTTCTCTTGTCCGTACTAGCTCGTCATTTATAGTATTGGCTAATTCCACCGCATCATCAATTGTGCGAGGTTTCGCAGCTTTAACGATATTACGGATCTCGGAAATCAATCCCCAAATATAACGAGAAATAAGTACCGGTTCTGGCGAAGCCAGGATTGGTACCACTCGAGCATTTTCGAAGAATGTCGTAGTATACCCTCGACAATCTATATCTACCATCCGATGGGTTAGAAACTTATTTGCCATTTGATCTTTTTCGTACTCAGGACAGAATTTTCTTTCTACAAGATTCTTAAATTCTTCCCAGTTCATAGCATACGCCATCCTTCTTCCTTTTACTTGTAACATCGTATTCCACCATTCTAGCGCCACTTCTTTGAAAAGGTTTGATACATACATAACCTGATCATCTTGAGCACATTTACTTATGGCAATTACTGCCTCGGTTTTCTCTAACCAACGCAGTACTGCAGTCGCTCCTTCATTGCCTGCAAACTTAGTGGGTTTACAAGCAAGAAATTCTTTGTAAGTGCAACCAGGCGTTGCAACTTTCCTTTTCTTAGGGAGCGGAGCTTGCCGTGGTTCATTATCATGATTAACATGATTACCGCCTCCATTTACGCTATTACTGAAATTATCTTCAGAAATACGTTTACTAAGAACAACATGTTGCGGTTCGATTGGATTTTTAACAGCAGCAATGATTGCTGGAATAGCATTGGCTATCCCTTGAGCAACTATTCCTGGAATAGTGTTGGCTATCTCTTGAGCAATGATATTTTCTATATCTTGCCTAGTCACATATTGGTTCCCCGATTGTTGCTCAGATTGATTACCCTCATTAACTGGTTCATTATTAGCGTTTTCCATCTGATATCTATTTTATAGATATATAATTAGTATAAAGGAAATAATCTAATGTTACAATTTTAGTTGCACATAATCACATAAACGAATATACAAACAAAATTGTAACTTTTCTAATATTTCCTTATATCATGTTTCTATATACACCCGTTTTATTATTTATTTTACACATACTGATTTTACTGTTATTATTACACAACCACAGTTTCATTATTCCCATATCCTTTGTAAGATGATGTTCTAGTAGCGGCGTTTCTTCTCATCGTATTTCCAGGAGATTTGTCCCAAAGTTTCTTGGATCCTATTCCCAGCATCCATGTTGTCAAAATGATGGAGTTCAGTCCTATTCTCATTACTTATTGGTAAATTTGATAAAGGTTCTGGATTGTATTTAGGAAAAAGCCTATAGGGATGGTTTTGTAAACGGTATTTCATTATCTAACCATTCGTCTATATTCCAGTGATTTGAAGAGTTTGGAATAGATGATTCTAAGTTCATAAAATTATTTTCATTAACAAGCTCAATAGTATCATCGGTTGCCATTATAAAATCTAGCTCTTCCTGAGATGGTAATTCCTCCATTTGCCTAGAACTTTCCCCAATTTCCATTTTCTTAGGCTTAGGTTTCTCAAGAGGTAAAGCATAAAATTCTATAGGTTCTTCTATGTCTGGAGTATATCTATTGAAATCTCTGGAAACTTCTATTCTTACTGGATAGAGATTTAAATTCTGAAGGGCTTCTGACAAATCACTCATGCTGTTTAGCAACATACACATAATTACTAAGTCATAATAAAATTTTATAGAACAACTTTTTAAATAGTATTTCATACTACCAACCCAACTGAAAATTAAAACATACTAGGTTTTATTTGTAATTTATTTATAAATTTTCTAGACTGTAGATAATAAAAATATTAAACTTTAAATCAGAATATTTAAAGATTTATATTTACTATTTACAGAAATCAATATATAAAATCTATATATTAAATAAGTATGATGACTTATTTTATATATATATTAACTAGTCATTATCATGGTGGATATTGGTTAGTGCTGCCTTGTTTAAGCATAGGTGATCAGTCCATGCATAACTAAGGCTAGGTTATCCAATATTTGCCTTTGATAATAACCATAGTATTTAAAAATAATCTTAATACTACTACTACTATTAATATATCATTATTAATAATAAAATTATTAATAATAAATAACTAGCAAAATTTTAAATAAGGGTATATTTCAAAAAATATAATTTCTTTACCACAATATAGTAATACTATATTAGGTAATTCCATATATTAATCAAATAAATTTATAATATTTTTCGATTAACAATGATAGAGCAACAAATATTACAATATATATAAAAATCTGCCCATATTAAAATTAACAAATAGCTAGTTAATAAAACACATAATCACATAATAGTAATCAGGAAAAATTAAGTATTTCCAAATACTTAATTAGCTTAACCCAGTGGCTCTGATACCACCTTTTTCTGTCACGGCCCAAGACCCGGTTTGACCCGTTTCAAGAGCCGCGGCAGAAAATACTGCGGTATTGATTTAATTGAGTTTAACAGCGGAAACAGGATCGCTTAAAGCTAAAATTTTTCCCCGATTATTTATTTCACAATTTGGGATAAAACCCTGATAATGTACAATAGTATGTTTTTAATATAAAAACGTGATATTACAAAAGTATTTATTTATTTTATATTGAGCCACTATCAGTAAGCTTGAAATGCTTCCCAGCACTTTTCCTGAATTACAACAGATCACCTGAAACATGTTTGAAAAAGGTTTTGTCAGCGGGAAATACTGAGTGAATCATTCTATTTACTAAAATGACACATTTGTTATAATTTACAGTATTAAGAGCGATTACAATGTTTCTGATATCAAGCCAACTACACACGGTACTTGTCACTCGACCCATTGGCCCATTCGTCCAATGGTGTCTGTGGCTATGGTCATATCCCCCATTGGCTGCCCCAATGGTGACGATTATCAAGTAATGTATACAAAACCCCACATACCGGCTGTAACTTGGTGATTACAAAGACTTAATCCCCGTAATTATAACTTTGAAAATAAACATGATTTTTGTAAATAGATTTGATAAAAAGAGAGAATGACTCACAAACTGTGAGAAAAGGAGAATGACTCACTTTGCAGATTTATACGGGCAGAGCCTAGCCTACTGATTAGCCTTTTATCCTAATTTCAATAACAAGCACACAATTTGGAATTAGTAATTAATCCAGCAATTACGATAATTCCCGAGATCAATTTCTCACAATGAATGACAAAATGCAATACTTTGTCCATCGAATTAACGATGATCCATTGAATTAACAATGAACGACAAGGTATAATACTTTACCCATCGAATTAACGATGATCCGTTGAATTAACAACGAACGATAAAGTATAATACTTTACCTATCGAATTAATGACAATCCGTCAAATTAATGACGAATGATAAAGTATAACCCTAATGTGGGTGGCATTTAAACATTCATTGGATATCTTGATCGTCGGATAAATGAATCGTAACAGCGATTGTGCTAATACCCTGATTGCAGCTTCAATTTAGTGCATGTGTGTGTTAATTATGATTTTTTTTTTGAGTAAAACGACGAAATCTCAGCGTGCAAGTCGAATTCTTTCGACGTTTTTGTGCCAGAAATCGAATGCCAATGTTCTGTATTTATAGGTGAAATTTTGTCACCCATACGCATTGTAGCAAAACATCCCCTGCGCATCGTATGGTAAGCATACGCACCGTATGCCATTCTTCTCTACGCATCGTATGCGTTTTAAACAGCCTGCGCATCGTAGGCCATACTTTGATACGATGCGTAAGGGTTCAAAAGTTGGTTATAGAGTAGCTACGTGTGGGACTAGCTCTGATGACTCACATATCTCGAATTCTCATACGTTGACAGCAATTTAAGTGGATAATCATCCACTAGGGTTTACCCCCCTTGAGTTTTAGGGGCCCTAATCCTGATTCTGAAAATTATGAAACTTATAGGGTTTGCTCAGAATCACTTGGGTGTCTCAATTAAGGTTTCCTATTGGTTAAATTAATTTAATAATTATGACTTTTGATGAGAGTCGTTACAAAAGTTCAGGTATCTTTAGCATAACGCTGGTTATCCACAGAAGCAATCCGTCTTTTGGGTTTAACCCCAGTTATTCGGGCTTGTCCCCAGATTCCGCCTGTAGCGCACGATGATCCTGGTGTAGTTCAAGGCTTTGGGACCAGTACTCGTTCTAGGGGCTGATAATTCCATTGTTCTGGCTATGCTTAGGATCCTACGTATAATGGTAGACGTACCATACATCCGTTCATAAGGTTTCTAACGTTTTCACGTTAGCTAAGGTTTCTAACGTTTTCACGTTAGCAAAGGTTTTGGCATCTTCATGTCACTAAGTTTGGATAGTCGCCAGTTAGGGCCATACTCCAGTTTACATACGATCCTTGGGCTTGTCCCCAGTTATCCTTGGGCTTGTCCCCAGTTGCTAATTCTTATCTTATATTGGCTTAGTCCCAAGTGATGCTCTATTGCAGGTTCTTGAAGATAGGCAACTAGGGATCCTTGATCCATACTTTGTTCTAAGGTTTATCTTATAGTTATCCTTATTAAGGTTAGGATCCTAACTTGGATCCTCAGGTATGATCCTTAACTATTTCTAATTCAATTCATTATTTATTTGAATGACCCTTGTACTTGACAACTGAACTTGTGATTCTTAAACCGTATCACTTTTTAGAACTTATCGGTTATGGGATATGTGATCCTGATCATATCCTAAGCTTTTTGAATAATTTTCAAGGCTTGATAATTATAAACAGAATGAACATTACAACAGTTGGAAAGTAACATATTGAAAAGGATAACAACACGAGATAAGCGACAAAAGGTTAAGTTTTTATTTATAAACAAAAGACTAACCCTTAAAGGTTGTCAAAATTACCTACCCGAGCATCTACCAGCAAAACGTGGCCCGTCTGCTGGGGTAGGTAAAGGGTGTCCACGATAATAAGTTCAAAGATAGTGCAGGAATATAAAGGCGGCAGGATCACAATGGCTTCATCCCCTAAACAGAGGATCCCTCCACCAATTGCAATCCTGCCTATTGTCCAAAGGATCATACATGACCCTTAATCCTAAAAACCTATTGTTCAGTACAACCCATCATTGTTCAACAAAAAATACCATCACCAAAACAAACTACTATCAGATTTAAAAATTGGGCTTCGGCTACGTCTAGAAATGTCCATCATCGCCCAACCATGCATCCTAAACCTTCCCTGCATCACCACCTCCGGCTCCACTTGCCTCACCAGCTTCATCCTTGCTTCCAGCCTCGATTGTCAAGATCTCTCCATCCTCCTCTTCATCACCCAATTCAGCCAGCCTTGCCCTCCATTCTTCAATTTCTCAGCTACTTTTGTCAAAGGCAGGATCCTGAGCCTCCAGGGCCATTTGAAGCTTGGTTTTGTACATTGCTATGGCGGCAGAGACTTTGGCATCATCTGTGATCTCCTGCCTTTCATAGTCAAAATTAACCAGCACCTTAGCCATTTTCTGCTTGGTATCCTAGAGTTCCTTCTGAAGATCAGCGAGTGCAAGATCCTTGAGCACAGCAACCTGCTGGAGATCGGCAATCTTTTTATCTTGATCCTCAACGTGGCCCACATAATCCTCAATCTCAGCAAATTTCTGCAAAAGAAAAGGTTAAGGTCAGGATTAAGTGATCCTCAAATCATCAGGGTATGTCAACAGGATATACAAGCAGAGACAGTGATCCTTACATCATTGAAGTACTCGAGAAACTGGTGGCGAATTAAGGGCAGACCCTGCAAATCCTCAGCCTCGGAGGTCTTTCTCTTCTTGATTCCCTTTCCTTTGAGGGGTGCCTTGGGGATTGAGGCTGTTGGGCTAGTAGGGATCTTTCTTTTGGAGGATTTGACAGTGGTGAGATCGGTGACACTGAACCTTGAAGCAGCTTTGGTAGATTTTCCAGCACCTACACAGCCAAAACAAGATAAGTATCTCTTCTTAATTTACGTTTTACTATTTATTTAAATTTTGAACAAGGATACTTACTTGACATTGTGACAGAGCCTGAGGATACCTCCTGAGAATCTTGGGTTGTTGTTTTGAAAGTTCTAGTTTCAGGATCGAGTCCCCAGAAAGCAGCAAGTCTTTCCCTGGTTGCGGGTGTTGTGATGAGATGTGAAACAGAGATGGCTGCAAGACACAAGACAAAAGGGGTCAGTAATCCTTATAAAAACCAGACTACTTGGTGATCCTTCTCAGGATCCTCCGGCCTACCATGGGTGGACCATGTTCTTGGTAAATGCTCTCCATCTGAAATGGTATCCCTTCTTACAAAGAAGAAGCGACGTTTCCAATCTTTGTCATTTTTGGTGACTTTGAGAAGAGGATGATCTGCACCGGGTTTTCGTTTGAATAAATAACGGTGGGAACCGAAGGTAGTAAGATCATATAGTTCCTCCAGTTCTGACATTCCTAAATCAACGCCTTCCTGCTCGATGATCCTCTCCAGGGTATGTAAAACCCTCCAAATCATCGGCATGGCTTGAATGTAAGATATGCCGGTCAAGGAAAAGAAGGATTGTGTGAATTCCGGGAAAGGATAGGTGTATCCTATGGCAAATGGAGTAACTGGAAAGGCAACCCATGTTTCTGAAACATAGTCGCTCAGGGCAGTTGGATCGAAGGGTCTGAAAAAGGCATTCGCCGGAAAACGATGACGAATGTTATCTACTTGTGCATCGTTAAAGCAACACCTCTCGTTCACTGAGTCTTTGATGATCTTTTGACTCTTCAAAGGGCTATCCTTTTTGTGATCCTTGGCCGGAGAACTTCGGAGCAGCATTTTCGAAGTGATGGAGATAAAGAAAGAAAAACAGAGTAAGAGAGGAAGAAAGAGGAGGAAGAAATACCTGATTGATCGTCGACTGAGAATTTAAAGGGAGTTTCTTTCGAATTTGAATGCATAATGATCCTATCTATATCTCTATTTATAATTATGATTCTGCAGGATTGTCACTTCCGTGACATCATCATCGCAACGGCTAGTTCTATTTTAACGGCTATATATCCGTTAGTTTGTTGCGGATAAGATCAAGAAAACATAACTCGCTAATTTTACAATTTCACTCCTTATATTTTGGGGGCAATTGTTAGGGGAGGATTTTCTAACAATTAGTGATCCTTATTCGTTATCCTAACTAGTGATCCTCACTTCTGTGACAGGTGGTGATCCTCAGAAGAGCTTCAGGATCAGGATCATGGATCACTTTAAGGATCCTCGTACTGACGATTGTTTACTTATGTATTATACTATCTCGCAGGTATAACGAGCTTGACCAGGTCTTGGCGACATTCCTGGAGAATATCCCTAAGCTATTCTGCACGTGCTTGACCAAAAATAGACGTTGTGGAGAACGTGGAGGCTTGGCACGAAAGTCGGATAGTTAGTTTAGGTGGTTATTTCTATTTTAAAAGGGAGTAACGAGCTAGTAGAAAACACTTAGTCATTTTTGCAGTTACACACACTCGTACAAACGCTCATACAAGCTCTCGTTCAAACACTTAGCAATTTCATACACTTTTTACACATTCCACCGTAGTGATCCTTGTACCTAGCTCGTTACTATCCGAAGTTGTAAACATTAATTCATTTATTTGAGCTTGGTGATCGGTAGTTTCCATCACCCGGGGTTTTTTGTGCCGGAGATCAACTCTTGATCAAGGGTTTTTTCCCCGTATAAACCCTTGTGTTGTTTGTGCAATTTTACACTAAAGTGATCCTCATCATTTTTACACATTAACCAAGCATCATTCCTCACAAAATCAGATTTGGTTGCATTATCCTTGTGTGATTTTTGACCAAAACAAAGAGGATGATGAGGATTATCCTCCTATTTCTGAATACTGTTTTTCTGTTGATAACAATGAACTAATCCTTGCAATGCAGAATCTAGGTGAGAAAGCTAGGTGGCCAAGAAAAAATGATAAACCAGCTGCTACAAAGGATAAGTCCAAGTGGTGTGCATATCATGAGGATTTCGGGCATCTCACTGAAGAGTGTATTGCACTAAGGTAGGAAATTGGTTACTTGTTGAGCAAGGGGCATTTGAAGGAACTTTTGGGACGGAAGAAGTCAAGGATCCAGGATCCTGAAAGGATCCCAGAAAGGGCTCCTGCTCCTCCAGCAGATGCACAAGTTATAAACTTCATATCCGGTGGTTCAGACATTTGTGGTACTTCCTTTTCAGCAGCAAAAAGACATGCTAAGGAAACCAAGATAGATAATGGAGACAGACCCGTCCGGACCTCCGTTGTTACCCCGGATAAAGTCATAACTTTTGATGAGGATGATCGTGTTGATGTCTAGGATCCTCATCATGATGGTCTTGTAATCACATTGTTTATTTCTAACCACTTTGTTCGCAGGATCCTTACAGATGGAGGAAGCTCTGTGAACATCATTCAGCTTGATGTCCTCAAGAAGATGAATATACCGGAGTCTGATATTGTCCCAAGATCCTCAGTACTTGTGGGATTCAGTGGGGAAACCAAGAACACATTGGGGGACATCAAACTCCCAATCTATATAGAAGGATTGCATTCTTATCAAAAATTTGTGTTATAGATTGCTTATCTTGTTGCAATGTTATCCTTGGCAGGCCATGGATACATGATATGAAGGCAGTCCCATCCACCTATCATCAGTGTGTAAAGCTTCCAAGTCCATGGGGAGTGGTGAAAATTGAGAGTGATCAACAAGAGGCTAAGAATTGTTATGCATCATCAATGAAGCCAGCCACAAGACCAAGGGAGCAATAGCAATTAAAGTATCCTTCAAGAGATATCTTGGAGGCAAGAGAACAGGATTTGAAAGAAATCCTCATGGATCCTGATGATCCTCAATCCAAGATCTTCATAGGATCAGGGATCCTTAGCGACGTTGAACAGGAGCTAGTATCCTTCCTCAAAAGAAGGAAAACTACATTTGCCTGGAAACATGAGGATATGACAGGTATATCTAAAGACATAATTACTCATAAACTTGGCATTGACAGGTCATTCAAGCCAATTCATCAAAAGAGGAGGAAGTTTGCACCCGAGAGGAATGCTATTATCCCGGAAGAGGTAGACAAACTACTTCGGGCAGGTATGATAAGAGAGGTTAAGTATCCAAGATGGTTAGCCAATTTGGTTGTTGTTCAAAAGAAAAATGGAAAGTGGAGGGTATGTGTCGATTTTACTGATTTAAACAAGGCATGTCCCAAGGATCCGTTCCCATTACCCCACATTGACTCCATGGTGGATGCTATTGCGGGTCATGAGTTGTTGACTTTTATGGATGCTTCGTCTGGATTTCAACAAATTCAGATGGAACCATCTGATCAAGAGGATACAGCCTTTATGACCCCTACTGGTATATATTGTTATATTGCTATGCCATTTGGACTAAGGAATGCAGGTGCTACTTACCAAAGGCTTGTCAATATGATGTTCAAGGAACAAATTGGACACACTATGGAAGTCTATATAGATGACATGGTGGTTAAGTCCAAGAAAGCTGAGGATCACCTTAAAGACTTGGAGGAAGCATTCAATATCCTTGATAAATTTAATATGAAACTAAATCCTTCTAAGTGTCATTTTGGTGTTAAAGCAGGTAAATTCTTAGGCTATATGGTGACAAAGAGGGGCATTGAAGCAAGTCCAGAGCAAATCAAGGCTATTGTGAATATCAAATCTCCTTCCGATGCTAAGGATGTGCAAAGATTAACAGGCAGGATTGCAGCCTTGAACAGATTCATATCCAAATCCTCAGAAAAGTGCAAGGAATTCTACGACATCCTGAGGAAGAACAAGAAATTTGAATGGACTGAGAAGCATGAAAGTGCCCTTAAAGATCTTAAGGATTACCTATCCTCAGCCCCGGCCTTGATGAAACCAGAAAAAAGGGATATATTATCCTTATACTTAGCAGTATCCTCAAAAGCAGTAAGTGCGGTCCTTGTTAAGGATCACCAAGGTACACAACATCCTGTTTACTATGTAAGTAAGAGTTTACTTGATGCTGAATCCAGGTATTCACACTTAGAGAAACTTATCCTTGCATTAATAATGGCGTCTACTAAGTTAAGACATTATTTTGAGACTCATGCAATTATTGTTAAGATTAATTTTCCAATTAAGAATGTTCTCAGGAAACCTGAAATGTCAGGAAGGATGGATAAGTGGGCAGTGAAGCTTAGTGCATATGATATAAGATATGAACCAAGGACTGCCATCAAATCCCAAGCCTTAGCTGACTTTGTGGCAGATTTCAGTAGTGACTTGCAAAAGGAAGCTGAGTTAGAAGTCCAACAGCTTGAAGAAACTAAGGATCCTTGGATTCTCTTCACTGATGGAGCCTCTAATGTAAAAGGAACAGGGCTGGGAATACTACTAAAATCGCCACAGGGGGACATAATACCCCACTCCATAGCTTGTGAATTTCAAACTGCCAACAATGAGGCTGAGTATGAAGCCTTGATAGCTGGTTTGCAAATTACTAAGCATATGAGGATCAGGTATCTTGAGGTACATGTAGACTCATTATTAATCACTAATCACTTTAATGGATCCTATGCTGTTAAAGGTGAAAAGCTAATCAAATATTTAGAGATAGTCAAAGAATTGGCACTCACTTTTGTTTCCTTTAGTTTGACACAGGTACCAAGGGAAGAGAATGCAGAGGCTGATGCATTGGCCAATCTAGGATCATCCTTGAAGATTCCGGAGGATATAAGGATCCCTATTATCCACATCCTGACCCCTGCTATTGAGGATCACGTAGCTATGGAGATAGGAGAAGATTATGCAATCATCCCTAATGATGATACTCAATCTCATTCAGGATCATGGATCCTCCCAATCATGAGATATATACAACATGGAGAGATTCCTACAGGAGAAAACCCTAGGGCTTTCAAAATTAAGGTATCTCAATTTACAATATTGAATAATGTGTTGTATAAACGATCTCTTGCAGGACCATATCTAAGATGTATCGAGGATCCTGAAATCCAAGAAGTCCTAAAGGATTTCCATGAAGGAGATTGTGGAAACCACACTGGGGGCAGGGCATTATTCTCAAGGATCCTGAGGACATGATACTATTGGCCAACTATGAAGAAGGATGCTGTGGAGTATGCCAAGAAGTGTGATCCTTGTCAGAGACATAGTAATATCCTTCACCAACCAGCAGAGCTTTTGCATCCTATATCCTCTTCTTGGCCATTTATGAGATGGGGAATGGATATAGATGGTAAGCTTCCTAAGGCACCTGGTGGAAAAGTATTCATGATTGCTATGACTGATTACTTCTCCAAGTGGATAGAGGCTGAAGCCTTTGCTCAAGTCAGAGAAAAGGAAGTTATATCCTTTATCAAAAGAAACATTATTACTAGATTTGGTATCCCTTCTGAAATTGTTTGTGATAATGGATCCCAATTTATTGGGAATAGAACTACTAACTTTTGTGATAGCTGGGGGATTAAGATGATAACATCAACACCAGTTCACCCACAAGCTAATGGTCAGGCAGAATCATCCAACAAGATCATCATCAACAATTTGAAGAAGAAGCTTGGATCCAAGAAAGGAAAATGGGCAGAAGAACTACCTTATGTGCTTTGGGCTGATAGGACAACTCCCAAGAATGCTACTGGCCAAATTCCATTTTCTTTGGTATTTGGGGCAGAATCAGTGATCCCTACAGAGATGGGGGTTCCAACTGTAAGGACAAGCATTCGTGATCCTGAAGAAAATGCTGAAAATCTGGTTCAAGACTTGGATACTATAGAGGAAATCAGGGATTTGGCAAGGATAAGGATGGCTAGTTATCAACAAAGGATGGCTGGAGCCTACAACAAAAATGTCAGGATCAGGAAATTCCAAGTTGGTGATATGGTATTAAGGAAAGCATTTCAGAATACCACCAATCCTGCTGATGGAAAGTTGGCACCAAAATGGGAAGGCCCTTACTTGATAAAAGCTAAAGCAGGAAAGGGGGCGTATCGATTGCTAACAATGGAAGCTGATTTGCTGCCAAGAGCTTGGAATGCTGTCCACGTGAAGAAATACTTCATGTGATAAGGATCCATGATCCTAACATGACAAGTATCCTTGAAGGATCCTTACAAGACAGATGATCCTCATTTTGGTAATGATCTAATCTCAAACTATTTCATTCTTTAATTATCCTATATAAGGATAAGGAACATGTATCCTTTATCCTCCTTTCACTTGATTCTGAGTTTTGAAGGTTTAGGTATCCTTAACAAAGGACTGATTATCCACAGAAGCATCCAGTTATTTGGGCTTGACCCCAGTTATTTGGGCTTGACCCCAGTTTGGGCATGTCCCCAGTTTCGCCAGTAGCGCACGATGATCCTGGTATAGTTCATGGCAATGGGACCAGTACTTGCTTTAGGGGCTGACAATTTCATTGTACTGGCTATATTCAGGATCCTACGTATAATGGTAGACGTACCATACATCCGTTCCTAAGGATGTAACGTTTTCACGTTAGCTAAGGTTTTGGCATTTTCATGTCACTAAGTTTGGATAGTCGCCAGTGAGGGCCATACTCCAGTTTACACACGATCCTTTGGGCTTGTCCCCAGTTATCCTTTGGGCTTGTCCCCAGTATATTAGGTTTGTCCCCAGAATTGTTGGGTTTGTCCCCAGTTACTAACTCTTGTCTTATATTGGCTTAGTCCCAAGTTGTATCCTATTTCAGGTTTTTGGAGATAAACGACCAAGGATCCTTGATCCTTACCTTCTACTAAGGTTTGTCTTTTGGTTATCCTGATTATAAGTGTTAAAGGTTAGGATCCTAACTTGGATTCTCAGGTATGATCCTTAACTATTTTGATTTTATTCATTATTTATTTGAGTGATCCTTATCCTTTGACAACTGAATTTATGATCCTTAAACTATGTTACTTTTCAGAAATTACCAACTAAAGGGTATGTGATCCTTGATCATATCCTAAACTTTTTTAGGATATTTATTAAGTATTTTCTTCACTTGATAAGTTTAGACAAAATGAATATCACAACAATTGAAAAGTAAAATACTAACAAGGATAGTAACACGGGAGATAGCCAAAAAGTTAAAGTTATTTTATTCACAAAAGTTTAAACCCTTTAAGGTTGTCAAAATTGCCAACCCACGTTTCTACCAGCAAAACGTGGCCCGTTCACATGGGTTGGTAAAGGGTGTCCATTGTTTACGGGTCTTTGTAGTGTAGGAAATAAAAGACGGAAGGATAACGAGTGGCTTCTTCCCCCAAACAGAGGATCCATCCACCACCCATTATCCTGCCTATTGCTCAAGGATCCATGATCCTTCACCCTAGAAACTATTATCTAAAGTTATTACAACCCATCATTGTTCGACAAAAACACCATAACCACAATAAAACTACCAAATTCTAAAAAAAGGGCTCCGGCTACGTCTAGAAATGTCCTTCATCGCCCATTCATGCAGCTTACACCTTTGCTGTATCACCATCTCCTCCAACTCCAGCATCCTTCACATGATCCTTGCCACTGCCACCAGCCTCGATTGCCAGAACCTCATCAGCCTCTTCTTCGTCCTCCAACTCAGCCAGCCTAGCCTTCCAACCCTCCATGTCCCAGTTGCTCCTGTCAAAATTAGGATCCTGAGCTTCTTGAGCCATCTGCAACTTGGTCTTATACATGGCAATGGCAGCGGAGACTTTAGCATCCTTCGTGATCTCGTGCTTCTCATAGTCAGCATTGATCTGAGCTGCAACCACCTGAGTTTTGGCATCATTGAGGTCCTTTTCGAGGGAGGCAATCTTGTGATCCTTGAGCACCGCCACTTTTTGGAGGTCAAAGTATTTCTCCTCAAGCTCTTCGACGTTCCCAACATAGTCCTCGATTTCAGCAAATTTCTGCAAAGAAGGCAATGTATAGTTTAGGATCACATGATCCTCAAGTGGGTAGGATAACTAAGCTAAGTCAGTGATCCTTACATCAGCAAAGTACTCTAGGAATTGATGGCGGATCAGAGGCAAGCCTTCTAGGTTGTCAGCTTCAGAGGTCTTCCTTTTCTTTCCACCTCTTCCCTTTGAAGTGGTTGCCTTGGGGACTATGACGGAGGGGCTAGCAGCAGACGTTTTCTTTGAGGATCGGACAGTGTCAAGATCAGTGACACTGAATTTGGAGGCAGATCTTGAAGGTTTTCCAGCGCCTACACACCCAAAACAGATAAGTATCCTTATCCTATTTCTATTTAACTATTTATTTAAACATTTAATTATGCAAAAAATAGGATACTTACTCGACATAGTGACAGAACCTGAGGATACTTCTTGAGAATCCTGGGTATTTGTTTTAAATGATCTTCTTGCAGGATCAAGTCTCTGGAAAGCGGGAAGCCTTTCCTTTGTTGCAGGTGTTGTGATGAGGTGTGCAACAGTAATAGCTGCAAAATAGAAACAAAAGGACGATTAGTGATCCTAAAACAAAAACAAGGTCATCTAGTGATCCTTCTAAGGATCCTCTAGCCTACCATGGGTAGCCCACTTCCTTGGCAGATCCTTTCCATCAGGGATAGAATCCCTTCTGACAAAGAAGAATCGCCGTTTCCAGTTGGTATCATTCTTAGTGGCTTTGAAGATGGGGTGTTCTTCACCAGGCTTGTGTTTAAGTAGATATCGATGGGATCCATGGCTAACGAGGTCATACATCTCTGCAAACTCTGACATTCCCAGATCAATTCCTTCATGTTCAATGATCCTTTCAAGGGTATATAAGACCCTCCAGATCATTGGCATCGTTTGAATGTAGGAGATGCCGGTGAGAGAGAAGAAGGATTGGGTGAAATCTGGAAAAGGATATGAGTATCCTATTGTGAATGTTGTAACCGGAAAAGCTACCGAGGTTTCAGAAACGTGGTCACTTAGAACAGTGGTGTCAAAAGGTTTGAAATCGGTGTTTGCCGGAAAACAATGGCGGATTCTGTCTATCTGTGGATCAGTGAAGTAGCATCGCTCTTTTGCAGAATCTTTTATGATCCCTTGGCTTTTCAAGGGGCTGTCCTTCTTGTGATCCTTAGCCGGTGAGGATCTTAGCATCATCTTGATTATGACGGTGGTGAAGAAGAGAAACAGAGAAAGAAGATGAAGAGAGAAAGGAAAGAGAAATACCTGATCGAGTCTTCGAGTGAAGATTTAAAGAAGGAAACGCACGAATTTAAATGCTCTCTAACCCTTATCTCTAACTTCAATTTATAATGATGATTGTGCAGGATAGTCACCTCAGTGACGTCAGGATGGTAACGGCTAGTCCGACTACAACGGCTAGTTATCCGTTGATTCGTTGCGGATAAGAACAGAAAATATAACTCATTATTTACATTTTTACTCCTTATATTTTAGGGGCAATTGTTAGGGGAGGATTCTCCAATGATCAGTGATCCTCAATTACTCTTGGGCTTAGTGATCCTCACTTCTGTTTGAATTGGTGATCCTCAGAAGTGTTGCAGGATCAGGATCATGGATCATCTTAAGGATCCTTATACTAACGGTTGTCTACTTTGAATATGATGTTGTTTTGCAGGAGTACGAGCTTGGACTTGGTCTTGGCGATATTCCTGGAGCATATTCCATATTTATTCCGCACGTGCATGCCTGAAGTGGACGTTATGGAGGTCATGGAGGACTTGCACCAAATGCGGAATGTTTGTTAGCTTAGATATTTTCCATTTTTAAATGGGATAGCGAGCTAAATAGAAACACTTGGCTAATTTTAGCTTAACACACACTCTCGCAACTGCTCTCACCTGCTCTTGACAATTCACTTAGCGATTACACACTTCATTTCACTTTACACTATAGTGATCCTTGTAATTAACTCGCTATCATCCGAAGTTGTAATACATTTCTTGTTTAATCTGAGTTGGTGATCGGTAGTTTCCATCACCCGAGGTTTTTTATGCCGGAGATCATTCATTGATCAAGGGCTTTTTCCTCGTATAAATCTTTGTGTCACTTGTTCATCTCATTTCTGAGTGATCCTTAGTGTTGTTCATTGATTCAAGCATCATACCTCACAACAGAAAGTTTGGTTGCATTATCATTGCTGGATTTTTGACCAAAACAGCTGCCATCACCATGTACAAAATCAAGCTGCAAATGGCCCAGGAGGCTAAGGATCCTGACTTCGACAGGACCACTTGGGACCAGAAGGGCTGGAAGGCGAAGCTGGCTGAGCTAGATGATGAGGAGGAGGCTACCGAGGTCTTGGCGATTGAGGCAAGTGGCAGCGGGATGGATCAAGCTGGTGGTGCTGATGCTGGTGGTGATGCAGCCAAGGTGTGAGCTGCAGAAATGGGCGATGATGGATATTTCTAGACGTGGTCGGAGCCCATTTTTTTAGGATTTGAAAGTTTTTTGGTTGTGAAGTTTTAAACAATGCTGGGTTGTAATAACTAAACAATAGCTATTAGGGTTGAGGATCATGGATCCTTTGAACAATAGGTAGGATAATAGGTGGTGGAGGGATCCTCTGTTTGGGGGATGAAACCACTTGTTATCCTGCCATCTTTCATTTCCTGCACTTTTAAGACCTGTTAACAATGGACACCCTTTGCCAACCCAAGTGGACGGGCCACGTATTGCTGGTAGAAACTTGGGTTGGCAATTTTGACAACCTTTAAGGGTTTAACATTTTGTGAATAAATAAAACTTTAATCTTTTGGCTATTTCTTGTGTTGTTATTACTGTGAATTCTTCAATTTTCAACTGTTGTTATATACTTTCTTTGAATTCATAAGTAAAGAATAAAGGTTTAATAAATCATGTCAAAAAGTTTAAGATATAATTAAGGATCAAATATCCTATAATTGATCAATTCAAAAAAGAAGTATAGTTCAAGGATCATATGTCCTGTTGTCAAAGGATAAGGGTCACTTATATAAATAGTGAATAAAATTAAAATGATCAAGGATCATACCTGAGAATCCAAGTTAGGATCCTAAACCTTTAACATTTACAATCAGGATAACCAAAAGACAAACCTTAGTAAAAGGTAAGGATCATGGATCCTTAGTTGTTTAACTTCAAAAACCTAAAATGGAACATAACTTGGGACTAAGCCAATATAAGAGAAAAGTTAGCAACTGGGGACAAGCCCAACAATTCTGGGGACAAGCCCAATATACTGGGGACAAGCCCAGAAAACTGGGGACAAGCCCAAAAAACTTGGGACAAGCCCAAAAAAACTGGGGACAAGCCCAAAGGATCTTGTGAAAACTGGAGTATGGCCCTCACTGGCGACTATCCAAACTTAGTGACATGAAAATGTCAAAACCTTAGCTAACGTGAAAACGTTAGAAACCTTAGGAACGGATGTATGGTACGTCTACCATTATACGTAGGATCCCGGATACAGCCAGTACAATGAAATTGTCAGCCCCTAAAGCGAGTACTGGTCCCATTGCCATGAACTGTACCAGGATCATCATGCGCTGCTGGCGATACTGGGGACAGGCCCAACAACTGGGGACTAGCCCAAATAACTGGGGTCAAGCCCAAATAACTGGGGTCAAGCCCAAATAACTAGAGACTTCTGTGGATACTCAATCCTTCGTTAAGGATACATGAACCTTCTGCAAAACTCAGAATCAAGTGAAAGGAGGATAAAGGATGCAGGATCCTTTTCCTTATATATCGGATAATTAAGGAATGAAATAGTTTGAGATTAGATCATTACCAAAATGAGGATCATCCATCCTCGGAGGATCCTTCAAGGATATCGGTCATGGAAGTAGTTGACGATCCTGGATCCTTTCTACATGAAATATTTCTTCAAGTGAACAGCATTCCAAGCTCTTGGTAGCAAATCTCCTTCCATTGTTATCAATCGATATGCCCCCTTTCCTGCCTCAGCTTCAATCAGGTAAGGGCCTTCCCACTTTGGTGCCAACTTTCCATCAGCAGGATTTGTGGTATTCTGAAATGCTTTCCTCAATACCATATCACCAACTTGGAACTTCCTGATCCTAACATTCTTATTGTAGGCTCCAGTCATCCTTTGTTGATAACTAGCCATCCTTATCCTTGCCAAATCCCTGAGTTCTTCTATAGTATCTGTTTTGGTCAAAAATCAATCAATGACAATGTAACCAAACTTTCTGTTGTGAGGTATGATGCTTGAATTGATGAACAATAATAAGGATCACTATAAAGTATGATGAACCAATGACACGAAGATTTATACGGGGAAAAAGCCCTTGATCAAGAGTTGATCTCCGGCACAAAAAACCTCGGGTGATGGAAACTACCGATCACCAACTTAAATTAAACAAACAATCTGTTACAACTTCGGATGATAGCGAGCTAAGTATAATGATCCTTGTACTTGAGCCATCTGGAGCTTGGTCTTGTACATGGCTATGGCAGCGGAGACCTTAGCATCCTTCGTGATCTCGCTCTTCTCATAATCAAAATTGATCAGGATTGTAGCTATCTGAGCTTTGGCATCTTTGAGATCCTTTTGGAGGTCAGCAATCTTGAGATCCTTGAGCAATGCGACTTGTTGGAGGTCAGCAATCTTCTTGTCCTGCTCTTCGAAATGCCCAACATAATCATCTCAGCAAATTTCTGTAAAGAAGATAAAGAGCAGTTCAAGAACAGGTGATCCTCAAATAAGCTGGATACCTAAAGCAGGGACAAGGATCCTTACCTCGTTGAAGTATTCAAGGAATTGGTGGCGGATCAGGGGCAGACCTTGCAGATCCTCAGCTTCGGAAGTCTTTCTCTTCTTTCCACCTCTTCCCTTTGAAGTGGTAGCTTTGGGGATTACAACGGAGGGGCAAGCAGCATATTTTTTCTTGGATCGTACGGTGTCAAGCTCAGTGACACTAAATTTGGAAGCGGATCTTGATGATTTTCCAGCGCCTACACACCCAAAACAGATAAGTGTCCTTATTCTATTTATATATAACCATTTATTTAGACATTTGAATATAAGAACAGGATACTTACTTGACATGGTGACAGAGCCTGAGGATAGCTCTTGTGAATCCTGGGTGATTGTCTTGAATGATCTTGTTTCAGGATCAAGCTTTCTAAAGGCAGCAAGTCTCCCCTTGGTGGCAGCTGAAGGAATAATATGCGAGAATGTGATAGCTGTACAAAAAGAAACAAAAGCATATTAGTAATCATTATCAGAATGAGCTTACTTAGTGATCCTTCTAAGGATCCTCCTATCCTACCATGAGTGCTCCATTTCTTCGGCAAATCCTTTCCATCCGGGATAGAATCCCTTCTGACGAAGAAGAACCGTCGTTTCCAGTTGATATCGTTTTTAGTAGCCTTAAAGATGGGATGTTCTTCTCCGAGTTTACGCTTGAATAAATATCGGTGGAATCCAAATGTGGTAAGGTCATACATCTCGGCTAATTCTGACATTCCCAAGTCAATCCCTTCCTGCTCGATGATCCTTTCAAGGGTATATAGGACCCTCCAGATCACCGGCATAGCTTGGATGTAGCAGATGCCGGTAAGGGAGAAAAAGGATTAGGTAAGGTCTGGGAAAGGATAGGTATATCCTATGGTGAAAGGTGTAACTGGGAAAGCTACCCAAGTTTCAGAGATGTAGTCACTAAGAGCAGTGGGGTCAAAGGATTTGATAACAGTATTTGCTGGAAAACAGTGGCGGATTCTATCAATTTATGCATCGGTGAAACAACAGCGTTCTTTTGCGGAATATTTGATGATCCCTTGACTCTTTAAGGGGCTGTTCTTTTTGTGATCCTTGCCCGGTGAGCTTCGGAGCATCATTTTTGAACGAGATGATGATAAAGAAAGAAAGGCAGAATATGAGAAAGGAGAAAGGAAAAGAGTTAGCTGCTTGATCGTCGGAGCAGAATTTAAAGGGAGTTCTCTTGAACTTAAATGTGAAATGATCCCTATCTCTAACTCTTATTTATAATGATGATTCTGCAGGGTAGTCATCTCACTGACGTCATGATCGTAACGGCTAGTTCGATCTTAACGGCTATATATCCGTTAGTTTGTTGCGGATAAGATCGACAAAATATAACTCATTTATTTACATATTTACTCCTTATATTTTGGGGGCAATTGTTAGGGGTGGATTTCTAAATGACCAGTGATCCTTATTTACTGTTGGAGTCAGTGATCCTCAATTCTGTCTGAAGCAGTGATCCTCAGAAGTGTTGCGGGATCAGGATCATGGATCACTTCAAGGATCCTTGTACTAACGATTGTCTACTTTGAATTCATAAATGTTTTGCAGGAATATCAACTTGGACTTAGTCTTGGCGACATTCCTGGAGAATATTCTCAGTCTATTCCGCACGTGCTTGGTCAGAAATGGACGTTGTGGAGTCGTGGAGGACTTGCACCATTTGCGGAATGTTAGTTAGGCTAGATATTTTCTAATTTAAAGGGGATGGCGAGCTAATTTAGAAACACTTGGCTATTTTTGGCTACACACACACTCGTACAACCGCTCTCATCGGATCTCGACAAAACACTTAGCATTTTTCATACATTTCTACACGATACACTATAGTGATCCTTGTACTTAGCTCGCTATCATCCGAAGTTGTAACAGATTGTTTATTTAATTTAAGTTGGTGATCGGTAGTTTCCATCACCCGAGGTTTTTTGTGTCGGAGATCAACTCTTGATCAAGGGCTTTTTCCCCGTATAAATCTTCGTGTCATTGGTTTATCATACTTCATAGTGATCCTTATTATTGTTCATCAATTCAAGCATCATACCTCACAACAGAAAGTTTGGTTACATTGTCATTGCTTGATTTTTGACCAAAACAGTATCCAAGTTTTGAACCAAGTTTTCAGCATTCCCTTCAGGATCACGAATGCTTGTTCTTGCAGTAGGAACCACCATCTCTGTAGGGATCACTGATTCTGCCCCAAATACCAAAGAAAATGGAGTTTGGCCAGTGGCATTCTTGGGAGTTGTCCTATCAGCCCATAGTACATAAGGTAGTTCTTCTGTCCACTTTCCTTTCTTAGATCCAAGCTTCTTCTTCAAGTTGTTGATGATGATCTTGTTGGATGATTCTGCTTGACCATTAGCTTGTGGGTGGACTGGTGTTGATGTTATCATCTTAATCCCCCAGCTGTCACAAAAGTTAGTAGTTCTACTTCCAATAAATTGGGATCCATTATCACAAACAATTTCAGAAGGGATACCAAATCTAGTAATAATGTTTCTTTTGATAAAGGATATCACTTCTTTTTCTCTGACTTGAGCAAAGGCTTCAGCTTCTATCCACTTGGAGAAATAATCAGTCATGGCAAGCATGAATACCTTTCCTCCTGGTGCTTTGGGAAGTTTACCAACTATATCCATTCCCCATCTCATGAATGGCCAAGAAGAGGATATAGGATGCAAGAGCTCTGCTGGTTGCTGAAGGATATTACTATGTCTCTGACAATGATCACAATTCTTGGCATAGTCCACAGCATCCTTCTTCATAGTAGGCCAATAGTATCCTGTCCTCAGGATCCTTGAGAATAATGCCCTTCCCCCAGTGTGGTTTCCACAATGTCCTTTGTGAAAATCCTTTAGGACTTCTTGAATTTCCGGATCCTCTATGCATCTTAGATATGGACCTGCAAGAGATCGTTTATATAACATGTTATTCAATATTGTGAATTGAGATACCTTGATTTTGAAAGCCCTGGGGTTTTCTCCTGTAGGAATCTCTCCATGTTGTATGTATCTCATGATTGGAAGGATCCATGATCCTGAACGAGATTGTGTATCATCACTAGGGATTATTGCAGAATCCTCTCCTATCTCCATAGCTACTTGATCCTCTATAGCAGGGGTTAGGATATGGATAATAGGGATCTTGGTATCCTCTGGAATCTTCAAGGATGATCCTAGATTGGCCAATGCATCAGCCTCTGCATTCTCTTCTCTAGGTACCCGTGTCAAACTAAAAGAAACAAAAGAGAGTGCCAATTCCTTGACTATCTCTAGGTATTTGATTTGCTTTTCACCTTTAACAGCATAGGATCCATTAAAGTGATTAGTAATTAACAATGAATCTACATGTACCTCAAGATACCTGATCCTCATATGCTTGGCAATTTGCAAGCTATCAAGGCTTCATATTCAGCCTCATTATTAGTAGTTTGAAACTCGCAAGCTATGGAGTGGGGTATTATGTCCCCCTGTGGCGATTTTAGTAGTATTCCAAGTCCTGTTCCTTTGACATTAGAAGCTCCATCAGTGAAGAGTATCCAAGGATCCTTAGTTTCTTCAAGCTGTTGAACTTCTAACTCAGCTTCCCTTTGCAAGTCACTACTGAAATCTGCCACAAAGTCAGCTAAGGCTTGGGATTTTATGGCAGTCCTTGGCTCATATCTAATATCATAAGCACTAAGCTTCACTACCCATTTGGCCATCCTTCCTGACATTTCAGGTTTCCTGAGAACATTCTTAATTGGAAAATTAGTCTTAACAATAATGGCATGAGTTTCAAAATAATGTCTTAATTTAATAGATGCCATAATTAATGCAAGGATAAGTTTTTCTTAATGTGAATACCTGGATTCAGCATCAAGCAAACTCTTACTTACATAATAAACAGGATGTTGTGTACCTTGGTTATCCTTAACAAGGACTGCACTTACTGCTTTGGAGGATACCGCCAAATATAAGGATAATATATCCCGTTTTCTAGTTTCATCAAGGCAGGAGCTGAGGATAGGTAATCCTTAAGAGCTTTAAGAGCATTTTCATGCTTTTCAGTCCATTCAAATTTTTTGTTCTTTCTTAAAATGTCATAGAATTCCTTGCATTTTTCTGATGACTTGGATATGAACCTGTTTAAGGCATCGATCCTGCACATCCTTGGCATTGGCAGGAGATTTGATATTCACAATAGCCTTAATTTGCTCTGGACTTGCTTCAATGCCTCTTTTTGTCACCATATAGCCTAGGAATTTACCTGTTTTAACACCAAAGTGACACTTGGAAGGATTTAGTTTCATATTAAACTTATCAAGGATATTGAATGCTTCCTCCAAGTCTCTAAGGTGATCCTCAGCTTTCTTAGACTTAACCACCATGTCATCTATATAGACTTCCATAGTGTGTCTAATTTGTTCCTTGAACATCATATTGACTAGCCTTTGATAAGTAGCACCTGCATTTCTTAGTCCAAATGGCATAGCAATATAACAATATATACCAGTTGGGGTCATAAAGGTCGTATCCTCTTGATTAGATGGTTCCATCTGAATTTGTTGAAATCCAGATGAAGCATCCATAAAAGTCAATAACTCATGACCCGCGGTAGCATCCACCATGGAGTCAATGTGGGGTAATGGGAAAGGATCCTTGGGACATGCCTTGTTTAAATCAGTGAAATCGACACATACCCTCCACTTTCCATTTTTCTTTTGAACAACCACCACATTGGCTAACCACCTTGGATACTTGACCTCTCTTATCATACCTGCTCGGAGTAATTTGTCTACCTCCTCCTGGATAATGGCATTCCTCTCTGGTGCAAACTTCCTCCTCTTCTGATGTATAGGTTTGAATGACCTGTCAATGCCAAGTTTATGAGTAATTATATCCTTAGAGATACATGTCATGTCTTCATGCTTCTAGGCAAAGGTAGTTTTCCTTCTTTTAAGGAAGGATACTAGATCCTGTTCAATGTTGCTGAGGATCCTTGATCCTATGAAGACTTTGGATTCAGGATCATGAGGATCCACAAGGATTTCTTTCACATCCTGTTCTCTTGCCTCCAAGACATCTCTTGGAGGATACTTTAGTTGCTATTGCTCCCTTGGTCTTGAGGCTGGCTTCATTGATGAGGTATAACAATTTTTTGCTTCTTGTTGATCACTCTCAATCTTTATCATCCCCCATGGACTAGGAAGCTTCACGCATTGATGATATGTAGATGCAACTGCCTTCATGTCATGTATCAATGGCCTGCCAAGGATAACATTGCAATAGGATAAGCAATCTATAACACAAAATTTTTGATAAGAATGAAGTCCTTCAATGTAGATGGGAAGTTTAATGTCCCCCAATGTATTCTTGGTTTCTCCGCTGAATCCCACAAGAACTGAGGATCTTGGGATAATATCTGATTCAGGGATATTCATCTTCTTGAGGACATCAAGCTGAATGATGTTCACTGAGCTTCCACCATCGATTAGGATCCTGCGAACAAAATGGTTAGATATGAATAAAGTAATAACAAGACCATCATGATGAGGATCCTGAACATCAACACGATCATCCTCATCAAAAGTTATAACTTTCTCCTGAGTGACAGTAGAGGTCCGGATGGGTCTATCTCCATTATCCATCTTGGTCTCCTTGGCATGTCTTTTGGCTGCTGAAAAAGAAGTACCACAAATGTCTGATCCACCAGAAATGAAGTTTCTAACTTGTGCATCTGCTGGAGGAGCAGGAGCTCTTTCTGGGATCTTCTCAGGATCCTGGATCCTTGACTTCTTTCTGCCCAAAAGTTCCTTTAAGTGCCCCTTGCTTAACAAGTAACCAATTTCTTTTCTAAGTGCAATACACTCTTCAGTAAGATGCCCGAAATCCTCATGATATGCACACCATTTGGACTTGTCTTTTGTAGCAGCTGGTTTATCACTTTTTCTAGGTCATCTTGCTTTCTCACCTAGATTCTGCATTACAAGAATTAGTTCATTGTTATCAACAGAAAAACAGTATTCAGAAATGGGAGGATAATCCTCATCATCCTCTTCCTGTTCTACTGCATGCACGTTCTGGTTATCAGACTTATTATAGGATTTGAACTTGTTGTTCTTGAAGTAGGATCCTTGTTTTTCCTGCTTCGAGGATCCTGCTAGTCTTTCCTGTATCCTTTTATCATCCTCTAATAGGATGAATCTAAGGGCCCTGGTTCTCACTTCATCAAGATTCCTGCTTGGGGTCATAACAAGATCATCATAGAATAATGAATCCCTAAGCAAACCCATTTTAAAGGCTTCCACAGCCGTAGCTATATCCAGATTAGGGATATCTAAGGATTCTTTACTAAACTTAGTGATGTAATCTCTAAGTGATTCATTTTGACCTTGTGTTACCCTATTGTTTTGGTCAAAAAATCTGATGAGGATAATGCAACCAAACTCTTAGTTACGGGGTATGATGCTTTAAATGTAGAACAATGATAAGGATCACTTCAAGGTAAATTGCACAAACGACACAAGGATTTATACGGGGAAAAAGCCCTTGATCAAGAGTTGATCTCCGGCACAAAAAACCCCGGGTGATGGAAACTACCGATCACCAAGCTCAAACAAATCAATAAATGTTTACAACTTCGGATAGTAACGAGCTAGGTACAAGGATCACTATTGTGAGATGTGTAAAAGTGAGTGAAAACTAATAAGTGTTCGTCGAGAGCTTCAAGAATGCGATTATATGAGAGTGTGTGTAGCTGAAAATGGCTAAGTGTTCTAATTCTAGCTCGTCACCCCTTTAAAAATAGAAGTTAGCTACACTAACAAACTATCCGACTTTTGTGCCAAGCTCCCACGTTCTCCACAACGTCCATTTCCAGTCAAACGTGTGCGAAATACCCGTGGAATATTCCATAGTAACGTTGCCAAGACCAAGTCAAGCTTGTTACTCCTGCGAAGTAATACAAAACACAAACAAACAATCGTCAGTATGAGGATCCTTAAAGTGATCCATGATCCTGATCCTGAAGCTCTTCTGAGGATCACTATCTGTCACAGAAGTAAGGATCATTAATTAGGATAACGAATAAGGATCACTAATTGTTAGAAAATCCTCCCCTAACAATTGCCCCCAAAATATAAGGAGTGAAATGTTAAATAAGCGAATTATATTTTCCTGATCTTATCCGCAACTAACTATCGTAAATATAGCCGTTATTGTAGAACTATCCGTTGCAACCATGACGTCACAGAAGTGACAACCCTGCACGATCATGAATATAAATAGGAGATAGAGATAGGATCAAATGCATTTAAAATTTCAGAGAGACTCCCTTTATAACTGCATTCCGAAGATAAACAGGTATTCTCTCTTCATCTTCTTCCTTCGCTTGCTCTGTTTTCCGTTTCTTTTCACCATTCTATAAAAGATGTTGCTTCGGAATTCCCCAGCTAAGGATCACCCGAAAAACAGCCCACCGAAAAGCCAGGGGATCATCGAAGATTCCATAAAAGAACGCTGCTATTTCAATGATGCACAGATTGATAGGATCCGCCACTGCTTCCCGTCGAACACCGAGTTCAGACCTTTTGATCCCAATGCCCTGAGTGATCATATTTCCGACAAGTGGGTTGCTTTTCCTGTCACTCTGTTCACCATAGGCTATACATATCCTTTTCCAGCCTTCACCCAATCTTTCTTTTCCCTAACCGGCATCTCTTATATCCAAGCCATGCCGATGATTTGGAGGGTTTTGTATACCCTTGAAAGGATCATCGAGCAGGAAGGGATAGACCTAGGAATGTCAGAGCTGGGAGAGCTGTATGATCTTACTACCTTTGGTTCTCATCGTTATTTGTTTAAACGTAAGCCTGGTGAGGAACACCCGATCTTCAAAGCCACCAAGAACGATGCTAATTGGAAGCGGCGTTTCTTTTTCGTCAAGAGAGATTCTATTGAGGATGGAAAGGATCTACCCAAGAAATGGGCTACCCATGGTAGGGTGGAGGATCCTGAGAAGGATCACCAGAAACTTTCTTTTGATGTAAGGATCACTTATATTTTTGCTTTCTTGCTATGCAGCTATCACCGTCTCACACCTCAGATTGTCTCCTGCTGCTAAAGAGAGACTCATCGCTTTCAAGAAACTTGATCCTGAAGCAAGAACTTTCAAGACAACAACCCAAGATTCTCAGGAGGTATCCTTAGGCTCTGTCACGATGTCAAGTAAGTATCTTTGTTTAAAATTTAAATAAATAGTGAAGTATAAGTTAAGTGAAGATACTTATCTTGTTTTGGTTGTGTAGGTGCTGGAAAATCCACCAAGCCTGCTTCTCAATTCGACACGGCTGACCTTGATTCTGTTAGACCTAGGAAGAAAATGTCCACTACTAGTCCTAGCATCTCCATTCCCAAGGCACCCACTAAAGGAAGGGGTGGCAAAAAGAGAAAGACCTCCGAGGCTGAGGATTTGCAGGGTCTGCCTCTGATCTGTCACCAATTCCTCGAGTACTTCAATGATGTAAGGATCACTGTATCTGCCTGTATATCCTGCTGGCATATCCTGCTGACATATCCTGCTGATTTGAGGATCACTTGGTCCTGACCTTATCTTTTATCTCTTTTGCAGAAATTCGCTGAGATCGAGGACTATGTGGGGAATGTCGAGGAGCAGGACAAGAAGATTGCTGACCTCCAACAGGTTGCAGTGCTTAAGGACCTCAAAATTGCTGACCTTCAGAAGGAACTCCAAGTTGCCAAGACTAAGACGGCTAAACTCCTGATTGACCTTGACTATGAAAAGCATGATCTCATAGAAGGTGCATAGGTCTCTGCTGCCATCACAATGTATCAGACAAAACTGAAGATGGCCCAGGAAGCTCAAGATCCTAACTTTGACAAAAGCAGCTAGGATGTTGAGGGCTGGAAAGCAAGGTTGGCTGATCTTGAAGATGATGAGGAGACTGAGGAAGTTTTGGCGATTGAGGCTGGAGGCAAGGGTGAAGGTGGTGAAGCAAGTGGAGCCGGAGGTGGTGATGCAGGGAAAGTTTAGGATGCATGATTGGGCGATGATGGAAACTTCTAGACATAGTCGGAGCCCAATTTTTTTTTAGTTTGATGGTTGTTTTGTTTGAACAATTTGATGGTTTGTACTGAACAATAGTTTTTAGGATTAAGGATCATGTATGATCCTTTGGACAATAGGCAGGATTGCAATTGGTGGAGGGATCCTCTGTTTGGGGGATGAAGCCATTGTGATCCTGCCGCCTTTATATTCCTGCACTACTGTTAGGGGTCATTTTCTTAACGTATATATCCTGACCAATATCCTGCCTATGTTTGTTCATTTGTGACCAGGATGCTGGAAGAGGATATTGCTAACATCTTGGGCGATATCCTGAGGCTTATTGAATTAACCACGTGCAGGTTAAGGGCTGAGACTTGCTAACGGTCAAGAGGACTTCTTCTCCTCAAGACTCGGACGAATTTGTTGAGAGAGAGACGTTGAGCCCGAAAGACCAGGTCTACAACGTTCGAAGAAGGAATATTCGGTGGATCCCGCAAGTTTAGGATAGTTTGTTATTTTATCTTAACTATAAATAGATGGGGACGGATCAACTTAAAACACACAATTTTTCACTAACACTCTCATACACTTACACTCTCTAGCTCATTGCAAACACCACACTTATATTCAAGTTTCGTTGTAACACTTAGTCGATCCGTACCACATCCTGCACTGTATCCTGATTTTTGAAGCAATTGAAGAACAAGGCAGCTGCGATTGTCAGCTCCCGAGGTTTTATGCCGGCGATCTAGATTGATCAAGGGCTTTCCTCGTACATCTCGTGTCGTTTACTTTATTTTTGCTCATTGTTTGATCATAGATACAGCTCTACATCTTGAGCCGTATCCTGAAACTGTTTTTACGAATCAACTTGATTAACATATTTTCGACACTCATTTCTAGCACACTACCTCACTTAACTAATTTGATCACTTAATTACGTCGGTAATTTTTGACCAAAACAATTTGGCGCCCACCGTGGGGCAAGTAGTGCTCTCTTTACTAAAAAATTTTGTCAAATCGCTAATCGGTTTTCTATTTTCAAAACTTTTTGCCACATTGTCCATAATGGCCTCAAGATCAAACATGAGTTCCTCTACTGTGTCTGCTATGACTTCTGCTACTACCGGTTCGGTGCTTCCACCACCTCCTCCAAGGATGCCAGCCTCTACACAATCTCAAGATGTTATCCCTACTCGGAGTGTTCAGGGATCAGCTCCTGTTTTAGCTTCTAATGATGAAATTTTAACCTTATTTGGAAGTGTGCAGGAATAAAGGAGGCAGCAACAGGAAACAAACCAAATGCTTTTGAGGGAAATACAACTCCTGAAGGCTGGCTCGAGCAGATCTGCGGAGGACATTGTCACTCCGTTACACCCCAGAGCGTTGAACTTTAGTTCAGCTGTATATACCGAGGATAATAGGGGGAATATCGTGCCCAGTCTTCCTCAGAATCATACTCCTGAAATACCCTCCTTGGTCAGGATGTCAACCATAAGGAGCTCAGGATATGCTTCAGGATATGGGCAAAATCCTCCAACTGGTAACGTGTCTAATAATAATAATAATACTCATGCTGCTAACAGTGGTGGATCTTTGCAGGATACAGGTGTAACATCAGCACTTACCAGGGAACTTCAGAAGTTAAAGGACATGATATCTAGTGTACCTGGGGTGGTCCAACCGATCCCGGAAGTGTCTCAAGACAGCCACAAGATATCTCGTTTCGCGTATCCTATCTGTGATGCTGAGATCCCAAAGAGATTCCAAACCCCCAACATGAAGCTTTATGATGGGACTACGGATCCTGAGGAGCATATTGCTCAGTATAGGGAAAGAATGGAGATTAACCCTATCCCTCCGGAGCTCAAGGAGGCGTGCTTGTGCAAGGGATTTGGTTCTACTCTAACGGGATCAGCCTTAAAATGGCTATTAAACGTTCCTCCTCACTCGATTACTTCATTTGCTCATTTGGTTAATTTATTTAACAGTCAATTTTCTTGTAGTCGGAGTTTTGAGAAACTAACCAGTGATCTTTACAGGATAACTCAAGGGCCTCAGGAATCCTTGAGGGATTATGTGAACAAATTTAGTCGAGAATCCTTGGATATCCCACATCTTGATGTTGCAACAGCTGTGCAAGCGTTTAAGATGGGATTACAAAAGGATTCTCAGTTTTATCAGGATCTTGTAATGAATCCCTGCAGGAATCTCGATGAAGCTCGTAACAGGGCTTTGAGATATATCCGTCTGGAAGATGACAGGAAGATGCAAGAAAGGATGAACTCATCCAACACTTATGAATCAACCAATAGGAAGTCAAAATCCTCGTTCAAGTCATATCGGCCTAAGCCGTATAGTAGAAATGAAAACAAGAGAGTGAACGCTGTCGAAGATGAGGATCCTGAAGAGTATCCTGAGTTGTCCGAATATTTCTTTTCTGTTAATATTCCTGAATTGATGTATGCTATGCAGGGTCTAGGAGACAAAGCTAGGTGGCCTCGAAAGAATCAACAAAAGGCTGACTGGAAAGATAAGTCAAAATGGTGTGCTTTCCACGAAGATTTCGGACATATGACTGAGGATTGCATTGCTCTAAGGAAAGAAATAAGCTATCTTCTAAGCAAGGGATATCTGAAAGATCTCTTAGGAAAAAAGACGAATAAGGGTCAGGATACTGAGAAGGATCCTGAACGAGCAGCATCACCTCCCGCGGATGCCAAGATAATCAACTTCATTTCGGGGGGATCCGAAATTTGTGGAACTTCGTATTCGGCAGTAAAGAGACATGCAAAGGAAGCCAAGGCCGAAAGGGGAGACAGACCTGTCAGGATGACTACCCTCACAACTGACAAAGTGATCACTTTTGATGCAGATGACAGGGATACTGTCCAGGATCCTCACCATGATGCTCTGGTAATAACGTTATATGTGGCTAACCATTTTGTGCGCAGGATACTGGTTGATAATGGCAGCTCCGTCAACATAATCCAACTAGAAACTCTGAAGAGAATGAATGTATCTCCAATGGATATCACTTCAAAGTCTACCGTGCTTGTTGGATTCAGTGGAGAGGCTAGAAACACAGTGGGAGAGATAAAGTTGCCAGTATGCGTTGAAGGAGTCAATTCGATACAACGTTTCTGTGTGATGGATTCTCTATCCTGCTATAACATCATACTGGGAAGACCGTGGATTCACGATATGAAGGCCGTGCCATCAACATATCACCAATGCATCAAGATACCTACCCCCTGGGGAGTGGTCAAAGTTGATAGTGATCAGCAGGAGGCGAAAGAGTGCTACTCATCCTCGATGAAATCCTCAGCCAAACCTAGTGCAGCATAGCAATTAAAGACGCGGGCCCAGGATATCGTGGAGGATCCGGAGCAGGATGTGAAGAAAGTTATCCTGGACCAGGATAACCCCGATATTTCGGTGCTCGTAGGGACCAATATCCCTCAGGATGTTGAAGAGCAGTTAATTAACTTTTTAAAATGCAGGATGTCAACGTTTGCATGGAAGCATGAGGATATGACAGGCATATCCAAAGATATTATCACTCACAAGCTTGGAATTGATAAATCGTTTAAGCATGTGCAACAAAAAAGAAGGAAGTTTGCTCCTGAGCGGAACATGATTATCCAGGAGGAAGTTGAAAGATTATTAAAATCCAGAATGATCAGAGAAGTCAAGTTTCCAAGATGGCTAGCGAACGTAGTTGTGGTACAGAAGAAGAACGGGAAATGGAGAGTCTATGTAGACTACACAGACTTGAACAAATCTTGTCCTAAAGACCCATTTCCTCTTCCCCACATTGATGCAATGGTAGATGCCACTGCCGGGCATGAAATGCTGACCTTCATGGACGCATCCTCAGGATTTCAACAGATCCAAATGGAGCCTTCTGACCAGGAGGATACCGCTTTCATGACACCAACAGGTATTTATTGTTATACGGCTATGCCTTTTGGTTTGAAAAATGCAGGTGCAACATACCAAAGATTGGTAAACATGATGTTCAAAGACAAACTGGGGGACACCATGGAGGTGTACATTGACGATATGGTGGTAAAATCAAAGAAAGCTCAGGATCACCTCCAGGATATTAAAGGAGCATTTAATATCCTGGATCAATACAACATGAAGCTGAATCCTGCTAAATGCCATTTCGGAGTGGGGGCAGGAAAGTTTCTTGGGTATATGGTGACGAAAAGGGGGATAGAGGCAAGCCCGGAGCAGATTAAAGCTATACTGGATATAAAATCACCCTCGAATATGAAGGATGTACAAAGATTAACAGGCCGAGTAGCAGCTCTAAACAGATTTATCTCAAGATCCTCAGAGAAATGCAAAGACTTATATGATATCCTAAAGAAGAACAAAAGATTCGAATGGGGGGAAAAGCATGAAGCAGCCCTGCAGGATTTGAAACGGTATCTCTCAACCGCACCACTATTAATGAAGCCGGAAAATGGTGAACCACTATCCCTGTACCTTGCTGTATCAGGGAATGCTGTAAGTGCCGTTCTTATAAAAGACCATGAAGGTCAGCAGTATCCTGTTTATTATGTTAGTAAAAGTTTGTTAGATGCTGAAACTAGGTATTCTCATTTAGAAAAATTGATACTAGCATTAATTATGGCATCAACGAAACTTAGGCATTATTTCGAGACACATAGGATACATGTTAAAACAAATTATCCTGTCAAAAATGTGCTTAGGAAACCAGAAATGTCAGGCAGGATGGCCAAGTGGTTAGTAAAGTTGAGTGCTTATGATTTAGTATATGAACCTAGGAATGCCATAAAGTCTCAGGCTTTAGCTGACTTTGTGGCTGATTTTAGTAGTGACATTCAGGATGAGGTAGATCTAGAAGTTCAACAGCTAGGAGAATCCTCAGGATCCTGGACATTATATACTGATGGTGCATCTAATGTAAGAGGAGTAGGATTAGGAATACTACTAAAATCGCCACAGGGGGACATATTACCCCAGGCTATTAGGTGTGAATTTCCTGCTACTAATAATGAAGCAGAGTATGAGGCTTTAATTGCAGGATTAGAGTTGGCTAAGAGCATGAGTATCAAAAATTTGCAAGTATATGTTGACTCTTTGTTAATTACTAATCATTTTAATGGATCCTATGCAGTTAAAGGTGAGAAGTTAGTCGAGTACCTCGATATTCTCAAAAAATTAGCAGGATATTTCGATGTTTTTATACTTGAACAGGTACCAAGGGAAGATAATGCTGAAGCAGATGCCTTAGAAAATCTGGGATCATCGATCAGGATACCTGAAGGGACACAAATACCGATAGTACATGTCTTATATCCTGCAACGAATCCTCAGGATAAAGAAGTAGCTGGTATTCAGGATCCTGGGGCAGAACATCCTGAAGAGGATCCTAAACCCTGGACGGCTCCAATCATGAAATATCTCAAAGAAGGACACATTCCTGGAAATGAAAATCCTAAGGCATTTAGGATGAAGGTATCACGATTCACTATTATAGATAATATTTTATACAAGAAATCTCTTGCAGGACCGTATTTGAGGTGCTTGGAGGATCCTGAAGCCAAGGAAGTACTTCAGGATATACATGAAGGGGATTGTGGTAACCATGCTGGGGGCAGATCGTTATTCTCAAAAGTATTAAGAACAGGATATTATTGACCAACAATGAGAAAAGATGCCGCAGAATATGCTCGAAGATGTGACTCATGTCAAAGACATAGTAACATACTGCATCAACCTGCTGAACCATTATATCCTATTGTTTCCCCTTGGCCATTTATGAAGTGGGGTATGGATATAGTGGGAAAGCTACCGAAAGCTCCGGGAGGAAAAGTCTTCATGCTAGCAATGACGGATTATTTCTCTAAGTGGGTTGAAGCTGAAGCATTTGTTCAAGTTAGAGACCAAGAAGTAGTATCCTTCATAAAGAGGAATATCCTGACCAGATTCGGAGTACCAGCTGAGATAATCTGTGACAATGGTTCTCAGTTCATAAGTAAGAGGACTACTGACTTTTGCAAGAGTTGGGGAATCAAAATGATCACATCCACTCCGGTACATCCTCAAGCAAATGGACAAGCAGAATCCTCAAACAAGATAATCGTTAATAACTTAAAGAAAAGGCTTGGAGCCAAAAAAGGAAGATGGGCAGAAGAATTACCCTTTGTTTTATGGGCTGATAGGACAACGGTAAAGAATGCAACAGGCCAAACCCCGTTTTCCTTGGTGTTTGGAGCAGAAGCAATGATTCCAACGGAAATGACGATACCTACTGCAAGATCTGTCTTAAGTGATCCTGAGAAGAATCCTGAAGCCTTGAGTCAGGATTTAGACACTATAGATGAAAAGAGAGATGCGGCAAAGCTAAGGATGGCAGCATATCAACAGAGAATATCCAGGGCATATAACAAGAATATTAGAACCAGAAGATTTAAGGTTGGAGATTGGGTGTTAAGAAAGGCTTTCCAAAATACTACTAATCCTGCCGATGGCAAGTTAGCTCCAAAATGGGAAGGACCATATGAAGTTGAATCAAAAGCAGGGAAAGGAGCATATAGACTCAAGAATATGGAAGGGGATATGCTACCGAGATCTTGGAATGCTATACACCTTAAGCTCTATTTCAAGTGAGTCTAGAATTTAATTTCTAACTCAAGATGGTATGAATTCTACTTCTTTTAAATATGTTTGGTTTAATTTGTTCTTTGTAACCTGATACTGACTTAAGCATCGGAGGGGTGTTAGCCAAGCTAACACCCACCTTAGTTTACATTTGTTTTGCAAGATATGTTTCAGGATATAGCTCAAGGATATGCACTCAGGATAACTCAGAAGATTAGAGGATTGGCCCCCTCTCTCACGTTTAAGGGATATTGATCCCTTCATAGGTTTAAAGGTATTCACCTTTCTTCCGAATTGGGTTTAAACACCCCGCCTGGAGCGCAAGTTATTCAGGGATAGTTCAAGGTGGCGGGACCAGTCCATGTAAAAGTGGCTAACAATTTCGTTACCATTGGTAATATCCTGAATCCTAAAGGTATATGAGGATTGATCACCCTCTCTCACGAAAGGGTACTTTCATACTCTCTAAGGTTTAAAGGTTTTCACCTTTCTAAGTCTTGGAGTTTATACACTCCCGCCTGTAGCGCATGAAAAGTTGGGATTTTCCCCAGGATACAAAGGATTTATCTCCAGTACATCCTTGGGTTTTACCCTTGGGACGTAAAAAATTGCTTATGCAATGGAAACTGACATTAAGTAGATTTCTAAGATACTTGAAGGCATTGTATAAGTTTTGTTCAAAAATTACCGAAGCAATTAAGTGATCAAATTAGTTAAGTGAGATAGTGTGCTAAAATTATGTGTGAAGAATGTGTTAACAAAATTAGATATGAAAACAGTTTCAAGATACGGCTCAGGATATAGAGTTGTATCTATGATCAAACAATGAGCAAAAAAGTAAAGGTTGACACGAGATATACGAGGAAAGCCCTTGATCAATCTAGATCTCCGGCATAAAACCTCGGGAGCTGACAATCGTCGGCTGCCTTGTTCTTCTTATTGCTTGAATAACAGGATACAGTGCAGGATATGGCTCAGATCAATGCTAAGTGGTACAACGATTGAAAGTGTTGAGTGTTTGTGCGTAATAGAAAGAAAAAAGAAGTGTGAGTTCGAGTGTAGAGAGTGAGTGTGTGTTCCTATTGATCTGGCCTCCTATTTATAGTTACAGATAACAAACTAACTCTCCTATTATTCCGAGATGCTGGGAATATTCCATTCTGAACGTTGGGGGCTGCTTCTACTCGTTTTCCACGTGCTTATTGACTACAAAACCGGGTCTTCAGCTCATATAACCGTTACAATGTCAATAACATTGACCAACATCAGATATTCTCGCGGAATATGCCTTTCTGACCGTTACAAGACCCATCCTTCCACCATCAACGTCCATTTTTCAACCACCTTGAGCGAATCTTCAGGTAGATCAAGTCTTTTAACGTTGGTACCTTGCAACCAACGTTTTACAAGCCAATCGTTAGTAATAGTCAGGATACTGCCTCAGGATATTATCAATATCCTGGCCCGGTATCCAGATATGGTATCCTGATCGGTATCCTGATCATATACAACTAATAAAAAATCAAGATACAAAGTCAGGATATGGGCTCAGAATTTCACCCATAACAATTGTCCCCAAAAATATAACTGTTGGATATCCTGATTCCAACGGATATATTTTTTAGTCATTCCAACATGTCTGGTAAGGATATCTGTTTTAAATATTCATGCATAGGTTTGGTTACTTCAGAATACTATCATGTGATGAAATTAGAATTACTCCCTTTTACGCAGATTCCATCAAGGACCCTGCTACTTTTGATCCAGAGGAGCTTGACAGCTTTTCTAAGCCTGCCTTGGTGAAAAAGGAACCATATGTTGCCATCAGCTCTAAGCCCTCTGCTGCTTCCGAAGGTTTCTCTTATGGTGACCTTGGCTTCATGGAATCCATCAAACCCATAATCTCCTTCCCTAATAAGGTAAGTATCCAGATCCTGTATCCCGTACACATATACTGAACCTGTATTCTGGTCAGTTTGTCTTTAGTGATACTTATATTTTGTAGGGTCTAAATTATCTGGTCATCCTGCACTTAGAACAATTTTATTTTTCTGCAAGTAGAATAGTTTGACAGTTGAAGGTGGAGGAATCCTGTGTTTTCAGGACGAAGCCTTCAACTGTTTATGTAAATATGCTTTAAAAACTTAATTGTGTTCTCGGTGAATGGGTCTCTTTTTGAGATGAAACCAAGAATACAATTTTTTGGACTAATAACAATAAACTAACCTTTTCGACCTTATCTCCGTGTTATATGTTATTTTGAAAAATTTGTTCTGAATATCCTGATCAGGATACTGGTATGATACTTAATTGCTTTGTCCCCTTTGTTCAAAATGTTTGACAAAAACTTAGTTAAATACAAATTTTCATAAAAACTTAACTTACTCAGATAAGGCCTTCAAACTTAAGAAAGGTAAGAATCCATACCAGAAACACCTAGGCAATAATCTTCATTCTTAAACCTTTGAATCATTCGCAATGTCCCCAGTGGGATATAATGTTGGCATAGGTTTCCTTCTCGCTCCAGCATAAATGTCCCCAGTAGGATATAGTATAAGCATACGTCATGTTCCATCACGGATGTCCCCTGTCTGTGCAGGACCAGTATGTTGTACCGGGATATGATCCTTTAGCAATTCTTCAACCAGTTGTTTAAACTTAGCAATTTTTTTTCAAAAATTTATGTAGACTCGTAAATGATTATGTTTTTTGAAAATATACTTTGGGATTATCCAAAAACTTTGTATTTTATTGGGACTAAACATATTTTCCAGGCATTTAAGCCGGAGTATAAGAACCTCAAGACTTGAAAAGGTGAAAACCTTTAAGTCTTTGAGTTTTACTGGGGATTTTACCCACGTTTCGTGCGCTACAGGCGAGAGTGTATAAACTCCAATTCTTAGAAAGGTGAAAACCTTTAAACCTTTGAGAGTATGAAAATACTCTTTCGTGAGAGAGGGTGATCAATCCTCATATACCTTTAGGATCTAGGATATAGCCAACAGTAACGAAATTGTCAGCCACTTTTACAAGAACTGGTCCCGCCACCTTGAACTATCCCTGGATAACTTGCGCTCCAGGCGGGGTGTTTAAACCCAATTCGTGAGAAAGGTGAATACCTTTAAACCTGTGAAGGGATCAGGATCCCTTAAACTTGAGAGAGGGGGCCAATCCTCTAATCTTTCGAAGTATCCTGAGTGTGTATCCTGGAGCATATTCTGCAAAACAACTATAAACTAAGGTGGGTGTTAGCCTAGCTAACACTCCTCCGATGCTTAAGTCGGTATTGGGTTCAAAAGAATAAATAATATCAAATATATTAAAAGAGATAGAATTCATACCATTCTGAGTTAGAAATTAAATTCTAAACTCACTTGAAATAGGCTTTGAGATGTATAGCATTCCAGGATCTTGGTAGTATATCCCCTCCATATTCTTGAGTCGGTATGCTCCTTTCCCTGATTCTGATTCAATCTCATAAGGTCCTTCCCACTTTGAAGCTAACTTTCCATCAGCAGGGTTAGTAGTATTCTCAAAAGCCTTTCTCAATACCCAATCTCCGACTTGGAACCTTCTCGTCTTTATATTCTTGTTATATGCTCTGGATATCCTTTGTTGATATGCTGCCATCCTCAACCTTGCTGCATCTCTTGCTTCATCTATAGTGTCTAAATCCTGACATAAAGCTTCAGAATTCTGCTCAGGATATCGGAGGATAGATCTCGCGGTAGGTATCACCATTTCCGTTGGAATCACTGCTTCTGCTCCAAATACTAAGGAAAACGGGGTTTGGCCAGTTGCATTCTTTACCGTTGTTCTATCAGCCCACAAAACAAAGGGTAGTTCTTCTGTCCATCTTCCTTTCTTGGCCCTTAATCTCTTCTTCAAGTTATTGACAATTATCTTGTTTGAGGATTCAGCTTGTCCATTTGCTTGAGGATGTACCGGAGTAGACGTGATCATTTTGATTCCCCAACTCTTGCAAAAGTCAGTAGTCCTTTTGCTTATAAACTGAGATCCATTGTCGCAAATAATTTCAACTGGTATTCCAAATCTGGTCAGGATATTCCTCTTTATGAAAGATACTACTTCTTGGTCCCTAACTTGAACAAACGCTTCTGCCTCAATCCACTTGGAGAAATATTCCGTCATTGCTAACATGAAAACCTTTCCTCCTGGAGCCTTTGGAAGCTTTCCCACTATGTCCATACCCCATTTCATAAACAGCCAAGGGGATACAATAGGATATAATGGTTCCCCCAGCTGATGCAGGATGTTGCCGTGTCTTTGACATGCATCGCATCTTCGAGCATATTCTGCATCATCCTTTCTCATGGTCGTCCAGTAATATCCTGTTCTCAACACCTTCGAGTACAGAGATCTGCCCCCAGTATGGTTGCCACAGTCTCCTTCCTGAAGTACTTCCTTGGTTTCAGGATCTTCCAAGCACCTTAGGTACGGACCTGTAAGGGATTTCTTATACAAAATATTATTTATAATAGTAAAACGAGACACCTTCATCCTAAAAGTCTTAGGATTTGCTTTCTTTGGGATATCTCCTTCTTGAAGATACTTCACAATTGGATTCATCCAGGATTCAGGATCCTTCTCAGGATATCCATCACCAGGATCCTGGATACATGCTACTTCTTTATCTTGAGATTTAAAATGTTCTATTGCAGGATACAAGATGTGCACTATTGGTATCTGAGTTCCCTATGGTATCCTGACAATAGATCCTAAGTTTGCTAGAGCATCAGCTCAAGCATTCTTTTCTCTTGGTACCTGTTCAAGTGTAAAAATTTCGAAATATCCTGCTAATTTTTCAACAATTTCAAGATATTCAGTTAACCTTTCACCTTTTACTGCATAAGATCCATTGAAGTGGTTAGTAATCAACAGGGAATCAACATACACTTGTAAACATCTAATATTCATATTTCTAGCCAATTCTAATCCTGCTATCAGAGCTTCATACTCAGCTTCATTATTGGTAGCAAAAAAATTCACATTTAATAGCCTGGGGTAGTATGTCCCCCTGTGGCGATTTTAGTAGTATACCTAATCCTACACCTCTCACATTAGATGCACCATAAGTATATAATGTCCAGGATCCTGAGGATTCTCCTAATTGTTGTACTTCTAGATCTACCTCATCCTGAATGTCACTACTGAAATCAGCCACAAAGTCAGCTAGAGCCTGTGATTTTATGGCATTTCTAGGTTCATATATTAGATCATATGCACTTAAGTTTACTGATCATTTAGCCATTCTACCCGACATCTCAGGTTTCCTAAGCACATTTTTAACAGGATAATTGGTTTTAACATGAATCCTATGTGTTTCAAAGTAATGTCTAAACTTTGTCGATGCCATCACTAAGGCTAATGAGAATATCTAGTTTCAGCATCTAATAAACTTTTGCTAACATAATAGACAGGATATTGCTGACCTTCATGATCCTTTATAAGGACGACACTTACAGCGTTCCCCGATACTGCGAGGTATAGGGACAGTGGTTCACCATTCTCAGGCTTCATCAATAGAGGTGCAGTTGAAAGATACTGCTTCAAATCCTGCAGGGCTGCTTCATGCTTCTCTCCCCATTCGAACTTCTTGTTTTTCTTCAGGATATCATAAAATTCTTTGCATTTCTCGGAGGATCTTGAGATGAATCTGTTCAATGCTGCCACTCGGCCTATCAATCTTTGTATATCTTTCAAGTTGGAAGGTGATTTGACGTCCAAGATGGCTTTGATCTGTTCTGGGCTTGCTTCTATCCCTCTTTTAGTCACCATATATCCTAGAAACTTTTATGTCCCCATTCCAAAATGGCATTTGGCAGGATTCAGCTTCATGTTATGCTGATCCAGGATATCAAATGCTCCCTTGATATCCTGGAGGTGATCCTCAGCCTTCTTAGATTTTACTACCATGTCATCATGTTTACCAGCCACTGATATGTTGCACCTGCATTTTTTAAACCAAAAAAGGCATAGCAGTATAACAATAAATACATGTTGGTGTCATGAAAGCAGCATCCTCCTGGCCCGAAGGTTCCATTTGGATATGCTGGAATCCTGTCATGTCTTCGTGTTTTCATGCAAACGTGGATATCCTGCATTTCAAAAAGTTAGTAAGTTGTTCCTCAATATTCTGAGGGATATTGGTTCCACCAAGATATCTGGATTATCCTGGTCCAGGATAATTTTCTCAACATCCTGCTCTGAACACTCCGTGATATCCTGGGCTCGTATCTTTAATTGCTATGCTGCATTGGGCTTGGTTGAGGATTTCATCGAGGATGAGTAACACTCCTTCGCCTCCTGCTGATCACTATCAACTTTGACAACCCCCCAAGGGGTAGGGATCTTGATGCACTGATGATAAGTCGATGGCACAGCCTTCATGTCATGGATCCATGGCCTACCCAATATAATATTGTAGCGGGATAAGGAGTCCATGACACAGAAGCGTTGCATTGAGTTGACCCCTTCAACATACACATGCAACTTTATTTCTCCCACGGTACTCCTGGCTTCTCCACTGAACCCAATAAGCATAGTGGATTTCGAAGTAATATCCATCGGGGATACATTTATCCTCCTCAGTGCTTCCAGCTGAATTATGTTGACGGAGCTGCCATTATCCACCAGTATCCTGCGCACAAAATCATTAGCAACATATAAAGCTATTACCAAAGCATCATGGTGAGGATCCAGTACAGTATACCTGTCATCACTGCCGAACGTGATCACTTTATCAGTTGTAAGGGTTGACATCCTGGTTGGCTTATCTCCCCTTTCTGCCTTAGCCTCTTTTGCATGTCTTTTTTGCTGCAGAATAAGAGGTCCCACAGATATCGGATCCTCCTGAAATAAAGTTAATTATCTTGGTATCTGCAGGAGGTGATGCTGCTCGTTCAGGATCCTTCCCAGTATCCTGACCCTTATTCTTCTTTCTTCCTAGGAGATCCTTCAGATATCCTTTGCTCAGCAGATAGCTTATTTCTTTCTTCAGGGCAATGGAATCATCTGTTATATGCCCGAAGTCTTCATGGAAGGCACATCATTTAGATTTATCCTTCCAACCTGTATTCCTTGGATTCTTTTTCGGCCACCTAGCTTTGTCCCCCAGTCCCTGCATAGCATACATTAACTCAGGAACATTTACAGAAAAACAATACTCTGGGATTTCAGGATATTCTTCAGGATCCTCGTCTTCAACAGCATTCACTTTCTTATTATCGTTCTTAGCATATGGCTTTGAATAGTACTGTTTGTAGGAAGATTCCGACTTCCTATTCGTCAATTCATATGTTGAAGATGTGTTCATCCTCTCATGCATTTTCTTATCATCTTCAAGCCTTATGTATCTCAAAGCCCTATTCCGAGCTTCATCTAAATTCCTGCAAGGATTCATTACAAGATCCTGATAAAATTGACAATCCTTTCGTAACCCCATTTTGAACGCTTGTACTGCCGTAGCAATATCAAGGTTCGGGATATCCAGGGATTCTCTACTAAATTTGTTAACATAATCCCTTAGGGATTTTTGTGATCCTTGTGTTATCCTGTAAAGATCACTTGTTAGTATCTCAAAGCCCTTGCTACAAGAAAATTGACTGATAAAGAAATTAACTGAATGAGAAAATGATGTAATTGAATAAGGTGGAACATTTAAAAGCCATTTTAAGGCCGATCATGTTAAAGTTGAACTGAAGCCTTTGTATAAGCATGCTTTCTTAAGTTCTGGTAGGATTGGATTTATTTCCATACTATCCCTATTTTGGGCAATATGCTCCTCAGGATCTGTCATCCCATCATACAACTTCATGCTGGGAGTCTGGAATCTTTTTGGAATTTCAGCATCACAAATTGGATGAGCAAATCAGGATATCATGTGACTATCCTGAGATACTTCCGGTATAGGCTGCACTACTCTAGGAACGCTTGATATCATATCCTTCAATTTTTGAAGTTCCCTGGTCAATGCTGGTGTTACACCTATATCCTGCAAAGAATCATAATTATTAGTAGCAGGGATACTGATATTGGCAAACATGTTACCAGCCTGTTGACTTTTGCCATATCCTGGGCCATATCCTGGGCCATATCCTGGACCATATCCTTGATCATATCCCGGATCCCACACGGTCGATATCCTGGCGGACGATGGTATCTCCAGCATGTCGCTCCGGGACTGACTTGGTATCATGTTGCCTTGATTATCCTCGGTAAATGTTGCTGAACTAAAGTTCAGCATCCCGGGCTGTAGAGTCTCCCTATACTGGGCAATATGCTCATCAGGATCCGTCGTCCCATCACACAACCTCATGTTAGGGGTTTGAAATCTCTTCGGGATCTCAGCATCACAGATAGGATGTGCGAAACGACATATCCTGTGGTTGTCTTGGGACACTTCCGGAATTGGCTGGACCACTCCATGTACACTAGATATCATGTCCTTCAATTTCTGAAGCTCCCTAGTAAATGTTGACGTCATACCTGCATCCTACAAAGATCCACCATTATTAGTAGCATGAATATTATTATTTGACATGTTACCCGTCTGAGGATTCTGGCCATATCCTGAAGCATATCCTGAGCTCCTCACAGTTGACATCCTGATCGAGGAGGGTATTTCAGGAGTATGATTCTGGGAATGGTTAGGCACAATATTTCCCCTATTATCTTCAGTATACACAACCGAACTGAAGTTCAAAGTTCTGGGTTGTAAGGGAGTGACGATATCCTCAGCAGATCTGCTCGAGCCAGACTTCAGGAGTTGTATTTCCTTCAACAGCATTTGGTTTGTTTCCTGTTGCTGCCTCATTTGTTCCTGCACACTTCCAAACAAGGTTAGAATTTCATCATTAGAAACTAAAATGGGAGCAGATTCCTGAACACTCCGAGTAGGGATAACATCTTGAGTAAATGAAGAAGCTGGAATCCTTGGAGGGGGTGGTGGAAGCACCGAGCCAATAGTTGCTGAAGTTGTAGCCGACACGGTGGAAGAGCTCATGTTTGATCTAGAGGCCATTGTAAATGATGTGGCAAAAAGTTTTGAAAACAAAAAAACCGATTAACGATTTCACAAAAAAATTTAGTAAATAGAGCACCACTTGCCCCACGGTGGGCGCCAAATTGTTTTGGTCAAAAATTACCGAAGCAATTAAGTGATCAAATTAGTTAAGTGATGTAGTGTGCTAAAATTATGTGTGAAGAATGTGTTAACAAAATTAGATATGAAAACAGTTTCAAGATACGGCTCAGGATATAGAGTTGTATCTATGATCAAACAATGAGCAAAAAAGTAAAGGTTGACACGAGATATACGAGGAAAGCCCTTGATCAATCTAGATCTCCGGCATAAAACCTCGGGAGCTGACAATCGTCGGCTTCCTTGTTCTTCTTATTGCTTGAATAACAGGATACAGTGCAGGATATGGCTCAGATCAATGCTAAGTGGTACAACGATTGAAAGTGTTGAGTGTTTGTGCGTAATAGAAAGAAAAAAGAAGTGTGAGTTCGAGTGTAGAGAGTGAAGTGTGTGTTCCTATTGATCTGGCCTCCTATTTATAGTTACAGATAACAAACTAACTCTCCTATTATTCCGAGATGCTGGGAATATTCCATTCTGAACGTTGGGGTTTGCTTCTACTCGTTTTCCACGTGCTTATTGACTACAAAACCGGGTCTTCAGCTCATATAACCGTTACAATGTCAATAACATTGACCAACATCCGATATTCTCGCGGAATATGCCTTTCTGACCGTTACAAGACCCATCCTTCCACCATCAACGTCCATTTTTCAACCACCTTGAGCGAATCTTCAGGTAGATCAAGTCTTTTAACGTTGGTACCTTGCAACCAACGTTTTACAAGCCAATCGTTAGTAATAGTCAGGATACTGCCTCAGGATATTATCAATATCCTGGCCCGGTATCCAGATATGGTATCCTGATCGGTATCCTGATCATATACAACTAATAAAAAATCAAGATACAAAGTCAGGATATGGGCTCAGAATTTCACCCATAACAGTATACAGGGGACATTCCCTCCAAGGTGGTGGTGTAAAGCTAAAAGGATGAAGTTTGCGACTAATGCACTAAGCACCTTGCACAGGGGACATCTTCACTGGAAGAGTTGCAAAGGGATTGAAGTTTGGTAATAGGTTTATGTCCTATTTCTGGTATGACCTTTCCTTTATAAGCCTCGTTTAGGTTTTTGGTGACATTATGTTAAGTATCCTGATATATATCCTCAAAGTCCTTTTAAGGATATTTGATTAGGGTGTTTGAAACCAGTATTAGTTTGGAACTATGATCTTTTAAATATTGTCAAAACTTGGTTTTGAAAAGATAGACTATTTTTTACTTTCTAAAGAAATTTTTACAAAATTGAAAGAACGTTTGGAAGATCTATCTAATACAAGGCTTTTGCAGTATGTCACTGAGCATACTGATCAGGATATTTTATAAGATACCAATACAAAATCTTTACAAAAATAAGACTCATACTAAGTAATGCAAGGTAACAGAAAATAAGTCAAAAGATAGTTATATTATTAACAAGTCAAAAGTTGTGCTTTTGGTTTCACCTAAAACCAAGGCCCATCCGCCAAAAGCACAATTAGTTTTTACCATACTTGTGTAACGGTTGCAGGATCTATCTCAAAACAGGACCCGTCCACCTACAACCGTTACTACGTTCAAAACAAGTTATACTAATTGATGACCAAGGGCTTCGTCCTAAAACCTAGGACCCATCCACCTTTGGTCATCGTATTGTTCTAGTGCAGGGAAAGTAAATTGTTCAAAGACAGGAAAAGTAAATTGTTTATGCAACCACAACCATGAATTTAAAAAAAATGGGCTCCGGCCTTGGCACATATGTCCATCATCGCCCATTTCGCCGCCTAAGATGCGGCACCGTCTTGATCAGCAACCTCCTTGCCAGCATTCGCCCCAGCATCACCCTCAGGATTCTTCTCAGCACCATCACCAGCATTGGCCACATCCTCTGCCACCTTAGAAGGCTCTTCACAAGTATGTTTTGCAGGATGTGCAACGGGATGACCTCCGAGGCCCTGTAGTTTCTCCTCCCAAACCTTTACATTCCAGGAAGGGCATTCAAAACCCAGATCCATGGCCTCATAAGCCATCCTTATCCTGGCTTGGAGAAGAGAGACGACCACCGAAGCTTTTAGGCTATCCCGGTATGAGCTCATATTCTGCTGATATTGGAGAAGAGCGGCATCTAGCTTGGCTTGAGCATCCTCATTAGCTTTGTGGAGGGCGGCTTGATGTTCTTGAGTCATTGCCTTGTATTTGTCTTCATAGTGCTGGGATTTGGCAGCTGCAATGGTTCCTTGATCAGCTATGGTGGCTTGAGCTTTCTCCAGCTGAATCTGCAACATCTTGTTAAGACCGCAAGCGTCTTCGTATAAATGCATGAGGCGATTCAGACCCTATCGATAAAGACACAGGTATTAACGTGAAAAATAAGCAGGATAAAGACTAACATACTTGTACAGGATATCAAAAAGAAGATTCTACCTGTTTGAGGAATGAGGTGGCGTCATTGAACCCATGATTCTCAAGAGAGAACGTTTCGGAAACAGCTGGGGAGTCGGTCTCCTTTCTCTTCCGAGAGCTGGATGCCCGGGTCCTGGATGCCGGAGGGCCTTTGGGAGCAGAAACAGTTTTCGTGGAGGTAGGCTTTGGTGTAGCAGACGACTTTGGTTTGGATTCTTGTTTGGCGGGTTCAAGGCTGGAATAGCAATCCAGTTCATCGAGTTCGAAACCTTCAAGGTTGACGACTGGTACTACATAAGGGAAGATATTCTTAAAACTCATCATATTTTTGAAAAATAATTAACATATGAAGATGTGCTTACCAGACATTTCTGAGCTTGATTTTTAATGAGAATCTGTGAGAGACAGGGAAAAAGTTCTTTCACTGGCAGGAAGACGGTAGATTTCCTTGATCTTGGATTCGGATTCTACGCTAGGAGGCACTAAATCTCTGAAATTCGCTGCACAAAAACATCAGAATATGAGTCCGGGATACAGTTTGAAGATATAATTGGGGATATTCCTAAAACCCTAAATCCTACCCTTGGTTAACCATTTAACCGGTAGATCGAAACCCTTATCAATAGAGTGTCTTTTGACGAAAAAGAATTTTCGTCGCCATCGGTCCTCATTCTTGGTGGCTTTAAGGACCAAAGGGTTCTTGATGGAGAACAGAAGATAACGGTGATTGCCATGAGATCTCAACCGGTATGCTATGGGAAGGTCCTCAACAAGTAGGTTAGGAAAATGACGAGATTTGATTTGATCCAACACTATCAAGATTCGCCAGACCATTGGCATAACTTGGGCATAACTAAGGCCGGTGAGGTCGAAAAAGCTAGATATAAAGGGTGGAAATGGATACCGGAGTCCAAGAGAGAAAGGATAAGCGAAAAAACAAACCCACTCGTCGGATAATGCGTCCGATCGAGCTTCCTGGTCGAAGGGGCGAAAAACCGTTCCGGTGGGAAAGGCACCGGAATCTTTAAGAGCAGCGATGTCAGCGTTGTTGAAGCAGCAGATCTCCTTTGCTGGATCGGCGATGAAATTTTGACTCACAAGGGTTGAGGCTGATCGGTTTGATCGGGATTTCGTTCGTGGTGCCATGGAGAGTAATGAGTAAATTAAGAGAAATTCAAGAAAGGAGAATAGAGAGGAAGATACCTGTTATTCGCTTGCAGATAAGGATAACCGAGATAAGGAGCCCCTCGGTTAATATAGGATGAATATAGGGGTAAAAAGTAAATAATGCCTTGGAAGTTGCACCGCTGTCATTTCAAGAGTCTAGTCATATTAATTGCCTTAAGTTATGAGGTGAAACTTTTGAAATATATCCGTTGGATTGGTATCCCAACCGATATATTTGGGGACAATTGTTAGGGGTCATTTTCTTAACGTATATATCCTGACCAATATCCTGCCTATGTTTGTTCATTTGTGACCAGGATGCTGGAAGAGGATATTGCTAACATCTTGGGCGATATCCTGAGGCTTATTGAATTAACCACGTGCAGGTTAAGGGCTGAGACTTGCTAACGGTCAAGAGGACTTCTTCTCCTCAAGACTCGGACGAATTTGTTGAGAAAGAGACGTTGAGCCCGAAAGACCAGGTCTACAACGTTCGAAGAAGGAATATTCGGTGGATCCCGCAAGTTTAGGATAGTTTGTTATTTTATCTTAACTATAAATAGATGGGGACGAATCAACTTAGAACACACAATTTTTCACTAACACTCTCATACACTTACACTCTCTAGCTCATTGCAAACACCACACTTGTATTCAAGTTTCGTTGTAACACTTAGTCGATCCGTACCACATCCTGCACTGTATCCTGATTTTTGAAGCAATTGAAGAACAAGGCAGCTGCGATTGTCAGCTCCCGAGGTTTTATGCCGGCGATCTAGATTGATCAAGGGCTTTCCTCGTACATCTCGTGTCGTTTACTTTATTTTTGCTCATTGTTTGATCATAGATACAGCTCTACATCTTGAGCCGTATCCTGAAACTATTTTTACGAATCAACTTGATTAACATATTTTCGACACTCATTTCTAGCACACTACCTCACTTAACTAATTTGATCACTTAATTACGTCGGTAATTTTTGACCAAAACAACTACTTTTTGAACTTATTATCATGGACACCCTTTACCTACCCCAGCGGACGGGCCACGTTTTACTGGTAGATGCTCGGGGTAGGTAATTTTGACAACCTTTTAAGGGTTAGTCTTTTGTTAATAAATAAAATCTTAACCTTTTGTCGCTTATCTTGTGTTGTTATCCTTTTGTTTCTTTAGTTCTCCTTTGTTTTGATGCACATTTATTGAATAAACAATTTTGAATAAGTCAGATTGAAAATGTTTAGGACATGATCCACGATCAAATATCCTATAGTTAAAGAATCCCAAAAAGCAATATATTTTAAGGATCACAAGTCTAGTTGTCAAATTTTAAGGTTTATTCAAATAAATAATGAATAGAATTAAAAATAGTTAAGGATCATACCTGAGGATCCAAGTTAGGATCCTAACCATAATCAGGATAACTACAAAATAAACCTTAGAAAGAAGTAAGGATCAAGGATCCCTAGTTGCTTATCTTCAAGGACCTGAAATAGAGCATAACTTGGGACTGAGCCAATATAAGATAAGGGTTAGCAACTGGGGACAAGCCCAAGGATAACTGGAGACAAGCCCAAGGATAACTGGGGACAAGCCCAAGGATCGTGTGTAAACTGGAGTATGGCCCTAACTGGCGACTATCCAAACTTAGTGACATGAAAATGCCAAAACCTTAGCTAACGTGAAAACGTTAGAAACCTTAGGAACGGATGTATGGTACGTCTACCATTATACTTAGGATCCTAGGTATAGCCAGTACAATGGAATTATCAGCCCCTAAAGCGAGTACTGGTCCCACTGCCTTGAACTATACCAGGATCATCGTGCGCTACAGGCGGAACTGGGGTCAAGCCCAAATAACTGGGGTTAAACCCAAAGGACAGATTGCTTCTGCAGATAACCAATACTTTGCTAAGGATTCCTGAACTTTCAAAACTTAAAATCACGTGAGAGATGGATAAAGGATACATGACCCTTATCCTTATATGAGAAAATAAAGAAATGAAATAGTTTAAGATTAGGATATTACCAAAGTAAGGATCACCGATACTTTAAGGATCCTTTAAGGATATTCCTAACGTAAGGATCATCTGTGCTATGAGGATCCTGCTCACATGAAATATTTCTTCAAGTGGACAGCATTCCAAGCTCTTGGTAGCAAATCACCTTCCATGGTTAGCAATCTATATGCCCCCTTCCCTGCTTCAGCTTCAATCAAATAAGGGCCTTCCCATTTTGGAGCCAATTTTCCATCAGAAGGATTGGTGGTATTCTGAAATGCTTTCCTTAATACCATATCTCCAACTTGAAACTTCCTGATCCTGACATTTTTGTTGTAAGCACAAGCCATTCTTTGTTGATAACTGGCCATCCTTATCCTAGCCATATCCCTGATTTCTTCAATAGTATCCAGGTCTAGAGCCAAGTTCTCATCATCTTCTTCAGGATCACGAGTACTTGTTCTAGCAGTTGGAACCACCATTTCTGTTGGGATCACTGATTCTGCCCCAAATACCAAAGATAATGGCGTTTGACCAGTAGCATTCTTAGGGGTTGTCCTATCAGCCCAAAGCACATAAGGTAGTTCTTCTGCCCATTTCCCTTTCTTGGATCCAAGCTTCTTCTTCAAATTATTGATGATGATCTTGTTGGATGATTCTGCTTGACCATTAGCTTGTGGGTGGACTGGTGTTGATGTTATCATCTTAATCCCCCAACTGTCACAAAAGTTAGTGGTTCTGCCCCCAATAAATTGGGAACCATTATCACATATAATTTCAGAAGGAATTCCAAATCTAGTTATAATATTTCTTTTAATGAAGGATATAACTTCCTTTTCTCTGACTTGGGCAAAAGCTTCAGCCTCTATCCACTTGGAGAAGTAATCAGTCATAGCAAGCATGAATACTTTTCCACCAGGTGCCTTAGGGAGCTTACCAACTATATCCATACCCCATCTCATAAATGGCCAAGAGGAGGATATAGGATGCAATAATTCAGCTGGTTGATGAAGGATATTGTTGTGTCTCTAACAAGGATCACATCTCTTAGCATACTCCACAGCATCTCTTTTCATGGTTGGCCAGTAGTATCTTGTCCTCAAGATCCTTGAGAATAATGCACTGCCCCCAGTGTGGTTTCCACAATCTCCTTCATGGAAGTCTTTTAAAACTTTTTGGATTTCAGGACCCTCAATGCATCTCAAGTATGGTCCTGCAAGAGATCGTCTATACAACATATCATTTAAAATTGTGAATTGAGATACCTTAATTTTGAAAGCCCTAGGGTTTTCTCCTGTAGGAATCTCTCCATGTTGTAAGTATCTCATGATTGGTGTGATCCATGATCCTGATCCTGAATGGGATTGAGTATCCTCACTAGGGATAATTGCAGAATCATTTCCTATCTCCATAGCCACATGATCCTCGATAGCCGGTGTCAGGATATGGATAATAGGGATCTTGATATCCTCAGGGATCTTCAAAGATGATCCTAAGTTAGCCAATGCATCAGCTTCTGTATTTTCTTCCCTTGGTACCTGTGTCAAACTAAAGGAAACAAAAGAGAGTGCCAAATTTTTGACTATCTCTAAATATTTGGTTAGCTTTTCACCTTTAACAGCATAGGATCCATTAAAGTGGTTTGTAATTAACAATGAATCTACATGTACCTCAAGATACCTGATCCCCATATGCTTAGCAATTTGCAAACCAGCAATTAAGGCTTCATATTCAGCCTCATTGTTAGTGGTTTGGAACTCACAAGCTATAGAGTGGGTATTATGTCCCCCTATGGCGATTTTAGTAGTATTCCAAGCCCTGTGCCTTTGATATTTGAGGATCCATCAGTATAAAGTATCCAAGGATCCTTGGTCTCCTCTAGCTGCTGGACTTCTAACTCAGCTTCTTTTTGTAAATCACTACTGAAATCAGCCACAAAGTCAGCTAATGCTTGGGATTTGATGGTTGTCCTAGGCTCATATCTTATATCATATGTGTTAGGGGAGGATTTTCTAACAATTAGTGATCCTTATTCGTTATCCTAATTAGTGATCCTTACTTCTGTGACAGGTGGTGATCCTCAGAAGAGCTTCAGGATCAGGATCATGGATCACTTTAAGGATCCTCGTACTGACGATTGTTTACTTATGTTTTGTACTATCTCGCAGGTATAACCAGCTTGACCAAGTCTTGGCGACATTCCTGGAGAATATTCCCAAACTATTCTGCACGTGCTTGGCCAAAAATGGACGTTATGGAGAACGTGGGGGCTTGGCACAAAAGTCGGATAGTTAGTTTGGTAGTTAGATTTCTATTTTAAAAAAGGGGTAACGAGCTAGTAGAGAAACACTTAGTCATTTTTACAGCTACACACACTCATATACTCGCACACTTGAAGCTCTCGACGAACATTCATTCGTTTTCACTCACATTTACACATTTCACGATAGTGATCCTTGTACCTAGCTCGTTACTATCCGAAGTTGTAAACATTTATTCATTTATCTGAGCTTGGTGATCGGTAGTTTCCATCACCCGAGGTTTTTTGTGCCGGAGATCAACTCTTGATCAAGGGCTTTTTCCCCGTATAAATCCTTGTGTCATTTTGGCAATTTACATTGAAGTGATCCTTGTTATTGTTCTACATTGTTAGCATCATACCCCGTAACATAGAGTTTGGTTGCAATATCCTCAATAGATTTTTTGACCAAAACAGTTTGGCGCCCACCGTGGGGCAATTGGTGCTTCGTCCTTAGAAAAATACGCATTTCTGTGCTCATTCCGGTTCACTACAACCAAGCAAATGGCTTCCTCAGCGAAGAATGCTTCAAACTTGATGCCCTCATTCACTTCTTCACAAGGCGTCCCTCCTTTGCCTCCACCACCTTCTGGATCCCAGAAGAATACTGAAAATGCCGCGAAGAAACCAACTCCCATTTTCTCAAAACCACCTACTTCTTCTGTTTCAACTAATCCTACTACTAATGATCTCTATGCCTTGATTTTGCAGATGAGGAATCATGCACAAGAGCAGGATAAGACCAACGAAAGGATCATCCGGGAGATTGACGAAATTAAGAAACAGAAGAAAACGGCAGAGGATCGTTCCCCACTGATGCCCAGATCTTTGAATTTTGATACTCCGGTGATTACTTCTCAGCCATCAGTGGTTCCAGACATTCAACATGTGGGTGGGCCAAAAGGAGTGCACTACGGAACAACAACAATGACCCAGGCATCAGGTTCATATTTCCAGCCAGCGGGATCCTATCCTCAGCATATGGGATCCCTCACGAGTTCAGGAGGATATTCAGGAATGCAGCATTTTCAAGGATCCTCCTTCGTTCCAGGATCATCCCAGGTTCAAGGATCCTCCTTCGTTCCAGGATCATCCCAGGTTCAAGGATCCTCCTTCGTTCCAGGATCATCCCAGGTTCAAGAATCCTCCTTTGTTCCAGGATCGTCCCAGTTTCAGGGATCCTTCCAGATGCCAGGATCCTGGAGGAGTTTGCAAACAGGAAGTTCAGATGTCCATCAGGGAGATTTTATTCCAATGCAGACCAATGCTTCTACTGGTCCCTCGATCATTCCAGAGCCCCAACAATATGGATTAACATCCATTCTTCCTAACTTGAATCCAATGGGAGGTAACACTTTTAACAATTCTTATACTACTAACCATGGTCTTATGCAAGATGCAGGTATCAATCATGCCATGGCCAGAGAATTGCAAAAGCTAAAGGATATGATATCAAGTGTTCCGGGAGTAGTCAAACCTATCCCAGAGATTGCAGATGGGAGCCATAAGATATCTCGTTTTGCACCACCAATCTGTGATGCTGAGATACCCAAGAGGTTCCATGTGCCTACAATGAAACTGTATGATGGTTCGACGGATCCTGAAGAACACATAGCACAATACAGGGAGAGGATGGAGATCAATCCAATCCCAGAAAGGTTAAAGGAAGCATGCCTGTGCAAAGGATTCGGATCCACTCTTACTGGATCAGCTCTCAAATGGCTGCTAAGTCTTCCCCCCTACTCTATTACCTCATTTGCTAATCTAGTTAATCTATTTAATAAGAGTAAATTTCAAAGTTCGTCCTTTATGTATGTCTAAGATATCAAAGTATGTCCTTTATCTTTAATATCTTCAAGAAACATCCTTAATGTTTGCAAAACCAATCAAGTTATGTCCTTTACCCTAAACCTTGTTTGTTTTCCCAGTTAAGTCAGGTCACATGTGAAGCACATGAGGGTATATTGGTCATTTTACCCTGTCTTTTGTAATTTACTATAAAATTCCCAAATAAAACAATATATATAAAAAAACATAAACCTAATCTCTTTTATCTCAGTTATCTCTCCAACCAAACCCCCACCCCTACCACCTCTGTGACAGCCACCAAATCTGCCGCCGCAACACCAAACCCCACCCCCACCACCACTGTGACGGCAACCACCAAATCCCTCACAGCAACCACCAAATCCCTCCCCCATTCGAAATCCGTTTGAACAACAATCGGAGCTCTAGACATCGAAGGAGCAGACAGTCGCCTACTGAGGGTCACCGTCATCTCACACTCACCCACCACCTCCATCTGAACCCCAACAACTTCGCAAAAAAAGTCATCAGATCTGAAAAGCGTAAACGTCGGATTCTTCGCAGATCTGAAACCTGATAGTGGTCTCCGACGAAACACCACCGACGGTGGTTCTTCCCTGATCTGAAACGCGGTGGTGGTGGTTAGGTTTGGGTGTTTAAAGGCAGCGTCAGTAACGGCATTTGGTTGTGTGTTAGTTCAAAATCATGTTCTTCAGTCAAAATCATGTTAAAGGGGCCGAAGATTCTGAAAAGAATGGATGGGTCTTATGATCTTATACCCAATTAATGATTTTGACTAATGTTTAAAATCATCGAGAACAGGGTAAAATGGAGCAGTCTTGCTTTGAGGTCCAGCATGATTCGTTAGGGTTCATGTGAAATCGAAAGAGGCGTTGACTGAATTGTTGAATAGTGGGAGAATGAATATATGCAGGTTTTGATTTTGATGATTACATAATAGAAATTGGTTAGTATTGATTGTATTGATTTCAGATTTGGTGATTGAGGATTGTTGTTTGCGACATGGTTACGATGATTTCAGGTCTGGTTTTGTGGAGAAGAAAAGTTATTTGATTTCAGATCTGGTTTTGTGGAGAAGATAATTAAGAAGAAAGTACGGTAGATGATGTGCGTTTAACAGGGACTCGTCGGTGGCAGGTGAAGTGGTGGTGGTGGTGGTGGCGTGGCGGTGGTGGTGGCGGTGGTGGGGCGGCAGGTGGGTTGTGGTTGTGGGGGTAGGTTAATTAGAAAGAGAGAGAGGGAGAAGACATCTGTATATATACACATATAATTCTAATTGTTTTATTTATTGGTTTAATGATTATTTATTATAATATTTAGGATAAAATGACTAAAATACCCTTATGTAGGGTTGACTTAGTCAACTTTAACCATGAAAACTAATTGTGTTATGACTAAAGGACATAACCTGAATGCTTTTTCAAACATCGAGTATGTTTCTTGAAGATATTAAAGATAAAGGACATACTTTGATATTTTAGACATACATAAAGGACGAACTTTGAAATTTACTCATTTAATAATCAGTTTTCTTGTAGTAGGAAATTTGAACGATTAACTAGTGATCTATATAGGATAACCCAGGGTCATAATGAATCATTAAGGGATTACATTACCAAATTCAGTAAAGAATCCTTAGACATTCCCAACTTAGATATAGCCATGGCTGTTGAGGCCTTTAAAATGGGATTGCTTAGGGATTCGTCTTTCTATGATGATCTTGTTATGACACCGTGCAGGAACTTAGATGAGGTAAGAACCCGAGCACTTAGGTTCATTCGACTAGAAGATGACAAGAGGATCCAGGAGAGGTTAGCAGGATCCTCAAAGCAGGATAAGCAAGGATCCTCATCCAGGAACAACAAGTTCAGATCCTACAACAGATCTGATAACCAGAACGTGCATTCTATTGATCAAGAAGAGGATGATGAGGATTATCCTCCAATTTCTTAATATTGTTTTAGTGTTGATAACAATGAACTAATCCTTGCGATGCAGAATCTAGGTGATAAAGCTAGATGGCCCAGAAAAAATGATAGGCCAGCTGCAACTAAGGATAAATCAAAGTGGTGTGCATACCATGAAGATTTTGGGCACCTCACAGAAGAATGCATTGCACTAAGAAAGGAAATTGGATACTTGCTGAGCAAAGGGCATCTAAAGGAATTGTTGGGAAGAAAAAAGTCAAGGACTCAGGATCCTGAAAGGATCCCTGAGAAGGCTCCAGCCCCTCCAGCAGATGCACAAGTGATAAACTTCATTTCTGGAGGATCAGACATTTGCGGCACATCCTTCTCAGCAGCTAAAAGGCATGCAAAGGAAACTAAAATGGATAATGGAGAAAGAACTGTTCGAACATCAAGTGTCTCCGAAGGAAAAGTTATAACCTTTGATGAGGAGGATCGTATTGATATCCAGGATCCTCATCACGATGGTTTAGTTATCACTCTTTTTATTTCTAACCATTTTGTCCGCAGGATCCTTATAGACGGAGGAAGTTCAGTGAACATTATCCAGCTTGATGTCCTAAAGAAGATGGGTATTCCTGAATCAGAGATCATACCAAGATCCTCTGTGCTCGTGGGATTTAGTGGTGAAACTAAGAATACCCTGGGGGACATTAAACTCCCAATATACATTGAAGGCCTACACTCTTACCAAAAATTTTGTGTTATTGACTGTTTATCTTGTTGTAATGTTATCCTTGGAAGGCCCTGGATAGACGATATGAAAGCAGTCCCATCCACTTACCATCAATGTGTGAAGCTCCCTAGTCCTTGGGGAATAGTGAAGATTGATAGTGATCAGCAGGAGGCTAAGAATTGCTATACTTCATCGATGAAACCAGCTTCGAAATCCAAGGAGCAATAGCAATCAAAGTATCCTCCAAGGGATGTCTTGGAGGCGAGTGAACAGGATGTGGTAGAAATCCTTATGGATCCGGATGATCCTGAATCTATAGTTTATATCGGATCAGGGATCCTTGGCGAAATGAAAGAAGACCTCGTATCCTTCCTAAAAAGGAGAAAGACTACCTTTGCATGGAAACACGAAGACATGACTGGTATATCCAAAGATGTAATCACTCACAAACTCGGCATTGACAGATCCTTCAAACCAATCCATCAAAGGAGAAGAAAGTTTGCACCGGAAAGGAATGCCATTATCCAGGAAGAGGTAGAGAAATTGCTCCGGGCAGGTATGATTAGAGAGGTCAAGTATCCAAGATGGTTGGCCAATGTGGTTGTTGTTCAAAAGAAAAACGGAAAGTGGAGGGTATGTGTCGATTTTACCGATTTAAATAAGGCATGTCCCAAGGATCCTTTCCCATTACCCCACATTGACTCCATGGTGGATGCAACCGCGGGTCATGAACTGTTAACTTTTATGGATGCTTCATCTGGATTTCAACAAATCCAAATGGAACCATCCGACCAAGAGGATACAGCCTTCATGACTCCAACTGGTATATACTGCTATATTGCTATGCCGTTCGGATTAAGAAATGCAGGTGCAACATATCAAAGGCTGGTGAATATGATGTTCAAGGATCAGATTGGACAAACTATGGAGGTTTACATAGATGATATGGTGGTAAAATCCTTGAAAGCTGAGGATCACCTAAGAGACTTGGAGGAAGCATTCAATATCCTTGATAAATATAATATGAAGCTTAATCCTTCAAAATGTCACTTTGGTGTTAAAGCAGGTAAATTCTTAGGATATATGGTGACAAAGAGAGGCATTGAAGCTAGCCCGGAACAAATCAAAGCAATAGTGAACATCAAATCTCCGGCCAATACTAAGGATGTTCAAAGGCTAACAGGCAGGATAGCAGCTTTGAATAGATTTATATCCAAATCCTCATAGAAGTGCAAAGAGTTCTATGATATCCTAAGGAAGAACAAGAAATTTGAATGGACGGAGAAGCATGAAAATGCTTTGAGAGCCCTCAAACATTACCTATCCTCGGCCCCGGCTTTGATGAAACCAGAAAAAGGCGATGTGCTATCCTTGTATCTTGCAGTATCCTCAAAAGCAGTATGTGCGGTCCTTGTTAAGGATCATCAAGGTACACAACATCCTGTCTATTATGTAAGTAAAAGTTTACTTGATGCCGAATCCAGGTACTCACACCTTGAAAAGCTTATTCTTGCATTAATTATGGCATCTACTAAGTTAAGACATTATTTTGAAACTCATGTTATCATTGTTAAAACTAATTTTCCAATCAAGAATGTCCTCAGGAAACCAGAGATGCCAGGAAGGATGGCTAAGTGGGCAGTGAAGCTGAGTGCATATGATATAAGATATGAGCCTAGGACAGCCATCAAATCCCAAGCATTAGCTGACTTTGTGGCTGATTTCAGTAGTGATTTACAAGAAGAGGCTGAGCTAGAAGTCCAGCAGCTAGAAGAAACCAAGGATCCTTGGATACTCTATACTGATGGATCCTCAAATGTCAAAGGCACAGGGCTTGGAATACTACTAAAATCGCCATAGGGGGACATAATACCCCACTCTATAGCTTGTGAGTTCCAAACCACAAACAATGAGGCTGAATAGGAAGCCTTAATTGCTGGTTTGCAAATTGCAAAGCATATGGGGATCAGGTATCTTGAGGTACATGTAGATTCATTGTTAATTACAAACCACTTTAATGGATCCTACGCTGTTAAAGGTGAAAAGCTAACCAAATATTTAGAGATAGTCAAAAGTTTGGCACTCTCTTTTGTTTCCTTTAGTTTGACACAGGTACCAAGGGAAGAAAATTCAGAAGCTGATGCATTGGCTAATCTAGGATCATCCTTGAAGATCCCGGAGGATATCAAGATCCCTATTATCCATATCCTGAATCCGGCCATTGAGGATCATGTGGCTATGGAGATAGGAAATGATTCTGCAGTGATCCCTAGTGAGGATACTCGATCCCATTCAGGATCATGGATCTCACCAATTATGAGATATTTACAACATGGAGAGATTCCTACAGGGTAAAACCCTAGGGCTTTCAAATCTAAGGTATCTCAATTCTCAATTATAAATAGTATGTTGTATAGACGATCTCTTGCAGGACCATACTTGAGATGCATTGAGGATCCTGAAGTCCAAGAAGTTTTAAAAGACTTCCATGAAGGAGATTGTGGAAACCACACTGGGGGCAGGGCATTATTCTCAAGGATCCTGAGAACAGGATACTACTGGCTAACCATGAAGAGAGACGTTGTGGAGTATGCTAAGAGATGTGATCCTTGTCAGAAACACAGCAATATCCTTCATCAACCAGCTGAATTATTGCATCCTATATCCTCCTCTTGGCCGTTTATGAGATGGGGTATGGATATAGTTGGAAAGCTCCCTAAGGCACCTGGAGGAAAAGTATTCATGCTTGCTATGACGGATTACTTCTCCAAGTGGATAGAGGCTGAAGCTTTTGCCCAAGTCAGAGAAAGGAAGTTATATCCTTCATTAAAAGAAATATTATAACTAGATTTGGAATTCCTTCTGAGATTATATGTGATAATGGTTCCCAATTTATTGGGGGCAGAACCACTAACTTTTGTGACAGCTGGGGGATTAAGAATCATCCAACAAGATCATCATCAACAATTTGAAGAAGAAGCTTGGATCCAAGAAAGGGAAATGGGCAGAAGAACTACCCTATGTGCTTTGGGCTGATAGGACAACCCCCAAGAATGCTACTGGTCAAACACCATTCTCTTTGGTGTTTGGGGCAGAATCAGTGATCCCAACAGAAATGGTGGTTCCAACTGCAAGAACAAGTACCCGTGATCCTAAGGAGAATAATGAGAACTTGGCTCAAGACCTGGATACTATTGAAGAAATCAGGGATATGGCTAGGATAAGGATGGCCAGTTATCAGCAAAGAATGGCTGGTGCTTACAACAAAAATGTCAGGATCAGGAGGTTTCAAGTTGGAGATATGGTATTAAGGAAAGCATTTCAGAATACCACCAATCCTGCTGATGGAAAATTGGCTCCAAAATGGGAAGGTCCTTATTTGATTGAAGCTGAAGCAGGAAAGGGGGCATATAGATTGCTAACCATGGAAGGTGATTTGCTACCAAGAGCTTGGAATGCTGTCCACTTGAAGAAATATTTCATGTGAGCAGGATCCTCATGGCATAAATGATCCTCACGATAGGGATATCCTTAAAGGATCCTCAAAGTATCGGTGATCCTTACTTAGGTAATATCCTAAACTTGAACTATTTCATTTCATTATTTTCTCATATAAGGATAAGGATCATGTATCCTTTATCCATCTCTCACGTGAATTCAAGTTTTTAAAGTTCAGGTATCCTTAGCATAACGTTGGTTATCCGCAGAAGCAATCCGTCCTTTGGGTTTAACCCCAGTTATTCGGGCTTGACCCCAGTTCCGCCTGTAGCGCACGATGATCCTGGTATAGTTCAAGGCATTGGGACCAGTACTCATTTTAGGGGCTGATAATTCCATTGTACTGGCTATGCTTAGGATCCTACGTATAATGGTAGACGTACCATACATCCGTTCCTAAGGTTTCTAACGTTTTCACGTTAGCTAAGGTTTCTAACGTTTTCACGTTAGCTAAGGTTTTGGCATTTTCATGCCACTAAGTTTGGATAGTCGCCAGTTAGGGACATACTCCAGTTTACATACGATCCTTGGGCTTGTCCCCAGTTATCCTTGGGCTTGTCCCCAGTTGCTAACTCTTTTCTTATATTGGCTTAGTCCCAAGTTATGTTCTATTTCAGGTTCTTGAAGATAGGCAACTAGGGATCCTTGATCCTTATTTTATTCTAAGGTTTATCTTATAGTTATCCTTATTAGGGTTAGGATCCTAACTTGGATCCTCAGGTATGATCCTTAACTATTTTTAATTCTATTCATTATTTATTTGAATAACCCTTATACTTGACAACTGAACTTGTGATTCTTAAACCATATCACTTTTTAGAACTTGTCGGTTATGGGATATGTGATCCTTGATCATATCCTAAACTTTCTGGATATCTTTTCTAATTTTTCAAGGCTAGATAAGTATAAACAGAATGAACATTACAACAGTTGGAAAGTAACATATTAAAAAGGATAACAACACGAGATAAGCGACAAAAGGTTAAGTTTTTATTTATAAACAAAAGACTAACCCTTAAAAGGTTGTCAAAATTACCTACCCGAGCTTCTACCAGCAAAATGTGGCCCGTCCGCTGGGGTAGGTAAAGGGTGTCCATGATAATAAGTTCAAAGATAGTGCAGGAATATAAAGGCGGCAGGATCACAATGGCTTCATCCCCCAAACAGAGGATCCCTCCACCAATTGCAATCCTGCCTATTGTCCAAAGGATCATACATGACCCTTAATCCTAAAAACCTATTGTTTAGTACAACCCATCATTGTTCAACAAAAAACACCATCACCAAAACAAACTATCAAACTTAAAAAATGGGCTCCGGCTACGTCTAGAAATGTCCTTCATCGCCCATTTATGCAGCCTATGCCTTCGCTGCATCATCATCCCCTCCAGCTGCAGTATCCTTCATCAGATCCTTCCCACTGCCACTTGCTTCAATCGCCAAGACCTCAGTAGCCTCCTCCTCATCATCCTCAAGATCAGCCAACCTTGCCTTCCAACCCTCAACATCCCAGCTGTTTTTGTCAAAACTAGGATCTTGAGCTTCCAGGGCCATCTTCAATTTTGTCTGATACATCGTGATGGCGGCAGAGACCTTAGCATTTTCAATGAGGTCATGCTTCTCATAGTCAAGGTCGATCAGAAGTTTAGCTGTCTTAGTCTTCTCATCTTGGAGTTCCTTCCGAAGTTCAGCAAGTGCAAGGTCCTTGAGCACGACAACCTGTTGGAGAGAAAAGGATAAAGCAGTTCAAGATCAAGTGATCCTCATACGAGTAGGATACCTAGGCAGAATTAAGGATCCTTACATCATTAAAGTATTCAAGGAACTGGTGGCGAATCAGTGGTAGGCCTTGAAGATCCTCGGCATCAGAAATTTTCCTCTTCTTGACACCCTTTCCTTTGGTGGGTGCCTTTGGAATGGAGATGCTAGGACTGGTAGTGGATCTTCTCTTCCTGGATCGTACGACATCAAGGTCAGCCGTGTTGAACTGGGAAACAGGCTTGGCAGATTTTCCAGCACCTACACAATCAAAACAAGATAAGTATCTTTTCTTAGTTCATATTTCACTATTTATTTAAATCTTAGACAAGGATACTTACTTGACATTGTGACAGAGCCTGAGGATACCTCCTGTGAATCTTGGGTTGTTGTCTTGAAAGTTCTTGTCTCAGGATCGAGTTTCTTGAAAGCGAGGAGCCTTTCCTTGGCAGCAGGGGACAGTTTGAGGTGTGAGACGGTGATAGCTGCATAAAAAGAAAGCAAAAATATAAGTTATCCTTACATCAAAAGAAAGTTCCTGGTGATCCTTCTCAGGATCCTCCATCCTACCATGGGTAGCCCATTTTTTAGGAAGATCCTTTCCATCCTGGATGGAATCTCTCTTGATAAAAAAGAAGCGCCGTTTCCAATTAGCATCATTCTTGGTGGCTTTGAAGATCGGGTGTTCCTCACCGGGTTTACGTTTGAACAAATAACGGTGAGAGCCAAAGGTGGTAAGATCATACAGTTCTCCCAGCTCTGCCATTCCTAGATCTATTCCCTCCTGATCGATGATCCTTTCAAGGGTGTACAAAACCCTCCAAATCATCGGCATGGCTTGGATATAAGAGATGCCGGTTAGGGAAAAGAAAGATTGGGTGAAGGCTGGAAAAGGATATGTATAGCCTATGGTGAAAGGAGTGACGGGGAAAGCAACCCATTTATCGGAGATATGATCGCTCATGGCATTGGGGTCAAAAGTCCTAAATTCGGTGTTCGCCGGAAAGCAGTGGCGGGTCCTATCTATCTGAGCATCATTGAAGCAACAGCGTTCTTTAATAGAGTCTTCAATGATCCCCTGGCTTTTCGGAGGACTATTCTTTGGGTGATCCTTGGCCAGTGAACTTCGGAGCAACATTTTCGAAGTGACGGAGATAAAGAAAGAAAAACAGAGTAAGAGAGGAAGAAAGAGGAGAAAGAAATACCTGGTTGATCATCGACTGAGAATTTAAAGGGAGTTTCTTTCGAATTTGAATGCATAATGATCCTATCTATATCTCTATTTATAATTATGATTCTGCAGGATTGTCACTTCCGTGACGTCATGATCGCAACGGCTAGTTCTATTTTAACGGCTATATATCCGTTAGTTTGTTGCGGATAAGATCAGTAAAATATAACTCACAAATTTACAATTTAACTCCTTATATTTTGGGGGCAATTGTTAGGGGAGGATTTTCTAACAATTAGTGATCCTTATTCGTTATCCTAATTAGTGATCCTTACTTCTGTGACAGGTGGTGATCCTCAGAAGAGCTTCAGGATCAGGATCATGGATCACTTTAAAGATCCTCGTACTGATGATTGTTTACTTATGTTTTGTACTATCTCGCAGGTATAACCAGCTTGACCAAGTCTTGGCGACATTCCTGGAGAATATTCCCAAACTATTCTGCACGTGCTTGGCCAAAAATAGACGTTATGGAGAACGTGGGGGCTTGGCACAAAAGTCGGATAGTTAGTTTGGTAGTTAGATTTCTATTTTAAAAAAGGGGTAACGAGCTAGTAGAGAAACACTTAGTCATTTTTACAGCTACACACACTCATATACTCGCACACTTGAAGCTCTCGACGAACATTCATTCGTTTTCACTCACATTTACACATTTCACGATAGTGATCCTTGTACCTAGCTCGTTACTATCCGAAGTTGTAAACATTTATTCATTTATCTGAGCTTGGTGATCGGTAGTTTCCATCACCCGGGGTTTTTTGTGCCGGAGATCAACTCTTGATCAAGGGCTTTTTCCCCGTATAAATCCTTGTGTCATTTTGGCAATTTACATTGAAGTGATCCTTGTTATTGTTCTACATTGTTAGCATCATACCCCGTAACATAGAGTTTGGTTGCAATATCCGCAACAGATTTTTTGACCAAAACAATATGCACTTAGCTTCACTGCCCACTTAGCCATCCTTCCTGACATCTCTGGTTTCCTGAGGACATTCTTAATTGGGAAATTAGTTTTAACAACAATAACATGAGTTTCAAAATAATGTCTCAACTTAGTAGATGCCATAATTAATGCAAGAATAAGCTTTTCAAGGTGTGAATGCCTGGATTCGGCATCAAGTAAACTTTTACTTACATAATAGACAGGATGTTGTGTACCTTCATGATCCTTAACAAGGACCGCACTTACTGCTTTTGAGGATACTGCAAGATATAAGGATAGCACATCGCCTTTTTCTGGTTTCATCAAGGCCGGGGCTGAGGATAGATAATCTTTGAGAGCTCTTAAGGCATTCTCATGCTTCTCAGTCCACTCAAATTTCTTGTTCTTCCTTTGGATATCATAGAAATCTTTGCACTTCTCTGAGGATTTGGATATAAATCTGTTCAAAGCTGCTATCCTGCCTGTTAGCCTTTGAACATCCTTAGCATTTGCCGGAGATTTGATGTTCACTATTGCTTTGATTTGTTCCGGGCTAACTTCAATGCCTCTCTTTGTCACCATATATCCTAAGAATTTACCTGCTTTAACACCAAAGTGACATTTTGAAGGATTAAGTTTCATGTTATATTTGTCAAGGATATCGAATGCTTCCTCCAAGTCCCTTAGGTGATCCTCAGCTTTTATGGATTTTACCACCATATCATCTATGTAAACCTCCATAGTTTGTCCAATCTGATCCTTGAACATCATATTCACCAGCCTTTGATATGTTACACCTGCATTTCTTAGTCCGAACGGCATAGCAATATAGCAGTATATACCAGTTGGAGTCACGAATGTTGTATCCTCTTGATCGGATGGTTCCATTTGGATTTGTTGAAATCCAGATGAAGCATCCATAAAAGTTAACAGTTCATGACCCGCAGTTGCATCCACCATGGAGTCAATGTGGGGTAATGGGAAAGGATCCTTGGGACATGCCTTATTTAAATCGGTAAAATCGACACATACCCTCCACTTTCCGTTTTTCTTTTGAACAACAACCACATTGGCCAACCATCTTGGATACTTGACCTCTCTAATCATACCTGCCCGGAGCAATTTCTCTACCTCTTCCTGGATAATGACATTTCTTTCCGGTGCAAACTTTCTTCTCCTTTGATGGATTGGTTTGAATGACCTATCAATGCCAAGTTTGTGAGTGATTACATCTTTAGATATGCCTGTCATGTCTTCATGTTTCCATGCAAAGGTAGTCTTTCTCCTTTTGAGGAAGGATACGAGGTCTTCTTTCATTTCGCCGGGGATCCCTGATCCGATATAGATTTTGGATTCAGGATCATGAGGATCCATGAGGATTTCTACCACATCCTGCTCTCTTGCCTCCAAGACATCCCTTGGAGGATACTTTGATTGCTATTGCTCCCTTGACTTTGAGGCTGGTTTCATCAATGAAGTATAGCAATTCTTAGCCTCCTGCTGATCACTATCAATCTTCACTATTCCCCAAGGACTAGGGAGCTTCACACATTGATGGTAGGTAGATGGGACTGCCTTCATATCGTGTATCCAGGGCCTGCCAAGGATAACATTACAACAAGATAAACAGTCAATAACACAAAATTTTTGATAAGAGTGTAGGCCTTCGATGTATATTAGGATTTTAATGTCCCCCAGGGTATTCTTAGTTTCGCCACTAAATCCCACGAGCACGGAGGATCTTGGTATGATATCTAATTCAGGGATACCCATCTTCTTTAGAACATCAAGCTGGATAATGTTCACTGAACTTCCTCCGTCTATAAGGATCCTGCGGACAAAATGGTTAGAAATGAAAAGAGTAATAACTAAACCATCGTGATGAGGATCCTGGATATCGACACGATCATCCTCATCAAAGGTTATGACTTTTCCTTCGGAGACACTTGATGTTCGAACGGGTCTTTCTCCATTATCCATTTTAGTTTCTTTTTCATGCCTTTTAGCTGCTGAGAAGGATGTGCCACAAATGTCTGATCCTCCAGAAATAAAGTTTATTACTTGTGCATCTGCTAGAGGGGCTGGAGCCTTCTCAGGGATCCTTTCAGGATCCTGAGTCCTTGACTTTTTTCTTCCCAACAATTCTTTTAGATGCCCCTTGCTCAACAAGTATCCAATTTCCTTTCTCAGTGCAATGCATTCTTCTGTGAGATACCCAAAATCTTCATGGTATGCACACCACTTTGACTTATCCTTAGTTGCAGCTGGCCTATCATTCTTTCTGTGCCATCTGGCTTTATCACCTAAGTTCTGCATCGCAAGGATTAGTTCATTGTTATCAACAGAAAAACAATATTCAGAGATTGGAGGATAATCCTCATCATCCTCTTCTTGATCAACAGCATGCACGTTCTGGTTATCAGATCTATTATAGGATCTGAACTTGTTGTTCTTGAACGAGGATCCTTGCTTATCTTGCTTTGAGGATCCTGCTAACCTCTCCTGGATCCTTTTGTCATCCTCTAGCCGGATGAACCTAAGTGCCCGGGTTCTTACCTCATCTAGGTTCCTGCATGGTGTCATAACAAGATCATCATAGAACAATGAATCCCTAAGCAATCCCATCTTAAAGGCCTCAACAGCCGTGGCTATATCCAAGTTGGGAATGTCTAAGGATTCTTTACTGAATTTGGTAATGTAATCTCTTAATGATTCATTATTACCCTGGGTTATCCTATATAGATCACTAGTTAATCGTTCGAATTTTCTACTACAAGAAAACTGATTATTAAATAGGTTAACTATTTTAGCAAATGAGGTAATAGAGTAGGGGGAAGACTTAGCAGCCATTTGAGAGCTGATCCAGTAAGAGTGGATCCGAATCCTTTGCACAGGCATGCTTCCTTTAACCTTTCTGGGATTGGATTGATCTCCATCCTCTCCCTGTATTGTGCTATGTGTTCTTCAGGATCCGTCGAACCATCATACAGCTTCATAGTTGGAACATGGAACCTCTTGGGTATCACAGCATCACAGATCGGTGGTGCAAAACGAGATATCCTGTGGCTCCCATCTGCAATCTCTGGGATAGGTTTGACCACTCCTGGAACACTTGATATCATATCCTTCAACTTTTGCAATTCTCTGGCCATGGCATGATTGATACCTGGATTCTGCATAAGGCCATGGTTAGTAGCATAGGAATTATTAAAAGTGTTACCTCCCATTGGATTCAAATTCGGAAGAATGGATGTTAATCCATATTGTTGGGGCTCTGGAATGATCAAAGGACCGGTAGAAGCATTGGTCTGCATTGGAATAAAATCTCCCTGATGGACATCTGAACTTCCTGTTTGCAAACTCCTCAAGGATCCTGGCATCTGGAAGGATCCATGAAACTGGGAGGATCCTGGAACAAAGGAGGATCCTTGAACCTGGGATGATCCTGGAACAATGGAGGATCCTTGAACCTAGGATGATCCTGGAACAAAGGAGGATCCTTGAACCTGGGATGATCCTGGAACAAAGGAGGATCCTTGAACCTGGGATGTTCCTGGAACAAAGGAGGATCCTTGAACCTGGGATGATCCTGGAACAAAGGAAGATCCTTGAATCTGGGATGATCCTGGAACAAAGGAGGATCCTTGAACCTGGGATGATCCTGGAACAAAGGAAGATCCTTGAATCTGCTGCGCTCCTGAGTACCCACCTGAATTCATGAAGGATCCCATATGCTGAGGATAGGATCCTGCTGGCTGGAAGTATGGACCTAATGCCTGGGTCACTGTTGTTGTTCCGTAGTGCACTCCTTTTGGTCCACCCACATATTGAACATCTGGAGCCACTGATGGCTGAGAAGTAATCATCGGAGTATCAAAATTCAAAGATCCGGGCATCAGTGGAGAATGATCCTCTGTCGTTTTCTTTTGTTTCTTGAGATCTCCAATCTCTTTGAGAATCCTTTCATTAGTCTTGTCCTGTTGCTGTATGTGATCCTTCATCTGCAAAATTAAAGTAAACATGTCACTAGTAGTGGGATTGTAAGAAGCAGAAGAAGTTGGAGGTTTGGAGAAAATTGGAGTTGGTTTCTTCTCGGCATTTTTCTGAGGTCCAGAAGGTGGTGGAGGCAAAGGTGGAATGCCCTGAGATGAATTGACCGCAGACATTGCAGTAGAGGTATTCTTCAATGATGAAGCCGTGTATTTGTATGCAATGAACCGGAACGACCACCAACAGAAAAACTTCTTAGGAATGAAGCACCAATTGCCCCACGGTGGGCGCCAAACTGTTTTGGTCAAAAAATCTGATGAGGATAATGCAACCAAACTCTTAGTTATGGGGTATGATGCTTTAAATGTAGAACAATGATAAGGATCACTTCAAGGTAAATTGCACAAACGAAACAAGGATTTATACGGGGAAAAAGCCCTTGATCAAGAGTTGATCTCTGGCACAAAAAACCCCGGGTGATGGAAACTACCGATCACCAAGCTCAAATAAATCAATAAATGTTTACAACTTCGAATAGTAACGAGCTAGGTACAAGGATCACTATTGTGAGATGTGTAAAAGTGAGTGAAAACTAATAAGTGTTCGTCGAGAGCTTCAAGAATGCGATTATATGAGAGTGTGTGTAGCTGAAAATGGCTAAGTGTTCTAATTCTAGCTCGTCACCCCTTTAAAAATAGAAGTTAGCTACACTAACAAACTATCCGACTTTTGTGCCAAGCTCCCACGTTCTCCACAATGTCCATTTCCAGTCAAACGTGTGCGAAATACCCGTGGAATATTCCATAGTAACGTTGCCAAGACCAAGTCAAGCTTGTTACTCCTGCGAAGTAATACAAAACACAAACAAACAATCGTCAGTATGAGGATCCTTAAAGTGATCCATGATCCTGATCCTGAAGCTCTTCTGAGGATCACTATCTGTCACAGAAGTAAGGATCATTAATTAGGATAACGAATAAGGATCACTAATTGTTAGAAAATCCTCCCCTAACACCTATATAGATCACTAGTTAAACGTTCAAATTTTCTGCTACATGAGAATCAACTATTAAACATATTAACTAGATTAGCAAATGAAGTAATATAGTAAGGGGGAAGACTTAGCAGCCATTTAAGAGCTGGTCCTGTGAGTGTGGATCCAAAACCCTTGCATAGACATGCTTCCTTTAACCTCTCAGGAATTGGATTGATCTCCATCTTTTCTCTGTATTGAGCTACATGTTCCTCTGGATCCGTCGAACCATCATATAGCTTCATAGTTGGTATCTGGAACCTTTTGGGTATCTCAGCATCACAAATAGGTGGTGCAAAACGAGATATCCAATGGCTGCCATCTGCGATTTCAGGAATGGGTTTAACCACCCCTGGAACGCTGGATATCATATCCTCCAGTTTCTGTAACTCCCTAGCCATAGCTTGGTTGATACCTGTATCCTGCATAAAGCTATGGTTAGTGTTGTAACAATTACTCAAAGTGTTACCTCTCGGAGGATTCAAGTTTGGAATCCTAGATGTGAATCCATATTGACAAGATTCTGGTATAATGGAAGGACCAGAAGTAGCAATGGTCTGCATTGGTATGAAGTCTCCCTATGAACATCTGAACTTGAGGGTTGTACACTTCTTAAGAATCCTTGATCCTGAAAGATGTTGGATCCTTGAACCTGGAAGGAGGATCCTCGAACCTGAGAGGATGCTAAAACCTGAGAGGATCCTTGTACCTGAGAGGATCCTTGGACCTGAGAGGATCATTGGACCTGAGAGGATCCTTGGACCGTGTGCGTTCCTAAATATCCTCCTGAGCTGACGAAGGATCCCTGATGCTGGAAAGAGGATCCCGAAGGCTGAAAATAGGATCCTGAAGGCTGGAACTGAGACCCAAAAGCCTGACTCATAGTTGTTGTTCCATAACGCCTTCCCATTGGTTCATTCTGGTACTGGATATCCGGAGCTGCAGATTGCTGGGCGATTATACCTGGAGTGTCAAAATCCAGTGACCTTGGTATCAGAGGAGAGTAATCCTCCCCCGATCTCTTCTGTTTCTTGATGTCACCAATTTCCCAGAGGATCCTTTCGTTGGTTTTGTCTTGCTCTTGTATGTGATCCCTCATCTATAAAATCAAAGTAAAAAGATCATTAGTAGTAGGATTAGAAGAAACAGAAGAAGTTAGTGGTTTTGGAAAAAGGGGGCTTTGTCTCTTTGTAGCATTTTTAGCATTCTTCTGGGATCCAGAAGGTGGTGGAGGCAAAGGTGGAACGCCCTGTGAAGAAGTGACTGCCGGCATTGAACTTGAAGTGTTCTTCGCTGAAGAAGTTATGTGGTTGAAGATGATGAACAAAAATGAACACTGATAGGGAGGATTTTCCAATCCTAAGGATCAGGATCCTCAAGTACTGCCAGGATCACGGATCCTTAATTCTGTTTGAATTCAGGATCCTCAGAATATGTTGCAGGACCAGGATTCAGGATCCTCATTGTTATCCTTACACTAACGATTGTCTACCTTGTATGTGAGCTCGTTTTGCAGGAGTATATGCATGGACTTGTCTTGCCGATATTCGTGGAGCATATTCCCTCAATATTCCGCACGTGCTTGGCTCTTGTGAACGTTATGGAGATCGTGGGGAGCTTGCACAATTGTCGGACAGTTTGTTTGTTTAGTTATTTCTAATTTTAAATAGGGGATAACAAGCTTGAGTATAACACTTAGCAAAATTAGCAAACACACACTCCAGTAATAGCTCTTGTTCATCTCTCAACAGTTTACTTGGCGAATACATACATTTTTGCACTTATACACACTAGTGATCCTTGTAACAAGCTTGTTATCATCCCGACTTGTATCAACCGTTTGTTTAATTATAGTTGGTGATCGGTAGTTTCCATCACCCGAGGTTTTTTATGCTGGAGATCAACTCTTGATCAAGGCCTTTTTCCTCGTATAAATCCTTGTGTCACTTGTTCATTTCATTTACAAGTTATTCGTATAATTGTTCATAGATTCAAGCATCACACCTCACAATAAAAGATTTGGTTGCATTATCCTTGCTTGATTTTTAACCAAAACAGTTTGGCGCCCACCGTGGGGCAATTGGTGCTTCATTCCCAAGAAATTCTTGTTTTTGTGATCATTTCGGTTCATTACAACCAAGCAGATGGCTTCTTCAGCAAAAAACACTTCCAGTTCAATGCCGGCAGTCACTTCTTCACAGGGCGTTCCACCTTTGCCTCCACCACCTTCTGGATCCCAGAAGAATGCTGAAAATGCTGCAAAGTGACAAAGCCCCATTTTTCCAAAATCACCAACTTCTTCTGTTTCTTCTAATCCTACTACTAATGATCTTTTTACTCTGATTTTGCAGATGAGGGATCACATACAAGAGCAGGACAAAACCAACGAAAGGATCCTCCGAGAAATTAGTGACATCAAGAAACAGAAGAGATCGGGGGAGGATCACTCTCCTCTGATACCAAGGTCATTGGATTTCGACACTCCAGCCATAACTGCCTTGCAAACTGCAGCCCCGGACATCCAATATCAAACTGAACCATTGGGAAGGCGTTATGGAACAACAACTATGAGTCAGGCTTTTGGGTCTCACTTCCAGCCTTCATGATCCTATTTTCAGCCTACGGGATCCTCTTTCCAGCATCAGGGGTCCTTCGTCAGTTCAGGAGGTTTTATGGGGACGCACACAATTCAAGGATCCTCTCAGGTTCAAGGATCCTTTCCGGTTCAAGGATCCTCTCAGCTTCAAGGATCCTCTCAGGTTCAAGGATCCTCCTTCCAGGTTCAAGAATCCAACATCTTTCAAGATCAATGATACTTACGAAGTGTACAACCCCCAAGTTCAGATGTTCATCAAGGAAACAAAGATGGAGAATAGGGATAGACCTGTTCGAACTTCCATCCTTACCCAGGAAAAAGTCATATACTTTGATGGGGATGACCGTGTCGACATACATGATCCTCATCATGACGGTTTGGTTATTACATTATTTATATCTAACCATTTTGTTCGCAGGATTCTCATTGATGGGAAAAGCTCAGTGAACATAATCCAGTTGGGTGTCCTCAATAGAATGGACATCCTTGAATCTGATATTGTCCAAAGATCATCTGTCCTTGTGGGATTCAGTGGAGAGAAAAAGATTACATTGGGGGACATCAAACTTCCTATCTATATAGAGGCAGTGAATTATGTTAAAAAAAATCTATGTTATTGATTGCTTATCTTGCTATAATGTTATCTTTGGCAGGCCATGGATACACGATATGAAGGCAGTCCCCCTCAGCATATCATCGATGTGTCAAGCTCCCAACTCTATGAGATATGGTGAGGATAGAAAGTGATCAGCAGGAGGCAAAGAACTGTTACACTTCTTCAATGAAGCCAGCCTCCAAGGAGCAAGACGTCATGGAGGCAAGAGAGCAAGACGTCAAGGATATTCTGTTGAACCCAGAGGATCCTGAATCCAAAATTTTTATAGGATTCGGGATCCTAGATAGTATTGAGCAGGATTTAGTATCCTTCTTGGAAAGAAGAAAATCTACCTTTGCTTGGAAACATGAAGATATGACAGGTATATCTAAGAATGTTATTACTCACAAACTTGGTATTGACAGGTCTTTCAAGCCAATACACCATAAAAGGAGAAAGTTTGCACTTGAAAGGAATGCCATTATCCAATAAGAGGTAGACAAATTGCTCAAGGCAGGTTTGAGTGGACTGATAAGCATGAAGCTGCACTTAAGGTTCTTAAGGATTATCTATCCTCAGCACCAGCCCTGATGAAACCAGAAAATGGAGAATCGTTATCCTTATACTTAGCTATTTCAGCTAAAGCAGTAAGTGTGATCCTAGTTAAGGATCATGAAGGCTCTCAACATCCGGTATACTATGTAAGTAAAATTCTACTTGATGTTGAGGCCAGGTATTCTCATCTAGAGAAATTAATTCTTGATTTAATTATGGCTTCTGCTAAACATAGACATTATTTAGAAACTCACACCAATATTGTGAAAACTAACCTTCCTATCAAGAATGTTCTCAGGAAACATCAAATGTCAGGTAGAATGGCAAAGTGGGCAATCAAGCTTATTGCATATGACATTAAGTATGAACCCAGGACTGCCATCAAGTCCCAATCTTTAGCTGAATTTGTGGCTGATTCCAGTAGTGATCTACAAAGGGAAGCTGAATTAGAAGTTCAACAACTTGAGAAGACCAAGGATCCTTAGACACTCCTCACGGATGGAGCTTCAGATGTTAAAGGAACTAGACAAAGCACACTACCAAAATCGCCACAGGGGGACATTATACCCCAATCCATTGCATGTGAATTCCAAACCACTAATCATGAGGCAGAGTATGAGGCCTTGATAGCAGGTTTGCAATTAGCTAACAATATGAGGATCAGGTATCTTCAAGTATATGTAGATTCTCTATTAATTACTAATCATTATAACGGTTCTTACACTGTCAAAGGTGAAAATCTAATCAAGTACTTAGAAATAGTCAGGAAACTGGCAGACTCTTTTGCTTTTTTCAGTCTATCACAGGTACCCAGGGAAGAAAAATGCAGAAGCTGATGCTCTAGCCAATCTTGGATCATCACTGAAGATTCCAAAGGATGTGAAAATACTCATCATTCATGTCTTAGCCCCTGCTATTGAAGATCACATAGCTATGGAGATAGCAGAGGATTCTGCAATCATACCTAGTGATGGTGCACAATCAAATTCAGGATCCTGGATCCTTCCGATCCTGAGATATATACAACATGGAGAGATTCCTACAGGAGAAAACCCCAGAGCTTTCAAAGTCAAGGTATCTTAATTCACCATACTAAATGACATGTTATACAAGATATCTCTTGTAGGTCCCTAGTTGCGGTGCATTGAGGATCCAGAAATTCAAGAAGTTCTAAAGGATTTTCATGAAGGAGACTGTGGGAACCACACTGGGGGCAGAGCACTATTCTTAAGGATCCTCATAACAGGATGCTATTGGCCTATGAGGAAGAAGTATGTTGTGGAATACACAAAGAAATGTAATGCTTGTCAAAGACATAGCATTATCCTTCATCAACCAGCGGAGCTCCTTCATCCTATTATTACCAGATTTGATGGCCAGTTATCAACAAAGAATGGCTGGAGCATACAACAAGAATGTCAGGTTCAGAAGATTTCAAGGTCCCTACTTAATTGAAGCTGAAGCAGGAAAGGGGGCATATCATTTGTTAACAATAGATGGTGACCTCTTACCAAGAGCTTGGAATGCTGTTCATCAAAAGAAATACTTTAAGTAAGAAGGATCAGGGATCCTCAGCGATACCAGTATTCTGATTAAGGATCCGGGATCCTCAAAGGATATATGATTCTACATTTGGTAACACATTACTTTCATTTTCATTCATTTTATACTTATTACTTATTATAAGGCAAAGATGTTAAACATTTAACATCTATTTTCATAAAGTTTAAGCTTTTGCAGAGTTATTATCATTTTACAGAAGATCAAAGTGGTTGGCCAACTCTCCAAAGTTTATTTGGGCTTGTCCCCAGTTATTTGGGCTTGTCCCCAGTTTTTTGGGCTTGTCCCCAGTTTTGGGCATGTCCCCAGTTTTGGGTCTGTCCCTAGTTTCGCCAGTAGCGCACGATGATCCTGGTGCAGTTCAAGGCAATGCGGCCAGTACCCGCTTTAGGGGGTGATAATTTCATTGTACTGGCTGTATTCAGGATCCTACGTATAATGGTAGACGTACCATACATCCGTTCCTAAGGTTTCTAACGTTTTCACGTTAGCTAAGGTTTCGGCATTTTCATGTCGCTCACGTTTGGATAGTCGCCAGTGAGGGCCATACTCCAGTTTACACAAGTTTATTTGGGTTTGACCCCAATTTACATCCATTTATTTGGGCTTGTCCCCTGTTTATTTGGGCTTGTCCCCAGTTTGCTGTGCTTGTCCCCAGTTTATTTGGGCTTGTCCCCAGTTTTTTTGGCTTGTCCCCAGTTTTTTGGGCTTGTCCCCAGTTTTTGGGCTTATCCCCAGTTTTTTGGGCTTGTCCCCAGTATATTGGGCTTGTCCACAGAATTGTTGGGCTTGTCCCCAGTTGCTAACTCTTTTCTTATAGTGGCTTAGTCCCAAGTTATGTTCCATTTCAGGTTTTTGAAGCTAAACAGCCAAGGATCCTTGATCCTTACCTTCTACTAAGGTTTGTCTTATGGTTATCTTGATTTTAAATGTTAAAGGTTTAGGATCCTAACTTGGATTCTCAGGTATGATCCTTAATTACTTTAATTCTATTCATTGTTTATATAAGTGACCCTTATCCTTTGACAACATGATTTATGATCCTTAAACTGTACTACTTTTTCGAATTTATCGATTATAGGATATTTGATCCTTGATCATATCCTAAAACTTTTTGACATGATTTGTTAAACCTTTATTCTTTACTTATAAATTCAAACAAAGTATATCACAACTATTGAAGGATAAAATATACCGAATAACAACACAAAAAATAGCCAAAAGATTAAAGTTTTATTTATTCACCAATAGTTAAACCCTTAAAGGTTGTCAAAATTGCTAACCCAAGTTTCTACCAGCAATACGTGGCCCGTCCACTTGGGTTGGCAAAGGGTGTCCATTGTTAACAGGTCTTAAAAGTGCAGGAAATAAAAGACGGCAGGATGACAAGTGGCTTCATCCCCCAAACAGAGGATCCCTCCACCACCTATTATCCTACCTATTGTTCAAAGGATCCATGATCCTCAACCCTAATAGCTATTGTTTAGTTATTACAAACCATCATTGTTCAAAACATCATAACCAAAAAACCACTACCAAATCCTGAAAAATGGGCTCCGGCCGCGTCTAGAAATATCCATCATCGCCCATTTCTACAGCTTACACCTTGGCTGCATCACCACCAGCATCATCACCACCAGCTTGATCCTTCCCGCTGCCACTTGCCTCAATCGCCAAGACCTCGGTAGCCTCCTCATCATCATCTAGCTCAGCCAGCTTCGCCTTCCAGCCCTCCTTATCCCAAGTGATCCTGTCGAAGTTAGGATCCTCAGCCTCCTGGGCCATTTGCAGCTTGATTTTGTACATGGTGATGGCAGCAGAAACTTTAGCATCCTCCAGCAGCTCATGCTTCTCATGATCAGCATTTATCTGGGCCATGACCACATGCTGCTTTACCAAGTTCAGATCCTTCTCAAGGCGAGAGATGGTCTCATCCTTAGCCAAGAAGATCTTTTGGAAGTCCCGATGCTTCTGCTCGGCCTCTTAAACATATGCATCAAACAGCATCTCGACCTCGGTGAATTTCTGCAAAAAGACAAGGTAAAGTTCAGGATCCGTGATCCTCAAGTGGGCAGGATAATGAAGCAAAGTTGGTGATCCTTACATCAGCAAAGTATTCCTGGAACTGGTGGCGGATGAGAGGCAAGCCTTCTAGGTTATCAGCCTCGGTGGTCTTCCTTTTCTTTCCTCCTTTACCCTTGGAGGTAGTGGGCTTTGGCACCGGAACGATGGGGCTGGCAGCAGTTTTCTTCTTCCCGGAGCGGGCAGTGACAGTGTCAATATCACTGACACTGAAACGAGTGGCTGACCTTGAGGATTTTCCAGCACCTATCAATCCAAAACAACAGATAAGTATTCTTGTTTTATTTACATTTCAATATTTAATTATATACAAACTCGGATACTTACTTGACATTGTGACTGAGCCTGAGGATACTTCTTGAGAATCCATGGTGTTTGCTTGAAATGATCTTACTGCAGGATCAAGACTCTGGAAAGCAGCGATCCTCTCCTTTATTGCAGGTGATGAAATGATATGAGAAACAGAGATAGTTGCACAAAAGAAACAAAAAGATGTTAGTGATCCTCAACAGAAACAGGGTTATCCTATGATCCTTCTATAAGCATCCTCTATCCTACCATGAGTGGCCCATTTTCTGGGGAGATCCTTCCCGTCTGGGATAGAATCCCTCCTGACGAAGAAAAAACGTTTCTTCCCCTTAGTGTCGTTTTTGGTGGTCTTGAGGATTGAGTGTTCTTCACCGGGTTTGTGTTTGAATAAAAAGCGGTGTGAACCATGGCTCACAAGGTTGTACATTTCAGCAAGTTTCGACATTCCCAACTCTATATCTTCCTGCTCAATGATCCTCTCAAGGGTAAATAAAACCCTCCACATCATTGGCATTGCCTGGATATAGGATATGCCGGTAAGGGAGAAGAAAGACTGGATAAAAACAGAGAAAGGATAGGAGTATCCTATCAGAAATGGGGTGACCGGGAAAACAACCCAAGTTTCAGAAACGAAGTCACTCAAGGCGGTAAGGTCAAAAGGTTTGAAAACAGTGTTCGCCGGAAAGCAATGACGGATCCTGTCGATCTCAGGATCAGTAAAGCAGCAGCATTCCTTCAAAGAATCTTTTATGATTCCTTGGCTCTTTAGAGGGCTATCCTTTTGATGATCCTTAGCCGGTGAAGATCTTAACATCATCTTGGTCATGGATGATGGGAAAGAAAGAAGGAACAGAGTAAGAAGGAGGAGAGATAAAGGAGAGAGAAGTACCTGCTTAATCTTCGAATGAGGATTTAAAGGGTGTAACGCACGAATTTAAATGCTTCCTAACCCTTATCTCTAACTTGACTTTATAATGATGATTCTGCAGGGAGGTCGCTTCAATGACGTATGATCGGTAACGGCTAGTTCGATCCTAACGGCTATATATCCGTTAGTCAGTTGCAGATAAGATAAAAAAATATAACTCGCTAATTTACACTTTACTCCTTATATTTTGGGGGCAATTGTTAGGGGAGGATTTTCCAATCCTAAGGATCAGGATCCTCAAGTACTGCCAGGATCACGGATCCTTAATTCTGTTTGAATTCAGGATCCTCATAATATGTTGCAGGACCAGGATTCAGGATCCTCATTGTTATCCTTACACTAACGATTGTCTACCTTGTATGTGAGCCCGTTTTGCAGGAGTATATGCATGGACTTGGTCTTGCCGATATTCGTGGAGCATATTCCCTCAATATTCCGCACGTGCTTGGCTCTTGTGAACGTTATGGAGATCGTGGGGATCTTGCACAATTGTCGGACAGTTTGTTTGTTTAGTTATTTCTAATTTTAAATAGGGGATAACAAGCTTGAGTAGAACACTTAGCAAAATTAGCAAACACACTCCAGTAACAGCTCTCGTTCATTTCTCAATAGTTTACTTGGCGAATACATACATTTTTGCACTTTTACACACTAGTGACCCTTGTAACAAGCTTGTTATCATCCCGACTTGTATCAACCGTTTGTTTAATTATAGTTGGTGATCGGTAGTTTCCATCACCCGAGGTTTTTTATGCCGGAGATCAACTCTTGATCAAGGGCTTTTTACTCGTATAAATCCTTGTGTCACTTGTTCATTTCATTTACAAGTTGTTCGTATAATTGTTCATAGATTCAAGCATCACACCTCACAACAAAAGATTTGGTTGCATTATCCTTGCTTGATTTTTGACCCAAACAAACACAATGAGCAAATTTTTTCAGAAATGAAGCGCCAATTGCCCCACGGTGGGCGCCAAACTGTTTTGGTCAAAAATCAAGCAAGGATAATGCAACCAAATCTTTTTTTGTGAGGTGTGATGCTTGAATATATGAACAATTGTATGAATAATTTGCAAATCAAATAAAGAGGTGACATAAGAATTTATACGAGGAAAAAGCCCTTGATCAAGAGTTGATCTCCGGCATTAAAAACCTCGGGTGATGGAAACTACCGATCACCAACTAAGATTAATTGAAAGGTTGATACAAATCGGGATGATAACAAGCTTGTTACAAGGATCACTAGTGTGCAATGTGCAAAAAATGTATGAAATCGCCAAGTAAACTGTCGAGAGCTGTTTGAGAGTGTGTGTTAGCTAAAATTAGCCAAGTGTTTTTACTCAAGCTTTGTATCCCCTATTTAAAATTAGAAATAACTAAGCTAACTAACTATCCGCTAATCATGCTAGCTTCCCACGATCTCCATAACGTTCATAAGGGCCAAGCACATGCGGAATATTGAGGGAATATGCTCCACGAATATCGGCAAGACCAAGTCCATGCACATACTCCTTCAAAACAAGCTCACGCATAATGAAGACAATCGTTAGTATAAGGATAACGATAAGGATCCTGATCCTGCAACACCTACTGAGGATCCTTAATTCAAACAGAATTCATGATCCTGGCAGTACTTGAGGATCCATGATCCTTAGGATTGGAAAATCCTCCCCTAACAAAAGTGTTCTCTCTAAAACGCAATGGACTGAAAACACATAAAAATGTGTTTTACCTAAAACGCAATGACTAAAAACACTTCAAAAAATGTGTTTTTTTTTTAAACGCAATGGACAGAAAACACATAAAAATGTCTTATTTCTAAAACGCAATGGCCTAAAAACACAAAAGAAAGTGTTCTCTCTAAAACGCATTGAACCAGGGTATGTTTTGTCTGTGAATTATCTGAACCAGGAAGTAGCAGATCAAAAACTGTCTACGAATTTTTGTCTACGAAATGAGGCAATTTCCAGAAAATTAAATTTTCTGACGCAGCTCGACCGTAGCCAGGGGCTCTGCCCCTTGGACCCTGCTCCCAGGGGTGCTGCCCCCGGACCCCCTCCAAGGGGGCGTTGCCCCCTTGGAACCCCCGTAGAACGCAATGACTCAATTCAAAAACCCAGATCGTAAAAATGCAATTCAAGAATTTCTTACATGGATCGAAGCCGATTTCTTCAACGATTGACGAAATTTGAAGGATAGAAACACTTATCAGCGATCGAATTGAACGGATCGAGTGATTCGCTTCAAAATCATGGGAAAATGAGATATTGTATGAAGTTAAACTGGATTTCTTCAAAAAAGTTGAAGAACACGTTGATTGGGTGTTTGAATCATTGATTGGTGACGAAGATCGCACTATAATGTAGTGATTATTGAGATAGAAAGTGAAGAAAAGGTTGAAGAGTGTGGGTTTTGAAAATAGTGGGTTTTGAAGCTACTGGGGGAGAAGAAGGAAATAGATTGGATACGACTGACTAAAATACATTTTCTCTTTATTTTAAATTTTAGCACATGTGATAATCCAATTGCTTTCTATCGTTTCTAACCGAAATAAACTTTTTATTTGATTCTCTCCATAGAATCATAACCCCTCCTTTTATATCTAATCATCACAAGTCTAAGCAAATTTTAGTTCACACGCTTTTACAAAAATTCGTTGGATTTGGTGTTTACTCTTTCAGATTTAGTTGCCATTAATTATTATTTTCTAACTATCATGGTTGTAACTTTTCACCAATAATTTGCCGCGTCCTCCTTTTTTTCGGTGGTAGGTTTGTAGTTTGTTCAAACATTGAACCGGCCGCAGTTATTGGTCGGGCGTTGCCAATATTTAAAAGCACAAACATATATTTAAATAATTACAATATTCCGAGAAAAAAAACAATCATTTAAATATTATGTAGATAGATAAAAAGAATCTGGTCATGCGTAATGAGGCATCATAGAGGTGCGAAGGGCTTGATAACACCCCAAACACCGTCTATCTGAATATTATAGGGGTATAAAGATGGATGAACGAGAGAAAACAAAACAAAAAGTAGTGACTGAAATGGCATTATGAGCCGTTAACCATTACATATTTTTTAAAAGGACGTTATGATGCTGATATGGCGAAAAATGCCCCTAAGAGACATTAATCATTACAAATGTTCTTATAAAGATGAAATAGTAAAGTGGCTTCATACCAATTAAACCTCTAGAATCCACCCCATAACTCTAGAAGTGTAGGTGTAAATAACCAAGTCAAGTTGAGCCCGGACTCATCTTAGTTCGAGCTCTACTCGTTTCAAATTTTGCAACTAAAGATTAAGCTTAGCTAGTTAATGATTTAACAAGCATGAGCTTGGTTTGGTCTCGATTTATATGTACATACTAAAATACAACTAGGGTGCTACACTAAAGTTTGTTTTGTTTTTTTTAACGTTTTCAAGTTCCCAATTCACCCCCTGCAGTATAAATAATATATGTCTTTAACCCAATAGTTTTATTTACTCTTATACTTTTCGTTCATTAGTTTTTTTTTTTTTTTTTTTTTTTTGCAAAAACTAAATTTGCGCTATAATTTTAAAAAAACTGATCGAGCCTGTAACCACCGAAAAACGTCAGTACCTGTATTGATACTATTAGAACCATTACTGGTATTCTTTTACCATGGTTTTCAATCGATGTAAAACACGTGCCAACAACCTTTTGTACTTATCACGACTTTATTTTTAAGTTTTCTCTTTTAATTGTTCTATTTAAGGCATGTACCGTATCTATACCATAATGAACCGAACCAATATCAACCATAATCCCGCCATGAATGTAACATTTAACACTATGTCTACATTTCCGTTAAAAAATATATTAAAAGTCAGGTCACCTCTGCCGCAGAGTGCTGATGTAACCCACTAATTATGTACTATTTGTAAAATATAGCTCGTATTGTTTCAAACTACATACTTAAAAACTTGAGTTATCTCATTTATAATTTTGAAAATTCGAGTTTTGTTGGTGCACTACATCTGTCGACTTCGTATTGTATCGAGTCTTAGTCTTAGAATGTTAGATTAGGGCATGTTATACGAGAAAATAGGAGAGTGTATGTAGTTAGATAGCTGATTTCGCTCATAGGGTTTTAGGAAGGGGTTTCGCTTTTATGGTCATATGGTGGTTTCGCTTTTATGGACATCATGTCCATATGAGCGATATCTTGCTTCTATATATACCCTAAGAACAAAATCATTAGTATCTAGTGCTTGTTATCCATACCGAGGTGCTGCCGATGTGAGATTTGGCTGTAAACGTTGTTATATCAATCAACAAGATGATTTAAGTGAAGATCTAGTTGTTTCTACGTTGGTTACTTGTTTTCCGCACATGTAATTGATTGAGACTCCTCTGATAGACTCGTTCGGGTCAGAATACGATCCTACAAGTGGTATTAGAGCTTCAGGAGGAGGAGTTCTACAGAGATTTACTGGATTTCATCATAAATTCTTACTTCTACATCTTCTTTCTTCATCTGAACAAGATTTACAGGTCGAAATTCATTCAAATTTTCACAGACTAAAGGAAATTGATCATAGACAAATCCCTGAAAGTTTGAGCCTAAAATTTGAACTAAAAATGGTCCAAAATAACCCTCGAGTTGGTTTCGCTCATACGAACAACCAGTGATTTCGCTTTTACATACATCAGGTTTCGCTTATGTGTCATTCCTAAGTGGCTAGTTTCGCTCCAAAGGACCTCCCAAGTGACTAGTTTCGCTCATTTGAACATCAGTAGTTTCGCTTATAAGGACATCAAGTAGTTTCGCTCATTTGAACATCAGTAGTTTCGCTTATAAGGACATCAAGTAGTTTCGCTCATTTGAACATCAGTAGTTTCACTCTTGTGAACATCTGGGTTTTCGCTCTTCGTGCACAAACATCTGATTTCGCTTATTTGTCACTGATCTTGAAAAACGTGATAAGTCATCATGGATACTGAGTTTTACAACGCTTTTGCTACATCCCCGGCTAGTCCATCCGACATTACTAAAACCATGACAATGGAGAATGCAACCGGAACAATGCAAAAACCCCCAAAACTTATGGGAATTGAGGATTATCACGGGTGGAAGAAACGGTTTGAGAATTGGGTTCAGGCGAATCATCTAAAAGCTTGGGAGAGCATCTAAACTGAATATGAGAGGCCAAAGAATTCAGTGGGAGTTGGTAAAATCATTTCAGAATTCACGGAGCAAGAAAGAGAAAGTTACAAAGGAGAAAAGATGATGATAAATTTGTTACAACAAGCAGTTAAAGAGGATATATTTGTGTTGCTTCAACATGATGAAAATGCTTATTCTATCTGGGAAGCTCTTAAAAAGAAATTTGAGGGAAGTACTGAGATGTTACAGAGTAAAGCAGCATTGCTGAAAAAGGAATTTGAACTGTTTACATGCATGCCTGGTGAGACAACCAAGACTCTTATTGAAAGATATTGTCATCTTGTTCGCACCATGTCACAGTTAAAGATTACAAAAACTCCAGCAGAATGGGTTGAAAAGCTTGCTGATGCGTTACCGCAAAAGGAATGGGGCACATATCTGATGATATTGAAGAATTCCGGACAGTTTAGCAGGTTATCGATTGCACAGTTTATAGAGAAGTTGGAGGCACAGGATCTGGAGCAGCAGAAAATTGCTAGAATGAACAGTTCTACTCATCAACAAGATATTAAATTGTACTATAAAGGAAATGTTCAAACTGCTGAAGCAAGTCCAAAGATACAAACTGCATTTAGTACTGGAAATCAATCTACACCAAGCAGTCAAGGATCAGTCAACACTAGTGGGTTCTCAACGGTGAATCCTCCAAGTGTTCAAAGTTCATCTGCTGGAAATGGTCATCTAATTCAGTGCAATGTGGCTTTACATCTTCAAAATGGACAAAATTATTCTGAAGATATTGTAAAGAATCATATGGGATTATTGGTCACTGCATTAGAGTCTTATGAAGGGTTGATTGCCAGAAGAATTGGTAATCCGATGCTCACAAAGGAAGATTATGACCAAATCGATGCAGAGGAGCTGGAACTGATGGATATTAAATGGGCCTTAGCTAGTGTTTTGAGGAGAGCAAAAAAATTTAGATTGGTTACAGGAAGAAATGATTTCTTGGATGCAAATCTTTCTAATTTAGGTTTTGATAAATCTAAAGTTGTCTGTTTTCGTTGCAGGGAGAAAGGTCACTTTAAAAGAGAGTGCAAGAATCAGGAGCCGAGAGGAGCAAAGGAGTCGTCTGGGAAAGATGATTATTATAGGAAATCCATTTATCAGCAAATCACTCATCAACCGCATCAACAAAAAGAAGCTCAAACGGCACATGGAAGAATGATCGAGGATACAAACAAGAAAGCTTATTATGGCATTGTTGATCAAGATGATAAGAAAATGGCTGAAGGTTTTAGTTGGGACAAGTTTATTCAAGCTGATTCAAATGTTCAAGCGTTTATTGCACATATTGTTCGAAAGCCAGAAATGTTGAAGGAATGGATGGAGGTGTTATCTGATGAAGAGAAAAGTGAAGATGAAGGATCTGTTTCATCAGAAAACAGTTCATCAGAAACAAGTGATGATGAAGAGATGGAGCAGATAAATTTGGGAAAAACTCATTTATCTTCTGACACGTTTGAATTTTATTTTGCAGAAAAATTGAAGAAACTGAAAGAGAAGAAAGTTGCAAAAGAATTGAAAGAAGTCAAAGTGATTGAGAAAATTGTGGAAGTTGAAAAGATAGTTGAAGTTGAAAAGATGGTGGAGATAGAAAAGATAGTTGAAATCACAAAACCTTGTCTTACTTGTTTAGAGTCATGTAAACAATGTATAGAAAAGGATGAGAGGTTTAGTGAGTTAGAAAAGTTGAAAGAAAAGTTGTTGTTTGATGTAAAAAAATTGAAAGAGTAATATGATGTATTGAACAGAATTGTGAATAGTCTGGAAAAGACTAACTCTGAAAGAGAGAAAGCTTTGAAGATGTTGAATGCTACCATGATGACAAAACAGAAAGAGATCAAGTTGTACATGGAAGAATGTGCAAAGTGGAAGAAAGAGTTGGATAGTGAAGCAACTGAGAATGAAAGAATCAGAAGATTGCTGCAAAGTTACAAAGGTTGTGACTACATAATTGATAGAATTTATCCAACAGTTGAAGGATTTGAAGCGTTTAAAGGTGAAGAAACAAAGCCAAAGAAGAAAAAGGATACTGGTAAGAAACAGGGTGTATGTTATAATAAGTGTCCGCCTCCGATTTGGGAAGGGTACTCGCCAAGAAAACCTAACGAGGAAGAAATAAAACAGGCAGTCAATATTAAGTTAGAATCTGAGATAACCGATGTTTTACCTGACAATATTGACATCACGTTCACAGCGTCCGACACAGATCATGAGTCCGAACTGATAAAACGAGTGGTCGATCAGGTGTTGGATAAGGATGAGGAGTCAGAGTCAATGTCCGAATCCGAAAGTTCGTGTCATTCAGTCAGAAGTTCGAGTTCGTCGGAAAAGAGTTCAAAATCATCGGGAAAACGGGTTTATAGCAAAAAAAAATTGTTGTCAAAATCTAATTTGAATGATGAAACATTTGAAGTTGTGTATACTTTGAATGATTCTGAAAAATTATATTTTGATAAAGAGTTTCCAATAAGAAGTGTTCGATTTGAAATGATCAAAAAAGTTTTCAAAATGACAGAAATTAATATTTCTGAATTAAAAAATTTAAATCTTACTAAAAAACCTAAAAAAATACACTTCAAGATTTCAACAACGGTTAAACAAGAAAATGGGTTACAATTATGGTTCGGAATTTCGAAAGAAACCAAACCATAATAGTAAGTTCAAAAAGAAAGGTCTTGGTTTTATTCCACCTGAAAACTATAAAAATGAAAAATATGTTCGAGATTTTAAATCAAAAATGACATATGTTGCAGGAACTAGTCATGAAGAAGAAGCAAAGAGCTCATTCTGGAAACAGTCAAACCAGGAGTTTCTTGCTGAAAAGATAAAGTATGGAGCTTTTCAAAGGAAAGAGACAAGAACCTGTTTTAGATGCAATGAAGTTGGTCATATTGCATGGAACTGTCCCAGAGCAACTAAGACAAAACAGGGAGTCTTAGAAAAACTGAAAGAAGTTGTTGTTGATAAAACCGAACCACCAACAGAAAAATTTAAAGTGTTTAAAAACTCTACATATGAAGTTGGTGAGTGTTCGAAACGGTTTTACAAGAAAAAGGGAAATCTTGACAACCAAACTTGGGTTGTTAAGAAATCAGAGGTAAAATCTGGCGATGAATCTGATTCCACAAAGTCAGAAGAGCCACAATTTGATGAGAGTGTTGAAAAATCAGTTCTTTCAATGGATGGTGAGAACTTTCCACCATTGAGGACTGAGAATTTTAAACGAAAAGTTGGAAAGGTTGAAATCTCAAATCAGTTTTATTCTGAGAAAGATAATTTTGATGTTGAGAAAGCTTTTAATGGGAATGTAAAGAAAATTTTAGGAAAGATGGTCGATTGGAAGGTTAAAGGGGTAAAGGAGTTTTATGCTAAAAAGAAAGCAACTTACACTCCAACTGCTTCTGAATTGAAAACACCCAAGGCTGGTCAAGCTTGGGTGGATATTTTCTTTCATTGAAAAACCTGACTTGCCGGAGATCCCAAGTTTGTTAAATTTGTTAAATTTTACAGATTGTGAATTGCCGGAGCTTCCAGGTTGGTAAGTGTGAAGCAGGAATCGGCATCTTGATTGATAAAATGGTTTGTGTAGATGGTTTTATTTCTACAAGTGGTTGATGGAAAATTTCACTTTCAAATGGTAAATCAGGGACATTAAGTTGTATCTGATTTTCTAAATAAAAATGATTGTGGACAAAATGATGAACCATACCCCTAACCTACAAAGTGGTTAAATTTACAAAACTTATTTTCCGGAAAAATCATTTTGGTTAAAACAAACTTAAGTGTTTTGAAATCATAATGAGAAAATAGTTTTGTGTAAGGGGGAGTTCTGATTGTTTATGTCAAGTGGATGGCGAATTGAGGTGATTTGATATCAGTTGTCACTTTATTGTATAGTTTGTTTTCAAATTTTCTTTAATGTGTTTGCATTTTAGGGGGAGTAGAAAATTTCAGAATATCCAAAAACATTAGAAAATTTGAAAAAGACAAAAACATGATAAAATACAAAAATGAGTTTTAGTGTCAAAGAAGAGGAAATGATAGTACATCAGTAGACAGTCACAGTATGCTAAAGAAATGTAATGTTTAAATAGCGTTAAACAGTCTCACTGATGATATGCCGATAGGTTTTTACACATTTAGTAAGCTTTTTCAGGATATAAACTTAAATTCAAACTTGCTTATTTCGTGGGGAACACTACTTGGATATATAGGTAACCCCTGAAATCTCGTTTGAAAGGTCCCTCTTTCTGATATACTAGGTCTTTATGCTCAGTGATATCTGGGGTATTATCCCGGGACTTCTGATTTTGCGGAAGCAATGGCCTAGTCCCCGGAGAATACTTTACTGCTTGCTTGAAATATAGCGCCGCCCTCAGCAAATTGATGAAACAATAAAATTGATAGTCATTGATGTTGAAGAAAAGATCCTCTAAAGGGGACACACCAAAAGTCGAAGCCGTCATCTCTCTACGTATACCGAAGTATCGACCTGAGCTCTCATGGCCCTCGCAATTTAACCCCTTACAGATATCATCTGTGGTATATTCACCTGTAAGACTGAATATTGGGATCTGGATACGGGAGTATATTCAAGAGGTGGGACACATGAATGAGTTTAAGTCCTTAAAACATCTAACTCATATCCTGAATCAGTTGAAATTTGTGTGAGAATTTAAGTGGATCAGTATATTGGAAATCTAAGTGAATTGTTTAATTCTTAATGTGTAACTAAGCTCAACGATACTTGTGACTTGTCAAAATCTGATATGATCCTCTTACACAAACTCACAAAAATAATGTCTGTAAATATTTCTTTATTGCTTTTCATTTCATTTAAAAATTCAAAAATATTTTAGTGTGTTTTAGCATAAATTTTGAAAAATACAAAAAGATTTTTGACAACTGATGTTGGAGAGCTGATTTTCAAAATCCTAAGTGCTAAACATGATGAACAAATGGTTTGGGAGAATGTGTTTTGAAAAGAAAAATGATTAATTTTTGCAAATGGTTCATCAGAATTTATCATTGATAAATCATTCTGGTTTAATTTGAGAGAGTATTTGGATTGATAAATTTGTTAAATGTTAAATTTGTGAAATTTATTTCTGGGTTAAGAATGTGCAGGTGTAGCCAGGTTTTGATTTTGAACCTGAAGACAGAGTGCCAGGTTCTGATACTTGAGGACTCTGTTTGGAGGTAGCCAGGCAATGATCTTGAGACATGAAGAGTCAGGCTAATTGATAAGGAGAAGCTGTGAGATGGAAAGCCAGAAAACGATCCTAAAGTTGATGATGCTGATGAACTGAAGAAATGTCAGCATATCGCAAGGGGGAGTCTGAAGACCTGCAAGAAAAGATTGAGAGAGTGAAGCCCAGAGACTGATCAAGACTGAAGAAGTGAAGACATGATATTGTCAAAGACTCGATGGACGACTCGTCAACATCTGAGGGGGAGTCTGTTGGTGCACTACATCTTTGGACTTCGTCTTGTATCGAGTCTTAGTCTTAGAATGTTAGATTAGGGCATGTTATACGAGAAAATAGGAGAGTGTATGTAGTTAGATAGCTGATTTCGCTCATAGGGTTTTAGGAAGGGGTTTCGCTTTTATGGTCATATGGTGGATTCGCTTTTATGGACATCATGTCCATATGAGCGAAATCTTGCCTCTATATATACCCTAAGAACGAAATCATTAGTATCTAGTGCTTGTTATCCATACCGAGGTGCTGCCGGTGTGAAATTTGGCTGTAAACACTGTTATATCAATCAACAAGGTTTATTTTGACCCGTTTACGATCAAGTGTTTCTTACTTCATTAAAACCCATTTACGATCAAGTGTTTATTTTGACCCATTAAGGGTATTTAAGCACTTTAAAGCTTAAAACCGCTTTCCTTCATTTCTAGCATCATATTCCTACATTTCTTATCAAGTAATCTTCCACCACAACTATATGTGGGGTGGATTAGATGTGGAAATCCATATGTTCCGAGTTTTACCCCTCGGATCATTGTTTTACGGCAAAGACTCCTATATAGTCATTTGAACCAAGTATTTACATCTTTCACATTCTATACTTATTCTAAGTATTTATTTACTCATAAAGCTCGTTTTCAAACAACCTTTATAGGTCGTTTGTTCAATTTAGCTTATAAGGGCTTTTTGGTCAATTTTCACACTTCTTTTACGACGAAGGACTTTTAAATACTTGTTTGACCCAAAATCTGACCTTTTAACTATAATCTTATTTAGAAACCAACATGTTTCTAAAACATCATAATCATAACTCAATTAATTCGGTTTACTTAAAGATAACCAAATATTTTATTTTAACCTTGTCTAACTCTTATAGAACTCCAAATTCTACATGATGAGTTGTATCATTATACATACCTGGCCCGGATCGATATATTGACCCGTTTCTATACCTTGCCTTAGTGGCTGCTAAGTGATAGCGATGTAAACATCCATGTGCTATTTATTTCCTAAATTTATACAACTCGACAACCCATTAGTTGATATTGTCAAAGGGTGATAATTTCACCGTTTGATCCGTTTGGTCTAAATGACCGATTATATAAGCGAGCTGATATTTATTACCACCTCGTATATATGACTCGCTCCGGTTTACACCGTGCGGTCATTTTACTTATAAATTTATTTCTTAACACTTTTTGGCCTATTATGGCCTACGTCATAATTGTCTTTGAAAACTAACGGTTATGGTCAACGTGTGACCAAATTACCATTTTGCTCTTATTGGTTATTATGATTTACCTTATATGGTAACCATTAAAAGTACATGTTTCATTCGTCATAATATGATCGAATTACCGATTTAACTCATTTTTAGCCATCACTATGGTTTCTAGGGGTGAGCAAATTAACCACCATAACCGATAACCGAACCATAACCGACAAAACTGAACCACTAATAACCGATAACCAATATAACCAATGGTTATGAAACTTTGTATAACCGCTCAATCGGTTATGGTTATGGTTATGAAGCTTTGGTCAACCGAATATAACCGAAACCGAACCGAAGTTGTGATGTTAACTTTATATAATAGATTTGTGTTTTACAAAACCATATAGAGGGTTTTTACTAAGATAAAAGTATGTTAGTAACAAAATGATCTTGATACAGATGTCATTTATTTTGATAAAGAACTAAGGTGTTATGGCCATAATTGTTTTTGTTTGAGAATTACCTTATTAAAAAGAACTCTAAATCGGTAGTTTAACCAAAAAGTTTAGTCTTCGTTATCTTATAAAATAGGCTCAAGCTAAGTTCAAATCGTGCACAACACTATTTATTTCAAACCTTGCTTGGTTACTTAACCGAAATTAACCAAAACCGAACCATAACCGATTAACCATAACCGAAGTTTGGTTATGGTTATGGTTACCAAAGCTCCATAACCGAACTAGCGGTTATGGTTATGGTTAATAGTAAAAACCGACCCAAACCGACCCATGCACACCCCTAATGGTTTCTTATCATATTTGATTATCTTGTTCCGTACGTCTACACCTCGGAACACCATATCTCAATTAGGTATTTGTCTTTTTCATAATTAATATGACAAAAGAATATTCTAAAATATATGGTTAGTGTAAGATATACTTACCTTGCATCCGAATTACGCTTTTCCTTCATTCTTGATTAGTTAGACCCGCTTCCTTCCCCAAGCTTTCACCTAGCTTGCCAAGCGTCAAACTATCATTGTAATTATAAGATGGTTAGGTTAGTTATAATCATTTACGACTATTCCATCCTACGCTTCTTATATCGAATTTATCATTCGATCATATACTTGGTCGGTTTGACTTTTTAAAGTCAATCGACTTATCAACTTATTCAATGCACATTTGGTTTATTGAATTTCGCTTAGGCATTTCATCCGAACTCTTAACGAAATCAAATTTTTACACACTAACTACTAGGTAACATGATTTCAAGCATCTATATCACGATCTTAACATCAATTCTTTTATATCATACAAAACCCATTTCGTGAGAAGTATAATCTTGTACCCAAATTCATGGTTTAATCAAACACCTTCTATTCGTTATCATGCATGTTGATTCTAAGCATAGTTATATCATCAATTTCATCATAACATTAAAACCCACTTATCTAAGTGTGTTAATTCTTTCAATCATTCAATTCATATCATGTTATGCATGATTTTCACTTAGGGTTTTGTTACTAAACATGTATACATCACTAATTCAATCCTAATTTCTACGATTCATACCAAAAATCGCATATAGTGATGTTCATCCAATTTTTTACAACTTCATGTAACAACAAAATTTTACATACCTTTTGATCCCCTCGACTTGGTGATCATTTATATGTATTCGTGCCTTTGATTCAAGCCCGATTTGGCCTTCAATTTGATTGATTTTGTGCATGCTAGGGTTCAATGTAGAGAACCCTTTTTCTCCTGTGGAAATCTCGACCAGAACACACACTATAGTGTGTTGTGGTGTTTTATTTTTAATAAATTAAAAACCATTTAAGTTCTTTGTCAACTTTGGTCCCTCCACTTATTCAAGTTTTATAAAGGGTGTTTTAACCAAGTTTTCTTATTATTTTAAAACACTTAACTAACTAGGTTGATATTCCTAGTTACTTAGTGGGTTCCGGGAGTTATAACTCGTTTTATTTTAAGTCACGTTAACTCGGGCTCTTATAAACTCAATTCCTTAATACTTTGATTCGCTTGTATTTAATATTAGGATTTTTTTTTAAATCCAAATATTTACCGGGTTATTTTTACTACTAACGGTACTTTACCCGTCTTTTAGTATTAACGGAGTTTGATTACCAAACCCGTTTTCGGGGTGTTACAAGTCTACCCCCCTTAAAGAGGTTTCGTCCTCGAAACCTTTTCTTACATAATTCATTGAGTTCAAACTCAATGTATTTGATCCGAGAAATCTTTTAAACATTACTTATACTTTTAACCAATTGTTAGTATTACCAGAAAAGTATGGTAACATCTTTTTGGTTACTAATTGTCTACGTGTCTCATACGACATAGTGCAACTTGAAATAACGTAATCTCGTTATTTCCACTAGTTTAGTTAAATTAGCGATATCCATCGCTTTCATATACTATCGAATTCTTTATGAATCCGTTACTTTGACCCGTTTAAAGGTCTTTAGTGAAATCTTTCACTTTTAGAAACAAATTCTTTTGTTTTCAAATTTATTTATTCGGTTCAGTTATACCGAATCCACCGCTTACAAGCAAACCAAATTTCTTGATTTGAATTGCTGACCTTAACCGGTCTCACTAACTAGACTTATTAGCCCAGTTACTTTTTACCGCTCGTTGGTTATAATGTGATTTTACTTCACATTGCATTTCTTGACCGTGATCGTGTCACATCATGTTTAATTTATATCAACCTTTCATTTTCGAAAATATCACTTTTCGAATATATCGTCTTGCGCCTATCAGTGTCAAGACTTGTATCTTTCATGCTTACTATTTAAATTCCTATCAGAATTTATATTTGTAAAAACGTTATTTCTTACTAAAACCGAAGTTTTAGTTTTAGGATCTTCTCTTTAACTTTTGTCTTTCATGCTTACTATTTAAATTCCTATCAGAATTTATATTTGTAAAAACGTTATTTCTTACTAAAACCGAAGTTTTAGTTTTAAGATCTTCTCTTTAACTCTTGTCAATTATCAATACAGGATATTGACAGTCCATAATTTATTCTTTTACAGTCTTAGTTTTATGTGGGGATTCTCAACTGATTCCCTCGCTTTATCTAATTAACCCGTAGGTTTTATCACTTAGCCTTATGGGCTATTTTGATTAGACTTTCACCTCTTTAGGGCGAAGTCCTTATAATTTCTTTCTAATCATGACCCGTGGGTCGTTTTAGTCTCGTAGACCTTTCCATTGTTTATAGCCCTAAAGGTTAGGTTGATCCCGTAGATCATTTCTTACTCATGTCATTCTTAAAATACATGTTTGGTGTCGAGGCATCCTGTTTTTTTTATATCATTTATTTTCGCCTTGGTATTTTCTTTGACCTTGACCGTAGTCTAAGGCTACTTTCGTTTCCTTTCGGACAAATTTTCCGACTTTATGATTTCTCACGTCATTTATGCGTCGGTTTATCTTATGTTCATCATTATCCAGTTTACATACATTCGTATTTGATTATGTCCCACTACCGGGCTCATTATTCTTTTGCTTTTAACGCTACCATATATTCGACCCGTTCAACTTTAAAATAGTTGAACATAGTTTATTCAAAATTTCTATTTACATTATCTTGTTGTCTTTTAGTTATGACTCAAAACCCGAGTCTTTTAACTTTCCAGAGTTCCCGTTTCTCGGTCTACGCATGTGTTTAATTCTCACCCATCAACCGGGTGTTTAACCGAAGTCGTTATTATCGCAACCCTCCCGGTATGCATTAAGACCTCGCTTCATATTTTATATTCTGACTTTGTCCTCAAGTTTGACGTTTTACAAAAACGGCCCGTTAAGAGGCATATTTGCATTTTCCGGGTTCGAGTGTAAGTACACTCCCTCCCAATGCATATCCTAATCATTTTACATGTTTGCATTCTCTGGGTTCGAATGTAAGTACACCCCCTCCCAGTGCATACCTTAATCGTTTTACATGTTTGCATTCTCCGGGTTCGAGTGTAAGTACACCCCTCCCAGTGCATACCTTAATCATTTTACATGTTTGCATTTTCCGGGTTCGAGTGTAAGCACACCCCCTCCCAATACATGTCTAAATCATTTTACATGTTTACATTTTCCGCGTTCGAGTGTAAGTACACCCCCTCCCAATACATGTCTAAATCATTTTACATGTTTACATTTTCCGGGTTCGAGTGTAAGTACACCCCCTCCCAATACATATCTAAATCATTTTACATCAATCTTTGTCCCTTCACTCGGGCTCATTATCCTAATGTAATACGCTTCCGTCACCCGGCTGTGCGTTTACATTATTATCAAATAGTTTGCTCATTTGATTCATATGGGTACTTTTTAATTTGTCCCACTCACCCCGTCCTTACTACATCGGATGTAAGCATGTCCATCATAAAGAGTTCATGGTACCACGTGCTCACCACTTACTTGGCCAGAGTAAGCGACCAATACCTGGTATACATGACCTTTTTATAATTTTCACATTACACCCCATGTAAGTAATGCCTCTATTTGTTTCTCTTGGAAATAATATCCTGGGTAGATTTTCTATTCGGGTTTTTCCAAGTTTTTAATCTACATATGCAACTTTCAATCTCTACGTATTTCTTGCATATTACTTATTCACGTAATAATTTAAAATGCGCACCTGTAAATGCTTGCCCTAACGGGATTTTTATGTCATTAACCTTGTTCGCAATCATCACGCGATTTAGGTCCTTGATAAGTATGCTCTGCTTGTCATTCCTAGGACCGTTCTACCATCATATCCGTAATTTGCTAAACTCTCGCTATCTTCAGATGCGAGTGTCCTTCAATTAAAACATTTACTAGAATTCGTAACATCAACTTCAATAATCACCCGTATTATAATACAAGGCTTTTCTACTATACGCGTCAACGCGCGCAATTTCGTCAACTATATTTATCATTTAATTAAGATAACGTGTATCACACGATAGCCCTATGTGTTGTTTACAACACTTTAGCATGCTAAACTATTAACATACATGTACTTACTGGATTTGCGATCAAGCCTCGAACCGAACACTTTTTTCTTTTAACCTTGAGCTCTGATTACCAACTTGTAACGTCCGTCTCCATTTATCAAGATTTTAATACTAAGATACACATTTTATATGCTAAAATGTGACTTTACAAAAACTTGTTATACTAACATTCCCAAATAATTACAACGTTTCAAAAACAATTTTATAAGTGTTTACATAATTCACTTATAATAACACAATTCAAGATTTGACGCGGAAGTTTCATGTAACGTGTGTTCGGTTCTTGCTCGACGCTTGATCTTCATCCGGGACTCTCGACATTCACCTATGATTAAAACCAACTTAGAAGTTAGTTTTGATAGTTAAATAACAAGTACAACAAGGAAATTGGGTCAAATAATCGAAATAATAAAAAAAATCAAAATTTTCAGCATTTAGGCCGTCGCCACGCGCGACGGCAAAAGGGTCTGTCCGTGGCGTGACGCCACGGTCTTGTTTCGACAGAATGTTGAAGCTGGTTGCTGCATACTCCCAGCATAACCCGATTTCACGGAAACGAGCATAACTCTCTCGTTTTTAATCCGTTTTACCCGATTCTTTTTCCTACGCGTCCGTAATTTAATTCTCCATCTTATGGAGTTAAAATCCAACATCCGGATTAATAAAATTTCAGACTTTTAAGTCTTCGACTTATTACCCTTTTTACCAAATTTTGACCCATTTGTGTTTTTATCAAACAAACATGTTTATTTGATCTATAAACTCATGAGATTCATAATTTCAATATCTCCTATCATATTAATCATAAATCACGGGTTTCTTACTTCATTAAAACCCGTTTACGATCAAGTACTTATTTTGACCCATTAAGGGTATTTAAGCACTTTAAAGCTTAAAACCGCTTTCCTTTATTTCTAGCATCATATTCCTACATTTCTTATCAAGTAATCTTCCACCACAACTATATGTGGGGTGGAAATCCATATGTTCCGAGTTTTACCCCTCGGATCATTCTTTTACGGCAAAGACTCCTATATAGTCATTTGACCCAAGTATTTACATCTTTCACATTCTATACTTATTCTAAGTATTTATTTACTCATAAAGCTCGTTTTCAAGCAACCTTTATAGGTCGTTTGTTCAATTTAGCTTATAAGGGCTTTTTGGTCAATTTTCACACTTCTTTTACGACGAAGGACTTTTAAATACTTGTTTGACCCAAAATCCGACCTTTTAACTATAATCTTATTTAGAAACCAATATGTTTCTAAAACATCATAATCATAACTCAATTTATTCGGTTTACCTAAAAGATAACCAAATATTTTATTTTAACCTTGTCTAACTCTTATAGAACTCCAAATTCTACATGATGAGTTGTATCATTATACATGCCTGGCTCGGATCGATATATTGACCCGTTTCTATACCTTGCCTTAGTGGCTGCTAAGTGATAGCGATGTAAACACCCAAGTGCTATTTATTTCCTAAATTCATACAATTCGATAACCCATTAGTCGATATTGTCAAAGGGTGATAATTTCACCTTTTGACCCGTTTGGTCTAAATGACCGATTATATTAGCAAGATGACATTTATTACCACCTCGTATATATGACTCGCTCCGGTTTACACCGTGCGGTCATTTTACTTATAAATTCATTTCTTAACACTTTTTGGCCTATTATGGCCTACGTCATAATTGTCTTTCAAAACTAACGGTTATGGTCAACGTGTGACCAAATTACCATTTTGCTCTTATTGGTTATTATGATTTACCTTATATGGTAACCATTAAAAGTACATGTTTCATTCGTCATAATATGATCGAATTACCGATTTAACTCATTTTTAGCCATCACTATGGTTTCTTATCATATTTGATTATCTTGTTTCGTACGTCTACACGCCGGAACACCATATCTCAATTAGGTATTTGTCTTTTTCGTAATTAATACGACAAAAGAATATTCTAAAATATATGGTTCGTGTAAGATATACTTACCTTGCATCCGAATTACGCTTTTCCTTCATTCTTGATTCGTTTGACCCGCTTCCTTCCCCAAGCTTTCACCTAGCTTGCCAAGCGTCAAACTATCATTGTAATTGTAAGATGGTTAGGTTAGTCATAATCATTTACGACTATTCCATCCTACGCTTCTTATATCGAATTTATCATTCGATCATATACTTGGTCGGTTTGACTTTTTAAAGTCAATCGACTTATCAACTTATTCAATGTACATTTGGTTTATTGAATTTCACTTAGGCATTTCATCCGAACTCTTAACGAAATCAAATTTTTACACACTAACTACTAGGTAACATGATTTCAAGCATCTATATCACGATCTTAACATCAATTCTTTTATATCATACAAAACCCATTTCGTGAGAAGTATGATCTTGTACCCAAATTCATGGTTTAATCAAGCACCTTCTATTCGTTATCATGCATGTTGATTCTAAGCATAGTTATATCATCAATTTCATCATAACATTAAAACCCACTTATCTAAGTGTGTTAATTCTTTCAATCATTCAATTCATATCATGTTATGCATGATTTTCACTTAGGGTTTTGTTACTAAACATGTATACATCACTAATTCAGTCCTAATTTCTACGATTCATACCAAAAATCGCATATAGTGATGTTCATCCAATTTTTTACAACTTCATGTAACAACAAAATTTTACATACCTTTTGATCCCCTCGACTTGGTGATCATTTGTATGTATTTGTGCCTTTGATTCAAGCCCGATTTGGCATTCAATTTGATTGATTTTGTGCATGCTAGGGTTCAATGTAGAGAACCCTTTTTCTCCTGTGGAAATCTCGACCAGAACACACACTATAGTGTGTGTTGTGGTGTTTTATTTTTAATAAATTAAAAACCATTTAAGTTCTTTGTCAACTTTGGTCCCTCCACTTATTCAAGTTTTATAAAGGGTGTTTTAACCAAGTTTTCTTATTATTTTAAAACATTTATCTAACTAGGTTGATATTCCTATTTACTTAGTGGGTCTCGGGAGTTATAACCCGTTTTATTTTAAGTCCCGTTAACTCAGGCTCTTATAAACTCAATTCCTTAAAACTTTGATTCGCTTGTATTTAATATTAGGATTTTTTTATTTAAATCCAAATATTTACCGGGTTATTTTTACTACTAACGGTACTTTTCCCGTCTTTTAGTATTAACGGAGTTTGATTACCAAACCCGTTTTCGGGGTGTTATAGTTGCATGAACAACTGCCATCCTACAACCTTGCAATACCATAATGCTATCTTCATTCAATTTTTACTCAGATCTACAAAATCATCATAGCCTCATCTTGAAAGGACAAGAAAAACACCATAGTTTTAGTCTCAGGTGAGAAGCATTTCATCAACATCATTGACTGAATATCACTTACAATCTAAAAAACGTGGTCTTAGTTGACATCGATCTCATAATCATGTTCCGAACATGGATTACAACCAACGCTACCTAGGACAGCCACGAACGGCAGCCGCCAACGGTGGTTTATATGTTGCAACAACACGCCAGCATGGACATCGTAGCCTAAGATGACAAAATCATCTTCATCGGTCTGAGTAGAGACGTTCAAGTTGTTTTGTGCATTAAATGTACCTGTGAGAAGTAATCAAATACCCATCTCTCTCTATCTTCTTGACACTTTAATCTTCAAAATCATCATAGACTCATCTTGAAAGGACACTTTAATCTACAAAGTCATTATATACAATATTATTTTAATTAAATCGGAATTATGAAATCAGCAAGGACTATGTGACATAGCTAAGAACTTGACACGTAAGCAAAATAAGCTCATCTCTCACAAGATGACCTCACTTTTCTTACGGGTCAACCTCTCAGATATGCCACATTGTCCATGCTGATCATATTATAAATACAATTTAATCAAAATAATATTGTATATAATAACAGTACCTCGTTAGTAACATCACATGCAATAGATCTAATTCACCAAGATCTGTTGGTAAAACCACCAGAAGCACACGACCACATGTAAAACAAAACACAGGAATCAGGTCCAAACGTCAATTTATATGACCAATCTACAAACGAAAAATTGAAAAACTTACCGGTGTCCTCACATACAGCTAAATAGGCATCTCTGACATTTTGCAAAATCCATTTTCTTGTATAGATGTAACAACAATTATACACGATCCCTTTTCAAAACCTTAATCACCAACACAGCGTCAACGAAGGTCATTCATGGTGAAGTTGCAAAACATTTATATTGTCAGAATGCCAGGCTCAGATTGTGCATAAAGATGACAACACCATGGCTACAAGAGAGGTTGCATGAACAACTGCCATCCTACGACCTTGCCATACCATAATGCTATCTTCATTCAATTTTTACTCAGATCTACAAAATCACCATAGCCTCATGTTGAAAGGATAAGAAAAATGTACTTTGCATTCATTTTTATTCATCATCACAGTCAACACTAAATGATTTGCTAAAGTAATACAAATGATTTGAAAATGTCAGACCTCGCGTATATTCGGGCAGACGTTTCCTTCATCATAGTTTTAGACTCAGGTGAGAAGCATCTCATCAACATCATTGACTGAATATCCCTTAGGTGACATCGATCTAATTATCATCAACCAAACATCAATTACACCTAACGCTACCTAGAACAGCCGCGAACTGCAGCCGACAACGATTAGGGCATCTTGCAACAACACGCCAGATCTCGCCATCATAGCCTCAGATGACAAAAGCATCTAAGGTGATCAAAACTGAACCGATCAATTTTCAAAATCAAAAAAATCCTAATTGAATCTTAATGTAACAACACATACAGGGTCAGTCAACACAGTTCAGAATTCAGATGATACAGGTTCAGGTAATAATCTGTTTTTTTGGGAGGCAAAATTTGAAATGCATAGGGAGTTGTTTTGGCCATTTAATGCACTCAGAAGTAATCATATCTCCTTCCAACTCTCTCTTTCTTCTCTATTCATGGTGAAGTTGCAAAACATTTATATTGTCAGACTGTCACGCTCAGATTGTGCATAAAGATGACAACACCATGGCTGCAAGAGAGGTTGCATGAACAACTGCCATCCTACGACCTTGCCATACCATAATGCTATCTTCATTCAATTTTTACTCAGATCTACAAAATCATCATAGCCTCATGTTAAAAGCACAAGAAAAATGCACTTTGAATTCATTTTTATTCATCATCACAGTCAACACTAAATGATTTGCTAAAGTAATATATATGATTTGAAAATGTCAGACCTCGCTTATATTCGGGCAGACGTTTGCTTCATCATAGTTTTAGTCTCAGGTGAGAAGCATCTCATCAACATCATTGACTGAATATCCCTTAGGTGACATCGATCTAATTGTCATCAACCAAACATCGATAGCCGCGAACGGCAGCCGGCAACGATTAGGGCATGTTGCAACAAGACGCCAGATCTTGCCATCATAGCCTCAGATGACAAAAGCATCTAAGGTGATCAAAACTGAACCGATCAATTTTCAAAATCAAAAAAATCCTAATTGAATCTTAATGTAACAACACATACAGGGTCAGTCAACACAATTGAGATGATACAGGTTCAGGTAATAAAAAGAAACCCTCTGTTGTAGAAGCAACCGGTGAGAGTGTTTTGATGGAATTTTTAGGAGGGGTCGGTGACATTGTCGAGGGTTGTCAGGAAATGCTATCACTTAGCATTTCCTGACAACCCTCAACAACGTCACCGACCCTTCCACGTTTTCCACCAAAACACTATCACCGGTTGCTTCTTCAACAGAGGGTTTCTTCTTATTACCTTGAACCTGTATCATCTCAACTGTGTTTAACACATCCTTTGTGTCTTCCTCTCTTCCTTAATAGCTAAGAACGTGACACGTAGGCAAATCGAGGTCATCCTCTAATCTCCCTTAATAGGATCCTGAATTCAAATTATTGAACAAAAATGGTGATATTGTTCCTCCATTGATCAAGAATTTCGATTTTTGGCAAGTCTCATGATCATCCAATAAGAAGGGTTTCAATTTTTTCAAATGAACGATTTGAAGACCTATTGATTCTAAAAACTGTGGATCGTTCGGACCTTTCAATTGATAGATGTAGATCTCGGACCTATGAATGGGGATATTCCCGAAACTGACAAACAAAAAAGGAAGTGAGTTAGACAAAAAAAGAAGCAACTTGGACAAAAAGAAACGAAGTGGCTTAGACAAATCTTTTTTGTCGATAACCTCAGACCAATCAATCGAATATGGATTAATACGTAATCGATCGAACACTACTTGCAAACGGCTCTTCTGCTCAGAAACGAAATGTTCCAAATGTTCCTGGAAATTATTGCTCCCAGTGGACCATTTGTATCTATATGCATCAGGATCCCGATTCATGGATCTCTCGGTTCGATAAAAAAAAATAAGAGGATCGAACATAATTAAATTTGATAAATTTAATTTGATCAATTTAATTGATTTGAGATAAAGCAAAACCAAAACTGATACATTATTTACTAAATGATTTAAACTTACAACTGATGTTAAAAGCGACCATTTTTATGCAGTGAAAACGGGCTAGGGTTGAAATGCGCATTTTTTTGTATAGTAAAAGTCAACCACTTTTACCTGAGCTGCCCCAAGACCTATGGTTGCAAGCATTGAACGGTCACCCCATTCATACAAATCACATAATAATCTTTTTCATGAAAAAAATCGGTTTCATGCCCACAATAAAGAATGAAAAGATAAAAACTTTTAACATATCATAGTAGTAAAACTAAACCAACATGGCTTTACAACTCCTCTTAACCGTTTTAATAGAATTAATAGCACACGAGGGTTTTAATAGTATCCACCACAGTTTTCAAAGAATTAAACGCCCAAGAGAGTTTTTATATAGAACATAATCATACCAAAACATGAGGGAAAACGATTTTAGCAACTACTTATGAATCATACCCAACCAAAAAAAAAACAAAGGAAAAAAGTAGGCCTAGAACAAAGATAAAGTGATAAATCAATAAACAAATATTGGACAGGAATAGCTTAATAGAACATCGTAAAGACTTTTTGAAAGGGTCAATCGAAACAACCCCTTGTTGAAAGGGTCAATCGAAACAACCCCTTATTGAAATACCAATTCAAATGTTAATATAAACGGAAAGTGACAGAAGACTTACATTAGCTGGATCTGGTGCAAAAGTGATGCAATTGGGCATTCCAACATCTCAGGATCAAGATCGCATAGCCACAGTCCAATTTGCAACAACAACATTTGATACACTCTAGTTACGTGTGATATTTTCATCATCGCCAAATTTACCTTCATCATCACTATCCTATTAAACGAATATATACGCAACCAACATAAGTGATGCAAATATTAAGAAATCTAATTACAAAAAAAAAAAACAGAATAGGGAAAATTGATAACTGGAATTTCAAAATAATGAGACAAACCTGTGGAACGATGTGCTCCATTCCTCAATGAGGACTAAATTCCTCTGCAAGTGACTTCAACTTATTAGCAACAGCATTTCAAACAACGTCACCTCTAACCTGATGTAATTTAAAGGGCGACATGAGTTATCTCAAACTTACCGATATCAATTGCTCATGGATAAAATCCATTAACTGTTGGCTTGACATGCAATCCCTAAACACATGAAAGTAAAATAATTTAGTAATGATCCAAAAGATTAAGAAAGAATAATTGCATGGCATAAATTATAGTGCCATTTCATATAAACCCTTACCAGATACCATCACATGTCAGCACAATAAACTCATCATCCTCACATAGCTCAAGCTAACAAAAAATAAAAATGCATGTCAAATAAAAATAATCCATAAAAAGTTGCATATTGAGTGTGCAGAGGGACTTACAGTGTTGACATCAGGATTATCCGTATCAATCTGTTTTTCAGGTTTCAAACTCTTATTCTGTTTAAATTCCATGTCACCTGCCCAACCATCGCTACAATATTAAAAAAACAATTAATAAGATGAACCAATCTATCTATCTCTCTCTGTCTCATACAACATTCCAAAGATGACCATCTCCTCCACCACCACATTGTAGGTCCGGCTAGGAGGATCTAGTCGCCTAATCCTTGTTATCGAACACGTCCGGTTGTGCGGAATCCAACCGGAGATGCAAACCGAGATCGAGAAAGTGAACAATACGTAAAGATATCAACGATTAACAGTTACGTGTATTGATTTCGACAAAGTTTCGGTACAATATTTGATAAATACAAAGCTCACCGGAACTTTCTCTCACTACACTCTCTCTCTAGTTTTCTGCCTTGTCTCTCACCCTCCTGTCTGTTATGTCTTCAGCCTTTATATAGCAACAGCACAACGAATCAGATCTGATCGAAGGATCAGGATAACTGATCGAAACATCATCTTTCGATCATACAGCCATCGAAGGATCCACATATACCTCGAAGGATGGTATATCCTTCGAGGTCCATCTGCATACACCCATCGAAGGACTATCCTTCGAGCTCATCTTTCGACACCAACATGTTACAACAATGTTTTTGGCCTGTGCGATTTGCTTTTCAAAGGCCCAAGTTAATGGCCCAATGAATCTGATTGGCCTAAACTCAATGTGACCATGCACGTTCAAATATGCAGATTATCATATGCACTTGTATTTAGTCAACATGAGTGACATCATCATGACATCATCATGATGATGTCATGGTGATGTGGCAGCGGGAACCGGCTCGCGGCGCTTCGTGCTTCGCGTGTCGAACTCTGGGACGCACGACGGAGGAATGTCGTGACGTCGGGCTTGAGTCGAACCTAACCGGGTCGAACCGAACCGAGTTGAACCGAACCAAGTCGCGTCCACATAATATGTACCAACAAACTCCCCCTTGGACGCTACTCGTGAGGTTCATCTTCCATGTCTTCTAAGTCGGAGGATCTTCAAAGTCTTCACGCGTAGTAAGCAGAAAGTGTATCAACAAACTCCCCGTTTCATGTAGGAAGTGTGTTGACAAACTCGCCCTTAACATAAGCTCCCCCTTGAGTTATGCTCGTGAAATACTTGTTCGTTATGAAGTGAGATCCTTGTGGTATTGATGATGGTCAGCGGCAACTCGATCATCTTCATCACTTGAGTGCCTTCACGTCGTGTCTTCATTCCGAAGCTTTGTCATCGACCATGTTCTCCTTGCCTTTAGAATCTGCACATGCAAGAAATCTAAACGCGTAATGAGAACAACTGCTTGGAATATCATAAGCAAACGACACACATGTGACCATTGTTCAAACAACTACCGTCCGACAGTTTGAAAGTTTTAACAAATTTATCAATTTCAATTTTAACTTTCAAAACTTGCAAATTTCGACCGTTTATGAAGATTTAGTCGTTTTCGGTTTTCGTTCAGGTTTCAGGTAACGAAGACTCGAGCTCCAACATCGTACGATCGAAAATAAAATAGAAATAAAATCTTTTTGGCTTTTATAAATTTTATATTAAAACTCACCTAAAATCTTTTTGGAATTTTGAATATTTCAAATTTAAAGACTGAAAGCAGTAAATAAATAAATATATACAGACATTCTTTTTGCGAGTTTCGAGGGTAAGAGAATCATATCAGTGTACGGTCATGCCAAAACGCTCTTGTTGTTCAATTAATTAACATTAAGATAAGCATCCTATAACAATTATCGGTATTGTTGTCCACATAAGCTCAACTTATCATTTGTAATCATGGCGAGGGGATACGTTAAGGTATGATTTATACTTACCGACCGGTGTTCATCCACATCACGACACATTCCCGTATCAAGGTATGCACGAGGGTTCATCTTACCGGTGAGTATACCGATTATCATCTGTTTGACCGTATATGATGTGAGATTCTCACTTATTTTGTTTTGAAAACAAGCCCTATGTGATATAATCACTTATTGATGAGGAACTTGATTTTCGATGCATGAGGGCACAGGAGCAAGTCCGTGAACAGGTCAGTACTTTCGTACAGCAGAGAGACGAACTTGACACCCGGAAAGAATTTGTGATATTTTATCACTTATTTGTTTGGACATGTGATTGTTGATCACTTATTGAGGTCGTATGCAATATGTACAGGTATGTATAGTATCATGGAAGATCTAGACTTGCGTCCCCGTTATTTTTCGGTAAAAGATACAACCATGATACCCAGATGATAAGCAGCATAAAGACCGAATATCTCAGAACCTCGGCAATCTCTCAAACGAAATTTCGGTACTAAGACCATATGCCAATGAATGGTTCCCACCTGGTCTTCAGTCGATTTAAGTTTATATCACCCTGCACACTTTAAAATGATTGTGAGCCTACCGATACATCTTATATAGAGCTGCTTATCGTTTTTCAATTTAAGGTTTAAAGAGGTTTGGACAGACCACTGATGTACTATCATTTTCTCTTTTGCTCGCCAGGAAACTCATTTTTGTTTTTCTATTGTTTTTGTGTTTTTGAAATTTTTTTTTCGATGTTTTTGAATTTTCAAATTTTGGATTTACTCCCCCTAAAATCAACAAACTAAGATAAATTTAAAACACAAAGGTATTTACAAAAATGATTTTCCGATGTTGGTTTACTCTTGCTTGACCTTAATGCCGTTTACCAGTAATAAATAGTCAAATCTTGATTTGTCAAATGCTTTGGTAAAAAGGTCGGCACGTTGGTCATCGGTGTGGACCATGACAACATTGATGAGTTTCATAGTGAAACAATCACGTGTGAGGTGATATTCGAGATCAACGTGTCAAGTCAAGGAGTGCTACGAGAGGATAACAATTTATAAAGCAGCTTAAATATCGACAAGTATAGGAGAGATTAGAAATTCAAAACCGTATCCTGCAACTGCTTCGTGCATTGCAAGGAATTTGAGTGTTCTCCCAAACTGGATATCCACCCGGTGTGGACTTCAAAGTCGATTTTTGTAGCTACTGAGAAATCTCTTGACAGCAACAAGATCATAGACCTCTGGGTCCGGCTGGTCTTCCACATTTCACCAGCGAAGGTCTTTGTCTTTCTCTTTCAGAAGTAGTGTGCGGTTGTTCAATCCACGCCAAGGCATCCGCACACCCGGTTGGTTCGTTCAACAAACACATTTTCTTCATTCACACCGTGGAGAAAAATACACTGCACGTTCATCTTGTTGATTTTGAACTTCAAACGTGCTGCAGGTGCGTACTTTTCATTCGAATCTTCCCTGAGGACCCGATCAAAAAACCATGACAACCAAATTTTGGAACATATTTCATCTGGTCGAATTTTGCAACTTCATTCAACCACATTCTTTCACCAACATATTCTTCTTCTTTTCTTTTTCCCTCTCTCTCCATCAAAGGCAACAATATTCTCCTAGATGTAACAATATTTTGGAGCCTTATGTCACCGATCTTGTGCATGGATGCTCCACTATCAACAATCCTAAGACTATCAATAGTTCCTCCTGGAACATCCTGCACACTCATTCAGAGATTAGTTGGAGAGGGGGACCCAAGCCTTCACAGACTTGGGTCGTCCGTCATCATCGAGGATTGTGACATCCATTTCCCGATGATTCGGAATTGATGTAGCTCCCCCTGAAACAATTTCCAATTTTGGTTTCCAAATCTGTTTTTGTTCTTCATGTTTAACATTTGATTTAACAGATTTTGTTTGGGCAACCTCTGGTTTTAAAACCTTTTCAACATTTTTCCGTTGTTTCTTTCTCTGTTTCACTTCTTGTTGTTTAACAAGACGAGGGTCTTGTTTTGGTGAAACAAATCTTTTATGGTAATTGTTACCATGGGGGGCATCAACTTTTGCTTTCAACTTATGAAGATATGGACAATTTCGAATTATGTGTCCAATAGTACCACATTCAAAACACATTCTCCGCTCTACAAACCTCGGAGAAACATGTGATCGTCTTGTCGATGATGATGAACTTTGTGATCTCAAGGTACTAGGTTTCGAACAGTTTGGCTCATTTCTTTTCAACACTGTTGCTTGTTTAACAAAATCCAAGTTAGATTTATTTTCAAAAGTTTCGATTTTGTCCGTTCCCTTTGACTTCACAAAGTTTATCTTCTTGTCCTTTTTCTTGGTCTGTTTCTTTTGACCTTTTCCATTTCCTTGGGCAGCGTGATTTTGCTTTCGTTGATTGTTTTGTTTTTGCAATTTTTGATTCCCATATTTCTTTCTAACTTCGGATTTTGGGATAGGAGCACACTGAGTTACTACAACTCCTGGGCTCGACTTTCCCAAAAACTTACTGGTAGAATCTTCGAAAACTTTATCAATCAAAGATTCATTAACATTTTTGATAGGGAAATCCTTGTCTGAATATATTTTATCAGATCCAATCAACGTGTAAAGCAAGTTCACACTTTCACAGCTTCCAGATGAGGATTCAACCGTCTTGGCTGTAGCAGTCACACACGGTTTTGCAGGTGGATCACAAAGAATGTGATTCTCAAGAGGTATGTCCTCTTCTTTGATCACCGCATTAGACTTTTCCGAATCAGTATCATCAGACTCATCATCAGAAGAATCAGAATCCTCACTGTATATCACAACTGGAGGAACCTGATTCGGTTCAGCAGAGGACACACATGTATCTGCTGACACATCTGAATCTGATGATACCTCTTTCTTGTATCCAAGACCTGCTGCAAATTCCTTTACGTCTAGAGGAACAGATGGTTCAAAGTGAGTTCTATACTCCTCATCAGGCAAGGCATCATAATTGTTTCTCACGGGTGGTGGACATTTCTTGTAACCAATGCATGTGACATCCCGTTTCTCTTTCTGAACATCAATGATGTGATCTAACACATAGCTAGAGCTCAAATAACTGTCTAGCTTGAGTTGGATCGCCTCACTTTCAGTTTTCATACAAGCCATTTCTTTTTGCATTATCTCAAGACGTGTGATATACAAATTTATGTCTGTTTGTTTTCTGGAAACCATTTTTGTCAGCTCGGTTTTATCTTTCTTTAATGTTTCAATCATCGACTTAAAGTCCTTTTCATGGTTTTCATAAAACATGTTGGCTTCAGTGCACTTCGAAAGATCAACGGTCAACTTCTGATTGTGAATGAATGTCACATCATATTTCTCTTGCAAAGCCTCGTGTTTGCTTTGCAATTCACACCACTTATCATTCAACGAAACATGTTTGTCTTGCAAGTCAAACAAACTAGCTTGTAAAGCATCATGTTTGCCTTGCAACTCAGACATGTTTGCATCCAAATCAGCACATCTATCACTTAATCTAGCACAATTATCACAAATAGCAGCAGTGGGTTCATCGACACATACCTGACTTGATGAACTGTCGACATTAGCCATAACGGCTGAATGGAGAGAAGACGAAGAATATGCAGCTTGATCCACCAATATAGATCTTCTATGATTTTCTGCTGCAGCTTCTCCCAAAAGCCCATCAATATTAGCATCGACTGACGCACTTGATGTCTCACCCACATGATCATCACCTGAACTCGAGGATTCTTCATCTGAACTTCTACTATGACCAGAAGAGTCCTCATCCTCAGAAGAGTCACCACCATTGGCGGAAGATTCTCCACCACTGGCGTGATTTAAATCCTTGACAACCTCAGCAAAACAAGCTGTTCCAACTGAAGCATCACTACTCAACTTGATTGACCAATCACCACTTTCATACACTTGAACCACAAGTGCCTGGTTAGTATTTGATGGTCCTGCTTGGCTTTGGTTGTTGACAGGTATCAACATACGCTCATTGTTCCTGTTCTGATTCTGCTGGTCTCCTTGATTACTAAAAGGGTTCAAGTTCCTATGCTGAGCTGGCTTAACAGGAACTTGAATGGGATTACCATGCAGATCAGTTGTCACAGGAGGCCTTTGGGTTTGCTGTTGAGGCACCGGTTTAGAAACTGGTTGAAGCGGATTTCCATATAAGTCTGTTGTTGGAGAAGGAATGCCATACAAGCTAGTGCTAGACACAAATGTTGGTCCTGTAGATTGAACAGGTAATGGATTTCCGAACATATCAGTTTTTGGAGGGACCGGAACTTGGATAGTATTGCCAAACATGTCAGTGTGAGACACAAATGCCGTTGGTCTTGAGGAAGCTGTATCCGGAGACGGAGTTCCAAAATACATATCTGTATTTTCCGGTCTATTCCATCTTGGATTCATTTTTGATCAAGAATAATAATACCTCTGTAAATCACACCTCAAACAAACAGGTTGAATGACGAAACAAATAGCTTGATGAAACAAGTTGATGTTTGTTGGGCTTTACTTCCACGAAACAGGTGACGGTTGTTTGTTGGGCCTCAACGAATTAAGACGAAACAACAGGCCCACTTAATTGCATTAAGGAGTCACGAAACAGGTAACTAATTACTTGTTCAAAAACCCACTAACCTTTGTTTCAAAAAGACGAAACAAGTACCCAATTCATTTGTTTAAACAAGCGGCGAAACAAACTTAAAAGATTGTTGGGCTTGACAAATAACGAAACAGGCCCAATTCTAAGTTGTTTTGAAAATTGACGAAACAGATTAATTGGTGTTGGGCCTTTGACGAAACAGGACCCAAGTATGTTTTGTTTTTAAGAACCGACGAAACAGGGCTTATACTCTTGAGCGATGAAACTGGTTATTTTGTTTCGTCAAACACTTTGTTTTGTCAAAAAGGATAACCAGGTTTTAATATGTCAGTTATTAAACAAATAGAAACACTATCTTGGTGACACAAATATTCCCATGCCCCACTGATAGTTAGATTCTCGAACCCACTTATCCCTTCTTTACAATATTATAATCAATTACAATTACCAATTCACAAACATGTGGACAACTTTCGGCTTGCTTCTAATATTTTAATCCTTTCACAATTTTTTTTTTTTCGATACACACTCAGCCGACAACAACTTTCATGTCTGACTTTTCTCTTTCTGCGATGAACAAAGCTGATCCTTCGACACACAACCAAGGTGATCTTTCGAAATTAATGAGCCTTCGAAACCAGGTATCTTTCAAAACCAGGTATCTATCGATCCAGATATCTTTCGAAGACTGGAATCTTTCGATGTTGTTGATCGTGGAAGATTAGGATCTTTCGAAATTGTTGATGTTTATCCTTCGAAATTGTTGATGTTGATCCTTCGAAGCACAACAAATCTGATCCTTCGAGGAAATTGAGATGACCTTTCGAAAAGATAGATGATCCTTCGAAATTTGTCTGATCTTTCGAAGTGATAAGAACATCAAGAACATAGCGACTGTGTAAAATTTGCAGATTTGATGTTATCAAGAACCGTTTGAAGATAGGATGAATATTTGAAGAACACTTCAGAAACTTAGAATTTTCCGATAAGCCGACAACTTTCCGAAACACCGTTTTGCTCCAAACTTCACTAAAAACCTTAACAAACCATTCACAAATCAGTTTTAAGCAAGGTTTTTCTGATGAACTAGCAGCCAAACCCAGAAATTTCAAAGATTATGAGCAGATTTTCCGGAAAATATAAGAACTTCAAACACCCGGAAAACAACCCGAAAACGCTCGGTTTTAACAAGGAGAAGAGCCAAGGCTCTGATACCACTTGTAGGTCCGGCTAGGAGGATCTAGTCGCCTAATCCTTGTTATCGAACACGTCCGGTTGTGCGGAATCCAACCGGAGATGCAAACCGAGATCGAGAAAGTGAACAATACGTAAAGATATCAACGATTAACAGTTACGTGTATTGATTTCGACAAAGTTTCGGTACAATATTTGATAAATACAAAGCTCACCGGAACTTTCTCTCACTACACTCTCTCTCTAGTTTTCTGCCTTGTCTCTCACCCTCCTGTCTGTTATGTCTTCAGCCTTTATATAGCAACAGCACAACGAATCAGATCTGATCGAAGGATCAGGATAACTGATCGAAACATCATCTTTCGATCATACAGCCATCGAAGGATCCACATATACCTCGAAGGATGGTATATCCTTCGAGGTCCATCTGCATACACCCATCGAAGGACTATCCTTCGAGCTCATCTTTCGACACCAACATGTTACAACAATGTTTTTGGCCTGTGCGATTTGCTTTTCAAAGGCCCAAGTTAATGGCCCAATGAATCTGATTGGCCTAAACTCAATGTGACCATGCACGTTCAAATATGCAGATTATCATATGCACTTGTATTTAGTCAACATGAGTGACATCATCATGACATCATCATGATGATGTCATGGTGATGTGGCAGCGGGAACCGGCTCGCGGCGCTTCGTGCTTCGCGTGTCGAACTCTGGGACGCACGACGGAGGAATGTCGTGACGTCGGGCTTGAGTCGAACCTAACCGGGTCGAACCGAACCGAGTTGAACCGAACCAAGTCGCGTCCACATAATATGTACCAACACACATCCTGCTACATTGGGACCAGATCTAATAATCATAAAAGAATGAATCACGAAACAAATCTAAAATAGAGTTATAACACCGAACCTTAATAAATCGATATTGGACAGAGTCGATTTGAATCTGAATCATGGAAACTCCGACCTGCAGAGAAAAATGGATGAAGCAAAGAAAAACGGATGAAACAATTAGGGTATTAAATGGCTAAATGTCTTCATCACCCTAAACCATAACAAACACTCAACCACCCCCAAAATCAAACACACAAATTAAAAGATATACCCAAAATACCAAAACACTAAACGATTCAAACACCAAATGAAACCCCCAAATCAAAACATCAGACAAAAATCAAGCTATAACATACCAGTGAAAATGTAATCAACAAACGACAATAATGCTGATGAAGAAATCAAACCAAAAAAGTCGCACCTGCACCAAATACGATGAGAAGAAGTGGCAAAACTAAATCCAATGTACCTAAATCTAGGGTTTACAAAAAAAAAAAGTAACGTATTTGGTGATTCAGGTTATATCCACCACACAAAAAACGTGAAGACAAGACCTAATTCAAGTTTTTACAGATCTGAAACAAAAAATCATGTTTTTTTAAAACCCTAAAAGATGAACAAATGAACGAACGATTCTTTTAAAACCCTAAAGCATACCTTGGATGATCAAACATGAGTGGAAGAAGATGGATTGAAGCAGAATCAAGTTTACAGATTTATGGAAAGAATGATTTCCTCACAAATCACCTTGGAAGCTTGCCAGAACTTGATCGGAACCCTAGCCGCTTGACCGTCGTCACTGATGGAGCTATGGCAACCACCGATCTAACATCCCTCGTCCTTTGACGCTCTCTTTCTCTCTCGCATTCTGTATTTGTATTTCATCGCTCGTCCTTTCACGCTCCTAGATCTAGAATCATCAGGTTTGAGAGAAAAGAGAGAAAGAAGATATATGTTGTCTTGGGATATATGTTCATAGTCTTGGGATCAGTATAATGAATTCAAAATTTAAAATTTAAAAAGCAGATTGTGTATACATTAATTAATATTATTAAAAAATCAGAATTATGACATCAGCTGATCCAATGTGGCATAGCTAATATGAGGACACGTAGGCAAATCTAGGTCATCATCTAAGCTCCCTTAATAGATTATATAGATATAGATTTATATACACATACAATTATTTATACATGTATTTATAGTTATGTTTTATTTATAGATAACAAAATATATATTAATCTAGTTATTAATAATTCTATAAAATAGCATCTAGTATGTAACTAAGTTATATATATATATGTATTTATTATAAAAAGTAAAAGTTATTATATTTATTTAAATAACTAGTGAATTGCACCCACGCTCTGCGACAGGGCGACCCAATTTTTAATGGAAGCATAGACTCAATAGTAAAGATAAGGTCACTGGTAGGAATTCGTTTGATATTGGTTCGGTTCATTAAGATACTAGATACTGACACTTACCGAAAGAGAAAAAAAGTCATGATACGACCAAAAAAAATATCCCGAGATGTGTTTACATCGATTGGAACAATAAAAATGAATATCAATTCTGAACTGACGTTGTTCGGTCAGTATTAGACCATTCGTTTTGTTACATGTACATTGAAACTTAAAAAAGAAAAAGAAAAACAAACAAAAAACAGACAAAAAAAAAAAAGAAGGTTGAAAAAAAGTTCACAAAAAACAAAAATCAATGTAGCTAAAGAGTTCATAAATAATATATATAATAATAAGGTCATTTAGGCTGCAAACCTAATCAAACTTGAGCTATAGCTTGTCTAAATTCGTCCTAGTTTAAACTTTTAAGAAACTCTTAATCGAGAAGCTCACAAGCATCTCGTTTAATTCACATATCACATTCACACCCCTACACTTAAACGCCACGAACTACCGCCAAACGACTCTTCATCAATCTCGTCTCCGGTATCAGTTCTAACATAACTCCAATCTCCAGCCACCAATCTAGTCTGATTTTAGTCCATAGACTTTCCATTGTTAAAAAACAAGTTATTTTTCAAAAAATACCAATTATCTTTTACCTCCATTAACCTCTATAAGAATAAAGATTGCATAAATGCTACTAACAAAGAATATAAGTTAGGTCTAAACTAGAGTTGAGTTATTCTTAAAAAAATATAAAAATAAGAAGTGTAAAAAGTCACTATGGAGTGACAAGTGTCCCCAAATCAAGTGGAAAGCGTAATTTTGTCAAAGAGAATAAAAAGATGATGCATATGCAAGTCACATGCTATTTCCCCCCTATTTTTTAAACGTCCATAACTTTTTATACGCCATTTGTTTTTTAATAAAAATTATACCGTAAAATCGAGCGTCTTTTTATCTTTAATATGAGTATCATATTGATATATTTAGAAAAAAAAAAATTGAAAACTCAGTTGCGTATTACACAATAGACATAACGTAAAACACAATGAGAAAACCCAGTTACGTATTACACAATGGACATAACATAAAACACAATGAGTATCAAATTAAAAACACAATGGAAAGTAGACTAAAAACACAATCGATGACAACAGACAAAATACACAATGGACATAACGTAAAACACAATGACTATTAAACTAAAACATAATGGAAAGCACACAAAAAACACAATTGATGACAACAAATAAAAGACACAATGAACATAACGTAAAACACAATGAGTATCAAACTAAAAACACAATGGAAAGTAGACTAAAAACATAATTGAAGACGACAGATAAAAGACACAATAAGTGAGATCAAATAAAGACACAATGGGCGACAAACTAAAAGACAATAAGTATCAAACTAAGAACACAATAGAAAGTAGACTAAAAACACAATTGACGACGATAGATAAAAGACACAATAAGTGAGATCAAATAAAAGACACAATGGACAACAAACTAAAACACAATAGACAACAGACTAATACACAATGAAGAACAAATTAAAACACAATGGATAGGAGAATAAACACAATGACCAGAACCTATAACACAATATATAGAGTACCCAAATATAACACAATCTTTATTGTGTCATAAATTGTGTTATAAGTTTTGATAAAAACGCAGTGGCCAGTTTTGATAATAACATAATGTATAGAGGTCCTAGTAAAAATGTAACGAACAGAACCCAATTAAAAGACACAATGATCTGAACCTTTAACACAATGCAAAAAAAAAAAAAAAAAAAACCTAGTAAAAATGAATTTTTTTATTTTATTTTTATATAATAATCTCATACTCATATTAAAGATATAAAAAACGAATGTTATTATTGTGAACTTAAAAAAAATGTTGTATGAAAAAGTTATGAACGTTTTAAATTGATGAAGGGATTGACATGTGGCTTGCACGTGGAGAGAGAAAGTAAATAAATGTAGGATTCCTTTTATAACTTTCAATTATCTTCTTTTCTTTAAAACTAATCTCAACCCTGTAAATCTTTAGATCAAATGACCAATTTTCTTTTTTAACCTTCTTATTTATTTTTTTCGTTTATATTTTGTATTTTATCCTAATCGGTCTAAAACTAACCAAAAAACGTATATTGACACGTGTATAACATAAAATAAAATAAGATATCATGTTGATGACTTGACGTAAACACTAGATTTTTATATTACACCATAGATCATACATAAAGTGAAACATAAATTTGTTTCATTTAGATTTAAAAAGTCAAAAGCAAACCATATATAACACACACACACTACCTCAATTCCACCAAAAACCGTCACAAATATAACATCACATTTAGCGACCATATTAATCGACTAACGATGTTACGGTTGTGTGTGAAGCCATTGGAGAGATGTATAAGTCGCCGGAGCGGTGACGTGTTGCTGTGGCACAACGATTTGAAGCCGCATGCGTCCGGTGACTTCTCGATCGCTGTTGTTCAGGCGAATTCCAACCTTGAGGATCAAAGTCAGGTGTATACGTCACCTTCTGCTACTTATGTTGGTGTTTATGATGGTCATGGTGGCCCTGAAGCTTCTCGATTCGTCAACAATAATCTCTTTCCGTTTATTCATAGTAAGCTTTTCGATTTAATCAGATTGGGAATTTTATATGTAATTTTCAGTTTTATATATACACACGAAAATATTGTAAGTAGACAGGTTTTAACTCGTAGTCGACCCATTTTGTAATTAGGTGTTGTGGATTGTGATTTACTTAAAAATCACTAGGCGTGGCCGGTGGGTCCTCACTAGCGGTTTAATCAGATTTGGAATTTTATATGTAATTTTCAGTTTTATATATACACACATAAATATTTTAAGAAGACAGGTTTTAACTCATACTCGACCCATTTTGTAATTAGGTGTTGTGGATTGTGATTTAGTTAAAAATTGCTAGGTGTGGCCGGTGGGTCCTGACTAGCGATTAATCGGATTGTGAATTTTATATGTAATTTTTATTTTTATATATATTTACACACGTAAATATTTTAAATAGACAGGTTTTAACTCCTCCTCGACCCATTTTTTTTAAGTATACAAGAATTAATCGCCTGAATCTAGGTGGTTTGGTTGGAAACTGGCCATAATTTCCAGCTTTTGGCTGGAATCTGGCCGCGATTGCCGACTACTGAATAATGGATTGATTAACAAAAAATTACTCGGTGACCGGCTGACTAGCGATTAATCGCCGACTAGTCCCAATTTTTACAATACTGGCATTTACTATCTTATTGATTAATTGAGTGGTTAATTCGGTTAAGAAGTTCATTATTGATTATGATTCACTTGTTTATTAATGAATTGAGTGGTTATATGATGATCTATTGTGTGTGGTTTTTTGTAAATTGAATTTCAGAATCAGCTGTTGTGATTTGTGATTCACTTGTTTATTGATCAGTTGAGTGATTATTTAGTTATATGATACTCTATTGTGGTCTCTGTTAAGGAGTTTGTCATTGATTATGATTCATATTTTTGTTTATATTTTTCAGAGTATGCAACAGAACAAGGGGGTATATCTGCAGATGTTATTAAGAAGGCGTTCAATGCTACCGAGGAGAAGTTTTTACAGTTTGTGAAGCATCAAATGCCTATCAGACCACAAATCACATCGGTAGGGTCGTGCTGTCTTGTTGGTGCTATTTCCGATGGGGAATTACATGTTGCTAACCTTGGAGACTCACGAGTAGTGCTCGGACAGAAAGTTTCTGTTGGAGGGAAGGCTAGAGTGGTCGCAGAGCGACTGTCAAGAGATCATAATGTTTCGTACGTGGAGGTGAGGAAGGAGGTTGAAGCACAACATCCTGGTGATTCACATGTCGTTGTATATTGTCATGGAGTTTGGAGAATCAAGGGTATAATTCAGGTATTATGAGTTACTCAATGATTCAGGTGTTGATCAATGACTAAATCTAGGTTGTCTGTTTGATGTGAAGCATCAAAGCTAACAACATTTATCTTGAACTATTATAGGAGATATATGATTATGCGCCTCACTCAGTCATTAAAGGCACTAGGCGCGTAGGCCTCGCCTGGGGCCTATGCGCAAAGTGCAAAAACAGCGAGGGCCTAAGAAGAAAAAAAGCGCACAATAAAAAAGTAAAAATTATATTATATGTTAGAAAAATAATAGTATTCTTCAAATAAAATAAAGAAAAGCTATTATATATCATTTAATATCACCATTCTGGTACCAAAAGTTCTAAAATATTAATGTATTAGTGTAGAAAAGTAGTTTACTTAGATAAAAGTAGAAATCTGGCTGGAATCTTGTTGCAATGGCTTTTAAAAACTATGGCCTCACTCCCCCGTTTGCCATATTTGATTTGGACATACAACTTGTATCAGTTGGCGTGTTCCTTTCCCCCTGCAAAAGTGAACTTGCGAACGTGTCATTTTGTAGGTGCCTTGGTCATCCGCATGAGTGTAAAACAAGATATGTTTAAGATTATCAGAGATCCCCGTGTCTCTAATCAACATGTTCTTCCAAAATCATTGTTAAATTTTGAAGACTTTATTTTCCTAGAACAAATCATTTATAAAAGTACGCGGACATATGGCTTTCTCTAACTTGTTACACATTTCGGTTTCCAGTTCAACTCTGATCTTCACCTCATTTTTAGACCGTTTTCGCCTTTGCTTTTCGAAAAGATAAATATTCTGCAAATCCTGGAGCTGAGTTATATGCAAATGCTTTTTTAAATGTGGCATCTCATTCTCTATCATTTTTGTCACTTCCCTTTCGCTTTTCCGAGAAGCATTGTGGCCCCCTTGATCTAAAAGGGATTATGCCCTACATACTTTTTCATCATCTCGTGCAGTTGAAGAACTTAACGGGCAAGAATTTCGTACATGGAGATATCATCTCAACGTGTCACTATTCTAGATATGATATGTTTTTTTCTACCTTATCCTTATGGCTCATAAGTTGTGGGTCATATTGGATGACTTATAATAACATGCCAATTATCTTTCGCTTCTCAGGTATCAAGATCTATAGGCGATTTCTATTTAAAGAAGCCCGAATTTCACAGGGACCCACGTTTTCTGCAATACGGACACAATGTTCCTTTGAAAAAGCCTGTATTGACTGCGGAACCGTCCATCATTTCTAGAAAACTTAGATCACAAGATTTGTTTTTGATATTTGCTTCTGATGGGCTTTGGGAGCATTTGAGCGATGAAGCAGCGGTGGATATTGTTTACAGAAATCCAAGAGCGGTAAACATTTTCACTCGTTACAAACACACACTCACATACGCACTAACGCACTCCTCTTCGTTTTCAGTGTTTGGATAAACGGTTTCACATTATCTGAATGTGCCTGTTGTTTCAGGGAATAGCAAAAAGATTGGTAGGAGCTGCGATTCGTGAGGCTACAAAGAAAAGGGAGTTGAGATACAAGGATGTAATGAAAATAGAAAGGGGCATTAGGCGTCATTTCCATGATGACATATCCGTGATCGTAATCTACCTTGATCGCGAGAAAGCATCAAAACATGCCAATTTAGGATTCACAACCGCACCTGTTGATATTTTTTCTCATAATGAAGATAAAGTTGGTGAAGACCCTCTTCTGTTAAAGAACTAAGAAAGCTACCTGATGGTCCAAATGTTTAAGGATACAGCTGGGCGCTCGCAAGATGAGTCTGTGACATACAGAGAACTTGTGGAAACAGGAGCCAGCAGTGTAAATACTTTAAAAACCAGTTTTTTAACAACATATTCCTTTGTTTTTTGGTCAATGAATTTGGGTTTTTATATGCATTCCTTTTCTTGTTAATTTTCTTAACATGTTTTGGTGCTTGTATTGTAATGCTGAAACATGTATTGCCCTTATATTTGAACTCACATCCAACACAGGTCTAAAAAGTAAAGAGAGCAATCACATGTTTAACGAAAGTGAAACAGGGGAATAGACTCGGGAGTTATAACAACAATCTCGAGAGTAGTCATTAACTACAACACATAAATATGCCTCGCGTGTGATATTAGAGTCGGATGGCTTACGGAGTAAATCATGACTATTAGAGTAATGATGATGCGTCTGGTATATCTAGGCTGTCGACTATGTCTGGTTACAGGGCCGTTCCAACGTTTTTGTAGACTCTAAGCGGACTACGTGTTGGGGAATTTTAGAAAACGGATGATCAGAGAGGCGTGTAATCACTCTCAGATCAAACTATTTCGGTGGTTCACCCGAATAATTCAATCGGATACAACTCTGATTTCGAGAAATTGAACCTGAGTATGTGTTTTGCGTGAATTGATTGAACCAGAGAATTGTGATAAAAAAAACTGTGTTTTCGAGTTTGGGGGTGTTTGCAGATAACTGCCTCTGGCAGTTATCTTCTAATTTTAATTAAAATTGCATTAAAACATGCCTTAATTTTTGTCTAAAAAATTAGGACGATTTTCCACAAAATATTTTTTCTAAGGCATTTTCCACAAAATATTTTTTCGACCCCAGCCAGGGGCTCTGCCCCTTGGACCCCGCCAGGGGCTGCCGCCCCTTGGACCCTGCTCCCAGGGGCGCTGCCCCCTTGGAACCCCCGTAGGGTACGGGCTCCGCCCGTACACTCCGAATAATAATAACTCAAACAAGCGTGCACTCCCGCACCTCCTAACTTGCTTGATGTGTATTATTATTCGCTTTGATCACCAAGTCAATCCCCCGATTACACTAAAATATCTAACATTCATCCCCCATTTTAGCGTAATCCTTGATTAACTTGAACAAATTCACAACAATCAAACTTATGCATAAATGAAATATCGCGACGATTGAATTTCACATTAGTATATTACACATTCCAAATATTCGAATATAGGGGTGTCGCTAAGGATTGAACCCTATCTATTCAGTGAATACATGAAGATAATATACACACAAGTTTACATACTCTAATGTTCTTTCTTGACACTATTTTTACTAGCCTGTGTCCCATCCTTCAATCAAGTCCTAGCTTCTTGAAGCGGCTAAACTTCATGCTCATATAGGTAGTTCTTTATTCTTGCACCTGCATATGCAATTTTTCAAAGAACTATTAAGAAGTAAACCTTCAACCTCCTTTAACTTGCAGGTCTGAACACATACCTTGGGATGATGCTACTAATGTGTTCCAATTTCTAGATGTTAAGCTTTCCACATTGAATTCAGCACCTAACGTCATATTAGGTGGGAATTGGGTATCTTAACACGAGAAATCTCAGGTGGACTTTAATCCCATCCCTACAGCCGCCTTGTGCACAAGATCTCTACATAACTCTTTGGTTAAGTGGTCGGCTAAATTCTGTTGAGTTCTCACAAACTCCATCGATATCACCCCTTGCGTGATGAGCTCACGAATCATGCTGTGTCTAACACCTAAGTGTCTAGACTTCCCATTATACACTTGGCTATATGCCTTAGCCAAGGTAGCAGCACTATCACATCTAATAGATATAGGTGATATAGGTTTAGGCCACAATGGAATTTCATAAATCAAGTTTCTTAGCCACTCAGCTTCTTTGCCAGCTGCGGCTAATGCTACAAACTCAGACTCCATTGTTGAATCAGTTATGCAAGTCTGTTTCTTAGATGCCCAAGATATGGCACCTCCTCCGAGCAGAAAAGTCCATCCACTCGTGGAAGAATGATCTTCCTTGTTTTTAATCCAGCTTGCATTCGAATAACCTTCTAAAACCGAAGGAAATCCAGTATACGTCAAACCATATTTCATGGTTCCTTTCAAGTACCTAAATACTCGATTCATTGCTTGCCAATGACTTGCACCTGGATTGCTAGTATACCTACTAAGCTTTCCAACAGCATAAGCTATATCCGGTCTAGTGCTAATCATGGCGTACATGAGAGATCCAATGGCCCTTGAATATTCAAGTTGGCTTACAGCTACACCTTCATTAGGTGAGAGCTTAAAAGCAGGATTCATTGGAGTGCTAACCGGAGAACTATCATGAAAATTAAACTTTTTCAATATCTTCTCAATATAATGAGATTGAGAGATAGATATGCCATTGTTCTCCCTTTTGATCCTTATACCAAGGATCACTTCCACCTCCCCCAAGTCTTTCATATCAAAACAAGATGACAAAAATTTCTTTGTTTTATCAACTTGATCCTGGTCTGTATCGAAGATCAACATGTCATCTACATATAGACAAATTATGACTCCTTTCCTATAATCATCAAATTTGCTATATACACACTTGTCTGCTTGGTTTAATACAAAACCATTAGACAATACCACTTCATCAAACTTTTGATGCCACTGTTTTGGTGCTTGCTTTAAGCCATATAATGACTTAACTAGCTTACACACCTTATGCTCATTGCCAGGCATAACAAAACCCTCTGGTTGTTTCATATATATCTCCTCATCCAAATCACCATTAAGGAAAGCAGTTTTCACATCCATTTGGTGAATTACAAGATTGTGTATTGCAGCCAAGGCAACCAACAATCTAATAGTGGATATTCTTGCTACAGGAGCATATGTATCAAAGTAGTCAATTCCTTCTTTTTGTCTAAAGCCTTGGATAACCAATCGGGCTTTAAACTTTTCAATTGAACCATCTACTTTCATCTTCTTCTTGAAGATCCATTTACAACCAAGTGGTTTACACCCAGGGGGTAGATCAGACAGTTTCCAAGTATTATTCTGCATAATAGTCCATCTCATCATTTATAGCTTCTTTCCAGAAAGCTACATCTCGAGATGCCATGGCTCCACTATAGGTTTTAGGATCTTCCTCAATATTGAAGCAATATTGATATTGAATTTTAATTTCATCTCTAGATCCTTCAACCAAATATAGCTGAAAATCATCACCAAATGATTTTAGCTTTTCTTGCTCTACCACTCCTCCTAAGTTCCGGGGGAGTATCAATCACTTGATCAGCCACGTGAGAGTTACTAGAGCTTGGAACCATGTCTCTAGGCCTAGGCATTGAAGAGAATCTATTCTCATCATACTCTGCAGTTCTTGCCTCAATAACCGTATGCACTGACACGTAGTCATTTGGTTCTATAACATAGAACCTGTGAGCAAATGAATGCTCCGCATACCCAACGAAAATGCAGTCTATACCTCTTTCCCCTATGTTCCTTATTTTAGGATCAGTGAGCCTCACCACGGCTCTACAACCCCAAACTCTCAGCTTATGCAGCTCAGGTGGTTTTTTATACCAAAGCTCAAAAGGGGTGGTCTTGTTCCTTTTATTTGGAACCCTATTTAGCAAATAGCAGGCAGTCAACATAGCCTCACCCCAAAAGCCCTCACTTAGGCCCGAATAGGACAACATGGTATTAACCATTTCCTTTAAAGTCCTATTTTTCCTTTCCGCCACACCATTTTGTTCCGGTGTGTAAGGAGCTGTGGTATGGTGTATTATTCCAGTAGATTGGAAATACACCGGATCAAAATACTCACCACCTCTGTCCGTATGTAGGGTTTTGATCAACCCACTCCGATGAAGCTCTACTTCTTGTTTATAAATCTTAAACTTTTCAAGAGCTTCATCCTTAGCATGCAACAAATAAACGTAACAAAATCTAGTAGCATCATCTATAAATGTTACTACATATTTTTTATTACCTAGAGATGGTGTAGCATGAAAATCACATAGATCACTATGTATCAAATCTAACACTTTAGTTTCCCTATGAACATGTTGCATGAAAGGCTTTTTGGTTATCTTATTCAACTTGCAAAGATGGCATTTATCATTGTTTATGTTAATAGGCGGAATTAAGCTCATTTTAGACATTTCTTTAACTCTTTTATAATGTACATGTCCTAGTCTAGCATGCCATAATTCCGATTCTGTCAAGTTGTTTCTACTACTAGTTGAAGCTATGTAGTTTGCATTACTAGTTGCAGGTGCATCATTAACATTACTAGTTGAAACAACACAAACAGATTCATTCATAAACGAGACATCAACATTCAACATAAACATACGATTACATAGATAACCAAAACCAACAAAGGTACCATGTCTTGACAAGATATACTTGTCACTTTCCAATACTTGTTTGTACCCACAATTATTCAACACAATGCCACTTAACAGATTCTTTCGAATTCCGGGCACATACAAAACATTGTTCAAAAGTAAACATTTTCCAGAAGTAAAAACAAGATTCACAGTTCCTATTCCCTTGATTGGTTCAGTTGCAACGTTCCCCATCTTGATGATAGATCCGTCTTCGATTGGTTGAAAGTCTTTAAACCAACGAAGATCCTTGCATACATGACTCGTTGCACCCGAATCAACCCACCAAGCAATGTCATCATCCTGCACATAAAATGCCTCAGAAATTAGTGACACATAATTCTGAACCGAATTATTATGTTGTACTAAATTCTGACCTTGCTTGCCCGGGTCCTTGGACCCGCCAGAACCATCCTCATTCTTGTTCTTTGAACCGGACTTCTTGTTATTCTTCATCATTTTACAGTCCCTCTTAAAGTGACCAACCTTACCACATTTCCAGCAAGGGTAATTCGGCTTTTTGTTCGAACCCGAATTGTTGTTTCCTTGAAACTTGCGTTTCCCTTTGAACTTACTGTTTCCTTTGGATGATTCACCCGTTTCAACCATGTTTACAGAACTTGATCCAGCCCGTTTCTTATCATCATTGACCAACACATTTTCCTGTGCTCTCAAGCCTTCTTCAATTCTGAAGTGGCTTCCAAGTTCAACCAAAGTTAACTCTCCTTTCTGATGTTTCAGATTATGTTTAACATCTCTCCAGGAAGGAGGTAACTTGTCAATGATACTCGAAACAGAGATGGATTCATCCATCTTCATATCATGTTGGGCAAACTGCCCCAGAATTCGTAACAATTCATGATACTGTTCCATCACAGGCCGTTCATCAACCATTCTGTAATTATTGAAATTACTGACAAGAAACTTCTTACTAGAAGAATCTTCTGCCATGTATTTGGCTTCCAACGTGTCCCACAGTAACTTTGCAGTTTCAACATTTTGATAAACATCAAATAAGGGATCAGACATACCATTCAGGATGTGGCCAAGACAGATATAATTGTCGTTCTCCCATTTCCACCTCTTCCTGATTTGCTCCAGATTTCCCTCCTCCTGTATCTCCGGGGTTGGAGTAGTCAACACGTACACAACCTTCAACGAAGTCAGAAGAAAATGCATCTTCTTCTGCCATCTTCGGAAGTCCACCCCTTCGAACTTCTCCAGTTTGTTCTCCTTTATTGTCATATCCTTCATCGATCCGCTTGCCATCTTCACAAAAATTAATTTGATCTTTGTTGGGGAATTTTAGAAAACAGATGATCAGAGAGGCGTGTAATCACTCTCAGATCAAATTATTTCGGTGGTTCACCCGAATAATTCAATCGGATACAACTCTGATTTCGAGAAATTGAACCTGAGTATGTGTTTTGCTGAATTGATTGAACCAGAGAATTGTGATAAAAAAACTGTGTTTTCGAGTTTGGGGGTGTTTGCAGATAACTGCCTCTGGCAGTTATCTTCTAATTTTAATTAAAATTGCATTAAAACATGCCTTAATTTTTGTCTAAAAAATTAGGACGATTTTCCACAAAATATTTTTTCTAAGGCATTTTCCATAAAGCAATTTAATTAAAACATGCCAGGGGATGCCGCCCCTTGGACCCTGCTCCCAGGGGCGCTGCCCCCGGACCCCCGCCAAGGAGGCGCTGCCCCCTTGGAACCCCCGTAGGGTACGGGCTCCGCCCGTACACTCCGAATAATAATAACTCAAACAAGCGTGCACTCCCGCACCTCCTAACTTGCTTGATGTGTATTATTATTCGCTTTGATCACCAAGTCAATCCCCCCGATTACACTAAAATATCTAACACTACGAAGTGGAGACCCTTTTACAAAACATATAGAGATTAATAGAAAAAAAATAGCTACTAAACTTAACCTACGTTTAGTAAGTAGCCCTAATTTTGCCCATAAATTCTCCTCCAATCCCGACAGACCCGACACCATGAGTGATTACCGTTAGTGATAGCCGCTAACAAAGAAAATCGAAAGAGCAGGTTGCGATAGGAGGTAGGAACGATGACTGCGGCTCAATTTTAGGGAATTTTGGCGCTGATTCACGGAATTCAGATGAGGTCGAGTGGTAGATGGTTGCTACAGACTGTAGTTATGTCAATGGTTTAATTTTGAAACTGGGTCTTGAATGTCAGCCTTTTTTCCTAATCAATTTTTATCTGTGTAACTTTATTAAAAAATGGTTTAGTTTTGCTTTTTATTTGAGCCTGATACATATACAATATATAAAACTTTACTAAAAATTGGAAGCCTTTGATTTTTGGTGACCCTAGGCCCGTGCCTAGATTGGTAAGCCTAACGGGTCGGCCACGTGTGGTTAATAGTTAAAGTTGATGAACCCAGACACTACCTATACATGAATTTGTGTTAAAGAATAAAGACATCAATCTTAAATTGTACACACTTAAAAACCATATAGCCCAAACACAATATCTAAACGAGACAAGTTTGATTGCTGTATATAACTAGTACTTTCAATGTCGCGCGTTGCGCGTTAGGCATTTGTGTGTATTTAAGGAGTGGAAAACTTGGCAACCTGTTACCAAAAGGGTTGTCGCCTGTATTAGATTTGTTTACGTATTTAGTTTTTACACTAAACGTAAAACAATTTACATATTACTAAGTTTTTTATACTAAACGGAAAGCATACTTAGTCTACTTATTTAGTTTTTTACACTAAACGGAAAACAGTTTACATATTACTAAGTTTTTTATACTAAACGGAAAGCATACTTAGTTTTTTACACTAAACAAAAAACGGATTTTTGACGTGGTTTCCTTTGTTCGATAACGATTTGGTACTTCAGTTGGTTGTGTGATCAACCTTTGCTTGCTTCTGCGTTGTAGCTTCAAGACCTGCATTTAATAATTGTTTAGGCTTGATGTTTGTTAATAGTATAAACAAATGCTTTATTAATTAAATGATTATTAAGTCAAGTAGTCTTATTATGCAGAGATAAAGTGTTCGTACTTTAAAATGAATTGAAAAAGTGCCAGTTTTGAATATGATTCAAGGATAAATCTATTATCATACTGGCAAACCAACACCAAATATGTATGGGAACATGAGCATACATATCTAGTGATAAATTTCACACTAAAATCAAACGAAAGAGCGCCCAAATAAAACCGAAATGAAAACCTGTGGTATCCTGAATTTTTTGTACCTTCATGCATGATCAGAGAACGCTTTGCGGAGGTTGTGTTTTGTGTTTTTGGTGGCGGTGTTACTGGTTGTGGGGTTGTTATAGGTGGCGTGCTGGTAGAGGTGTGGTATGTTGTTTCTGTTTGTAGGTAGTTCGCGTTGTTGATGGTGCAACGTATTGAACGATTCTTGACATCTGGTTGTACTTGAATTTGGAACTTCGCTTCCTTGTTTTCCATTGACTGGAGTTGTTGGGTTAGGTTCTGTTTGGTTAGCGCCTCTTCACATGTTTGTTGTAGAAGTTGATTGGCTGCTCGATCAAAGATTGTGCCGGTGATTGTTCCTGTTTTGTCTGAGATTTTTACCGGTATCCGGTACCTGCATTTCGTTTTGCGTTAGGATCTTGCGATTTCCCTATAGAACTGAATTTATTAAAAACCTACATGCAAACTGCCTTGTCAAAGTTTCCATCATCTACACAAAACCATTCGGAACCTGTTTGTAGCATTGTTTGACGGCATTTAGGGCATGCGGTGTAGTGCCAATCATTGTATGACATGATTTCTGTTATTTTCCCCTTATTATGAAACTCTTGCCCTGCATTTTATAAATGCGGTAATATATATTTGAAGGTATATATAGATACGGGCTTAGTGAGGTGCTTACAATTATGCCAGCGTTGCTTTGAAGTAGGTGTGAAATTGGAACCTCTAAGTCTGTTGGTGTAGTGATTTCCCAGTTTTGCATATCATAGTTTTTGTACATGTTTAGCGACGAGATAGGGCATTATGTTTTGTTAATAATCGTTAATTTCGTTCTTGGATTGTTACAACTATACTTACATTTCTTTTAAAGTCTCAGTCTCTACTGTTTGTGGATTGAGGTAGACATGTGTAGCAGTTGTTGAAGATAGTTGTAACGTGCCTGTGGTACGTGTTCAATACTTTGTGTATTGGTTTAAAGTATATTGAATTTATGTTTTGATAGTGTTTACTTACCATAATATGTTTTTGCTTTTAATCCTGTCATCGCTAGTATTACAGGTGCTGCTCCAGCTTCTATTTCAGCCCTGTTGAACCGACTTTTGACCGTGGCTATTTCTTCCCAGAGCGCAACCGTAATGTCTTGGTTGCTGTTAAACACGTCATGTTGTAAGTGTTTTGGTGACGGCATTTAAAAATTGAAAGATAGGTTGTTTTTAATAGCGTACCTGCAGTCTTTGAGTGATAGAACAACATAGGGTCTATTCTCATGGGTTTTTTTGTCCTCAATTCGCCGTTGCAGTAGCCCAATGTAATCTGTTATTATATTGTTTGTATAAATGGTTATAAGAATTTTGTTACTTGTTTACTAATATGTATGTTGGTAATACATTGTCTAACGCTTACCTACAATCCCTTCTGTTTTCGCTTGAAGTTCCACTCTTCTGCGCGTGGCTAGCTCGAAGTACTGTTTTGGTATGTTCTCATTGTCTGGAATTGAGGTGATGACAGTGGCATTTCCAAGGTTCATTGTAGCCGGATGGGTCAACGTGTTTGTAAAGTTGTCTGGATCTGTGCATCCGTAACCTTTTATTTGATAGCATGTTTGTAGGCATAACTTTGAGTCAAGAGTTTTGCAGTTTTTGCCTTTTACAAAAGCCTGGATCCCCATTCCCTGGCAATTTTGTAGCCAAACAGAATTAAATGTGTAAACATTGGTTATAAATCAGAGTTATATTAAGGCATTTTTCAGAATTTGGATAAGCATACATACCTCTTCATCAACGAAGACAAAATGCAATTCGTTTTCACGATACTTAGGTACCCACTTGCGAATGACACGTACTTCGAGTGCTGGTGCTGGGCCTTTGGGTCGCAATCCTGATATTCCGTTGCTGTCCATTTTCAGAAACCTGTTTAAAGGGAAAAGGCACACATTTAATAATTTTTTAGTTATATTAATTTTCAAGGCAACAACAATTATCATAGCTGTAATAGGGTGTATGCATGTTTAATGTGTATAATATTTGTTTATTATTAATAATTAGAAACTTAGAATATAACCTGTTAAGCGTTAATCTCATTTAGAAAGTCTTTGTAAACAATATTTAATGTTGTGTTGTTCTGTTCGTCAGCCTTATTTGATGTGAATATTTTCAGTGAATTCGGTGAGGTAGCTCGTGATAAGGCGACATATAGTTGGCCATGACTAAAAACAGGTTCTGGTAAGTAGAGCCCAACTTTTTTAAGTGACTGTCCTTGACTCTTGTTAATAGTCATTGCATAGCATATTTTGACCGGGAATTGACGACGTGTAAATACAAATGGTAGATCTTTGGTGTCGTGCACAAAATTGATTCTTGGTATGTATACTTTCTTACCAACTGACGTTCCAGTTATAATGCGGGCCTCGATTACTCGTGGAAGGAGTTGTGTAACCAAAAGTCGAGTACCATTACATAGGCCGTTTTTCTGATCCATGTTACGCATTAACATGATAGGGCTATTTGGTTTAAGGCGTAAACAATGATTGGGTATACCATTGAAATTAAGCACATTCAAGTATTCAGGCGGGTACATAGCATCTGTCTCGCCGCCGTCGTTTGAATGTGGAACCATTGAATCAGTGCTGAAATAAGAAGTGCATTCCCCAGGTGACATTGCATGAACCAAGTTATTTATCTCCTCAACTGTGTCGTTTTTTGGGCATATAATAGCACGTTCTGATATTGTAGCCGGTGTCGGGTTTGCTAGTAAATGAGCATCATAGATGAAAGAAATCAGATTATGAAGGCCATCATTGGGGTCCTTCAGTATGAATTCAGGTGGTATTTCAATTTTTCTGATGTCAGGTTCTTCAAAATCCACAACGACACCTTCTTTCCCGTCTCCTATTCTTAGGAGCCATTCTGAAAAATTCTGCAACTGTGCTCCTGTGGCTGAGGTTGTTGAAAGAGATTCTATGCGCATGTTTTCAGTGAGCCTATACACAGTAAGATGTTTCCATAAGTATGAACTGGGTAGGCAAGACGCGATAACCTCAGCTTTCGTGCATTTGGGTTTTACTGGCAAGGTTTGCCTGAAGTCGCCTCCTAGCAAAACTGATTTGCCGCCAAAAAGCTGTGAAGTGTTTGATGTTAAATCCTTAAGTGTCTTATCAAGGGATTCAAAACATCTGCGATCACTCATTGGAGCCTCGTCCCATATTATTAGAGTGGTTTGCAAAAGCAAATTACATAGGTTTGATTTCTTCTTTATGTGGCAGACTGATTCTTCAGTTAGTTCCAATGGGATTTTAAATCGAGAGTGTGCAGTTCTACCGGATGGAAGCAATAATGATGCGATACCTGATGCTGCGACAGCAAGTACAATTTCACCTCTTGATCTCAGACATGCAATGATTGTTTTCCACAAGTATGTCTTTCCTGTTCCACCATGACCGTAAACAAACAGTAGACTTTGAGTTCCATTCTCAATTGAAGACATGACTGCATTGTATACAGCTAGCTGTCCTGGACAAAGGCCTGCATGGAGACTGGTGTGTTCAGCGCGTAAGGCGTCTCTATCATAGCTTTTCTCTTCTAAAAGAAGGCCGTTCCCAAGCGCTGAAACCACAGAAGCATCCGGCATTGGTAAACCGAACTCAACCAATGAACTTGAAGTTGAGTTTGTATTAAGAAGAGTTTCCAATTCCCGTAGTACATATTGTTGTAGATCCTGATCGTCTATAACAGCTGAATTGGTGGTAACTGCAAGGCTTATACTACGGTTTATGTCATCAGACATACATCTCCAATTTGCTTCCCACAATCTGCGAGGATTTGAAACATCACAGTGAAGGAGCATGCAAACAAAGAGAGATCTTAGTTCAGCAGCTGTTGCCCATTCGGCAGCCTCTTCAATAGTGGTGGCCCATTCTTTGTCGTCTCCGATCAAGCCAAGCTTCTCACACGCTTCTCTAAATGTTGGCATTACAGTCCCTGATACTGTTCGTACATCTGCGTAGGAACAACATCCCCTTTGAAAGTTAAGTAGAAGTCTTAAATAAAATAGTTCTCCACATGTTGGGTGCACATATGTAAGCCTACCGATTGTTGGCTCCCTTTTACTTCTTCTTTGTATCCATTTTTTTGATGATGTATCCCAACGGTACTTTGATAGGTAATCAATGTACCGAAGGTTAACACCCGACAAACCAGAGTTACCCTCGTTGGATATCTCATTGGCATTACTCACAAACCATTCTGTTAAGGTTGTTTTACCAGTATTTGAATTGCTAGCAATATCCAAAAGTCGTTGCGACTGTCTGAAAGTAAGGTTTTGCTTTCCTTCCAAGTGAACAGCTAAAACTTGAACCGGGGGATTCCTGTGATGTATTGGAAAACTAAATATCCTCCATATTGCCTCATGTGGACATATGAATCGGCCATCCGTATAATTTTTTATCTCGTCTACGACCTCCGGGATGTCAGCTGCCTCATTATCTCCACCATGTCTATCACGTGTTAACGCAAACTGAATACGATCAGCACCTTTGGAGATGTATTTGAATAAATATTTGATAAGCATAGTCCAACCACAATACTCTACGTTTATATGCGCATCAAAATGCATTAACAGATTTTCATTGTACGGAACAACATATCCGTTGTCAAGAGGAACGCTGTTTTTTAGAAACGGTTCACATGTCGACGACCTCTTATAATGTACGTAACCTGCATTATCAAAGCGCGTCACATCTTCATAAGGTTTGGGGAAACTTCTTGCAGACACCATCTTTCATGCAAGGGGAACCCATGCGCACTAAACCACATGGGCCATGTAACATGCAATCAGTGACAATCCTATACAGAACTGGTTTAAGAACAGGATCAGGAAGTTCAGCCGATATATAGTGATCAACTTGTTCTGCATTGCGAATACTATATGCAGTGGACACCCATAAAAGTGTGTGACAATGTGGTAAGCCTCTTTTTTGAAATTCAATTGTGTATAGATCTGCGAGAATAAGGAATACTTCAGTATGTAAGTCACACAACAGGTAAAAACTATAAATATTGGATATATTTATAGTTACCTGCAGTGACGTCTCCAAATGGTTTCTTTTTTCGCAAATGTTTAACAAACGCGCGCACCTTCATTTGGAAGACTCTAGCGATGATGTCAGGCCTATCTTGCGCATTAGCAGCACCCACACGATTGATCTCTCTTGTTATTTCGGGCCAGTGAACATTGCACGTAAATGTGATGAAATACTGTGGATTACCATGCACACGGCATATTGCGAGCGCATCCTGATAGTGTTTATACATATACCTTGGCCCGCCCGTGAATGAAGAAGGTAATATAACACGTTTTCCTATGCTACGCGCCTCGGTATCCCCTCTCGAAATTGCGTCATGAACACCTTGCAAAAACTCACACCGGAATTCATCTTGGTTGGCTCTAAAGTATTCCAGACGACAATGTTCTACACAGACGTAAGCATCAACCAAATATTGTTGTAACAGCCTGGATGCTCTAAGTATGTGGGTATACACATCCTGACGATCATGCATTTGATAACCATAGAACATTATTGGTGTTAATTTACGGTCATCGGACATTTGATCATCAGGAAGTACGCTTATAGTTCCGGTGAGCCTAAGTTCAGGCGACCAACCTTGTTCTGCACGTGGGAAAAGGAGTGGGTACTGCAAGGGCATGTAAGATGGGTGCAGTTTGCTTACCCTATATGGGATGTTATCTTTACTTTTAATAATGACATCAAAATCCGCTGATAGTTGACTATTATCACAAACAATGGCACCAAGAGTATGTGATGTAGGGGTGGCATAACGGTTGTCGCGAACGCGACTATGAAGCCTGATTTCGAATTCTGGGATCTCTGTCCGCGAACATAATTCCCTTGCGGATCTAAACAGGCGAACATATGGATTTACATCATCCAACATCTGAGAAATTGCAGCAACAGTCTCTGCTGTAGGACCGTGTGAGTCAATAGCAGGGAAAAACCGCAGCCTGTTGGCAACCTCATGTTCACTATCGAAAATATACATCTGTAAAAAACGGGGTCCATCACCAGGAGACGGGCAAAGAGAACCCAACCAGTGCGAAACCTGGCCGGAAACTTTGAACACGTAGGGGCCACCACCTTGGTTTATTGCATCATCCACAATAGCACCAAACGAAGTCATACAGAACATGGCATTGTAAGCGCGAATATTCGACATAAATTGGGCATCTGAAAACAGAATTCTTAACAAATCCGGTGGTTGAGATGGGTATTGCAATTCAATTTTACCACCCCGACAACAACGATTATACCGCGGACGACCACTTATTGGGAAAGACGTTAACCGCTCCTCAAACCAAAAAAGAGCACCACAATACTCACATACCTCTGTACATGACCCCATATCAACATAATCAGGGGATTGCAAACCAACATTAGGAAAACTAACTAAAGCAGTCGGCGCGTTACTAAGAGCAGCTACTGCAGCTCTGGAACGCAGCAGCGTGTTCCGATGAGAAGTCTGTAGACGCGTGACTAAGGAAGCCCCAATAGAGGCATTTGAAGAAGACGCAACTTCAGCTGAAGACGACCCAATACGGGGTCGTTTGAACTGCGGATACTAAGACGATAATGTGGTTAAAACCCCTAATATATATCTATAAATATATGCATGTACTAATAATGTATTAGAATCCCTATTAAATATCAATAGTTATATGCCTGTACTACTCCCAAAAATTATACCTAACAACAAATGACACAAAACATGTAAAACAGGTGAAAAGAGAAACCACATACCTGCATAAATACGCGGAAAAACAACTTCCAGGGAAAGAGTAACTAAAGAACAAATAAATTATCAAATAAGTCAGCAAAACATTAGTGAAGCAAATTCTAAATCAACTACAACAATGGAAAAATCCAAATAACAATTCCATCCTAACATACATCATACGAAATAAAAAAAATATTGAATAGATGTTAATCAGATTATGCGCCACATATGTTTAAATATACTTTCTATGTTATTTTTATCAAGAGAACCATACATAACGATACATACTTTCTATGTTATTTTTATCAAGAGAACCATACATAACGATACATGTTAAAGTTATCACCAACATGATACATATAATAGGAATATCTTGATAAGTCAAAGCAATCAGAACATCAAAATTGACCAACATAATAAACCTGGTCTGCAAAAGTGCATTAACAAAATTGGCAAAAAAAATATTAACATCGAACAAAACTTCTGTAATAATAACACTTCAATCCAAAATAACAAAACGGATCAAACAGTTGACCCGGACTTGACCCGTTTAGCTAAACGGGTTCGCGAGTTCAACCTGAAAACTGACCCGAACCCATTTAGACTAAACCCCACGAATTTCGTGTTAGATTCTTGTTGTGTTTTCAGGCCGTGTCATAAATCCACACCCCTAACGGTACCACTATTCCCCAATCCCTATCCTATTCTAAACTTGTAGCATAGTATTTTCCAATTAAGTATTTATGCATTTGGAAGGGCGTCAACATTCGACAAAGCAAGCATCTGATGGACAAATGCCGACGCATACCCTTCACCAAACAAAGCATCTGATGGACTTGTACACTCCCCTTTGGTTCTCTGCATGAGTTCAGGTCGGAACCGGTTTCGGGTTGGGTTGGTCGGGTTCATATATAGTATAAATACGGGTCATGCAAACAATCATGATAAAAATAACAAAGTAATATATTGCTATACATAAAAGATTGTCTAAAGTAACAAAATCACTAAATTTAGTCAAAAATTCATCATAGAAGACCTAATGAAGTAGCAACCTTTTTTTAATCTCTTTTTAAGAAGCATCAACATGATTGGTGGAAAAAATATAAGTATTACATTACATAATAAAAAAGATAACACCTTAGATATAATGAGGAGTTGAGACGGTATTACTATCTAGAAAGGCTAAAGAGATGAAAGCATGGAGTGCTTGACACAACATACATCCCCATCGTCAAGTCCCACCATAAACCAATTAACAAAAAGCCATAAACAATTGCAGACCAAGTTACCCATAAAAAAAGCTTTAAAATTAAGCTAGACAAACTATCAAACACCTGGTGTGCAAAACCTCATGAACCTTAAATCAGACCTAAATCCCCATACACAAAAGTCACTTTCTCCATTAAAACACTCAAAGCAACCCCCAAACATCAAGTTGCACAAAGCAAAAGACACTTGACATGCACAACGAAAAAAGAACTTTACAAACCCTAACAAACACCGGAAAAGGAAAAAAAAACAGAAAGTAAGAAGAACATTACCTGATCGCCTGCTAAAATTCAGAAGAGAGGACCAAGCAAAACCCAGAAGAAAACCCTGGGGAAATACTCATGCAGAAAAGTGATTAATAACCCAGAGCACACGTCACTGATAAAAAATCACGAAACAACACCACGTGTTCCTACTTTAAGAGTAATTTAAAATTAAAAACTAACTAAAAAAATAGATAAAAAAACCATCAACAAAGATTCGAACCTGAGCTCACACTACCAACAGCAACTGCCTAAGCCAATGTACCAACACAAGTAATTGTTATAAGATCCTAAAATAATAACTTTTAAACACAAACAAAAAGTGTGAATTTAATTAAAAAAACAGCAGCGAACAGCAGGTAGACAAGTGTCCACCCACTGTTCATTTCAAGCCTTCTATTAATAGATATAAATGGTTGTAAAGGAGTTATAATAAATGGGTTAAACATGGCATAAAGGGTTGTTTTGTGAGACCTTAGTTCAAATGGGTTTACTAATTGATCTGTTTAATTAAACGATTTGAACACGTCATCTTATTTATTAACTTTTTATATGACGGGTTAGACATGGTAACCGAAAAGCAGATTGTATTAGGCTTAATATTAGTACAATACAATTCAGAAGATAAGGCTTCTAATTGTTCGGCAATAGTTTCTTGGCCATTTTTGTTTGAAGTAATTTGAAGATGATCAATATTATTTTCAGATATTCTTTTAGGAGAATAGGAGGTAACCGTTTTTACGAATATCTTTAAAACTAAGTAAATTTCTTATGGATTTACTAGAATATAATGCATTACCAATAATAAGGCGGGTACCCGAAGATAATGTTATGTGTGCTCTACCAGAGCCTTTGATAAGGTTACTGACACCAGATATAGTACCAATCGATGTCTCTGCCAAAGACAACTCAGAGAAAAAAATTCATATGCTTGAGAATGGCGTTAGTACTGCCGCTATATACCAGACATTCATCACCAATTATAGCCTCTGTTTATCATTTGGAATGTTCAAAACTTCAAATTGTTCACAAAACATCATCCTTTATACACTTTATAAACCCACTTCTTCAAAATCGTTTTTATTTTTACAATATGGGGTAACATATACATAACATATATGTGGAATTTAGAATATACAAAACAGGTTTCCCTATCTAGACTTTTTGAACAAAACATTGGGTTTTTTTATCTGCACTTGCAGACACCCAATCAAAGAATAGACGTGTTTTTTTTCTCACTCGATCATCGGTCACTACCGCTCCAATACACAAAAATCCCATAAGACACTAAATCATAAATAAAAAAAAAACAACTTACCCGGAAACCTTCCCTCCTCCGGCGATTTTGCTAAACCGCCAACAAAAACTTAATGTTTTTCACCATGAACCGGCGATCACTGTCGCCACAAAACCTTCCTCCGGCGCTTGTATTCAACCGCCAACCGGTCCTTGTTTATCACCGAGGTTACGTTCTATTAGTTCTTCATGCGAAATAGAGACGACTTGCTTAGTGGCACTAACCGCTCGTTACCGGCTCCATCTTGGGGGGTGTTTGGGATTCCTTTTTAACCTCTAACTTATCAAAAGTCCATCTCAAAAGTTAGAAGTTAGAATTTCTAACTTCTCAACTTCTCCTTTCTTTTAAGGCTTTTAAGGCATAAAACGACTTTTCCAAAGGCATAAAAGGACTTTTCCAAAAAAGTGTTTGATATTCCTTCTAACTTTTTAGAAGTTAATAAGTCAAAAAGCCTCCAAAAGTCCTTTTTAAAAGGATTCCCAAACATGCACTTGATTTGGGGTGTTACCGGATCCCGTTGATTTTTTCGTCACCCGCATCTTGTCGGACGGAAGATAAAACCCCCGTAAATACTAAAATCTCTACATAGGGAAGATGCTGGAATTATTTTCTTACGTAATAAAAAGGGTAAATTGTTTTTTGAGTTCATGTGTTTTAGCGGTTTTAACTAGTTGAGTCCAAAAGCAAAAAGTTTAACGACCTGAGTCCCTATAAGCATTTTCTTTAACCATTTGAGTCATTTTGTGTCCAAATTTTAACCTTTTGAGTCTGATTTTTTGGACTCAAATCGTTATAAAATGAACAAATTTGGACTCAAAACGTTAAAAAATAAATGACTAGGAACTCAGTGCGTTAAACTTTTTGATTTTAGACTCAAGTGATTAAAACTACTAAAACATAGAGACTCAAAAAGTAATTTCCTCTGATAAAAATATGCTTCAAAAGGTGTTCTGCATAACTGTCATCCATCAACCTATTGCTATATTATTATTATTATTATTATTATTATTATTATTATATTTTGAAGTACTAATACTAAATAAGTTACAATACTAAAGAACTAATAGTATTATTCTTATTATTTTATTGTAATCAAATATTAAATCAGCACTCGCATACAACTACAAATGTATGCAAATATTATCAGTTTTATTTATTGTGAAAATTTAATTCTTGATAATAAAAAAATTATCATAATCAAAGTCAATCTATAACTTACAAATCGCATCTAGAGATGCACACAACTAATTCCCATAATTATATACGGTTCTCATTTGTTTACCCATTCTGATATTTATATCCATAATTATCTATGGTTCTTATTACACAATATGATATTTTTACTATGTTTTTTAAATTTCTTTTCAATTATATACGATATTTTTACTAAGATTTTTAAATTTCTTTTCAATTATATATAGAGCAGCCTTAATAACAACCCATACTTTTCACTAAAGAGAACCTGAAGTTCTCATACAGTATACATTTTATACACAATTCGGATTAAATGTTGAACTTATCAAAGCTTGAATTCGTAGCCCTTGAAATCTCGGGTAATAACTATCTCTCGTGGACTCTTGATGCTAAAACTCATCTAGAAGCAAAGAGTCTAGGGGAGACGATCATTGATGGGAATAAAACCTCATTTCAAGAAAAAAGCTAAAGCTATGGCATTCCATCGTCATCATCTTCATGAAGACCTGACGTGGGAATACCTTACTGTCGAGGACCCTCTCGAGTTATGGAAAAACATTCAAGAACGAATCGACAACCTGAAGTTGGTCTTACTTTCTAAAACTCGCTACAAATGGGTTCATTTAAGGCTACGAGATCATAAAACTGTCAATGAGTACAACTCTGCCCTTTTTTTGCATAACCTCTGAGCTTAGATTATGTGGTGAACAAATCACCGAGAAAGACATGATATATAATACTTTCCCAACGTTCCATTCATCAAACCTACTCCTGTCGCAGTAGTACAGGGAACGTTAATTCACAAAATAAACTGGCCTAATATCATGCTTGTTGGTTGCGGAGCAAAATAACAAGCTCTATCTACAAAATCAGTAAATGCGGCCCGTTATTTGATGGTGAACAAAATCAAAACAAGGAATAGAAAAAAAACATAGTTGTTAAAAAAACCCCATCAAATAACGGGCTGCATTTACTAATTTTGTAGATGGAGCTTGTTATTTTGCTCCGCGGCCAACAAACATGATATTAGGTCAGTATATTTTGTAAATTTACGTTCATTGTACTGTTGCGACAGGAGCATGTTTGATGAATGGAACGTTGAGAGAGTTTTTTATATCATGAATTTCTCGGTGATTTGTTCACCGCATAATCTAAGCTCAGAGGTGATGCGAAAAAAGGGCAGAGTTGTACTCATTAACAGTTTATGATCTCGTTGCCTTAAAGGAACCCATTTGTTGCAAGTTTTAGAAAGTAAGACCAACTTCAGGTGGTCGAATCGCTCTTGAATGTTTTTCCATAACTCGAGTGGGTCCTCGACAGTAAGGTATTCCCACGTCAGGTCTTCATGAAGATGATGACGATGGAATGCCATACTTTAGCTTTTTTTTTTGAAAGGAGGTTTTATTCCCATCAATGATCGTCTCCCCTAGACCCTTTGCTTCTAGATGAGTTTTAGCTTCAAGAGTCCACGAGAGATAGTTGTTACCCGAGATTTCAAGGGCTACGAATTCAAGCTTTGATAAGTTCAACATTTTATCTTAATTGTGTATAAAATATATATTGTATAAGAACCTCCGGTTCTCTTTAGTGAAAACTACGGGTTCTATACCATAAAGGTAGTTTTTAAGACTGTTCTATATAATCGAAAAGGAATTTAAAAATGTTTGTAAAAATTTCTTATTGTGTAATGAGAACCGTATATAATTATGGATGTGAACATCAGAATGCGTAAACGAATGAGAACCGTATATAATTATGGGAATTAGTTGTGTGCATCTGTAGATGCGATTTGTAAGTTATAGATTGACTTTGATTATGATAATTTTCTTATCAACAATTAGATTTTCACAATAAAAAACTGATAATACTTGCGTACAGTTGTATGCAAGTGCTGATTTAATATTTGATTACAATAAAATAATAAGAATAATACTATTAGTTATTAGTATCGGTAACTTATTTAGTATTAGTACTTAATATTAATAATAATAATAATAATATATTAATAATAGAGTTAATTGCCCGGATGGTCCCTGTGGTTTAACGTTTAGTCCCCACCTTTTGAAAATAGCAGTTATGCTCCCTATGGTTTGTTATTTTGTTACTCGGATAGTCCCCGAGTAGATGTCAGTTAGTTTGGAAATATCAGGTATGCTCCCAATGGTTTGTCATTTTGTTACTCAGATAGTCCCCTGACATTTACTCAGGGGACTATCCGAGTAACAAAATGACAAACCATAGGGAGCATACATGCTATTTCCAAAAGATGGGGACTAAACGTGAAAAAATGTGAAACCACAACGACCATCCAGGCAATTAAATCTTAATAATAATAATAATAATAATAATAATAATAATAATAATAATAATAATAATAATAATAATAATAATGATAATCTATACTTTCTATAAAAGGAGAAATCCAAGTGACGTAAGAAAAGCTGATGTGTCAGCAGAAGAGCATGTCCAACAAGGCTTTTCTTATGTCAATATTACATCATAATGCCTAATATTAAAAGACTTTAAAATTCAAAGTTGGCCCACATCCACCTTTTCAAAGGTCTGCCAATAACAACCCTAAAAATAAACCGACACCCTCGAAATATTTGTCGATACCCTAAAAATATATTAAAATATCCCAATATGTCTTAAAATATACCCTGTATGTGAAAACCGAGCCTAAAATGCGTTAAAACATCGAAAAATAAATAAAAATAAAAATAATTAGGCTGTTGCGGGGCGCAACACCCCTAGCCAAACACGGTCGCGGGCCGCGACGACCTTTGCCACCCGCCCTCTTTCGGAAGCCGCCACGTGGCAAGGCTAGAGTGGTGACGCAGTGAAGCTAGGCCCTACGCAACCTAGTCGCGGGCCGCGAAGGCCCCTGCCTTCCTTCGTCGCGGGGCACGACGGACCAGTCGACCAGAACTATAAATAGGGGCAGTTGGCTTTCAGTTTCCGACGCTCACACACATTTCTTTCTCTCAAATTTCTGAGTAGTATAAGCTATACTTGGGTATAATACCCCCCCCCCCTAAATAACGAGATTCTGCTCCGTTGTAAGTATCATAACCCCTGGATACGTATTAGATACTCTGCCCAATTGATCTAGGGTTTCGTAACTGCTGTCGTGGTTCTGCCCGATGTAGTCGTTGGAATGCCGTCTCGGGGAGGGTATTACTAATGTTAAAATGGGTTATTATACTAACACGTGTGCATTTGTGTAATTTATAGATAATTCCCAGGGAACCCTTACAGAAAATCTATGACAGCAATGTGAGTAATCTCCTTTTTACAAATTGTTTTTACAAAACATCACTTAATTAATTATATATTAAGCAGTTATTGAGTATTTGTAAGGATACAATTATCGTCGGTATGTTGGGGTTTTGTATACAAAATTAGTTACTACCTTGCGAGGAGTAACTTTTCCACAAGTCGGGTTTGACAGTACCGCGGATGGTAATTGGTATGACTTGGAAACAAATGTAATTGCGAGACCGCCCTCAATACTGTACAATGGTTTTTATCTAAACTTGATTAAACTGAGATTCACTCACCAGTATTTCCCACTGACAAAATGTTTTTAAACGCGTTTCAGGTAACAAAATGTGAAAGCCAAATAGAAGCCAGCTGGACAACACTGAAGGCTTGGAAAAGTGGCAATAAAGTTACCTAAAAAGAAATAGATGTTTTTATTAAATAAAAATATGATTTATTCCTATGAAAGTGTATGTACTTAAAACTTGGATTTTGTCCCATGTGTTTAATATTATGAAAATGTGGTATTTTACCCTGATCAAATATTTCCTAACTACGGTCCTGATGAAAATTCCGCTACCAAATTAGACAATACCAGATACCACCGACACTGAGTTCGCGGCCGCCCGTTCCCGTATTTGAATAGGGGGGCGGGGGTTGCGACAGAAGGTGGTATCAGAGCTAAGCCACTGATTCAGCCACAAAAGTGTTCTGCTGACACCAAAATTTAAATTGTTAGGAAATAAATTACGGGAATACGTGCATAATTGTATTTTCTTGTTATGTGTTATTTGACTATTCGTTAGTTTACAGTGTGAGCGACCAAGGACCATCTGACGCGTACCGTCAATTGTCTGGTTCGCCTAGAAGCGAAGGTGCCTCTTCTCAGCATGCCCTCTCAGGGTACTCTGCTGATATGGAAGAAGGAATATTCGTGTTTAAGGCTCAGTCTGAAGAGCCATTCCCTCAGAAAAAGAGAGGATGGTTCAGTCGAGGGGCACATGAGCGTAGGAAGCGTATGAAAAAGTTACAAGACCAGAGAGCACTAGCTGCAGCCAAAAGAGAAACCGATGCCTATGCCCAGGATATGCTTAATAGGGGTATAGCCAATATCCACATCCTAGCAACTACTACAGCTGACCCTAACCTGAAACAAATGTTAGCACCCCAACCACAACCACCAATTCCTGACCAACCGATGGAGATAGAAAACCCTGAAAATCAAGTAGAAATGCATGATTTCAACCCGGAAGAAATACCTAGGTTACCAGCACCTAACCCCTTAAACCCACATTATGACTCGTGGTGGGATGACAATAGGGACTACGTGCAACGTTACCCAATACACGAAGATATACCCATGCCGAACCTAGAAGCCTACCCAGGGTTAGATCCTCTAGATCCCTACTACGATAATGATGTATTCATTAGGGAGATTCTAGGAAATCCTTACCCATACCAGGCCCCTATGCATCCATACCAGGAACCCGCACCCCAGATTCCGAACCCAGTCCTAGAACCTGCACCCCCAATGAGTGCAGATTCCGAACCCAGTCCTAGAACCTGCACCTCCAATGAGTGCAGAAAATGTACAAGAACTTAGGACATTTGGTGAGGAAATCTTAGACAGGTGGGAGAGCGACTCGTCTGGAAGTACGACGAGCGCAATATGGATTTCTGGATGAATCCATATCCGTAGAAGTGATGGTGGAGAAGGTTATAACAATATAATATAATAATAAAATATGTGTGTATGTGTATTAAAAAAAAACTACGGATGCCTATTACTAGTAGTGTAACTTTAAATTTCAGTCGGTATTGTAATTTTTATTTCAGTACTGGTGTGTAATAGATGCATATTATATGAATAGAGTAAAGTCGCAATGATCGATGCTTTTGACCAAAATGCGTGTCATGTGATTGGCTATATTAAATATATTTTGTGATATTAATATGTGGTAACTGTTTAAAATTCAGATGGCCGACGAAGGGAATCAAGAAAATCTGAATAACGATAACCAGAGCAACATTAACTTGGTTAATGAGAATCCGAACAACAACAACAATAACAATGGAAACCAAGTGGATAATAGTGCTATCCAACACATAGTGGCACAAGGAATTATAGATGCAATGCTATATATTCTTCAAACTGTTAAGGATGCGGAAAATAAAAGCAAGCATAGTAGTAAGCGACCAACTGAACCGGAACACAGTGTAAACAATGGACATGTACTTCAAGTGCCCATTCCCAAAAGAAGAAGAACCATGCCTTATGGTTGTTCTTATAAAGAATTCTGGTCCTGCAAATCAACAGAATTCTCTGGCAATGAAAGACCCATTGCAGCTTTACGCTGGATAGAAAAAACTGAGGCTCTTTTAAAAATAAGCAAGTGTGCTGAAGAAGACAAGATAATGTTCGCTTCTAATCTATTTAAAAATTCAGCCTTAGAATGGTGGAACACTATCCTCCAGTCTAGAGGAAGTGATAGGGTTTATAATATGGAATGGGTAGAATTTAAGAATATGGTAGAAAGGAAATTCTACCCTCCCAATGAAAAGGAACAGATAGCAAATAAGTTTCTGAACCTTAGAATGACCGGGATAGATAGTAAGGGTTATACTACCACATTCTTTGAATATGTCAGAATAGTACCAACCCTTGCATCACCTGAACCGGTATTAATCTCCTGTTACATCTGGGGATTAATTGAAGAGATTAGACATGTAGTAAGTGCAGCTAGACCCCAAACTATAGAAGAAGCTATAGAACTAGCAAATACCTTGACTGATGAGTTAATCCGTACTAGAGAAGAAGACCAGAGAAGAAACCTAGCTCAAAGGCTTACCCAAGAATTCCGTTCTGGGAATGCTAACCGTAGGAATATAGGTTCTACCTCTGCACCATACTGCAAGGCCTGCAAGAAGAAGCATCCGGGAAAATGCTCCACTCACTGCATTTTCTGTAAGTTGCCAGGACACAAGGAAGAAGATTGCAGAAGGAAATCTAGTAATGGACTATGCTTCAACTGTGGAGAAAAAGGTCATATTAAGCCAAATTGTCCAAAATTGGCTCCAGCTATGAACAATAAGAACACTAAAAATGCTAGAGCATTTGTTCTGACAGCAGATGAAGCCAAAATGATTCCGGACGTGATAGCCGGTACGTTTTTAGTTAATGATGTTTTTGCTAAAGTATTATTTGACTCTGGTGCAAACCAAAGTTTTATTAATACTTCATTTTGCAAACTTCTTAATCAACCATTAACTAAATTCTCACAAGAATGTCTAGTCGAGACAGGGAATGGAGAAACGGTTAGGATTTCTGAAATCTTGCAAGCAGCAAGAATAGAATTTTTAAACCAAAAGTATATTGCAAACCTGTACCCAATGAATCTGGCAGGATTTGATATCGTATTAGGAATGGATTGGTTAATAGCCAATAAAGCTAATATTTTATGTGATCAAAAGTCAATTCAAGTAAATTCACCAAAGGGTGAAAAGATCACAATTAAAGGAGATAAGCCCTCTAGATCCACAAAATTCATATCTGTGATGAAAACTGTAAGTTATATAAGAAAAGGATCCATAGTATATTTGATTTCCATAATCACTAATACTAAAGGAAAAGAATTAAAGGGCATCCCAGTAGTGTCTTAGTTTTCAGATGTATTCCCAGAAGAATTACCAGGACTACCACCGGACAGAGAAGTTGAATTCAGAATCCATCTGCTACCCGGAACAGTACCAATTGTCAAAGCACCCTACCATTTGGCACCCGCCGAAATGCAGTAACTGAAGAAACAGTTAGATGAATTATTGGAAAAAGGATTCATACAGCCGAGCTCATCACCATGGGGAGCGCCGATACTGTTTGTCAAAAAGAAGGACGGATCAATGCGTATGTGCATTGACTACCATGAATTGAACAAGGTCACAATTAAGAACCGGTACCCATTACCGAGAATCGATGATCTGTTCTATCAATTACAAGGAGCTCGATTTTTCTCAAAAATCGATTTAAGGTCAGCATATCATTAATTAAAGGTACAGGAAGAGGACATTCCTAAAACCGCATTTAGAACAAGGTATGGCCATTATGAATTTATTGTCATGCCATTTGGTTTAACTAGTGCCCCAGCTGCATTTATGGACATAATGAACCGAATATGTAAGCCATATTTGGATAAATTCATAATTATTTTTATTGATGATATTCTCATCTATTCTAAAAATAAAGAAGATCATGTAAAGCATTTGCACGCACTTCTAAGTCTATTAAGAAAGGAAAAGCTTTATGCTAAATTTTTAAAGTGCGAGTTTTGGTTAGAGCAGGTACAGTTTCTTGGACACTTAGTCAACCATGAAGGAATTCATGTGGATCCCACAAAAATCGAGGCGCTTACCAAATGGAAAACCCCTGAATCACCAACCGAGGTTAGAAGTTTCTTAGGATTGGCCGGTTATTATAGAAGATTTATTCGAGATTTTTCTAGAATAGTCATTCCTTTAACTAAGTTAACCTGTAAATCCATTAAGTTTGAGTGGGGACCAAAGCAAGAAGAAGCATTTAGAATTCTTAAGCAAAGATTAACCCATGCACCCATATTAGCATTACCAGAAGGAACTAAAGACTTTGTAGTCTATTGTGACGCTTCTAAATTAGGTTATGGATGCGTGTTGATGCAACGCCAAAATGTTATAGCTTACGCATCCAGGCAACTTAAGAATCATGAAGAGAATTGTAACACCCCGAAAGCGGGTTTGGTAATCAAACCCCGTTAATACAAAAAGACAGGTAAAAGTAACCAGGTAAATATTAGGATTTAAATAAATAATCCTAATATTAAATATAAGCGAATCAAAGTTTTAAGGAATAAAGTTTGTAAGAGCCCCGAGTTAACGGGACTTAAAATAAACCTAGTCATAAATTCCCCGAACCCACTAAATTAACTAGGAATATTTAACCTAGTTAATTAGTGGGGATAATGTCAAGAGCAATTAGGTTGTGATCTAGTTAAAAATGAACCAAATAAGAGATGGGGGACCAAAGTTGTTAAGTTTGAAATTAAATATAATTAAAACACTAAAATTAAAACCAAACACACACTAGTGTGTGTGTCTGGTTCGATTAAACACGGGGGGCGACACCAGGGTTTCTCCTCAAACCCTAAATTCAAGAAAATGATCAAATTGAAGGTCCAAATCAAGTCTAAATCGAAATCCAAGTACGAATTAGTGATGTCCACTGAGAAAGGAGTCATGAGGTATGTAAATTTCATGAGAAATCCCTAGTTAAATTTCTGAGCAAACCTAGAGAATTCAAAAATTGTTGATGCATGCTTGTTATATGGATGGAATAGGAACATTATAGTGTTTAGGAGTAAACCCTAGACAAGTATATATTGAAATCATGCTTAGGTCAAGTAAATTCAGATTTTGGTTGATGCTAAATTAATGTATGAGATGCTTTTAGGGTTTTGATTGCTGAGAATGGTGTTATGATGTCAAGAACATGCTTAAATTGAAAGTTGTATTCAAACAGCTCCTGATCAGAATTTACAGCCGACTTGTATTGGCTATAACCTGAACAAAGCTTGAAAAAAACATGTGTTTCTTTAGTCTAAATTGTAATTCCAGGAAATATCTTTAAAACCCCACTGGAATCGCATTTTTTCGACGAAAATTGAGCGTTTTATGAATTTTTCCATATTGAAGGTTCAAGCTGCGTTTTCTGGCAGAATTTTCAGTCCATTACGAATTTCATAACTCAATTTAGGAATTTAGTTATGACCTCAAATTTTTACTGTAGATAGTTTTAAGTGATTAAAAGAATCGCCAATTAGAATTTCGTCAATCGGATAAACAAGAAATTTTAAATGAATTTTTCCGTAAGCTGCAGTCAGAAGTGACGAATCTGATTGCAGCTTAGTAAATTAATTTTTACGAATTTTTTGTAAAGAGTTAGATCTTGAAATTTTAACACAAGGCCTAACCCTCCGAGGGGTACGCCACATAAAAAATCAAAATTTTTGAAGACTTGTAAACAGGTTAAACAAGTCACGAAAAACAACCCATTTTCAGTGATATGAAATGCCTAAATGAAATCGCGGTCTACTTGGTTGTGTGTAAAATGTGGTTATATTAAGTGTTCGGATGAATGCATAGAAATGTGTAAGGTGGAAGATCATATTAAATTATGGTTAATCTAACCACCTTGTGAACATTGAATAATAGTTTGGCGCTTAACAAGCTAGGTGAAAGCTTGTGGGTGAAGCGAGTCAAACGGAGCGAGTATGAAAAGAAAAGCGTGGCATGGATGCAAGGTAAGTGAAGCTTACACTCCCTTTGTAATTACATTACATTTATTTGTATGTATTAGTAATGAAACATGTTAGGTTTTGGAATTATGACGTTCCGGCATGATGGAACGCAAGTTGGAATAAATGAAAATGGTAAGAAACCATTAATTAGGTTTAAGGGGCGAGATGGTTTTATAATACCATCACACGTAGATAAAAGGTTATTTCGACTAAACGGGTCAAATGGTGTGTTAATACCATTTGACAACAATAACTGATGACCGTTTGTTGAGTTTTGCGATCACATGAATTAATTTATGGCTTGCCTTGCTTTAAATGAGCAAGTTAAAGAGAAAAAGGTATTTAAACGGGTTAATTTCATAACCCGAGCCAGGTACGCGTAAATTGGTGAAGTATAAGTAGACATTTTAATGTAGAAATGTGATGCGTGGAAAGAGAATAGCGAGATTTAAACTTAAATGTTTAAATCTCCTAAACGGGTCAAAATGAATTATGCGCATAACTTGAGTATTGGTCGCATAATTCATAAAAAGTTATGTTCATGAGTTAAAGACTTTTGAGTTAAGTAGTAGTCCAAGGTTTTAGAATGATTTAGAAACAAGCCGTTAATAGATTATGAAACGGGTCAAATAATTGTATAAGAGATTTATAAGCCGTTAGCTTATAAATCAGCATCGTTACAAACCTTAGTATTGTTTACATAGGAGACTGCATTACGGTTAATATGAAACAAGAATCGTGTAAAACGGATGTGTAGATTTAAAGTTATGTAAGTTTAAGTGTTAAACATAAGAAAATGCATAGCTGGGTAAAATAGAAAACAAGCAGAACTGGGCGCCACCGTAGCTTACGGTGGTACCGTAAGTTACGGTAGGCACTAAAAGAAAACAATTGTCCACCGTAGGGCAGACCCTTATCACCGTAGCCACTTTTTCGTCACCGTAAGCTACGGTGGCACCGTAGCTTACGGTAGAAACCTTTGTTGTTTTGTTTATGGAACTCTTTTAAAAGTGTTCAAAACCCTCATAACTAACGTTTATGCTGGTTTTGATTTTAGGTAAATGTATCTATCTCCGGATGAAGATCAAGCGAAGAACAAGAACCGAACACACACAACTAAATGAAGCTTCCGCATTGATCTTGTTTTGTTTTATATAAAGTGAAATATGTAATCACTAATAACATAGTTTTTGAATGTTTTAAACATGTATGAATACTTTGATGAAAAAGTTTTTGTTAAGTCGCATTTTGATATAAAATGCGTACTTTAATGATATATATTAATGTTAAAATTTCAATGGGTCTTACAAGTTGGTAATAAGAGCTTATGGTTAAAAAAATAAAGTGTTCGGTTCGAGGCTTGATCGCAAATCCGGTAAGTACATGTATGTTAATAGTTTAGCATGCTAAAGTGTTGAAAACAACACATAGGGCTATCGTGTGATACACGTTACACCAACGAAAATGATTAGTATAGTTAACGAATCACGTGCAGTAAAAAGCCTAGTATTACAATACGTGCATTTAGTAAAGTTGACATTACTAACTTTTGTGAATGTCTTAATTGAAGGACACTTGCATTTAAAGATGACAAGGGTTGAACAAATTACGGATATGATAGAGGAACGGTCCGAAGTATGACAAGGGGAGCATGCTCACCAAGGACTAAATCGCGTAACGACCGTGAACAAGGTTAAAGGCAAGGAACGCCCGTCGGGGCAAGCATTACCAGGTGCACGCTTTTAAATATAATCGCACAAAAAACAATATGCAATAAACATGTAGAGAATGATTGTTGCATATGTAAATTAGAAACTTGGAAAACCTGAATAGAATACCTATCCAGGATATTATTTCCAAGAAAACTAAATAGAGGCGTTACTTACATAGGGCGTGATGTGAAAACTATAAAAAGGTCATGTGTGTCATGTGTTAGTCGCTTACTCTGGCCAAGTAAGTAGTGGCATATGATACCATGAACTTCTTATAGCGGACACATTTATGTCCGATGTAGTAAGGGCGGGGTGAATGGGACTAACTAAAATGGTACCCAAAGGAATCAAATAAATAAAATGTTTGATAGTAAATGTAAACGCACAGCCGGGTGACGGAAGCGTATTACATTAGGATAAAGAGCCCGAATGAAGGGACAAAGATTAATGTAAAATGAGTAAGATATGCATTGGGAGGGGGTGTATTTAGGGCTGTAAACGAACCGAACGTTCAGCGAACAGTTCGTGAACCGTTCGGCGGAAAGTTCGTTTATGTTCGTTCGTTTAATAAACGAACGAACATGAACAAGAAATTTCGTTCGATTAGTTAAATGAACGAACATGAACAGATGTCTCGTTCGTTCGATTGTGTTCGCGAACGTTCGGTAAGGTGTTCGTGAACGTGTTCGTGAACATTCGTTGATTTGCGTTCGTTTATATTCGTATGTTTGTGTTTTAATTGAAGGACACTTTCTTATATTTTATTTGTACTTTTCATATTATTAAACTTTTATTTATTTTATTTCCCTAACAATTAAACTAGGAATCTCATTTTCACCTTGTTTATGCATCATTTCTCTTTCATTTCTCACTATTTACATCTACGAATACAATCTACCTCCGTTCCACAATAAGGGATTCAAGTTCGAGTGCTACTCTCTATGCCATCTATCTTTATCCTTCGTCACGTTCGCGAAATTTATTTGTTTTCGTTTGTGTTCGTGAACCGTTCACGAATACGCTCATTTCCTTAATGAACGAACACGAACATAAAATCTCGTTCGGTAAGTGTTCATGAACCGTTCGTGAACACATTTATTTCCTTAACGAACGAACACGAACAAGGCCTTGTTCGTGTTCGTTCGGTTCGTTTACAGCCCTAGGTGTATTTACACTCGAACCCGGAGAATGTAAACATGTAAAAATGATTAAAATATGCATTGGGAGGAGGTGTACTTACACTAGAACCCGGAGAATGCAAATGTGTCTCTTAACGGGCCGTTTTTTGTAAAACGTCAAACTTGAGGACAAAGTCGGAATATAAAAGCGAAGTCTTAATGCATACCGGGAGGGTTGCAATAATAACGACTTCGGTAAAATACCCGGTTGATGGGTAAGGATTTAAACACATGCGTAGACTGAGAAACGGGAACGCGGATGGAAACTCAAAAGACTCGGGTTTCGGGTCATGACTAAAAGACGATAAGATGCTGTAAATAGAAATTTTGATAAATTACGTTCAACTATTTTAAAGTTGAACGGGTTGAATAAAGAATGAAAATTGGCATTCATAAGCTATGAAATTTCATACGAACAAGTCAAAAGAATTAAATAAATGATGACGCTTGCTAATATAAGTAAGCGTGAATCGAATAAATAAAAGCGTGAAATATTAATGAACCTATGTAATGGGTTTAAAAGAAATATAATTATAAATCAGGGAAACGGTGAGCGTAGAACAAACTGACGCGTAAGCAACGTCAGAAGTCATAAGTCGAAAGGTTAGTCCGAAAGTAAACGAATGAAGCCTTAGACTACGGTCAAGACCAACTAAAGTTCAAAAAGCGAAAACAAATGATTCCAAACATAACAAGGGATGCCTTGAAGCTATATAGGTATATATACATTTGAATATGAATACGAATAAAAGATGATCTACGGGATCATCATAACCTACGGGGTTAAACGTAGTGTTAAGGTCTACGGGACCAAGAAGACCCTTGGGTCATAAGTAGAAAGAAACGAACTGCTAACATCTCACCTTAAAAAGGTGAAAAATCTAAAGAAATAGCCTACGAGGCTAAGTAAAAGAACCTGCGGGTCAGTTGAGTTAGTGTGGGAACTAATTTTAATTCCACGAATTAAATAATATCGGAAAGGAATAAATCCTCGGACTTAAAATTCCTAGAAGTAATAAAAGGATATAAGACAAGGTGAAGAGAAAACGTTAAACTAAAATTTAGTTTTAGTAAGAAATGACATTTTAACAAATATATAAGTATTATGAGAGAAATTAGGAAAAGGTTAATATTAAAGGATTTAGGTCTAGACACCGATAGGTGTAAAAACAATACATTCTAAAAGAGGATTCTCGATGATGAAAGGTTAATATAAACCTAAAAATGACGTGACGTGACGTGATCACGGCCAAGAAAGGTAATGTGAAATATAATCACATTGTAGCCCGAGCAATGGGTATAAGGTAACTGGACTAATAAGTCCAGTTAGTGAGACTGATTAAGGTCAAAGTTCTAATGTAAGAATTGGAGTAATACGCTATTCATGGCGAGGTTAGCGTGGAGTAAGCATACCTAATAAATTCATATGACCCAAACGGCCAAAGAGCGGCACGGTCAAGTATATAAAACAAAGGTAAACATGTACAAACGGAAATGATGGCCCATGAGGCTTTGTTAACGAAGAGTATTGATCGCCTATACTAAACGATCATAAGACAACACAAACGAAGTGTCGGAAGGTCGAATCGAGCAAAAGCACGATTAAAGGAGAAAGCTATAAGGTATGTGATTATATGCTTACGAGGGTTATGTTAATAACATTTATCGAATTATCTTAAATAATTAAGATGAAATTCTAGAAATTCGGTTTGCTCGTACGTGATGAATTCAGTATGACCAAACCGAAGAAATAAGTTCGAAAACGAAAAAATGGTTGTTAGAAGTGAAAGATTTCGCTAAAATATCCAAACGGATTAAATTAACGGATTCATGAAGAATTTGATAGTCTAACAGCGATGGATTTCGCCAAGATAACCAAACTGGTTGAAAATAAAGAAATTTCGTTATTTTGAGTTTCATTATTTCGCGTGAAATACACAGATGTTATTAATCAACAAGATATTACCATACATTTCTGGTAATACCAACAAGGGGCTAAAGTATGAATAATGCTTAAAAGGGGTTACTCAGTTTGAGTGTATTGGGTATAGAAACTCAATAACTGTGTAAGAAAGGTTTCGGGGACGAAGCCACTTTAAGGGGGTAGACTTGTAACACCCCGAAAGCGGGTTTGGTAATCAAACCCCGTTAATACAAAAAGACAGGTAAAAGTAACCAGGTAAATATTAGGATTTAAATAAATAATCCTAATATTAAATATAAGCGAATCAAAGTTTTAAGGAATTAAGTTTGTAAGAGCCCCGAGTTAACGGGACTTAAAATAAACCTAGTCGTAAATTCCCCGAACCCACTAAATTAACTAGGAATATTTAACCTAGTTAATTAGTGGGGATAACGTCAAGAGCAATTAGGTTGTGATCTAGTTAAAAATGAACCAACTAAGAGATGGGGGACCAAAGTTGTTAAGTTTGAAATTAAATATAATTAAAACAATAAAATTAAAACCAAACACACACTAGTGTGTGTGTCTGGTTCGATTAAACATAGGGGGCGACACCAGGGTTTCTCCTCAAACCCTAAATTCAAGAAAATGATCAAATTGAAGGTCCAAATCAAGTCTAAATCGAAATCCAAGTACGAATTAGTGATCTCCACTGAGAAAGGAGTCACGAGGTATGTAAATTTCATGAGAAATCTCTAGTTAAATTTTTGAGCAAACCTAGAGAATTCAAAAATTGTTGATGCATGCTTGTTATATGGATGGAATAGGAACATTATAGTGTTTAGGAGTAAGCCCTAGACAAGTATATATTGAAATCATGCTTAGCTCAAGTAAATTCAAATTTTTGTTGATGCCAAATTCATGTATGAGATGCTTTTAGGGTTTTGATTGCTGAGAATGGTGTTATGATGTCAAGAACATGCTTAAATTGAAAGTTGTATTCAAACAGCTCCTGATCAGAATTTACAGCCGACTTGTATTGGCTGTAACCTAAACAAAGCTTGACAAAAACATGTGTTTCTTGAGTCTAAAATGTAATTCCAGGAAATATCTTTAAAACCCCACTGGAATCGCATTTTATGGACGAAAATTGAGCATTTTATGAATTTTTCCGTATCGAAGGTTCAAGCTGCGTTTTCTGGCAGAATTTGCAGCCCATTACGAATGTCATAACTCAATTTAGGAATTTAGTTATGACCTAAAATTTTTACTGTAGATAGTTTAAGTGATTAAAAGAATCGCCAATTAGAATTTCGTTAATCGGATAAACGAGAAATTTTAAATGAATTTTTCCGTAAGCTGCAGTCAGAAGTGACGAATCTGATTGCAGCTTAGTAAATGAATTTTTACGAATTTTTGGTAACGAGTTAGATCTTGAAATTTTAACACAAGGCCTAACCCTCCGAGGGGTACGCCACATAAAACAATCAAAATTTTTGAAGACTTGTATACAGGTTAAACAAGTCACGAAAAACAGCCCATTTTCAGTGATATGAAATGCCTAAATGAAATCGCGGTCTACTTGGTTGTGTGTAAAATGTGGTTATATTAAGTGTTCAGATGAATGCATAGAAATGTGTAAGGTGGAAGATCATATTAAATTATGGTTAATCTAAACACCTTGTGAACATTGAATAATAGTTTGGCGCTTAACAAGCTAGGTGGAAGCTTGTGGATGAAGCGGGTCAAACGGAGCGAGTATGGAAAGAAAACCGTGGCATGGATGCAATGTAAGTGAAGCTTACACTCCCTTTGTAATTACATTACATTTATTTGTTGATGCATTTTGTGTGGACGCGACTCAGCTCGGTTCGACTCGACCTTAGAGATTTGAAGACACGAAGATCGAGACAAAGCTACAGCCAAGGGGGAGTTTGTTGGTGCACTTGTGTCTGTCCTTTGTCTGTATTTCGTCATGATACAAAACGATGTCTTTAATGTAAGGTTGATGTAAGTTTGACCAAGTCAACCATCCTCCTGGTTTGACTTGACCAAACAGTTAGAAAAATGTTGTAAGCTGGTTTTGTCGAAGGATGTGTCATCGAAGGATTGTTTTATATCCTTCGATGAGCTCGAAAGATGGACCTCGATAGATGAGTTCGAAACATAACCTTCGATGGATGAACTCGAAGGATAGACCACGAAGGATATCATCCTTCGTGGTGTATGTGATCTTTCGATGGGTTTTCTGGTCGACAGATGATCTTTCGATCACTCTGTCTGATCCTTCGACCAGACGATCTGTGTCGGGTATAAATACCCGTGTGTTGTGTTCACTTCAATCAGATGAGACACAAGAGGAAGACAGAGAGAGACAGGAGCACACACACACACTTTGAGAGTTTATAGAATACTTCTGTAAACATTGAGCTTGTAACCGGACCCTTCATTCGTATTAATACAAGTGGTGTTAATCGGTGAATCTTGCGTGTTGTGTTTGTGCTTGTTCTCGTATAAAGTCTCGGTTGCATGCTAGCTTGGATTCCGCACTCGCTAGTGTGTTTGATATAACAGGGATAAGGTTTTATCTCATCCTCGAGAGGGACCTACAAGTGGTATCAGAGCCTTGGCTCTTTTCCTTGTTAAAAACCGAGATTTTGGGTTGTTTTTGGACAAAAACTCACTGGTTTAGCACTCGTTTTTACTGTTTTTCTCACATTTCCAGACGTTAAAACGTGTTCTAAACTTACCGGGTGTGTTTTTGGTCGGGTTGGGTAACTTAAAAAACTTGTTTTTAAGAATTTTGGTGATTTCCGGCCAAAATTCCGGCTTATCCGGTGACCGGTTTCTGGATAAGGTTTTCTCCGGTTTCTGTTTTTGGGCATTATTTTATTGTTTCAAATCTGGGTTGGCAGAAAGTATGGTCTGAACATACCTTCTGCCGAAAGATTTCACCAACTTGTCACCTTTTTCACCAACCCGTCACTCTTTGTCAACTGTGTCAGACAAGATCGAAAGATATCCTTCGAAGTCGAAAGTTCATCTTTCGATCAAGGGAGGTTCGATAGATAATCATCCTTCGAACCAAGGAATCTTTTCGAAACATACATCTTTCGATCTACAGGTCTTATTCGAAAGACAAGGATCCTTCGATTGGAGAGTCTTTCGAAGTCATTGTTCGAAAGACAAGGATCTTTCGATTGGAGAGTCTTTCGAAGTCATTGCTCGAAACTCAACAGTGATCTTTCGAACACTGTTGATCCTTCGAACAAGGTTTGATCCTTCGATCCCAGTCTGTTTAAGGTTAATAAGTTTGTGTTTTTCAGGTCTTTCGATCAAAGATCCTTCGGCTGTTTGTTATCCTTCGAGATTTTGACATAGTTTGTGAAATTTTTTTAAAAATGGGAACAAACGGTCAGTGGGATCCAACCGCATGGACTCAAATAACTTCGACTCCACAATCATCAGCTATGCAATCTACGCAATCTACGTCAGATTTCGACAAAAATGCATGGATGCGAGCTATTGCCCCACCTCAAGCTGCAATGATAACTGCAAATCAATGGGCTTTGGTCACAAATCAAAGCAACAACATTCAATCTATGATGCAGAATGACAGTGAAACTGGTACAAGCACAAAACCGCCAAAGTTAAATCACATCAATGATTGGGGATGGTGGAAAGAAAGGCTGAGAACTTATGTTCAGGGACAAGGTCAAGATCTATGGATGTGCTTCTTCACAGCCTTTGAAAATGAGCTGGAAGTTGCAGGATCTAATCCACAAACTTACAGCACTTTGTCTGAAGAAGATAAGAAGAAGTTTGAGTTAGAAAAGAAAGCATTCATGATTCTCACACAAGCTCTTCACAAAGACATTTATCACCAGTTTGTTTACTGCACGACTACTAAAAGCTTGTGGGATATGCTCACGTTACGGTGTGAAGGAAATGCTCAATCTAGAAAGATCAAGCAAGAATTACTGAAGAAAGAGTTTGAAGGATTTACGTGTTTGGAGAATGAGACTTTGGCAGAGTTATCTACAAGGTTCCATCATTTGTTGAGTGAGATGTTTGCGTTTAAAGTCACTGCCACTCCACAAGAATTGGTGAAGAGATTCGCTGATAGCTTACCAGCAAAGTGGAGCAGTTATCTTGAAATTCTCAAAGAAAATGGTGTTTTAGAAACAATCACCGTTTATAAATTAATTCAAAGATTGGAGAATAAGGATGTAGAAGAAAAGCTGAAGGCAAAAAGAACACAAACTCCTCAAAATCCAGAAATGTACTTTGGGATTGCAGGAGGTATCAGTGGAGAAAGACCAGCTTCTCAACACGCGAAGCTTCAAACAGCTTTCGTTTCTAACACCGGACCTTCAACAACAGATCAGTTTGATCCTTCAGCCTACACGATGTTTTCAAGACCGAATGTGCAACCGACAGCTCAGCAGCAACAACCGCAACAGCAAGGGTTTTATGGAAGCTCTTCAAACTTTCAAGCCACTTCCAATCCTAACACAGTCAGATTAGACACTTCCAACTTTTCCAAAGTCAGTGTCGAAGTAGCCAAGGAGCATATGGAGATGTTGAATACCTTGGTTAGTGCTTATAGTGGATTGATCGTAGGTCAGATTGGGAATGTCAATCTAACCAATGAAGATTATCAGCAAGTGGATAAAGAAGAGTTTGAAATGATGGATATCAAATGGGCTCTTGCTAGTGCAATTCGAAGAGCAAAGGAGTTTATGGAAAGGACGGGGAGAACCAACTTGGAAAACAAGAAAGACACCAAGTATGGGTTCGACAAGCAAGCTGTCAAGTGCTTTAACTGTGGCGAACGGGGTCATTTCAAAAGGGAATGCACAAGACCAGCTCAGCATGGAAACCAGAATCCCTTTAGAAACCAAGGCAACCAGCAGAACCAGAACAGGAACAATGAGCGTATGTTGATACCTGTCAACAACCGAACTCAAGCAGGACCATCAAATGCCAACCGGGGGCTGGTGGTTCAAATAGATGAGGGTTGTGATTGGTCGCTTCAGCTTGGAGAAGGAAGAAATGGTGGAACAGCATGTTTTGCTGAAGTCGTAAAGGATTTAAAGCACGCCAGTGGTGGAGAATCTTCCACCAATGGTGTTGCATCTTCTGGAGATGAAGACAGTTCTGGTTATAGTGGAAGCTCAGATGAAGAATCCTCCACTTCAGGAAATGATCATGTGGATGAGACATCAAGTGCGTCAGTCGATGCAGATATTGATGAGCTTTTGGAAGAAGCTGCAGCAGGAACTAAAAAAGGATCTAATTTGATGGATCAAGCTGCTTACTCTTCGTCTTCTCTCCATTCAGCCTTTATGGCTAATGTCGACAGTTCATCAGGTCAGGTATGTGTCGATGAACCCACTGTAGTTAGCTGTGAAAATTGTGATAGTTTAAATGTTAAATATGCTGAACAGGAAAGTCAGTTTGAAATCCTATCCAAACACAATCAAGAATTGATTGTAGATCTTTCTAAAGCAGCTGAAGCTAACGTGTTTTTAACCAGAAATGAAAAGGAATTTAAAACAACAATTGCGTCATTAAGACATGATGTTTCAGAATTACAAAAAGCTGTTTTGCGAAAACAACATGCTAACAATGATCTTATAGACACAATTGAAAAGCAGATGGTAGAATTGGCAACCGCTCGATGTGAATGTGAAACAATCAAGCAGAAATTGGAAAGTTATTCCAATTCCCGCTATGTATTGGATCACATTATTGATGTTCAAAAGAAAAAGGGGGATAAGAAGTGTATGGGATTCAAATCATGTCCTCCCCCAATGAATCACAATTACTCCAAATTGCCTGATGACGAGGATATGCCCCGTTTTGAACCTACTGTGCCACTCGGTCTAGATGACTTTGCAGCAGGCCTCGGGTTCACAACTGGTACATCATCCTCGGGTCAATCAGAATCTGAGAAAAGTGTGACAGATTCATCGTGTGTTAAGGAACAGAGTCCTCCCGTTGTTGAGGATACTGATTCTTCGGATGATGAATCTGATGTAATTGTGAACCAACAGTCTAACTCGGTCACAACAGATATTCCAATCGAGAATCACATCCTGTGTGATCCACCAGTGAAACCGAGTAAGACTGAAATGTCAAAAGAAATGGAGTCGATTGTATCAAGTTTTGAAGGGAGTAACTTGTTGTACACGCTCAAAGGAGATAGCAAAATCTACTCTAACAAAGATTTTCCAATTAAAAATGTAAATCAAGATTTAATTGAGCAAATTTTTGAAGGATGCACTGATAAGTTTTTGGGGAACAAAAGTCGCAAAGTTACTGTCACTCAATGTGATCCAATTCCGTGTGAACAAATTAGAAAACAGTACGGAAACCAAAAACTACAAGTTGAGCGAAAACAACAAGTCAATTCCGGAAAAGGTAAGGTACAGGGAAAGAAGGCTCAGAACAAGAATTTTCAAGCACCTAAGGTTCAACAACAATGGGTGCAAAACAAAAGAGCTCCTGTTAAGAAAAGAGAACCGAAAGTGAACTTTGTTGGATCCGCGGGTTCAGATAAACTTGAAACATTTCAGGATAAATCTAACATTGATTTTGTAAAACAAGTTAGAATTTTAAAACGAAATGATCAGAATAACTACACCCAACACACCAACGGAGGTGATTTAGGTCCTAGCACATCTAGATCACAAAGTTCATTGTCTGGTTCTCCGTCTGATCATCAACATGTTTCTCCGAGGTTTGTAGAGCGGAGAATGTGTTTTGAGTGTGGCACAATTGGGCATATTGTAAGATACTGCCCATACCTGAAAAAGTTGAAGGCAAAAACAAGTGCTCCCCAAGAAACCAATTACCAAAAACGATCATTTTCCCCGAAACAAGACCCACGTGTCTTGAAAGAAAGGGAAAAGAAGTTAAAACAAAAGAATCAAAAGGTAATTGAAAAGGCCTTAAAATCAGAGGTCAAAGAAGAAAAACCTGTTCAAGCAAAACCTAAAACTGTAACACCAGTAAATGCTAAAACAATTAATACAAATACTGGTAAAGGACAAACAGCTTGGAAACAAAAACAGGTAATTCAGTCAGGGGGAGCACCACAGGTTCTTTTTCCTAATCATCAAGTGATTGAAATCACCTTTCTTGATGATCAAGGACGACCCAAGTCCACAAAGGCTTGGGTCCCCCTCTCCGACTAATCTCTGAGTGAGTGTGTAGGATATTCCAGGAGGAACTTTCGATAGTCGTAAGATTGTTGATAGTGGAGCGTCCTTGCACAAGATAGGCGACAGAAGAAATTGTTGCCTTTGATGGAGAGGAAGAGAAAAGGGAAAAAGAAATGTCTGATGAAAGAAATTGGAAGCTTCGACAAAATGAAAATCATTTCAAAAATGTGAATGTTCAAGGCTTTGATCGGGTCCCCGGGATAGATTCAAATCAAAATGTACGCACCTGCAGCACGTCTGAAGTTCAACAATCTACAAGATGAACGTGCAGTGTACATTTCTTCGTGGTGTGATTGAAGAAAATGTGTTTGTTGAACAAACCATCCAGGTGTGCGGATGCCTTGGCATGGATTGAACAACCGCACACTACTTCTGAAAGAGAAAGACAAAGACCTTCGCTGGTGCAATGTGGAAGACCAGCCGGACCCGGAGGTTTATGATCTTGTTGCTGTGAAGGAATTCTCAGTAGCTACAAAAATCGTCTTTGAAATCCACAACGGGTGGATATTCAGTTTGGGAGAGCACTCAGATTCCTTGCAATGCACGATGCAGTTGCAGGATACGGTTTTAAATTTCTAATCTCTCCTATACTTGTCGATATTTAAGCTGCTTTGTGAATTATTATCTCGTTCAGCACTCTTTGGCCAGACAATGCTGTCATGGTCCGCACCGCTTACCGACATGTCAACTGATTTTTCCGAAATTCGTTCAAAATTAATTTTGGTAAACGGCATTGAGGTAAAACATGAGTTAACCAACATCGGAAAATCATTTTTGTAAATACCTTTGTATTTTAAATTTGTCTTAGTTTATTGATTTTAGGGGGAGTAAATTATTTGAAAAATTTGAAAATCCAAAAACATTGAAAAATTTCAAAAAAAAAAAAAACACAAAAACAATAGAAAAGCAAAAATGAGTTTCCTGGCGAGCAAAAGAGAATATGATAGTACATCAGTGGTCTGTCTAAACCTCTTTAAACCTTAAATGAAAAACGATAAGCAGCTCTATATAAGATGTATCGGTAGGCTCACAATCATTTTAAAGTGTGCAGGGTGATATAAACTTAAATCGACTGAAGACCAGGTGGGAACCATTCATTGGCATATGGTCTTAGTACCGAAATTTCGTTTGAGAGATTGCCGAGGTTCTGAAATATTCGGTCTTTATGCTGCTTATCATCTGGGTATCATGGTTGTTTCTATAAAAGACAAAGTCTAGATCTTCCATGATACCATACATACGTGTACATATTGCATACGACCTCAATAAGTGATCAACAATCACATGTCCAAACCAATAAGTGATTAAATATCACATTCATCCGGGAGTCAAGTTCGTCTCTCTGCTGTACGAAAGTACTGACCTGTTCACGGACTTGCTCCTGTGCCCTCATGCATCTGAAAATCAAGTTCCTCATCAATAAGTGATTCTATCACATAGGGCTTGTTTTCAAATCAAATAAGTGAGAATCTCACATCATATACGGTCAAACAGATGATAATCGGTATACTCACCGGTAAGATGAATCCTCGTGCATACCTTGATACGGGAATGTGTCGTGATGTGGATGAACACCGGTCGGTAAGTATAAATTATACCTTAACGTATCCCCTCGCCATGATTACAAATGATAAGCTGAGCTTAAGTGGACAACAATACCGATAATCGTTATAGGATGCTTATCTTAATGTTAACTAAAAGAACAACAAGAGCGTTTTGGCATGACCGTACACTGATATGATTCTCTTACCCTCGAAACTCGCAAAAAGAATGTCTGTAAATATTTATTTAATGTTTCCTGTTTATGCACCTTTGTATATATTTATTTATTGCTTTCCATCTTTACATTTGACAAATGAAAATTTCAAAAAGATTTTGCTTTATAAACTTTATAAAATCCAAAAAGATTTTGCTTCTAGTTTATTTTTGATTGACTGATGTTGGAACTCGAGTCTATCCTTCCCAAAATCCTGATCGTAAGCTGGAAAACAATTGCATTTTCATAAACAGTCGAAGTTAACGAGTTTTGAAAGTTAAAGGATTAAAATGCATATTTTTCTAAACTTTCAAACTGCTGTCGGTTGGTGTTTGATTGAGATTTGATCTCAGATGTGTCGTTAGTTTAAATATTAACTATATTCCAAGCGGTTGTTCTCATTATGCGTTTAGCTTTCTTGCATGTGCAGATGCTAAAGGCGAGGAGAACATGTTCGATGAAAAGCTTTGGAATGAAGACACGAAGTGGAGGCACTCAAAGGATAAAATGATCGAGTTGCCGCTGTCCCTTCATCAACACCACAAGGATCTGAAGAATTGACAAGTCAAAGGATTCACGAGCATGACTCAATGGAGAGTTCAATCTAAGGGGGAGTTTATTGACACACTACCTAAGTTAAATGGGGAGTTTGTTGATACACTTTCTACTTACGACGCGTGAAGACTTTGAAGATCCTCCGACATGAAAGTCACAGAAGACGAACCATCACGAGTAGCGTCCAAGGGGGAGTTTGTTGATGCATTTTGTGTGGACGCGACTCAGCTCGGTTCGACTCGACCTTAGAGATTTGAAGACACGAAGATCGAGACAAAGCTATAGCCAAGGGGGAGTTTGTTGGTGCACTTGTGTCTGTCCTTTGTCTGTATTTCGTCATGATACAAAACGATGTCTTTAATGTAAGGTTGATGTAAGTTTGACCAAGTCAACCATCCTCCTGGTTTGACTTGACCAAACAGTTAGAAAAATGTTGTAAGCTGGTTATGTCGAAGGATGTGTCATCGAAGGATTGTTTTATATCCTTCGATGAGCTCGAAAGATGGACCTCGATAGATGAGTTCGAAACATAACCTTCGATGGATGAACTCGAAGGATAGACCACGAAGGATATCATCCTTCGTGGTGTATGTGATCTTTCGATGGGTTTTCTGGTCGACAGATGATCTTTCGATCACTCTGTCTGATCCTTCGACCAGACGATCTGTGTCGGGTATAAATACCCGTGTGTTGTGTTCACTTCAATCAGATGAGACACAAGAGGAAGACAGAGAGAGACAGGAGCACACACACACACTTTGAGAGTTTATAGAATACTTCTGTAAACATTGAGCTTGTAACCGGACCCTTCATTCGTATTAATACAAGTGGTGTTAATCGGTGAATCTTGCGTGTTGTGTTTGTGCTTGTTCTCGTATAAAGTCTCGGTTGCATGCTAGCTTGGATTCCGCACTCGCTAGTGTGTTTGATATAACAGGGATAAGGTTTTATCTCATCCTCGAGAGGGACCTACATTATTTGTATGTATTAGTCATGAAACATGTTAGGTATTGGAATTATGACGTTCCGACATGATGGAACGCAAGTTGGAATAAATGAAAATGGTAAGAAACCATTAATTAGGTTTAAGGGGCGAGATGGTATTATAATACCATCACACGTAGATAAAAGGTTATTTCGACTAAACGGGTCAAATGGTGTGTTAATACCATTTGACAACAATAATTGATGACCGTTTGTTGAGTTTTGCGATCACAGGAATTAATTTATGGCTTGCGTTGCTTTAAACTAGCAAGTTAAAGAGAAAAAGGTATTTAAACGGGTTAATTTCATAACCCGGGCCAGGTACGCGTAAATTGGTGAAGTATAAGTAGACATTTTAATGTAGAAATGTGATGTGTGGAAAGAGAAGAGCGAGATTTAAACTTAAATGTTTAAATCTCCTAAACGGGTCAAAATGAATTATGCGCATAGCTTGGGTATTGGTCGCATAATTCATAAAAAGTTATGTTTATGAGTTAAAGACTTTTGAGTTAAGTAGTAGTCCAAGGTTTTAGAATGATTTAGAAACAAGCCATTTAATAGATTATGAAACGGGTCAAATAATTGTATAAGAGATTTATAAGCCGTTAGCTTATAAATCAGCATCGTTACAAACCTTAGTATTGTTTACATAGGAGTCGGCATTACGGTTAATATGAAATAAGAATCGTGTAAACCAGATGTGTAGATTTAAAGTTATGTAAGTTTAAGTGTTAAATATAAGAAAATGCATAGCTGGGTAAAATAGCAAACAAGCAGAACTAGGCGCCACCGTAGCTTACGGTGGTACCGTAAGTTACGGTAGGCACTAAAAGAAAACAATTGTCCACCGTAGGGCAGGCTCTTATCACCGTAGCCACTTTTTCGTCACCGTAAGGTACGGTAGCACCGTAGCTTACGGTAGAAACCTTTGTTGTTTTGTTTATGGAACTCGTTTAAAAGTGTTCAAAACCCTCATAACTAACGTTTATGCTGGTTTTGATTTTAGGTAAACGTATCTGTCTCCGGATGAAGATCAAGCCAAGAACAAGAACCGAACACACACAACTAAATGAAGCTTCCGCATTGATCTTGTTTTATTTTATATAAAGTGAAATATGTAATCACTAATAACATAGTTTTTGAATGTTTTAAACATGTATGAATACTTTGATGAAAAAGTTTTTGTTAAGTCGCATTTTGATATAAAATGCGTACTTTAATGATATATATTAATGTTAAAATTTCAATGGGTCTTACAAGAATTATTCAACCCATGATCTAGAATTAGGAGCTATAATTTTTGCCCTTAAAATTTGGAGACATTACCTTTATGGTAGTAAGTTTACCATATTCACTGATCATAAAAGTTTAAAATATGTTTTTGGGCAAAAAGAATTGAATATGAGACAAAGATGCTGGATGGAGATGCTTAGTGATTATGATTGTGATATCCAGTATCATGAAGGAAAAGCAAATGTAGTGGCAGATGCTTTAAGCTGAAAGTTTCACGACAAGCCAAAAAGGGTACGTTCTCTTAAATTAAATCCACAAGTAGATTTAAATGATCAAATTAGAAAAGCACAAGAATCAGTAATCCAGGATGATACTGAAAAATTAAAAGGAATGATTAAGGAATTAGAACAAGGAACATATGGAATTTGGAGATTCCATAAAAAGAGAACGTGGATACCTAAATTAGGAAACCTGCATCATTGTATATTAGAAGAAGCCCATAAGTCTATGTATACGATGCATCCCGGAAGTGATAAGATGTACCAGGATTTAAGAAAGAAGTTCTGGTGGATAGGAATGAAAAAGGACATAGCAACCTATTTTTCTAAGTGTTTAACCTGTTCACAAGTCAAAGCTGAACATAAGAAACCTTCAGGTTTGTTACAGCAGCTAGAAATGCCAGAGTGGAAATGGGAATTGATAACAATGGATTTTGTTACTAAATTACCCAAAACAAAGAAAGGTAATGATACAATCTGGGTGATTGTAGATAGACTAACTAAGTCAACTCACTTCCTACCAACGAAAGAAACTTTCAGTATGGAACAGTTTGCTAAATTATATGTAAATAAAATAGTTTCATTACATGGAATTCCTTTATCAATTGTTTCTAATAGGGATAGCCGTTTTACCTCTCATTTTTGGATAAGTTTCCAAAAGGCAATGGGAACCAAGCTAAATCTAAGCACTGCTTATCATCCTCAAACGGACGGACAAAGCGAAAGGACAATTCAGACAATGGAAGACATGCTTAGAGCTTGTGTAATTGATTTCGGAGGTAATTGGGACGATCATTTACCATTAATAGAATTTTCTTATAATAACAGTTATCACACAAGTATCAATGCTGCACCATTCGAAGCACTTTATGGACGAAAGTGCCGAACCCTAGTCTGTTGGGCAGAAATTGGGGAAAAGCAACTATCTGGACCTGAGATAGTGTAGGAAACAACCGACAAGATCATTCAAGTCAAGGAACGACTGAAAGCAGCACGTGATCGACAGAAGAGCTATGCTGATAACCGACGTAAACCATTGGAATTTCAAGTAGGAGATAAAGTATTGTTGAAAGTCTCTCATTGGAAAGGAGTGGTAAGATTCATCAAAAGAGGGAAGCTAAGTCCCAGGTATGTTGGACCTTTTGAGATTATTAGAAGAATAGGACCTGTAGCCTATCAGCTACAACTGCCAGAGGAAATGGCAGGAATACATGATGTATTTCATGTATCTAATCTCAAGAAATGCTTAGCTGATGAATCACTGATGGTACCTCTTAAGGATATAGAGGTAAATGAACAACTTAAATTTGTAGAGAGGCCTCTACAAATTAAAGACAGGAAAGTTAAGAATCTCAAACACAAGAGATTAGTTCTGGTCAAAGTGAAGTGGGACTCCAAAAGAGGACCAAAATACACATGGGAGCTTGAATCGGAAATGCAAAGGAAATATCCACACCTGTTCCAATAGACCTCGAGGACGAGCTCTAAAACAAGGTGGGGAGGATATAACAACCCTAAAAATAAACCAACACCCTCGAAATATTTGTCGATACCCTAAAAATATATTAAAATATCCCAATATGTCTTAAAATATACCCCGTATGTGAAAACCGAGCCTAAAATGCGTTAAAACATCGAAAAATAAATAAAAACAAAAATAATTTGGCTGTCGCGGGGCGCGACACCCCTAGCCAAACACGGTCGCGGGCCGCGACGACCCTTGCCACCCGCCCTCCTCCGGAAGCCGCCACGTGGTAACACATGGCAAGGCTAGAGTGGTGACGCAGCGAAGCTAGGCCCTACGCAGCCTAGTCGCGGGCCGCGAAGGCCCCTACCTTCCTTCGTCGTGGGGCGCGACGGACCAGTCGACCAGAACTATAAATAGGGGCTGTTGGCTTTCAGTTTCCGACGCTCACACACATTTCTTTCTCTCAAATTTCTGAGTAGTATAAGCTATACTCGGGTATAATACCCCCCCTAACTAACGAGATTCTGCTCCGTTGTAAGTATCATAACCCCTGGATACGTATTAGATACTCTGCCCGATTGATCTAGGGTTCCGTAATGGCTGTCGTGGTTCTGCCAGACGTAGTCGTTGGAATGCCGTCTCGGGGAGGGTATTACTAATGTTAAAATGGGTTATTATACTAACACGTGTGCATTTGTGTAATTTATAGATAATTCCAAGGGAACCCTTACAGAAAATCTAAGACAGCAATGTGAGTAATCTCCTTTTTACAAATTGTTTTTACAAAACCTTACTTAATTAATTATATATTAAGCAGTTATTGAGTATTTATAAGGATACAATTATCGTCGGTATGTTGGGATTTTGTATACAAAATTAGTTACTGCCTTGCGAGGAGTAACTTTTCCACAAGTCGGGTTTGACAGTACCGCAGATGGTAATTGGTATGACTTGGAAACAAATGTAATTGCGAGACCGCCCTCAATACTGTACAATGGTTTTTATTTAAACTTGATTAAACTGGGATTCACTCACCAGTATTTCCCACTGACAAAATGTTTTTAAACGCGTTTCAGGTAACAAAATGTGAAAGCCAAATAGAAGCCAACTGGACAGCACTGTAGGCTTGGAAAAGTGGTAATAAAGTTACCTAAAAAGAAATAGATGTTTTTATTAAATAAAAATAGGATTTATTCCTATGAAAGTGTATGTACTTAAAACTTGGATTTTATCCCATGTGTTTAATATTATGAAAATGTGGTATTTTACTCTGATCAAATATTTCCTAACCACGGTCCTGATGAAAATTCCGCTGCCAAATTAGACAATAGCAGATACCACCGACACTGAGTTCGCGGCCGCCCGTTCCCGTATTTGAATAGGGGGCGGGGGTTGCGACACTGCCCATTTGTATAATGCCTTATACTCAAAGGTCTGACCTCATTCATAATTTAATGTACTGATGTTTATTGAAAATTCAAAAAACCTCTTCTCACATTCAAAATTCTGGCTCCACATTCAAAATTCAAACCATCTATATTCTAATTCTAATCCTATAAATAAGATATAATTATCTGGCTCCACATTTAAATTTCTTTCGCTCATATCTACATATGAATTTGGCTCCACATTCAAATTTCAATTTATCTCTCTCCTTTATATTTGCGATCATATCTCTCTTACTCAAATGTATAGCTCTCATGATTGAGCCGGTTAATCTTCATATGCAGTTCTTTGTTCCAATATCGTTATTCGAACATCGTTGTTTCATGGAAGCTCTGTTTCACACGCTCACCTTTGACCTCGGCTTTGCATATTCAGTCTGTTCATCTGCGATTACAGCTTTTTGTACTTCACGAAATTTTTCCAACATCATTGTTGCAACATCGTTGAGGGTATGTTTTTTTCTCTGATTTTAAATCTTAAAATTTGAACTGATCTGTTCTAATTCTCTGTTTATATTTCAGCCTAATCAGAGTTTAAAATTCAAACAATCAGTTGCGGGTTATTTTAGGTTTGTGGATTCTTTTAAACTGTTGATATATGTTGATAATATTTATTTTAAGGTGTTGATATATTTCAGCTTTTTTTTTCGAGCGAGCAGTGGGGAGTTCTTCTGCACTGTTTTTGAAGTCTGAAGCGCATAAAGTGGAGTACTTCTTTATGATAAATGAAGAAGTTAATGGTAATTATGAGAACATCGTTTTTTTTTGTTCTTTCAGTTTATTGATATTTAACTTTTTACTACGATTATTATATCATTCTTTTACATGAGACTTGAAGAAATATACAAGTTAAATAACATATATGAATTTCGCTCCACATTCAAGAGTTAAAAATGTCATCATACCCTTTTGTAGGTTCTTATGATTTAAAGTATTGGTTTATCAAGCAAGTTGAGGATCAAGTATATGAGGATAGGACTACTGTTCAAGAGCTGAAGAGCTGAAGAGGTGTTTTGGTGATGTCTTTCTGCACTTCGGAATTCAAAAACAGTGCAGAAGCTTTTCATCACGTTTTACTACCATTATATCCTTCTTTTACATCAGAGTTGAAGAAATATACAAGTTAAAAATGTCATCATATCCTTCTGTAGGTTCTTATGATTTAAAGTATCGCTTTATCAAGGAAGTTGAGGATTAAGTACATGAGGATAGGGCTACTGTTCAAGAGCTGAATATTATTAAATTTCGTTGTTCAGTTCTTAATGTAATTGTTGATCTATCGTTATATGTGATATGTAAATTTTAATTCTATTAATCTTTGTAGAGCATTTTATTTTTACTGATTTGAGCATCAACAGTTGTTAGTATTGATACCTGCTATTGTAAATGTTGAGTTGCTATTGTTGCCAGCATCTGTTATTCCCAACAACAGTTTCAAAAGACAATAGAAGTTCTGAACATTCTTAAAAAATTGACAAAAATCTTTAAAAGTCTGTTGAAAACATCTGTTTTTAAAGGTATTGTCTGTTCTCATAATTCCTGTTTTGAGTAACGACTGTTGAGTTGCTACTGTTGCCAACATCTGTTATTCCCAACAGCGGTTTCCAAAGGATTGTCAACCGTTAACCCAATAGAAGTTCTGAACATTCTTAAAAATATGTATTTTGACAAAAATTGACAAAAAAATCTTTACAAGTCTGTTGAAAACAGCTGTTTTTAAAACATCTGTTTGGCAAAAGATTCATCCACTGTTTAAAGGTATTGTCTGTTCTCATAATTCCTGTTTTTTGTAACGACTGTTGAGTTGCTACTTGTTATGGGTCATTTTCTGAGCATATATATCTTGACTAATATCCTGCTTTTAATTGTTTATTTGTGACCAGGATACTGGACGGGGATATTGCTAACATCCTGGGCGATAGACTGAGGTTGGTTGAATTAACCACGTGCATGTTAAAGGTTGGGGTTTACCAACAGTCAGATGGACTTCTTCTCCTCTAGACTCGGGCGTATTTGTTATGGGAGAGACGTTGAACCCGAAAGACCAGGTCTACAACGTTAGAGTGGGGAATATTCGCCGGATCCCGGTGAATTAGGATAGTTTGTTACACTTCTTTTACTATAAATAGATGGGGGCGGATCAGATTAAGGCACACAACTCATACACGCACATTCGAACACTTTTTCTCTCTAGCTCACTGCAAACACTACACACAAACACTTGTATTCAAATTACTTTGTAACACATAGTTGATCCGCACCACATCCTGCACTGTATCCTGATATTTAAAGCAATAGAAGAACTAGGCAGCTGCGATTGTCAGCTCCCGAGGTTTTGTGCCGGCGATCTAAATTGATCAAGGGCTTTCCTCGTACATCCCATGTCAACCTTTACTTTTTTGCTCATTGTTTGATCATAGATACGGCTCCATATCCTGAGCCGTATCCTGAAACTGCTTTTACAACTAACTTGGTTAACATATTTTTCATACATAATTTTAGCACACTACCTCACTTAACTAATTTGATCACTAAATTGCTTCGGTAATTTTTGACCAAAACAATTTGGCGCCCACCGTGGGGCAAGAAGGTGCTATTTTTGCTAAAAACTTTGGTAAAATCATTACTCGGTTTTCTATTATCAAAACTTTTTTCTAAATTGTTTTCAATGGCCTCGAGATCAAACATGAGCTCTTCCACCATGTCTGCTACAACCTCTGCAACAACTGGTTCGGTGCTTCCGCCTCCTCCTCCGAGAATGCAAGCTTCGTCACACGGAGCTGAAAGTCATGTAGCTCGGGATGTGATCCCTGCTCCCTAGGGATGGCAAAAAAGCCCAAGCCAGATGGGTATACCCGAAACCCGAAACATACGGGCCGGGTATACCCGAAGCCCAATGAGTATGGGCCGGGTATGGGCTTAAAAATAGAAAAAATTCGGGTATGGGTACGGGTATGGGATTTAGTGATACCCGCCCGATACCCGGCCCATTTACCCGGATAATACCCGAAAGTATCATATTATAGATTTCTATATATACAAACTTAGTACATGTACTTATTACCTTCTCTATAGTCAGATGTGGATATTTATTTGACAAGTGTTTAGTGAACATATAACTTATTTTTGAGCATGCATATTGGATATGAAAGCTATCACCCTTTATTATGTGGATGTTTTATGCCATTAGGTGGTCCTGGTACAATTACTTAATTAAGTTATTGTTTAAATTTAGTTTAGTATACGTGGTCTGAATATGATATGTAAGTTATTAATCATATTTTCATTTGTTATAGTTATTAAAATAGTAAATTATATAAACATCAAAATAAAAATTCCACATTTGTGCCAACGGATATTTTTAAAAAATTAACGGGTATACCCGATACCCGCGGGTATACCCAATACCCGCGGGTATGCCCGATACCCGACGGGTAATTACCCGAAAAATACCCGATGGGTAACGGGCCGGGTATGGGACAAAGAATTACAACCGGGTACGGGCCTGGGATTACCAATACCCGGCCCAAGCCCGGCCCATTGCCATTCCTACTGCTCCCAGTACCCAGGGATCCGGTCTTGTTTTGGCATCTAATGACGAAATTCTGAATTTGTTTGGTAGCGTACAGGAACAGATGAGGCAGCAGCAGGAAACTAATCGGATGCTGATGAGAGAAATACAACTCTTGAAATCTGGCCCAAGTAGACCCGCTGAAGAAACTGTCACTCCTATACAGCCTAGGGCTTTGAACTTCAGTTCCGCAGTTTACACTGAGGATAACAGGGGGAATATCGTCCCAAGCCATTCTCAGAATCATACCCCTGAGATACCCTCCTCGGTCAGGATGTCAACTACGAGGAGTTCAGGATATGCTTCAGGATATGGCCAGAATCCTCAGACCGGTAATGTGTCAAATAATAATACTCTTGCTACTAACAACAATGGGTCTTTGCAGGATGCAGGTATGACGTCAACATTTACAAGGGAGCTCCAGAAATTGAAGGATATGATATCCAGTGTACCTGGAGTGGTCCAGCCAATTCCGGAAGTATCTCAAGACAGCCACAGGATATCCCGCTTTGCATATCCTATCTGTGATGCTGAAATCCCAAAAAGATTTCAGACCCCCAACATGAAACTGTATGATGGGACTACGGATCCTGAAGAGCATATTGCCCAATATAGGGAAAGGATGGAAATCAATCCTATCCCTCCAGATCTCAAGGAAGCATGCTTATGCAAGGGTTTCGGTTCTACCTTGACAGGATCAGCCTTAAAATGGCTGTTGAATGTTCCTCCTCACTCAATTACTTCGTTTGCTCATTTGGTTAATTTATTTAACAGTCAATTTTCTTGTAGTCGGAGTTTTGAGAAACTGACCAGTGACCTTTACAGGATAACTCAAGGACCTCAGGAATCCTTGAGGGATTATGTGAACAAGTTCAGTCGAGAATCCTTGGATATCCCACATCTTGATGTTGCAACAGCTGTGCAAGCTTTTAAGATGGGGTTACAAAAGGATTCTCAGTTTTATCAGGATCTTGTAATGAATCCCTGCAGGAATCTCGATGAAGCTCGTAACAGGGCCTTGAGATATATCCGTTTGGAAGATGACAAAAAGATGCAAGAGAGGATGAATTCTACTTCAACGTACGAATCGACCAACAGGAAATCAGAATCCTCGTACAAACCATATCGCTCCAAGCCATATGGTAGAAATGATAACAAGAAAGTGAATGCTGTTGAAGACGAGGATCCTAAAGAATATCCTGAATTATCTGAATACTGCTTTTCTGTTAATATACCTGGGTTAATGTATGCTATGCAGGGTTTAGGAGACAAAGCTAGGTGGCCTCGAAAGAACCAGCAGAAAGCTGATTGGAAGGATAAATCCAAGTGGTGTGCCTTCCATGAAGATTTCGGACATGTGACTGAGGATTGCATTGCTCTAAGGAAATAAATAAGTTACCTGTTAAGCAAAGGATACCTGAAGGATTTGCTGGGAAGAAAAAAGAATAAAGGGCAGCATCGCCCCCAGCAGATGCCAAAATAATTAACTTTATTTTGGGGGGATTCGACATTTGTGGGACCTCGTATTCTGCGGCCAAGAGACATGCAAAGGAAGCAAAGACTGAAAGGGGAGACAAACCGACCAGGATGACTACCCTTACAACCGATAAAGTGATCACTTTCGATAGTGATGACAGGGATACTGTTCAGGATCCTCACCATGATGTTCTCGTAATAACATTATATGTTGCTAACCATTTTGTACGCAGGATATTAGTGGATAATGGTAGCTCCGTCAACATAATTCAGCTGGAAACATTGAAGAGGATGAATGTATCTCCGATGGACATTACTTCGAAGTCCACTATGCTCGTTGGTTTCAGTGGAGAAGCTAGGAATACCGTAGGGGAGATAAAGTTACCAGTATATGTTGAAGGGGTCAACTCGATACAACGTTTCTGTGTGATGGACTCCTTGTCCTGCTATAACATCATACTAGGGAGGCCATGGATCCATGATATGAAGCTGTACCATCGACTTATCATCAGTGCATCAAGATCCCTACCCCTTGGGGGGTCGTCAAAGTCGATAGTGATCAGCAGGAGGCGAAGGAATGCTACTCATCCTCAATGAAATCCTCAACCAAGCCTAATCCAGCATAGCAATTAAAGATGCGGGCCCGGGATACCTTGGAAGCTTCAGAGCAGGATGTGAAGAAAGTTATCCTGAATCAGGATAATCCTGATATCTCGGTGCTCGTAGGAACCAATATCCCTCAGGATATTGAAGAACAATTAACTAACTTTTTGAAGTGCAGGATGTCGACATTTGCATGGAAGCATGAGGATATGACAGGCATATCCAAAGACGTTATTACTCACAAGCTTGGAATTGACAGGTCGTTCAAGCATGTTCAGCAAAAAAGAAGGAAGTTTGCGCCTGAACGAAATATAATAATCCAAGAGGAAGTTGAAAGATTGTTAAAGTCCAAAATGATCAGAGAAGTCAAGTTTCCGAGATGGCTGGCAAATGTGGTCGTAGTACAGAAGAAAAATGGGAAATGGAGGGTCTGTGTAGATTACACAGACTTGAATAAGGCTTGTCCTAAAGACCCATTCCCTCTTCCTCATATTGATGCAATGGTGGATGCTACTGCTGGGCATGAGATGTTAACGTTCATGGACGCATCCTCAGGATTTCAGCAGATTCAAATGGAACCTTCGGACCAGGAAGATACTGCCTTCATGACACCAACAGGTATTTATTGCTATACTGCTATGCCTTTCGGTTTGAAAAATGCAGGTGCAACATACTAGAGATTGGTGAATATGATGTTCAAAGATAAGCTGGGGGACACCATGGAGGTATATATTGACGATATGGTGGTGAAATCTAGAAAGGCTGAGGATCACCTCCAGGATATCAAGGGAGCATTCGATATCCTGGATCAATACAACATGAAGTTAAATCCTGCTAAGTGCCATTTCGGAGTGGGGGCAGGAAAGTTCCTAGGATATATGGTGACTAAAAGAGGAATAGAGGCAAGCCCGGAGCAGATTAAAGCCATCCTGGATATCAAATCACCTTCAAATATGAAGGATGTTCAACGACTAACAGGCCGAGTAGCAGCGTTGAACAGATTTATTTCAAGATCCTCAGAAAAGTGCAAGGAATTTTATGATATCCTCAAGAAGAATAAGAAGTTCGAATGGGGAGCAAAGCATGAAGCAGCCTTGCAGGATTTGAAGCGATATCTCTCAACTGCACCTCTATTGATGAAGCCTGAAAATGGTGAACCACTATCCCTATACCTCGCTTTATCAGGGAATGCTGTAAGTGCCGTTCTTATAAAAGACCATGAAGGTCAGCAATATCCTGTCTATTATGTTAGTAAAAGTCTATTAGATGCTGAAACTAGATATTCTCATTTAGAAAAGTTGATATTAGCATTAGTTATGGCATCAACGAAGCTTAGACATTACTTTGAGACACATAGGATTCATGTTAAAACCAATTATCCTGTTAAAAACGTGCTTAGGAAACCAGAGATGTCAGGTAGGATGGCCAAGTGGTCAGTGAAATTGAGTGCTTATGACTTAGTATATGAACCTAGAAATGCCATAAAGTCTCAGGCTTTAGCTGACTTTGTGGCTGATTTCAGTAGTGACATTCAAAACGAAGTAGATTTAGAAGTACAACAGCTAGGAGAAAACTTAGAATGCTGGACATTATATACTGATGGTGCATCTAATGTAAGAGGTGTAGGTTTAGGTATACTACTAAAATCGCCACAAGGGGACATATTACCCCAGGCTAGTAGGTGTGAATTTCCTGCTACTAATAATGAGGCAGAATATGAGGATTTAATTGCAGGATTAGAGTTGGCTAAGAATATGAATATCAAGAATTTGCAAGTGTATGTTGACTCCTTGTTAATCACTAATCATTTTAATGGAACCTATGCAGTTAAAGGAGAGAAGTTAATCGAGTATCTCGAAATTCTCAAAAAATTAGCAGGATATTTCGATATTTTTACACTTGAACAGGTACCAAGAGAAGATAATGCTGAAGCTGATGCCTTGGCAAATCTGGGATTATCGGTCAGGATACCCGAAGGAACCCGGATACCAATATTACATATCCTATATCCTGCGACGAATCCTCAGGATAAGGAAGTAATAAGTATTCAGGATCCTGATGATGACTATCTTGAGGAGGATCCTAAGTCCTGGACAGCTCCAATCATGAGATATCTAAAGGAAGGATACATCCCAAAGAATGAGAATCCTAAAGCCTTTAGGATGAAGGTATCACGATTCACTATTATAAATGATGTTTTGTATAAGAAATCTCTTGCAGGACCATATCTGAGGTGCTTGGAGGATCCTGAAACCAAAGAAGTACTTCAGGATATACATGAAGGGGATTGTGGTAACCATACTGGGGGCAGGTCATTATTCTCGAAAGTATTAAGGACAGGATATTATTGGCCGACAATGAGGAAAGATGCCACAGAATATGTTCGAAGATGTGATGCATGTCAAAGACATAGTAACATACTACATCAGCCTGCTGAACCATTATATCCTATTGTTTCCCCTTGGCCATTTATGAAGTGGGGTATGGATATAGTGGGAAAGCTTCCAAAGGCTCCAGGAGGGAAGGTTTTTATGTTGGCAATGACAGATTATTTCTCCAAGTGGGTTGAAGCCGAGGCATTTGTCCAAGTCAGGGATCAAGAAGTGGTGTCCTTCATAAAGAGAAATATCCTGACCAGATTCGGAGTACCAGCCGAGATAATCTGTGACAATGGTTCTCAGTTTATAAGTAAGAGGAATACTGACTTTTGCAAGAGTTGGGGAATCAAAATGATTATGTCTACTCCGATACATCCTCAACTAAATGGACAAGCTGAATCCTCAAACAAGATAATTGTCAACAACTTGAAGAAAAGATTAGGGGCCAAGAAAGGAAGATGGGCAGAAGAATTACCCTTTGTTTTGTGGGCTGATAGAACGACGGTAAAAAATGCAACTGGTCAAACCCCGTTTTCCTTAGTATTTGGAGCAGAAGCAGTGATCCCGACAGAAATGGTGATACCCACAGCAAGATCCAACTTCTGAATCCTGAGCAGAATCCTGAAGTCCTATGCCAGGAGCTGGATACTATTGATGAGACAATAGATGCAGCACGGCTAAGAATGGCAGCATATCAACAAAGGATATCCAGAGCATATAACAAGAATATAAGGACCAGAAGGTTCAAAGTTGGTGATTGGGTGTTAAGAAAGGCTTTTCAAAATACTACTAATCTTGCTGATGGAAAGCTGGCTCCAAAATGGGAAGGACCATATGAGGTTGAATCAAAATCAGGAAAAGGTGCATACCGACTCAAGAATATGGAGGGGGATATGCTGCCGAGATCTTGGAATGCTATACACCTTAAGCTTTATTTCAAGTAAGTTTAGAATTTAATTTCTAACTCAGGATGGTATGAATTCTATCTCTGTTAAATATGTTTGGTTTAATTTACTCTTTGAAACCCAATACTGACTTAAGCATCGGAGGGGTGTTAGACAAGCTAACACCCACCTTAGTTTGAAGATGTTTTGCAGTATATGCTTCGGGATATAGCTCCGGGATACACACTCAGGATACTTCGAAAGATTAGAGGATTGGCCCCCTCTCTCACGTATAAGGGATCCTGATCCCTTCACAGGTTTAAAAGTATTCACCTTTCTTCCGAATTGGGTTTAAACACCCCGCCTAGAGCGCAAGTTATTCGGGAATAGTTCAAGGTGGCGGGACCAGTCCATATAAAAGTGGCTGACAATTTCGTTACTGTTGGCTATATCCTGAATCCTAAAGGTATATGAGGATTGATCACCCTCTCTCACAAAAGGGTATTTTCATACTCTCTAAGGTTTAAAGGTTTTCACCTTTCTAAGTCTTGGAGTTTATACACTCCCGCCTGTAGCGCACGAAAATTTGGGATTTCCCCCAGAATACAAGGGATTTATCTCCAGTACATTCTTGGGTTTTACCCCTGTAACATGAAAAATTGTCTATACAATGGGAATTGATATCCAGAAGATTTCTAAGTATTTGAAGACATTGTACACAGGGGACATTCCTACTGAGGCAATGGTGTAAAGCTCAAAGGATAAGGCTCGGACCTAATACACTAAGTGTCTCAGGCAGGGGACATTTTCATTGGAAGAGTTTCAAAAGGGATTGAAGTTTGAGAATAGGGTTATACCCTATTCCTGGTATGATCTTTCCTTTGTAAACGTTGTTTAAGTTTTTGACAATACTATGTTTGGTAAAAGGTTAAACATCCTGATTAGGATAAATTCTCGAGATATATTCTCAAAATATATTTTCAAAATACTTTTCAGGATATTTGATTAAAATATTTGAAACTGATACTAGTTTGAAACTTTGATCAAGCAAGTATCGTCAAAACAGGTTTTAAAAAAATGGACTATCTTTTACTCTTTAGAAATTTTCTCTAAAGTTGATTGAATTTTTAGAAATTCTATTTAATAAAAGTTTTCACTGAGAATGTTGATTAGGATATTTTCAAAAGATAGTAGTACAAAATTTTGCAAAGCTAAAATTTACACTAAGTAACGCATGGCAAAAATCTAAAAGGCGATAACAAATAAGTCAAGAGGTAGTTATATTATTAACAAGTCAAAAGTTGTGCTTTTGGTTTCACCTCAAACCGAGGCCCATCCGCCAAAAGCACGATTAGTTTTTACCATACCTGCATAACGGTTGAAGGTTTTATCTCAAAACGAAACATGTCCACCTTCAACCGTTACGACATTCAAAACAGATTATACTAACCGATGACCAAGGGCTTCATCCTGAAACCCAGGACCCATCCACCTTTGGTCATCATATTGTTCTAATGCAGGAAATATAAATTTTTCAAAGACAGGAAATGTAAATTGTTTTACGGACCATAACCATGAAATTTTAAAAAAAAGTGGGCTCCGGCCTCAGCACATATATCCATCATCGGCCACATCGCTGCATTTAAGGGTCAGCTCCCTCCTTCATCGTGACATCTCCACCAGTATCCTCTCCAACATTCTTATCGGCATCACCATCACCAGCATTGACCACCTCTTCTGCCACCTTTGAGGGCTCTTCACCAGCATGCTTTGCAGGATGAGCGACGGGATGACCTCCAAGATCCTGTAGTTTTGCTTCCCAAGCCTTTACATTCCAGGAAGGGCATTCGAAGCCCAAGTTCTTGGCCTCATAAGCCATCCTTAACCTAGCTTGGAGAAGAGAGATAACGACGGATGCTTTGAGGCTGTCCCGATATGAGCTCATATCCTGCTGGTATTGAAGAAGAGCGGCATCTATTTTGGCTTGGGCATCCTCATTAGCTTTGTGGAGGGCAGCTTGGTGTTCTTGGGTTATTGCTTTGTATTTGTCCTCATAGTGCTGGGACTTGGCAGCTGCGATTGTTCCTTGATCAGCTATGGTGGCTACAGCTTCTTCGAGCTTAATCTCCAGCATCTTGTCAAGCCCACAAGCGTCTTCATACAAGTGCATAAGACGTTCAAGGCCCTGCAAGGTAAAGAAACAGGCATCATTTTAAATGAACATTTCTACTTAGCATATGGTGCAGGATACAGGTCAGGATACTAACCTGGTTAAGGAAGCCGGTCATGAATTTGCTGGATTCCGTAAACCCGTGGTTCTCAAATGGGAATACATGAGGTGTAGCGGGAGGTTCAACTTCTTTTCTCTTTCGGGAACTAGAAGCCCGGGTCCGGGATGCCGGAGGAGCTTTAGGAGCGGTAGTAATCTTCGAACCGGTAGGCTTCGGTGTGGTGGATGACTTTGGATTGGATTCTTGCTTGATAGGTGCGAGGCTAGAGTAGCTGTCCAACTCGTCGAGTTGGAAGCCTTCGAGGTTAATAACTGGCACTGCACAAGGGAAGATGTTTTAGACTTGTTATACCTCTAAACAATAAAAATAAAAAATAATAATCGATTTAATATATAAAGATAATTCCTGAAAATATGCTTACCAGACATGTTGGAACTTGATCTTTGACTTGAGCTTGTGAGTAGCAGGTTAAAGGTTCTTTCACCTTCTGGAAGCTTGTAGATTTCTTTTATTCTTCCTTCTGATTCAGCACTAGGGGAGCTAATTCCTTGAAGTTTGCTGCAAGAAAGGAAATAAACACATCAGGATATTGGTTCAGGATGGAGGTTCGGGATATGATTGGGGATATTCCTAAAACCCTAAATCCTACTAGAAGTCAACCATCTCTTAGGAAGGTCAAAACCCTTATCAATGGAGTCTCTTTTCACAAAGAAGAATTTTCTTGTCCATTTATCCTCGTTCTTGGTAGCTTTAAGGATGAGAGGATCTTTGGAAATAGAGAATAGAAGCAATCGGCTGGAACCATGAGATCTTAAACGATAAGCCATCGGCAAATCCTTGATGCACAGGTCGGGCATGTGACGAGCCTTAATCCCTTCCAAGGTGACTAATACACGCCAAACCATGGGCATGATTTGGGTGAAGCTAAGGCCAGTAAGCTCGAAGAAACGAGAAATGAAAGGAGAAAACGGGTATTGAAGTCCTATGGAGAAAGGGTAGGCAAAAAAGCAAACCCATTCGTCGGAACAAAAATCCGATCGGACCTCTCGGTCGAATGGACGGAAGGTTGTTCCGGCGGGAAAGGCACCGGAAGCTCGTAGGGCCGCGATATCGGCATTATCGAAAGAACACACCTCTTTTGAGGGTTTCTTAAGCAAATTTTGTTTATGAAAGGGGGAAACAGAATCCGCCATTTGCGATCTAGTGCGGGTCACCATGAAGGATCACAATCGTAGAACAAAAGATTTAAACAAGGAAAATAGAGAAGAGAGAGAGAAAAGTAACTGATATTTGGTTGAAGATAAAGATAACCATAATGAGAAGTCCCTCAGTTAATATAGGCTGAATGTAGGGGGTAAAGAGTAAATATTGCTTTGAAAATGGCACAAGGTTACCTTAGCCGTCGTTTCATCTTAATTGCCTCGGTCTACGAGTTAGAACTTTTAAAATATATCCGTTGGATTGGTATACCAACAGATATATTTGGGGACAATTGTTAAGGGTCATTTTCTGAGCATATATATCTCGACTAATATCCTGCTTTTAATTGTTTATTTGTAACCAGGATACTGGACGGGGATATTGTTAACATCCTAGGCGATATCCTGAGGTTGGTTGAATTAACCACGTGCAGGTTAAAGGCTGGGGTTTACCAACGTTCAGATGGACTTCTTCTCCTTAAGACTCGGGCGTATTTGTTATGGGAGAGACGTTGAACCCGAAAGACCAGGTCTACAACGTTCGAGTGGAGAATATTCGCCGGATCCCGGTGAATTAGGATAGTTTGTTACACTTCTTTTACTATAAATAGATGGGGGCGGATCAGATTAAGGCACACAACTCATACACGCACATTCGAACACTTTTTCTCTCTAGCTCACTGAAAACACTACACACAAACACTTGTATTCAAATTACTTTGTAACACATAATTGATCCGCACCAAATCCTGCACTGTATCCTGATATTTAAAGCAATAGAAGAACAAGGCAGTTGCGATTGTCAGCTCCCGAGGTTTTGTGCTGGCGATCTAAATTGATCAAGGGCTTTCCTCGTACATCCCGTGTCAACCTTTACTTTTTTGCTCATTGTTTGATCATAGATACAGCTCCATATCCTGAGCCGTATCCTGAAACTGCTTTTACAACTAACTTGGTTAACATATTTTTCATACATAATTTTAGCACACTACCTCACTTAACTAATTTGATCACTAAATTGCTTCGGTAATTTTTGACCAAAACACTACTGTTGCCAACATCTGTTACTCCCAACAGCGGTTTCCAAAGGATTGTCAACCATTAACCCAATAGAAGTTCTGAACATTCTTAAAAAATAGGTATTTTGAAAAAAATTGACAAAAAATCTTTAAAAGTCTGTTGAAAACAACTGTTTTTAAAACATCTGTTTGGCAAAAGATTCATCCACTGTTTAAAGGTATTGGCTGTTCTCATAATTCCTGTTTTTGTAAAGACTGTTGAGTTGATACTGTTGCCAACATCTGTTATTCCCAACAGCGGTTTCCAAAGGATTGTCAACCATTAACCCAATAGAAGTTCTGAACATTCTTAGAAATAGGTATTTTGAAAAAAAATTGACAAAAAATCTTTAAAAGTCTGTTGAAAACAACTGTTTTTACAACATCTGTTTGGCAAAAGATTCATCCACTATTTAAAGGTATTGTCTGTTCTCATAATTCCTGTTTTTGTAACGACTGTTGAGTTGCTACTGGTGCGAACATCTGTTATTCCCAACAGCAGTTTCCAAAGAATTGTCAATGATTAACACAATAGAAGTTCTGAACATCTGTTATTGCTCAATGTCTTTAAATGAAGAGGTTTTTTACCGCTGTTGATTTACCACTGCTCAACAGTTTTGAACATCTGTTATTGCTCAACTGTTGATTTACCACTATTTACAACATTTGTGTCCGATGAAGTGGTAGTAGCCTTTGTTTACCATGTAGATTATTGTTGGTCTTTAAATGAAGAGGTTTTTTTTATATTTTTTTATGGCAGAGGTTTAAAATTTGTCCTTTCAGTTTCTTGATATTTAATTTTATAGTTTTCCCATGAAAATTTAATTTTTAAATGTTTTGCATTAAATGGCTGCTGATATTTAATATCAATTTATTCGTTTATATTAAAAGTCTGTTGAAAGGACTACTAACTTACTATTGTTGTATAAGATCTGTTGTTTCCCAACAGTGGTTTCCAAATATTGCTGAAGGGTATTGTTTGTTCTCATAGGTTCTGTTTAATCTGAGGACTGCTGAGTTACTAATGTTGCCTAACATCTGTTGTTGGCCAACAGTGGTTTAAGCAACAACTGTCATCCATTATCAGAGCAGAGGTTGTGACGTGGACAGAAGTTAGCCATCAGATCTTTCTAACTTCAGACACGTCAGCATTCACCTATTCACTTTATAAGCCGTTGTTTCATCCCCAAACAGAGGTTTTACTTTCGTCTGGAGTTTAAAATTCAGCAGAGCGGTTTCTACCTTCTTCTTCAACACTTTTTCCTCAACCTCTCGCAACTTTCAATTCCGATTTTGACTTTGGTGATGAAAAATTCGCATAACTACCTTACTATTTTTGAGAAAACCGAGAACAATACTCTCTATCATTCGATGATTGATGTTCTTACATCATCAAAATATATGGTCATTCTTACCGCCGACGCACCCATTTTCGAAGAGACGCTTCGGGATTTTTGGGCTAATGCGAATATTGAAGAACAAAACAATGTGGCCGTAAGTATAACTTCAAAAGTCGGAGGTGAATCGGTTGCTATTAGCCCCAGTACCATATCAACAACATTTGAGGTAAACGACTTGGCAAGTAAGACCTCTTTGCCGAAAAGTGAGATTCAAACATACTTGATGGGGAAAGGATATGATGGAGAGTTGAATCAGGCAACTATGTTTAAAGGTAATTTTCCAACTCCAATGAAATTCCTGTTCCATACTCTCTTAATCTGTCTCTCAAATAAAAGTACTTCTTTTAATGAAATACCTTTGAAAATTCAGTCATTGGGGTATGCAATTTTGACAAATACTGATTTTAACTACTCCCAAGCACTGTTTGTTGATTTGGTTGCAAATTTAAATAACATTAAAAAGGGCAAAATTGCTGCTATTAAAAAGGGCAAAACTGCTGCTATTAAAAAGGGGAAAGCTGCTGCTATTAAAAGGGGAAAACTGCTGGTTTTCTTATGTTTCCTAGACTATTAAGCTACTACCTGCAAAAACATGTTTCTCAAAAAGCTTTTGAAAAAGGTGAAGCTATTAAAATGAATAGTCCAACTTTTAGTCGCCTTATGGCTATAGAGTCAGATGTTTTCAAAACTGAAGCAAAGGGGAATGAGGAAATTTCAGATGAGTCTACAACTGCTCCTCAAACGTCTGTTGCTGAGCCCACTGCTCTTGGTGATCACATCACTACCACCACTGCTGTGAAACCCCCACCAACAAAACTCAAAAAGACCAAAACAAAATCCAAAAAGCCCACCGAAACCAGCAAAACGGGTCCTTTGGAAGATGAGATCCCAGAGGTTAACCCCATGACAACACAGATGTCACTATAAACCACTGTTGCTACTTCCTCACAACATGTGGAAAGATCTCAACCCATAAACCAAACTCCTCATAATTCCTCACAAAAGGAACATGTTGTATTCACAGGGACACCACAATTTGATGTCATATCCTCATATGAGAGTATACTTAAAAGCCCTTCTCCATCGGCAATGTCTCTTTCGACAGCAATCCCTTCATCTTCCATTCCACCAAAGTTTGTAACACTGCTTCAAGCTATTGACATTCAGAGTGATAGCAATCCCTCTCACGAACACTTTACTGAGAGTTTAACTTCAACAATAGCTATTTCTGAACCTTTTCAATTACCTAACCCAGAAATAGTTGAGGAGGCTACACCTCTTGAATTTCAGCAAATTCTTGATGGTATTTCAAGTGGAGCAGCTACTACAAATGTCAAATCCACTGATTTACATTTGGAAAGTAGTTTTATCAGTCAGACTCCCTTGAAGGCAACCACTGCTGTGTCTATCAAGGTATCCACTGGTGAGTTCAAGTTAACCACGGGTGAGATCACTAAGGTAACCACTGATGTAGAGGGAAGTCCCCAGAACCAAGAACAAGGGGCATCTGCTAATGAAAATTTGGAGATACCTCCTCTTTTAAAAGCAGATATAACCACCTCTGGTGGGAATTCAGATGATTCTATTAAGTTAGGTGATGGATTAAAATACCAGGATTTGACGGACAGAATATCTAACTTGGAAACAACTGTTGCTGAGAATTAAAATCAATTGAAGCAGTTGGTGGATGCTTTCAAAAGTCGACCTTCTCATCAGCAGTTATGCCAAGAGCTTTGGAATTCGGTACAACCCATTCTTGCTGCTCAAAGGGAACTGGCTGAGATTCAACTTAATTCTCACATGAAGCTAATTAGAGTTATAGTTAAAGCAAGATACAAAGACACACAGGCTGACATCAAGGCCATAAAAGAATGCATTGCAAAGTTAACTGGTACTACCCCTGCACCTGTGTTTGAAAAAGACGACGAAGATGATGCTGAAAAGAGGGAAAAGGATTCCATGAAAAACTTTGGCAAACCAACACCAAGGAATCAGTCAAAACAAAATCCAAAGCCTGCCAAGCAAACTTCTGGAAAATCTGATACTAGTAAGAAAAATGGAATTGATGATTCCGTTAACAAACAGACAGATAAGGAGATTGAACGAAAACAGAAGAGGAAGCATACAAAAGAGGAAGATGAAGTGCTCAACATTGGAACTTCAAATAGTAGAAAATCACAGAAAGATAACGAATCTCCTATTGTCATATTTCCTAAACCAATATCACCACCAGAAAAACCAACCACTGCTGCGAAACTCAAAACCACTGCTGAATCTAAGAAGTCAGATTCTGATACACCTAAAACAAAACTCTCACCAGAAAAACCACATGTCAAAAAGCAGAATACAAAATCCTCATCACCACTGCCAACCTCGACTGAAACAATTGTTGATGTAACAAATGTTTCACCATATGTTAAGACAACAGCGGTTGAGACACCAGTTGTTTCAACAGTTGTTAGTCAATCCACTGATTCTACCCAATTTCAATTTCCATCACAATCAACCCTTACAGTCATGGCACCTTTTTCTTCCCTAACTCCTCCTTCTCCAAAATCTGTTTACACAAGAAAGAGAAAATTCATGGTGCATGAAGAAGAGAAGGAAGAAAAAGATATACCCGCACCAATTCCGTTATCAGCTACTCCGTTCATTCAAATTTCACCCAAACCATTCGTCCCACCTCCATCAACAAAGATCAACCCAATGGCAGTAACTTTCCCGCTGGAACTGCTTGCAGTTCAAGATGAAATGACTCAATTTTACACAGAGGATGATCCTTCTAAAAGAACCTTCCCATCTCTTCAGGGATTAGAAACTCCAAAGAATATCTATGAATATCTGAAGCTAAAGGGCAAGCAAGCAGAAGATAAGGCAAATGAAGAGTGTAAAGGGCTAGGAGACATTAATTTATCAGCTTGCATGCAACATTGGCTTGGTGAAGTCAAGAAGTTGGAAGATTTTGCTAGAGACCTGAGTAAGAATATGTCAAATCTGTCACCAAATGCTAAGCTAGAAAAGACATTAAGAAATGATTTCTTAAACACTATCATGGAAACCAAGCCCTGCGAAGCCTACAGATCTGATTTCAAAGACTGGCCCCTTGAGGCTCTTAATGAGGAAGTTAATAGAATTGAAAAGATGAATAAAGATCCTCAAATGCCAAAATCTGCTCCCAACTAGAAACAATACAAAAAGGTTGAAGTGGATGGAGTGTTGAAGTATAAGAGAATGAAGGCAGAACTTATAGCAGCTAAGGTTGGGACTGCTAGACAAATTGGAAAATGGACTAGGCAGTCTATTGATCGAGCTTACAGTAGGTTAGAAGAGCGAAGAAAGACAGATCCATCTCTTCCTAAAAAGCCAGTATACAAAGATGGAAGGACTGTTATACGTCGGCAGACCGTTACATCTAAAAAGTTGTTCTCATCAGCAGATGTATCCATCGCTGCCTTGAACCAAAGAAAAAGACAACAACTGATGGATGAGGAAGATGAAAATAGGTATGCTGAGCACATAAAAGAGTTTATCAGAAATCAGTTACGATATGGATTGGATGATGCTTCATTGCAATTACAAGCTTAAGTTGCTCAAACACTTCAGAAGTTGGCAAACAGGCCTCAATCGCCAAACTCCTCTCAAATAAAACTTCTCCCAAGAAACCCATCAGACCCAAAAATACTAAAGTGGAAGTCTGACTAACAGACCCATGAATTGACTTTGATCAAGTCTGATGGTAGTGTTGAAAAGATATCAAGGGAGAATGCACTTGGTCTGAATCCAGTTGACCTCCAAGATCTTTTTAACCTTCAGCTTGATAGGGATGAAGATGATACTGATTCCTTGGATTTTGAGCTCCAATTCAAAGGGCAAATCCGGGAAATGTTGATGAGAGAATAAAGATCTGCTGATTTCTAAAATCTGCTGATTCCTTGTTTTAGTTTTGCTGAAAGTTGTTGAGGCAGGTGATTGTGTGTTTGTAGTTAACGTTTGTTGAACTTTAAGTTGTATTCAAATTCTATGAAGTACGTATGTCTATATATAGTTTATATTGTCTTTTTGGGTAAACAGTTAAATTGTATGTAACTGATATATTAACTGATAATCTATGTTTATAGTTGTCTTTTAGCTATAATAGATATAACGTTTTGGTACAATATCTATGCACGTATCTATATGTTCTATTAATATGTGTTATGCATGCTTGTCTAAGAAACGACCCGTGTTTGCAGCTCTCATTTTTAATGAGAGTACTAAATTCTTTGTTAATAACATTATTCTCTTAACATCTGTTTACTAACCTTTGTAATTTCTGTTGACTGACCTTTTTAACATAGGTTGACTAACATGCATATATGTTTACTATCTATCCATCTGGCAAGCTCTGTTGGAGATAATGGATAACATTTTTTAGGAAAGTCTATTGGAAAGCAACATAAGTTTTTAACAGTTAATAGACAACAGTAGTTTGTTATCAACATAATGGAATTGCTGTTGAATAAACCTATTGACCATTAGTGTATATCAATTTTATAATTCTGCACTAATTATTTTTTTACTCTCTGTCAATATGGGCTATGCATGGTTTTCTAAGAAACGACCCGTGTTTGCACACGGGTCTTACCGCTAGTAATAATAATAGTAATAAAAATATCGTAATAGGTTGATGTATGGCAGTTAAGCAAAACCCTTTTGAGGCATATTTTTATTATGCAAGAAAATATTTCTATCATCTTCCCTATGTAGAGGTTTTAGTATTAACGGAGGGTTTTATCTTCCATCCGACAAGATGCTGTGGACGAAAAAATCGACGGGATCCGGTAACACCACAAAATCAAGATGGAACCTGTTGATGCACTTTGTGGATGCGGCTCGGTTCGGTTCGGTTCGGTTCGGTTCGACTCGGTTTGGTTCGGCTCAAGACCGTCGTCGCGACATTCCACCGTCATGCGCCCCAGAGATCGACACACGAAGCACGAAGAGCCGCGAACCGTTATCACCATGACATCACCATGATGATGTCATGATGATGTAATGTGAATATCTTATATTTGCATGCACATTATATCCCACGAAGAATTGTAGGTGGTTCATAATTTTGAATGATTCATAGAACTTGACTTTTAACAGGAAGGTTCTCCCGAAGAACCAATGTTCTTCATCGAGATTAATTCTTCGTGGGCTTATCTTTGGGCCCAACTCCTTTTTCGTAGGGTTGCTTTTGTGCTGTTATAAAAGGATGTTGCAGAACACAGTTTCATTAAGAGAGCACACAGTAGAGTTTTGGATAGCATTTTCTTGTATTATCTTTGTACTAAAACTCTGCTGGATTTAATACAAGTGAGCGTTAAACTTTGAATCTTGTTCTTGTATTTTGTGTTCTTTGCTTGGTTGCATACCCACTTGGATTCCGCACTTGTGGGTGTGTTTCGACAACAAGGAAGTAGGTAAACTTGATCCTCCGAGTGGACCTACAAGTGGTATCAGAGCATTGGCTCTCTTCCTTGCTAAAACCAAGCTCTTTGTTGCGTTTTTGAACGAGTTGTTGAAGGTTTCTGAAACTTTGTTTGAGTTTTAAGACAAGTTTTTCAAGTTTTTGAAACAAAATGGGTTAAAAGTTTAAGAAAACTTGTTTTGCAAAAAAAGTGTCACAAAAACCGTGTGTAAATGATGTGGTTGCAACAGTTTTGTTGGCCAAAGAAAATAGAAGGGAAACTAGAAAGCAATTTAGTGAGAGAATTCAAGACTAATATTTTTCATTCATAATCATAACTTAGAAACATAAATGGCTTTATATAGCCTTATAAATAAATAACCAATACTACCACTAACTCCACTAACTATTTAGGCTTCATAAATAACTAACTCCACTAACTATTTGGACTTCATAAATAACTAACTCCACTAACTATTTGGACTTCATAATTAACTAACTAATTAATACTAAAGATAAGCATAACTCTTGTACGTGGGCACGCATAGTTGACGACTTGATGGAAATAGGCACATATCAATCACGTCCGCTCGAAACGTCCTTGTCCTCAAGGACGACATTTGGATTAAATTTGACCCGTGGTGGACGCCACTCGACTCGCACAATGGCATTCGGAGAAGTCGTAGCAAGCCATGGTGGCCGCCACTCTCGTTTCCCGTTCGCCTCTTCGATTGGTGCATGAACTCCATCAAAACCATATCTTGAATCTTGAGACTCATTCGATGCCCACTTCCATAAGACCCAAATATGTTGACGGTTGCCTTTGGATATAATTGTGGCCTTCCAAAATTTCGGCTAATCGGTTTGAACCAACATGGATGATTGAGATAATTAAATGACAGAGAGAATTTGTGGAGCATATGAGAGATGATGTCATTACCGGTTCGCTTTGGTGCTGTTGCAATTCGTGGAAGTGACGCCGACCGTTTTAGTGACGGTTCTAATGAAGTGGTTGAGGTTGTTTTTGTCGGTGGTGTTGATGCAACGTTTGGTGGTGGCACTGGGCTTAACATGGTTTGAAACTGAGACGGTGGGTCGGGGTTACATTGCGGTGTGACTAATAGTGTTGCCAGTTTAGGTGGCGATGAGATATGGGTTTAGGGGGCTTCCCATTCGGTTCGAATCGATCGGAACTTGTTGAGAAGGGTTTGCAACTGAGACTCGAGCTTCGCAAGGGATTCGTTTATCCATTGGTAGAACTCGGTTTCGGATAGAGTGTGAGCAACCATAGTCGGGGGATCACAACGGCTCTGATACCACTGATGTGGTTCCAACGGTTTCGTTGGCCAAAGAAAATAGAAGGGAAACTAGAAAGCAATTTAGTGAGAGAATTCAAGACTAATATTTTTCATTCATAATCATAACTTAGAAACATAAATGGCTTTATATAGCCTTAAAAATAAATAACCAATACTACCACTAACTCCACTAACTATTTAGGCTTCATAAATAACTAACTCCACTAACTATTTGGACTTCATAATTAACTAACTAATTTATACTAAAGATAAGCACAACTCTTGTACGTGGGCACGCATAGTTGACGACTTGACGGAAATAGGCACATATCAGTAAACACATGGAGACATGTTAAAATTCGGTTTTTCTTAAAATTTTTGCAAAAAATCATGTTTCGCCAATTTTTCGGGTGAGGTGTTTGGCCGGAAAAGTGACCGGAGTTTCATTGTTTGAGAAGAAGATAAGGTTCATAATTTTCTTAAAAAAATGAAATCTGTTAACCAAATCTGGATAAACACCTACCATATTTTCAAAGTCAGAAACAATATTTGTTTTTAAAAGGAAAGTTCTCACCAACCGTTTACGAAAAACCATATCTGCAAATATCTTTTACGAAAAACCTTGTACCACGAAATATCATTCTTCGTCTAGATTGATTTCTCACGAAAAACTAACCACTAATTACAATTGGACTTCTTGTTATCATTTTGTCAAGCCCAAGTACAACACACAACTTATTCTTCGTGGGTTTAAAAAAAATACTTTAAGTCAACGAAGAACATTTTAAATCAAAGAAAAAGCAAGTGTTTTGTCCTATTCTAATCATTTTTCGTGGACAAGTGTTTCATCAGGTTGTGGAATTTTTAAATCTTTCACTTTTGTCTTTTGTGGACTTTAAAATTGACACTTTGTAGACTCTTCGTGACACTTAGTATTCGTGGAGGTATTGTTCGTAGACACATCTCTACGAAGACTTGATGAAGATTAGTGGGCACTGTAGTCAACGAACAGTCAATTACTAGTCTTAGTGGATTTCTTTTGTTTTGGGCTTACGAAAATTTTTGTGAGTCTTTCTTTGTGAGTTACAGTGGGTTCATATTTATGTCTCAAGTTGATTAATTGCAATCCATCATGAGTACAAATCCTAGGAGTTGGAGTGAAAACTCAAGTACACCACAAGATCCTTCACAATGGGTGAAAGGATTGATACCCAAAAAGGAAATCACTGAACACCAATGGGCAAGTGTCGCGAATCAAAACAGTAGCATTCAAAATCTTCTCTTAAGCGAGAGTGAAACGGGAAGCAGCAATCGTCCACCAAAATTGAATCACATGAATGATTATCCATCATGGAAAAATCGTTTTCATAAGTATGTTCTAGGGCAAAACACCGAATTGTGGACATGCTTTATCACACCGTACAATGAAGCTCTCGAAGAAGCAGGTTCCAATGTACAAGCTTTGGCGGGATTGAGCGAAAATGATAAAAAGGCTTACGATCTCGAGAAGAAAGCATTTTCTATCCTTACGCAAGAACTTCATAAGGATATCTATCATCAATATGCGTATTGTACAAGTACAAAGAACTTGTGGGACGTCTTGGAAGCGAGAGGAGAAGCAAATGCTGCAACGAGAAAGATTCGTCATGATTTGTTGAAGAAGGAGTTCGAAGCATTTCGGTTCATGGAAAATGAAATACTCTACGAGATGGCTACTCGGTATTATCACTTGATTAGTGAAATGCACTCATACAAGGTTCAGGCTGCACAGCAAGAAATGGTTATGCATTTTGCTGAGGCTTTGCCACCAAAGTGGAGTCAGTTCATCGACTTGTTGAAACATACTGGTGTTTTGGATACGGTTAGCATTTATGAATTCGTCCAAAAGCTCGAGAACAAGGATGAAGAAGAAATTCGAAAGGCTAAACGACTTCCAGTTCCACAAAATCCCGAGATATACTATGGATGTATTAATATGGGGGTTAGTACCAGTCAACAACAACCGAAGCTTCAAACCACATTTTTATCAAATACAAATCCTTATGGTCTACAACTACCTTGTCAACCATCTCCTCAACAACAACCTTCTTTATTCACACAATCTAACCTACAACTACCTTTTCAACCACCTCCTCAACAACAACCCTCTCCATTCACACAATCTACCCTACAACTACCTTGTCAACCATCTCCTCAACAAGCCTTTTATGGGAACAACAACACTCAATCTTCAAACCCCAACACTGTCAGATTCGATACCTCAAACTTCACCAAAGTAAGTGTGGAAGGTGCTCGGGAACATATAGAGCTTTTAAACACAATGGTGAGTGCCTATTGTGGATTAGTCGCTGGTCAAATTGGGAACATTAATTTGACAGATGAAGACTACCAACAAATAGTCAGGGAGGAAATGGAACTGATGGATATTAAGTGGGCGTTTGCAAGTGCAGTGAGGAGAGCTAAGGACTACATGAGAAGAACGGGTAGAACAAGTTTGGAAAGAAAAAGGGATACTAAGTATGGCTTTGATAAGGATGCGGTTACGTGCTTCAATTGTGGTGAAAGGGCCATTTCAAACGGGAATGCACTAGACCAAGTAGACAAGGAAATCAAAATCCTTTCATAAACCAGTCAAGCTCATCAAATTCCAGTCAAGTGAGCAATGAAAGGGGCATTGTAGCAGTTAACAATCCGGGTAACTCAAACCAGTCGGGGCCTTCCAATTCAAACAGGGCCTTAGTAGTTCATGCAGATGAAGGATGTGACTGGTCAGTTCAACTAGGTAATCAGGGAACAGAAGGAAATGGAGGAACTGCTTGTTATGCTAAGATCATCGGGTATATCAAGCATGTTCACAGTGAGGAGTTCTCTGAGGATGATGACAGTTCTGGTTACAGTGGTAGCTCGGATGAGGAAAGCTCCAATGCGGGTGGTTATGGTTCAGAATCGGAAGTAAAGGAAACTCTTGATACTGAGGTTGACAGTCTGCTTAAGGAAGCTGAGGAACTGAAAGAAGCAGAAGAACTTAAAAGGCAGAAATCAGTGTTGGTAAGGAAAGCTGAAGCCGCCTCCAACGAAATGGAAAAGTTCTTCACTGAGGATGGATCTTTCTCTTATTAGACTGCCTTTATGATAACTGCTGCAGCCTCGACTAGTAAGGTAAACACCAAAACTCCTAGTGTATGCATTGATTGTGTAGAATTGAAACGTAAGCTAGAAGTAGTAACTAGTCACAATCAGGGTTTGGTAGTTGACCTTTCGAAATGCAAGGAGGCAAACATGGCTTTAACTCACAATGAAAAAGATTTCAAATCTGTCATTAAAACGCTTAAGAAAAGTGTATCCGAATTAACAAAAATTGTTTTGAACAAGCAAACGGGTATTAATATCATTGAGGAATTAAAGAAAGAGTTAGCCATTGCCAAATGTGAGCAATTGAAACTTGAAGAAGAGTTCTGGCACTTGAAGCAGAATGGTGATGACAACCTGGCTTATACTACCCGTTTCAAGCAGCTCAGCTTGATCGTTCCTCACTTGGTTTCGACCCCTAAGCGCATGATAACCAAGTACATTAATGGTCTACCTCCTGCTATGTGTGATTCTATTGAAGCAGCTCAACTCGACATGATTGAGGAAGTCTACCATCTTGCAGCTAGTCTCAACAACAACAACCGCGTGCGTGATAAACAGTTTGCTAACTCTGCTCCCGCCAAGTCTGCACACCAAGTTACCTAGCAGCCAAGTGGCAGCAAGAACAAGAGGCAAAAGTCTCAGGGTTCAGGATGCAATGCTATTGTTCTTGCTGCAAATCCTGCTGCTAAACCTACTCCTGCTGCCGCTGCTGCTCCAGTCGCCGCTGCTCTTGAGGTTAAGAAGCAGTACTCTGGGTCTTACCCCAAGTGCACGACTTGCAGCTTTCATCACCCTACTACCTCAGCATGTCGTTTGTGTACCAACTGCAATCGTTATGGTCACACGACTCCTTACTGTCGTCAAGCTTACCCTGCTCAACCCGCTCAGCAAGCTCCAGCTCAACCAGCTCTTCCAGCTTCTCTGCAGAATCCAGGACCCGTTAACACCGTACGTGCATGCTTTCAGTGTGGGGATACTACCCATCTCCGTAATCGTTACCCCCAACTGAACCAAGATCAACAAGCAGCCGCTCGTGGATGAGCATTCAACCTCAATGCTAATCAGGCTCGCAACAACAACGATGTGGTGAATGGTATGTTTCCCGTCAATAACCTTTATGCTTCGATTCTATTTGATACTGGTGCTGACAGAAGCTTTGTATCCGTGGAATTTGAATCTTTGCTAAACTGTACACACTCTATGTTACCTAAGTCGTTTTCGGTGGAGATTGCCGATGGGAAGTCTATTCTAGTCGATTCTATTCTTTGTGGTTGTTCCTTGATTCTTAACGACCACATGTTTACTATTGATCTAATACCCATGCAATTGGGTAGCTTTGATGTCATTATCGGTATGGATTGGTTGCGTAAGAACCATGCCGAGATTGCTTGTCATGAGAAGTTTGTTCGGTTACCTCTTCCGTTCGGTGATGTCTTGCATATCTATGGAGACCGGCCTTCGATGGGACTAAGGCTGATGTCATGCACTCAAGCGAGCAGATACTTACGTAAACAGAACCTTGCTTTCCTGGCCCACGTGGTGGAACAAAAGAGCAAGGGAAAGAACATAAGCGATGTTCTAGTGGTGTGTGATTTCCCTGATGTCTTTCCTGAAGATTTGCCTGGGCTTCCTCCTCCTAGATCTATTGACTTTTGTATTGATCTCGTACCTAGTGTGACTCCTGTCGCCAAGGCTCCCTACCGTCTTGCACCTTCCGAGATTTTAGAATTATCTAGTCAGCTTCAGGAACTACTCGATAAGGGATTTATTCGTCCAAGTACCTCCCCGTGGGGTGCTCTAGTGTTATTCGTCAAGAAGAAAGATGGTTCGTTCCGTATGTGTATCAACTACCGTGAACTTAATAAGCTTACCATTAAGAATCGTGATCCCCTTCCCCGTATCGATGACTTATTTGACCAACTACAAGGCGCGTCCTGTTTCTCGAAAATCGATCTTCGTTCTGGTTATCATCAGCTTCGAGTTCTCAAAGATAATGTACCCAAAACCGCATTTCGTACTTGCTATGGACACTATGAGTTCGTGGTCATGCCTTTTGGAGTGACCAACGCACCCGCTGTGTTCATGGATCTCATGAATCGTGTTTGTAAGCCCTATTTGGATCGTTTTGTGATAGTCTTTATTGATGATATCCTAATTTATTCTAAAACTAAAGCTGATCATGCTCGACATTTACGCTTGATGCTTGAACTCTTACGTGGTGAATGTTTGTATGCTAAATTTTCTAAGTGTGAGTTCTGGATTAATGAAGTACAATTTCTTGGTCACGTCGTCAGTAGGCAAGGTATTCATGTCGACCCATCTAAAATCGAAGCTGTGAAGAATTGGAGTACGCCTAAATCTGCATCTGAGATTCCTTCCTTCCTAGGATTAGCGGGCTATTACCGCCGATTCATCTCGGACTTCTCTAAGATCGCTGTCCCTCTTACCTCGTTGACTCGGAAAGAGAGACCTTTTGTTTGGGGTCCCGAACAAGAGGAATCTTTTCAAACTCTTAAGACTCTTTTGTGTAATGTCACTGTTCTGACTCTTCCCGATGGGAATGATGACTTCGTGGTATATTGCGAAGTCTCGAACCGTGGCTTGGGCTGTGTGCTCATGCAGCGAGACAAGGTTATTGCTTATGCCTCTCGCCAACTCAAAGTACATGAGAAAAACTATACTACTCACGATCTGGTTATTGCTTGGTGTAGTGGTGTTTGCGTTAAAGATATGGCGACACTACTTGTATGGTACTAAGTGTGTGGTTTTCACTGACCATAGGAGTCTTCAACATATCTTTGACCAAAAGGAACTGAACATGCAACAGAGACGTTGGGTGGAATTGCTCAATGACTACGACTGCGAAATTCGCTATCATCCTGGCAAGGCGAACGTAGTGGTCGATTCTCTTAGTCGTAAAACTCATGTGAATGCTATACGTATCTCCAGTGATCTCCATGCATGTATTCATGACGCTCAGTATTCGTCAGCAAATGAAGGTAGTCTAGAAGTGGAAATCCAAGGCGCTAAGATTGAACAACTTGAAACTAAACCGAATGGACTCTAATACTACCTCAATCGCATCTGGGTACTAGATCGCGATAATCTCTGTGAGCTCATTATGAATGAGGCTCACAAATCCCATTACTCCATTCATCCGGGCGCTGATAAGATGTACCGTGATCTGCGTACAACTTATTGGTGGCCTGGCATGAAAAGGGACATTGCTGTATATGTTTCTAAATGCCTTACTTGTACGAAAGTTAAGGCTGAACATCAACGTCCTTCAGGACTCTTAGAACAACCCGAAATCCCAGTTTGGAAATGGGATAGCATCGCTATGGACTTTATTACCAAGCTACCTCGAACACCTTCTGGTCACAACAGTATCTGGGTGATTGTTGATCGTTTGACCAAATCCGCCCACTTTCTCCCTATTCGTGAAGATTATAAAGTGGAGAAACTTGCTCGAATCTATACTGATAAAATTATATGCCGTCATGGCATACCTCTTGGCATCATCTCCGACCGTGATGGTCGTTTTACTTCACGTCTTTGGCAAACCTTTCAATCCGCTATGGGTACTCATTTGAATCTTAGCACGGCTTTTCATCCTCAAACGGATGGACAGACCGAGCATACTATTCAGACCCTAGAGGATATGCTCCATTCTTGTGTCATCGACTTTGGTGGTAACTGGGATGTACATTTACCATTGATTGAGTTCTCGTACAACAACAGCTTTCATTCCAGTATTCAGATGGCTCCTTTAGAAGCTTTGTATGGCCGCAAGTGCCGATCTCCTCTCAGCTGGCATGAGATTGGTGACAAGCAGTTTACTGGCCCTGAAATCATTCAAGAGACAACAGATAAGATTCTTCAGATCCGTGATAACTTGATCAAGGCTAGGAGCAGACAGAAGAGCTGTGCTGATAATAGGCGTAAGCCTCTGGAATTTGATGTTGGTGACTGAGTCCTTCTCAAGGTATCTCCCTGGAAGGGAGTAGTTCGTTTGGTAAGAAGGGAAAGCTCGTTCCTCGCTATGTAGGTCCTTTCATGATACTCGAAAGGATTGGCAAGGTAGCGTACAGACTCGACCTGCCACAAGAGCTAAACAACGTACATCCAGTGTTCCACGTATCCAATCTACGCAAATGCCTAGCCGACGAGGAACTGCAGGTTCCCTTCGAAGACTTGCAAATAAACGAAGTTGTACACTTTGTGGAGAAACCGGTCGAAATCATGGATCAAGGAGTCAAGCGATTGAGGCGCAGCAAAATTCCCATTGTCAAGGTTCGATGGGAAGGAAAGCGTGGCGCCGAATTCACTTGGGAATTGAAAAGTGAGATGAAGGCCAAGTATCCGCAGCTCTTCGAGCAGTCTTCTTCTAAGATTTCGGGGACGAAATCTCCTAAAGGAGGGGAGACTGTAACGCCCTGCGTCCCTAAACTTTAGGCTATTGGTAATTTTAGTCCCTGAACTATGTAGTCATTGATACTTTTAGTACTTGGTGAATTCTATATACTAGATACTTGAAATGCCTAATTCTATATACTTGGAATGCCTAATTCTATATACTTATATGCTTGGAATGCCTAATTCTATATACTTATATGCTTGGAATGCCTAATTCTATATGCTTGGAATGCCTATTCTATATACTTTGGTGACTCTTGAGGCTCGTGAAACTTGAGACTTGGTTGAACGAGGGAATAGAGTCTTGTCACTGGCGAAAACTACGAAACTTTAAAACTTTTGTGTTATTGCCATAATCTAGTTATACTATTTCCCTGTAAATACGCAACGCTTAGTCTAACTCGCAAATCGAATCAAAGACGGTGGAACGAAAAGATGGGATTGACCGAGTGGCAATCCGATCGGATGACCACCCGATCGGATGGCCACTCGATCGGACCACCATCCGATCCGTGCACACCGCCTCTCTTCGCATACTCTGACACTATAAATAGGCCTGTCACATCACCATTCTCATAGATATGACAGCCTCACTCAAACCAGACGCACGCACTCCTTTTTTCCTCCATTTCTTGGCGATTTCGGTACGTTTTACACTTGATTCATGTACTTTCTTGATCTACACCTCATTCTCTATGAGATTCTCCTTTAAAATCTCACTTTTCACCATGGAATCTCTGTGATTTGAGCTCTTGAAGGTGATGTCACCAATGCGGTTTGTACCAAACTGTTGTGTGATGTCATTTTAGCCAAGATCAAACTCAGATCTAAGGAATTTCATGCGTTTTACACTAAATCTATACTAGATCTACACTTTTCAAGCTAATAACCTATATTTATCTTCATCTTTTCTTGAACTTTTACATAAAACAGTAAGATCCGGATCTAAACGGACTGTCCGGATCTAAACGGACTGTAGACTTGATTATTAGTCTAGAGTCGGCTTGGAAAAGGATTGTTACCGGAGAAGATGACCGGAGTACGGATTCTGACATAAATATCATCACGAACTGACGACCGAACGGACTGGGGTGATTCCCACCCGATCGGATTGGCTGAACACTGATGAGTTTACTGTTGTCTTAAGCATAACACGTCATCAATGCTTAATCAGAAACTTAGAGTTTTACAAAATTTTGAACGGGACAAGGTAACCCGATTGAGTGGCAATCCGATCGGATAGCCATCCGATCGAACAGCCACCCGATCGAGTGACACTTGCCCTTAACCCTAAACACTCTTGAAACTTTGAAGTCCTGATCGTCGAGTGGCAGCTCGATCGGATAGCCATCCGATCGAGCAGCCATCCAATCGAGGCAACAATGGATCTTGAATCGAGTGGCGACCCAACCGGATAGCCATCCGATCGGACAGCCATCCGATCGGACAGCCATCCGATCGGACAGCCATCCGATCGGACAGCCATCCGATCGGACAGCCATCCGATCGGACAGCCATCCGATCGGACAGCCATCCGTTCTCTTCACACTTTGGTCAATCTTGAATCGAGTGGCAACCCGATCGGGCAGCCATCCATCCCTTTCACACACGTGTCACCTCCACCGAATGGCATTCCGATCGGACAGCCATCCGATAAGGATGACTAATCCGACACTTGTGCAATCTCGTTGTTTCATCCAACACTTATTTTGTTGCAATCTAATCAGGCTAAACCTAAAGAGCTCCCTTTGATCCAATAACAGTTAATCTGTTTAAGCAATTACTGTGAGTATACTCGATCCCTTTTTATTTTAAACTTTGGGATGTAACATGTATTCTATAAACTATGAGACTTGATACTTTTTGCAAAGTAAACTCTATCCTACGTGTTTGTGAAACTTGTGATTCTTGTATTCTATTTGTGCTATGTGAACGTTTAATCCAGAGTGTGTAGTTCCGCCTTAAAAATAGTAGCGCTATAGGAGATGCACCTCCCCATTATTCTCGGGGGTATTTCTAAGAGAATTCTAGTTTTCCTTGAGACTTGGGAAAACAACAAAGCATCGGGATACTTGGGCTATCACTTGTTGGACTGCGAACACTAGCATGGCTGAAACTATTTTGTTACACTTACATACGGATAAGAGTTGTTTTAATCTATTATGCTATTACTCAAACTTGTATACTATCCGGTACATTTTGTACTGACTCTATTTTAATACATGTTGCAGGCTGATAGGATGTTGTGGAAACAAGTGAATCAAGCTAGGGAAATGCTTAGAAACCCGCGTAGTTAATTAATCTTTGAACAATATTTGATATTTTGTGTAATTTGATACTTGATGTGATGGTTGTTCGTTAGACAATATTTAATCAATTTAAACTATTATGAAATTTCTAGTGTTATGGAATCTCATGAGCAATCTGAACGCTTAGTGCTCGCACCCCGATGTTTCCGCCATCGGTTGGGGTGTGACAACAACGTTTATAATAAATAACTATTCTCACATATGAATGATCTTATGTATCATTTTAACAGTATGTTTATATAATTGTTGTAATTATGGGTTAAACATGGCGTAAAAGGGTTGGTTTGTCAACCTTATTTCGAATGGGTTTACCAGTCGATTTATTTAGTTAAACGGGTTAAACATGTCATCCTAAATATCAACTGTTTATTTAAAGGATTAGACAGTGTATTCTTATTGGGTTCGTGTCGTCTCATAAATTACCACCCCTAAAAATATATTACGAGTTCTTAAGGTCAGGTGGTGAGGAAGACTATTTCCATCAATATCATTTGAACTCCGAGTATTGAAATGCCTGGTAAAATGTAATACCTTTGAAATTATATCGAATCATATGGCAACACGTGTCTAATCAACTCTCAAATATGCCAAATTGTTGGACGAGAGGGACCATATATGTAAAATTATGGAAGATTGGATGTGGATGGATCAAATGTGTCAACATGCCAATTTTTTCCCTCTGAGTGACCCTTACGGATCGCAAGGCATATGCCTTACGGACCGTAAGGAAGATATAAATAATATTTCTGGTAATCCCTTACAGACCGCAAGACCTTTGTCATACGGGCCGTAAAGAAATTTGAAACTATGGGTGCGCTAGGTCCTTATGGACCGTAAGCCACCACCCCTTACGGTCCGTAAGGGGTGCAGCTGGCAGTTTTGGCAGACTGCCATGGCAGCCTGCATCTTTTGCTACCTAGTTCGCGAATTGCCACACTTCTCCTAGTTCAAACACCTCACTTTGAAACTTGTTAACATATGAGAACATATGCCAACACTTGGCATGATCCTATGATCCTTGATCAAGTATAAATAGAGGTGATATTCCACCATTCTAACTTGCTCATTCATACTTCATTCTCTCTGATCACTCTTACTGGAGTTTGCTTCTTCTTAGAGGCCTCCTACTGAGTTCTATATTCTCATAAAACACTTGTAAGTGATATTTCATAGTTCCTTTTTCATTTTAGGCTAACTTATTAGCCAAAAGTCAAGCAAATTGACTTTTTCTTTGACTTACGCTTATGACCATTACGGTCAAGCTAATGTTCGGATCAAACATGGCTACGTGATCATAATAAGGTAGGTGATAATCCCCTATGAGGGCACCTCCTGAAGATCACGTTAAGTTGGTCAAATGACGGGTCAAAGTTATATTAATCCCCTATGAGGGCACCTCCTGAAGATCATGTCGAACCCATCATTTCCTGCTTATAGCTCGGTTCGTAACCGAAAGTCAAACAGTTTGACTTCTACTTTGACTTTCGATTCTGACCCATTTTAGTTAAGTTAGCTACTGATTTGAAGTTGTATTATGATCATATTAGTGTATGGAAGAACCCTCTCTGGTTATATCATTTGATCATAATCATTTTTCAGGTCTTACGCAAGTTCATGTATTATGCCTTAAAAATACCAAAAATGCCCTTTTGTGCATAAAATGGTTTTGAATCATTATGAACATATAAATTGAAATACCTACTAATGTGGTAATATATTAAACATGTTTTGGCATAATAAACTTGACATTGACTCATCCGATCAGCCGATGCCGCCTATGCGCGTATGGTTAACTTATATAGCTTATTTTATATAAGTTAACCGAATTGGGTCAAATTCCTTCAAAATTCACTTCTAATCAGAATTTATTATTGTTTGACCCATATTATACAAGTCATAGTACTTGTGAGGGTACAAACCACATTCTATCCGGTCACCGCTTAATCTAGCGAACCGTACCATTTTTAATATTAGTTAATCGGTCCAAGTCATATGACTAAATCAAGACCCGTTAACATTCTAATGGATCATAATTCTATTCATTCCAGACTAAGGGCGTCCAGTAAATTGCAACCTTGCTAGTTATTTTGTTTAAACGGTTGTGCTTATAAATATTTTTGGATTGTAAAGATTTAAGCTCAGATAAATACTCTTAACCTATTTTCCATATACAGACTTGGGATACGGTAAATTATTACCGCTTGGTCGGGTATGGGATCAATGACCTATATGTCCAAAATCCAAATAAATCGTTTTTAATTCATATTGCTTGATAACTTAAAAATTGGGGGTTAATGCGACTGTGTCCTGGATATCCACGGCTCATTTAATTATAAATGACCACGACCTAAGCACGGGGTGTAGGCATACACCCGACAGATGCTAATGCTATGATATAATATTTTCTTACCTAATATGGGGATTAAAGTGGTGCGTCAATTAATCATATATCGGAGTTTAGTTTCGGGCCCCATATGTATTGACAAGCTTGTAATACTGATATAAAGAGACATAGTTTGTCCCAAGTTATTTATGAAAATTGATAAACCAAATGGTATATAAAATGATTTTGAAATATTTTCAAAATGTGTCGCTTATTTGTATTTACCAGTGAAAACTGACGTACTTTCAAAAGACTAAGCGCAGGTTTGCAAAGTACGTAATAGGCTGGAAGATGCCCGACAATTGCTTAGTGGAATTTGTAACTCCATGCAAGAAGCCTAGTAGTCTTTTATGTAATCATTTGTTATTTGATCCGCCTATGGATCTTTTAGTACATTTTCGTCTGTATATTATTTTTGAACTTTGGACATTTTACTTTGTAATATGATTTTATACTCCCAAGACTTCCGCTGTGTTAATTGTGAATATCTATATCAATTTGTCACGCATAACCCCAAGTTCGGGCTCACCGGAAAATCAGGGTGTGACATAAAATTGCATGTGTAATGGAACCTTGAATATTAGTTGTGACTAGGGATTTAAATGAGCCAAGCCGAGCCGGAGCTCGAGCTCAATCAACTTATAAGAGCTCGATCTCGAGCTCGGCTCAGTTCGAACTTTGTTTTCAAAGCCCGAACTTGACTCGTTGGTAGTTTAACTCATGCTCAACTAGCTTATTATCTATTAATTAATACATTAAATAAAAAAATTTAAATAATAGTCTCGTTTAAACTTGCGAGCTCGATAAGTAAAACTTGGGCTCGGGATCATTTGCTAAACAAACTTATTTTTAGGTTTGGGCTCGGCTCGTAATCAAGTATAAATAATCTCGGCTCAGCTCATTTACTATACAACTTTAAATAAGGGGTAAATTTTATTAAACATTAATAAAAAACTAATATTACACTAAAACTCGATAAGGCTCTATGACCCTTACGAGCTTCACATGTCAGACTCAAGCTCGAGCTCGATAAATAAACGAGCTTTATTTTAAGCTGAAGCTCGTCTCAGGCTCGATAAGACTCGGCTCACTTCGAGCTTTTTCTCGAGCAGTCGCGAGCCACTTGGCTTAGACGGTACCCCTAGATGTGACAATTCTTTTCAGGGGCGGCTCTTATGGTGTGCGGGGAGGACTCCCGCACAAGGCCCGAGATTTCGAGGGGCACGGGATTTAAAAAAAATCGATATATATATGTTATTTAAAAAAAATTGTAAATACATACCAAATCCAATATAGAGGCCCATAATCAAATACCTTTTTATGTTTTATAATTTATCCCAAATACATTAGGTTTATTGGACCCAACCCAATACTAATATGATTTTAAAAATAAAAAATATAAAAAACACTGAACAACATGGAATTGAAACTGAAAGGGAGACCGACGACTCATTGTCCGAACATCATCAATCGAACACCATCAGACGTTCAGAACTCGACAAGGCGACGCGACGATCAAAAGTTGCAGGGCTGCCATTGAAGATTGAACGAACATCAGAAGTTCAGAACTCGACGGCGACGATCAGAAGTTCAGAACTCGACAAGGCGACGCTAATTCTGTAATATGATTTGCTGTTTTTGTTTAATTGTTTAATAGTTAATATGATTTCTATAATTGATTTGTTGTTTCTGTTTGTTTTCATCATGAAGTTAAAAGGCCCGATTGTCTGAACAGGCGAACATCATCAATCGAACAACATCAGACGGCTGTTTGCAGGGCGATTTTATCAAATATCATTCTGATTTTTTCCGATTTCGAAACATAACATCAGAACTCAAAAGGTCTGATTTCAGATATGATATTGTGTAATTTTGTTAGTCCGTTAATTGTTATTGTTAACATCATAACATAATTGTTGATTGAACCCGTATCCGCACTTACGTATCTTATTGAATTGAGTATTCTTGTTAAGTGAACATCGATTATTATTTTTAGGGGTTAATGGCTCCTAAACAAGCATCCGGATGGCAAAATTGTGAAGAGTTGATCCAACAATTTGCTATGAAGAACGCAAGGAGGGCTGAACGAATCATTGGTTAGCTATTAACTTATTATTTATTACGGTATGTAACTCATTATCGTAATTGCATTGTTTATCAAATACAACAATTTTTGTCATTTTTGTAATTATATTGTTTATCGTTAAAGCATATGGGCACATTTTCCGAGCTCGAATATTGATTCTTTTGTTTCAGGTTCTTCAACGTTGTTTTATTGCATTCACTCTTGGTGAATCTCCTTCAACGTTCTTTTGCTCATTCGCTCATTCCAGAAATCTCAACGTTAGAACCTATGGTGTCACTAATGGATTAAAATTGAATTGGAAGCTGCATCGAATATACTTATACAGAGAAAGTACCTCCGTGTAATGCATGTACATCATTCGAAACAGTTGGTCAAGGAATACATGCAAGCAAAACATAAACAAAATCCTGACATAATCATGGTCAGTGGGAGAACTCAACTTGCCCATCACAAAATCTAGTTGGGTATCACTGAATCCCATACCCGCGAATTTTTTTTTTGTTCCAATCACATACATGTGAGATATCGAGTATACCTGTCCCGTCCCCGATGCTTCGGGTTTCAGGTATACCCGTCGGTCTCGAGATTTTTTTCCATCCCTATACACATACAATCTGTAGAACTCAAATAATTATATCATTTTATTTGTTCTTCTTACACATGCAAAGATCAAAACATATAAAAAGCAACAAACACATAACCTCCGGTCCGGTCATGAAAACATTGGGTAGAACTTAAGGAACAATCTTGTAACCTTTCATCTTTTCAATCCAAGAAACAAGCGAAGATTTCGAATTCCTAAACCCGAAAAACCCATGTTCTTTACTCTTATTCATAGTGTCCAACAGACCCTCCATTCCAAGCATTGCTTCCGCAAACCACCATGCTGCAACCTCTTCCAGTTTGGTAGACACCAATCCCTTCTCGCTCACAATCTCATCCCAAACACCCCCTTTATCCTTCATCATCTCCACCAAGCTCACCCTCTCTCCGCCTTCATCAAACCCGCCATTCTCGATCTCGAATTGCTCGGCCAACACCTTCCAAAGGTGCTTCCATTTGAACACGTCTCCATTGCTGATGTTAAACGCTTCATTCTTTGCGTTCGGATCGACCGCGGCCCAGATATGTTGTTCAGCTATCAAGTCGGCATCAGAACAATCGTGGTAACTATCCCAGGCTTCTTTAGTCCCTGCTAGTAGGAACAATATCTTAGCTATCTAGACTTCATTGTTATATCATTACCATATAGTCAATAAAAATGGATTTATTTATTTATTTATTTATTTTTATTTTTTTTAAATCGGTGTTTCTCTTGTTTCTCTCAAAACTCGAACCCTTGACCTTCAGGGGAAGCTCTGTTTTAACTCTAAGGGTCTGTTTGGTAAGTGGTAATGGAATGGGCAAAGGAATGGAATAGACGAGGTAATGGAATGGACGAGGGAATGCAATGGATCATTACCATTCCATATCTTGTTTGGTTACCATGTGAATGGAATGAATTATTATTGTGTATTGTTCGGTAGGAAAGAAAAACGGAGTTATAAAATTAGCGGTGAGTGGTGGTGGTGGTCGGTGGTAGTGATTGTGGGTGGTTATAGGTGGCGGTGGTGGGTGTCGGCGGCGGCGATGGGTTGTGGTGGTGCCGGCGAGTGGCGATGCGGCGGTGACGACGAGTGGTGGTGGCGACAAGGTGGTCGTTGGTGGTGGGAGGCAGCAAAGGTGGCGGTTGGTGGCGGCGACGGCGGCGGTGGTGGTGGCGTCGACGATGGGGGGGGGGGGGTGGCGACGACGAGTGGCGTTGGCGGTTGGTCGCAGCTGTGGGTGATAACTGATAACGGTGGCGGGTGGGTGGCGGCGACGGCAGCTGTCGGGGTGAGGTGGTGGCGGGTGGCGGCGATGGCGTCGGTGGTGGTGGGTTGTGGCGAAGGTTGTGGGTTGTGGTGTTGTTGATGAATGGTACAAAAGGGGATGAAATGGAAAAAAAAACATGGGGGTGGAAGGAATGATTTTGAGGGAATGGAATGCCTTCTGGAATGGGTGATTCTATTCCATTGACCAACCAAACACTCTTTTCTTCATTCCCTCGTAATCACTCATTCCATTCCACCTCTCATTCCTGCATACCAAACACTACCTAAAGACTTTGCGGCTTTGCCATTAGAGTTAACCCTGCGTATTAGTTTTTTTTTTTAATTTACAATAGATAATTACAAAATAAGGGTGGAAATATAATAGGAAGTTTATTTGGCTAGGAAGGATAGGAAGTGATCTTGACCATCCATTTACTTAATCAAGGGCTAAGATTAAATCAGGGAAATTGAAAGTAAAAAAAGAGGCGCGTGACTTTTTTCAGAGGCAATCTAGTCAATCCAAGCCAATAGTTTCTCTCTCCTCCAATTCCCCCCCCCCCCCCCCCCATTTTTTAAACGTCAATAACTCTTTCATACGACATTATTTTTTTATAAAAATTGCACTAAAAAAACGAGCGTTTTTTTATCTTTAAAATGAGTATACTATTGCTATATTTTGAAAAAAAAATTAAAACCCAGTTGCGTAAAACGCAATAGAAAAACCACCAGTTACGTAAAACGCAATGAAAAAAAAAACCTAAAAAATGACATTTTTCTAAAACGCAATGCACCAAAAACACAAAGAAATGACTTTTTTGTAAAACACAATGGCCAGAAAACACATAAAAATGTGTTTTACCTAAAACGCAATGCACCAAAAACACAAAGAAATGACTTATTTGTAAAACGCAATGGCCAGAATACACTTAAAATGTCTGTTTTCTAAAACGCAATGGACTGAAAACACATAAAAAAGTGTTTTACCTAAAACGCAATGCACCAAAAACACAAAGAAATGTCTTATATGTAAAACGCAATGGCCAGAAAACACTTAAAAATGACTCATTCTAAAACGCAATGGACTGAAAACACCTAAAAAATGTGTTTTTTTCTAAAACGCAATAGCTGTCTGTCACTGTGAACTGTCTGTCACTGTGAACTGTTTTATTTCTAAAACGCAATGGACACATAAAACTGTCTGTCACTGTGAACTGTCTGAATTGTCTACGAATTACTGTCTTCGAAATGAGCCAATTTATGGAAATTTAATTTTTCTGATGCGTTTTTAATACAGCAATTTAATCGAAGCCAGGGGCTCTGCCCCTTGGACCCCGCCAGGGGCTGCTGCCCCTGGGACCCCGCTACCGGGGGCTGCCGCCCCCGGACCCCCGCAAAGATCGTAAAACGCAATGATTAAATCAAAAACCCAGATCATGAAAATGAAATTAAAGAATTTCTTACATGGATCGAAGCCGATTTCTTCATCAATTGACGAAATTTGAATGATAGAAACACTTATCAACGCTCGAATCGAACGAATCGAGTGATTATCTCCAAAATCACCGGAAAAAACGAGATTTTTTTTATGAAATTAAACTGGGTTTTCTTCAAAAAAAAGCTGAAGAACACGTTGATCGGGTTCTGAATCATTGATTTGTGATGAAAATCGCACTATAATGTAGTGATTATTGAGATAGAAAGTGAAGAAATAGTTGAAGATGGTGGATTTTGAAAATGATGGGTTTTTGAATTTACTGGGTTTTGAAAAAGGAAAAAGAAGGAGTTGGATTGACTAAAATACCCTTTCTCTTTATTTTAAAATTTGCCACATGTCATAATCCTATGGCTTCCTATCCTTGCTAGAGAAAATTAACTTCCTATTTGATCTTAACCCTACAAAATAAATCTAATATGATATAGTAATAAAGTTCCCTTACATTTATTGAGTTTTAGTTATAGAAAAAAAATATGTTGATTTGATTTATTTTGTAATTAAAATTAGAGTTAATTGCCTAGATGGTCCCTGTGATTTTACGTATTTTCACGTTTAGTCCCTACCTTTTGGAAATATCAGTTATACTCCCTATGATTTGTTATTTTGTTACTCGGATAGTACTCAGGGGACTATCCGAGTAACAAAATGACAAACCATACATAGGGAGCATACATGCTATTTCCAAACTAACTGACATCTACTCAGTGGACTATTCAAGTAACAAAATAACAAATCATAGAAAGCATACCTGCTATTTTCAAAAGGTGAGAAAAACCACATGACCATCCGGGCAATTAAATCTTAAAATTATAATATTTTTATAAATAGTTTATCAAGAATATAAAAATACTAATTAATATACACTCTCTAATACCTGGAAACTTCAACGGAACTCCTTCATGTTTGCAGATTGTAGCGTAAACACACAATGCACCGATCAAATTCATCAAACTATACGGCGAAAACCCAAAGATCAACCCCGGTCTATGAATAGACCAAGTTAACCCTTCCTTTCGTCCAACCGATTCGAACAAAATATCCTCCAGGGTATAGTAAAAATTCGGTACATCAAGTCGAGGTAGATCCTCATGATATGGGGTATCATGAGATGCTTTCCCGTATAACTCAAAAGGACCCCAATAATGTTTCTTCCCAGTTTGCAGACAAATGTGTTGCAAACTGGGAGAATCCGGGATCACCGCATCCAGAACATTTTGAAACATTTTACCATTGATTTCACAGTTCTCAGATTCCGTGGCTCGGTTGGCCCACGTGACGTAGAACAGATGTGTAACGTCTTGGAGACACCCGAGCTTGGTTAGGGTTTCATCAGGATCTGAGACGTCACACTGGATGTACTCGATCGGGTGGTCCGCATTCCATTGGGGCTGCGGGCGGCGGGCTACTCCGTAGACCTTCCATGGCCCTCCCGGTGTGTCGGACAGCGGGAGGATTTCCGCGAGGCTGTTGCCAACGATTCCGGTGACTCCAATGATTAGAGCAACGCTTTGGTACTTGGGTGGTGCATCCTCATCATCTAGTCTTTTCTGGGTAAATTAATAAATTTTTAGTTTCGATTAGCAGAACTGATATAAAAGAAAATTAATAACAACGGCAGGTAAACAGGCAACAAACTGCGCCTACAGCAGATAAGTTGAGATAAAGATTGTGGGTTACCTTTGCAGCTCCGATAGCTCCGGCCCACCACCAGCTCATTGTGAATATGGATAAATGATGATTCGATCGGTGGAGTAAGGTTGCAGAAGACAGCCGGAATATTGTGTGTTTGATACAGACTTCAAAAAAATTGGTGACTAGATGTTCATTGTCTTTTTTCGTTTTATTATTTCATCGTGATGCCAAGATCTTTTTATTTGTTTTATAGTAATTATTTGTATAATTTCATCGTGATAGCAAGATCTTTTTACTTGTTTTTTAGTAATTATTTGTATAATATAATACACGTGTCCTTAAAATACACGGTGTGTTCAGTGTTCGTTATCGTTGGCTCAGAAGTTGTCTACACGTATCCTTATCGGACACGTGCCTCGTTTTTACTTGATGTACAACTAACGGATTTTGTCGCGTAAAGCATTTAGAGTTTTAGACTATGATCGGTATTGATTCATTAGGCTAAAGGGTATGGAGAGCTTCATCCCTAAGGGGATGGGTCGCCATGTAAGAAATGTTTGAAGGGGATGGACCTAGGGAGTGGGGGATCAACCCTTTTAGATATATGTATGTGTGTATGTATAGGTGTGTGTGAGTGGGTGAGGCCCGGCTTGGGCGTCGAGCAGGGGACGGCGGCGACGGGGCTGGGTCGGCGACGGGGCTGGGGCTGGAATTTTTGGGGCGGCGGCGGGAGGACGGACATGGGGACAACCCCCATACCCTCCGGTCTTATGTTTGTTTGTTATGAGGCGCGTCACGTACTCGTTATAACAACAGCAATGGATAATCTAAAAATTAAAGTCGGCATATTTTCAAAAGGATATCACAACGTGTTTTAATTTGATTGAAAACGTTCATAAAAACGAATAACGGTATTGGTTTGGATTATAACCGGTCGGTATTCATTTGGTTCATCACAGGACCGGTATGTTAGCAGTACCCGCTATAACTCACCATACGAAAAAAAATATTCAACTCTAAGTACAACTTTATTTTTAATGAAATTTATATCGGTATGTTGAAAACAAAAACTAAAAACGAAATAGAGAAAAACTAAATTATATAGGTTAAAGTCGTATATTGTTTATAGGATAAGATGTGAATTTAAAATTTTAAAGAAAAACATTGTGCACACCAACCTACATCTTTAATACACAAACGCATGCACTAGATTTTGAATTTTCATACATAGGGGGTATAAATGAGCCAAACGAACATAAAAGGGACTTGTTCCTATTCGTTTATCTAACTTTAACATAAGAAAAAAAGGGTAAATGCACGGTACCCCTGACCGCGGGAGGGATCCCCTCCCCAGTTTGCTACCCGACAAAGCGCCCTGGCGGTGACTTCCCCTTACCGAGTCCTAATCAGGGGTGGATATGCCGTTCCCAAGATTCGAACCCGGGACCTCTGAGAAGAGGTGGGTGTCGGTGGCCAACTGGGCTACCCCAGTTGGTTACTTTAACATAAGAATATGACTACTTAAAATGGTTGAATTGTGATGTTTATGTTCATTTGTTAAAGGGGAGGAATATGTCCGAGCTCATTTATGTAATTATATTCGTTCATTAGTATTCTAGATTAACAAACAAAAACTAACGTAAATGAACAAATATATATGAGGCTCAGGCTCTCCCTCAGGCTACGTTCCCTACTGTGGCAACGACTCCCCAACCTCGACAATATCCACTGCCATCACCTGTAATGGTGGCGCCTATATACCAACGATTGAGGGATAAATATATTGCCGTCATTGCTGAATAATCGCATGTCGATGCCTAGAAACCTCCCCAAGATCTTCATCCCCTGCACCGTCCTCTAATCCATCAAACGTGCCTCCAACAACAACGCTAAAGCTAAAACATGCGGATGATAGTGTTGGTTATCAGCCCAAGATTAAACACACAAAGTTTACTAATTCTTGCTTAAATAAAAATGAGAGTACAAGAGAGATGAACTCTACGTACTAGTGCTAATGCTATTCATAATGAAAAACATAAGGGCAGTGGGGGTGGTCCGTGATGGCCACCCATCACGAGTGAAACTTCACCTTGCACACCGCCGCCGCCCCTTGTATAACGTGTTGAATTGATCACGCGTTGAAGTTTGGAAAATTTGAACGTTGGTTGATTCCTTTTTGACCGTTAATTCAACGGTAACTATATTAAAAAAAACCTTTAAACATTTTATCTATATATATATATATATATATATATATCCAGTTTTAACCATTTCACACACACCAAAACATAAACACATTTCACACAACCTACATCTTTCTCAAATGGAGTTCCCTACGGATTCGACGTTTCTGATGTCTAGCGATAGCGATACCGAGTCGTCTTCCGACAATGAGACGCTAAAATATTTTGTGTCGGCGTATAACGAACTTGATAGTAGTTCGTCCCGCCCAAAGAAGAAGATGATAGATAGTGATCGTATACGTGCCAACGAAATCGTGTTAAAAAAATTGCAAGAATCGGCAAGAAAAGATGTTGAGAGGGCTTTTTGGTCTTTTAAAGGGTAGATGGGGTATACTACACCGACCGGTTCGTGCAATGAACAAGAAAGCAATACATAACATAGTATATGCATGTATCATATTGCACAATATGCTAATCAAAGAAGACGGACGTGCAATATCTCCGGATTGGGTGCCGGATCCTCCTACACAAGTTCAAGTTCCACAAAATATCCAACAAGAATTGCGTAATGAAGAAACTCACTTTCGGTTGAGATATGATTTAATTGAACTAGTAGGTTCTTTAGGTTTGGAGTTTCATGAGTCGGATGAGGAGTAGAGTTTTTTAGTATTTTTTTTTAGTTTGTAGCCTAAAATATTTCTAATATGTTAAATTGAACTAGTATGTTTTAATTTTAATGAAATTTATAATTTAGTGTTTTATTGTTAATTTCTAATTTTAAAATAAAAATTTTAAAAATTTGTGAGTGATGGAATTCTATAACTAGTGACCACCGCCACTACAAAATGCTTGTGAGTGATAGAATAGTAGCTGATGACATGGCAGGAGATGATTGGATGCTTGTGAGTGATAGAATTCTATCACTAGTGACCACCCCCACTCCCCTAAACAAACACATGCTAAAATAAACCCATGTTCTCCTGTTATTTTGGAACAAACCCCATGTTAACTTCCAAACGTCCACTTCCAGGAAACTCGGTCAACATGGACTAATTCCATACATGTGACCCTTTAATGATGTTGACCCATGACTCGTTTGCTAATCATTGATCCATTTAAACAAAACCGGTACCCGACTTGACCCGTACTCGACTCGTAACATCAAGATTAACCCAACAGATAGAGGCCCATAGACAGTGTGATGATAATGATGTAAGCCCCCCAAAAAGACAGTCGTGCCACTGCCTAGTATGTGTCGAAGTAGTATGCAAAACACGTAGTGTGTGCACACGACTTGCCTGTGAATAGACAATACATGTAGAACATGTCAGGCATCGTGAACACTCGTCGCTCTTGTTACGTGTAGCGATGGACATGATCGCTGAATAATCGCATGTCGATGCCTATAAACCTCCCCAAGATCTTCATCCCTGCACCGTCCTCTAATCCATCAAACGTGCCTCCAACGGCAACACTAAAGCTAAAACATGCGGATGATAGAGGCCCATAGACAGTATGTGTCGTGCCACTGCCTGTGATAGTATGTGTCGAAGTAGTATGCAAAACACGTAGCGTGTGCACAGGAGAACATGTCAGGCAACATGAACCTCTCATCGCTCTTGCCACGTGTAGCGATGGACATGGCAATGCAACGATGGTTATATTGGTATAGGCCAACCCTTCTTCTCGAAGGCACCGTCACCAATCGTGGGCCACCAAGCCCTTGAATCGTTGTATGGGCCGCTACAAGCGCCGCCGTGTATAATGGTTGTACCATCTTTGACTCTGTGTATAACCCGGATTGTACCAAAAACTAGGGTAGCGACATATCCCATCGCTGCCCAAAAAGGAAACATGATACCTCCGGAGGTGGCGAGACTGTTGGTAATCGAACATGCGAATCATAGGTTAGAATATAAAGAATTGAGAATCAAAGAACAATAACTTGCTTGTATTGAATGAAAAGTGATTGATTACAATTGACATACATGAACCCTATATATACTATACGAATAGATGCGATTGTAGAGACGTGTCTTTTCACGAACGGTTGCGATTCTTGAACTTGTGGATGAGATTGATGTTGAAGAGGTGTGTCTCTTGATCCTGCCTTAATACTGTTGCACATGAAGGGCTGCGACTCCAGGGATGTTTCGATCCCTTAAGGTGTAGGTTACAATCTTCCAAAGTGTCGCATCTAGTCCTCGTACTTTCTAACTAATATAATTACAACATAAACTAACTAACTACTAATTACAGAATGACCCCTATACCTATATTTAGTTTAAAAACATCAATACTCCCCCGTAAACTAAATATAGTTTAACAAAGGTCTTCAACTTGCTTGACTTGCAGTAGCATTGGTTCCTCTTCCAATGCGAGATTGGCTTCTTGCTGTGTGTCTTTCTCCTTTTCTTTCCACTTGGCGCAATCTTTTGCAAAATGACCAAGTTCTCCACAATCATAACATCTAAACTTGCTTTTTGTCTTGGTTTCTTGGACTCGTCTCTTTTCCACGTCCTCTTCCTCCTTTGAAAGATCCTTGTCCTTGACTTCTAACATGGTTTTGAACACCACGACCCTTTCCATGATGCAAACTTTCAAACTGATTATTTGTAGTTGCCAACATGAGTCCTCCTTGATTATTATCTTCTTGCTTGTCTTGACTTTTGAGACGTTCTTCTAAAGCTATTATTATTCCCACTGCTTCTTCAAATGGCATTTTGTCTATTTCTGAATATTGTTCAATATTTGCCACAATGGGTAGAAACTTCTTTGGAACGGAGATAAGTAATTTCCTTACAAGTTTCTTGTCTTTAATGGTGGTACCAAGAGTTTTAAATTTGGCTTTTTTACCACCCAACTTGCTTGCGAAACTACTTACTGTTTCGTGCTCATCCATCTTTAAAATTTCTAGTTAGCTCCTCAAAGTTTGTAGACGCGCTTTCTGAACCATATCTGCTCCGAGATAACGAACTTTGATTGCATCTTATACTTCCTTTGCTTTTTCGTATTGCGTAACTTGCATCAAAATATCTTCCGGTAGCGTTTGGAAGATAATTGCTTTCGTTGTGTGCGCCTTCTTTTCGTTTATCCCTTCCATTGAAACAACTGTTTCCCAAAGACTATATGCCTTCAAGATTGTTTCCATCATAACTGCCCATTGGGTGTAATTCGTCTCTTTCAATTTTGGACATTGAAAAGACACATTCCCTTGCTCGTGGAGTGACGTTGATCCACTTCCTTCTTTTTCTGTCATGCCTCCTTCCTTTCTCGCCTTGTGTTTCTTGCCTATCTTGCTTGTGATCGGATGATCCCTTTCTTGACCGTGTAGATCAAATTTCTTACTTGCTAATCAGACTTTTTGTACCCTGACCCACTTGCTAATCAGGTTCTGACTGACTTGCTGATCAGATTCGTGCTAACTTGCTATTGCGAGTGAGATCAAAACAATCCAACCAACTTGCTAATTGGACTTAATTTTGATCGACCCGTTGTGCTTGCTTTTTCTTTCTTTGAATCGTGATGATTCAACGTGCTACTTGCTATTTTGAACCAACCGGTTCGGAACTTGCTATTTGAACCAGCAATCGGTTTGACTTGCTAGAACCGATACGGGTTCGATTTCTTGTACGTATTGTCTTTGATTCGAAAATTGATTTGCTTTATTTAAAAAAAAACATGCTAATGATCCCTTTTTCAACGTACAAAAAACTTGATTTCTTTTTTTTCTTTTGAACATCAGTTCCACCCACAATTATTTTCTAGCCTTTTAATTTCCTTTTTCCTTTAAAAACATGTGCGTTTATCTAGTTTGAATTGATTTCAAACAAACAATATTGTATTATTTATCCCCATGTTCTTTACTCTTCCCAAGGCACCAATAAAACAAATTCTTTTCTTGTAGTTCGATTAAATCAAAAGAAAAAACGCACTTATGAAATCGAACACCGTCGCTTGGTTCTTCATTGATAATGATTCTCCGATTCAATCAGCAAACGCAGATAATCGTTTCTTGCTCGTAATCTTGCACTGAGATTTTCCTTCTTGCTTCCTCTTGGATCTATTAACGTGGTGCTCTGATACAAGTGTTGGTAATCGAACATGCGAATCACAGGTTAGAATATAAAGAATTGAGAATCAAAGAACAATAACTTGCTTGTATTGAATGAAAAGTGATTGATTACAATTGACATACATGAACCCTATATATACTATACGAATAGATGCGATTGTAGAGACGTGTCTCTTCACGAACGGTTGCGATTCTTGAACTTATGGATGAGATTGATCTTGAAGAGGTGTGTCTCTTGATTCTACCTTGATACTGTCGCACATGAAGGGCTGCGACTCCAGGGATGTGTCGATCCCTTAAGGTGTAGGTTACAATCTTCCAAAGTGTCGCATCTAGTCCTCGTACTTTCTAACTAATCTAATTACAACATAAACTAACTAACTACTAATTACAGAACAACCCCTATACATATATTTAGTTTAAAAACATCAATAGGGACATCTGTCGCCTCTGGTTGTCCGGCCAAGCGTTGACTAAAGGTAAAGGTTGAGAGAAACTCCACTATCATCTGTCAGAACGAGGGTTGAGATGCGAGCTCAAACAATCGGCTCCAGGGCGTATTGTGCCCAAGGATATCCCGCACCCTCTAGTCCTCCCCTAAAGTCTATAACATATCCCAGCCGAGCGCCTTTTGTGCACAGATCCTCATATAGCGTAACTTCTGAAATCGTCAGTCTGCGACGCTACCCAACTAAAACTGTGTGTGTTCATGGTGAGCAAGATACCCCCCCTTCCCGCGACCATCACATCCTAGTCCTCATTTGAACTAGAAGACATGTCTGCAAAAACAAAAAAAAAAAGATTGTGTGAAAATCTCGATAAACATGTTAATGTTGTTTTTTTAATTCGAATTATAATTAAATAACCTCTTTTTAAATCAAATAACTTTTTTTAAATAAAATAACTTTTTTTTAAATAAAATAACTTTTAAACATGTAAATCTCGAGAAACGTGTAAAGCGGATATGTGCATAGATCCTCATATGACGTATCTTCTGAAATCGTCAGTCGGCGACGCTGCCCAACTAAAACTGTGTGTGCTCATGGTGAGCAAGATACACCCCATCCCCGCAATCATCACATCCTCGTCCTCATTTGAACTATAAGACATGTCTGCAAGAACAAAAAAAATGAATGTGTGTAAATCTCGATAAATATGTTAATGTTGTTTTTAAATGGAAAACTGGTTTTTAATAAACCAACCTTTGCCCCATTGGTAATTAATAATCCTACCTACAGAATTGGTAAATAATAATCCTACGTTTCAATATGTTGGTACTCAATAGACCTCCGTTAGTTTTTTTGTAACTGAAGTTAGTTTTTAAGTTTTATTTGTTACACAAACAGTCCCTGTAGTTATACTTTACTAGTTTTAAGTTTTATTTATTACACAAACAGTCCCTGTAGTTATAAAAATATCATAAAAATAAAAAAAAATCTAAAAAATCAAAAAAATCATAAAAATTCTAAAAAATTCTAAAAAAATCAAAAAAATTCAAAAAAATCATAAAAATTCAAAAAATATCAAAAAAATCATAAAAAATCATAAAAAGTCATAAAAATTCAAAAAAAGCAAATGTTTCGACCCGGACCGTTTCGACCCGTACCGTTTCGACCCGTACCGTTTCCACGCATACCGTTTCGACCCGAACCGTTTTCGACCCGGACCGTTTCGACCCGGACCGTTTCGACCCGTACCGTTTCGACGCGTACCGTTTCGACCCGTACCGTTTCGACCCGTACCGTTTCCACGCGTACCGTTTTCGACCCGGACCGTTTCGACCCGGACCGTTTCGACCCATACCGTTTCGACGCGTACCGTTTCGACCCTTACCGTTTCGACCCGTACCGTTTCGACCCGTACCGTTTCGACCCGAACCGTTTTCGACCCGGACCGTTTCGACCCGGACCGTTTCGACCCGGACCGTTTCGACGCGTACCGTTTCGACCAGTACCGTTTCGACCCGTACCGTTTCGACCCGTACCGTTTCCACGCATACCGTTTCGACCCGAACCGTTTTCGACCCAGACCGTTTCGACCCGGTGGTGGTGGTGGTGGTGGTGGTGGTGGCGGTGGTGGTGGTGGTGGTGGCGGTGTTGGCGGTGCTGTGGTGGTGGTGGCGGTGTTGGCGGTGCTGTGGTGGTGGTGGCGGTGGTGGTGGTGGCGGTGCTGTGGCGGCGGTGCGGTGGTGGTGGTGGTGGCGGTGGTGGTGGTGGTGGCGGTGGTGGTACGGGTTGAAACGGTCCGGGTCGAAACGGTCTGGGTTGAAACGGTCCGGGTCGAAACGGTCTGGGTCGAAAACGGTTCGGGTCGAAACGGTACGCGTGGAAATGGTACGGGTCGAAACGGTACGGGTCGAAACGGTCCGGGTCGAAACGTTTGCTTTTTTTTGAATTGTTTGAATTTTTATGATTTTTTTATGATTTTTTTTATTTTTTTTTTTGAATTTTTATGAATTTTTTGAATTTTTTTTTGATTTTTTTAGAATTTTTTTGAATTTTTTGATTTTTTAGATTTTTTTTTTATTTTTATGATTTTTTTTTATAACTACAGGGACTGTTTGTGTAATAAATAAAACTTAAAACTAGTAAAGTATAACTACAGGGACTGTTTGTGTAACAAATAAAACTTAAAAACTAACTTCAGTTACAAAAAAACTAACGGATGTCTATTGAGTACCAACATATTGAAACGTAGGATTATTATTTACCAATTCTGTAGGTAGGATTATTAATTACCAATGGGGCAAAGGTTGGTTTATTAAAAACCAATTTTCCTTTTTAAATTCGAATTATAATCAAATAACCTCTTTTTAAATCAAATAATTTTTTTTAATTAAATAACTTTTAAACATGTAAATCTCAAGAAACGTGTAAAGCGGATATGTTTAAAACGCTTGAAACGTTCAAGTCTCAATAAACGTGTAAAATTTATTTTTTTAATTCGACTTACTATTTAAAACTTAATAACCTTTTGAAGTCGACTTATTATTTAATTCGATTAACTTTTAAACAGTCAAGTCTCGATAAATGTGTAAATGTCACCATCTACCGCCACCATCACCACGTACCACCTATCACCATTGTTCGAACCACCACCTTCAAAACTCACCACCATCAAACCACCACCTTCAAAACCCACCACCGTAATCTCCACCATTGTCAAACCACCACCACGTTCAAACCACCACCGTCAAACCATCACAGTTCAAACCATGACTCTCAAATCCACCACCACCACCAACGTTACAACTCACCTACGCCACGTATAGGTGTGTGATTGGCGGGTTGTTAAATGCGTCTGACAGATTTGAACTCTATACACCACGTATAACGCTATATGTGGTGTATTGTGGGTGTCTAAATACAATCACCCTTATATAAAACTTGTAGGAGTAAACTCATGTGTTGTGGTGGGCCGAAATTTGGTCAAAGATATGCATATTAAAGATTCCAAGGGTGTTATAGACGCTCTTGAGTCCAACTTTGTCAATTTGTGGTTACTAGTGGGAATGCCCGCGCGTTGCGGCGGGTGTTATGATTTCTATTACGAACCACAACCCATGTTGGGTTTCGATGAGAGCTTAGATGGAAAAAGTAATATATCATGTATGTGTCTTGCATATATTTAAACGTTACTCACTACTAACTACATGGTCATGATAAACTACAAACTCTATGATGATTGATATTTTCAACACGTTTCTTCAATATAAATGTTTGTACTGACATTTAGTTTGATAAATAACAAAAATACTTGGTTATGGCAGAAATCAAACAAGGCTCATATCCAAAAGATTGTGTTATGGTCTTTGATAGTATCTTTGCTTGATCTGTATCTAAATACTCTAAAAGACCCTAACTTCATTTCTATCTTCTATGTAAATTGGATATAAAAATGTAATCAACTTTACAAAAATTTAATCAACATATCAAATTACCATGAACACCGCGATGCACGCTCCCAAACGTCATTGCCCGCTGATGGATGCCGCATTTGAGTAATTCACATTGACATACTGTAATTTGAAATGTTTGAAATTTCAGTTGAATTTAAAACAAAAACTATCATAACCTTTTTCCACATATGACTACTGCATTAACATCTTGTTGCAAGCATTACAAAACAGTTAGTGCCAAATCTACATTACATCAGAAAATTAAAACTATGAAGGAACCAATCGTAGAATAACACTTTTATCTCTTCGACCATGCTGCTCAGCAACCCAGTTCTGCAATAGAAGTCTTTGCTGTCCTCTGTTTTAATAAGCACCAAATAGTTTGATACATAATTGTTTGTATGGATTTATCTTGCTTGGAGAAATTGCCCACTTTCTTGAAAGTGGTTGCCTTCCCTCTTCCATCCTATACATACATTACAAATAAATTTATTCTTAAAAATTGCACCCTCAATGCATAGGTATAAATATATATATACACGCTAACATACGTAGGTGAGTGTGCCTATAACAAGTAAGACAAGATCAATTACACTTTATTGAACCTAAAAACATTTAGACTCGGCAGATAGTTTACTTAAAAGTGTCTAATCACAATTAAATGCCAAAAATACCCTTCTAAAGATAAAGCGGCGGCATGAACCTCTGAAAGGGTGGCAAAACCCGAACCATTATATGCGCCCCGCCCAATATTGTGGCGGAAAGAAAGACCCACCTTGACCTCAGAACCACCATGACCATTTGCAAGATCAAACTCATGGTCCAAATCTAAGTAGCACTGGAACGGGTACGGGATCGGGATACGGGGACGATACGGGAACGAGGAACGGCAAAACTCAAAATTACAAGATACGGGTACGGCAATAAAAAATATAAAAAAATAAAAATATATTAAACAAATTCCAAAAATACTACATCTTTCAAAGGTAATTAATTATCAATAATCAAATCATTTTCAAATTTCGGTTCATCTAGTGAGAGATCGGCAATCGATAGAGGATTAGAGATGATGAGACTTGAGAGTTTAGATATTAGAGAAGCCGAATATGATAGCTCTATTTGTTTAGTGGCCGGTTATGGAAATTGAAAGGGTTAAAACCCTAAAAATAAACGGAAACGGGCTAGATACTTCTACCGGATACATCCCCGACATTGGAAACGTTTGGGAAACGTCCCCGACGAGTACCCATGGTGTTTCCGTCCCCGACAAGTACCCGAGACGGGTACGGCCACATAAATGGAGTCCCCGTGCTACATAGGTCCAAATCATTGAACCCTTCCTCATCTTCATCACCGTCAACTCGCGGACTCCCTAACCATGATCCAAGTCATTAATTTTCACAAAATTTCAAAATTAAAAAAAAAAATTAAACACGAGAAAGATGATTATCGCTACCTTTAATCCGTTTAAACCGAGTTTTGCATTGAGGGCAAGCTTGGTTACCCTCTCTTCTTTCGTATTCATAACAAGGTCTACATATAGGGAAAGCACATTCATTGCAAGCAACAAATGGCTCACCATCAACTGTTATTTCAATCTCATCACCACAAATCTGCAAATCTGCCCACTTCATTCTTTTACAGAAGTCACCTGTTTTAAAAATGTATAAAATTTAATATCAATCTCAGATGAAGAAGTCAAACCACACTGCAATAAGTTTTCATCTAAAGTCAACTGAGCTATGAAAATGTCAAACCTATTCTTAGATGTTATTGTTAACTACTATTATATAGATATATTATAATGGATTCTTGTTTTTGTGACCATAATCTAACTTCCATACTATTATCTTAAAATATTAAGTTAAAGGGTGTTGGGTCATCAATTGCCATGTAGGACAATTAATGGATTGCTACACCACCCTCTTGCCTTATCCCCCATGGTTCGCATGGATTAAACCATGGCAACTATGGGCCCGTTTTTCTCTTTTCAATATTTATTTTTCCTTTTCACAATCTAATTTCAATATTATACCAGAAGAGCTAGTGCATCATATGTACTTGCATAGTGTAGTTTAGATAATTATTATGCTGGCACGCATGAATCCTATATCAACTTGGTAAAATGATGTACCAAAACCTCAGTTCTTAGTTCTTAACTGATTATCCCCCAAAAATAAGCGCAAATTCCCTGCAATGTTTAACTAACTATCACCAAAAATAAGTTAGGACGTAATCAACGCTGAAAAAACCAGTCTAATTAAAAAATTGCTAATAATGTGAAAAAAAAATTGTTTGCATCATGAGTTCGATCTATGCAATGTACAAGTTAAAATTCCACTGAATGAGACATACCTCAACCTCTGTAATCCTTTCAGTTCAATTGAATTGAAATGGTCAAGATATGGTAAAAGACAGAAATCAACTATGATCCATCCTTCAATAAAAAAAAATGGGTCCCGAACTCTCGATAACAATTGAATGAATAATCGCATATTTGTAAAAGAAATTCTAATCCACATAACACAAAGAGAAATAAAATACGTATACAGACGGTCTGTTGAAATGACCAAGATCAGCAAACAATGCTTCAGAGTTCTAGTTCTGAACCTAGATATAAGAAGAAAAAGGAACAACATGTGTTAGTCATCAGTGCATTTTCTATAATTAGCATAAACTGCCTCAATAAAAGACGACAGGGTCATTTTACAGTTTAATCGAAACAGAAGCTGCATCCCTATATGCAACTTTATATATAAAAAAAGAAGTTAGTATCAATACATCATTTATGAGAGAAAGTTGTAGAGGGTTATGTTTTAATAAATTTTAGTGTTTTACCTGTTATACAAAGCACCATGCCATTAAGCAGCAGCCAACGGTAAACACCTATGTAAAAAAACTAATCCCACAAGCAAAGCAGTAAGTTGATCCCAAATTTAGCTCTTTTAGACTAACTAAAAACCCTAAAAAGCCCAAAAAACACAAACTCGTACAAATCACATATGCAATCCAAAATCAAAGATAAAGAAACTAACTGTGAGGGTCATCAAGCTAAGTAACCTAATCCACAAATCTTTCATAGATCCCCGAATTCCAACGGAGCCAGGGCTTCAGATCCGTGGTCAACACCAAACACGGATCCCCAACCAACCCGGTACCATCCAGCTGACCCGGGAACTCTCCGTGCCCTAAATTACTTCCGTCTAACGAAATCGAATGAATCCCAGAACAAATTTCAACAACATTTTATGGGAATGGGAATGCCGGCGGCGGTTTTACGCTTGTGTTGCAGAGAGGTTATGTAGAGGATGAAGTGCAGAGAGGTTATGTAGAGGTGCGATGGATTTTTATGGGATTGGAAGGGTTAGGGAGAGGATGAAGTGAAGCGGCGTGTATTTAATTCGCATGTTTCATCTTCAGTCCATCATCATCATGAGAGGCTATGTCGTTTGGATTCGATAGAGAGAGAGAGATGATGATGATGATGAGAAATGGAATAGTTAATGTAATGTGATTAAAAACCTTTCAGTTGAGAAACGATACAATTGACAAGGAGTTATTGAGAATGGGTAAAGTTGGGATTTATGATAAAATTGTACATATAAATTTACTATTATAACCTTGAAGTGTCTTAAAATGTTGAACCCTTTCCCATTCTACCCCTTTAAAGTATGTTGCATTTCTTTGTACATATTGTTTCAAAACTTGTACACCATGTAAAATTACGTTTATGTACATCACTTTTCCTTTTTAATATATTATAGATAGTATAGCTTTAAACACATGGTATTACAAAAATTCAAGTGGGAAAATTCAAGGCCGTTTTCTATTACACAGTTATGAAACAACAATAAAATTTTCCTTACGGATTTAATTTTATGGAGAACAAATGTGAAGGAAAAATATAGCATTCTTTTGTATAATGTTTTATAGGGATGGTATACAACTAAAAATGACAGACATGGTTTTGTTATCTCTTGATACTATCTTAGTTGTTATTATTTATACTATCTATGCATTGATATGGTCATAATAACATATATTTGTTTTAGTTAGATTTTGTATTTGATAGGTTACTGATGACGGGGTAGTCGAGTGAAGATACATATTCGAGTCCGGACCTCCCCACAAGGGACGGACCCGATCATTAACACCGAACATTCTTTAAACCTCCATACCACACATGCCGAGACCGGACCTCTGAACAAGTGCGTCTGGACGGATGACGTCATCTCAGTTGACTAGTATAAATACCCATTCAAGTACAAGGACAAGTACGCTTTTCTGAACCTTCATCCCACTTTCTCTCTCTAATTTCTCTCTCTATCAAATACTTATCCTCACGCCGGAGGGTGGTCGCAGAGGGGCTCTACCATCTCTGCGGTGAGCCTAACGGTTTTCTCTTTTGCAGGTTCAAGTCCTTAATCTCTCCAAGGTCCAAACTCGATTTACAGGCTCCGGCCTTCCTTGAATTTTGGATTTTCAATTGGCGCCATCCGATTTCAAAGCTCACAGTCATTCACTTTGTGAATTTATTGAGCAACGAAACAACTGATCTATGGTTGCCTCGGGTTCTCTGAATTTGGGATCCATTGCGGCTAGTGTGCAAACTACAGCTCCAGCAATTGTTGCTTCCATGGTTTCAGCTCCTTTAAACTCGGGGCCAGGAACAACTCTACCATTCATTTTGATGCCAACTTCACAGGTATCAGAGTTCGATGCGGGGTTTCTCTCCAAAAATGCTAGTCTCTTATGACGGCTAAAGGCTCAATAGGCTAGAGATGAACAGATCCTTGGTTTACGAACTAGGCTCTTTCACGATGAAACTCCGGTCTCTTCCGGACCATCTCCAGCAATCATGATACGCACCGAGCCTCAAGTAGAAGTGGTCAATGACCCAGAGCTCACAAAGCCATATCATCCGGTATCTATGACGGCTAAATCTAAATTCAGTGCTCGTATTGTCCATGCCAAACTTCCTCCAAAGCTTAAAATGGCAACCACAGTAAAGAAATATGACGGCACAACAGACCCAGACGATCACATGTTTGATTTCGATGGAGTCGCACGTGTCGAGCAATCGCCGATGCCGGCCTGATGTGTGTAAAATGCAACATATAAATTACATCAAATAAGGCAAAAAAACTAACCCTTTTTAAGTACTAATATTGGAAAAAGAGTGTTTTTGTCTTCCTTTTGTATTTTCAGGATTAAATGAGCTCAAAAACGCAAAAGAAGCAAAAAGACAGCTAAATCCAACATAAATACAAGGAAAGGAACATTAGTGGACTGCCCGACCCCTCAACGGCACCTTCCAAAGCAAAAAGGAGAAGACAGAAGGCTGAACACGCCCCGTGCTCAGCCAGCACGGGGCCGTGCCCAAGAAGCAGCAGAAAAGACAAATCCATAGAAGCTTATATTGCCCATCACGGGGCCGTGCTCAGCGGACACGGGGGCGTGTCGAAAGTACAGCAGGCGCATTTATTGTAATTGCGAATTACAATTAATGAGGAGAGAGATTGTCAGACAGACACGGGGGCCGTGTCCAGCGGACACGGGGCCGTGTCCAGCACTCTGTTCAGCCTATAAATAGGAGTGGTTGAATTCATTTCATCTTATCCCTTGGCACACCACCTCTCTCACACTTCATCCACCACCCACCACCATCACAACACCATCATCCACCACCATCATCCATTGTCCATCGTAGAGTGTGTGAGTCGTCTCGGGATCCAAGATTGATCGTAAGAGTTCTTGACAATCAAGGCCATGTTTGCCTAAGTCTCTTACATCACTTGGTGAAGACAAAGTGTCTAGTATAATACTTTTTATTTCTAATCTTTTGCACTTTTTATTTGGTTTTGTATTAATGACTTTAATAACTAGTTACTTATGTTGAAGGTGATCTTTCCTTATCGTTTGTCTGTGGTGTCTTGGCATTATTTTACTCTCTATATAAAATAAAGGATTTTCACCATTCATATCTCCACGGTCTATATGGAGGTATGTTGGCTACCTGGTAGGGGGTTAAGGGAACGGTTTGGTAAAGGTCTTGCCATTGTTCAGCGTTTAGAGGTCCTGCAATGGACCTGGGTCAAATTTAGTAGGACCTCCTTCAATACTTCACGGTATTGGATGGCGGGGGTCCAAACTCTTTGACCCCCTCATAAGTTAACTACTATTAATACTATAACCCGGGTATTTAGGACTGTATCCCTGCTGACTCAGACTACTTAGCCGAGGGTAACGTCACCGCCAAAAGCGGGGCCTACCACAATACTGCATTAATAACTTAATTCATTATCTTCCAATAATCCACCCTTTTAGGATTGTATCCCTGCTGACTCAAACTACTGGGGTGAGGGTAACGTCACCTTCAAAAGAGGGGCCTACTACAATAACTAAGATAATCTCTTAATTATGTGCAAAAGTGCGGAAATAATCAAAGGTTATACTAGATACGAGTCGGAACCAAGTGATTCATCTTGTCTATCTGTTTTTTCTTTTATTTTTATTTTCAGCATTTTAGTTAGTTTTTAGTTTTCTTAGTTTAAAACATTTTTTTTCTAAACTTTTATTTTGGTTAGACGTTGAGGATAAACCGGTACTAAAAGCTCTTGTGTCCTTGGACGGCCTCGGTATCTTACCAGCACTATACTACACTCAACGATGGGTGCACTTGCCCATATGTGTGTTTAGTGTCAGTGAAATATCGTGTTTTATAAATTTAAAACTTGGCTAAAATAAGTGTTAAAAAGGGCTTAAAATATACACCTAAAATATACGACACTTTACCGCACATCAAGTTTTTGGCGCCGTTGCCGGGGACACAAGGATTTTAAGAAAGTTAGGAATCAACGGCCTAATCATTTTTTTTTATTTTTCTTTTTAATTTTTTAGGATTTTCTTTGTTTTTCAGCTTCTGCAGAGCTCAGCACGGGTCGTGCCCGGTCAGACACGGGCCGTGCCTAGCATCATCACTGGCAGTTTTTATTTTCTGAGTTACAGAGAGCTGAACACGGGGCCGTGTCGGTGCAACACAGGGTCGTGTCCAACTCCCAGTAACTGGGAATCCGAACGCTTTCTCAGAAAAAGACTTAAAGCTAAAAATCAAGAAAAAGCTTCGGGGGACCCAATTCCAATGGCGGACCAACGTACCCTCATGGATTACCTACGGCCTACCGTAGGCAATCTCGGCGCCGCTATCAATGCACCGAATGTCGAGGCCAACAACTTCGAACTTCGGCCGCATTTGATACAAATGCTCCAAAACTCCGCAACCTTCCACGGGCTTGCGGACGAGGATCCCCATCTACATATTACTAACTTCTTAGAAATATGTGATACCTTTCGGATCAATGGAGCATCGAATGACGCCATCCGCCTTCGAATGTTTCCTTTTTCACTAAAAGACCGAGCTAAGGCTTGGCTTAACACCCTCCCAGTTGGATCGGTAAACACCTGGGATGAACTCGCCCAAAAGTTTTTGTATAAGTATTTCCCTCCTGCTAAAACGGCTAAATTAATGAATGAAATTAATACATACTCACAAGAGGATGGGGAATCCTTATATGAAACTTGGGAAAGGTTCAAGGAGCTTTTAAGAAAGTGTCCTCACCACGGTCTAGCGGTATGGCAACAAGTATCCACTTTCTACAATGGATTGTTGCCACACACAAGACAAACACTTGATTCAAGCTCCGGGGGACTTTTAGGTAATCGTCGTCCAAATGAAATATATAACCAAATTGAGGAAATTGCTCAAACCAATTTTCAATGGCACACTCCCCGAGGTAATAAATCCATTGCCCCGGGCGCCCATAAGGTTGATGAAAGCACCTCTTTACAAGCCCAAATCGAGGCCCTCTCTTCAAAAATCAAAAAGCTAGAAATGACAAAAACGGCCTCAGTTATGTCTTGTGAAGGGTGTGGTGGGTCACATGAAAATTGGAGTTGTATGAAAGAATTAGATGAACAAACTGAAACGGTGAACTACATGGATAATAGACCTAGGCCGTCGGGTCCTCCAACGGGTACCTACAACCAAGGATGGCGTAACCACCCAAATCTTGGTTGGAGAGATCCCGGCAATAGTAGTAACCAACAAAACCAACGAACTAATTTTCAACAACCGCAAAATTTTCCTCAACAACAAGGTGGAAGAGAAAGGCTTGAAGATACTGTATCTCGCCTCATCTCTGACACTGAAAAGAAAAACTCGGATCGATTTCAACAATTGGAATCGAATTTCAGAAATCAACAAGCTAGCATTCAAAACGTTGAAAAACAATTAAATCAACTAGCTCAAAATTTCTCCGAGAGACCACAAGGCGCGTTACCTAGTAATACCGAAACGAACCCGAAGGCACAAGTACATCTCATCACATTAAGAAATCGAACCGTGGGTCCCGAGGATGCTCCATTGCCGCCAAATGAAAGAAGCCATTCTAGCCAGCCTGTGACTCCTCCTGTGCCAGAAAAGGCTTCTACACCAAATCAAGAGCCCACCAAGACTCCTCCAATCCCGTACCCCGGTAGGTTGAATCGTCAAAAGACCGATGAGCAATTCGCAAAGTTCGAAAGTTTACTAAAACAATTGCATGTTAATATTCCTTTTATTGAGGTCCTAACCCAAATGCCTAAATATGCAAAATTCATGAGGGATTTCCTCACTCACAAAAGGAAAATTGAATCATTGCAATTAGTTAACTTAGGCGAAGAATGCTCAGCTTTAGTACTCAACAAAATTCCACAAAAGAAAATCGACCCCGGGAGCTTCACAATCCCTTGTTCAATTGGGAAGTCCCCCGTCCGAAATGCTTTAGCCGATCTTGGGGCTAGCATCAACCTCATGCCCACATCAATGTTCAAACGACTCGGCCTAGGAACAACAAGCCCTACAAAGATGAGCATACAACTCGCCGACAGGTCCGTCAAATTCCCACAAGGTGTCGCCGAAAATCTGCTAGTCAAGGTTGACAAATTCGTCTTTCCAACCGACTTTGTCATCCTAGACATGGAAGAAGACACCGAGGTCCCTCTCATCCTCGGGAGGCCATTCCTAGCCACCGCCCAAGCATTGGTGGATATGAATGACAGAACTCTAACATTGAAGTTTGGGGATGAGGAAGTGAAATTCGAATGTGGAAGGCGAGTAGAGGAAGAAGATCCGGTCAACTACATGAAGGTCATAGACTCAAGCTTGGATGACGCTCTCCGACGGTGTAACATGGGATGCAACACATCCCACTTGGGTAACATATGACCAGGCTTTGGGTCTAGCCAAGGACCCTTATAAACGTGGCGCACCATGGAGGCATTCCACGGAACTATCCTTAGTTTAATTTAGAGTAATTTTTATGTTTTCTAGTTAGTTTTAATTTTCAGGAATAAAACACACTCATGGTGGTAAAGGATGAAAAGGGGAACGAGAAAAATGAACCCATGCACAAGAACAAGGCAACCCGACAATTTTCTCCATTTCAGAAGGTTCAACACGGGCCGTGCCCAACCAACACGGCCCGTGCTGAACCACCTGCAGAAAACGCCCAGTTCAGGTAACTGGACACGGGCCGTGTTCACCCAACACGCCCCCGTGTCCAGACTTCTGTTTCTCTTGTTTTAATTCTGTTACTGGCACTTGAGCACGGGGCCGTGCCCGGACAACACGGGGCCGTGTCCAGTGCCCAGTAACACAATTTTTGCTTTTTAACACTATTTTACACATCTAATCAACCTAAAATTTTATTTTTGGGACACATTGAGGACAATGTGTAATTTAAGTGTGGGGGGGATGCTAAAACCTTGAACTTTGCAAGTCCTAAATACAAGCCTTACACAAAACTCTATTGGAACCGCTAATCACCCCAAATTTTTTCAAAAATTTCATTTTTTTTACTTGTCTAGGTTTAACTCGGAAAATTCAAGTTCTCAAAAAGGTTATATTTTTACAAATTTACAACCGATTACGCTCGCGTATGGTTACAAATGTATGAATCACGAGTATGAATGAAAGTATAAGCATAAATATGATTATTCACGTAAGTATGAGCATAGACATAAGTATGAGTATGTATGTAGCTCGTATGGGTAGTATGAGTAGGTACGTAACTCGTATGGGTAGTATGAGTAGGTACGTAACTCGTATGGGTAGTATGAGTAGGTACGTAACTCGTATGGGTAGTATGAGTAGGTACGTAACTCGTATGGGTAGTATGAGTAGGTACGTAACTCGTATGGGTAGTATGAGGAGGTACGTTTAAATAAATGATGCATTCGAGATACATGATAAATGATTTAGGTATAAACATGATCGTGTTTACATAGTATAGCCTATTAAAAGAAAGCGTTAGTAACGATCACCTAGGTATGGGAATCACCCCAAACTAGTTGGTGAATTCGTTCTAAGAAAAGAAGGAGCGGAGTTAATCGTCAAGGTAAGGAAATCACTCCTATCTCGAGGATATGTTTCCATGAGTAGTAGCATAAAAATGTAGAACAATCCACATGACATACTTAGTTAACAAGATTAACGTATCACTGGCATGTGAATAAACAGGTCAACCCATCGTGTATGTTAAGGTGTGGCTTCTTACGAAGTTAATGACAAGTTTATCACATAAAGTTTCACCCAAGTAACACGAATCCAGTATAACATATTAGCATGCATGTGAAATAAATTCCAAAATTTTGAAAAGGAACGTTCAATCATAAAATTTCATTGAGAACGAAGAAAAGTTGGTAACTACCTCCGAGGTAAGAGAATCACCTCTAGCTCGTTGGTGAAGTTAGAAAGTGAGTGGAGCTAATTATCAAGGTTTGGGAATCACCCCTATCTTGATGACAAGTTTCCATTTTTTAGGAATATGAGTGTTAACAAGCATCAAGATGGGTCAAAGTATACATATATAACGTATTACTTTGTGCATTGCATAAGAATAAGTTTAAGTGTAGTTTAATAGTGAAACGTGTTAAAATTGAGATAGCATAAAAGAGATTCATCATAACAAAATCGGATTGTCACGGAACGTAACATAAGACTATTCCAAAGTAAATCGAAGTCCTTTTCGAATTAAGGGAATGTGCCTTGGCCTAATAGACAAATACTCTCATCGAGAAGCGACTAACGATATTTGTCCTTTCAGTTAGTACACGTCCTTAATCAATTGGGAAAATCAAAACTTTGGCGAGATTGAAAATCAAAGGGTGGGACTAGTTAACAAGATGCGAGTTTCACCTCTAACTTGATAACATCGTACCCTAGTGTGGTTGGTACTTATCAAAGGATAAGGGTCCACTAGAATATTAAATGGAAATTTCCTTCAAGATATGGATATCACTCCTAACTTGAGGGTATATTTCATGTAACATACAAAGTATAGCTGAGTGGAAGTCATCACCAAGTGTGGGAATCACCCCTATTTTGGTGTGACATGTCTCCATTTGTTGTTGCAAGAAGTGTAAATAAAATTACACATGCCGATAATGTATAATCGTATGAAAAGTAATAGTATGGTGTATGCGCAAAAGTGAAATCTCAAGAATGGTTCAAATTTGGCAGAGGGAGAATTTTATCATAAGGATCGGAAATAATAACGTGTAAGTTTGATAAAAAGAATCTTGGATGGTTCCAAAACGGAACATTGACTAACCAAAGTGGTCGAAAGATCTCTTGAAATTGAGAAACATGCTTTGGCCTAATAGGTGAAATACTCTTGCCGACAAGTCGGTTAACGGTATTTACCCTTCCGGTTACTACATGTCCCAAATCAATTGAAATTTCGAGACTTGGCGGGATTTATGAAATTCAAGGAGTGGAACTAGTCGACAAGGTGCGGGTTTCACCCCTAACTTGGCGATTTAGTATCCTAAGTGTGGTTGATACTCGTCGGGTCAAAAGTTAATTTTTGACACTTTGACGAGGGTCCACTAGAATTTGAAATTCGAATTTCTCCATCAAGGTGAGGATCTCACTCCTATCTTGACGGTGAATTCTGTGTAAAAGAAAAGTAGAAGGATTGAGAGTCATTCACTAAATTGCGGTTTTCACGCCTATTTTGGTGAAGTCGTCTCGTTTGTGTGTTATGAGTGTTTTCGAGTTCAATAAAATAAAATAAAATCGAGTAAAATGCCTTTGGAAAAAGGCGTATGTTAAAGGAGATAACGAACATGTATAAGCACAAAAAGGCATGTCGAGAATAGCACACAAAAATAGATCAATAAATCAAGTATCGACAAGTGATAAGGCAAGTATTAACACATAAGAATAGCAAGTCAAGTATTAACACATAAGAATAGCATGTCAAGTATTAACACCTAAGAATAGTATGTCAAGTATTAACACATAAGAGGCGTTTCAAAAATAGCACATAACGATGTTTCGTAAAAAGCAGCATGTGAAGAAAGTATAGTCGAAGTTGGTGCTTAACTATAGACTAGGTCAAAAGCATGGCAATTTTCCTAATTCCCTATAGTTATGGCTCTGATACCAATCTGTCACACCCCAACCAATGGCGGAAACATCGGGATGAGACGAAGTGTGAAGATTGCTCGAGACATCATAACACTATTTGTGGCAATATTTAATTTAAACCATTTTCATTTCATAACTACATTGTCAACAATACAAGAATGTCAAATAGCAAGTTTCAAAATACGAAATCATCATATCAAAATTTGATACAACATTTTAGACCTAGACGTCTAGGTGTGTATCTAGGCATCAATGCTACTTCATTTCATTTCATCGTCATCAACCTGTAACATGTTAAAAATAAAAGTCAATGCAAAAGCAAAGGCGAGTATACAAGTTTGATACGTACATAGCAAAAGATAAGTTTCGAACAATTCCTCATAGCAAGCATGTGATTCAAGATAAACAATAAATATGGCATGCGTCTAGCATATCAAACCAAGGAAACGCAACAGGCTCATGACATTACCTCAAGTTTACGGGCGGGTCGTTAATCCTATAGCGATAGTCGCTACATATGTCACGGTTTGGCTCGTACGAAGTTAATGATAAGTTCAACACATAAGAATCACCCAAGTTTAAAGTATCAAGCCATCACGTATACAAGCATGTTATAGGAATGTTCATGTGTGTAAGTAAATGGCCCTTCTCATAGCGCATGTCATCATTTCGTCGCTATGAAAGTCCATAAATTTACGCAATATGTTCATGTGTATGTTTTGATAAGTAAACATGTTACACCCCAAAAGTGGTAAAAGTAAAAAAAAAAGGGAAAATACGAGTATACTCACAATATCGCATAAGTCTTCCGATTATCCAAGTATGACGAGTTGAGTTTAGGAGGATGGAACACCGAGGTCACCCTATATGGGCAAACGTAGGTGTATGAGTATTCGGAATATGACGGAGGAATTTAATTGGAGTTTAGAGTGTATCTAGTTAATGGATAAGTATATATATAGTTTATACAATAAATCTAAATTATGTTTATCGGAAAGGTTATAAAAGTATTGTAAAAATAAATAAATAAATAACTAAATAAATACACATACATTTATAATTATTTATAATTGTTGTTATAAAAATTTAATTGAATCCGATAGGCTTCGTCTTCTAAAAAAATAAACGTGTTTCGTCTCATGGGATTTTACGAAAAACGGGCAGAGTTTCCCCTGTTTTTGGACGATCCCGACAACGCAAGTTGTCAATCTATTTGTCAAAATCCAACATTAACAAAACAGTATATAATTATATACATTTCTATATGTTTTTATAAACAAGCTATATACGATGCGGTTTGTGGTAACAGAATATAAAACAATATATTTGAATATTTGTGTCGTTAAAATATCACGTCTCGCGTTTAACCGGATGACCCGTCAGTTGACCGGGTTTGACTGGCTTGTCTGAGTCTGACCGTACAGAAACGAAACTGACGTTGTTGACCAACAGTTGACTGAAACGAAATGAGTTCCAACCTGCTGAACCGAGTTCACCCGAACAGTTAAAACAATCGAACTTGAACGAAACTCAACTGATACAATACTTGAAACATGACTAACCTGAACCGAATTGGAACCAAATCTGACCGGACCGAACCAAACTAATCAAACAGAAATCTGACCGCGACGCATTTATGCTCAAACACTAGGCTGAAAGACATGATACAAACTCCAATCCATTGACTAGCTCTCCAAGACCCGAACACAGATCCGAGACTGAACCGAATCAGAAACGATCGGAACTGTTAATCCGAAACGAAACGAAGCTGAATCGAGTAGGAATCAAAATAGAATCTTAATCAAAACTAACCTGAACATCGAACCCGAATCCGACGAACCTGAACGAGAACATGAGCCGAACTAAATTGAGCCCAAACTGAGCGGAGTCGAGGCCTCGCTTCGACTTGATGAAACCGGAATCGAAACAACCGAACTGAAGTTGAAACGGCTGAACGGAAAAGAGACCCGAAACCTTACCCGCACCGTGACCCGAACCAGAACAGGTCCGCTGCCGCCACAGACGGCGGCACCGCCGTCTTCCCTCTTCCGCGTCTCTCTCTCTCTCTCTCTCTGCGTTTCTCTGTCTCTCTCGGTTTCTCTCTCTCTCTCGGTTGAGCTGTCGCCCACCACCACCACCTGACGGTGGTGGTCGTCTCTCCGAGGATTCTCGCCGGACCACCGAGGTGTGGTGGCCGGCTCCTGTCTGTTGGTCACGAACGAGAGGAAGGGAAGGGGGTACAAGGTGAGTGTAGTTGAGAGATGAGAGGTGAAAGCACTGGTTGTTTCAATTGAAGATGATGAGGTTATGTGTTTGTTTGATCTGGGGATTTTTTTATCTATGTGTGTATTGTCTTTGAGATGCAGACAGAAGGAAATAAGGGGTAATTATAATGTGCGGCTGATGCTCTCAAATGTTAGGGTTAGGGTAATTTGTATTTTCAAGTAAATGCACATATGGTCCCTCAACTTAAAGAGTTACTTAAATAATTAACCTAACTGGGTTAATTTACATAATCTTGATACTTAACTAAAGTTAACTAGGTTATTTGTTATTAGTATAAAATCAACAAGACTTTTATTGTTACTTAATTTAATTAACTAAACAAATAAAATAAATAACCATACTTAACCGGATTAAATTAACGATATAAACCTTTCAACGATTATTTATTTCAGCGAAGCTTTCGAGTTTCAAGGATTTGTATTCGGATTACGAAGCGGGTCGGATTTCAGGAAATCCATTTTTAACGGATGTTACAGTCTCCCCTACTTTAGGAAATTTCGTCCCGAAATTTATTCAGAAGGAAGACTTGAAAGGGTTTTAGCAAACAGAAGAGGATTGTTTAAAATTGAGGCTTTGGAGTTTGAGATAACGGAGAACGGTTGAGGTACAAGGGTGTACTATTGCTCTGATAATGATTACGAGTATAAGAATGGCATAAGTATCGGGTAAACGAAAGTAGCATGTTAAGAGTGAAGCCTCGTCGTGGATAATCGGATGTAATGCGTTTGTGAGTTGTCTAAAGTTGGATTAGGTCTATATTGGTTTGTAAAACACTGAATTTCTCATGGCACGTTTTACGAAACTTGGTAACATGGTGAAAACACTTATATATAGGAAGTACCGGCGGCGTATCCACCATGTTTTGATCACATTACGTCCGTTTCGTATTCGGTGTCATGTTACGTTCTGTGTTTTATCATACACAGTAGTACACTCTATGGTTCTCATACGCCTATCGCTATAATCCCGTGTGCACCCGTGATTATATTAATCGTCGCATGATCCGCATAGCTTGTGCTAGTTATGTATGAATCAGGGTATACGAAATTTAAAATTAAGAATGTGTATGTATAAGAATGTAGTATGTAAGCAAGTCCATGCTTAAGTATGTATGGGAACCACGTAAGCGAATCTCTCGGATTACGCTCGCGTATGGTTACAAATGTATGAATCACGAGTATGAATGAAAGTATAAGCATAAATATGATTATTCACGTAAGTATGAGCATAGACATAAGTATGAGTATGTATGTAGCTCGTATGGGTAGTATGAGTAGGTACGTAACTCGTATGGGTAGTATGAGTAGGTACGTAACTCGTATGGGTAGTATGAGTAGGTACGTAACTCGTATGGGTAGTATGAGTAGGTACGTAACTCGTATGGGTAGTATGAGTAGGTACGTAACTCGTATGGGTAGTATGAGGAGGTACGTTTAAATAAATGATGCATTCGAGATACATGATAAATGATTTAGGTATAAACATGATCGTGTTTACATAGTATAGCCTATTAAAAGAAAGCGTTAGTAACGATCACCTAGGTATGGGAATCACCCCAAACTAGTTGGTGAATTCGTTCTAAGAAAAGAAGGAGCGGAGTTAATCGTCAAGGTAAGGAAATCACTCCTATCTCGAGGATATGTTTCCATGAGTAGTAGCATAAAAATGTAGAACAATCCACATGACATACTTAGTTAACAAGATTAACGTATCACTGGCATGTGAATAAACAGGTCAACCCATCGTGTATGTTAAGGTGTGGCTTCTTACGAAGTTAATGACAAGTTTATCACATAAAGTTTCACCCAAGTAACACGAATCCAGTATAACATATTAGCATGCATGTGAAATAAATTCCAAAATTTTGAAAAGGAACGTTCAATCATAAAATTTCATTGAGAACGAAGAAAAGTTGGTAACTACCTCCGAGGTAAGAGAATCACCTCTAGCTCGTTGGTGAAGTTAGAAAGTGAGTGGAGCTAATTATCAAGGTTTGGGAATCACCCCTATCTTGATGACAAGTTTCCATTTTTTAGGAATATGAGTGTTAACAAGCATCAAGATGGGTCAAAGTATACATATATAACGTATTACTTTGTGCATTGCATAAGAATAAGTTTAAGTGTAGTTTAATAGTGAAACGTGTTAAAATTGAGATAGCATAAAAGAGATTCATCATAACAAAATCGGATTGTCACGGAACGTAACATAAGACTATTCCAAAGTAAATCGAAGTCCTTTTCGAATTAAGGGAATGTGCCTTGGCCTAATAGACAAATACTCTCATCGAGAAGCGACTAACGATATTTGTCCTTTCAGTTAGTACACGTCCTTAATCAATTGGGAAAATCAAAACTTTGGCGAGATTGAAAATCAAAGGGTGGGACTAGTTAACAAGATGCGAGTTTCACCTCTAACTTGATAACATCGTACCCTAGTGTGGTTGGTACTTATCAAAGGATAAGGGTCCACTAGAATATTAAATGGAAATTTCCTTCAAGATATGGATATCACTCCTAACTTGAGGGTATATTTCATGTAACATACAAAGTATAGCTGAGTGGAAGTCATCACCAAGTGTGGGAATCACCCCTATTTTGGTGTGACATGTCTCCATTTGTTGTTGCAAGAAGTGTAAATAAAATTACACATGCCGATAATGTATAATCGTATGAAAAGTAATAGTATGGTGTATGCGCAAAAGTGAAATCTCAAGAATGGTTCAAATTTGGCAGAGGGAGAATTTTATCATAAGGATCGGAAATAATAACGTGTAAGTTTGATAAAAAGAATCTTGGATGGTTCCAAAACGGAACATTGACTAACCAAAGTGGTCGAAAGATCTCTTGAAATTGAGAAACATGCTTTGGCCTAATAGGTGAAATACTCTTGCCGACAAGTCGGTTAACGGTATTTACCCTTCCGGTTACTACATGTCCCAAATCAATTGAAATTTCGAGACTTGGCGGGATTTATGAAATTCAAGGAGTGGAACTAGTCGACAAGGTGCGGGTTTCACCCCTAACTTGGCGATTTAGTATCCTAAGTGTGGTTGATACTCGTCGGGTCAAAAGTTAATTTTTGACACTTTGACGAGGGTCCACTAGAATTTGAAATTCGAATTTCTCCATCAAGGTGAGGATCTCACTCCTATCTTGACGGTGAATTCTGTGTAAAAGAAAAGTAGAAGGATTGAGAGTCATTCACTAAATTGCGGTTTTCACGCCTATTTTGGTGAAGTCGTCTCGTTTGTGTGTTATGAGTGTTTTCGAGTTCAATAAAATAAAATAAAATCGAGTAAAATGCCTTTGGAAAAAGGCGTATGTTAAAGGAGATAACGAACATGTATAAGCACAAAAAGGCATGTCGAGAATAGCACACAAAAATAGATCAATAAATCAAGTATCGACAAGTGATAAGGCAAGTATTAACACATAAGAATAGCAAGTCAAGTATTAACACATAAGAATAGCATGTCAAGTATTAACACCTAAGAATAGTATGTCAAGTATTAACACATAAGAGGCGTTTCAAAAATAGCACATAACGATGTTTCGTAAAAAGCAGCATGTGAAGAAAGTATAGTCGAAGTTGGTGCTTAACTATAGACTAGGTCAAAAGCATGGCAATTTTCCTAATTCCCTATAGTTATGGCTCTGATACCAATCTGTCACACCCCAACCAATGGCGGAAACATCGGGATGAGACGAAGTGTGAAGATTGCTCGAGACATCATAACACTATTTGTGGCAATATTTAATTTAAACCATTTTCATTTCATAACTACATTGTCAACAATACAAGAATGTCAAATAGCAAGTTTCAAAATACGAAATCATCATATCAAAATTTGATACAACATTTTAGACCTAGACGTCTAGGTGTGTATCTAGGCATCAATGCTACTTCATTTCATTTCATCGTCATCAACCTGTAACATGTTAAAAATAAAAGTCAATGCAAAAGCAAAGGCGAGTATACAAGTTTGATACGTACATAGCAAAAGATAAGTTTCGAACAATTCCTCATAGCAAGCATGTGATTCAAGATAAACAATAAATATGGCATGCGTCTAGCATATCAAACCAAGGAAACGCAACAGGCTCATGACATTACCTCAAGTTTACGGGCGGGTCGTTAATCCTATAGCGATAGTCGCTACATATGTCACGGTTTGGCTCGTACGAAGTTAATGATAAGTTCAACACATAAGAATCACCCAAGTTTAAAGTATCAAGCCATCACGTATACAAGCATGTTATAGGAATGTTCATGTGTGTAAGTAAATGGCCCTTCTCATAGCGCATGTCATCATTTCGTCGCTATGAAAGTCCATAAATTTACGCAATATGTTCATGTGTATGTTTTGATAAGTAAACATGTTACACCCTAAAAGTGGTAAAAGTAAAAAAAAAGGGAAAATACGAGTATACTCACAATATCGCATAAGTCTTCCGATTATCCAAGTATGACGAGTTGAGTTTAGGAGGATGGAACACCGAGGTCACCCTATATGGGCAAACGTAGGTGTATGAGTATTCGGAATATGACGGAGGAATTTAATTGGAGTTTAGAGTGTATCTAGTTAATGGATAAGTATATATATAGTTTATACAATAAATCTAAATTATGTTTATCGGAAAGGTTATAAAAGTATTGTAAAAATAAATAAATAAATAACTAAATAAATACACATACATTTATAATTATTTATAATTGTTGTTATAAAAATTTAATTGAATCCGATAGGCTTCGTCTTCTAAAAAAATAAACGTGTTTCGTCTCATGGGATTTTACGAAAAACGGGCAGAGTTTTCCCTGTTTTTGGACGATCCCGACAACGCAAGTTGTCAATCTATTTGTCAAAATCCAACATTAACAAAACAGTATATAATTATATACATTTCTATATGTTTTTATAAACAAGCTATATACGATGCGGTTTGTGGTAACAGAATATAAAACAATATATTTGAATATTTGTGTCGTTAAAATATCACGTCTCGCGTTTAACCGGATGACCCGTCAGTTGACCGGGTTTGACTGGCTTGTCTGAGTCTGACCGTACAGAAACGAAACTGACGTTGTTGACCAACAGTTGACTGAAACGAAATGAGTTCCAACCTGCTGAACCGAGTTCACCCGAACAGTTAAAACAATCGAACTTGAACGAAACTCAACTGATACAATACTTGAAACATGACTAACCTGAACCGAATTGGAACCAAATCTGACCGGACCGAACCAAACTAATCAAACAGAAATCTGACCGCGACGCATTTATGCTCAAACACTAGGCTGAAAGACATGATACAAACTCCAATCCATTGACTAGCTCTCCAAGACCCGAACACAGATCCGAGACTGAACCGAATCAGAAACGATCGGAACTGTTAATCCGAAACGAAACGAAGCTGAATCGAGTAGGAATCAAAATAGAATCTTAATCAAAACTAACCTGAACATCGAACCCGAATCCGACGAACCTGAACGAGAACATGAGCCGAACTAAATTGAGCCCAAACTGAGCGGAGTCGAGGCCTCGCTTCGACTTGATGAAACCGGAATCGAAACAACCGAACTGAAGTTGAAACGGCTGAACGGAAAAGAGACCCGAAACCTTACCCGCACCGTGACCCGAACCAGAACAGGTCCGCTGCCGCCACAGACGGCGGCACCGCCGTCTTCCCTCTTCCGCGTCTCTCTCTCTCTCTCTCTCTGCGTTTCTCTGTCTCTCTCGGTTTCTCTCTCTCTCTCGGTTGAGCTGTCGCCCACCACCACCACCTGACGGTGGTGGTCGTCTCTCCGAGGATTCTCGCCGGACCACCGAGGTGTGGTGGCCGGCTCCTGTCTGTTGGTCACGAACGAGAGGAAGGGAAGGGGGTACAAGGTGAGTGTAGTTGAGAGATGAGAGGTGAAAGCACTGGTTGTTTCAATTGAAGATGATGAGGTTATGTGTTTGTTTGATCTGGGGATTTTTTTATCTATGTGTGTATTGTCTTTGAGATGCAGACAGAAGGAAATAAGGGGTAATTATAATGTGCGGCTGATGCTCTCAAATGTTAGGGTTAGGGTAATTTGTATTTTCAAGTAAATGCACATATGGTCCCTCAACTTAAAGAGTTACTTAAATAATTAACCTAACTGGGTTAATTTACATAATCTTGATACTTAACTAAAGTTAACTAGGTTATTTGTTATTAGTATAAAATCAACAAGACTTTTATTGTTACTTAATTTAATTAACTAAACAAATAAAATAAATAACCATACTTAACCGGATTAAATTAACGATATAAACCTTTCAACGATTATTTATTTCAGCGAAGCTTTCGAGTTTCAAGGATTTGTATTCGGATTACGAAGCGGGTCGGATTTCAGGAAATCCATTTTTAACGGATGTTACAGTCTCCCCTACTTTAGGAAATTTCGTCCCGAAATTTATTCAGAAGGAAGACTTGAAAGGGTTTTAGCAAACAGAAGAGGATTGTTTAAAATTGAGGCTTTGGAGTTTGAGATAACGGAGAACGGTTGAGGTACAAGGGTGTACTATTGCTCTGATAATGATTACGAGTATAAGAATGGCATAAGTATCGGGTAAACGAAAGTAGCATGTTAAGAGTGAAGCCTCGTCGTGGATAATCGGATGTAATGCGTTTGTGAGTTGTCTAAAGTTGGATTAGGTCTATATTGGTTTGTAAAACACTGAATTTCTCATGGCACGTTTTACGAAACTTGGTAACATGGTGAAAACACTTATATATAGGAAGTACCGGCGGCGTATCCACCATGTTTTGATCACATTACGTCCGTTTCGTATTCGGTGTCATGTTACGTTCTGTGTTTTATCATACACAGTAGTACACTCTATGGTTCTCATACGTCTATCGCTATAATCCCGTGTGCACCCGTGATTATATTAATCGTCGCATGATCCGCATAGCTTGTGCTAGTTATGTATGAATCAGGGTATACGAAATTTAAAATTAAGAATGTGTATGTATAAGAATGTAGTATGTAAGCAAGTCCATGCTTAAGTATGTATGGGAACCACGTAAGCGAATCTCTCGGATTACGCTCGCGTATGGTTACAAATGTATGAATCACGAGTATGAATGAAAGTATAAGCATAAATATGATTATTCACGTAAGTATGAGCATAGACATAAGTATGAGTATGTATGTAGCTCGTATGGGTAGTATGAGTAGGTACGTAACTCGTATGGGTAGTATGAGTAGGTACGTAACTCGTATGGGTAGTATGAGTAGGTACGTAACTCGTATGGGTAGTATGAGTAGGTACGTAACTCGTATGGGTAGTATGAGTAGGTACGTAACTCGTATGGGTAGTATGAGGAGGTACGTTTAAATAAATGATGCATTCGAGATACATGATAAATGATTTAGGTATAAACATGATCGTGTTTACATAGTATAGCCTATTAAAAGAAAGCGTTAGTAACGATCACCTAGGTATGGGAATCACCCCAAACTAGTTGGTGAATTCGTTCTAAGAAAAGAAGGAGCGGAGTTAATCGTCAAGGTAAGGAAATCACTCCTATCTCGAGGATATGTTTCCATGAGTAGTAGCATAAAAATGTAGAACAATCCACATGACATACTTAGTTAACAAGATTAACGTATCACTGGCATGTGAATAAACAGGTCAACCCATCGTGTATGTTAAGGTGTGGCTTCTTACGAAGTTAATGACAAGTTTATCACATAAAGTTTCACCCAAGTAACACGAATCCAGTATAACATATTAGCATGCATGTGAAATAAATTCCAAAATTTTGAAAAGGAACGTTCAATCATAAAATTTCATTGAGAACGAAGAAAAGTTGGTAACTACCTCCGAGGTAAGAGAATCACCTCTAGCTCGTTGGTGAAGTTAGAAAGTGAGTGGAGCTAATTATCAAGGTTTGGGAATCACCCCTATCTTGATGACAAGTTTCCATTTTTTAGGAATATGAGTGTTAACAAGCATCAAGATGGGTCAAAGTATACATATATAACGTATTACTTTGTGCATTGCATAAGAATAAGTTTAAGTGTAGTTTAATAGTGAAACGTGTTAAAATTGAGATAGCATAAAAGAGATTCATCATAACAAAATCGGATTGTCACGGAACGTAACATAAGACTATTCCAAAGTAAATCGAAGTCCTTTTCGAATTAAGGGAATGTGCCTTGGCCTAATAGACAAATACTCTCATCGAGAAGCGACTAACGATATTTGTCCTTTCAGTTAGTACACGTCCTTAATCAATTGGGAAAATCAAAACTTTGGCGAGATTGAAAATCAAAGGGTGGGACTAGTTAACAAGATGCGAGTTTCACCTCTAACTTGATAACATCGTACCCTAGTGTGGTTGGTACTTATCAAAGGATAAGGGTCCACTAGAATATTAAATGGAAATTTCCTTCAAGATATGGATATCACTCCTAACTTGAGGGTATATTTCATGTAACATACAAAGTATAGCTGAGTGGAAGTCATCACCAAGTGTGGGAATCACCCCTATTTTGGTGTGACATGTCTCCATTTGTTGTTGCAAGAAGTGTAAATAAAATTACACATGCCGATAATGTATAATCGTATGAAAAGTAATAGTATGGTGTATGCGCAAAAGTGAAATCTCAAGAATGGTTCAAATTTGGCAGAGGGAGAATTTTATCATAAGGATCGGAAATAATAACGTGTAAGTTTGATAAAAAGAATCTTGGATGGTTCCAAAACGGAACATTGACTAACCAAAGTGGTCGAAAGATCTCTTGAAATTGAGAAACATGCTTTGGCCTAATAGGTGAAATACTCTTGCCGACAAGTCGGTTAACGGTATTTACCCTTCCGGTTACTACATGTCCCAAATCAATTGAAATTTCGAGACTTGGCGGGATTTATGAAATTCAAGGAGTGGAACTAGTCGACAAGGTGCGGGTTTCACCCCTAACTTGGCGATTTAGTATCCTAAGTGTGGTTGATACTCGTCGGGTCAAAAGTTAATTTTTGACACTTTGACGAGGGTCCACTAGAATTTGAAATTCGAATTTCTCCATCAAGGTGAGGATCTCACTCCTATCTTGACGGTGAATTCCGTGTAAAAGAAAAGTAGAAGGATTGAGAGTCATTCACTAAATTGCGGTTTTCACGCCTATTTTGGTGAAGTCGTCTCGTTTGTGTGTTATGAGTGTTTTCGAGTTCAATAAAATAAAATAAAATCGAGTAAAATGCCTTTGGAAAAAGGCGTATGTTAAAGGAGATAACGAACATGTATAAGCACAAAAAGGCATGTCGAGAATAGCACACAAAAATAGATCAATAAATCAAGTATCGACAAGTGATAAGGCAAGTATTAACACATAAGAATAGCAAGTCAAGTATTAACACATAAGAATAGCATGTCAAGTATTAACACCTAAGAATAGTATGTCAAGTATTAACACATAAGAGGCGTTTCAAAAATAGCACATAACGATGTTTCGTAAAAAGCAGCATGTGAAGAAAGTATAGTCGAAGTTGGTGCTTAACTATAGACTAGGTCAAAAGCATGGCAATTTTCCTAATTCCCTATAGTTATGGCTCTGATACCAATCTGTCACACCCCAACCAATGGCGGAAACATCGGGATGAGACGAAGTGTGAAGATTGCTCGAGACATCATAACACTATTTGTGGCAATATTTAATTTAAACCATTTTCATTTCATAACTACATTGTCAACAATACAAGAATGTCAAATAGCAAGTTTCAAAATACGAAATCATCATATCAAAATTTGATACAACATTTTAGACCTAGACGTCTAGGTGTGTATCTAGGCATCAATGCTACTTCATTTCATTTCATCGTCATCAACCTGTAACATGTTAAAAATAAAAGTCAATGCAAAAGCAAAGGCGAGTATACAAGTTTGATACGTACATAGCAAAAGATAAGTTTCGAACAATTCCTCATAGCAAGCATGTGATTCAAGATAAACAATAAATATGGCATGCGTCTAGCATATCAAACCAAGGAAACGCAACAGGCTCATGACATTACCTCAAGTTTACGGGCGGGTCGTTAATCCTATAGCGATAGTCGCTACATATGTCACGGTTTGGCTCGTACGAAGTTAATGATAAGTTCAACACATAAGAATCACCCAAGTTTAAAGTATCAAGCCATCACGTATACAAGCATGTTATAGGAATGTTCATGTGTGTAAGTAAATGGCCCTTCTCATAGCGCATGTCATCATTTCGTCGCTATGAAAGTCCATAAATTTACGCAATATGTTCATGTGTATGTTTTGATAAGTAAACATGTTACACCCTAAAAGTGGTAAAAGTAAAAAAAAAGGGAAAATACGAGTATACTCACAATATCGCATAAGTCTTCCGATTATCCAAGTATGACGAGTTGAGTTTAGGAGGATGGAACACCGAGGTCACCCTATATGGGCAAACGTAGGTGTATGAGTATTCGGAATATGACGGAGGAATTTAATTGGAGTTTAGAGTGTATCTAGTTAATGGATAAGTATATATATAGTTTATACAATAAATCTAAATTATGTTTATCGGAAAGGTTATAAAAGTATTGTAAAAATAAATAAATAAATAACTAAATAAATACACATACATTTATAATTATTTATAATTGTTGTTATAAAAATTTAATTGAATCCGATAGGCTTCGTCTTCTAAAAAAATAAACGTGTTTCGTCTCATGGGATTTTACGAAAAACGGGCAGAGTTTTCCCTGTTTTTGGACGATCCCGACAACGCAAGTTGTCAATCTATTTGTCAAAATCCAACATTAACAAAACAGTATATAATTATATACATTTCTATATGTTTTTATAAACAAGCTATATACGATGCGGTTTGTGGTAACAGAATATAAAACAATATATTTGAATATTTGTGTCGTTAAAATATCACGTCTCGCGTTTAACCGGATGACCCGTCAGTTGACCGGGTTTGACTGGCTTGTCTGAGTCTGACCGTACAGAAACGAAACTGACGTTGTTGACCAACAGTTGACTGAAACGAAATGAGTTCCAACCTGCTGAACCGAGTTCACCCGAACAGTTAAAACAATCGAACTTGAACGAAACTCAACTGATACAATACTTGAAACATGACTAACCTGAACCGAATTGGAACCAAATCTGACCGGACCGAACCAAACTAATCAAACAGAAATCTGACCGCGACGCATTTATGCTCAAACACTAGGCTGAAAGACATGATACAAACTCCAATCCATTGACTAGCTCTCCAAGACCCGAACACAGATCCGAGACTGAACCGAATCAGAAACGATCGGAACTGTTAATCCGAAACGAAACGAAGCTGAATCGAGTAGGAATCAAAATAGAATCTTAATCAAAACTAACCTGAACATCGAACCCGAATCCGACGAACCTGAACGAGAACATGAGCCGAACTAAATTGAGCCCAAACTGAGCGGAGTCGAGGCCTCGCTTCGACTTGATGAAACCGGAATCGAAACAACCGAACTGAAGTTGAAACGGCTGAACGGAAAAGAGACCCGAAACCTTACCCGCACCGTGACCCGAACCAGAACAGGTCCGCTGCCGCCACAGACGGCGGCACCGCCGTCTTCCCTCTTCCGCGTCTCTCTCTCTCTCTCTCTCTGCGTTTCTCTGTCTCTCTCGGTTTCTCTCTCTCTCTCGGTTGAGCTGTCGCCCACCACCACCACCTGACGGTGGTGGTCGTCTCTCCGAGGATTCTCGCCGGACCACCGAGGTGTGGTGGCCGGCTCCTGTCTGTTGGTCACGAACGAGAGGAAGGGAAGGGGGTACAAGGTGAGTGTAGTTGAGAGATGAGAGGTGAAAGCACTGGTTGTTTCAATTGAAGATGATGAGGTTATGTGTTTGTTTGATCTGGGGATTTTTTTATCTATGTGTGTATTGTCTTTGAGATGCAGACAGAAGGAAATAAGGGGTAATTATAATGTGCGGCTGATGCTCTCAAATGTTAGGGTTAGGGTAATTTGTATTTTCAAGTAAATGCACATATGGTCCCTCAACTTAAAGAGTTACTTAAATAATTAACCTAACTGGGTTAATTTACATAATCTTGATACTTAACTAAAGTTAACTAGGTTATTTGTTATTAGTATAAAATCAACAAGACTTTTATTGTTACTTAATTTAATTAACTAAACAAATAAAATAAATAACCATACTTAACCGGATTAAATTAACGATATAAACCTTTCAACGATTATTTATTTCAGCGAAGCTTTCGAGTTTCAAGGATTTGTATTCGGATTACGAAGCGGGTCGGATTTCAGGAAATCCATTTTTAACGGATGTTACAAGTATAATACTTTTTATTTCTAATCTTTTGCACTTTTTATTTGGTTTTGTATTAATGACTTTAATAACTAGTTACTTATGTTGAAGGTGATCTTTCCTTATCGTTTGTCCGTGGTGTCTTGGCATTATTTTACTCTCTATATAAAATAAAGGATTTTCACCATTCATATCTCCACGGTCTATATGGAGGTATGTTGGCTACCTGGTAGGGGGTTAAGGGAACGGTTTGGTAAAGGTCTTGCCATTGTTCAGCGTTTAGAGGTCCTGCAATGGACCTGGGTCAAATTTAGTAGGACCTCCTTCAATACTTCACCGTATTGGATGGCGGGGGTCCAAACTCTTTAACCCCCTCATAAGTTAACTACTATTAATACTATAACCCGGCTATTTAGGACTGTATCCCTGCTGACTCAGACTACTTAGCCGAGGGTAACGTCACCGCCAAAAGCGGGGCCTACCACAATACTGCATTAATAACTTAATTCATTATCTTCCAATAATCCACCCTTTTAGGATTGTATCCCTGCTGACTCAAACTACTGGGGTGAGGGTAACGTCACCTTCAAAAGAGGGGCCTACTACAATAACTAAGATAATATCTTAATTATGTGCAAAAGTGCGAAAATAATCAAAGGTTATACTAGATACGAGTCGGAACCAAGTGATTCATCTTGTCTATCTGTTTTTCTTTTATTTTTATTTTCAGCATTTTAGTTAGTTTTTAGTTTTCTTAGTTTAAAACATTTTTTTCTAAACTTTTATTTTGGTTAGACGTTGAGGATAAACCGGTACTAAAAGCTCTTGTGTCCTTGGACGACCTCGGTATCTTACCAGCACTATACTACACTCAACGATGGGTGCACTTGCCCATATGTGTGTTTAGTGTCAGTGAAATATCGTGTTTTATAAATTTAAAACTTGGCTAAAATAAGTGTTAAAAAGGGCTTAAAATATACACCTAAAATATACGACACTTTACCGCACATCACGGCCTGGTGTTTTATGTTTGCACAAACGTTAACTGGAGCAGCACGAGTGTGGTTCGATGCGTTAAATGAGGGAGAAATAAATGATTTCGAAGAATTCCGGAGGTTATTTCTCCAAAACTTCAGTCAACAAAGGCACTACTCCAAAGAAATAACCGAAGTACACAACATCCGGAGGAAAGACGGAGAGTCTCTGGATAGTTTCATAGACCGTTTCAATCGAGAAAGCATGCAGATCAGCGGGGTGGTCGACCAACTGAGGATCTCCGGCTTCTGTCATGGGGTCTGGAATAACAGTTGGTAGAAAAATTACATGAAAACCTCCCGAAAACAATGGAAGTACTAAGGGAACGTGCCCGAGCCTTCGCTCGCGGGAAGAATGCTTGCAATCCGGTAGTCGAGGTAGATCAAAAAATGTCCTCATGGAAAAAGAACGGAGGATCTGTGTTTGATAAAGCTTCATCCGGAAATAGGGGACGAACGCACCCTTATAGTAGAAATGACCGATCTCAGCGAGGAAGGAGTTCTGGTTTAAGGTTTTATAATCTGTCGGACCTCTCCAAAACCCCTAGTGAAATCCTCAGTGTTGAAGGGGCAAGCTTCCCCGCACCTCCGAAGCTCCGGAACCCAGGAGACAAGAACTCCAAGAAGTACTGTGACTATCACCGAGCACGAGGCCACAACACGGATGACTATTGGTCCTTAAAGCAAGAGATCGAGAAAGCAGTTCGCTTCGGTAAACTTTCACACCTGGTGAAAGAAGTAACAGAAGACAAACCCTCTGGCACTCCGGTAGATAATCCAAACAATCAGTCTGCCATCTGCATGATAAGAAAGATGAATGATCAAGGCATCAAGCGGACCAATCATCATTTGGCCGCATGGATGCATCAGCCAATCGCCTTTCCACCCATAACTCCGGAAGGAGTCAAGGATGGACCAATCATCGTATCTGCGGTTATTGCAGGTCACAAGGTCCGAACGATTTATGTTGACAGCAGAAGTGCCTCCGAGATCATGTATCAATAATTCTTTCAGCAGCTAACCACACAAACCAAAGCAAAACTGATTCAAGTATCTATGCCGTTGGTAAGTTTCTCCGGAGAAGTAGTTCAACCAATCGGGCAGATCACTCTACTGACCACGTTGGGTACTGGAAGATTGGCTAGAATTGTAAATTTAACATACTTGGTGGTTGGTGCAAGATCAGTACATAATGTCATACTGGGAAGACCAGGAATGTGTGCATTCGGTATTATCAGTTCCACCATTCATGGGTCGTTGAAATTTCCCACCGAAGCCAGTGTGGCAACCTTGCACTCCGAGTCTACCATGTGCGTCACCAAAATACGACAAAGCATAGGAAGTAATACACAACCTCCGGCTCTACTTACGGAAGAATGGGTTATCCATCCGGATTTTCCGGAACAAAAGATCGTTATCGGAGCTCAACTTCCGGAACGAACCAAAAGACGGCTGTGGAAATTACTGTCCAGCTCCCTTGATGTGTTCGCTTGGAAAACCTCCTATATGGTTGGAGTCCCTCGCATTTTGGCCGAGCACAAGTTGAAAGTATCGCATGCAGTCAAGCCCGTCGCCCAAAGAAAGAGAAATATGGCACCAGCTCGTCACAGAGCCATTGCTGAAGACGTACGAAAACTTTTAAGTGTCGGAATTATCAGGGAAGTATGGTATCAAACTTGGGTCTCCAATCCGGTAATGGTCACTAAAAAAGATAATACCTGGAGAATGTGCGTCGGTTTCTCCGACCTCAACAACGCATGTCCAAAAGACTGCTACCCCTTCTGGAGATCGACTTAAAAATTGACTCCTTAGCAAGCTTTCACCTCAAATGTTTTTTGGACGCATATAAGGGGTACCATCAGATACAAATGGCTCTGGAAGATGAAGACAACATTCGTAACAAATGAAGGTCTCTATTGCTATACTAACATACCGTTCGGATTAAAAAATGCTGGGGCTACCTATCAAAGGTTGATGGATAAAGTGTTTAAGGGGAAAATCAGAAGGAACTTAGAAATCTACGTGGATGATCTAGTCATCAAGAGTGCAGCCGAAGATAACATGATCGATGACATACTCGAAACCTTCACCAGGCTTCGCAGTATCAATCTCAAGTTAAATCCCAAAAAATGTTCATTCGGCCTAGAGGAAGGAAAATTTTTAGGGGTATGGATAACTCAGTCCGGTATTCAAGCTCATCCGGATAAGGTCCAAGCCGTAGTTACAATGCAGCCTCCGAAAACAGTAAAAGAAATTAATCTCTAAACGGCAAGCTGGTGGCACTGCACTGTTTCATTTCCAAGGCCACTGACCTCACCATTCCTTTCATGAATGTCTTAAAAAGGAGCACCGGAAAGGGTCAAATCGAATGGACAACAGAAGCTGATTCCGCCTTTCAAAAGTTAAAAGTTTGTCTTGGGTCTTTACCTACCTTGACCGCGCCAGTAACAGGTGAAATGGTCACCATATATCTCTCCGCCTCTCATTTCGCCATCAGTGCGGTACTCGTGGTGCACCGAAATCAAGCACAAATTCCGGTCTACTACGTAAGTCGCGTCTTAAAAGATTACGAAACCAGATATCCGATGATAGAAAAATTGGCACTCGCTTTGGTACACGCATCAAGGCGCCTCCGAAGGTATTTTTAGGCCTTCAACATAGAAGTGCAAACCAATCTCCAAATCCAGCAGATCCTAAGAAAGCCAGAGGTCTCCGGACGTCTTACCAAGTGGGCTATAGAACTTAGTGCTTTAGACATAACTTACCGAACAAGAGGTCCGGTGAAAGGCCAAGCAGTAGCGGATTTCCTCACTGAAGTGCCCACCGGAGAAAGTGCTAAAGAAAAGCCCGTCCTCCAGAAAGTCTGGAATTTGTATACAGATGGAGCTTCTAGTAAGGAAGGGTCAGGAGCAAGTTTAATTTTGATAGATCCAAAAGGGATAGGGTACACCTACGCTCTGCGCTTTGAATTCAAGACATCAAACAATGAAGCGGAGTACGAGGCGCTCTTAGACGGACTCCGACTGCAGCAAAAGCCGGTGCTAGCTCCGTCCTGGCTCATGTTGATTCATTATTGGTCGCTAATCAAGTTAACGGAGAGTATGAGGCGCGGGAAGAAAACATGATTCAGTACATGAATCAAGTAAGCAGTCTAACGGCCACGTTCGATTCATGCAAAGTAGTCCACATTCCGAGGAGCAAGAACAAAAAAGCCGATGCTTTGAGCAAATTGGCATCAGTCACATTCTGCCATTTATCCAAAGAAGTTTTAGTCGAAACCTTGCAAACTCCGGCCATCAGTCAGGGGGAAGCGGTAATGTCGATCGCCATTCAGGAAAAGTCATGGATGACACCAATTCTGGATTATCTGGAAAATGGTACACTCCTAGAAGATAAAGCTTAAGCACGAAAGATAAGGGTCAAAGCGCTTCAGTACCAAATTCATGAAGGAAAGCTTTACCGAAATACTTTCTTAGGTCCGCTCCTGAGATGTATAACGCTGGAAGAAGCCAGCTATGTTATCAAAGAAATTCATTGGGGAATCTGTGGCATACACTCCGGGCCAAGGATGGTCATAGCCATGGTAATGAACACCGGATAATTATGGCCGGGTATGCACCAAAGCGCCGTTAATGAGTTACAAGCATGTGAAGATTGTCAGTGTCATGCCCCGGTCAGTCATCGAGCGAAAAATAGCCTCGTACCTGTAACCTCGGCCTGGCCTTTTCAAAAATGGGGAATTAACACCGTCTGTCCTTTCCTCGTCTCCACCGGAGGTGTAAGGTTCCTGTTAGTCGCAAGTGATTACTTTACCAAGTGGATCGAAGCTAAACCCCAGCGAACCATCACCGACGATCAAATACTCCGGTTCGTATGGGAAAACATTGTGTGTCGATATGGAATGCCACTATGCATCGTGAGTGACAACGGAAAGCAATTCTCTGAAAAACCGTTCAAAACCTGGTGTGATAAAAATGCACATTGAACAGAGCTTCGCTTCGGTTGCTCATCCCCTGGCTAACGGACACGTTGAAAGAGCCGACCGAAGCATAGTGGAAGGCATCAAGAAACGTTTGGGCAAGGAAGGAGTCTCTTGGGCAGACGAGCTTCCGCATGTCCAATGGGCGCACCAGACGATTCCAAAGACAAGTACAAGGGAAACTCCCTTCAGTTTGACCTATGGCTCGGAGGCAGTCATTCCCGCCGAAGTTGGTATCCCCACTCACTGCATGATGCAAAGTCAAGAGGAGAATGAGCATCAACTCCGTCTAAACCTTGACCTAGCTGAAGAACGAAGAGAGCTTGCAGCCATCAGAGAGGCCAAGTATAAAAAAGAGTTGGAAAAGCATTACAAATCTAAGGTCAAAGAGGTCCGTTTTAAAGAAGGGGACTATGTCATGCGAAGGAACGATGCTAGCTTAGCCAAAGGAACAGGGAAGATGGCCCCAAAATGGGAGGGACCCTACATAGTCAAAACATCCGGAAGAAACGGAGCTTATACGCTCGTCAAGATGGATGGAACTCCCGTTCCCCGTACCTAGAATGGGATGCGCCTTAAAAGTTTCTTCCTATGAAGTACTTAAGTCGTGGAAAAGTTTTGAATAAAGTTTGTAACACGGAGTGTATTACCCGCATCTTTCTATTTTTCATGTAATGCGGAGGGTATTGCCCGCACCTTTCTCTATTTTTATTTCCAATGTACTGCGAAGGGTAATGCCCGCACCTCTTTTACGTTTTTACCAAAAGTTTGTAACAACCGGAGGGATATACCCCGGAGTATTTTAAGATAAATAGAACGCACGTACTTTCTATCATTTAAGTTGCAACATAAAAATAGTCATCGGTCGAACTTAGGGATGTAAACCCTAAAAAGTAAGGATGGATTGGCATTTGTCCGTCTTTTTTACTTTCATTAAGAAATTATCCTAAGTATAAAAAAAGATGGATCTGCGTATAAGCAAGAACGTTCTAAAAAATTAAAATACAATCATAAAAAGCATGGACGCATGTAAGCAAAATGACTGCATCAAAATAACCGGACCAAAAAGGTTACTTAAACCATTCATAGGATAATTGTCAAAGTATACAAACGATAAAAACAGATCATTACAAGATTTGGAACAAAGTAAGGTGCATATCCCAAGTTACTAGATATGTCCACCTTCAAAAATTCATTATCTAAATTGTACGGAGGTTCATACCCCAAAGAACCGGGCATGTCAACCTCAACCTTTCGCTGAAGATTCCCCGGCAAAGAATAAGGCATCCTTGATCTTCAAAAGCGGCTCATTCACGAGGTTTGGCAAATAATTTACCACCGGAAAGGTCAGGGAATCAAAGCAAGCAATGGCCGTGTTAAGCTTAGCCTCTGCATTCCGGTTGATCAGGGGAACGTCTCCGTAAGGAGTCTTCTTCTTGAGTGCATGAATGTATCCACCCTGAACCCTGGAATTAACACCTATAGTGTTCATGGCATTATTAACTGCAGCAATGGCCATGGTCATCTCCGGACCTTTGAGAATATTCTTGGCCAGCAGTTGAGGCCCCTCCGTCAGAAGCCATGCCTTGGTCGCCTGCAGGTCCTCCATCTTCTAAGCTAGATCAGGATTCTCTAACTTCAGCTCTTCAATTTCAGCTTTATGATGCTCCTTCATTTTGTCCATCCGAGCCTTTAAGTCGGCTTCTCCTGTTTTGTGGGCATTACGTTATGATAAACAAGTAAAGAACGGACCTGCCAACATTCTTTCATAAGCCGGCTGGGCATTAGAAACCGCTTCTTCTATCTTCATCAAAACTTCCTTGTGCTCCTTGTCCTTCTCCTTTGAAGACTCCGTAAAACTTTTCAGTTCAGCGGCAATCTTCTCTCGTTCCTACGAAGCAGATGCAGCCGCAGCCTGGGAAGATTGATTCTGAGTAATCAAAGACTTCACTTTCTCTTGTTAAGCCTGTAAGTCTTGGGAGAGTTGGTTAAGCTTTTTCTCGGTATTCGGAGTATGTTGTATCTTGCCAAAGCGATGGTTTCTCTCTCCAAGTCCTCCTTCACCGATTCTGCTTCAACCCACCTGCGATACAACATGGTTATGTAGCCATTTGACTGAGCTTGATTAAGCAGTACCGCAGCTCCCAGGTCTTTACCCTTCATCCTCCTGCTTCGGGAATGGTCTAGCGGAGTGTTAATGTTAAACAAAAACATCCTTGCAGTTAGCTCATCCATCACCGAATCCTTGTTTCTAATATCCCATTCCAAAATAAACTTATCATCGGCAGTAGCCGGATCAATCTCCATGTCATCCGAATAAGCCCTTTAGGCTTAGTAATCAGAGAAACACCCTTACCTTTGATTGAAGCACTCAAGGGATGATATAGCAAGGCCTGGTCCAACTCTCTAACCTCCGGGTCACTATCAACACCTTCACCATCAGGATCGGTCCGAACCTGAGCAACAGACGACCCGGTAGCATCTCCTTTGGACCCCGAGCCAACAGAAACGGTCCTAGCAATAGGAGCCTTAGAAGTGATAGGTTCAGCCCGTACTCAATTTCCTGAGCGGAAGAAGAAGTCTGCTTCAAAAGGGGCACTTCGCCCTCGACCAACTCATCAAAATTGAAATCTAGGGTATTAAAGTTCGAAACCTTCAATGCATCCCTGAGTGACATCTCGTCCCCTACAGAATTATAGAAAATAAGTTAGAGATAAGAAAGAAAAAGAATAAATGCCGAAGGGATGCAAGAGGCCAGGAAACTTACTTTCACCCTTCTTGCGGATCACTGGACACTCTCTATCCCCTCGGCCCCAAGAAAAACAGACCCGGCCCAGTAAGAGAAAGTGATCGGGAAGGGGATCAATAGGAGATTGGTTATTAATCAGGGCCTGAGCCAGCTGATGGTCAAAAAGAAAATCCTCACCGTAATCAAAGGACATAGACTGATCCTTAAATCTCCACACCATCTCCACCGGAAGACAACGATCATCCAGCCAAAAAAAGTTATCCTTCCAATTCTTAAGGCTGGATCTCTCATCTCCGGAGGGACTAGGAATACCCTTCCGATGGGTGAATGTGTACCAATCGCCGGCAGTTATAAACTCATAAAAATATCTAAAAACATCCATGCCCGGTTTCTGGTCCAAGGCCCTGCAGGAAACCTCAATGTGATTTATCCGGCTTAACCCGAACGGGTTCACCTGACAAAGGTGAACCCGGAAAAACCGAAGGACCCTAATCAGAAATTTCGGAAAAATGACCCGATAATTTGAAAAATTACACACTCGGGTATACATAGGGAATTTCCCCTGACGAAACAGATATATGGTTTCATCTTTCGAAGGAAAAACCGGATGGAGATCTAGGGGGATTCTATAATCCCTGACAAACTTATCCAACTGACGTTGGGTAAGAATACTAACGATCTCTGAGAGGTTATCTTTTTAGGAGCCATGACCGGACTGTAAAAAGTCTACGCACCTTGTAGAAGAAGAAGGACTGAAGATGAGATGGAAAAGAGGATAACAGCAAGAGGGGAGATCGAGAGGGTAAAAATGAAAGTGAAATGTGAAAAATACCTTATATAGAGTTAATTAAGGTGGTTTAACAACTGGCTAGTCACATCAACCATCACGTCGCGCCGATTACGGTTCCCCGGACGAGAAATGATATCTTGACCGGTCGGTGACTGACGCTCAAACTCGTTTACCTCACCCATGCCATGTCAGCTCCACAAAAACATCGCCACGTCATCTGTCCAAAGAACTTAGCTAAACATTTTATCAAGTCCTCGACCAGCACTTGATAAACTGGAGGACTTGAAGATACATATTCGAGTCCGAACCTCCCCATAAGGGACGGACCGAATCATTAACACCGAACATTCTGTAAACCTCCATACCACACATGCCGAGACCGGACCTCTGAACAAGTGCGTCTGGACGGATGACGTCATCTCAGTTGACTAGTATAAATACCCATTCAAGTACAAGGCTAAGTACGCTTTTCTGAACCTTCATCCCACTTTCTCTCTCTAATTTCTCTCTCTATCAAATACTTATCCTCACGCCGGAGGGTGGTCGCAGAGAGGCCCTCCTATCTCTGCGGCGAGCCTAACGGTTTTCTCTTTTGTCGGTTCAAGTCCTTAATCTCTCCAAGGTCCAAACTCGATTTACTGGCTATTTCCTTCATTGAATTTTGGATCTTCACCCAGATCTTGCTAAATGACTAAAACCTACAATAGCTTAAAGGGTTAAATGGTTAAAAGGTTCATAACCCGGAAACTATGGTGAACAGCAAAAAGAACATGTACAGTGATCAGCCACCTCATTGATTACTTGTAAGCTCTCCCACACCGCAAAGGAAAGTATGTGCACAGGGAACCCTCTTTTATCCACAGGTCCGAACACTTTAACCCCTAAAAAGGTAAGTTCCTCACTACAAGCCAGATTCACTAGTCAAAGGTTTCTCCTTTGAGAAACCTCTTTCCCTATAAAACGCAGGCCATGACAAACATGCAAGACATTCCAGGATCAGCAGAGCTTATCCTAACTATCTGATTCTTCTTCTCCCTCTCGAGAACTAGCTTCATGCTTATTTCTCTACTTCACTTCAAATAATACAACTTCTCCAACGATTACATTCTGGGCTGGTTTATTATCATCTCAGAATTCAAGCAGAACAACAACAATACTAGTGAACCTCTCTCCACGTCTTGCAAACGTGGGAGGACCCCACGACCTGCATTAGGCAAAGTGGAACCCTTGAACCCTTCTGTCTGACCAGACTAATCACTATCCTTGGTCTTGTATTTGTTGTAGCAACAAGTTGGTGTGCACCGTGGGGCTACGCCGCTTATTTTTCTCAAAAGACCAGTAGTGTAGCTCCATTTCCTCCAAAATCATCATGTCGGAAAGTGAATGTAACACCCGTCTACATTTCTACTCGAATTTATCAATAATTCATAAGATTTTATATAAAAGATGACCCATTTAAAACACAAGTTCCAAAAGTAAGGTTCTAAGGTAACAAACATTAGTCAAATACCAACTAATTCAAACATTCATGAGATGTTTTGCAATTTAGTTACATCATAAGCATTGTCTAAGCAAAGTTAATTTACGCGGAAGCTTCAAAAGTTCGTGTTCGGTTTTTCGAAAACTTGCTTGACCGCCGTCCGTCTTTCTTGAATACCTAAAAACTGAAATGTTTACATTAAACATTAGTATCAGAATACTTAGAAATGATCCTTAATCGAAACTATGATCAAAGTGGATTCGATTAGCTATGATTATACAAAAATTACAAAAGAATTCCAGGCTCTACCGTAACTTACAGTTCCTACCGTAAGTTACGGTAGTCACTTTACAATTCTGGTCCACCGTAACTCAGAAGAAATCCACCGTAAGGCTTTGGCCTCTACCGTAAGTTACGGTGGTACCGTAACTTACGGTAGCCTCTGCAAATGTATGTTTTGACTGATTTGTTGGTTTTGACCAAACAAATTTCTCGGATCTTTCATTCTAACAAACCAAAATACTAAATTCTTGTAATTTGATATGTCAATTATCAATCGATAAACAAAGACAATCAATCATATTACGAAGCAATACCCATGCTTTATTTGATTATTCGACCCGTTTGGCTCATCTATGGAATCCTCCGATATGATGACTACCTGTTGGTGCACTGAATGTCTATTGACTATGTCTTATCAAGTCTTATGTCTAGATAGAATGAATGAACACACAATAGGTTAGAAATAGGTTTTACATGTTATATGGGGTGTTTCGCTTGAAGGTGATACATGTGCAGTTCAAGCGAAACCCATCCATATCATGCAGGTTCGCTTGAAACTGACCTGTTCAAGCGAAACCTATTCACTTGTCATGTTCAAGCGAAACCTAGGGCCTATATATAGGTGTGTGTGTCATTTGAAGCGAGACATGTATGGTGTTTGTGTGTGAGTCGAGGTGCTGCCGAAATTTTGTTAGAAATTTATTGTAAAGACTCAGAATTGATTAATAGAGGAAGAATTGAAAGGAACAAAGCTGTTATGACTTAGTTTACTCTGTTTCCGCCTTTGTAAACCAAGATGAACTGCTTTAACTGACTTTTAGGGTCACGGAACCGATCCAACACTACCAACGAGATTTTATAAATCCTTGACCTATTATTCAGTTTGGCGAACACCATCGCTTTTAAAGTTTACACACCTCTATTCTTCAATACGACTATACATAAATTAACAAGTTTCACTTAACGTAACGGGTCAAGTTACATACCTTCAAAGTAAGCCCTTCAAACGCGATTCGCCACCTGCTTGTCCGCTTGACGCTCTTGCGTCCTTTCCTATAGAGTCCATTTATATCATGTTTAGAACTCCCTTTAATCCATATATCGTGTAATACACCGAAACATCAAAATTATGCGTTTCAACTTTGAATTTCAGTTTTAAGCCTTCTTTGAGGCATTTTCACAAACACTATAAAGGTAGAATTTTATATCTTTCATATTCAAGTTCATAGCTTGCTATTTAGCTAAACTTAACATCAATAAAGCTTTCATATAGCATTTAAACATCATACTTTTCTGAAATCACTTTCTATGATCAAATTACACTAGAATAATCATTCTAAACCCTAGTGTTCATCATTATCTTGTAAAACACATAACCCACCTTCAATGTGTTCATGGAATTTCCTGAATTTGGACATGATTTCACATGTAGTTGTCTAGGTTTTACTTCTAGACACTATACCATCCCTAATCTAACTAGATCACAAACATACATCATCAAATTTTGAATCTCCCAAATTCACAAGAATTTCAAACAGAGAATTTTCATAGAATTTTACATACCTTACAACCCCCTTATGATGGGGATCATGAATCTATGCTCGATTTTCGTTTTGGACTGAGTTTAATCCTTCAATTTAGGGATTTTGTGAAACTTAGGGTTTTGGAGAAGCTTGGTCGCCCCCTTGTTCCTGGTCGATCACCGTACTCAATTTTGAGTAGGTGTTTTAATGAAAATGTTTTTATTAAAATTACTTTCAAGTATAACACTTTTGGTCCCTCTAGTTTCTTTTACTTTCTTTCTATGTCTTAAACTATTCATAAGTAATAAACTAACTAGGTTAGTGTCATTACCAATTAGATTATTTTACTAATTTATTCACAACTTAATCGCAAATTTAAAAATTTGTATTTTCAGGATGTTACAAGTCCACCCCCCTTAAAAGGGTTTCGTCCCCGAAACCAAAGCACGTACCGAATAACGTAGGGTAGAGACATCGCATCTCTTCTTCGGACTCCCATGTAGTGTCCGAGCCTTTCCTGTGCTCCCACTTGATCTTGACTTGATCGATTTGTTTGTTTCGTAAGTGCTTGACCTTTCGATCTAAAATCTCCACTGGTCTTACCGCATAATTCAAACTATTATCCACTTCGATATCATCGTAATGAATATAAGTTGTCTCATCCGCTAGACATTTCCGAAGGTGTGATACATGAAATGTGCTATGAATTCCGCTTAGTTCCTCCGGTAGTTCAAGGCGGTAAGCTACCTTTCCTACCCTTTCTATAATCGCAAATGGCCCGATAAACCTCGGGCTTAATTTTCCTCTTTTTCTAAACCTGACAACACCCTTCCATGGAGATACTTTGAGCATGACTTTGTCACCAACCTGGAATTCGATTGGCCTCTTCCTTTTGTCAGCATACGCCTTTTGTCTATCTTGAGCCGCTTTCAAGTGTGCCCGGACCACATCAATCTTTTCATTAGTGGCTCGTACTATATCTTGGTGGGCATGTTTACGTGGGCCCACTTCACCCCAACATACCGGGGTTTAGCATTTCCTACCATAGAGCATTTCGTACGGTGCCATCTTAATACTAGCATGGTAGCTGTTGTTATACGAAAACTCGACCAAGGGTAGGTAAATATCCCAACTTCCTCCAAAGTCGATTATACACGCCCGTAGCATGTCCTCCAATGTTTGTATTGTTCTTTCGCTCTGTCCATCTGTTTGAGGATGGTACGCAGTGCTAATGAACACTTTGGTTCCCATTTGCTCTTGGAAATCTCGCCAGAAGTTTGAAGTGAACCGGGTATCCCTATCGGACACGATGGATACCGGTACTCCATGACGTGCTACTATCTCATTAGTGTAAACTTCTGACATCTTTTCTGACGTATAAGTCTCACGAATCGGAATGAAGTGAGCACTTTTCGTCAATCTATCCACCACTACCCATATGGCATCGAAACCGCGGTTTGTCTTTGGTAGTTTGGTTAATAGGTCCATCGTAATATGTTCCCATTTCCAAACCGGAATTTCCAACGGTTGAAGTTTACCGTATGGTTTTTGGTGCTCCGCCTTGACTTGTAAACATGTCAAGCACTTTTCCACATACTTCACCACATCTCTTTTCATTCCGGGCCACCAATAGTTTTGCTTTAAGTCGTTATACATTTTGGTCGCTCCCGGATGGATAGAATAACGGGACTTATGAGCTTCATCGAGTAGAAGCTTTTTAACTCCACATGTGTTAGGAACCCAAATTCTGTTGAAACGTGTTTTCAAACCGTGGTTGCCTACTTCGAGATCTTTAACTTGGCCAACAATCCTTTCCTTTCTCCAGTTTTTTGTTTTTACTTCTTCATCTTGTGCTTCTCGGATTCGTTTGAGTAAGCCTGAGGTCACAATGAGTTGTAATGATCGTACTCGTATCGGTACATAATCTGCCTTTCTGGTTAGGGCATCTGCCACCACGTTTGCCCTTCCGGGGTGATAGTGTATTTCACAGTCGAAATCTTTCACCGATTCTAACCATAGCCTTTGTCGCATATTTAACTCCTTCTGATTGAAGAAGTATTTCAAGCTCTTGTGATCGGTGAATATGGTGTACTTTACTCCATATAAGTAGTGCCTCCATATTTTTATTGCAAATACCACCGCAGCCAACTCGAGATCATGCGTGGGATATTTCTTCTCGTGTATCTTCAATTGCCTCGAGGCATAAGCTATAACTTTGCCCCGTTGCATCAAAACGCATCCGAGTCCCGATAGTGAAGCATCCGAATAAACCACCAAGTCTTCAACCCCGTCCGGCAAGGTTAGTACCGGAGCTCGAGTTAATTTCTCTTTTAGCGTTTGAAACGCTCTTTCTTGATCGACACCCCGAATGAACTTTTCTTCCTTCCGGGTCAGCTTTGTTAGCGGCAACGCAATCTTGGAGAAATCTTGAATGAATCTCCTATAGTATCCCGCAAGCCCCAAAAAGCTTCTAATTTCTGAAGGGTTCCTCGGATTGCCATCCGATCGAACGACAATCCGATCGGATGACTTGTGGTCTCAAATACTTAAACATTTTACAAATTTTCAATACATGTTAGTATCCAAACGAATGGTCATCCAATCGGACGACTATCCGATCGAATGACCATCCTACTGTGAACTTGGATCTTTGAAATGTCTCGCTGAACGGGTCGCCATCCGAGCGAACGACCATCCGACCGGACGACTGTTCGACCAGATGACATGAAAGATAGAGATACTTCTCGGTTTTCAAAATGCTACAACGAAAACTTCAAACTCACCTCATACATAAACACATCCATCCCAAACGAATGACAATCAAACCGAATGGCCATCCGACCGGATGACCATCCGTTCGGATTGTCATCCGATCGGATAACCCTTCGTCACTTAACTCAGCGACACGCTGTTCAATGCACTGTTCATCGCTTACGCTATCGTTCTGTAATCAGGTTAACTTTCCAGTGCTCACTTCAATCAAAGACTTGGTTTACTTGTTAAACACGATCTGTGAGTATACTCGAACCCTTTTTGCTTTACCCCCTTTTGGGTGTTACATACGTTATCTATTTCAAATCACAACCGACACACAATGCAACACTTTTATATGCTGACCATTATTGCATGTTATACGTGTTACTCGATGAATGCTTGTATGTTATGTTTACACAATGATTGTTTCCTAACACCTTAGCAACGATAGTACTATAGTTTGGACTCAACACATGTCGTGCACAGGGGTTGTTAAGGGTTTTACTTCACATGTCACAGTGGTATGGGACGTATTTTATTTGTCTTTGAGAACAATTCGTCTGTAATAACTATGTTTACTTGATATGTTACGGTATGGGACGTAATGCTTAAATATTTGGTAATTATTAGTTGTTATGGAATCTCTTGAACAATCTGTTTCGCTCAGTGCCTCACCCTGATGTTTCCGCTATCGGTTGGGGTGTGACAGATTGGTATCAGAGCCATAACTATAGGGAATTAGGCAAGACTCGACCTAGTTCGGGTCGATGTCTTAGAAACGACCTAGTGTATTACCAACAGACCACCTTATGCAAACCCAGTAGGGGTTCTGCGAGAGCCTATTTTTTGTTATTCGATTAACTCGTGAACATACTACACTCCATCGACCTTTCCTAAGGTCGACCACTATCACTCTACCTTTACTTATGCTGGCAACACACACAATTCTAACAAAATAAGAGGGAGATTTGTGTCGAGATTAGGTGTGAAAACCGCAAACTCTAGATTTATCGCTCAATCGACGCACGATTTTTACTATAAAAACGAGAATTTGCGTTGAACCAGGAGTGAAATCCATACTTCAACGCAGTTCTCCCCTCTCTATCCTGTGATTCTATCCCACCAACAGGAATAAAGTCGCTAATTTAGGGGTGAAACCCGAACCTTGATGACTTGCTCCGTTCTTATTTTTGTTTTACGAAACTCTCACCAAAGTCTCGATGGATTCTAGCGACTCGAGTTGCGTAAATAACCGAAAGGATGCATGACGTTTACCGTGTGATGGTGATAGAGCACAGTCTACTAGGCCAAAACGTTCACTCGAAGTCCTTGAGAATAGTCTAATCACTTTGGGTAGTCGACGTCTATCATCCGAGACAATCTCTTTTTGATTTTATGTGTTTCGATTCTAGATTCGCCACCGCTAACTCTGTGATCTATCAATTTTATGTGTTTTATGTGGTTTTACATGTTTATGTGTATCGATTTTGGTGATTTATACGCTTTTCGATTTGAACAACACGCACCACTCGCACTGCACATCTATCTCAAAACGTTAACAAATCGCATGCTATGTTACTCGCTTACGCTATAGTACTCGCTATGCTACTCGCTGTGTTACTTGATAATCGCAATCGTTACTCTCGAACGCTTTACGCGGCTGTGAAAGATAGGTGAATACGTGCAAAATATAGTGGAAGGTGTGCTTACGTGAATTACGTGTTTCTGTGTCTACATGGACTACGTTCTTATGTGCTTACGTGCTTGTGTGGATTTCGTGCCTATGTGTAGACGTGTTACCGAGCTTTATCTAGTAGTAGTATGTTGTGAGGTGAGATTCGAATATATAATGTCTGAGCCCTATGATGATGTCTGTTGCAGACAATGTCGTCATTCGGATCACACACTTCCCGAGCCGCCCGCCGAAACCATGAGGACAAACGCATCGCTGCTCTAGTCGTAAAGCAGATGGCTAAGGTCATTCCGCAAATTGTCAGCGAGCTTAATGAAAATGCTAGCAAGTCCTCTGAGGAATCAAGGACTGACTTACCTAAGGGTACTTTCAGCTTCAAGCAGTTTAAGGCCTGTGGCCCAAAAGACTTCACAGGCGAAGACGGACCAAGCGCTATGTTTCAATGGTTCGACTCAATTGAAGTCACGCTACGCTAGAGCGGATGTCCCGATCACCTACGTACTGTCAACGCAACTGGCATTTTCCAATCTAGGGCTCTGGATTGGTGGACTGCCGAAAGGAACAAACGTGGGAACGATGCTGCTTACGGGCTTACTTGGGATGAGTTGAAAGAACTCATGATGAAGGAATTCTGCCCACCCCACGAGCTCCAGAAGCTGAAGAACAAGTTGTGGAACATCAAGCAGGATGGTGGCGATAACGCCGGTCTAACAGCCCGCTTCAAACAGCTGAGTAGGGCTGTAAACGAACCGAATGAACACGAACAAGGCCTTGTTCGTGTTCGTTCGTTAAGGAAATAAATGTGTTCACGAACGGTTCATGAACACTTACCGAACGAGGTTTTATGTTCGTGTTCATTCATTAAGGAAATGAGCGTGTCCGCGAACGGTTCACGAACACAAACGAACACAAATAAATTTGGTGAACGCGACGAAGGATAAAGATAGATGACCCAGAGAGTAGCACTCGAACTTGAATCCCTTATTTTGGAACGGAGGTCGATCGTATTCGCCGATGTAAATAATGAGAAATGAAAGGGAAATGATGCATAAACAAGGTGAAAGTGGGTTTCCTAGTTTAATTGTTAGGGTATTAAAATAAATAAAAGTTTAATAATATAAAAAGTACAAATAAAATATGAGAAAGTACAAAGATCTTCAATTAAAACAAAAACAAACTAACATAAAGAACGCAAATCAACGAATGTTCACGAACACCTTACCGAACGTTCACGAACACAATCGAATGAACGAGACCTCTGTTCATGTTTGTTCATTTAACTAATCAAACGAAATTTCTTGTTCATGTTCGTTCGTTTATTAAACGAATGAACATAAGAGAACTTCCCGCCGAACGGTTCACGAACTGTTCGCTGAACGTTTGGTTCGTTTACAGCCCTACAGCTGAGTATCATTTGTCCAACCCAGGTGGCAACACCTGATATGACGATCAAGAAGTATATCTGTGCTTTACTGGATTGTGTTGCTGACTTCGTGCAAGCCGCGAAGACAACACCAATCGAAGAGATATACCTACTCGCTGCCGAGATTAATGACAAGCGAGTTCTCGCTGGGTATTTCAAGAATACCACCAAGCTACCGCTTCTCCTACCACTGAAACCGCCGCACCGCAAGCTTCCAAGTCTTCCCGCCGCAATAGAAAGAACAACAGTAGCAAGAATTGTGCAGAAACCGTCGCTCCACTCCAAGTTGTCCCTACTCAACCGCAACCGCAACCTCAGAACCGCCAAGTAGCGGCACCAGTAACCAATGCACCGCCGGCCAAGCGTGCTCATACTGGTCCACACTGGGTCTGCCCTACCTGCACCTATCATCATCGTGTTGGGATTGCATGCAGATTTTGTGTCCACTGCAATCTGTACGACCACTTTATTGCTAATTGCCGTACTGGTCCCCGCCAAGCTCCAGCTCAAGCTCAAGGTCAATCTCTTGCACCACCAGCTCTCCTTCCTGCTCCCCAGGGCCAACAAGCAGCTCCTGCCCCCGTAGTTCACGCAAGAGCATGCTTTGCATGTGGTGATCCCAACCACTTTGCAAACGTCTACCCCAACATAGTGGTGAAGCAAGAGCCACAACAGCAGCCGCAACAACATCAACAGCAGTAGCCTCAGCAGCAGCAACAGCCAGCAGCCTGCGGACGTGCATTCAACATCAACGCCCGCCAGGATCAAGCAGATAACAACGTTGTTAATGCTACGTTCCTCGTCAATGGTATATATGCTTCATGTTTATTTGATACTGGAGCCGATAACTATTTTGTGTCGTTAGAATTCGAAAAGCTCCTTAATTGTAAGCGCACCCATCTCCCTACGACGTTCGACGTTGAAGTTGCCACCGGAAGAACCATCACTGTTCGTTCCGTTCTCCGTGATTGCAAGCTTGAACTCAACAATTACGTCTTTCCTATCGATCTTATCCCGATGCAGCTTAGTAGTTTTGATATCATAGTAGGCATGGATTTTCTCTTCGAAAATCGTGCTGAAGTCGTTTGCTTTGATAAAATGATTCGTTTCTCGCTCGCTAATGTTAGTGCATATGTCTACTGACTTCGTCATGTATCAAGTCTTGGAAATCAGATAGGATAAACCAGTGCTTGTTAGGCTAGAAATCAGGTTTGTGTGTGTGATAGCTATCTCGCACGAAATGGCCAAAGGTCACTTCGTACGAAATGAAGAAATTCATTTCGTATGAAATGAACTGAAGTCATTTCGTATGAAATACCCTAGTCTATATATAGGGGAGCATGGTTTGTCATTTATAACTTTTGGAAATCGGTAGCGAAGCTCTGCCAGATTGTCTCCAGGTGCTGTAAGACTATTATATCAATACAAGAGACATTATAAGTGAATCAAGCTGTATACAAGTCCGTTTCTCTGAATTCAGCCTTTGATTCTGATCCAAACTCTTCTGAATAACTCATTAAGGTCACACAACGATCCTACAGCTAATGGTGATCAACTTTGTGTTTATGGTGAAGTTGCATCGAAGAATCTCAAGCTCATGTCGTGTATCCAAGCGAGCAAGTATCTCTGCAAGGAATACAAAGCTTTCTTGGCACACATCGTAGTAGCAGAGGAAAAGGAAAAGAAGGCAATGGATAAGGTGCATGTGGTTCGTGATTTTCCTAAAGTCTGACAAAGGCTTCATTCGCCCTAGCACCTCTCCTTGGGGCGCACATGTTCTTTTCATCAAAAAGAAGGACGGGTCATTCCAGATGTGCATCGATTATAGGGAATTGAATAAGCTGACTATCAAGAATCGCTATCCCCTGCCCCGAATTGATGATTTGTTTGATCAATTACAAGGTGCTACATGCTTCTTGAAGATTGATTTACGCTCAGGCTATCACCAGTTACGAATCCAGGAGGAAGATATATCGAAAACCGCTTTCCGCACCCGATACGGCCATTATGAATTCATCGTAATGCCCTTTGGTTTAACCAATGCACCCGTGGTTTTCATGGATTTGATGAATCGCTTGTGTAAACCATTTCTTGACAGTTTCGTCATTGTATTCATCGACGACATCCTTATCTATTCGAAATCGAAAGCCGAACATGCGCGGCATCTACGTTTGGTTCTCGAATTACTCTAAGGGAATCGACTCTATGCCAACTTCTCCAAGTGTGAATTCTGGCTAGAGGAGGCTCAATTCCTCAGTCACATCGTAAATAGTCAAGGTATACACATCGACCCCGCGAAGATCGAAGTTGTTAAGAGGTGGGTTACTCCAAAATCACCATCTGAAGTTCGTTCATTCCTCGGATTGGCGGGCTATTACCGTCGATTCATCGCAGACTTTTCTAAAATTGTCGTTCCGCTTACTTCCTTGACGCATAAAGACAAGAATTTTGTTTGGGGAAATGAACAAGAGACTGCCTTTCAAACTCTGAAGTATATGCTCTGCAATGCTCCTATCCTCGCTCTACCCGATGGAAACGATGACTTCGTTGTCTACTGCGATGCCTCGAACCTTGGTCTCGGTTGTGTTCTCATGCAACGGGACAAGGTTATCGCGTACTCCTCTCGTCAGCTCAAGATCCACGAGAAGATCTATACAACCCACAATCTCGAGCTTGGTGCAGTTTTTTTTGCATTAAATATTTGGCGACACTACCTTAACGGTACCATGTGTATGGTCTTCACCGGCCATAAGAGCTTGCAACATATCTTGAATCAAAAGGAACTGAATATGCTCAAACGTCGATGGGTAGAACTTCTCAACGATTACGATTGTGAGATTCGTTACCACCCTGGCAAAGCGAATGTCGTTGCCGATGCCCTAAGTCGACGAAGCTATTTGCATAGCGTTCGTAACACTCACGCCCAGCACGACCTTGAAGCCTTGATTCGTGACGCTCAGCACGCCTGCTTCATTGAGAATACCTTGCGAGAGGAAATGAAGAAGTGTGGTGCTGAATCGCACTTTGTCACCAAATCGAACGGTATCTATTACTATCTAGATCGCATCTGGATTCCAAGTCGCAATAACCCTCGAGATATATTGTTGATGGAAGCGCACAAATCTCGATATTCCATTCATCCTGGTGCCAACAAGATGTACCATGACCTTCGTCTACAATACTAGTGGCCTGGAATGAAGAAAGATATCATTATCTATGTTTCGAAGTGCCTGACTTGTTCGAAAGTCAAGGCTGAGCAACAAAGACCCTCTGGCTTACTCGTGCAACCCGGGATCTCTATGTGGAAATGGGAGAGTATAGCTATGGACTTCATAACGAAACTTCCGCGCACGTCATCGGGCACGATAGCATCTGGGTTATCGTTGACCGACTTACTAAATCTGCCCATTTCTGCCGATACGAGAAGACTTTAAGGTAGAACGCATAGCACGGATCTACACTGACGAAATAATCTGTCGACACGGGACGCCTCGTGATATCATCTCTGACCGCGATGGTCGATTTACCTCACGTCTTTGGGAAACGTTTCAATCTGCTCTTGGTACTACTCTCAATCTAAGTACCGCTTTCCATCCCCAAACCGACGGTGAGACTGAAAAACGATTCGTACCCTTGAAGACATGCTTCGCTCGTGTGTCATAGATTTCGATGGTAATTGGGACGCGCACTTTCCTTTGGTCGAATTCTCGTACAATAACAGTTATCATTCTAGCATTCAAATGGCACCATTTGAGGCACTGTACGGAAGAAAATCTCGATCGCTGATTGTGTGGCATGAGATCGGAGATGCGTAAACAACCAGTCCTGAGCTGCTGCAAGAAACGACTGACAAAATGCTCCAAATTTGAGACAATCTGCTGAAAGCTCGGATTCTTCAGAAAAGTTACGCCGATAGACGCCGCAAGCCCCTTGAATTTGACGTTGGTGATCACGTACTCCTAAAGGTGTCACCTTGGAAGGGTGTGATCAGATTCGGCAAGAAAGGAAAGCTCGCGCATCAATATGTTGGACCCTTTAAAATTCTGGAAATAATTGGCAAGGTGGCCTACAAACTCGAACTACCGGAGGAACTTAGCAACGTCCACCCGACTTTCCATGTATCGAACCCCAGAAAGTGCCTAGCAGAGCAGAATTTACAAGTACCACTTGAGGATCTACAAGTGGACGAAACATTACACTTCGTGGAAAAGCCTGTCAAGATCATGGATCAAGAAACCAAGAAGCTTAGACGCTCACGCATTCCCATTGTGAAGGTTCGCTGGGAAGGCAAACACAGCACAGAGTTCACCTGGGAACTCGAAAGTGACATGAAGGCTAAGTATTCACAGCTATTCGTTACGCCTGTGGCCTAATTTCGGGACGAAATTCCCTAAAGTAGGGGAGGCTGTAACAACCCACGTCTTTGAAGTCAAAGTACAAGTCAAAGTCAAACTCAAAGGAAGAAAAGATTACTAAATGCGATCTGTCACTCCTTGCTTGATTATTGTTTGTACTCTTTGTCTTTTAATCGATACTTTAATTGATGATACTTTAGTTGTATTATGTGGAGTAAATGCTAAGTATTCGCAGTTTAATCGCTATCTACTTAACGCTATCACATCGCTATCGCATCGCAACCTGAATCGCATGTTCTGGATATTGTTTTACGTGTGTGTGTTTTTATGTGTCACTTGTGCATGTTTACTTATATGTTTGTGGTTATTAATCGAAAACGCAATCGCAACTCTATCACAATGCAATCTCCTCGCGAACTGGAAACGCAAGTTTAATTATAATGTTGTAGGTTAGTTAGTGTGTAACTATTATTTAAAACTATCGCATCGCATAATCGGCACTTGCTTAAACGCATCGCAACGCTCAACAAACGAAATGAAAAGTCGGAAACCAACTCGCGAAACCCATCCGATTGGACTGCCCTCCGATCCGTCACTTGTGCACCGCCTTTCTCATCCTTTCACCTATAAATAGCACCTATCACATCAATGTTCATGTGATGTGACAACTCTCGTTCGACCAGCACGCTTTTGGCTCTATTTCTCTCAATTCCTCGCTATTCTTGTAATTTCCTACCTTAAATCTTGTACTTTCTCAATCAGCACAGACTTTCTCATCATTTTTATCATTAAATCTTAACTTTTCACCATGAAATCGGCTGATTTGGGCTGTTCTAGGATGATGTCATCATGGGTTCTCATGAACTTCAAAGTGTGACCTCATTCCACCAAGAACAACTCTGATCTAAGAGATTTCAACATGTTTAAACACTGATTTCACCTAAATCAAAACATTTTCAAACCGATTTAAACTTCTTTCAACACTTTTACACTCATGCACTCAAAACCGTTTAGAATCTCGACTCGTTCGAACTCTCTAGTCATTCTCTAGTGGAGAGCCGACCTGAGAATGGAATCCTACCGGTGAGCGACCGATTCACGGGTTGAATATGAAGTTCTGTCGAGAAGAGTTAACATATGGAACGAGGTGATTCCCATTCGATCGGATGACTTAAACTTGGTGGGGTTTCCATTGTTTGACACGGTGTCATACCGTCTCAGTCGAACCGCAAACTTTTCAGACTTAATAAAATTTTGCAAGTTTCAAATGATCAGGTCGCTGAACGGACTTCCGTCCGATCGGATTGCCATCCAATCGAACGACACTCTGATCGGATGATTTGTGGTCTCAAATACTTAAACATTTTACAAATTTTCAATACATGTCAGTATCCAAACGAATGGTCATCCGATCGGACGACCATCCGATCGAATGACGATCCTACTATGAACTTGGATCTTTGAAATGTCTCGCTTAACGGATCGCCATCCGAGTGAACGGCCATCCGATCAGACGACCGTTCGACCGGACGACCTGAAAGATAGAGACACTTCTTTGTTTTCAAAATGCTACAACGAAAACTTCAAAGTCACATCATACACAAACCCATCCATCCCAAACGAATGACAATCCGACCGAATGGCCATCCGACCGGATGACCCTTCATCACTTAACTCACCGACACGCTATTCAACGCATTGTTCATTGCTTACGCTATCGTTCTATAATCAGGCTAACTTTCCAGCGCTCCCTTCAATCCAAGACTGTGTTTACTTATTAAACACGATCTGTGAGTATACTCGAACCCTTTTTGCTTTACGCAATTTTGGGTGTTACATACGTTATCTATTTCAAATCATAATCGACACACAACCTAACACTTTTATACGCTGATCGTTATTGCATGTTATACGTGTTACTCGATGAATGCTTGTATGTTATGTTTACACAGTGATTGTTGCCTGACACCTTAGCAACGATAGTACTATAGTTTGGACTCAGCACCTGTCGTGGACAGGGGTTGTTAAGGATTTTACTTAACGTGTCACAGTGGTGATATGTGTTGCGCATTCTACAACTCGCATTCATGTCTGTGCATATTTCATTGTCGATAACCTGCTAGCTTCACTTTTCAACATGTTACATGCTGGTTATGCGTGAACCGATTTTCGCTATCTATTATACTATTAAACTTGTATGCTCACCTTTACACTATGTGTATTGACCTCTATTTTAACGTATGTGACATGTGTTTAGGATGCTGAGATATGCTTGCTATATGGAATCGAGCTTAGGAGAGTCTAGAAACAAACGATTAATATTTTGAGTTGTTGGACCAGTATTTTATTTGTCTTTGAGATCAATTCATCTGTAATAACTATGTTTACTTGATATGTTATGGTTTGGGACGTAATGCTTAAATATTTGGTAATTATTAGTTGTTATGGAATCTCTTGGACAATCTGTTTCGCTGAGTGCCTCACCCCGATGTTTCCGCCATCGGTTGGGGTGTGACATTAATGCCACAGATGATGGCCCAAATGATGGCACACTTCCTTGGTCCCAACTCATCAATCAAGTGCTAAGTACCCACCAAGGAACAACGAGTCATAACATAAGAGTAGAGGAAGACCTTGCAAAACCTTATAAGCCTAGCAACCTTTCCTGTTTTTCCCAATAAATCACTGATTATGACTTACAAACAAAGATCAAGATGCCATCTCACATAAAAACATATGACGAAACCGAGGATCCAGAAGATCACCTCTAGATTTTTACCGGTGCCGCTGGATTCGAAAAATGGTCTAACGCTGAATGCTGCCTCATGTTCATGCAACCCTTGTCGGGTTAGCCAGGATATGGTTCAACGACCTACCTGCCAGAAGCATTCGAAGCTTCGATGACCTAAGCAAAGGGTTCTTAGCCAACTTTTCACAGCAAAGGAGGTACGTTAAGGATGCCACGGTGATTTTCCAAATAAAGCAGAAAGATGATGAAAGCCTCCGAGAGTTCATCGAAAGGTACAAGAAAGAAGGGTTAACATACGTGGGGGCTGACGAAAAAATGAGGGTGGCAGGCTTCATGAACGCTATTACCTCCAAATATCTCACAAGGGACTTCAACAAGTTCCTACCCAAAACCCTTGAAGAAGCTCTCGAAAGGGCTGAAGCCCACATTCGAGGGGAGGAAGCCATTGACATCAAGGAGCAAAGGAAAAGGGGATCTAGTTGGTGAGGCAACAACCCCACTAGAAAGAAAGGGAATTTTAATTCTTATGATAGACGTTCCAAAAGCTCAAAGCAACGAAGGCCTGAAGGACGGAACCCTCCAAGCAGGGAAAAGACCGTAAACTTCACAGCTCTAACAAAAACCCCTTAAGAAATCCTTGCCACTGAAGAAGTAAAACAAAGCTTCCGACCTCCTCGACCTTTACCAAAAAGAAAAAGAAACGAAAACTCCACTCAATATTATGAGTTCCATGAAGAAAAGGGCCACCATACCAACGATTGGTTTAAACTCAAGAAGAGAATTGAGGAAGCCGTCAAGTCTGGAGAACTAGCCCATTTGGTAAAAGGGGTAAGGGACAAGATAGCTGAAGGAAAAAGCAAAGAGGTAAACATGGTGGAGTTCGATGAAAAAGCTTCCCACAAACGGCCACGCTTGGAGGCTTGGGAGCTGCAATGTGTCTGCTTCCCACCACCAGAAGTGGACCTACTCTCGAACCCTTTGGTGGTTGAAGCAAGTGTGGGAACGATAAAAACAAGCAAAGCTTACATTGACATAGGGGTAGTTACCAAGATTATGTTTGAGAAATTCTTCAATCATTTAAGCAACGAAGAACGTTCGAATCTTCAACCATCCGGGACCTCTATAAAAGGTATCGCCGATATACCCCTCAAGCATTTGGGCCAACTAACCCTTGATGTCTGTTTTAGTGAAGGCAAGATGGAAAGAACCAAACCACTCACTTTTGTGGTTATCAACATTCCCTCCAACTATGATGTTATCGTAGGAAGGCCATGTTGGAACCTGAAGGTTTATACATAGAGGAATACATAGTTAAAGGGTTGATTTTGTATATGTTTAGTTTATGTTTGGGTCTTTATGTATGGGTTGGGTCAGACTAGTTGGTTTCGGTTGGGCCTAGGGTATTTTACCCATAGTGTTTTGTATTTAAGAAAACCTCAACTTTAGAATTGAGGTTGATCAGTTTGTGGAAAGCTAGAGGCCAGCCGAGATCTTTTAGAGTTCTTGTATCAGTCATCGTTAATCGTTAAATGCAAGATTAACTGGTTTGTTTTATTTATATTGCTTTGGTTTTGTCAATCTGTTCCTGAATCCGCTTGTGTTTGGTTTCCGCACTTACACAAGTTCTTGTTTGATATCATTGCAAGATCCTCAAGGGTTTTACAATTGGTATCAGAGCCAAGAAACCAATTCTTGGTTCGGTTTTGATATCATTCGGATTCAAGAAAGTCTTATTTTACTGATCCTGTTTCGTTAGTGTTTGTTTTTGCAGTGAAAACAGTTTTGATTGTGTTTCCTGTCTACGGATCATACAGTCTTCAAAATGTTCATAGAAATTATTGATAAATCTTGCTGATTTGGTTCGTGTATTTTCAGTGAATTGTTTGCTGATTTCTCGGAAGTTTGTTGAGGATTAAAATTCAAAGATTTCAAAAATCTTTGAATTTTGGAAGCTACTGATAATAAGGGATTTCTGCTGTTTTTATCACATTGTTTGTTTTGCAGGGTCTCAACTCGTAATTAGCAGTCTCGACTTGTCTTGTTGCTGATCTCGACTCGCAACCAACTGAGGTCTCGAGTAGTCCACATTCGGTCTCGACTCGCAACCAACTGAGGTCTCGAGTAGTCCACATTCGGTCTCGACTCGTAACCAACTGAGGTCTCGAGTTGTCATCATCATGATCTCGACTCGCAACCATCTGTAGTCTCGAGTCATTTTCACTATAGTCTCGACTCGCAACCGCTGTCTCTTCTCGCAATCTCTTGTCTCGACTCGCATAGACAACCTGCAACGTGATTTGGACTTTGAACTTTGACTTTTGGACTTAAAATTAATTAATTAATCAACTATTAATTAATCATGTTTGCAAATAATGTTGACCTGGCTGCCCTTAACAAACAGCAAGACCTGGATTCAAAAGTTGGGACCACTACACGCATTCCAAGGTTGACTGATGCTAATGACTTTCCTGAGTGGAAGTGGCGTTTTGAGCTACATGTGAAGGTCAAGGATTCTAAAATTTGGCGAAGTATTCTGAGAGGTCCAAGGGAAATCATGATGGATAGTTCAACTGAACCTGGTGTAAAAGTAAAGAAACCCCTTAACCAGTATACTGAAGAAGATTTCACAATAGTTGAAGAAGATGAAAAGGCACTTTCTTATCTGACCATGGGATTGGGTCTAGACATTGCTATCGGTTTTCGTACTTGCAAATCAGCCAAAGAACTGTGGGAATCTCTTATCGATGTTTATGAAGGGAATGAGGACATAAAGGAGAGTCGAAGAAATTTGCTGAGACAAAATTTCAACAATTTCAATCATATCTATGGAGAAACTATTGACAATCAACTTCAAAGGTTTGTTAAGCTGGTTACTCAAATGCAGATGGAAGAAATCCATACATCAAATGCTTCAACAAATAGACAGCTTCTGAATGCGTTGCCAAAAAGCTGGGATCATCATGTTGCTATGATCAAGAAAACCAAAGATCTTGCTAGGTGCAGTTTGTATGAGATGATTTCTCATATAAAGGCTTGTGAACTGGATGATAAACAAATGGAAACTAACTATAAGAACAGCATGCTAGCTGTCGGATTCTCCATTGCTCCCGCATCATCAAACAATAACAATGCAGCTCTTTTGTCTAAAGGAGGGTTTCAAATGTTTAGCAACACGGCATCTGCTAAAGCTGCTCCTACTCCGGCAAATGCTTATTACTCTGGGTCTCCTGCTCCTTCACGCACTACTGCTGCTGCTGCATCATCAAATTCGCCTAATGCTGCTCCTACTTCTGTCGTGAAAAATGAGATGATTGCTTTCTTTACACAACAGTCTAAAGAAAATCTGGATATCGCAGCCTCTGTTATAAATTGTTTGAATGCATTTGTTGTAGGAAAAATTGATCCTCCTAAATGGTCTGGAGATGATTTACAGCAAATTCATCCTGATGATGTTGAAGAAATGGACATTACATGGCAGATGGCTATGGCGGCTTTCAGGGCAAGGAGGTTTATGAAAAGAACTGGTAAAAACAGATGGGGTGCTTCGTTTAATGAAGCTTCTAAAGTGCCATTCAATCTGTGCTGCTACAACTGTCATGAGGAAGGACATTATGCACAAAACTGCACCAAGCCACCGATTAGTAGGGAACAGACTCAAGTCAAACCTGCTACACCTAATCCAGAGAGAGCTCTTGTGACCACATCAAGTATAACTGCTGATGCTGCTGCTGGTGGAAGTCCTCAAGCTTTGGGATTAGCTCAAGCCTTGGTGGTTCAGCCTGATATCAACTTTGATTGGAATTCAAAAATTAAGCAACTGAACATCTCAGCTCCAGAAGATCAAACTGCTTCAAACAACATTGCTTTCATGACCTCAAATGATCAAGTTTCTGCACCAGAGGAGGAGACTTCAGATGAAAACTTTGCTCTCATGACCCAGATTCTTTCAGCTCCAGTCAAAGGTCTCACCAAAGAAGAGGTACTTTCTGTTTTCTGTACTCCTGAGTGTAGAGAAAGAGTTGAAGCTTATAGAATACACAACGCTGACCTAATTCAAGATTATCAAGATATAAAAAATAAACACTTTACTTTATCGAAAAACGAAAAACTTTATAAAGAAAAGATTGAGGCTCAGCGAAAAGACATCATCAAACTCAAAGATGATGTAAGTGTAAAAACAGCCCATTTTTTAGAAGCTCAGGAGAAAGTATGCATTTTAACTAAGGAATTGGAAGATATCAGAGATAGATATCAAATAAATGAACTTAATATTAAGAAATACGATTCTTCCTGCAAACTAGTTAAAAACTTGTGTGATCAACAGCTCGCATACCAGAAAAAGAAAGGGTGTGGTTTGGGTTTTAATCAGGCTCCTCCTCCTTATAATGACAATTATACTTATTTACCTATGACTGAGGAGGAGATGATGAATGAAAGTCAAATGACTTATGGTCCCAAAAACAATAAGTCATCATTTAATGGCAAACCAGTTGAGAAGCAGAAATCTACTCAAATAAATTTTGTTTCTAAAGGCTCAATTGATCCTAACACTTCGTCTTCATGTGCAGATAAAGTATCTGAAGTAAAGTGTGGAGATGTTCTTGGGAGTGAACCAGTTGTTCATTCTAATATTTCTGAAAATTATTTTGAACAAACTGAATCTGATATTGCTTTTAGTAGGTCTTTGTTTGCGTCGTTTTGTGCTTATGTTTGGTCTAGTGAGCCTGATGTTTTGGACAAAACTGATGATGTTGGTGTTGAAACTTTGAACAATAAGTCTGGTGATGAATTTTCTTCAGTTAATGATTGTGAATGTGATGTTACTAACCCCTTGGTTGATGACAGTGTTACAGGTGAGGTCCCTCAGGACACATTCAGTGAAACCACTGAAACTTCTTCACAAGAAAATCAAGAGTATCATGATTCTTCTTCTGAATCTTTCTCAGTGGGCGTCCCTAATGTTGAATCTAGTGGGACCCCATTAGAAACTGTAGTTGAAAACAAACCTAAATCAGATTTACATGATACATATGTTGATGAAACACATGTTGATGAGTCTTCCACGTGTCTTAAAACTGAAACTGAAACTGAGTTTAGTAAAGATGAAAAGGGGTTTGATATAAATAAACAGTCATCAGTAAATGTTTTTGAACATACAACAGAAACTGGAACATCAGTTTTTCAAATAAACGATGATCACATTAAAAGAGAGGTATCAAATTGTTCATCAACATCACTTGATTGTGTCGATTCTAATCAACAGACACCAAAATGCTCAAAACAGACACATGCAAAACATACTAGAAAGGCCAAAATGTCCCATCATTCAAAAACAAGCAAAGCTTCGTCTACAAAGTATCAAAGTTTTCACACAATGAAACGACAAACTTGTTTTAATTATGGAACTGCTGGACACATTGCCAGAAACTGTGTTCAACTCCCAAGCACACAATCTAAGAAGAAGATTGTCCAGAATCAGAAGGTCAGGTCTAATCGATATCGTTGTTTTGAGTCAGTGACGACTGAAAAGTCTAAGACAATGAAAAACAACTATCGCAAGACTAAACCTTCTGATCAAGATTGGAATGCAGCCAAATGGAAAAATCAAAATCAAAATAACAGTTTTCAAAGAAATCAACATAATGGTTTTGGTAACTATAATTTTAAATGGTCAACTACATTTTGGAAACCCAAAATTAGTGCTGAAAAATCTAATACATCTCGACAAGAGTCTTTCATGAAAAATTCTACAAGGTTTTTGAACAAAGATAATTTGATTTGGCAAAGAGTGACATACATTGATGCACAAGGGAAACCCAGATCCACCATGGGCTGGGTTCCTAGGTCTAACTAATCCCGCTAATTGTGCAGGAACAACTGTGGAGGACTACCGTGCGACTTTGGTACATGGATAGTGGTTGTTCCAGGCACATGACGGGAGACTTATCCCAACTGATAAATGTGAAAGAATTTAATGGTGGATATGTCTCATTTGCGGGAGGAGAATCTAGAAGGATCACCTTGAAAGGAACAGTAAGAAACGGCGTTTTAAGCTTCGAGAATGTTAATTATGCTCCTGAACTGAAACACAATCTGTTGAGCATCTCTTCGATCTGTGATCAAGGAAATTCAGTTCACTTTACAAAGAAAGGATGTTATGTGCTTAAACCAGGGATTGTCATTCCTGAAGATTGGTTTTTAATGTCAGCAGAGAGACGAGGAAACGCTTATGTCATTGATATGAACAAGAAACCGTGTGAAGAAGTTACTTGCCTATTCTCGAAGATTTCAGAACATGATGGTCTACTGTGGCATCGTCGCCTTGGGCATGTGAACATGAAGAATCTGAATCGACTTGCTAAAGGTCAACTAGTCCGTGATCTTGCAATCAAAGATTTTATGTTGGTGGAAAAATGTGTTGCTTGTGCAAAAGGAAAAGCGCATCGAAAACCTCATAAGTCGAAACCTGCACCCTCAACGAAAGCTATGCTCGAATTACTTCACATGGATCTTTTTGGTCTAGTAAATGTGTTGAGCATTGGCAAGAAAGCTTATTGTCTCGTAATAGTTGATGATTATTCGCGTTACACTTGGGTGTATTTTCTCAGCCATAAGAACGAAACTGCAGTCTTAGTGAAACAATTCGTTACTCTGGCAGAAAATCAAGCTAGTACAAAAGTGATGGTTATTCGATCTGACAATGGGACAGAATTCAAGAACGTAACTTTGGATACATTCTGCACAGAAAAGGGAATTGATCGTCAGTATAGTGCACCACGAACTCCTCAACAGAATGGAGTAGCTGAAAGAAGAAATCGTACTCTTATCGAGGCTGCACGAACTATGCTGGCTGACTCAAAGCTTCCTAGTTTCTTTTGGGCTGAGGCAGTTAGCACGGCTTGTTACGTCCAGAATCATGCTTTAGTAAACAAACGTCATATTAAAACTCCTTATGAGATTCTGGAAGGACGTAAACCTTCGGTTTCACACTTTCGTATCTTTGGATGTCCATGTGTATTATTACTTATGGACTCTAATGGAAAGTTTGAAGTCAAAGGGGACGAATGTTTCTTTGTTGGATATGTAAAAGGCTCTGCCTATAGAGTATACAACAAAGTAACTAAAAAGGTCATCGAGTCGTGCAACATTGAATGGCTCGAAGAAAATGCTACTGGTGCTATAGTTGGACCAGATTGGTTATATGATTATGCTGAATTGTTTAAATCATTTAACATTTTGTCAAGTGTTTCTTCAGATGCAGGTGTGTCTACGCCAAAACAACCACTGTCTTTTGGTGATACAGAAGAAGAAGAAGAACAGGCAGAAGGGAGCTTCAGACATCATACCATTGACCCGCCAGGAATGGTTTTTACACAGCATCCTTTGCCTCAACAAATGTCCCATCGATCTTCTTAAGGTGCACAATCTAGTGAAATTTCAACGAATGCAACTGGATCAGAACTGTTTGCTGATCCTATTCCTGAAGAGTGTACTGTTACCACTCCCGTGAGTCACAGTCCGCTAGCACCTAATGAGGGGGAGTCAAGCAACATACACACATCTCTAGACGAGACGATACCTGAATTTTCCATTCCAACAAGTGTTCAAAGAAATCATCCTATTGAGAATGTGATAAGTCCTGTGAATGAAGGATTTCAGACCAGAAGCCAATCAGGAACCATTAATTTGTGCTTATATTCTAGCTACATTTCTCAAATTGAACCTAAAACCATTGATGTAGCGTTGCAGGAACCAGGCTGGGTTGATGCTATGCACGAAGAGTTAAACTAGTTCGAGAAGCTAGGAGTATGGAAACTTGTGGAGTTGCCAAAAGGAAAACGCAAGCTTGGAACTCACTGGGTTTTCAGAAACAAGCAAGATTCTGAAGGAGTTATTGTTCGAAATAAAGCACGATTAGTGGTCCAAGGATTCAGACAGATAGAAGGACTGGATTATGATGAAGTCTACGCCCCTGTTGCTCGACTTGAAGCAATCCGGATTTTCTTAGCATACGCATCCTTCATGGGGTTCACTGTTTACCAGATGGATGTCAAAACGGCATTTTTGTACGGAGAAGTGAAGGAAGAAATTTTTGTTGAGCAACCGTCGGGTTTTATTCATCCAGACCATCCAGAATATGCCTACAAGCTTGACAAGGCATTATATGGGTTGCATCAAGCACCTAGGGCTTGGTATGCAACTCTGACATAACATCTTCTGGCGCATGGGTACACACGAGGCACAATAGATCAGACTCTGTTTATAAAAAGAGTGGGCAAGGATCTAATATTGGTTCAAATCTATGTTGATGATATTATTTTCGGATCAACAAGTGATGCTCTTTGCAAGGAATTTGAGGAAGTTATGAAAAAGAAGTTCGAAATGAGTGCGCTCGGTGAAATGACATTGTGTTTGGGTTTACAAGTTAAACAAGATTCCCGGGGCATTCTAATTCATCAGGGGAAATATGTGGATGATGTGCTTAAGAAATTTAAATTCACAGACGCTAAACCGGCCGAAACTCCAATGGCAGAAAGACCATTGCTGACTGAAGATGAAGAAGGATCCTCTGTTGATCAACGCCTTTATAGGTCTATGATCGGATAGTTGATGTATCTGACAGCAAGTCGTCCAGACATCATGTTTGTTGTTTGTAATTGCGCGCGATATCAGGCTAATCCTAAAACTTCTCATCTTTCTGCTGTTAAACGAATCTTTCGGTACCTTAAAGGCCGACCCCGGTTTGGTCTGTGGTATCCGAGGGATTCGAATTTTAACTTGTTTGCGTTTTCTGACAGTAATTTTGGAGGCACTGACAAGGACAGGAAATCCACCTCTGCTGGATGTCAATTTTTGGGTGACCGACTCATTTCTTGGCAATGCAAGAAGCAGCAAACGGTAGCTATTTCCACAGCTGAAGCAGAATATGTTGCAGCTTCGGCGTCTTATTCACAAGTAGTGTGGATGCAGCATCAATTGCAAGACTACGGTTTGACTTATCTTAAAACTACCATATATTGTGATAATGATGCTGCTATACAAATTGTGAAAAATCCTGTCTTCCACTCAAAAACCAAGCATATTGATATTAAAGTTCATTTTATACGAGACTGCTTTGATAGAGGTCTTATCAAACTGGAGCAAATCGGCACAGACGCAAATGCTGCCGATTTGTTCACAAAACCTATCAGCAGTTCGAAATTTCAAGTGCTTGTGGATTTTCTGAAAATGATCCGATTTACTGACTAAGCATGTTTTTTTTTTTGTTTTATTTCGTAGGTAAATTTGTTCATAAAGTTTTCTATTCTTAGGTAGTTTTTATTTATGCTCAAATTTAGGGGGAGAAAATTATGAAAAATACAAAAACATTAAAAAATTGAAAAATACAAAAAGAGGCATTGCATGACTGGGAAATGAATTTTCACATTATGGTCGAGGGCTGACTCATGTAAGACCAGTATCGAAATAGTTTGACTCTAGTATGATGTGTTGGTAGGCTCTATTCTTAAGACTGAAAACATTGGCTGGTTCTGTTCAGAACTTAAATAGTACATGACCCCAGGAAAGAAAGTTACTTGGAATTAACTCATTTCTATTTGAATGTCTGTATGTTGTCCCGATACACACAATTTTGATCTGACTCTGAAATCTTATCTGAAAAAGTCGTGTACCTCCTCTGCTGCATCCAGATACATGCTGACCTGGAGGTGCTAGGCAACGTCAGCTTCTGTTGCATCCAGATACATGCTGACCTAGTTGTACGTTGTCGCTCTATAGATCAATTAAACACCCGAAAGAGGCCCTCAAGTGCCCAAAAGAAACCCAAGAAACCTATATCAAACTAAGGAAAACTCATTTGATCTGTATATTATACCATCTCTGCTTAAGATCTATTCTGTTCTCTTCTCAATCTATTCCCAGTTAAAATTTCAGAGATTTGGATTGGACTTGTGAAATATGTGGTAGGGAAGCTACTTGCATGATAGAGTGTGTTGTTTATATTTCCAGGATTTGATTAGTATTTATTTGGGTGTTCATTGTTAAGAAATCAAAACATGATAAAATTTGTTACAGGCAGTTAAATGGAAAAGGTCTAGGGAGATGAGTTTAGAAGGACAAATATACTGGCAATCGTCTAGATCATTCAGTAGTAGATCAGTGTTGATAAGTGTGGTCAAGCCCAAAACCTCGTGATTTTATCCCTGAGCAATTATGTTATTTCCTATTTTTTTTGTAAATAATAGTTTATATTATTTATTTTTGTTTTAGGTTTTTGCATTCGTAAAACATGCTCAGAAAGTTAATTGGGTTATTAAAATAATAACTGGTTTTCTAAAGGATTTGTTTTAATTAAAATTAAATTAGAATCAAAGAAATCCGTTTAATTAAATATGAGATGGATTCAGCCAAAAATTCTGGTCTCGGCCCAAAGTCAAAAGGCCCAGTCCATGTAAAGGGATGGGGTATATAAGACAGGTCTCGAGTCGAGACCTCATTTCTCACTCGAGACCGACTGTGATTCCTCTCATTTTCTCTCTCAAATTCCGGCAAGTTATCACTGTTCTGACGACGTCTATTGTTTCCAACACGTTTTTCTGGTCTCGACTCAACAAGATTTGAAGGTATTTGATCATTTTTGTTGATTTTTGTTGAAGTTCTGCAGGTGATTTTTGTTGAAGTTCTGCAGGTATTTGATCATTTTTGTTGATGATGAATTTGAAGATTTGAAGATAAATATGAACCCTAGTCTTGAACATATTTTGGTCTTCAAAGAAATTAAAATTGTTTTTGGGATTTTGATCCAAAAAGCTGGGCAGATGAAGTTGTTTGTGTGGTCTCGACTCAGATAACACATAAGGACTCGAGACTGGTGGTTGCGAGTCGCAATCTTATAGTCTCAACTCGAGACCCCATGGACTCGACTCGAGATCTTGTGGTCTCGACTCATGGTCTTGACTCACAGTCTCGAGTCAGAATTTTATAATCTGAATTATAGTGGTTTTGTCCTGTTTTGATTGTTGACTTTGTAATTTGAAAGTCTCATGTTTGATTCAAATATGTAACTGTTCATGTTTACAATGTATGTTTGCTTTATGCAGAATATGGATTTGAAATTCATTCCTACACACAATCAAGCAGGGTACTTGGCACCACCTCCGGAGAAACACAAGAAGATGTACACTTCATTGATCAAGGGTCTCAACAGTTGTCGAATTGTTCATGCATTACGAGAAAATCCTGTAGTTTACGAAAATCTTATTCAAGAGTTTTGGAAAAGTGCAAGGATTGAAGTTATTGAAGGAAAAGGAGTTATTGTTGCTGACATTCAAAAGAAGGCTGTCACTGTGACTGAGCAGATGATTCGAAAAGTATTACAGTTCAATGACCAAGAAACAGACTCCATTGAGCTTCCAGCTGGAACTGTGGAAGCAATATTACCTCGATTGAGTTATGAAGGGAAGTATCCGCCTTTGGTAAAGAAGTTTGTGCATCCTTATTGGCGTCTTTTGGTGCACATGTTTTTTCTGTGCATGACAGAAAACAGAGGAGGCACAGATCAATTGAATATTACTCAGTCTGCTGCTCTTGCTTGTGTGATAACAAATGAACCCTTCAATTATTCAAAATATGTTTTTGAAGCCATGAAGAGAAATGTGTTTGGAGTTAGAAAGGACAAGTTTCTTATGTATCCAAGGTTTGTTCAAATGATTCTTAATGCTCGTTATCCAGAGTTAGAGAGATCTGGAAATACCTTGGAGCTAAAACCTGTGGGTCCTTCTTGTTTTGGTGCTCTCACTTCTAAGAAGGGTACTGAAAAGAGATTTGAAGGTTTACTTCCTTTGGAGAAATTTGGTCAGTTTGCAGAGACGGAAGATGTGGCTACTGATCCAGTGATAGTGCAACCTGTTCCAGTAAATGCTATGGTTGCTGAAGAGCATGATGTTCAAGGAAATACAGAAGATGAGCCTGAGACAGAGATTTTAACGATCAACTCTGACGATGAAGGTATAGAGATTATGTGTGATTCAGGAGATGATGAAGAGCTTCCTCCTGAATCTGAAGTTGATGTTGCTGTTTCTACTGTTCCACCTGTGATTACTGCTGAGAGTTTGGCTTTGTTATTAAAGTCTGTGACTGATAAGATAGGAAATCCTCCTTCTAATCTTGCAGTGTCTAATGAAGAGCCTAGTGAGAACCCAAAGGATCCTGATTCATTGCCTTTGAAGCGGAAAAGGAGGGATCCTCGACTCAGAATGTATGTTGAACAAAACAAAGATCAATCCATGAATGCTGCTGAAGATGATGATGGCTTATATGACTTTGATTTTGAGAAAAGTGTCACCGAAACCTCCACCACTACTGAAGATGTTTTTTGATTTTAATGCTGATACTCAAAGAGATGTTTTAGAGACCACCACTGCTGATGTTCAAGCTACGAATGTTGTTTCTGAGTCTGTAAGTGGGTCAATACCGCTTGGTATCTCTGAATCTGCAGGTCCTTCTAGAGTCATTCATGACGTGCCTGGCAGTTCAAGTGGTAAGAGACCTGAAGAGCCGTTGAGGATGTCGTTTGATGATGACTCAAGTGATGATGACGAGTTCATAAGTATGAGAGAAATGAAGAAACTACTAATTGTGATTGAGCAAGATTCAATTCATAAAGACGCCAAGATTATCCAACTTGAAGATACTATAGTACAAAAGAATCAACAAATTGAACAGCTTCAAGGAGATGTTAGTTTGCTGTTTAATATGGTTTATGATTTACGTGGAAAGCTGGAGAAGAAGTTTGGACAAGAGTTTTCTGATCCGACTGACGTTGAAAACAGAAGAAAAGCCTTTGATAAGGATGATGCTGAGAGAAGTGCTGCTATGGAACAATACTTCAAAAGAGTTACTGATCCAGTGGCAGACAAAGAAAAGGCTGAAAGAATTAAAAAGAAAAGGGAGTTTGTAATTCTGAAGAACAAGAATCTAAATCCAGATGATGATGATGCTCAAGCAACTCATCATTTAATGGATGTTGGTGAAACTCTCTATGATAAAGTTGTAAATAGATCTGGTGTGGTTAGCTGGGGATTTGATCATGATCGCCGAAGATGGTGGATAAAGAGGAAAGTTGGACCTGTAGAGTGCTACAAAAATCTAGCTCAGTTTCAGACTTTCACAAAGGTTGATTTGATAAACTTGTCTAAGTCACCTTATGTGGATGATAAACCTGGAGGTCGTGGATATTTGTTTTTTGAAAGATTGCAGAGGGAAGTTCTTCGTAATTTTCCTTCGATGCACACTGCAGAGTCCATTGTTAAACCAGCTAAAGGCATTAGGGATCCATATACTAATAAGCGAATGAAGATTGTGCACTGGCCAGCAACTGACAAAGAAAGGACGATTCCTTTGGTGAAAAAGATTCCAAAAGGTGCTCTGAAGGCCTTACATTTTTGGGCTTATGATGAGCGTCTGGGGCAGGCAGTGATTGTTTGTGATGATGATGTAAGTTTTCGCTTGGTGGATCAAATTGATTTGTTGAATCTTGCTTACGAAGACTTGGAAGTATTAGCTCGTAACCAGATTAGAGCTAGTGAAAAATACGAAGAAATAGCAAAGGGTTGGACTGCTGCTGTTGCTTCTGTTTTGCACATCAATCGAAAGGGTTTTGGTGGTTACAAAGATAGTGTGAGTGGTGATCGTGACGCTCGAAGTTAGAAGAACCTCCATGCATAAACCTAGGGGGAGATTGTTGGAACCTGAAGGTTTATACATAGAGGATTACATAGTTAAAGGGTTGATTTTATATATGTTTAGTTTATGTTTGGGTCATTATGTATGGGTTGGGTCAGACTAGTTGGTTTCGGTTGGGCCTAGGGTATTTTACCCATAATGTTTTGTATTTAAGAAAACCTCAACTTTAGAATTGAGGTGGATCAGTTTGTGGAAAGCTAGAGGCCAGCCGAGATCTTTTAGAGTTCTTGTATCAGTCATCGTTAATCGTTGAATGCAAGATTAACTGGTTTGTTTTATTTATATTGCTTCGGTTTTGTCAATCTGTTCCTGAATCCGCTTGTGTTTGGTTTCCGCACTTACACAAGTTCTTGTTTGATATCATTGCAAGATCCTCAAGGGTTTTACAGGCCAGGGCAATGTGCATTCGGTATGGCTGTTTCAGTTGGTCGAGGCACCGTAAAGTTCCCCACCGAGAGAGGGATTGCAACCCTCCAACCTACCTAGGAGGCCTACATGGTTGAAGGGGAAATCTCAAAAAATGAAGATGACGAACAAGGGTTGATCATAAACCCCAAATATCCTGAACAAAGGATAAGGGTTAATACAAGCCATTCTAAAGAAACCCTCTCATACCTTGAGAAGCTGCTGATACACTATAGTGATGTCTTCGCTTGGTGTCCGGAAGACATGATGGGTATCCCTCGAAGCATTGCCGAACATGAGCTAAAAATACCACCCTATGTCAAGCCTGTCGTCCAAAAGAAGCGAAGCCTAGCTCCCGAAAGGAGCCTGGCAGCATGCCAAGAAGTTGAAAAACTTGTTCTAGCTGGGATCCTTCGGGAGGTCAAGTATCAATCCTGGGTTGCCAACCCGGTTATGGTTCGAAAACTCGACAAGTCTTGGAGAATGTGCATTGATTTCAAAGACTTGAACAAGGCGTGCCCGAAAGATTGTTATCCCTTGCCGGAGATAGATCTCAAGGTTGAATCTCTCACTGGTTACCCTTTTAAGTGTTTCCTCGATGCTTATAATGGTTACCATCAAATTCAAATGAAAAAAGAATATGAGGAAAAGACGGCTTTCCATACCGACAAAGGTATCTTTTGCTACCAAAAGATGCCTTTCGGCCTGAAAAATGCGGGTTCAATGTCACACCCCAACCGATGGCGGAAACATCGGAGTGAGACGAAGAAAGATTGCTCATCACACATAACGCTAATTGTGACAATAGAATTAAAGATAAATTGATTTCTTTCATAAGTTAATGTTACAATACATGAAATTTGAAATACAACATGTTAAATACAAGAAAAACAAAACGACAACAAATATGACATTTATACGATGTATTTGACCTAAACGTCTATATGTGTATCTAGGCATCAACGCTACTTCATTTCATAGCATCATCATCCTCAACCTGTAACATGTTTAAAATAAAGTTCAATGCAAAAGCAAAGGCGAGTATACAAGTTTGGTACGTACATAACAAGAGATAAGTTTTAAACAATTCCTCATAGCAAGCATGTGATTCAAGATAAACAATAAATTTGGCATGTGTCTAACATATCAACCCAAAAGAGACGCAATATGCTCATGACATAACCACAAGTCTACGGGCGGGTCCTCAATCCTATAGCGCTACATATGTAACGGTTAGGCTCGTACGAAGTTAATGATAAGTTCAACACATAAGTTTCACCCAAGTTTAAAGTATCAAGCAATCACGTATACAAGCATGTTATAGGAATGTTCATGTGTTTACGCAAAAGGCCCTCTTCATAGCACATGTCATCATTTCGTTGCTATGAAAAGTCCATAAGTTTATAGTTCATGTGTAAGTTTTTGATAAGTAAACATGTTACACCCCAAAAGTGGTAAAAGTAAAAAGGGGAATACGAGTATACTCACAAAGTTTGCATAGGCTTTCCGATTATCCAATTATTGACGAGTTGATGAGGTTAAAAGATTAAATGTGTAAGGGTTAAAGTTCAAGTATGCTTAGAGTCGAGATTCGGTATTTAAAACAACATAAAAATAAGATATGAGAATAACATGTAAAAATAATCATCTTCAACACATAACACTTGTATGACATTTGGTAACCACAAGGGTTATGATAATGTTTTCATGAGTTGAACACCCATAAGAATCACAACAAGGTTTAGGTCTTAGATGATGTTCTACTACTTTAACATATAAACACAAGTTCAACATTAAAGGTTCGAATGAGTGTATATATATATTTAGGCTAAGTATTACATATTATTTAGTCCAATAATTCAAGTAGGAGGTAGAAGATTAGGATCTTCATTTAGGCACCTCGAGTTATCATAGATGTCATGTATGGGGTAGGAAGAACATGCTTCCATTTAGGAACCCCTTGAATGTTCACCACTTCACTTGATGTAAAAACAACCAAGGAGGGTCACGAACTAGGATTAACACAATAATATAAACAACCTAACTAAAGAGAAATCATATGAGGATTGTATGTAGGACAACCCAAGTTGTTCCATAATCACTCATTCATCAAGATCTAAGCTTGACATGATTTGTGGGTTAAATACCCTAACAAAACAGAAAGTATTTGAGGTTTTAACCTCTGATTTATAGTGTCTCAACCTTGTTTTTAAGCTTAACCAACCATAAGAGAGGTTGTAAGCATTAGGACATAGGTGTGAGATGTGTTAGACACAAGTTGGATGAGTTTAAACAACTTTTGAAGAACTTGAAAAAAACAGAAAGTTTATGGACAATTTCGGAGCAATTCCAGGTCTGATTTCTCCCAGGAGAGGTCAAGGAATCAAACTCCATGATTATCCAAGCAATTAGGAAGAAGAATCAAGTAATTTCGTTGAGAAATGAGCAAGTTATGCTCACTTTTGTAAAGGTGTATGAATCTGCCCGAATCTCTGAAATTTGCAAGAACTTGAGAGTGTTTGAGAGAGATTTGAGGGTTGTGAAAGTGTAGAAATGCTTGGAGAGGAGTTGTATTTATAGTGGAATAGGTTAGAGGTGATTGGAGGTGATTAGAGGTGGATTAGAGGTGATTGGGTGAGTTTAGATGTTGGGATTTTGTGCCAATTCGCGTCAAAATGCAGCTGAAAGTGTTTTCTGCGAATCTGATGCCCATGCGGGCCGCGTAAGGGATCAAGGTAAGTCCACGCGGGCCGCCCGGACTTACTGATTCGGAAACAAGTTTCAAAATGTTACAATTTGGCCCCTAGAGTTGTTTATTTGATGCTTTTAGGTCTTTTAAGGACTATAAATGCCACAAAAACATAGTTTAAGATAAATTGAAGTTTGAGGAGTATAAACCAAGTATAATTAAGCGTATAAGCATCAAAATCAAGTGTCGTTTACGTTCAAACACGTTGTATGCGTAAGTTTCATGTATTTACAAGTTTAGCACATTGTTTCCAAGAATTACGAATAAGTACCAATTGTTTCACGAAATTGAATGTATGAGCCTATATAGAGTATATGTATCATGTAATTAACAAAATACAAGTTTATTCATAATCCAAGTCTCGGATTTTACATCGCTTTTAATGAAAGAACGATTACAAGACTACGAAGTTTCCAAAAATAGTTTTACAAACGATGGTTTCTAAATATAGAAAGTATGAAAACGCGGGGCGTTACATTCAACTTATTAATGCCTGGTTAACAAAGCATTTGCTATTCAAATTGGCAAAAACATGGAAGCATATGTCGAAGACTTGGTGATCAAAAGCAAAACAGAATATCAAATGCTTGACGACATACAAGAAACCTTCCAAAACTTAAGAAAAATTAACATGAAACTCAACCCTGTGAAGTGCTCATTTGGGTTTGAAGAAGGCAAGTTTCTAGGGCACATTGTGGGGAAATAAAACATAAAAGCCAACCCCAACAAGGTCAAAGCCGTTCTTGAAACCAAATCTCCACAAAGCAAAAAAGAAGTGGAGAGTCTGAATGGAAAGATTACAGCCTTGAAGCGTTTCACCTCAAAGCTAGCTGAAAAGTCCCTACCTTTTTTCAAAACACTTAAAGAGTGTACCAACAAAAAAGATTTCAAGTGGACTGAGGAAGCAGAAGAAGCAGCACTTAGCTTTACTCCCGGACATTGCGACTCCGGAAACGGGAGAACTGATCTCTGTCTACCTCTCGGTTGCTGGAGAAGCAATAAGTGAGGTCTTAACCATCGAATGAAACAATGTTCAGGTACCCGTCTACTTTTTCAGTAAAACTTTAAAACTAGCAGAGATCAAGTATCCCCCTTTGGAAAAACTTGCTATAGCCCTAGTCCAAACGGCTAGAAGGCTTCGAAGGTACTTTCAAGCACACCCAATACAAGTGGTCACCGACCAACCTATCAAAAGTGTGCTTGAAAAACCAGAAAATTCAAGACGATTAGCCAAATGGGTTGTGGAACTAGGTGAACAGAAAATCACCTATCTTCCAAGAAAATCTGTCAAAGCCCAAGTCTTGGCTGACTTCATTGTAGAAGTCCCAAAGCAAGTCACCACGGAAGTTAATACAACTACCGCTGAACCTTCTGACCCTGAAGCCTGGAAGCTTTTTACCGATGGGGCTTCAAGCGTTGAAGGGTCAGGAGTTGGGCTCATTTTAATCAACCCTGAAAAGTTAGAATTTACATATGCTCTTCGACTTGAATTTCAGACCACTAACAATGAAGCTGAATACGAAGCACTGATAGCTGGTTTGAAGATAGCCAAAGAAATGAAGGTTCAAAAGCTTCAAGTCTTCCCAGACTCACTGTTTGTTTCAAGTCAAGTCAACGACAACTATGTAGTAAAAGAGACCAACATGAAGAAATATCTAGAAAAGTCTAAAGAATTGATGAGCACATTCAAAACATGCACCATCAAACAAGTCCCAATATCTCAAAACAAGAGAGCCGATGCCTTAAGCAAACTTGCCTCTCTCACATTTGCTCATCTTACCAAGAAGGTATTGGTTGAAGTGTTGAAAACTCCCTCAATTCAAGAGCTAGAGGTTCAAGATGTGATCAATGAAGAAGGCCCCAATTGGATGACTCCTATTGAAAAATTCCTCAAAAAGGGTGAGTTACCCGTTGACCAGACGGAGGCAGAAAGGGTTCGAGTCAAGTCCAGGCAGTATGTGTTGTAAGGGGATGTCCTTTACAAGAAAGGTTACCTTGCACCACTACTAAGATGTGTTGGCCCGGAACAAAGCCAATATCTGATCAAAGAGGTTCACGAGGGGATATGTGGTGCTCATTTCGGACCAAGATCGGTGGTTGCAAAACTGATGAATCGCGGGTACTTCTGGCCTTCCATGCATCGAGACACTACCGAGCAGTTAAGAAAATGTGAAGCTGTCAGATACACGTACCAGTGCCCAAAAGCCCCAAGCATGATCTCGTTCCCATCTTTTCGGCCTGGCCATTCCACAAATGGGGAATGGATATTGTTGGACCATTCCCACCGGCCAAGGGTGGGGTAAAATTCTTATTGGTGGTTGTAGACTACTTTACCAAGTGGCCTGAAGTCAAACCACTTGCAAAAATATCGGGCAAACAAGTCATTGACTTCGTGTGGGAAAACATCATTTGTCACTTCGGGCTGCCGGGAGTATTGGTCACGGATAATGGGAAACAATTTGCTGAGAAGCCTTTTAGCACCTGGTGCAAGGAATTCAGAATAACTCAAGTGTTCAGCTCAGTTGCATACCCACAATCCAATGGCCAAGTTGAAAGAACAAACCAAAGCATCGTTGAAGGAATCAAGACTCTATTGGGGAGACATGAAAACCATTGGCTCGAAGAATTACCAAACGTTCTATGGGCAATACGAACAACGGAAAAAACAAGCCATAAAAGAACACCTTATAGCTTGGTGTTCGGATCAGAAGCTGTGATCCTAGCTGAAATAGGAGTTGTAACTCAAAGAACACTCAACATGGACCTCGAAGCAAACAACAAAGAGACCATGTTGAATTTGCAACTCCTCGAAGAAATCCGTGATCAAGTCGCTATACAAGAAGCCAAGTATAAGCAAAAAATGGAAGCTTATTACAACATGAGGGTAAAGCACAAACGTTTCAAGCCAGGGGATCTCGTACTTCGAAACAATAAGGCCAGCAAGAAAGAAAACCAAGGAAAACTTGGCCCAAAGTGGGAAGGGCCATACACAATCCTTGAAGCCTACAAAGGTGGATCCTACAAACTGGTAGACGCAGAGGGCAAAAAGCTTCCCCGTCATTGGAACGGCAAAACCCTTAAAAGGTTCCATGTTCGACAAAAAGATTGTTTGAAATGTATTACAAGAGTTGTTCTATTCCCCTTTTATAACCAGTTGAATCTCTTAAATGAATGATGAATCTTTTTATCAAATTTTTCTTTCTATCCTACTATCAGGTTGAGAACCTAGAGAAAAACTCCATGGCAAGGGCCATGTGAGGGGATGAACTCCCAGGCCACATCGCTGAATAGGTTCAAGGGTTGAATGGACCTATATAAGGGGTGAGTTCCTATATCAATACAACTCCATGAGACTTAGAAAATTTTCAAATAAACTTGTCTCATAGACGGGTTTGAATAGCCTACACCAAATGTTCTACAAACCTTAAAAGACGGTTTACAAAAAAAAAATAAGTAAAAAGGATAGACAAGATGTGCCCTTTTATCTAGTGAAGCTAAAGTGACTGCAGCACTAAAACTTCTTAAGGAATATTAGATAAAGAGATGCATAAAACAGACAAGACAAATTATCATCAACACATGAACAACGAAATTACAAAACATTAAACATGTATAAACATAAAGGCCTTAGGGGCCATGCAACCTAAACATTGTTCCAAATAGCCATCAAGGCTAACCATCAAAGGAAACTATAAGGGTTTCCATCAAACCTACAAATTGTTCAAATAGCCACCAGGGCTAACAACCATCAACAAAAACCTTAAGGGTTTCTGCAAAACCTAAATTGTTCAAAAGACATAATAACATAGCATTGTTTAAAGTGCTAAGATAGCTACGAATGGAATTCAGAAAGTTTAAATTGCATCACTAGCACTAGAAGGTTTCGACACCCCAGCTCCATCATCCTTCGACTTCTTTGCCTTTTTCTTCTTTCGACCCTCACCAGTCGCTTCAGAGGCTTCAAGGCTTCCTTCCTTTGAGGCTTCACCACCAGCAGACATGGTTTCTTCACAACTCCCGAGCATGACCGTTTTTTAGACAAGGACTCCAGCACCTTCTTGCAAACAACCTCATGCAAACCTCGAGGTTTTAAACCCTGTAACACAGAAAGTGGCTTGTCAAAACACTTGGAAACCTGACCCACAAAAGGCCAAGTCATATGCTCCATATCCCGAACAGAATCCTGAAAGTCTTTAAGAGCATGCGGTTGGAAGAGGGGAGATTTGTCTTGTGGTTCACCAGCCTCACAAGCTTTGTACCTGGAAACAAGGCCTTGATGCCTTCCATGAGCCAGCAGTTTAGTATACACGGCACCCAAAACTTGGCTGAACTCAAAAGAATGAAGAAGGAAGGTAACCACTTGTTGAAAGCCATGTTCAACCAACCACCTATTATTGTTAACCCGTCGAACCTCGGAAGCCTTCAACCTCTCCTGCTCCTCCAAAGAGGCTTTCTCTCTAGCTTTCAGAACTTCCAACTCTTTCTTCAAACCCTCAACCTCCACCTCATGCCTTGAGGTAACCTCGTGCATCTTCTTCACCCAAGCCTCTTCCTTTTTGGCAAAACCGTCAATCTCTTTCTTCATGGAAGCGATGGAAGTCTTCATTCTATCCTTCTTCTTCATGCATTCTTCATATTCCTACATCCCCTTACAAAAACGGGATACACCCTCAGCCAACAAGGCAGAAAGGTTGCAAGAACTCAATATCATTGTTGAAATCATAGTATCACCCTCCATTTCAGCAATGGAATCCCTAACGGATGGAGGAGCAAAGTTCGCTAATACATCTGCATAAACGACAAGATCCTTGAAACTGTCCCCAACTTTCACACCCCAGTTAGGAACATAAATTTCATCCGCACTGGACTCTTCTAAACCTTCAACACTTTTGCCTGAGGAACCCTGGATAGCCGGCACTGCAACCTTTTTTACCTACTTCTCCTTCTTTCCAGCAACTACAAACTCTTTCTCCTTCTCTTTCTCTACACCACCTTCAGAACCCTGCTCAACGGACATCTCAATGTCATCACTGATATCAATGGCCTCTGAACCAGAGGGCTGATCAGCACCTTTTAGCAAATGGCGGTTCGACCGACGCGTAGAAAACTTGGGAGCAGGGACCTTGGTGAAACCCTTGACATTTGGAACGCTTACATAACCAGAACCTTTGAACCTTTGCTCAGAACCTCTAGCAACTGCATCCTCACCCTGTGCAGCCTCAGCATCCGTGAAGAAAACGCCTGATGTGTCATCACTTTTAACAAAGTCTAACGCAGACATAACTGCAAAAATCAACGAAAAACCAACAATAAGCAAATAATCAGAAAAAACATAAAAAAGGAAAAACAAACAAAAGTGCATACCCTGACCGTCCCTCATAAGTAAGGGATCCCAGTTTGATTTATCCCATAATTTACTGATACCCAATAACACCAGTAAATGCTCAGGGAACGGTCGAACCCTCGAGGGACACTTCCGGATTGCATCAAGAAAACAACTATTCAGTTCAGATTCGGAAGGTTCAGGCTCGTTGAGAACAGCCTCTGGTTGTCTCCAAACCATCTTAAAGGGAACAATCGAGTCGGAGACCCAGAAAAAACGACCTTTCCAGGAACCGAGAGTGGTAACCATGGAAGAAACTAGGCAGGTATCAATTTTAGTAGTCTCAAATGTAAACCAGTCGCCATTATTCGCCAAACGGAATAATCGACGGAATGACAAAAGAGACAGATCAAACCCTAGGGACCGGCACAAAAACTCATAATGTAAAATCCTAGCCAATCCCTGAGGATGGATTTGGCCAAAAGTCACACGATAATACTCTAACACATTCAACACAAAGTTAGAAAACGGATGACGAAGGTTCGAAAACTCAAAATGTCGACAGTACATAGCAATCGAACCGGAAGGACACTGATCGATGGATTTATCGCAACCCGGTGCAACAGGTTTAAACTTAAACCTATACCCCACTCTAAACACAAAGCTTCTACATCTTCTTGGGTGAGAGAAGAAAAAGTGACCGATAAATCTTTCTTTGCACCCATAAGAAACGATTAAAAGCAAAAGAAAGAAATGAACACTAACCAGGAGGAAGGAGAATGATTTAGTGAAAACTTGGAAGAGAAAAGAAATAAGTTTTGTAAATGGTAAAGTAAAAAGGAAAATAAATGAGGAGGGAACGGTTATTATGGCAACACAAGGCTCAATGAAACTGCCCCTTGAATAACCGTTCAGTCAATCAAATCAACTGTCACATCAAAATTTAAAACCAGAATTTAAACCGCCAATGAACCTTTCAAGCCTTGAAGCCTCGAAGCAATAAAAAACGTTTAAATGTCAGAAGCATTTGAGCTTCCACCCCAAAAGCCTCTTACTTGGGGGGCTGATGACGGGGGTAGCCCAGATCTCGCAAAATGACTAAAACGTGTAATAGCTTAAAGGGTTAAATGGTTAAAAGATTCATAACCCATAAATTATGGTGAACAGCAAAAAGAATATGTACAGTGATCAGTCACCTCACTGATTACTTGTAAACTCTCCCACAGCCGCAAAAGAAAGTATGTGCACAGGGAACTCTCTTTTATCCACAGGTCCGAACCCTTCAACCCCTAAAAGGGTAAGTCCCTCTTTCCATATAAAACACAGGCCATGACAAACATGCAAGACATTCCAGGATCAGCAGAGCTTATCCTAACTCTCTGATTCTTCTTCTCCCTCTCGAGAACTAGCTTCATGCTTGTTTCTCTTATTCACTTCAAATAATACAACTTCTCCAACGATTACATTCTGAGCTAGTTTCTTATCATCTCAGAATTAAAGGAGAACAACAACAATACTAGTGAACCTCTCTCCACGTCTTGCAAACGTGGGGGGACCCCACGACCTGCGTTAGGCAAAGTGGAACCCTTAAACCCTTCTGTCTGACCAGACTAATCACTATTCTTAGTCTTGTATTTGTTGTAGCAACAACTACGAAGAAAACAGTTTAGAACGATTGAATAATAATTTACAGATATATAACCGAGTTTGTATTTATTGATTATAGCTAATGTTAAAATGGTTCATGCAAAAAAAAAAAACATCCATTTAATATTTGTTTGAAAGATTATCATTAGTTGTTTTCACAGCTTAATTATTTAATATTTGTTTGAAAGATTATCATTAGTTGTTTTCACAGCTTAATTGATAAATAAAAAATCTCTTGTGTTGGATGGATTTAAACAGAACGTGGGCTTGTAGTATGGAATTGAAGTACCAATGGGGTGGTGGTCCATTGGTAAAGGCAAAGCCTTTAAAACACCAAGGTTGGGAAGGGGGGGGGGGGGTCTTGGGTTCAAGTCCTACAGACGACAGTGGATTAAAGAAATTAGCCGTTAAAAAAAAGTACGGAATTGAAGTGGAACGAGCCACATTTAATAGTCCTAAGTTGTGGATAATTTGGGCTGAAAAAAAAACCCGAGAAAGTAAGCCTGCATGGCCTAAGGGAAAAATAGGGTGTTACTTTCTACACCCCTATTTACTTTTTTCACCCCTCTCCTCTCACATACTTATAGGCGGGGCCTGCGTGGAACTGACAGTTTTCCTCTCACAAGAGGGGTATAATCAGAAAGGGGGGTGCGTATAGAATGAGCCGAAAAATAATTGTCATGAATTGGATTATAAGGAGGCAGCCGTCTTTTGGCTACTTGGTGTAACACAGATTACGAGGTCAAGAAAAAAAAAAAAAAAAAACAGGTATGATCGTGTGGCATTTAGCCTGAGAACTCTAGCCCTTTTAGCCTTTCCAACACCCTTGCATCATTAAATAAAGGGTGATACTATTTACAACTCCTCCTCTTTATTAATTACACCCCTCTATCAAAAACATCACATCTATCAATCATTTACTTTTTGTTTTTAGTTTTTTTTGTTTTTTTGTTGTCTTTTTTTATTATATTTTATTGTCTTTTTGTTATTATTATTATTATTATTATTAGGCTTATTACTTAAGCCTTAAACTTTTTTTCTTTTACCTTTTTAGTTTTTTTATGCTAGATATCTTTTTATTTTTTTACCTTTTTAGGTAAAAAGGAGAGCATCCAATTGCCGGCACAAACAATGAGTTAGGCCTTTTTTTTAATGAAGTTAATCTTTCAAAAAACAATTACAATTCCTAGATTTTTTTTAAATAAATATACTATCACTTTGTGATTCACCATTAATCACCAAGATCTCACATTAACTACCACTTACATAATTAATTACTACACAAACAAAGGAAAGAAAATTCTAGAAAGCATATGGTAATTTTATAGTAGCATAATATAATAATGAAAATGATGGCAACGAAACTAATTCAAAGAAACAATCATGCGCAGGTCATATTATTGGTGCAAGTAATTTGTTGTCTTTAGGTCATATTATTGGTGCATTTCCACCAAAACTAATTCAAAGAATTGCAAAGAGTTGCATAATTTTTGTAACTACTCAAGCTTATCGGTGGATTCACTTCAGTTTCATAATTCTCATATTATCTGTGCATTCACTTCAGTTTCTTTAAGACATACTCGAGAAAGCTATTCAAAGAGCTGCATAAATTTACTTGTTCAAAGAGTGATCTACTTATGCTTCATCATAGCATTCAGAAAAGTTAAAGAGATGTCTGGATTTTCAACAGATCAGGTATAGTTTTTAATTCCCATGTTTCAAGTTTCAACTCGAGAAAACTATTCAAGTTTCAACCTACCAATGTTGAAGCTATTACATGGCTCTGTTTCTCATGAAGCACTTGATATAATAATAGCAGAGCGTCATTTAAAGCGTTCACATTGTCGTTGTCAAGTTCGTAAGTGTTATGGATTACCATGTGCTTGTGAAATCTCAAAGTATAAGAAAGCAGGTCAGCGTATTAAACTAAGATTCGGTTGATGTGCTTGGTAATATTTAAAAGCTGACAACTTATGCTTTAATGCAAGTCAATCTATTCCTTTAGATTCGGTCGATGAATTTTGGAGGAAACTCGATTTACCAGTATATTGTGAGAATATTACTTGTGACGTCGAGTTGGAAAGTTTTAAAAAAGCCTTCGATAATCGATCCAAGCCTGGAAAGAAAAGTTTACTACAAAAGTTAAAAGCATTAACCAATCCAAGTATACCTTTTGTTGAAGAACCTGATGTTAAAAAAAATACTCGTGGACGACCAACTACAAAATCCAAACAACAAAAAATACTGAACCCTGCAATTGCTAAACCGCCCCTTCAACGAAGCTACTCTCAGAAGCCTCCAAGGCACAGTCCATTTGGGAACTCCCAAGATCATGATTACACTCAAGAGCCTGCAAGGCACGGTCCATTTACGAACTACAATAGAAACTCTATAAAATAATACACTTGGGACCACCAAAATTTATTAATTAAAAGAGTTATTAATTAATCGATAAATTAATAATTAATAATTTATATATTAATTAATATTTTATTAATTTATAGTAGAATACTTAGTTTACAAACACCTTTCAAGCTTCCACTTAATTATTGTATACAATGCATGTATATCAAATGAACGGCCCAATTTGAAAGAAACCTTCAATCTCCCACCTTAGGGAAATTGGTTTTTAATAAACCAACCTTTGCCCTATTGGTAAATAATAATCCTACCTACAGAATTGGTAATTAATAATACTACGTTTCAATATGTTGGTACTCAATGGACCTCCGTTAGTATTTTTTAACTGAAGTTAGTTTTTAAGTTTTATTTATTACACAAACAGTCCCTGTAGTTATAATTTACTAATTTTAAGTTTTATTTATTACACAAACAGTCCCTGTAGTTATAAAAAATTCATAAAAATAAAAAAAATTCAAAAAAATCAAAAAAATTCAAAAAAATCCTAAAAATTCTAAAAAATAAAAAGAATTCTAAAAAAATCATAAAAATTCATAACAATTCAAAAAAATAAAAAAAAAACTCTAAAAAATCAAAAAATAAAAAAAAATAAAAAAGCAAACATTTCGACGCGAACCGTTTCGACCCGAACCGTTTCGACGCGAACCGTTTCGAACCGTACCGTTTCGACCCGGACCGTTTCGACCCCGACCGTTTCGACCCGTACCGTTTCGACCCGTACCGTTTCGACCCGTACCGTTTTGATTTTTTAGAGTTTTTTTGATTTTTTAGGATTTTTATATTTTTTAGAATTTTTATGATTTTTTAGAGTTTTTTTTATTTGTTTTTAAATTTTTATGATTTTTTTTTATTTTTTTTAGAATTTTTATGATTTTTTAGAATTTTTTTTGATTTTTTAGATTTTTTTTTTATTTTTATGAATTTTTTTTATAACTAAAGGGACTGTTTGTATAATAAATAAAGCTTAAAACTAGTAAATTATAACTACAGGGACTGTTTGTGTAATAAATAAAACTTAAAAACTAACTTCAGTTAAAAAAAACTAACGGAGGTCCATTGAGTACCAACATATTGAAACGTAGTATTATTAATTACCAATTCTGTAGGTAGGATTATTATTTACCAATGGGGCAAAGGTTGGTTTATTAAAAACCAATTTCTCCCCACCTTATTATGCTTCTTGTGTTCAATTTCAGCATGGACTATGGATGTTCGTGCAAATACATGTATTAGATGCAATGAATCTTGCAATTTCAGCATGGACTATGGATGTTCGTGCAAATACAATTGCGAACTGCTTTCGTCATTGTAAATTTCGATCAACAGATAACATGACTTTTGAGAACTCAGATGAAGGTGGTGAAAGCACTCAAGAACTCCAGAATTTGATCAAAGAGTTGGGTTATCGCAATGCAATGGATGTCGAAGATGTTCTGACTCACCCAGAAGAAAATGTAGTTGCACAGTTGTTGACTGATGAAGAAATTATTGAAAGCGTTATTGGAATTAATAAAGATGATATCGATGAAGAAGATGATGAAAGTTCTACAATGGAGCGCCCTTCGCGAAACGAAGCTATTAAAGCGGTAATCACATTGAACAATTTCTTGTTGAGCTATGAGAAAACAACACCAGAAGTTCTTATCATGCTAAGGAAAATGAGAGACGAGATTCAAGGGGAAATTGATTTCAACAAAAAACAAAAGACAATTGAGTTATTTTTCAAGAAACCTTCATAAATCATTCATGTAATATGCTATATATAAGGAATTATTAATTTATATTTTATATGGGGTCTAAAGAAATTATCAAAAATGTATTATCTTATAATTTTCGTGAATTATTAATTTAGCACCCTATCCCCGAGTCGGGACTGGCAAAAAATATTATCTTAGAGAGTTTATTAAATAATCGAGTATTAATTTATCTAGTTTCTACTGTATCAAGAGCAGGATTACACTCAAGAACCTGTAAGGCATAGTTCATTTGTGAACTCCCAAGATCATGATTACACTCAAGAGCCTTGGAGACATAGTTCATTCGGGTATCTAGAGGCTGCTACAGAAAGTTCATTAAGGGACCATAATGATTATGTTGGTTACATTAGTCCAGACGTGAACTATCAAGTGCCTGGTGAAACAAGTCCGTTCATAAATCAAGATATTTACGGAAAAAAACCATTCAAGGACTATGATGATAATATGGGCTACTACGCCAGTCCATTTGTAAACTGCCAAGTTCCTGGTGAACCAAGTCCGTTCATGACACAAGATTTTGCCAACCTTTTAAACACACCGGGATATGATTTCATGGGGTTGAACCAAGATATTTTCGGACAAAGTTCTTTCGCCAACTCTACAACTGCGCCAGGCTATGACTTCATGGGGTTGAACGAAGATCAAGCATCACAGGTGATACACAACTATATTCATCTAATTCCAAAAATCTTCCATGCATATGTTACACGCATACATAACATGTTAGGTGATGGAAATTGTGGGTTTCGGGCGACAGCTTCTGCTCTCGGGAACGGTGAAGATGAGTGGTTATTTATCCGGAGGTCACTGATAGAAGAGCTACTCGAGTTTAGAAATAAGTACACTAAGGCTTTCTTAGGCTCATTTGAAGATGTGTTAACGTCCTTGGATTGGTCAGGATCGGGGGTTGCACCAGAAAAACACTGGATGATTATGCCAGAGACAGGATTCTTGATTGCGAATAAATTTAATGTAATCGTTCATTTTTTATCTCAAGAAAAAAGAAACAGTTCGACTTGTTTTTCGCTTTGGAGAGGCCCTCACCGGTTCCCAGAAAAAAAAATAATTACAATTGCACACGTGAATGGTAACCATTTTATAATGGTAGAATTGCAAGGAGAGCATCCAATTGCCGGCACAACCAACCTACGGAAATTATCGAGAGAAAATGATGCAGCTGGCTGGGAGAATATATTTGAATCACGTCAAAATATGTATAATTCTTGGATAGCCCAACCTGCTACATTTGGGGGGTGTATAGATTAAACCTCGGTATGTAAATTATTAAATGATAATAATTTTGTAAAAAGGTACTTATTTTTATATAGCTTTTGTTACAGCTATAAATATGATTTGATAAATTATAACAATAAAAACTAATAATAAATAATATATCATTACTAATAATAATAATAATAATAATAATAGTAGTAGTAGTAGTAATAATGATAATAATAATACTAACTAAATAAATAATAAACAAATAATAAATAACTAATAATTAAATAAAAGAATAAAAAAAAGACAACAAAAAGAAAAAAAAGACTAAAAACAAAAGCAAATGATTGATGGATGTGATGTTTTTATAGGGGGAGTGTAATTAGTAAAAGCGGGGGTGTAAATAGAATGAGCCTTGTTTTATTTTTGTAGAGAAAAGAGACGGAGGCTAAGGTTTGGTTGCAAATGAGTGGGAGTGGAGAAAGAGATGTTATATAGCTAGGGTTTGGGTAAGTGGGTTGGGCTTAAACTAAATGTACGAACCCGTTGATATCACGAGTCTGCTAAAAATGTCGACCATACTCTAAACAAAATCACCGAGTAGTTATATATGAATTTTGTTTTAAACATAGATTTGGAATATATATATATATATATATATATATATATATATATATATTAAAATATATATTTGACATCGATACTGCTCGACCGAAGGCGTCAGTTAAACGTGTTTCACTCGCCACAAGTTTATATCATCTTAACTAATAATAAATAAAAAAATATTTTAAGATATGTAACCCTTTACGATCATTAGGGTCAAAATTAAGAGTTGTTACATTCTCCCCATGTTACAGAAATTTCGTCCTCGAAATTTAGGCTAAGATATACTATTTGCTCCAGTTGTGGGTTCATCAATAACACGTTGTTACGCGTAATATACACGGTTTCACGTAAATTTAAAGAATGAACATGTAACTCACATAACACATAAAGTCATATAGCATATAAATTCACCTTATTTATATTTATTTATTTGTTCAGGAGTACTATTCCGATTATTTACCAACGTTCGGGCACAACCCATGTGTGATTCCGTAATTCCTGAATTACCATTACGTGAGTGCTTGTGAATGAGTGTTTGAGATAACGGAGTTAACCAAAAAATGCTGGGTGTCACATCATCCCCTTGTTGAAAGAAATTTTCGTCCCGAAAATTTAGATTATGATATTCTTAGGACCATGGATGAAAGTTCATTGCTAAAGAGAGCGTATAACATATGACGGTACAACGAGATGAGATCAAATCAGATTACATGATTGAGATGACATTTAATGACAAATGAGATTCATTTGTTCATCCGAACAAGTTATGAGAGATTATATATATATATATATATATATGGAATAGTCAATTGTCGAAGTATGCAAGAGTAGGTGCACATAAGTGCGACTATTTAAAGTTATAGGAAGTCGCTTACAATGTAAGTATATACGTAAGTAAAGAATAAACGCAATTTCAAGATGGTATCATGGTATTGAAGTTTGGTTGTCCAGTTTCCTTTTCACGAATAAGATGGAATAGCACCTCGCCTAGAAACCAGGTATAGCTATTGTCAGGGAGGTGACACCGATGTTAAGAATTTAGTAGTTGAAGCCACTATGGCTTGAAGAGGTCGTGATGTATTGAAGTGAATTCTTGCTTAGGGATTTCGAATGCAGGTTAAGTTAGGGTATCAAGGAAAACAATGATACATGCCAATTCGTATTTTGTCTTAAGTAGAAATATACGTTGAATTAATGGAAGGTCGATGATAATTAATGTTGTAACAAGTTACGTTAAGCACATGCGACACTCACAAGAGTTGGAACACCAATGTGTTATACATCGGTATGTCATTGACTAACGACTTTAACATGTATGGTCGGGGGGGGGGGGTTGTTGCACAAAATATAGTTTAGGTGAACTCAACACGTTTGAATTTGAGTGACTTTTAGAAGGCAGTAATTTGTTATTGTAGAGTGATCTAATATTAAGTAGCCAACACTTCACAATCCAATTGTATCTAATGTATATTTTGAGGTTACCCGAATGGACACGAATGCCATACGTCATAAACGAAGAGTCAACGAAATAAACCGAACTGGAATTGTGTTAAGGTAGTTTGTTAAAAGCTAAATTACTCAAATTCTAGGATTACGTGCATTGGGTGCACCACCGAGAATTTACTTAAAGTTTCTGATGTAAAAGTAATTAAAGTGAGTGTAAGAGATATTCGTTTCTTTGTGATGTTGCTACCGCAGATCAGAAATGGTGCATTCACCAGTACCGGAAAACAGTGATAATGTCATCGTACGTAAGGGTTTAAGAGAGGAATAATAATTATAATAATTGTTTGGAACAAGTGATTCAGGTAAATTTATCAAGAGACTGGGTGAAAACTCAAGTCAGGCATTATGCCCTTTATTTCAGAATGTTAGTGTCTTGATGCGTTCATACGGAGGGAAGGGAGAATTTCAGTTGATATTGATAATGATATTTTGCTTGTAGTTGGTTGTAGTAGATGGCCAGCTTTCGGTCAAAGAGGAATAACTGTGGAATAAAGGGGTCGATGGAGCTATACATAAGTATAGTGCTTTCACACTGAAAGGAAGGTTGACCTCGGCATACCTCACTGAAGTAGAAAGTTTATTTTATGCTCCTACACTTGATAAACTTAAGTATTGCTTGTGGCTCCTCATGTAACGTTCATAGAGAGTGATTTTAGCCAGATGAGGATTTGTGTATAACGGGGTTAGACAAGTACTATGATATTCATCCTAGAACAACGAAATAAGATATGAACAACATACCAAAACGTTGTTGACATTGATGTGTTACCACTTAATGTAAAATATATACTTGTTTTAGAATCACTAGTAAAAAAAATTATCTGATGATGAGGATGTAGTTGATCGTACGCAAGTGATATAAATAAAAAAAACAAAGTGACGTTACCCGTGGATGGAAGCGTTAGTTTAAAGGTGTTGACGTAAGAAAATTTATTTAGAGAAAAAGGAAAAAAAATGGTGGCTAGTCGAGTTTCTAGTGTTCAGGTTCAATCGGCATTTCCATAGCCGTCGGGGTTGCCCATATGCCAATAAGAATATATTCACGAAGATTCATGTATGTAGCTGAGTGTGTAATAAGTCGAGCCTGTATGCAAGCAAGTTTGAAAGCTTGAACTAAACGTGTGCATGAATTAGGAGTATCACTTGCGTCGCCAAGAGGTTTCATTACAAGGACGCGAAAATAGGTTCAAAATAGTATGGTCCTAATAACAATACATCACCATCTCCAGTGTTCGAGAAGTTATCGCCAAGGATCAAAAGACGAGTTTATCGAGTTCCTTTATATTATAGCAAAATTTTATGGGAGTTTATGCATAGAAAATCAAAGATGCAGGGTGATTATGACAATGGAATGAGATATTTCATCTACATCGACAACAGTAACTAATTACCATAATCGACCTGTGAATAAGCTAGGGAATTGGCTCACTTGCGAAGTAACGACATTAGCAATATAGGAAGTAAAATTATTATGTAGGTCATCGCCTTTGTATGGGTGTTGACTAGCTGGTATCTCCGTCTTTAAGTGTTCTTGAGATGATGGAACCGTTTTGGGGAAATCCACTTGCAAAGTTGAATATGTTGGGATGTAACTCCTCTTAGAATGAGAATTAGCCACATGACAGGGTAATGGGGTCAAAGGAAAATTTTACAGGTGAGCGTAAGGGATAAAGTGTTAGCATAGGAGAGATTCTTCATGTTCTGCTTATATACTGATGTTGGAGGACTTACACTAAGATTCTGGTAGGGTTTCAATTAAAGTAACGGTTCCGGTGAGAATCTCAGATTCATTAAGACTTTTTTTTGTAAATAAAATAAAATAAAATGAGGGATTCCATTGATGATAGCTCAATGTGCCCTAGAACATCTTAAATCTAATAGTTGCGTCCATCAACTACTTAACAGATTTAACGGTTTCTGTTAGTCGCTGAGTGGGTTACAGGAACTTCTACTGACAATGGAAGTTTTGAACACGAAATTCATAGGTTAGGATAATTACCCACACACAAGGTTTCACAAGAATTCACATGCATCGCAAATTACTATTACGTGTGCACCCGTAATGATAAGTTTATTTGCATGTTCCCCCGAGTTCCACCTATCTTGTGTCGAAATGTTCCTCAGATTAAACTGTCGAGTATGGAGTGTTGTCAAAATAATAGGGTCATTAAAAACTTAGTTGATCATCCAAATGTTGATCTATTAGGAGTTATAATAAAAAGAGTAGTCTAAAATCGATTGATCTGAGGATTCACTCAAGTTGAAACAGGCCATGAGAATCCATTCCAACGGATTATAGATTTAAAAGTGGACATGAACAAACATGCACATGAGTTGTGACTTCGAGAGATGAAACTGGTTCATTGACATATGTTGTTGGAGGAAGCAAATTAGTAGTTAAGTCGTCTGAGTTAGAAAAGAGAGTTCAAGCATGCAATGAGCAAGGTGCTCGACTTCATGGTCAATCCATCTCCCAAAGGATATCAAGTTATCAACCATAGATGTGAATCAGGGTTCGAAAAAAAAAATTATGACATTTTCGTGCCAATGGATTTATGCAATAATGGTGCAAGGGTTTGCCTCAATGCGTTGCACCTCTCACGAGGTCCACTGGCTCAGGCTTGATGTTGAGTAAAGATTATGAGGTCGGGGTATTGTCGTTGGTAGGTGGATAAGGGACTCGTTTTCGACGAACCCAACTCCCAAGAGTAATGTGTCAATGTTGGAGGTCGTCCCAAACAGGGATATGAGAAAGCTCACCGTACCCGATAGTACCGTCGGTAGGCTCAAACTGGTGTTTTGTTCAGCTTTGTGGTGTAGGAAGAGGTGCAGATGATTGTGATGTGAGAAGCTCCTCTAGAGGCTCCGTCTCATGGCCTTCAGACAGGAGTAGATACTTGTTGTTAGTGATCCCATGGATGTCTCCACTAGGGATGAAGATACAAGGAGATTAGCATGTTCCTCGTCAGTCGAGAGTGAAGTGGATGATGACGACATGCCCACAATTTTCAATGTAGGTTTGGATACCATATAGGTATGGGTATCATGTAGGAGTGTCTGTGTATGTAAGGTATGAGTGTATGCGTTGGTGTATGACTAATGCAGTGTCTAAGGCTATAGACTAAGTCTACTTTCTAATGCAAACCTAGTTCACTATAACCATTGGCGCTGATACCAATCTGTCACACCCACAAATTCCACATGCGGAGTTCTACCACGAGGCACGTGACAAACCAGGATCACAGTCATTAGTCATACTGAACGACCACTACAAGAGTTTAAAAAAAATTTCCCTGTTTTCTTATTTATGAGAAAATACTGTTTATACAATTTAGTTGCGGAAGCGTAAATCATTACAAAACCAAAATAGCTAATGTAATTTAAAGTTGAGTTTGTTTTTTTGATAAAATCAATGCGACTCCAATGCATCCTAGTCCTGTCGTGTGCTACCTTAGCAACCTGAGAAAGACATGCAAGAACAAGTGTCAACATATATTGATGAGTGAGTTCACAGGTTTTTGGGTACAATTATAAAGTAGGTTATTTCTCAAGAGTTTTCCACTGTTTCAAACCCGAAACAGTAAGTTGCAGTGTTTAGCAGTTACTTGTTATATTTGTAGGTAGCTAACCTAAGTCATGTCAACAAAGTGTTCAATCCGAAGTTGACGTTGTTGCCCCTGTTGTGCCAGGTCTATCACCAACCATGGCTAAGTGTTAGGCAAATTCTACACCCGTGACCATCAACGTTCGGTCTAACTGGCACGACCAGCACGAGTGGGGCTTGTCGGGCCCAGTAGTACTACTAAAAATTTCCTCGCTATAACCCAATACTAACGGCATCGTAAGTCTTAAGGGGACTGACATGTGATATAATGCTTCTTTGTGACCATAACTAATATAACAAAAACTCTAACATTTGTGACGTTACCTTACCATAACATTATGACATTAGTTTACCGTAATGTAGTGCATGTTTTCTCCCCCAGTGTTTTAAAAACATTTTAAAGAGTAGGGGCCGTACCTTAGGGTGCGTGTTATATCCATGAGTATTGTGTTAACGACACGAACCGGTATAGCATGTAAATATCCACCAAGACATTCCCTAATAATAGTAGCACATCATAAATAACTAATACTAGAGTAAAGTTGTTTCACGTGTGACCGAGCTCTATCATATCCTAAACCCATGACCTGATGGCATACTCGTTACTACGAGTAAGTTAAGATACCCTCATAGGCGGGTACACAAATATACATATATTTATCCGAGCTACACATATATAATTTAAGTGTATGAATACACACACTATAATATTTCAAATAATTATATAAGTTCTACATAATTATTATCATGTTCCTTTTCACAGATGTAATATCCAATTAAAAACCAAAAGTCATATTTATTTATATAATTGCTCCAGTTAAATCAAATTAAACGTCAACACTTATTCAATACTTACCTCTACGAGTTTATTACATATATTATATTTTTACGAAAATCGGGCAGAGTTTCCTATGTAACCTTTAGTTTCCTAATAAACCTTTAGTTTGTATCTAAGTCACAAATAAAATTTTCAAAAGAAAACCGATATTTTACGCCTTTAGCCACTTCAAATAAAACTACCCTACCCCTAGCCAAAACCTACCCTTAAAAGTCTTCTTGATATTTACAAAGATTATGTCAAAAAGGAGGAGGTTTGATTACTTGTCAAGCATATGGTAGGAGTAAGTTCCATACCAGGATCGAGCATTTCACTTATACATCTTCGGCCGAGTGTTGAGCGATCACTGGTGAGGTGTGTGAATTTGTATATAGCTTAATGAAATTTTAAATGACATGTTATGCCCAAATATATGTATTTTTCTTAAAAAGAGTTCTAAATAAATCATGTCGAATAGGATTGTAAATAAAGTAAAAACAAGAATAAATAAAACTTGGATTCCTGACATTCTACAATAAGACTCAAAAACTTCTTCTCTACTAATTTCATTTGGGTGTGTAAGCAATATTAAAGAGTTTTGCTTGAGAACAAGCAAAGATTCAAGTGTGGGGGTATTTGATATGCACCAAATGCAACATATAAATTATATCAAATAAGGTATAAAATCAACCATTTTTAGTACTAATTTTGGAAAAGTGCGTTTCTTTATATACGTTTGATTTTCAGGATTAAAAGAGCTTAAATGTACAAAAGGAAAAAATTAACGGCAAAAACCAGCATATATGCAAAAGAATGGAAGTTGATACATCATACCGACCCTCCGAGCTTCACCCCAAGACTAAAAACAACGAATCAGAAGACAAGACAAGCACGGGGCTGAAGCCGACAAGAAACACGGGGCCGTGTCCCATGGAAACCGACCGTGGTCAACTCCCATATTTGCAAATCTTGGATAGTACAGTAAGTACAACGGCCACGGGGCCGTGCCGTTGACACACGGGGCCGTGCAAGCATACGGACTGACACAACTCATTAAATGAAGACAGAGAAGAAGGAGGCACGTGGCCTTGTAAACCGTGTGTTTCCAACTATAAATAGGGTTGCTTGGTTCAATTGCAATCCATCACTTGGCAAACCACTTCTCTCACACCTGCCACCACTCCACCACCACAATACCACCATCATCCACCACTTTCATCCATCATCCATCTTTAGAGTGTGTAGTAGTCTCGGGATCCAAGATTGATTGTAAGAGTTTTTTTCAAACAAAGGCCATGCTTGGCTAATCTCTTACATCATTTGGTGAAGACAAGTCATTTATGTATTACTTTTGATTTCCAAGCTTTGGTTAACTTTTTAGTTGGGTTTGTATTAATGACTTTAATATCTAGTTTTTGATATTGAAATTGAACTTTATTCTATCATCTCTTCATGTTTTGTTGATTCAATCATTCACGTCTTTATGGTCTATATAAAGGGCGTTAACTGCCTGGAAGGGGGTTAGAAGTGTGGTTTAGGTAAAGTTCTTGCCTCGTTGAGTGTATAGATCCTGCGAGGACTTGATTCAAGCTTATTAGGACTTCCTTTGAGGCAGATAGCATAAAATCAGGGAAGTAAGAACGACTAGAATCCCTTATAAATAAACCACTATTAAAACTTTAAACCGTCCTTGCGGGACTGTATCCCTGCTGACTCAGACCAATATAGCCGAGGGTAGCACTGCCTCCAAAAGAGGGCCATGCCACATTTTGCATTAATAACTTAGTTAATTATCTTTCAATATTCCAGCCTTGCGGGACTATATCCCTGCTGACTCAGACTAATATGGATGCGGGTAGCATTGCCTCCAAAAAGAGGGACATGCCACTATAACTAAGATAATCTCTTAAATAACCCAAAATGAAGAAATCATCAAAGGATTCACAAAAGATGAGTCGGGTCAAGTGATTCTATATTGTCTATTTGTTTCTTTTATTTATTTAGTTTCTTTCTTTATTTCACTTTTTATAAATCTTTTCTCAAAATTCAGTTAGATTAGATGTTGACGATATTTCGGTATTAAAAGCTCTTGTGTCCTTCGACGACCTCGGTATCTTACCATCACTATGCTACGCCAACGATGGGTGCACTTTCCCTAAGCGTGTTGTAGAGAGTGATAGTGATTATATCGTGTTTTATAAATTTAAAGCTTGATAAACGAGTAAAAGGTACTTAGAAATATATGGAAAATATACACACCCTCGCTCACGTGATTAGTCAATTTGTTACCGCTCCTACTTCTGTTCATTGGGGAGTTGTTCTCCATATTCCGATATATCTTCGTGGAACTCAATTTCAGAGTCTCCTGTTTCCTTCGACATCTTCTCTAGAGCTGTGTGCCTATAGTTATGCTAATTAAGATACCGCTCCTAATGATCGTAAATACATGTCACGCCCTGATTTCCTGGTGGTTCTGGACTTGGGATACGTGACGAGATTGATATCAAATACACAAATAGCACATCGGAAGTCTTTGGAATTAAAATACTATTACAAATTATAATGTCCGAATGTTCAATTAATTATACAGACGGAAGTATTCAAAAGATCCACATGCGGATCAAAAATAACAAATTGATTACATATGCAAACTACTAGGCTTCAAATGCAAGGAGTTGCAAATTCCTCTTAAGTATTTACCTGGCACTTCCAGCCTATTTCGTAACCTTGCAACCTGCGCTTAGTCTTTTGAAGATACGTCAGTTTACACTGGTAAATACAAATAACCGACACATTTTGAAAATATTTCAAAATCATTTTCATGTACACAATGGTACATATATTTTCATAAATAACTTGGGATAAACTATTTCTCATGTTATCAGTTTTACATGCTTGTCAATATATGGGGCCCGAAAACTATGTCGAGATCATGATTAGCCGACACACCACTTTAATACCCTTTTTGGGTAAACCCGTATTGGGTTATAAAAATTATTTTAATGTAGCATTAGCATCTGTCAGGTGTATGCCTACACCCCATGCTTAGGTCATGGCCACTTGCAATTAAATGAGCCGAGGATATCCAGGACACCGTCGTATAACCCCCAATGTTTAAGTTCAAGCGATACGAATTAAAACGGATTATTTGGATTCCTTACACATAGGTCATTGATCCCATACCCGACCATGCGGTAATAATATACCGTATCCCAAGCCCGTAAAGGGAAAATAGGTTAAGAGTATTTACCAGTATCTTTCAATTCAAGATATAATAATAAGCACAACCGATATAACAATAACTTAGCACAGTTGCAATCTACTGGACGCCCTAGTCTGGAATGAATGGTATAATAACTAATTAAAATGTTAACGGGTCTTATTCATGTCATAGACTTGGACCGGTTAACTTAAAATAATGAAAACGACACAGTACACTAGATTAAGCGGTGACCGGATAAAATGTAGTTTAAAACCTCACAAGTACTAAGACTTGTATAATATGGGCAAACATGATTACATTCTGGAATATTAATGAAATTGAAAGAATTTGACCCAATTCGGTTAACTTACGTAAACTATGTAACATAAGCTAACCGTACGCACAAAGCGGTATCGGGTGATCGGATGAGCCATAAACAAATACAATATGCCAAAACATGTTAATTATGTTACCACATAAGTAGGTTATTCATTTTATATGTTCATCATAGTTTAAAACCCATTTATGCACAAAAGGGCATAATTGGTATTTTTATGGCATAAATTAAGAACTTGCATAAAAACTCGACAACGGATCATGACCAAGTATTATAACCACATACGGTTATCCTACAAGTAATTATGGTTATAATGAAACTTAGAATTAGCAGCTAAAGTTGCTAATTCGGGTCGGAATCGAAAGTCAAAGCAGAAGTCAAACTGCTTGACTTTCGGTTGCGAACCGACATGTAAACTGGAAATGACGGGCTGAACATGCTTAGACATGTTATAATATTAGTTACCAACTGATTTAGTGTCAAAAAGATGTGTTAAAACGTTTACAAGTTCATTTTATAAGTTTTCCGAAAATATGCCTTTTGACTTTTTATTGAACATAACTTTGACCCGTCATTTAACCAATTTAACGTGATTTCCAGGAGGTGCCCTTTTGAGGGATTAACACCTACCTTATTATGATCACGTGGCCATATTCGATTCAAACAATGGTTGGACCTTAATAGTCTAAACCGAAAGTCAAAACAAAAGTCAATTGCTTGACTTTCGGCTAAATTCTAGCCTATAAAATGAAATGAGCAGAGTAGGAACACTTACTTGTGATCCTAGAGAATGTTTAGAACTCAGAGGAAGCTCCCTTTATGACCAGGAACCTCCAAGAAGCAGATTTGAGAGAAGAATGAGGAATGAGCAAAGAAATGGGTTGATCATGGGTCCTATTTATACTTGGAGATGGGTTACAAGATCAATCCAGGTGTTATGAACTGATCTAGGATCATTCCAGGTGTCCCTGGACATGTTATGAACTGAGGAAGGGTGGCACATTATGAGAGAGGTGACAACTTGGCAGAGTTTCTTGGCTTCCAAACAAAAATCTGCCCAGATATGATCCTTACGGACCGTATGAGCTTCTGGCTTACGGTCCGTAAGCTTAATTAAGCGCCCCTGGTATTGAATTACATACGAACCGTAAGGTATAAAGCCTTGCGGTCCGTATCCGCTATTAGAATTAATAAATTTACCTGCTTACGGTCCGTAAGCATATAAGGTTTACGGTCCGTAAGCGTCACTCAGAGGCCATAAAAATGGCATGTTGACACATATGGTCCCTCCACAAAATTCTTCCATTATTTTGCACATTTTAGTCCCTCTCGCCAAACTACGTGGCATAACATGAGAGTTTATCGGACACGTGTCATTATAATATTCGACACAAATTTCTGAGGTGTTACAATCCACCATTGGTTTCTGTATTTTCCTTGGAGATTCGTTAGACTCATGGAAATGTTAAAAACAAGATGTTTTTTTTCTAGATCTTTTACTAAGGCTAAGTATCTGGCTTTGGTTGTGTCTACATCTGAGACTGTTTTGTTGCATTGGCTTTTTGTAGATATAGGAGTTATCGTTTCTCAGCCTACTCTACGTTGTGATAACAAAAATGCTATGCAAATTGCGAAAAAATCCGTATTTCATGAGCAGACAAAGCATATTGAGATTGATTGTCACTTCACTTGTCATCATTTACAACTCGGGACCATCTCACTTCCATTTGTTCCATCAACCTTGCAGATTGCTGATATTTTTACGAAGGCTCAGAAAGCGTCTCGGTTTCGTTTCTTGTGTGGCAAATTCTCAATGCTTGTTATTGTTGTATTGTGAGTTTGAGGGTTGATTTTAGCATAATAAAGTATGGGCTCATTAGTAGAGTCGGTCCTAGGATTCAAGTGACCTATACGAGCTGCACAAAAAAGCCCTTAGGCCTAGTGGAGAAGCCATAAATTTTGGTTTTTATCGGGCCAGGTCACTGAGTTTTACTGCTAGTCACGAAAGTGGTTTGGGTTTTTTAGGATATTTTAGTTTGGTTTTAATCATTTTGAAGATAATTTCATCAATATATTTTCAGTTTTGATTATGAATTTATTGTATTAGCTTAGTTCTTTTCATAGCAATTTGGTCTAAACAAGTATGACCAACCTCTATATTCGAAACAACATTTATCAAGCATATATGAGTTAACAAAGAAAGAAAACAAAAGAAACAAACATCAAACAAGTCACGAGGGTGATGGCAGAAATTAAGACGCTTAGCTTTCTTTAGATAAAAAGCAGGTCGCGTAGAACAAGTCTGATGTGGGAAGATTGGAAACGTTATGGTGTTGGTTGTTTTTTTGTAAAGTTTGGTTTAGCTTTTGTTCTCTTTGTGAGTGTCGTGTTAGGGTTGTATGTGCTAGCTTCTTGCTGTTAAAGATATTAATGAATTTTCAGTTTTAATACTTTATTTATTTCCTTTATTATCAATTCTTGTTCTTATTACTTGTTTCCTTTTATGCGAGATTTGGGCCCTCCTTTAAGTTGACCGTTGCTGCAATATTGGGCTGGAAGTTTCTAATGGACTTGTTGCTGTTGGGCTGAAACCTAATATGACCGTTGCTGAATGTGGCCTTTATATGTTGCTGGTCTACTAGAGCAAGAGATAAGGACTGGATCCTTCTTTCATACGGCTTCAGGCAATCTCTATCATTTTTCAGTTTTTTTATCTTTTGCCCGTTGTATCGCCCTTCTCTTGCAAGTTGTTCGTAAGAGTTCTTAGGGTTTCTTTTACATCATCACGTTGACATCGTATTAGTCAATCTGTGATGACTAAATCATTTGTACTTTGATTCTTGAGTGCAATAAACATACCTGCTGTTCGTTTCTGATTATTTTTAAGTCTCTGACATGGTATCAGAGCTGTAAGGCTCCGATTCTGTTGCTCTTCCGCTGTGATTCAGTCTTGTTAGTTTATTTGGGGTTTTTTTGAAACCCTTGGTTCTCTCTTGAAACAACCTCGAGCCAAGAAACACAGTTCTTTACGATTCGAAAAGGAAAAAAGGTGAAGACGGGTTATGGATGCTCACCGGATTTTTCGTCGGAGAGCCGCTCTGCCACCCGTTTACCGTTGTTGCCGCCGCCTTAGAGGGAGAGGTCGGCCCTCCTCTGTCCGCAGCCTTCTCTCTCTCGTCATGTTCTCTCTCTCTGCTTGCAGCCACCGTACGCCACCGTCGCCGTCACCATGTGCGGCGGCTCCCCTTCCTTCTCCGCTCTCCGTTTCTGGTTTAGTCGTCGGCAGCCGTCGCCGGTGTTTCACCGGTGACCAGCTGTGGTTCTTGTTGCTTCTATTCGATCGAGAAGGAGAGAAGAATCGGGTGTGCTCCAATGTTGTTGTATGTGTATTTGAGAGGGGGAAGGAGGTGCTCATTTTATGTGGGTGTGGAGGAGAAATCGAGAGAGAGAGGGGACAGTTGTTTAGTCTCTGTTTTTGTTTGAAGTTTATAAAAATCAAGAGAGAGGTGAAGAAACAAGGGGAACGAATAATTGATGGAAATCAAGGAATTCAATATATTACTGTAAGTCTTCTGTACTTTGCAATTTTTTTTGTCACCCGTTTTATTCTGAATACCTATTTTTTGTTTAAACGATTAAAAAAAAATTAGATATTTGTGATCTCATGGCAATTTGGCTATTCTGTTGACTGTGGTTTGTTGCAAACATGCTTTCTTGTTTTCAAGTGAATTTATTTTGCCATGTCCTTATAAATCTTGAATTTGTTAAATGTCTTTTTGTGGGTGCTTCTCATGAAGGTTTGAATGCTTAAGAATTTTGAGTGGTTCTTTGATTAAATGGTAGCTGTTTAAAACAAAAAGTTTTTTGTGTTTTGTCTTTGTCTAGAATCTTTTTGTCCGTAATCTTGCATTCTTGTGATGTAGTGGTTATCTAGTGTGTTCCTTATTAGATCTTTTAAAGTAATAATATTTAAGGTTACTTGTTTTAACTGTTAGGGGAAATTTGTGCAAAGGGACGGGGGAGATAGATAGTGATGTATCTCACCGCATTCAGGTTGGCTGGTGTAGGTGGAGAGCAGCCACTGGGATTTTGTGTGACAGGGAGATAGATAGTGATGTATCTCCCTTACATCAAGTACTTAGGATCGTTTGTGCAAAGGGACGGGGAGATAGATAGTGATGTATCTCACCGCATTCAGGTTGGCTGGTGTAGGTGGAGAGCAGCCACTGGGATTTTGTGTGACAGGAGGTTCCCAACAAAATTAAAGGGGAAATTTTATAGGATAGCAGTTAGACCAGCTATGTTATACGGGACAGATTGTTGGGCCATCAAGAAAACACAAGCGCGTAAGATGGAGGTAGCGGAGATGAGGATGTTGAGGTGGATGTGTGGCCACACGAGGTTAGACCGAATAAGAAGTGAGGTTTTTAGGAATTGGTTAGGAGTAGCTAGTATATCAGACAAGTTAAAAGAGGGGAGATTGAGATGGTTTGGGCATGTGAAGAGGAGGCAGTTGACAGAACCAGTTAGAGCGGTGGAAACCATAACAGTGGAAGGAAGGAGGAGTAGAGGCAGGCCCAAGTTGACTTGGGATGAAAGACTTAGGCAAGATTTGGTAGAGTTGCACCTCTCTGAGGACATGGTTCAGGATAGGAGTTCGTGGAGACGTAGGATTAAGGTTAAGGACTTGTAGGTGAGGGTATAGACGTGTCAAAGCTTTGCCTTGGGAAAGGGGGCTAGATTTCTTTTACACTTTAGGTAGGCCAATATATGATTATTTTTCTTGTATCTATGCTTATGTATTGCTTGCTGATGATCTATCTGACTACTGCTACGCTATTTACTTATCCATCTTTTGTCTATCTGCCTGTTGGTTGTTTTCGAGCCGGGGGTCTCTCAGGAAGCAGCCTCTCTATTCTTAGGATAGAGGAAAGGTTTGCCTACATCCCACCTCCCCCAGACCCTACCAATAGTTCTACTATTTGTGGGATTTACTGGGTATGGTTGTTGTTGTTGTTGTTGTTGTTTTAACTGTTAGTTGTCTACGTAGCTTAGATAATCACTTGCCAACTTTGTTTGGTTTGACCTATATTTTATATCTGAGTTTGTTTTGATCTAAGAGTGTTTCTAGATTAAATTTGGATCATTGGGGTATTGGTGTTTCTTTGCTAGTAGAATATTTGTCTTATGATCAAGTTTTTCAAATCTCAAATTATTTTTTAAAAAGTGGTCAAAAAACTCATTATACGTGTTTGTGTTTTGATTGTTTCTCCTGTCGACAGATCATGATTATAGGATCTTTGTCTTGTGAGATTAGTGGTTATCATATTCAACATATTTCGTTCAAGGTTATACTTGACAATGTGAGCTTAGTTATGAACTTTGTTCTTGATTAAAGTTGCTAGTAGTAACAAGTATCTAAGTTTCATTATTGTTCTCTAATCTCTGTCTTGAATTATGAAATTCAAACTTGTCACGAATATTGGAAAACTGTCTTTCGACTTCGGCCGTGTCTTGATGGTCTTGAATGTTTTGACAGCCTTGTTTGCTCTTATGTGAGATGTTTTTCTTCTGATTGCAAGTCTATTGTTACAATTAGTAGGAGTTTTTTGGCTGTCAACTGTTATCTGACGTAGAATTGTGTAATTCTTGTTTGTGAAGTTGTTTTAAATCCTGCGTTCAGTGTTTGTTTAGTCTTAGAATCCAGTGATCTTTTGTTTTGTCCTGAATTGTGTGATTCGGTGTTTGTGGTTCCTGTTCTTATAGAGTTGTAAAAGTTTTTGATTGTATCAAATGGAGTTTTTAAGCACTTTTTTGACATGAACCCAATTCTTTTTCAGATGTGATTCTCTGTATTCTTAAAAGATTTTGTGATTCTTATGCCTTTTATGGGTCTTTTTCCCTTGTTATTTTCAATCTTATTGAATCATGTGATTCATTTTCTGTTGTGAAGTTGCAAAAGTTTTTGCTTGATTCAAATTAGTCTTTATGTTCTTTACAAGTTATGTTTCTTGTAAAGTTGTAAAATTTTTGGTCAAGTCAAATTAGTCTTTAAGTTCTTCACAAGTATTGTTTTGTCAAGATTGTTCTTGAATATTTGACAGCCTTATATTTTTTCTCGTGTGAGACATGTTTTTTCCTGATTTTTGTTTAATTGGATCTTGTTTGGCTGTGTTTTTAAGTCTGGTATATGTCATTTTGTTGTCATTATTATCAGTCTTGGTTCTGAATCTTGTGATTCATTGTTTGTTTAAAGGTCATGTGACTTCTATATGTTATCAGATGTTTATCTGATGTTTCTTGAACAATCATGTATTCCTTTGGTTTTTGGAATCATCGTGTGATTGTTTTTGTGAAGGATATGCTATCTTAAAGTTGTATTCTTTGATAGTTTTTGCCTTTATCTCACTGGTCTAGGCCTCTTCATGTTTTGAGTCCGACCGTAGTGAGGTTTGTGTAAGATCATCGTGTTGGTGATCTTATTTGTTTCTGTGAGACTTCATTGCCGATCGTAGTGATGATAGTTCACTGATCTAGGTAATGGATTGTCTTTTCTTCTCACTGGTCTAAGATTCTTCATGTGTTGAGTCCGACCATAGTGAGATTTGTGTAGGATCATCGTGTTGGTGATCTTATTTGTTTCTTATTCGTCTCCTTGAGACTTATCACCGATCGTAGTGATGTTCACTGGTCTATGTGATTCTTTTTTTTCTTCTTCCACATTGGTCTAGGGTCGTTTGTAGATTCTTCGTGTTGTTGAGTCTAGTCCCGTTAGATCGTAGTGTTGGTTTCTATCAGTTCTTCATGTTGTCGATCTGATTTTATGCAGCCTTGTATTTGTTCTCTTGTATGAAATGTATGTTCCATTTGCAAATCATGTGTTTTGTATTCTGTCTGTACTTGTTTGGCTGTATCTTGTAGTCTAATGTATGCATTGTTATTAGACTTGTTTCTTTAGTCTTGTGATTCATTGTTGTTTAAAGTCATGTGATTTTTATTTGTCAACTGATGTATGTCATAGCTTTTGGACTAGTATCCGTCTTTGGAAAATTCGATAATTCTTGAGTTTTACATTCCTTTATGTGGAGCTCTCTACATGGTTTATGTTCTCGTTAAAACACCAAAGTTATGATCTATTCTGGTGGTTCTTTTTTTGAAAAACCTTCTTTGTACATTTAAACTGAGGGGGATGTTAAAATACCAGTATAAATGTGCCTTTATATTTTATATTCTCTTTTTTATTTTTATATTTTATATTCTTACTTTTGTTTCCTTTTGTTTGTGAGGATTATTGCTGTCTCAAAGGTGGAATATAGCTGTTGCTGGCTCATCCCTTTTTTTGACCGTTTGAGGTCCTCTCTTATATATGAAGACTCTTCCAAAAGGGCAGGGTAGGAGACAAGAGCTCCTCAATTTTCTGGCAACCAGTTCTGTTTTCTCTGATCTCCTCACACGTTCATTCGTGAGGGTTTATGGAAGAACATCTGTCTCCTCCTCTCCTACATATAATCTGGTCCTCTCTTTCCCTCACATGTACATTCGTGAGGAAGTATTCTTGTAAAAGGATCATATTCTTGTCTGCTTGTCTAGTTCCCTGCACTTCACATGTTCATTCGTGAGGATTATTTTGGTTACACTCTTGTTGATAATCTTCTATTCTTGTGAATCCTAGGGTCTTTGGTATCAAAACCCTAGTTCTGATTAAGTGACCAAGCAATTTGGTCTCGGTTTGGAATATCTGACGTACCTGTGAATAGCTGAATCAGAAAATTACAGTTCTGGTGATCATTGGCTGATATTTTCACGTAAGGACTACTTCCAGCCGTTCATAACAAAATGTGTAAGTTTTTTGGCTTATCTAATCCTTTTGGTATTAAAACTGAGGGGGGGTGTTAAAGATATTAATGAATTTTCAGTTTTAATACTTTATTTATTTCCTTTATTATCAATTTTTGTTCTTATTACTTGTTTCCTTTTATGCGAGATTTGGGCCCTCCTTTAAGTTGACCGTTGCTGCAATATTGGGCTGGAAGTTTCTAATGGACTTGTTGCTGTTGGGCTGAAACCTAATATGACCGTTGCTGAATGTGGCCTTTATATGTTGCTGGTCTACTAGAGCAAGAGATAAGGACTGGATCCTTCTTTCATACGGCTTCAGGCAATCTCTATCATTTTTCAGTTTTTTTATCTTTTGCCCGTTGTATCGCCCTTCTCTTGCAAGTTGTTCGTAAGAGTTCTTAGGGTTTCTTTTACATCATCACGTTGACATCGTATTAGTCAATCTGTGATGACTAAATCATTTGTACTTTGATTCTTGAGTGCAATAAACATACCTGCTGTTCGTTTCTGATTATTTTTAAGTCTCTGACACTTGCTAGTTGTTTTAATATAATAATTTGATTTTGTTGGCTATTAAAAAAAGGCGAGGAGAAAAAAAATGGGCCTGGTTAATTTTCAAGTTCCAAAGGAGGAGCCTTGCATGCTTGAATGAGAATATGAACTTTTTCCTTTTTTTCTTAAAACGTGGAACTATAGATAAAAAATCATATATTAAGAAAGACTCGAACTAACGTCTTTTACAAGAAAAGTGAAATGCGAAAACACAATACCAAACATCGAATTTGATTAACTAATAAGTGTCAAACTTTAAAAAGATTAGTGCCAACCGATCATTTAGTTTAGACCGAATCGTCGCCTTTAGGGCCCTCGGGAAAAACGGGCCTCGGTCGGAAGTGCCGCTCTCTCATCCCTAGGGCCAGCCTAGTTCATTAATATTGATTTAATCTTTTAACCCATTTAGCTAGTTAACCTAGATTGCTTTCCTATATATTGTCTTTTGTTTGTTTGTTTAACCTAGATTGCTTTCCTATATATTGTCTTTTGTTTGTTTGTTTGTTTATGTAACACTTTTTCGACTCTCTAATAGTAAGCCCAAGCCGGATTCTCTTCACATGTTTAACAATTAAGATACACAAGTATCCGGTTCAACAAACATATCCAAGTAGAGTTCAACCATTTAAAAGGGTGAATTAAACATTTCAAGTTATGATTGACATGTAGATAAACTCATTAAAGCGATCACTATAATAATCAACCGTCTCACCAAATGTTTTTTACCCTTTTATCATTTTGCCTTTTAATAAAAAAGGTCAGCATAACAAAAGGTGAAAGGTTTTATTAAGTTGTTAGGTGTCTAAAGCTATGATATGTACTTTTGGGTAGGCCAAGGGGAAAACTATTTAACTTTCATCATACAAAAAGTGTTAGTTTCCTTTGTAAGCAACCATCTCCTTAATCAACCAACAATATTATGAATAATTATGATAAAGGCTTTTAAATATATGAATGTTTATTTCACATCTATAGATTGTGAATATTTCATAATAGATTAAATATAATACAGACAAGGAAATGGATATGGTGGAAACTAGTATACATAAATATTACCGCGCATTGGATTTAAATAATTCAATTTGACTGTTTTTTTTTTATCAATAATCTAACTATTATAATAAAAGAAACCAACTTTTAGACACTTATCATTCATTGAATGTATCCTCAAATTTATACTTATCTTATATTAACTAAATAAATAATAAATTAAAATTAAATCTTATCATCCTTTAATAAAATATTATTCTCAAATCTAAATTGTTAATTTAATATATTTTTTAAACAAATACCTCTCTTTCCTACTTGTCTTATATTAAATATATAAATAATCAATTAATATTAAATGTTATCATAATTTATTAAAAATATAACTTTTTTTATTATTTGGTATACACATTTATATTTATTCAACTCGTGTAAAATGCGGGGTTTTGAAAAATATAATTTTTTTATTATTTACTATACAGAGTTACATTTATATAACCCGTGAAATACACGAAGATTTTAAAGATATAACTTTTTATCATTTGCTATGTATTCAACACGTGTAATACACGGGGTTTTTAAGGATATAATTTTTTTATTTTTTGGTAGATTTTTCAACCCGACTATACACGGGATTTTTAAAGATACGACGTTTTTAGTATTTAATATACAAAATTACATTTATTTAATATGTGTAATACACATGGTTTTTAAAGATATGACTCTTTTCTAGATCTATTTAACACGTGTAATATATGAGGTTTTTAAGGATGTAATTTTTTTATTATTTGGTAGATTTATTCAACCCGATTATACACGAGTTTTTTATAGATACGATGTTTTTAGTATTTAGTATACAAAATTACATTTATTTAATCTATGTAATACACATGGTTTTTAAAGATACGGTGTTTTTAGTATTTAGTATACAAAATTACATTTATTTAAACGATACAATACACATGGATTTTAAAGAAATAACTCTTTTTTTATTATTTGATATATAAAATTACATTTATTTAACCCGTACAATATGTGAGGTTCATAAAGGCATAACTTTTTATTATTTAATATATAAAATTATATTTATTCAACCCGTGTAATACACGGGGTTCTAACCTAGTAATATTCTCAACTGAATTTATTCTTGATAGTGCTCCAATATTTTTTTATTTTGTTTGTATATAGTCCATCATTAAAAATAACTTAATAAAGTTAAGTTTTTTTCCGAATTAAAAACCAATGTTTTTGGGATTTGGATCAGAACGAGGACACGGGTTGATTGATGTAAAACTTATCTCGAAACGGTGCTCCAAACAACTTGATTTTAGTTCATTGGAAGTTTAAACACCCGAATTGAAGCACCATTTTCGTCGTTTGGAGTACTGTTTCGAGTTAAGTTTTACATTAATCGACTCGTATCCACGTTCTGATCAAAAACCCTAAAACATCGGTTTGTAATTTGGAAAAAAACCTTTAACTCCGTTATTTTTTTTTAACGGCGGACCATTATACAAACAAAACAAAAAAAGCGAGACCATTGTCAGGAATAAACTAAGTTTGGATTATCATTGGTCAAAACAAAGATCAGATTATTTAAATTCAATTTGCCTAAAATTAATAAAGACATATTACATAAAAAGAGGTATGGTTTACACGTGCTATAAACACATTATACTAGGGATGAGCTCGGTACCGACCGTTACCGAACCGGTACTGGAATCGAAAGTACCGGTACCGAAAATCCCCAAAAGTAGGTACCGCTACCGAATATACCCGGTACGGTTCGTACTGGTACCGGTATTTGAGGGTAAAAACCGGTACCGAAAATGTCAAAAGTCGGTACCAAAAATGTCAAAAGTCGGTACCGAAAATGAACCCGGTTCAGTAAATTTGGTACCGGTACCGGTTCGATACCGGTACCGGGTACCATTTGTTCATCCCTACATTATTACTATAACTTAAAGGACAAAGTCGGTGAACTTTACACCGGCTTCCCCTAAGGTTTCATCAAAATGCCTTTAAGGTTTCATCAAAATGCAGAATAGCCCTTGCCTTATTACATCCATCATACTATCTCTTACTTTTTAAAACTATAATTTTAACCCATATACTATTAATCCATTTTACAACCCTCTCAAAAGTATGCGACATTTACAATAACGGTCCCTCCTTTTTCCACCCACCATACAACTCAACTTTTGAAAATTGTTGTTTTAACCCCTACACTGTTACTTTATTTTACAACCCCTTAACTTTTGAAAATTGCAATTTTTATCTAACCAAAACTAATCTTTAAATTTTTAAGTAAGTTTTTTTAGCTAATTTTCTTTTTAAAATATTAATAATTTGTCGTTGTGTTTAAGAACTTTGTGAAAATATCATTTAAACCAACCCGAGTTTCTAAAGCTCCGACTTTACCCATTTCGTTCCTTTACCTAAAAAACTATTTTTACGTGCGTATTTTTATTTATGTGGCGGTATAAATTTGAGTTTTTCTACGTTTCTACATAAACTTCTTTTAAGCAAGTCATGTCAAATATAATACGTTTTTGTGCTTATTTTATGTACGTTTTTAGTTAGTCTACGTTTCATTGTAAATTTTATTCTAACATGAGGTCATATATAATACGTTCTCATTCGACAGTATAAATTTGAGTTACTCTACGTTTCGACCCTGCTGCAACGTGCTAGGGGTAAAACTTCAACCCTTGATGTGCATATGTTTTTTGAGTACACGTGTCAGTTTTCCCTTTATACACGTTTTAAGCTTTGTTTTGTACGTTTCCTATGTATGAGTCGGATCACATATGAATACGTTATGATTGTAATGTATAAATTTGATTACTTTACATTGGATCCAACCCCAAATGCTATTGAGTTAAATCAGATATGTTAAAGCACATGTTTTCAAATTGTGTACGCATCACATAACACTTGAATTAATCCATTCAATATTTGCACTGTGTCTGCGCCGCAACGCGCGCGGGTCTAGTTACTAGTTCCTTTGAAAAAATAAACATTTTGTGTTTCTACGTTTGTCTCAGAGGATATAACAGGTAGAGTAGTAGTTGTAATATTGTAGTTGAATTCGCTAGCCTAAAATCGTACACCTAGAAATCATATAGTTTCCTTTGTGTTTATGTGTATCTTTTTGTGTCTCAACGAAGGTTGAAAAGTTGACTTAGTTAAATTATAAAGGAATTCAAAATGCAATTTTAATGGCTCAACAGAGAGCTACAAACTAATTAAAACATTTCTCTCGTTTGTAACAAACTAATTGTTGTAGTCTGTACTACAATGGTTCAAACCAAGTAGTCAGCGTAGCACATCGCAAGTGAGTATAACCTATTAGTGAGCGCAACTCGGTGTTAGTTTAGATCAGCGTTGGTCAATATTACATACTCGTTATTGTTGTCAGGCTGGAGGGTGTAGGGGTCGTCCCCAGCCCGTCCTGCTTCGTCGGCGTCGTGTCCCCCCCCCCCCACCGGCGTCGTCCAAATCGTCGGACATTAGACGATTGAGACGAGCCTCCCCCTCTCTCACACACCTATACATACCATATATATACATATATATTTTAGGCTCATCTCCCATTTCCTTACCTCCATCCTCTTTGCCCCATCCTCACACCCGATCTACGTGGCGCTTATGTGACGGATCATCTCCAAGGATGGGCCATCACCATACCGCATAGCCTCATGCACATGTTCGGAGAAAAGTCTAGTTACGCATGCCCTAGAGTTTTGGTCCAACATTGGTGTGCGCAAATTGTTGTCATGCACAAGTTAGAATTTTCCATGTTATTTGGATCAAATATACAACCCCCTAGAGATGTTTATGAGCCGATCCTATCCTATCAAGGGTCTGCTCATGCTCGGTTTGAATTACAACCGATCCGATCCGGTCGGATTGAATTTGAATCGATCAGATCGTTTTCGCTCGGTTTTTATCAAATCCTAACTAAAATCGAGCGGATCATTTTCGCTCGGTTGAATTATAAGGCTGCGTTCAACAAAAATAAATCCTAACTTAATTAAACCATGTCTAACACTTTACTAACAAAAGCAATACATAACTAAAATCATGATTCTAAAAATGTTCTTAACAATATTAAGAATCACAAAATAAAGTGCGAAATACAAATTGTCATTTATTTCAAAAGCCATAAACTTCTTCTTTAAGCTTGATCATCTCCATCCACAAAATTCAACTTCAAATCAACATATAACCTATAAGTTGGGCTAGTATATATTTTGGGCTTTTAATCTTTAAAATCTATAATATATATATATATAGGAGAAGGATCCGTTAGGAACCACCCTTTATTGTGATAACCGCGAGAAACAATGTGAACACAACAAAAAAAATACCTAAAAACATCTAAAAAACACCCAATTTTTTTATTTTTACTATTTTTTTTAGAAAAATCGCTATATTTCGTTTGCAAGGTGTGTTGAAGTAAAGCATAAGTAATGAGGTTATCAAACATATTGACTCCTTAATATAAACCCTTCGAGTCTGTTCATGCGCGTATATGGGATAGGGGTGTGCACGGTTCGATTTGGTTTGGTTTTTGGGCAAAATCAAAACCGAAACCGAAATGTCGGTTTTCAGTTTTTCAAAACCGTTCGGTTTCGGTTTTTTACGGTTTCGGTTTTTTTCGGTTTTTTCACCGGTTCGGTTCGGTTTTTCGGTTATTTCGGTTTTTGAAACAAAAGTAAGTAAGATTCAAAAATAAAAAAAGTATAATTCAAAATTTAAGAATCTTTCTTAAATAGTTACATTTAAGTTATTATATTTAATCTTTTTAACTAAAAACGTTTACATAAACCTAACATTTTAATCTATTTTTATATTTCTTCAAAGTTTTTATTAGGATTTTTACTTTTATAATACTTTGAAGATTGTTTTATTTTTATATTAAATTTTGTTATTTGTTAAAGGCAATAAATAAATCATCTCAATTATAAATAAACATCTTAATGTTTTTATTATAAGTACTTAAGATTCAAGAATAAAATTAATATTTTCTAATAGTATGGGTTAAACACTTAAACTTAAACATAAAAATATATGTGTTTTTTCGTTTTGGTTCGGTTCGGTTTATTTCGGTTATTGAAAATGGTTATCTGAAAACCGAACCAAATTTTCGGTTATTAAAAATCTGAAAACCGAACCGTCGGTTTTTGTTTTGGTTCGGTTTTTTCGGTTCGGTTTTGTCGGTTATTTCGGTTACGGTTCGGTTATTACGGTATTCTGCTCACCCCTAATATGGGATAAGTTCACACCTAATTCATCATGACACTTTCAATTAAAACATATTATTAACCATTAATATCTCAGGGTGGAGATACAATAGGAAGTTTATTTGTCTAGGAAGGCTAGGAAGTGATCTTAACCATCCATTTAGTTAATCAAGGGCTAAGATTAAATCAGGGAAATTGAAGGAAAGAAAAGAGGCGCGTGAGTTTGTTTAGGGGCATTCTAGTCAATCCAAGCCATTAGTTTCTCTTTCCTCCAATTCCCCCCCATTTTTTAAACGTTAATAACTCTTTCATACGACATTATTTTTTATAAAAATTGCACAAAAAAAACAAGCGTTTTTTATCTTTAAAACGAGTATATTATTGCTATATTTTCAAAAAAAAAAAAAAATTAAAAACCTAGTTGCGTAAAACGCAATAGAAAAACCCCCAGTTACGTAAAACGCAAGGAAAAAAAAACCTAAAAAATGACATTTTTCTAAAACGCAATGCACAAAAAACACAAAGAAATGACTTATTTGTAAAACGCAATGACCATAAAACACAAAGAAATGTCTTATTTTTAAAACGCAATAGCCTAAAAACTCAAAAGAAAATGTACTTTTTAAAACACAATGGACTAAAAACACATAAAAATGTGTTTTACCTAAAACGCAATGCACAAAAAACACAAAGAAATGTCTTATTTGTAAAACGCAATCGCCAGAAAAACTTAAAATGTCTGTTTTCTAAAACGCAATGGACTGAAAACACATAAAAAAAAAGTGTTTTACCTAAAACGCAATGCACAAAAAACACAAAGAAATGTCTTATTTGTAAAACGCAATGGCCAGAAATCACTTAAAAATTACTCATTCTAAAATGCAATTGCCTAAAAAACAAAAGAAAGTGTTCTCTGTAAAACGCAATGGACTGAAAACACCTAAAAAATGTTTTACCTAAAACGCATTTTTATTACGCAATGGCTCCCGCTACCCGGGGCGCTGCCCCCGGACCCCCGCCAAGATCGTAAAAAATAGTGACTAAATCAAAAACTCATATCGTAAAAATGAAATTAAAGAATTTCTTACATGGATCGAAGTGATTTCTTCAACAATTGACAATTTTTGAATGATTGAAACACTTATCAGCGCTCGAATCGAACGGATCGAGTGATTATCTTCAAAATCACAGGAAAAAACGAGATTTTGTATGAAATTAAACTGGGTTTTCTTCAAAAAAGCTGAAGAACACGTTGATCGAGTGTTTGAATCATTGATTGGTGATGAAAATCGCACTATAATGTAGTGATTTTTGAGATAGAAAGTGAAGAAATTGTTGAAGATGGTAGGTTTGAAAATGGTGGGTTTTGAAGTTACTGGGTTTTGAAAAGGAAGAAGAAAGGGTTGGATTGACTAAAATACTCTTTTTCTTTATTTTAAATGTTGTCACTGAAATATGAAAAAACGTTTACACTTCTTAAATACCAACAATACCGTTGATGTTACTTTCGATGGTCCAATAGGCTCTTGTGACTTTGAGAATGTTCCTCGTTACATACATGCATGGAGTATGAGATGGTGAACAGTTTGAGCAATCAGTCAGGTCCCAACAGCTGTCTTATGCTCCACCTTCACATGCTTTACACCACATTGTTTGTCCTTTAACAATAATTTGAGATTAGCTTCCAAGTTATTCAATCTGCATCGATTGGTATATTTGAGTTCAAGAAAAGTTTAATAAAAAATAAAGCGGATTTTTCGTATCATATGTCTCATTTAAGACTTTAATTTTTCAAATCACAACTTCATGTCTAATAATGCAAATAAATTACGTGGTCCTAGAAATCTAAAACATTTACTATAGTAGCTTTGTCAATTAAAAAAATGTTGATAAATGTAATGTTTCCCGTGCACTTAAAAAAAGCATCAGATTATGGAATCAAAAATACTCTATTACTGAGTTAACAAGACAAATGAACACAAAATAACATACTTATATAATGTTAAATGCTATTAGAACATAACATGGATCTTATCAATCAACACATCATATAGTATTATGAGCACAAAACATCTTAGGAGAGTACAAGGGCTGTAAGTGTGCATGTACCACATGTGGAATAGGGAAGTGGGGATTCATATTGACCATCCGTCAAAACAAAAACAGAGGTCTATGGCATTAGCACTGCTTAAAAATAATGCTATACGTATACTCTAAGACCATATGTTATGGTATGTTATGGTACGTAATATATGTTATGCTAAGGGTTGATAGTAAAAGTCCCGCCACGTAAGCGAAAGGGAGAGGTTGTCCCCTTCTCACTATCACAAGATATTTAATGATGTGATGATGCTCACACTCACCAAATTGTTGTGCTCACAATCGTGACTCGAATAAAAACAAGCTTCATGATCACACCAACGGAGCTGTGGTCGAGGTGCCTAGATCGCCACTCTCCCCTTAATAATACAAATATAACTCATGGTCTAATTACATACATGGATATATTGTGCTAGGATTGCACTGCAATGCGTGGTGCCATGCAAATGAATAAAACTTGTGTTGAATTGTTAAGAATGATTATGTATTTACTAGTGAATAAATTGGTCCTCATATAAATTTACTGTTATATATAATGTAAAAATCTAAAGGAGTGGCGATATGTGTAAAATCTAACATATATTTCATATCATGTGAAGCATGTTTTACCGTTTCATTGTATTAGTTTTGGAAACAATTAACGTTTCATTGTAATAGTTTTGGAAACAAGTCGTTTATTTGTTTATTTTTTGATTTTCAGAGTTAAAAATGCATAAACCGACAAAAGGAGCAAATTCATGGTGAAAAAACAAGACTTTTACTAAAAAAAAGTCACACACCCCTATGTTTCATCCCCTCAGAAGATGACAAAAGATAACTTTTGACACGGGGTCGTGCATCCTTGGCATGCCCACCATGACTGTAAGACCATATAATTGAGTATGTTTACGCTTATCTTTATCAAACACAAGTATAAGCTATTGGGCTTAGTTTTCTAGTGGGTTAGATAGTATTGGAACAAACCATGTGGGCTAATTAACGGTTTTGGGCTGGTTTAGTCAATAGTGTGCATGTGGGCTTGGCCTAGTTTGTATTTAGGTCACCATATGTAAGTATAAATAGGGTAAGCTTAGGTCATTAGGGGTTGCTGTTAGTATTACTGTTCTTCTTAGCATTTTCGAGTTGTGTGATAGTTGTACCAGACAAGTCTCTACACTCGTGTGCAACGTTGTTGATTGTTTAGGAAACATTGTAATTGTGTGCCAGACGATTCTCTTAAATCGTGTGCACTTGTTAACATTGGTGAATAGGTAAAAGATAGATACTTGGCTCTTTTTGTTGTTTTAGGGTTACATGAAGAATACAACAACCTAAAATCCACCATACGTGCACGCACTGACACTTATACACTGATTGAGCTATACAGTCTTCTTAGTGATCATGTCCACATGATAACAAAGCTACCAAAAAATTCTAAATAGCCATTATCATTATGACTATTGGAAACTCTTTAGCTGGTTCCATCCCTACCCCTACTTAGCCACCACAATAATTGTTGTCGGTTGGCTCTACAACAACTGGCATCTCAACTAGGCTATCAACTCATGCAAATACCATTTGCGCCTCTTGAATTCTATGGTGCTCGTCCTCCCTACAATTGAGGTAACAATAATCGAGGATATCGGGGATCCTATCATGGCAACACCAGCAAGAACAGAGGCCATAGTCGTAGAGATGACCAACGCCAACTTGCTTAGGCATCTGCTCAGAACATGGTGTATGGTACTTATTACCGTTGTGATAAAGGTCACTTTCATTCTAATGTCCCAAATCATGATCCATTAAGTTACTGTGCTCGTCCAATGACCAATACTGTTGACACTCATACTATAGCTAAGACAACATGTTAGCTGATAAACGAGCTAACAACCATGTGACACCGTATTTTGCGAGTCTTGACAGTTCAGAGACCTACTGTGTTAATTATTTCCATCATGGTTGTAATAGTAAAGGTCTTTCTATACTTCACATTAGTTCTAAGAAAGTTTTATCTCCGACCAAATACTTTTCTATTTCTGACATTAACTCTTCATGTCCCAACAATTTTGTATTTGTTCAAAAGTTTGCTTATGTAACAATGTTTTCTTGGAATTCCATTCTTCCTTTTTCTATTATGAAGAATAAGTCTACATGCACTACCTTCCTCAGGGCCCTAGTGAACATGGTTTCTACTCACATCACCTTCCAAAGTTCCAGTCTCTTCATAAGATTGCTATCAATGTGTCACACCCCGATATTTCCACGTATTACCGGTGGGCCCGGTGGGGAGTATCGTGACGTAGTTGATATCATCATAGTCAAATAATCACAGTTCAATGCACAACGGAAGTCTAAAAGTAATAATTATACAAACCGATTGAAAGTAACATAAAATATTACACAACGGATTGTAAAAGGATCCACAGGCGGATCTAAGATAAAAAGAAATATTGTTCAACAGATTTAAGCATTAAAAGCTTGAAGACTCTTTATTTGATACTAGGAGTAGCCAGCCCATTTCGCTTAGTACATGCACTTAACCTTTTTTGGAAAATACGTCAGTTTACACTGGTAAATACAATTAATCGACACTTTTGAAAATATTTAAGAAAATTGATTTAATGCACAAGGCACAAATATTCTTTTATAACCTGGGACAATTATTAAAAATAATCTTGTAAAAGATTTATATGTTTGTCACACATTCAGGATCCGGGATAGAAGCCGGAACAAGATTAATAGACACACCACATAATATAAACCCACGACGAGTTATCCTCAACAAGCGGGTATATCTTTTTACATACGCACTGGCAGGTGTATGCCTACACCCTATGCTTAAGTCGTGGCCATTTCAATGAATGAGCCGAGGATATCCAGGACATGGTTATTAACCCCCCCAAAGGCTTAAAACAAACAAAACAGCTTAAACGGGTTATCTCAATGATTTAACCATTATTGGATTAAAGATTCAATACCCGACCAAGTGGTATTATTAAATACCGTATCACAAGCCCGTATAACGGAAAAATAAGTTAAAAGTATTTACCTGAGCAAAAATATAATTTTTATCCCAGCCGTATATCAATTAGCAAGTACAGATAGCTTTTACCGGGCTCCTAATCTGGAACGAAGGTTTTTAATAACCTATTAGATTCCTAACGGGTCTTATTTAAGCTATAATTTAGACCGGTTAGTTTTAAAGAAAGGTATACGGTTCAAAACGCAAGATTAAGCGAAGACCGGATTAGAATGTGATTTAGACCCAACAAGTATAAGGACTTGTATAAAATGAGTAAACTAAGTACATTATGGATTTTGAAGTAAAAATGATAAGGTTTGACCCGTTTCGGTTAATTTATGTAAACTAGTTACATAAACCGTACCGAGCGCGAATACGCATAACGGGTAACCAAATGAGTCGTATACAGGTTTTACAAGTTAATATGCTTAAAATATGTTATGATATCAGTAGGATACCTTCCATTATGCCCAAAACGAATTTAAAACCAAATTAAGCCACGAAAGGGTATTTTGGTCATTTTAAAGTTTATAAAAGAGGTTAAATAGTAATCTGAGTTTATGGTCTAAAATAAATACTAAAAATGGGTTATATCAGTAAGATATCATACATATGTGAAATTTATCTTTTATGACCAAACTATGCACCGAAGGGGCATTTTGGTCATTTCACATATGCTTTAAGGGTCTAATTTGGAAATCTGAGTTTAAAACTTTCACTTACAGTTAAAGTATAAAAATTTATTCATAACATCAGTAGATATCAAGTCTTAGGTGCTAAATATGGTTTTAAACCACACTATGCGTCTAAATCGCATAAAAGTCGGTATTTGACGGTATTCGAGTTGATTAAGAAAATATGAGATTTTGATCAGCCTCTACTGTTTAAAATAATTTATTTGATGTATAAAATCTGTAGAAAAAGGTTTGACATGTAAAGGATGTGCAAAACTCATTTTATTAGCAAAAAGGGCATAACCGTCAATTACCGAGTCTATACAAGAACCCTATGTTATGATCAGTTTAAAATTTAACAAAAATCCCTAAATATTATATTTTAACAGTATGTGGCTGGTGGCAAAAATTGGGTTTAAAGAGGTTTTATGCCAAAAATGTCGTTTAATTAATAAAAAGCTTTCATTTTACGATATCGTGCATAACTTCTATTTTAGACCATAATCTGATGTCAAACTTTTAGGACATACTTAAATATCAGTAATAAAGGTTTTTGTTCTCTCACATTTTCAAAAATCTAATTTTAATATCAAACGGGCTTAATGGTCAACTTTTAAGCATTTAACGGAAACGTGCAATGAACTAGGATTTCTATGAAACCAAGGTGTACAACCTCAGAGGGTTATACTAACCTATAATATGGTCCTAAAGGAACCCTAAGGCATATCTAAACTAAGCTAAATCGGGTCAGAACTGAAAGTCAAAGCAAAAGTCTACTTTTGCGACTTTCGGTTCCGAACCGAGCCTAAACTCAGAATTGTTGGGTTGAACATGCCTAGACATGTTTTTATATTATTTACCAAGTTATTTTAATGTTAAAACATGTTCCATAACCCCTGCATTGTTAGTTATGAATTTTATTTGCAAAAATTGATTATGTTGACTTTTTATTAATAAGTTTGACCCGACAATTGACCAAGTAAAAGTGATAATCAGTAGGTGCCCTTTTAAGGGTTTATTACCTACATAATTACCAACTCATAGCCACTCTCAATTCGAATAATGGCTGGACCGTTTGTGATTAATCACAAAGTCAAAGTTTAATTACGATAATTTTGACTTTCGGTCATTAAACTAATAAAACTTGAACTAAGGAAGCTAAAAATGCTTACAAGAATACTTAGCACGAAATAGGAATAGAGGAAAGCTTCCTAGAGCTCCAAGGGACTCCAAAGAATGAGTTGTGAAGTGATTTTCAAATGTGCAAATGAACAAGTGCAAACAAAGGGCCTTTATATAGCAATTTTCACTTCATATGATCACTCCACATGTCCCTACATTAATCCCAGATGTTACCAGGGGTCCCTAGTGCATGAAAAATCATTTTCTCAGGCCGTGGTATCGAATACAAGCATGCAAAGGCGGTGGAACTGACTGAACTTGCAGCCGTTCATGTTTTCTGCATCTTGCACTTCCACGCGGGCCGCGTAAGACTTATAAGAAGTCTACGCGGGCCGCGACAATGGTAAAATCCAGTAAACACTTTGCAAGCTTTGCAACTTCAGTCCCTGGTCCAAAATAAGTTTATTTAACTTCTATTTATTGCATTTAGGACCCTCATGGTTAACTATTAAGGACCTTGGGTCATCATTTAACTCCGTTAAGCTCCCGGTTAGTCGTACGTACCCCCGATAAGTCTTGTTTTCATCGAAAATCCACAAAATTAATATCCAATATTCTTGAGAACAAAATATACAAACATTTCAATGCTTTTGGGATCGTTAAAAGGTCACTCAGAGGTAACTTTTAACATGTTGACACTTTTGATCCTCTTACTTACATATTTACATTGTTTGAAAATTTATAGTCCCTCCAGATCAATCCATTACACGTTTAAAGTCCATGACACGTGTCTTTATTATATTGGTCGTGATTGTTCAAGGTGTTACATCCTCACCCCCTTAAAAGAAATCTCGACCTCGAGATTTACTGAAATAAATGAGGGTACTTCTGTTTCATTGTGGATTCAACCTCCCACGTGTACTCTGGGCCTCTTCGGGCATCCCATTTTACCTTTACAATCGGCACATGCTTCTTTCGAAGCTTCTTAACCTATCGATCCTCGATCGACAAAGGTTTCTCAACGAACTTCAAGCTCTCATCTATCTGCACATCCTTATGCGACATTGCTAGCGACTCATCAGCTAGACATTTCTTTAAGTTGCAGATGTGGAATACATTATGTATTCCACTAAGCTCTTCCGGAAGATTTAGCTTATAAGCTACAGATCCGACACATTCGATGATCTCGAATGGTCCTATGTATCTAGGGCTTAGCTTGCCCTTTTTGCCAAAACGCATCACCCCTTTCCAGGGTGACACCTTGAGTAACACCTTATCTCCTACCTCGAATTTCAGAGGTTTGCGTCTTTTATCCGCATAACTTTTCTGTCTATCCCTGGCAGCTTTGAGACGATCGCGGATCTGAACAATCTTATCCGTCATCTCCAGGACTATAACAGGTCCTGATAGTTGGACATCTCCAACTTCCGCCCAACAAATTGGCGTCCTACACTTTCTTCCATATAAAGCTTCGAAAGGTGTTGCTTGAATACTCGAATGATAGCTATTATTGTACGAAAATTCAATCAATGGAAGATGATCATCCCAACTTCCTCCTAAATCAATAACACAAGCTCGTAGCATATCCTCAAGCGTTTGTATCGTACGCTCACTTTGCCCATCCGTTTGAGGATGATATGCAGTGCTGAAATTTAATCGGGTGCCTAAGGATTGCTGAAAGCTTTTCCAAAAATGCGATGTGTATCTTGTATCCCTACCAGAGATAATAGACACTGGCACTCCGTGAAGAGATACAATCTTATCCACGTACAGCTGAGCTAGCTTGTCGGAGCTGTGAGTTTCTTTAGTTGGTAAGAAGTGGGCTGACTTGGTCATTCTATCTACTATAACCCAAATAGTATCATTCCCATGCTTTGTCCTTGGTAACTTAGTGATAAAATCCATAGTTACCATTTCCCATTTCCATGTGGGGAGTTCAGGCTATTGTAACAAACCTGACGGCCTTTGATGTTCTGCTTTAACTTGAGCGGATGTCAAACATTTAGCCACATAGGTGGCTATAGATTTCTTCAAACCTATCCACCAATAATTTGCCTTTAAATCCTGGTACATCTTATCACTGCCAGGATGAACAGAATATTTGGAACTATGGGCTTCTTGAAGAATCACCTCCCTAAGTCCTCCATAGATTGGAACCCATATTCGTCCATTCAATCTTAGGATTCCATCCTTGCCATAAGATAATTGTTCAGCAGTTATGCCCAACTTCTCATTCGGATAATTAGCTTCTAATACAGCTTCTTTTTTAGCGGCTAACAATCTTTCATTCAAACTGTTCTTCAATTCAATGCTTTTGGCATTGATTCTAATAGGCTTAAACCTTTCTTTTATGCTCAAGGAATTGGCGACTACATTCGCCTTGCCTGGATGATATCGGATTTCACAATCGTAATCATTCAGCGTTTCCATCCATCGACGCTGTCTCATGTTAAGATCCTTCTGGTTAAACAGATGCTGAAGGCTCTTCCGATCATAATAGATCACACACTTAGTCCCATAAAGGTAATGCCTCCAAAGCTTCAGTGCAAATAAAACGGCACCCAACTCCAAATCGTGGGTGGTGTAATTATTTCCGTGCACTTTTAATTGTCGGGAAGCATATGCAATAACTTTTCCTTTCTGCATAAGACACATCCCATACTTGTGTGCGATGCGTCGCAATAAACTACAAATTCTTCAATACGTTCTGGCAATGTCAAAACAAGTGCTTTGCTTAACTTCTGTTTAAGAATATCGAAGGACTCTTGCTGTTTTGGACCCCAGACAAACTTGACATTCTTGCGAGTTAACGATGTTAAGGGTGCAACAATCCTTGAAAAGTTCTCAATGAAACGTCGATAGTAACCTACTAGACCCAAGAAGCTGCGTATCTCTGTAGGAGTCTTAGGCTCTTGCCAATTCATGATCGCTTCAATCTTAGCGGGATCCACCTGGATACCACGCTCGCTCACCACATGTCTAAGAAATTGGACTTCACGAAGCCAAAACTCACATTTAGAAAACTTGGCGTAGAGCTTTTCTTGCTGTAGAAGTTTAAGGATACACCGAAGATGTCTTTCATGATCGGCTTGACTCTTCAAGTAAATAAGAATGTCATCAATGAAGACAATGATAAACTTGTCCAAGTATGGCTTGCAAACGCGACTCAAGAGATCCATGAATGCTGCAGGTGCATTGGTGAGTCCGAAAGGCATCACTAAGAACTCATAGTGTCCATATCGAGTTTTGAATGCAGTCTTATGCACATCTTCATTTCTGACCTTCAGTTTATGGTAACCCGACCTTAAATCAATCTTGGAGAAATAACTTGCTCCTTGAAGCTGATCGAATATATCATCGATTTTGGGTAGTGGATATCTGTTCTTGATAGTTACCTTGTTCAGCTCGTGATAATCAATGCATAAACGCATTGATCCATCTTTCTTCTTCACAAAGAGGATCGGTGCTCCCCAAGGGTACGAGCTAGGTCGAATAAAACCCTTTGCCAATAAATCATCCAACTGAGTCCTTAATTCTTTCATCTCAGTTGGTGCCAACCGATAAGGTGCTCTTGCAATTGGCGAAGCTCCAGGAATGATATTGATTCTGAACTCCACTTGCCTATCTGGGGGTAAACCAGGTAGTTCTTCAGGGAATACTTCTGGATATTCAGAAATAACAGGGATGTCTTCAATCTTGGGCTTTGGTTCATCAATGGTAACTTGTGTTATATAAGTGACACAACCTTTCTTCATACACCTCGACGCCTTAAGCAAGGACACTTGCTTAGGTAACCCGTACTGAGTATCTCCTTGTATTGTAAGTAGCTCACCATGGGGATTCTTGATCACCACTTGCTTCTTATCATAAACGATTTGGGCTTGGTTATGAGATAACCAATCCATGCCTATCACTATGTCAAATCCTGCTAATTTCAAGGGAAGCAAGGAAAGTAGAAAAGAGTGATTCCTAATGGATATAAAACATCCATCTAGAACTTTTGAAGCAGTTTCTATGGTACCATCGGCCAATTCTACTTCATATTTTATGCTTAGGGTTTTAATAGGCAGATTTAACAATTTACAAAATTTATTGTCTACAAACGACTTATCTGCACCCGAATCAAACAATACCCTTGCATAAACATCATTGATAAGAAAGGTACCTGTTATCACATTTTCGTTCTGATCTGCTTCTTGAGCATTTATTTGAAAGACCCGAGCATTGGTCTTTTTACCCTCTTCAGGTTTCTTTGCATACTTTGGGCAGTTAGACTTGATATGCCCCTTCTCGTTACAGTTGTAACAAGTCGAATCCTTTATCTTCTTGCAATCCAACATTTTATGCTCACTTAATTTGCAGATCCCACAAGCTCTGGGCTGCGATTGGGATTGTGATTCGAACCTGCATTTCCCTAGATGGCGCTTCCGACAGGTTTTACACTTGGGTTTCTCACCCGACTGCTGATTATCCTTTTTAAATCTGGAACTCTTCTTATGATCTGAGTTCCCTTTATGTTTCTTATCAGAACGTTGTGAGTTCTCCTCCTCACGTTTCCTCTTCCCTTCATCGGAATTCTTAAGCGATCTCTGCCTGACCGCATCGAGAGTAAGAGATAACGACAAATCAACAACTGACCTGAATGTAGTGGGTCTAGATGCTTTCACACTTGCTTTAATTTCTGGAGCTAGACCTCCAATAAAACGAGCTATACGTTTCGGTTCCGGTGTGACCAAGTAAGGAACCAATCAAGACATGGTGTTGAAACTGGTAAGGTATGCCTGACAATCCAAGTTCTTCATGACCAAGGTCAGGAAGTCAGTTTCAATCCTTTCCACCTCATGCTGAGGACATAAATTATCTTTGATCAACGCAACAACTGATCCCAAGACATGTTGTAAAGTGGGATCTTTCCTGTAGCTTGGATTAGGGACCTCCACCAAGCTAAAGCTTCGCCCTTAAAAGATTGTGAAACAAACTTCATAATGTCTTGTTTGGCACAACCACTAATATCAACCACTAAAAATGATAAGGTTTGACCCGTTTCGGTTAATTTATGCAAACTAGTTACATAAACCGTACCGATCACGAATACGCATAACGGGTAACCAAATGAGTCATATACAGGTTTCACAAGTTAATATGCTTAAAATATGTTATGATATCAGTAGGATACCTTCCATTATGCCCAAAACGAATTTAAAACCAAATTAAGCCCCAAAGGGTATTTTGGTCATTTTAAAGTTTATAAAAGAGGTTAAATAGTAATATGAGTTTATGGTCTAAAATAATCAGTAAAAATACTTATTTTAATGGGTTATATCAGTAAGATATCATACATATGTGAAATTTATCTTTTCTGACCAAACTACGCACCGAAGGGGCATTTTGGTCATTTCACATATGCTTTAAGGATCTAATTTGGAAATCTGAGTTTAAAACTTTCACTTATTGTAAAAGTATAAAAATTTATTCATAACATCAGTAGGTATCAAGTCTCAGGTGCTAAATATGGTTTTAAACCACACTATGCGTCTAAATTGCATAAAAGTCGGTATTTGACGGTATTCGGGTTGATTAAGAAAATATGAGATTTTGATCAGCCTCTACTGTTTAAAATAATTTATTTGATGTATAAAATCGGTAGAAAAAGGTTTGACATGTAAAGGTGTAACACCCCAAATTCTCGTATGACCTAAAAGTATAATGTGTAGTGATGATTTAATAAGTTAAAATGGAAAATATATTGAATTATGTCAAAAAAATAAAAGTTAGTAAAAGAAAAATGGTTAAGTTAAAAGGTAAACTACTAAAGTGAATAGGGATTAAAAGATGAGGGACTAGATGTGTAAATATTGTTATAAAACATGATAAAAAAAAAGAAACCAATTTAGTGAATCCCTCTCAAAAACCCTAAATCACTAAAATTCCATCAATTGAAAGCCAATTTAGTGAAGAATCGAATGCATGAGCTAAGAATTCTGATTGTCTAAGTACTCTTGATCTCAAGTAAGTGAAATTTCTTGATTTGATGTTGTTTGATTATGTGGGTTTAGTGTAATTCGTGAACGTAATGCAAAAATTAGTATGATTAATGGTTGCTATGAATGTCTAGACATCAATAGATGCTAAATTTCGAATATGATCATGATTAGGGCAAAACCCACTTGCATGTCAAGTAATGGTTAGCAATTGTGAAGTTCTACATGTTAATTTGATTGTTGTTGATGAAATTGTGATGAATAATTGATTTGGAACCATATGTTTATGGTTAAAATAGTAAACTATGGATTAGGGTAATGATTATTATTATGAAAGATTATGATTAACCATTGATGAGATAGGATGGACATGTTATAACTACTTGTACATCATGCCTTGTAGATAGTATGCACACCATGTGTTTGATGAAATGTCTAAATGAATTTAGATATGATTTTGGATGAAAATTCGCTAAATTGATGAGATGTAATCATGGTGGGAATGTATGTGAATTATAAATATCGTATTGGATAATAAGGAATGTGAAAGTAATGGGAGCTAAGTGAATAAAGTTATGATGTTCATGAAATAAGAAGGAGCAAGTCACTCCAAAGCACAAGGAACTCAGGATCACGGTAAGTTCATACGAACTTAAATTCTCCTTTTATTTTGTTCAACGGATGAAGGTTTAGTTTTTAATCCTAAATGTTGAGTTGTGTGTTGTTATTGGATCAAATGACGATATGTTATATGTTAGAAAACGGACAAGCGACACAATAGTGTCGGATGTATAATGACCACTCAAGTGGGATAAAATTTTATGAAAAGTTGGATTATGAGATGGTAAGTAACGACTTGTTGTAAACGGGTTATAATGATATGTTATGCTAAGCATGTATGATAAAGGATTACCCGTTGTAAATGGGTAAATTAGGACAAGCACGACAATTATTGTGGACGTTTGATTATTGGCTCATTACAAATGGGCCGAATGATATGGATGTATGAATGTACCGAGATGTTGGTATAAAAGAAAGTTCATGGAAAGAATGTTTAATGAAAAGAATGTTGTAAACAATATTTGTTAATGATTGGTATATTGTTAATGGGTCGATTAAAAGTATGTAGGGTGTGTTATGGATTTTGTTTGAGCTTTGTGAATTTACTAATGTTTGATGTTGTGCATGATAGGTAAATCTCATGTTTGAAGTTGGCTAGCTCGGACGAACACACTAAATAGCCCTTTTGCGCTTTTGGACTATGTTATCTTTTACTAATGGGTCGAAATCATTTTGTTAATGTAAATCTTAACCGTATGTCTAGAATAGTAGTAAGTGTTTTAAGAACGTTTGAATCCTTTGGGTTGATTTTGAACTTTATTGTAAAAACAGGGAAACGTAAACGTTACGAATGGGTCATGCCCAATTTTTGTTAAAAATTTTTGTATGTTTGATCGTTAAATAAAGTGGATGCCACAAGTTGGTATCAGAGCCGAGGTTTGAGGGATTCAAGCATTTGGGTCAAATGTTTGAACTCAAACCAAAAGCTCGTATGAAGGTGTGTTCGTTCCGAAGCGCTACGCAAGTAAGTAAATTATAAAATTTATTGTATTGTAGTTAGAAATAGAATGGGATTTATAGGTTATTTGCCATCAAACCTAGTCTTACGACTAACGGATATGCTAAACGGGTCCGCAATTAAATTACGGACGCGTAGGAAAAAAATCGGGTAAAACGGACTACTAGAACTTGAGATATGATGTTTTTAAGAGTTAAGTTTGAGAATTTATGGAGCTGGGCATCAACAACAGCAAAACAACGAACATTCTGTCAAAATTCATTGCTCGCGTCGCGCCACCCTCGTGATCTAAGTTCATCGCGTAGCGCGACTTTGCTGGCGTCGCGCGACGGAAGGGCAGGCAAACCCTCGCGCCACGCGAGCACCCATATGCTTCCGAATTTTTTTGTTTTGATGATTTTAAGTACGGGACTCGTTCCAATTGATTTTAAAGACCTTATGAACAATATTTAAAGCAAATATGATAATCAAATGATGAAAGAAAGGTACATGTGAATGATGAGAAGGAAATTTGTTATGATTAAAGAATTCGGTCGAAATGATACGATACGATCGTCAATGACGATAAAGCATGAAGTATGAATGATGAATGGAATGTGTCATGATAAAATGATGTTAAAACATGATGATGGGAAGTAGGAAATGAAATCTAATGACTGTAATGAATGTTTTATGTAGATGGCTGATACGGTGAATGTAAATGATGACGATGAAGCACGCCGAAATGAAATGAGAACAATGATTGTGGAAGAAGTTGAGAAAGCGATTGGAGCTAGTATTTCCCGACTAGCTCAAGAGGTGGAAGGTCAAGTATTGGGAGTAGTCGATACTCTAGTAACGACCAAGGTGGAAGAACTAAAGGAGATGATTAGTGAACTACAAACAAAGAAAAGTACTCGAAAGTGTACGTACAAGGAATTCATGGCATGTAACCCTTTGTCGTACAAAGGGAAAATTGACCCGATAGCTTGTCAAAGATGGATTTCAAGCACCGAGGAAGTGTTTGTAAGAAGTAGATGTGAAGTACAGGATCAAGTGATGTTTGCTACGGGCCTCCTACAACTCCAAGCAAAGGATTGGTGGGACACACATTCGAAGGAATTGGGGGATGACAAACTACAAAGGTTAACATGGCAAGAGTTCAAGGAGCCATTTCTGAAATATCATAGCCCATAATCCGCACTTGATAAGATTCAAGAAGACTTCTTACGTCTTCGACAAAAGGATGAAACGATTGATGAAATAACGAATAAGTTCCTCGAGAAGGTGAAATTTTGTGGGGAGATAGTGGGGACTGAGAGGTTGAAAATCATACGTTATCATGCTATGTTAAAGGCTGAATATCAGGAATTCGTAAATCCCTCCAAGTGTGCAACATTGAATGAATTAATCGACTGGGTAAGAGATAGGGAGATTGAGTTAAGAAGGCAGGTTGAACGGGGAGAGAAAAGGGTGGCGGAGAAGCCTACCAACACAACCCCTTCGAAAAAGGCAAAATATCAATATCAAAACAGGAAAGGGAAGACAAGTAGTGGGATTCCGACTTGCAAGACGTGTGGGAAACACCACTCGGGTGAATGTTTGGATAGAAAGGGTGCTACAAGTGTAGACAAGAGGGACATCCCTACTACAGATGTCCAGACAATCAGAAAACGTGTTACAATTGTCATCAAGCGGGACACATGAAATCTGAATTTCCAAAGCTCCAACAAACGCCTAGGAAGGAAGGAAAGAAAGAGGGGCCGTCAAGGGCTCGTGGAAGGATGTTTCAGATAACGTCTGAAGAAGCAAAGTCTCACCCATAAATAGTTTCAGCTATATTCCTAGTAAATTCAATACCTGTAAATGTTTTATTTGATTCCGGGGCTAGTAGGTCATTTTTTTCGAATGAACTTTTATGTCATCCTTCCTTTAAGCTTGAAAATATGTTAGTACCTTTAGAAGTGGAAGTAGCAGATATCAAAAGTTACCTATTGCATGATGTATGTAGAAACTGTAAGATCTTGATTGAAGATGTGGAATTTAGCATAGACCTTGTTCCAATGTGTATGGGGGAATTTAAAGTAGTTGTGGGAATGGATTGGCTGGCCCAAAATCATGCTGAAATACAATGTGAAAAGAAAGTCATCCAAGTAGCAACCTCGGAGGGAAAGCGGGTAAGTATTCAAGGGGATAGGGTCGATGAGTCGAAACTTTGTTCTATTATTGAAGCCGTCAAGTATGTAAAGAACGGGGGAAAAGCGTATCTGTCTTACGTGATCGATACCAATCAAGTCGTACCGAAGCTGGAAAATGTAAAAGTAGTGAATGAATATCCGGATGTATTTCCGGAGGATTTACCGGGGCTTCCGCCCGAATGTGAAGTGGAGTTTAAGATAGAGCTTACCCCGAGAGCCACACCGGTAGCTAAAGCTCCTTATCGGTTGGCCCCAACCGAAATGAAAGAATTGATGACCCAACTTCAAGAACTGCTCGACAAAGATTTTATTCGACCAAGTGTTTCGCCATGGGGAGCACCCGTATTATTTGTAAGGAAGAAAGATGGTTCGATGCGAATGTGCATCGACTATCGGGAGTTAAACAAGTTAACGGTGAAGAATCGTTACCCCTTACCCAGAATTGACGATTTATTTGACCAACTTCAAGGGGCGAGCTGGTTTTCAAAGATTGATATGCGATTAGGATACCACCAACTGCGGGTACGAGAAGAGGATGTGCCGAAAACTGCATTTCGAACGCGGTATGGACATTACGAGTTCTTAGTAATGTCCTTCAGCTTAACAAACGCGCCAGCTGCATTCATGGATCTAATGAATTGGGTGTGCCGGACTATTCTTGATAAGTATGTAATCGTTTTTATCGATGATATACTAGTGTACTCCCGAAGTGAGGCAGAGCATGCTTCACACTTACGTGATGTGCTGGAGACGCTCCGCAAGGAAAGGTTATATGCAAAGTTCTCAAAATGCGCCTTTTGGCTGAGAGAAGTACAATTTTTGGGTCATGTAATCAATGCGGACGGCGTCCATGTGGACCCGTCCAAGGTAAAGGCAATGATGAATTGGGTACCCCCGAAGAATCCAAGCGAGATAAGAAGCTTTTTGGGCTTGGCTGGTTATTACAGGAGATTTATCCAGGATTTCTCCAAAATAGCCTCGCCCATGACAAAGTTAACAAAGAAAAGTGAGAAGTTTTTATGGGGTGAAGAACAAGAAAAAGCATTTCAGGCGCTGAAAGAAAAACTCTCAAGTTCTCCTGTATTGACATTACCGGATGGAACGGATGATTTGGTGGTATATACTGATGCCTCCCATCAGGGTCTTGGGTGTGTACTAATGCAAAGGGGTAAAGTTGTTGCCTATGCTTCAAGACAACTCAAGCAACATGAAAATAATTACCCAACCCACGATCTAGAATTGGCGGCGGTCGTGTTCGCTTTGAAGATATGGAGACATTACCTATACGGGGTGAAGTGTACAATCTTCTCGGATCACAAGAGCCTCAAATATTTTTTCGAACAAAAATATCTTAATATGAGGCAACGAAGATGGTTGGAACTTATCAAGGATTACAATTATGATATCCACTATCATCCCGGGAAGGCTAACGTAGTGGCGGATGCTCTAAGTCGAAAGGAGTACCCGCCCTCGATTCAGGTAAGATCAATGAAAATGGTAGTCACTTCCAAACTCCTTGAAGAAATACGAGAGGCTCAAATTAAGTCCCTGGATGCCGAGGACTTAAAGAAAGAAAGGACGAAAGGATTTATCCACGGATTGAATGAGAATGTGAATGGTATGAAAACGAGGTATGGTCGAATCTGGATACCACGTGAATGTTATGTGAAAGAATTACTTTTGAATGAGGCACACAAGTCTCGATACTCCGTTCATCCAGAGCTACAAAAATGTATCGAGACTTGAGGATGAATTATTGGTGGCCGGGAATGAAAAGAGTCATTGTCAAGTATGTGGCTAAGTGTTTAACATGTTCCCAAGTAAAGGCCGAACACCAAAGACTTTATGGGAAATTGCAATCGTTGGAGATACCGGTATGGAAGTGGGAGCATGTAACGATGGATTTAGTGACTAAGCTTCCCAATACAATATGGGTGGTCGTTGATCGACTGACCAAAAGTGCACATTTTTTACCCATTCGGGAAACTTATAATTCAGAAAAGATGGCGGAAGTTTATATGAACGAGATTATATCCCGAAATGGGGTTCCAGTGTCTATAGTATCCGACCGGGACACCCGGTTCACATCCCGTTACTGGAGGAAGTTTCATGAAGAATTGGGGACCTGGTTACATATCAGCACCGCTTACCATCCTCAAACCGATGGTCAATCGGAACGAACTATACAAACAATAGTTGATATGTTGAGGGCGTGTGTCATGGATTTTGGGGGAAGATGGGATGATCATCTAACCTTGGTAGAATTTTCATATAACAATAGTTATCATAACAGCATAAAAATGGCCCCCTATGAAATGCTCTATGGAAGGAAATGTAGAACCCCAGTTTCCTGGGGGGAAGTGGGTCAGCGCGAACTCGCGTCAAAGGATCTAGTAGCCGAACCGAATGAAAAGATTGATATGGTTAGATCAAGAATTAAGGCGGTGCAAGATAGGCAAAAGTCTTATGCAGATCGACGAAGGCGACCAATTGAGTTTCAAGTAGGTGATCATGTGTTACTAAAAGTCTCTCCATGGAAAGGGATAATTCGTTTTCGTAAAAGCAGGAAGCTAGGTCCTCGATACATCGGACCATTCAAGATACTCGCTCGGGTCGGGGCGGTGGCGTATCAGTTAGAATTACCACCCGCGTTGGATGGGATTCATAACACCTTTCATGTGTCTCAATTGCGAAAGTGCCTCGCGGATGAGACCGCATACGTACCTTTGGATGATATTGAAGTGGATGAGAAATTAAATTATGTTGAAAAGCCCATCGCAATAAAGGATTTTAAAGTAAAGCAACTCCACAACAAATCCGTTCGGCAAGTGTTGGTGCAATGGCAACATCGAAAAGGATCAGATATCACGTGGGAAGCGGAGGAGGAAATGCGAGAACATTACCCAGAATTATTTGGTACGTATTCAGGTTTTGGGGACGAAACCTTCTTTAAGGGGTGTGGACTTGTAACATCCCAAATTCTTGTATGACCTAAAAGTATAATGTGTAGTGATGATTTAATAAGTTAAAATGGAAAATATATATAATTATGTCAAAAAAATAAAAGTTAGTAAAAGAAAAATGGTTAAGTTAAAAGGTAAACTACTAAAGTGAATAGAGATTAAAAGATGAGGGACTAGATGTGTAAATATTGTTATAAAACATGATAAAAAAAAAGAAACCAGACTTAGTCTGGTGTGTGCGATCGTGAGAAGCCAGGGGGGACTCCTTCCCTCTCAAAAACCCTAAATCACTAAAATTCCATCAATTGAAAGCCAATTTAGTGAAGAATCGAATGCATGAGCTAAGAATTCTGATTGTCTAAGTACTCTTGATCTCAAGTAAGTGAAATTTCTTGATTTGATGATGTTTGATTATGTGGGTTTAGTGTAATTCGTGAATGTAATGCAAAATTTAGTATGATTAATGGTTGCTATGAATGTCTAGACATCAATAGATGCTAAATTTCGAATATGATCATGATTAGGGCAAAACCCACTTGCATGTCAAGTAATGGTTAGCAATTGTGAAGTTCTACATGTTAATTTGATTGTTGTTGATGAAATTGTGATGAATAATTGATTTGGAACCATATGTTTATGGTCAAAATAGTAAACTATGGATTAGGGTAATGATTATTATTATGAAAGATTATGATTAACCATTGATGAGATAGGATGGACATGTTATAACTACTTGTACATCATGCCTTGTAGATAGTATGCACACCATGTGTTTGATGAAATGTCTAAATGAATTTAGATATGATTTTGTATGAAAATTCGCTAAATTGATGAGATGTAATCATGGTGGGAATGTATGTGAATTATAAATATCGTATTGGATAATAAGGAATGTGAAAGTAATGGGAGCTAAGTGAATAAAGTTATGATGTTCAGGAAATAAGAAGGAAGAAGGAGTAAGTCACTCCAAAGCACAAGGAGCTCAGGATCACGGTAAGTTCGTACGAACTTAAATTCTCCTTTTATGTTGTTCAACGGATGAAGGTTTATTTTTAATCCTAAATGTTGAGTTGTGTGTTGTTATTGGATCAAATGACGTTATTTTATATGTTAGAAAACGGACAAGCGACACAATAATGTCGGATGTATAATGACCACTCAAGTGGGATAAAATTTTATGAAAAGTAGGATTATGAGATGGTAAGTAACGACTTGTTGTAAACGGGTTATAATGATATGTTATGCTAAGCATGTATGATAAAGGATTACCCGTTGTAAATGGGTAAATTAGGACAAGAACGACAATTATTGTGGACGTTTGATTATTGGCTCATTACGAATGGGTCGAATGATATGGATGTATGAATGTACCAAGATGTTGGTATAAAAGAAAGTTAATGGAAAGAATGTTTAATGAAAAGAATGTTGTAAACAATATTTGTTAATGACTGGTATATTGTTAATGGGTCGATTAAAGTATGTAGGGTGTGTTATGGATTTTGTTTGAGCTTTGTGAATTTACTAATGTTTGATGTTGTGCATGATAGGTAAATCTCATGTTTGAAGTTGGCGAGCTCGGACGAACATACTTAATAGCCCTTTTTGCGCTTCCGGACTATGTTATCTTTTACTAATGGGTCGAAAATCATTTTGTTAATGTAAATGTTAACCGTATGTCTAGAATAGTAGTAAGTGTTTTAAGAACGTTTGAATCCTTTGGGTTGACTTTGAACTTTATTGTAAAAACAGGGAAACTTAAATGTTACGAATGGGTCATGCCCAATTTTTGTTAAAAGTTTTTGTATGTTTGATCGTTAAATAAAGTGGATGCCACAAAAGGATGTGCAAAACTCATTTTATTAGCAAAAAGGGCATAACCGTCAATTACCGAGTCTATGCAAGAACCCTATGTTATGAGCAGTTTAAAATGTAACAAAAAAATCCAAAAATACCTAAATATTATATCTTAACAGTAGGTGGCAAGTTTGGTGGCAAAAATTGGGATTAAATAGGTTTTATGCCAAAAATGCCGTTTAATTAATAAAAAGCTTTCATTTTACGATATCACGCATAACTTCTATTTTAGACCATAATCTGATGTCAAACTTTTAGGACATACTTAAATATCAGTAATAAAGGTTTTTGTCCGCTCACATTTTCAAAAATCTCGTTTTAATATCAAAAGGGCATAATGGTCAACTTTTAAGCATTTAACGGAAACATGCAATGAACTAGGATTTCTATGGAACCAAGGTGTATAACCTCAGAGGGTTATACTAACCTATAATATGGTCCTAAAGGAACCCTAAGGCATATCTAAACTAAGCTAAATCAGGTCAGAACTGAAAGTCAAAGCAAAAGTCTACTTTTGCGACTTTCGGGTCCGAACCGAGCCTAAACTCAGAATTGTCGGGTTGAACATGCCTAGACATGTTCTTATATTATTTACCAAGTTATTTTAATTTCAAAACATGTTCCATAACCCCTGCATCTAGTTATGAATTTTATTTGTAAAAATTGATTCTGTTGACTTTTTATTAATAAGTTTGACCCGACAATTGACCAAGTAAAAGTAATAATCAGTAGGTGCCCTTTTAAGGGTTTATTACCTACATAATTACCAACTCATAGCCACTTTCAATTCGAATAATGACTGGACCATTTGTGATTAATCACAAAGTCAAAGCTTAATTACGACAACTTTGACTTTCGGACATTAAACTAATAAAACTTGAACTAAGGAAGCTAAAAATGCTTACAAGAATACTTAGCACGAAATAGGAATAGAGGAAAGCTTCTAGAGCTCCAAAGGACTCCAGAGAATGAGTTGTGAAGTGATTTTCAAATGTGCAAATGAACAAGTGCAAACAAAGGGCCTTTATATAGCAATTTTCACATCATATGATCACTCCACATGTCCCTACATTGATCCCAGATGTTACCAGGTGTCGCTAGTGGATGAAAAAGCATTTGCTCAGGCCCTGGTATCGAATACAAGCATGCAAAGGCAGTGGAACTAACTGAACCTGCAGCTGTGCATGTTTTCTGCATCTGGCACTTCCACGCGGGCCGCGTAAGACTTATAAGAAGTCTACGCAGGCCGCAACAATGGTAAAATTTGGTAAACACTTTGCAAGCTTTGCAATTTCAGTCCCTGGTCCAAAATAAGTTTATTTAACTTCTATTTATTGCATTTAGGACCCCATGGTTAACTTTTAAGGACCTTGGGTCATCATTTGACTCCGTTAAGCTCCCGGTTAGTCGTACGATCCCCCGATAAGTCTTGTTTTCATCGAAACTCCACAAAATTAATATCCAATATTCTTGAGAACAAAATATACAAACATTTCAATGCTTTTGGGATCGTTAAAAGGTCACTCAGAGGTAACTTTTAACATGTTAACTCTTTTGATCCTCTTACTTACATATTTACATTGTTTGAAAATTTTTAGTCCCTCCAGATCAATCCATTACACGTTTAAAGTCCATGACACGTGTCTTTATTATATTGGTCGTGATTTTTCGAGGTGTTACACACTGGCACAAGGACTTTGTCCACATCAGCATCTTTTATATTATATGTTACCCACTTGCTTGCTTCATGTTATTACAAACTCAAGTGTTAATCTATCTTTAGTTAGGATCATGCACCTTTATTATCTTTGGTTAGACATCGTTATTTCAGGTTTTGTGTTGATTGCTTCTCTCATTACATGTCGATTTTTCTTTTTACCCAAAATCTGATGTTTGTCCTACTTTCAGACCTTTGTCACCATGGTTGAACATAACTTTAATGCAAAAAATTAAAAATAATGAAACTGATTAGGATGGTTAGTTTTGACCTTTTTTTCCCGGTTCTTTACCTTATTTGGCATTAATCACACATTATCTTGCCAACATATCAGTGAGTGAAAAGGTATTGTTGAATGTTGCCATCGACATGTCACTGAAACTGGTCTTTCACTTATAGCTTAGTCTTCCCTCCCTCCATTCTTTTGGTATTTGGTCTTTGAAAAAGTTTTTTTCCTTATTAATCAAACTTCTATCCAGAACATGTTCCAGCATATAAGTGTTTGAATTCTTTCCCTATTACTCCTTCCTCCAAGTATTTGGTAACCAATGTTGCCCCTATCTTTGAGAATATAATCTTCACAAAATGAATTTTCATACCACGTCATGCATTTTCATAGTGTACAGTCCTTTCCGTCGTGGTTATTGGTGCCTTGATCCAACAACGGGTTACCTCTATGTTGCCAATCATTTCCATTTCAATGAGGACACATTCTATTTTCGAATACTTCCAAACTACCTTTAAAATTCCTCCAACTTGTACATACTCTTTGTTCTCTGATTCTTTTCTCCTAATTAAGCCATCAATTATACCCACTCCAACTACCGCAACACCACCATCACACAATTTGTCACCCCAACCACAAACACCCACTTCGTCAATTACATCGAACAACTCCTCACATTATCCACTTTCTTCTACTCGCATACCTTCGCATTAACAATTCTATCCACAAACTAGCACACATCCTCCCAACCTACACCAAAATTCTAAACCATGTGTTCCTTACAGTCCTTGTGCTAATCACACCAGTATCACACCCCAACCGATGCCGGAAACATCGGAGTGAGACGAAACATGATTACTCGAGACATCATAATTTACTAATTGTGACAATAATTAAGTAATTTGAATTTCATTCATAATAAAATGGAAAGTACATTGTCTTGGAAAGGAAAGTATAACATATTGCAAATATCATAACGGCAACAAACAAAACATAAATTAAAGTTTAGGTGTGTTTCTAGTCCACTCTAAATATCGTTCTTCAATCGTCATCAACTAGTTTCCTACAACATGTATTAAAATAAAATCAACAAAAGTTGGTGAGTATACAAGTTTGATTACATAGCATAATCGTGTCTAAAAGTTATCTCATATCCAACATGGTAATTTGCATACATCGTTTGTTTACATACTAGCATGTGTTAACTATAAGTCAAACCAAAGTATACCACAATCGTGCATATCCTTGTCTCCAAAACGACATGACCGTAAAATAGTTTACTTAACAATACCACAAGAATACGGCGGTGCGTTAATCCAATAGCGCTATAATTGTTAAGGTAGGCTTGCAAAGTTAATGAGCTTATAGTACACAAGAATGAGCATAGCATGTATAAATAAGAGTATTACAAGTATCATGTTTTAATAACTAGAGTGATTATATGAACATGTTTAATCGTGAATACGTGATTTGTAATATAGTAAACATGTTGCACCAAAGTGTGTTAAAGAGGAAAAAGGGTTCGAGTATACTCATAGTTTGCGTAGTAAATCCCACGTACGTGAGTTGATGCGTTTAAGTGTTTGGAGAACCACCGAGTTATCCTACAAGGATAAACGAGGTGTCGACAGAGTTTGGAATCTGAAATGCAAAATAGAAGATGGTTAGTTAGTAGGAAAATACATAGAAATTATCTTAACAAAACACATAAGTTTGGAAACCATAACTAAGTGTTTTTCATAGGCACAAGTTCACCTATTGGAAGTCCAACCTTGAGGAGTTTAATCCAAGATATTATAACGATAATCCCGTTGACATCAAACCATGAATTGGTTAGTGTCTTAGGGTCGGTTAGTTTATAGATATATATGCATATATATTTATAGTTGTTAGTAGTCCAAGTCATATATTGTCATGCATGTAGGTAGGATGAATTTCATCCAATAGTCATGCATGTAGGTAGGATGAATTTCATCCAATTGTCATGCATGTAGGTAGGATTAATTTCATCCAATTAACCTCATTGTATGGATTCACCAATGCACAAATCATCACAAGGATGATTCGGATGGTCATGAACATAAGAACATAGTTAGATATTCATCTATATCATCAAGTAACCTAGTGAAACTGAAACTAGAGTAGTGCATACCAATCATGGCAAATGTATGGAGACTTGGTGGAGTTTGGACACTTTGTTACTAGTAAGTGTACTTGTTGACTTAGGTTAGTTAGATTAAAGGTGTTTGCTTCTCAATCTCTCTGAAATGAAGCCCCAACTCAAGTCCATCAACATACAAATTAGTTGGGAACAAGGTTGAGTTCATGTTCATAAGCAAATATTACATAAGATAAAAGTTTCATAAAAACATATTTTAATCCAACTTTGGACCTCAAATATGGTGTTGTTCCAACTTAGTTTACCATGGTAAACTTCTGGAAACATTCCCAGAGGTTATCCAAGTGGAATGAAAGAAGAAAACAAGAAGAAATGGTGAAGAAAATGAGTTGAAAGCTCACTTGAACACTCAGAATTTTCTGCCTAAACTTGAGAATTCTTGGTATTTGGGTATCTTTGAAAGTGATTTGGAGTTGTGGAAAGTGAGAATATATTAGAGGAGGCTTGGTTTTATAGGGGAAAATTAGGGTTTGAGTTTTAAAGAGGTTAGGAGGTGATTGGAGGAGAATGGAGATGGAAAAGGGTGAAACCCGATTGGGTTAAACTTTCTTCTGCGGATTGATACTGGTCACGCCACGTGACTAGTCCTTTCTTCACCATCGCATGGCACAACGAGGGATGTTTTCCCATACTTTGGTTTTTGTTCAATTTTGGCCCTTGTACTTTGTAATTAGATCATTTTTTGTCGTTTTCTTGTATTTTAGCTCGTTTTCAAGTATAGAATGTGTTTGTAAACATGTGATGAGTATCGTGTATGTATGATTGATAATTCAAGCGTATAATAAGTCTTGATTTCGCATGTAAATGTGCTTTCGATAATTATTTGAGTATAACACAAGTATAACATGTATTAGTATAAAAATGAATTTCCATTATGATCAAATTCTCAGATTACAAGATTGGAAATGAAATACGCATATGATACAAATACAAGTTTCTAAAAATAGAATGTGGATAAAACTTTCTTAATAAGGAAAGTACATAAATGTGAAGCGTCACAACCACCACTTCTTTTGTTTCACCTCCTGAGCACACATATTTTACCATTGCAAATAAACATCCTGAGTGGCGTCAAGCTATGGTTGATGAATTTCAAACACTTGTTAAAAATGTCACTTGGTCTTAGTTTCTTATATCCCACAAACTAATGTTAGTGATTGCAAGTGGGTTTACAGGTTAAGGAAGGATCAATACGGTAACATTACTTACTACAAGGCTCGCCTAGTGGAAAACGACTTTCGTCAACAACCAGGGGTGACTTATAATGAAACTTTTGTCCCTGTTATCAAGTCAACCACCTTTCGAGTGGTCCTTTCTCTTGTTTGTTATGAAGCAATGACCATTTCGTAAACTTGATGTTCATAATGCCTTTTTATATGATTATCTTACAATAACTATCCACCTCAATCGGCTACAAGGCTTCATTGATCTCAAACATCTAGATCACGTCTACCTCCTCACCAAGTACTTATACAGCCTGAAACACATTGGGCTTTACTAGCTCAAAGATTCATCCTTCCTTGTTTACTTACAAGTTCAGGAATACACAACATTATAATATATGTTCATGACATCCTTTGTCACTGGTAATAACCACAGTGTGGTCAATAATGCTATATAAAAACTTGGACATTATTTTGCACTCAATGATCTGGGCAACCTTGATTACTTTCTTAGTGTACAAATTGATCCCTAAGGATAGAATGTCCTCTTCTTAAAATACAAATATATCTCTAAGGTTCTCTAGCATGCTGGTCACTGACCAGTCTCCGCTCCCATGTGCACCTTGCAAAGTTTATCCCTTGGAAACAACTCTCTTTTTTCTAAGACAATCAAGTATCACCAACTTGTTATAGCCCTTCAATGTGTCACACTATCCAGACTAAACATCACATTTGTTGTTAACAAAGTTTGTCCATACATGCATGCTCCATACGAAAACTACTAATTTGCAATCAAGCGCATCCTCTGGTACTTAATGGGGACTGTTGATCATGAACTATTGATCCGTCATAATTCTGGTTCCCACCTTAAGGCATCACTGATGTGCAATGTGAAGGACTATTATCTAATAATCCCTTCTCCGATGTTGATTGGGTTGGTTGTGCCGATGACTGACGGTCCACAGGGGGAGTTGCTATTTACATGGGCTCTAGCCTCATCTCCGAAACCACACGGAAACAATAAAAAGTTTCTAGGTCATATAAAAAGTTAGAATACAAAGCTCTGGTTAACACTATTGTTGAGTTGACCTGGTTGCAAGCTCTTCTAAGGGAACTCATAATAGATACAAAATCTACTACCATTCTTTGGTGCAATAATCTTGGCGCAACCTATCTTGTGGCTAATCTCGTTTTCAATGCTAGAAGAAAGCATTCTAAAGTTAACCTCCACTTTGTCAGAGAAAAAGTTGCATAAAGAGAACTTCATGTGTTGTTCATATCTACAGAGGATGAAATTGCCGACATCTTAACAAGCCCGATGTTAACACAAAGATGTACGTTTTAACGTTTCAAACTAGATGTGACTCCCCATCCTTCAATGAAATATTAAGCCACATTTGTAAATAGAAAATAAACGAGGGTAGAACACCCATCTAATGTATTAGGTATAAAAAGCCTCTTTTTGCACCCTAATGATAAACAATCATTACACAGTTTATTCTATTAAAATTACAGGTTCTATCTATAAAATGTCTTGCGGCCTAATGATAAACAATCACTCACAATTTATTTATTCTCTTAAAATTACAGGTTCTATCTATAAAATGCTAGCATTATAGAAACTTCACAGTTGTTTTACAAAAATGCTTAAAGCTTTATTTCTTTATATTTAAAAAATTAAATAAAATTCTTAAGCATTTGTTAGTGAACTTTTAGTTTACAAATCTTAACTTGATTTTATAAAACTTAATTTTGTTTTTGTTATTTTGTTTAAAAAATTAAAACACTTTGTGTATTATATACGTACACACATTTGTTGATTTTGTGCCTCATATCTTAATATTGAGTTTTTAAGATTGACACACATTAATATATATATATATATATATATATATATATATATATATATATATTGGGTACAAAGTCTCTTTTTCTTACAAAGTATAAAAAGTCATAAAACACCATAATGTCAACCATAAAACACATTCAAAACACACAAATAACAAAGTGTAGACTACTAAAACGCCATATTTGTGGGTTTTGTCTTGTGTTTTGGATGATAAGGCTTTGATTATCGAATGACTAACATTATTGTGTTTTATGTTGATTATCATGTTGTGTTTTATATTCATAGTTCTACGATGGTGTGTTTGAAGTTTTTATGGACTGTTAAGGTTTGAATATTGTGTTTTAGCGATCCCCACTCTGTTATTGTGGGTTTTAAGTGTGTTTTATGGTTGAAAGTATGGTGTTTTATGACTTTGTACACTTTGTAGAAAAAATGGACCTTGTAGCCGAACCCTACCCTATATATATATATATGGCCAGGATTTAGAGAAAACGGCGGAAAGTGCGAGAACGATGAGAACGCTTATGAATCGTCCGATCAAAACAATCTATGGACTAGATTGGCGAGGTGGCGTTTTCGTAAATAACATCAATTTTATTACGTGGACGCGCTTCATTAAGGGTAAAAAAGTCTTTTGACTTCTCCACACAAAACGTCATCTCATGAAAAAAAACGCCATACAAATAGCACACACCATTCTAACCTAAAAACGCCATTAGATATAAAACGCCAAACTTAATTATAATAAAATCCCGCCAAAAAAATTCTATATATACAACATCTCAGACCTTCAATTAAAAAAACACACAAAACCCCAAACGCCATATTTAATATATATCATTCGTCTTAGAAACGCCAAAAAACCCAAACATCAAATATCCTCTAAACCAAAATGTTTATTTGAAATTCAGTTTGGTTGTCTGTAAGGTTTCACTCAATGTAATGGACAAAAATTCTTAAGTGAGGATATTGTCCATTTCATTGAGTAAAATCTTATTGACTTTACCCTCAACTTCCATCCAATTTATAACACCAAAACATACAAAACATTATTGAGGTTTGTTGTCAATAATGCTTAGCTGTGTGGGGTGGACAACATTGTCAGACATCTTTCTTAACTGGTGATTAACAATGTTGTCCATCTCATACAGCAAAACATTATTGATTTTAGCATGATCAAATTTTGAGGTTTAAGGTGCTTTTATTTAGTGGAGTTATTTTTCTCGGTAAAACGCCAAAAGTTAAAAAATCAAACATCGTTCCTTGGAAATTCAAGATTGTTAGCTGAAGTGTGTAACTCAATATCATTTTGCTGCATGAGATGGATAAATCTTCAAGAAAAAGAGGCTGGTGCCACACTTTATTCTTCCAAACGGCGATAAAAAAACCACTTCAAAAACAAAAAGACAAAATGAATCATACGAAAGTCGAAACAGCCAGTTAAGATGATTCAAAAAAGAAGAAAGAGACTGCTAACAATGAAGATTTGGAAGATCGATTGTTTATATTTTTTTAAATTTTCTTTTTCAGTTGATTGTTATATAATAACAACGCCATATATAATAAAAACGCCAGACAGCCAAATGCTTGTTAAAATGCCATCATGCCATAAAACGCCCCCAAAACTCCCAAACTATAATAAAATTACTTTGGACAAGTATTAAAAAAAACCCAAAATTAAAAAATTAAAAACCAAACTTGAAAATGTAACTAGAAACAGTAACAACAAAACAGTAAAACTGAAGAGACTAAAAATGTATTATATTAGAATCTAAAACGCCAAACTTCAAGAAGGGACGTGTTACAAACGTCAAAGATAAAGCTTATCAAAAACAAAAATTACAAGCAGTAACTGAAACGAAGAATACTTTATTATAATAATGCACCGCCTAACCTTCGCCGCCAAAAGAAATCCTATAAAATAATACCTCTCAGCAACTTCCATTTGATCAAACCAAAAAAACAAACGCCAATACTACTAAATACCACTCACTGTAAAATGCAAAAAAATTAAAAAAAATAAGAGATGGCTAATATGCTTTCTTGGATATTCAGTATTCTTCTTCGTGAAGTTTCACTGAATGGATTGTTACGTGAGCGGAGTAACTCAGTAAGATTTTGCTGCATGAGATGGACAAATCTTCAAGAAAAAGATACTGATAACAGTCATATGTCATTTTGTCTTCTTTGTTCTTGAAGAAGGCTTGGATGAGGAGAAGAGATAGTGGGATGATTATAACGATGAAGATCAAGTTGAAGAACAAAGCGAAAAACCCACCCACGCGTCATAGATCTATGTTCCCAAACGTCCACAAAAGCCACTTCAACAGACGAGCAGACAAAATAATCAAACCGATGGTTTTGTTAAGTTTTAGATAAAACGCCATATATTTGGTGACAGTTCTTGTAGTATTAAAGAAGAGAGAGGCTGATGACAATGAAGATTGTGAAAAGAGATCCGATTAGGATTTTTAATTTATTTTTTTCGCTTCTATTTTTTTTTCACTGTGGTTGTAATATAATTTTCCAATTGTAAAATGTCAAGGTACCACAAACGCCAAAATGTATATAAAAATAATAGAAAAATGGGGCATCTTGTTTAAAACGCCTTGAAAAACGCTATTCAGAGAGATATTCTGACACCTTGGGGTCCCAATGGCATACGATTTGAAAAACGCCATAAATGCCAAAATGTTAATACAATGAAACCGTTAAAACGCCATATAATTATTGAATTTGGTTAACGCCAAAAAATCTTAAACCCCATAAATAAATCAATATTGTGAAAAGCGGAAGTTAAAATGACAAAAAAGCCCATACGCCCTAATTATATCGCGCGCCACGTGTTAGGCCAGCATGCGTTCTCACTGTTCTCACACTTTTAAGCATTTTCTCCTGACCCCGTTTCTATATATATATATATATATATATATATATATATATATAGGATTAGGTTCAAGAGTGAACACTAGTGTGGCTTGCGAACTGAGTGAACTAATCCTAGCCATACACCTGTGTAGATCAATGGTCAGGATTTGATGTTGAAATACACTAGTGTATTTTACTATTTGAGGATGAGATCCTGGCCATACACGTGTGTAGATCAATGGCCAGGATTTGTTCACTCAGTTCGCAAATACACTGGTGTTCACTCTAGAACCCTACCCTCTATATATATATATATATATATATATAACTCCATATTTTTTTGTGCCTATTAAGATTAACCCCTAATCGGCACCTTTTTTTAACAACAAAGTTTGCTCCTACTCTGTTACATCATTAATCATAAATTATTTCCGTTTGTCTGGGACTTCTCTTCTATGAGGTATATATCTCTACAAAGTGGGCTAGCCAACCATAATATTTTTCACACCTCCCTGTTAACTCTGAAATTTCCTCCGACCGTCGGTGGCTCGACGAAGAGGTGTTGCTGGTTTTAGTGTGCGAGGTCGCTAATTCTTGGCTTGAACTCTCACCCTAACATCATCTAGTACTGATTCCATTCGCTTCCCAGGGTCGGATTTCGTTTTCGTTTTCGTTTCCGTTCTCTTCTTGTTCTTTCTGGTGAGTTGTCTTGTCACCGGTGGCTCGACGATTGGAGGCTGATCGGAATAGCGTCATAGGATTAACGTGTTTCCCATATTGCTTGTGGATCTAAACTATCCTATTTCTCTATTTGGATTCATCTTTCCATCCATTCGCTTTCCGGGAAGGACAATCTCTGTCATGGATGGACCTTGGTTAGATCCCCACCCTTTGAGGAAGAAAGGCAAAGATAAGAGTCGCAGTTCTATCCCAAAAGAAAATATTACGAAGTTTTACATCTCCAACTTGCCTGATGGATGTAGGCCCTGGGATGTAACTGATTTTGTGAGACATTTGGGTGAGGTGGCTGGTATGTATATTGCCAGAAAAAAATACAAAGTAGGCAGGAAATTCGGTTTCTTGAGTCTCAGGAATGTCTATGATGTTAAAGTTGTGGAACGGGAGCTGAACAACTTGAAGATGGGGGGTAATCAACTCCGTGTCAACGTCGCTAAATTCGCTGAAGAAAACGTTGACTGGTGGGATGTGGAAGTTCAAAACAAAAAGGAAGGATCCTTTATCCCGGACCATTATTCGAGGAACAAAGGTGCTGGTGGCAACAATTCTGATATTGGCAAGAATGAAGGTTGGTTAAGAGAAGGTATATCTTTCAAAGATATGGTGAATAAAGGCAATAATGGGATTAGGATTGAAACTAAGATCAAGGAGGTGGAGGTACATAGTGAAACGTCGGTTTTTTTCGATCTCCAAGGTAGAGCTGTAGTCGGCAGAGCTATTGATTTATTATCTTTAAGGAAGATGTTTTCTTTTATTAAGGAGGCTGGGTACTCCGAGTTCAAGATCCAATACTTCGGGGGTCTTAGCCTTCTGATTTCGTTCGATGATGATATTGAAGCTGCGGAGTTTTTACTGGATGTGAATAGCTGGAACAAATGGTTTTCGTCGCTAGATATGTGGGCTGGCCAAACGATGCAATATGAGAGGGTAGCATGGCTCAAGTTTCACGGCATGCCTCTCCACCTTGCCGAAAATAAAGTGTTCGACGATGCTGCCAGATTATTCGGGAAGGTTATTCATGGGTCCCAGATTTCCTTGTCGGATAAAGATTTATCAGTCAATTACGTGGACATTCTTGTCAATCACGGAAAAAGAATTGAGGATTCTATTGTTTTAAAATGGAAGAACAAAAGATACAAGGTGTGGATTACAAAGGAGAGGGACGAGTGGGCACCGGATTGTTTATCGGAGGAACCTTCGTCGGAAATGGCGGCAGATGTAGGTGACTCTCGGGGATCTCAGAATTCAGATATCGAAAAGACGGACGATGTCATTGGGGAAGTGGTAAAGTCTCAGGATGAGCTGGATGGAAAGGGGAATACCGAATAGAATGTTCTTGATAATGACAGGGAGAAGTCAAAAGGTGTTTCAAGTCCCCAAGGATCTCATGGCACTTTTAATGTTTTTTCATCGATGGCTGGGGATTTAAATATTAAAAGGAAAAAGCCTTTTAATATCTCTAGAGACAAACATAAAGCTGTTCCGAATGGGTTAAGCCCAGAAGTTTTAATTAGGCCCAATAAAAGGTCTCGGGTTGAATTGGAGGATAATTTCGTTAATTTTGGTAATTTGGGCCGGCCTGTTAAAGACAAATCTTTGGGGGACTCAGGAACGGACCGTGATGTAGAAATCTCATCTCACCCAAAGTTTGACCTGAACTTAAATGGGACACCTTGTGACGACGGAATTGGTAATAAAGGTATATTCAGTATGAACATTCCGGATAATCTCCCCAGTGGTGAAGAGGCTTCAACGGTTAAGGATCTCAATGGAGATGAGCTAATGAAGGAGATTGAAGCTACGGTGTATTTAGGAAGCAAGATCGGAGTGGATCTGAGGAACCATTGTGATTTAGTAGAGAAGTCGATTGGGAAAGAAGGTAACAATGTTGTTTTATCATGAATCTGTTATCTATTAACGCTTGCGGTATTGGGGGGGGGGTCAGTAAAGCCGACTGGATTAAAGGTCTTAAACAAGAACATGGCATCGATTTTTTGCTGATTCAGGAAACAAAAAAGAGGATATTTCTAAAGGTAGTATTTCTAATTTTTGGGGAAATAAGAAATTTGATATGGAATTTGTCAGTTCGGTAGGCTTGTCAGGAGGCCTGTTGAGTATGTGGGATCCGACCCTGTTCGAAGCTTCTTCTTTTGTTAAGAAAATCAATTTTTTGATTGTGTCGGGTAAAATCAAGGGGAGTGGGCTGATTCTGAACGTTGTTAATGTTTATGCCCCCCAATCGGTTTCAGCAAAGAAGGATGTCTGGACCGAGCTTTCGGTGTTTTTGGAAGATCTCCCAGGTATGTGGGTCATGGGTGGTGACTTCAATGCGGTCAGGGACCCTAGCGAGAGGAGGAATTCAAGATTTAATATTGCTTGTGCAGCAAACTTTAACAATTTTATTTTTAACTCGGGCCTTCGTGAATTTGATATGAAATGCAGTAGGTTCACTTGTGTTAGAGGTAACGGAAGAAAATTAAGCAAAATCGACAGATTTCTAGTGTGTTCTGACTTTTTCGATCGATGGCCGGATGCTACTTTCAAGGCCCTTCCAGTTAGTTTCTCGGATCATGGCCCTATTGTACTCATCACCCAAATGAAGAATTCCAGAGCAAAACCTTTTAGAGTTTTCAATTCCTAGCTGAAAAAAGAAGGTTATACGGAAGCGGTGGAGAAATCTTTGGAGGGTCTTAATATTTCGGGGCCGCCTGACTTGGTTTTAATTCAAAAATTTGCAGCTGTTAGAAAAGGAATAAAGGTTTGGAGAGACGAGATGAAAAAGAAAGAAGGGGAGATTGCAAATAGATCGTTGGAAGAAATGGAAGATCTAGAGAAATGTATGGAGGTTAGAGAATTAACAGAGGAGGAAGAATGGTCCTTTTTGGAAAACAAAAAAGTGTTACTTGAATTTGAAAGAAATAAAGCGTCCGATATGAAACAACGTGCGAGGTTAAAGTGGGCTCTTGACGGAGATGAAAATTCTAGTTTTTTTCATGCCCTTGTCAATGCTCGAAAAGCAGTTAATGGTATCCCGGGTCTTATCTTGGGTTCGGAATGGATCGATAAGCCTTTGTTGGTCAAGCTTGAAGTCATGAAATTTTTCAGATCCAGATTTACGGAAGAGGTTTCTAATAGGCCGGTTTTGGATTGTCAAGGTGTGAAGCAATTATCCGAGTCAGATAAACTTAGTCTTATCAGACCATTTACTCTGTTGGAAGTAAAGGAGGCTCTAAAAGATTGTGGAGATGATAAAGCTCCGGGTCCGGACGGGTTAAACTTCAAATTCATAAAAGTCTTTTCGCACCTCTTTGAGTTGGATTTTATGAAAATTTTCGATCATTTCTTTGAGGACGGAAAGTATAGTATAGGATGCAATTCATCCTTTATCACGCTTATCCCGAAGATTAAAGACCCAGTGGATTTAAAAAATTATAGGCCCATTAATCTTATTGGAGCGATCTCTAAGTTAATCTCCATGGTGCTGGCTAACAGATTAAAGAAGGTTATTGGCTCGGTGATTTCTGAATCTCAATCGGCTTTTTTGAAAGGTAATTTTATCTTAGACGGTCCTTTGATTATTAATGAGTTATTCAACTGGGGTAAAAAGCTTAAGAAAAAACTATTTTTTCTAAAGATCGACTTTGAAAAGGCCTATGATAACGTGAATTGGAAGTTTTTATTAGCTATTATGTCTCATATGGGCTTTCCGGATATATGGTGTAATTGGATTAAAGGATGTTTGGAGTCTACGAGGTCTTCTATTTTAGTGAATGGGTCTCCCACGTTTGAGTTTAGTTGCTCAAAAGGGATTAGACAAGGGGATCCGATTTCTCCCTTCCTTTTTATATTAGTTATGGAGGCATTATCGTTCATGATCGATAGGGCGAAAAGCGAAGGAATTGTGACCGGCATTCAAACTCCTCATAATGGGCCAAATGTGTCTCATTTGTTTTATGCGGACGATGCTTTAATTTTAGAAGATTGGTCGGAATCAAATATTAATTGTGTGGTTCGAATCCTAAGGATTTTTCATTTATGCTCCGGATTAAAAATTAATATTTTTAAATCTAATTTTTACGGGGTTGGAGTCAATAACGGGGAGTTAAACACGATGGCGAAAATTATCGGTTGTCAAGCGGAGTCTTTCCCATTTAGATACCTTGGCCTAACGGTCGGAGCTAACATGAATCGAGTTGCCAATTGGAGACCCATTTATGATATCATCGATGCAAGGCTTGCTAAGTGGAAAGCGACGATGCTCTCGATGGGGGAAAGAATTACGTTGATCAAATCAGTTCTTGAGAGTTTACCGAATTACTTTTTCTCGTTATATAAAGCCCCGGTTCAGGTGATTAAAGATATTGAATCAAAAATTAGAAACTTCTTATGGGGTGGAGATAATGAGTCGAAGAAGATCCATTGGGCGGCTTGGGACCGGGTGGCTGGCCCAATTGATAAAGGTGGATTGGGGCTTTCCAAACTTAACCATATTAACATATCCTTATTGATTAAGTGGGGATGGCGTTTTAAATCGAAAAAGGAAAATCTCTGGGTGAGAGTGATTGAAGCGGTTCACAAATCGAACTCGAACCCGGATAGTTTTCCGATCAGAAAATCTTTGGGGGGCGTTTGGTTCAACATCGTCAATTTATTGGATAATTTTCTTTTAGATAATAAGTCGATCAAGGATCTTTTTAAAGGTGAATTGGGCAATGGGGAGTCAATAAAGTTCTGGCTTGACTCGTGGCTGCCAGATGGTCCGCTGAAACATCGGTTCCCTTCCTTATTTGAGCTGGAAACTAAGAAAGAATGCAGAGTTATAGAGAGGATCAACAATTCTGGAAACTCGAGATTTAGGTGGCAATGGAGAAGGGTTATCACGGCTGGTCAAGAGGTGGAAGAACTGATCGGGCTATGTAGTTTACTCTTGAATGTGTCTTTAATAGATGTTCCGGATAAATGGGTTTGGGATGGTTCGGCTGATCGTCTTTTCAGCGTGAGTTCGATTAAGGCTCTTTTCTCAAACAATTTTAATCCCCAGTGGAATTACGTCCCAAGTCTGTGTAGATGGATCCCTCGTAAATGCATCGTTTTCATATGGAGGCTTGGAGTTAATAAACTGGCCACTATGGATGCTCTTAAGACTAGAAACATTGATAGGGGAGATCAAACATGCGTGCTCTGTGGAGAATGTGATGAAACGGCCGAACACCTATTTTCTTCGTGCAGCTTTTCCTCGATGGTTTGGTCTTTAATCTCTTTGTGGTGCAAAATCCCGTGTATCTGGGCGTTTTCGGTAAAGGATTTATTGGAATCACATGAATTTGCTGGTATTAATGGGAGAAAGAAAGATATAATTCAAGGTGTTATTAGGATTGGGTGTTGGGTTATTTGGAAAACAAGGAACGAGGCGAGATTCAACAATAAGCCGGTTAAAATGGAGGAAATTATCCGCGAGATCAAGTCGTTTGCCTTTTTTTGGTTTAATGCAAGATCTAAGGATATTGAGATCAAATGGATAGATTGGTGTAACTTTTTTAATATGTAATTTGTTTTGTTTTGTTTGTTTTGGGCCGCCCTTCCTCGGGGTTTTGGTGTTTGGTTTATGAAGTTCTCCTTTCAAAAAAAAAAAAAAACAAAAAAACAAAGTGGGCTAGCCTCACATTGGCCCCTAATCGGAACCTAATTAATTTTTGTTTGAAAGAAGCAAAGGGGTGCACAAGTTTGCACATTTTGATAATGTTGACAGGGACTAGAAAGTTATAAAAAGGTTAATTTTGGGAGAAAGCAAGTGATCTTGCCAGATGGTCCGCTGAAACATCGGTTCCCTTCCTTATTTGAGCTGGAAACTAAGAAAGAATGCAGAGTTATAGAGAGGATCAACAATTCTGGAAACTCGAGATTTAGGTGGCAATGGAGAAGGGTTATCACGGCTGGTCAAGAGGTGGAAGAACTGATCGGGCTATGTAGTTTACTCTTGAATGTGTCTTTAATAGATGTTCCGGATAAATGGGTTTGGAATGGTTCGGCTGATCGTCTTTTCAGCTTGAGTTCGATTAAGGCTCTTTTCTCAAACAATTTTAATCCCCAGTGGAATTACGTCCCAAGTCTGTGTAGATGGCTCCCTCGTAAATGCAACGTTTTCATATGGAGGCTTGGAGTTAATAAACTGGCCACTATGGATGCTCTTAAGACTAGAAACATTGATAGGGGAGATCAAACATGCGTGCTCTGTGGAGAATGTGATGAAACGGCCGAACACCTATTTTCTTCGTGCAGCTTTTCCTCGACGGTTTGGTCTTTAATCTCTTTGTGGTGCAAAATCCCGTGTATCTGGGCGTTTTCGGTAAAGGATTTATTGGAATCACATGAATTTGCTGGTATTAGTGGGAGAAAGAAAGATATAATTCAAGGTGTTATTAGGATTGGGTATTGGGTTATTTGGAAAACAAGGAACGAGGCGAGATTCAACAATAAGCCGGTTAAAATGGAGGAAATTATCCGCGAGATCAAGTCGTTTGGCTTTTTTTGGTTTAATGCGAGATCTAAGGATATTGAGATCAAATGGATAGATTGGTGTAACTTTGTTAATATGTAATTTGTTTTGTTTTGGGCCGCCCTTCCTCGGGGTTTTGGCGTTTGGTTTATGAAGTTCTCCTTTCAAAAAAAAAAAAAAACAAACAAAGTGGGCTAGCCGCACATTGGCCCCTAATCGGAACCTAATTAATTTTTGTTTGAAAGAAGCAAAGGGGTGCACAAGTTTGCACATTTTGATAATGTTGACAGGGACTAGAAAGTTATAAAAAGGTTAATTTTGGGAGAAAGCAAGTGATCTTGAAAGCAAAGTTTATAGGATGTCTATTTACTCAAATAGATTCTGCGTATTCTCATTTGTTCTCTGATTTGTGTTCCATAAAACATTTTTCTTACAAGAAGCTTGAATATTTATAAGATATTTTTACCAAGAAAACATTATCAGATTTGTTATTTTAATTGTAATAATATTTCAAGTGAGAGAGTCCAAACTTTACCAAACGAACGTTGGAACAAATCAAGATTGTTTGGTAGTGATAGTCGGGCCATGCCTACCATCTTTCTTTGCTTTAATGATATTGCTTCCATAAATTACGCTTATATTGGTTGTTATCTATTTTCTTTCACAGCTCATAATATAAAATATCTTTATAACTTTTATATCTTCATAGATTTATATAATTAGTAAATGGTACTGAAATTTATAACCAAGTCAAATAGTCAATGCCCTTTATGTTGTTTCATATCTATAGATAACAAGTTTAACTTATAAACTTATTATATACTACAATGCTTTTTTTTTACCGTCTAACTTGCTTACTTTTTCAATTTAGCTTTTAAATCTACGTTTTTCTTAACTAGTGATGGTTTTTCATCACTTACAACACCCAATCATTGTCCGCCGCGTTATTGAGCTTAATTCCATCAACAGTGATGGATTTTACTAGGGGTGTCCATCACTCCAAAGATACCAACGAAGAAGATGGTTATGTCTGAGATTTGTGAACTTTCAACGCGTGATCATGGCAACGCGTTATAAAGTCCACGCGTGGAAACATGGAGCGGCGGTGGTGTATAACGGGCAATCACAATTCACAAGTGATGGGATTTTTGTAACGCGGCGCCCCGTGCACTCTAAGATTTGAATCGTCAATCTTAATGAATAGCTACGCATTTTAATTAATATAATTACATCTTTCATCACACCTTAATACCGTTCTAAGCCTGTAATGCACTCATCTCCTTTCCTACAAAGATTGTGAAAGTAAAGGATGACATAATTTAGCATTGACACTAGTCCCCTATATAACAACCTAAGCCACCCCTCTCTATCACACACACTTTCTTTATTTCATTGTTACAAGTTTAAGGTTTAGTCTTAAAGTTTACAAATCATGGATCGAAAGGTCGCCCTCCTCACGGCCCTCATCTGCATTGTCTTTGCTTCTGTCGGCGGTCAGTCACCGTCCTCGTCCCCCACCGCCACCCCTACTCCACCTACTACCACCACTCCACCACCCACTCCCACCCCTCCTGCCACTTCCCCACCCCCAACTGTTTCATCTCCACCACCAGTCTCCTCTCCTCCACCAGTCAGCTCACCACCACCCGTAGCAACCCCTCCACCAGTAGCAACACCACCAGTAGCAACACCACCACCAGCATCCCCTCCCCCGGTGGCAACCCCACCACCAGCATCCCCTCCACCAGTGGCTACCCCACCACCAGCAACACCTCCACCAGTTGCAACACCACCACCAGCCACACCTCCACCTGTTGCAACACCACCACCAGCTGTCCCGCCACCAGCACCTGTTCCAGTCTCTTCTCCAGCCGTCACTCCATCGGTGGCTCCATCTCCGTTAACTTTGGGCCCACCATTACCTCCCACAGGGTCACCAACTCCGTCAGTCACCACCCCTAGTGTATCTCCGGCACCATCAACTGCTACTGATGTGGTACTTTACTTTCACCTTACACTACAACTTTAGATTATTTCTATAGCATTGTTAACGTTAAACAGTTCAACTAGTTTATAAAGTTGCTGGTAGATCATTAATTAATTACCGGATCTGGTCGGTTAAAAATTCACGTAAGAAGCAAACTAGGAACCAACTTTTAACCTAAACAGAATGATAGTAGTCACGTGATTTTAATGTTGCTGATCCGTCGAGATAAGTAATAAACTTTGGTAATAATATATATGGCTTGTCGTTGTCCGTCAGTGGCGGATGCAGAATTTTATTCTAATCGGTTTCTTTTGATAAATTATCTTTAATTCTCACTATTTTTTTTTTCTAAATTCTACAAAGTTCTCACTAATTTTTTCGGTTTTTTTCCAAACGCACTGGGTTCGTAGGAACCCACAAATTAGGCTGGATCCGCCCCTGGTAGTCATGGTTTTCTTTTAGTTTTGTTTATATTTGATGACTAGCAATATATACATTTGGCATTGATATTGTATTGTATTGTAGAATGGTGTTGAGAAGATTGGATCGGTAGTTGGAATGTGGTTGGTTTCTGGATCGGCTCTTGCTTCCTTGCTGCTACTCTAGAGATCCGGGACAGGATATCTTTCATTGTATTCTAAAGTGAATTTAGTTGGATTCTTTTGTGTTGGTGTTTGGAGAGAATTTTTATTATTGTGTTACTTATTATTATTAATATTATTATTATTATTGTTTTTTCATTGTTATTATCATGATATTGTCTAGGGATCATGACAAAACAAGCCGAACCTAGCAAAAAAAAAAAAAAAAAAAAAAACTAAAACATTCAGGATACCCGGGTATGAAACCGGATTTTGGATTAGTTCAAGAAATATTATGGGTTTGAGATGTGTACGGTTTAAGATGACACCCATATGATTACCCGACCTCGTTTAACTCATCAAAATCGAATACATTAAATATAAAAACTTTAAATGTAAACAGACAGTGTGTTGGCGATTATATAAACTTTAAGTTACTGATGAGGAGCGGGCTTAAGAATTAGTTGATTCTTACATGGACCAGCTTGATATGGGAAAACATGGTAGAAAAGACTTAAACTTTAAACGAGCATAACTTGGGCTACGGTTAGAGTTACAGGGCCCAGGACCAGCGGACGAAAGACTAGAATTCCATGATTTAAGGCTCCGATTTCGTCAACGAAGATTTCCCCCAATTTTATCAATTTTCAGTACTTCCCTTTTTTAAATCTCTGATTAGCACGATTTACACCCATATTTATGGTGTTAATTTCTGTTTATTTTTGTCTTATTGTAATTTCGAAAATTTGGTGCCAAATTTAGAAAAACCTTGTAAAAGGGAGCCTATTGTAACAGTTTCATTCATTCAGAAATATATCTATTTTCTCCAAGAATTATTCTTGTGTTTTTAGTTTGCACTCTGTGTCAATTGGTATTAGAGCCTGTTAGAATCATGATGGCTGGTGACGAAAGAGTTCAACAACCAAACAACAATCGTGGGAGGGGTGGTGTTGAAGGGCTGTGGAGAGTAGTGGTTGATCTCACTGCTAAGTTCAATAGAACACTTATAGCAATTGAAGAACTGCGTACCACGATCACATGATCCGTAATTGTCCTGAAAATCGTTAGGATGGTAACCACGTCAAGAATCAGCGGTGCCCTAACAACGGTGATGCTGGTGGTGACAGGAACTACCTTCCTCGCGTTAACAAAAGAGCTTCGGTTGATTAGTATGAGTCGTCTAAAGACAAGAAGGAACAATTGCTTACCGGAGGAACGATGGTCGACAGAACAATCATTATGATGCCCGCCACAATTGTTACGATGGGGGTGAACGATGAAACAAGGGATATCACGTCAAGGAATACATTCCCAGTTTTCATAGAAACCTTTACTTAGAGGCTATTCTTGATTGGTTGTACGAGGTTGATAAGTTCTTTAACATTATGGATGTCCCGGAAGAACAATAAGTGAAGATTGTTACCTACAAGCTATGTGGTGGAGCTGGTGCTTGGTGGGAAAACGAGCAGGAGATCCGTAGGCGTCAAGGAAGGAGATTCGTTTTTCAAAATGTTCTTGAATGAAGAGGATGGTCAAATGCAGGTTTTTACCCCCCAGACTATGAACAATTTTTATACCAACAATACCATAGTTGTATGCAGGTTACCCGAACAATCAGTGACTATACAAATGAGTTCTTACGTCTTCAGGCAAGATGTAACCTGAATTAGTCAGAAGAACAAACGGCGGCTAGGTATATGAGTGGGGTAAACTATGCCATCCAGGACCGAATAGGCCTACAAACTATTTGGTCTGTTGATCAGGGTCATAACTTGGCCTTGAAGGTGGAACGTCTGAAGTCTCGGCCCAACAATTTCACTAATCGGCGGGCTACTTCAGAACCAATTTATTGTAGCACTCACGTGACTAGGACCAATCAAATCCCAGCTAATAACGCGAGTCGAGCCACTTCCAGCCAGAAGACCCCTGAAGGAGGAACGAGTAGCGAGGCTACAAAAGCCAGTACGGGACCTTCTGTCTGCCATAACCCTAACCTTATGCCAAGACATATAGAAATAAGTGTTACAGGTCATGTGGAGAACCAGGTTATCGGTTAACGAGTGCACGAAGAGGAGCCAGACTCTTTTGGCAAACTTTGATGAAGGGGAAAATTATGAGGTGAATAATGGTAACGAGGTAGATGAATACACAGATGTGGAAGGAGATCCCATTACATTTATGGACAGGAGGATTCTTTGCACTCCTAGACTACTAGAAAACTCACAAAGAAACAAGATCTTCTTCTCTAAGTGCTCCGTCAACAAGAAGGTATGTTCCCTTATTATTGACAGTGGTAGTTGTGAAAACCTGGTTTCAAAGGCCCTCTTGTCAACGGATTGAAACTATCAACTGAGCCCCATCCAAGGCCCTACCAGATCGGTTGGATCAAGAAGGGTCTAGCGATTAAAGTCATAGAGATCTGTAAGCTTCCTATCTCTATTGGGAAGACCTACAGTCATGAGGTTGTTTGTAATGTGGTTGACATAGATGTATCCCATGTCCTGTTGGCACGACCATGGCAGCACGACGTGGATGCAACACATAGAGACAAGAATAATTTTTTGGGTTATTTGGGCCAAGTATTTGGGCATTAGTAATTATTTTTAATATTTACTTTGGGCATTTGGGCTACTTTAATTGGGTAACAGAGGTTTTATTAGAGGTGCACAAAAAAACTGTACCCGGTAAAAAAACTCGGAATCGGTTTTTTTAACATCGGGTATTCTATACCCGAAACCGAAATCGACCATACCCATAGGGTATAGATAGAGCATGCATTTTGAACTCAATACCTGAAATCGGAACTGGAACCGATCATACCTGATTAATACCCAAAACCAGACAAGAACCGGAACTGAAACCTATTATACCCGGCTATACCCGTTACATGATTCTAATATCTATGTTAGTGCCTTTATTTTAATTTTTTCCATTATACAATGCATATTCAATAATAATAAACAAAAAGACGAGAAAATAAGGTAATAAAAACGCAATAGAATATTAAAAAAACTGAAGGTAGGGTACTAAAACCTCAGAAATAGGGTATAGGAAAACCCGAAAATATGGTATTTTAATACCCGATTTCTTAAAAACCAGAACCGAACCCTACTTGGAACCGGGCACATAGAGTATGGTTGTTTGATCAACCGAACCGCTTATAGCAATAACCGGTTCAAACCCTTAAAACGAGAAACCGAAACCTGTTCCATAACCAGAACCGGTTATAAAAAATACACGGTTTGTGCACCTCTAGTTTTTATTACCTTTTGTCGAGTAGTTTAAAAATCATCTACTTGGTTTCACCCCCTTTCACACCCTATTAAAATAATATCAAATTCTAAAAAGAGAAAAAAAAGGAATGGTTGATGGGCATGGCCCCCACCAACACCCCTCCTCTCCACACCGTTTCCCCCACCACTCCACGCCACGCCACGCCCCCACCCCGCCCCTTCCGGCGGTGTGCCCCGCTCTTCCATGCCAAGCCCCTTGCCACATGACAGGGGGCATCATTCCATGTTGTTCAGCCTTAGTATTAGATAATATACCCACCCAATCATAACTAGTCACCGGAACCCAATACACATTTCACATAAACCCCAATAAAGCCTCACAACACCCCTTTGGTGGCGTGAAATGTGAAAAAAAAAAGTGTCTACTTGGCAATACTTTTTCTCAATAAAGCTCCAATATAGTCCTTACATAACACATAGTCTAAGCATATTATGAAATAAAAAAAAAAGTTTAAACGACCATAAATTTTCCAACTTATAAAAATTTTAAATAACATATATATGATATAACAGAGGGCATATAAAGCAGCTAAAAGCTACAAATAAACCCATCAACAGTAATACAAATTATAAAAGAAACACATATTCAACTAGTTTTGGCCACACTAACCATCAAAGCTCACTCAATATCAATTGAGCACCAAACTGCGGTTGCATGGCGAGAATGACATGTGGAACATGCGAGTATGACGGTGAAAGCTCGAAGGAGAAGCGTCTTAGAATCATAGCGAGTGCGAGTTTTGCTTCCAACATAGCGAAATTTTGTCCAATGCATATACGAGGGCCCCCTCCAAACGGGAAAAATGATGCTTGTTCCTTTGTTGCATTTGACATGCCTTCAGCAAATCTTTCCGGGTTGAACTCGTTCACATCATCAACTGTAACATCCCAAAAACGGGTTTGGTAATTAAACCCCGTTAATACAAAAGAGCGGGTAAAATACCGTTAGTGGTGGAAGTAACCCGGTAAATATTAGGATTTAAATAAATAAACCTAATATTTAATAAAACGTGAATAATTGTTTTAAGTAAATAAAGTTTATATGAAGTCTGAATTAACGGGGCTTAAAAGAAACTGAGTTATAGATTCCTCGAACCCACTAAGTTAACTAGGAATGTTTAACCTAGTTAATACATGGGAATATTGTTAGAAATAAGTAGGTTGTGGTCTACTTATTAACGAACCAAACACGAGGGGTTAAAATAGGATAACTTAACAAAGTTATTAAATAAAAGAAAAATCAAAACAAAACACACACTTCAAGTGTGTGTTCTGGATCGACATCAGGGAGCTCCCCATGGAGCCAAACCCTAACAAGCACAAATCAATGAAATTGAAAAGGGAAATCAAACCCAAATCGAAATTCAAGCACATATTCGTGATCACCAAGTCAAGGGGATCCTAAGGTATGTCAAATTTCTAACATTCATGAAGTTGTAAAAAGTTGATAATCATCATAATCGCGAATTAGGCATGGATTAGAGAAGCTATGACTAGATTAGTGATGTATACTTGCTTAGGAACGAAACCCTAAGTGAAAATCATACACAACATGCTATTAATTGAAGGAGTTGATGAATTAACACACTTAGACAAGTGGGTTTTAATGTTATGATGATTTTGAATGATATAACTATGCTTAGAATCAACATGCATGAAAACAAATAGAAGGTGTTCGATTTAACCATGAATTTGGGTACTTGTTCATATATGGTTGAAGTGGGTTTTGTTAGATATGGTGAAATTATGAAGAACTTGAAGTAATATCACTTATATGTGATTAACAAGTAAACTAGGAAGTGGGTTTTGATATAATAGTAAAGATGATGATAAGTTATGTTTAAAATCATCATATTTGATAATAGAAACAAGGCGCTCAAACAAATTAAATGATTTGGGAACTTGTTCATACATGATTGAAATGAGTTTTGAATGTTATGATGAAATTTGGTAGCCATGTTCATGTAACTAAGTGTATAAGATCATGTTAGCTACTAATTGATAGATAGAACTTGAATGTGCATTTATATGCTAAGGGGCGTTTGACTTTTAGTAGTCAAACCGACCCTTAGTAAGATCGAATGATAAATTGATAGAAAAATGCGTAAGATGGAATAGTTATGATTAACAATGACTAAATTACCCATCTTATGAAATATGATGATAGTTTGACGCCTAACAAGCTAGGTGGAAGCTTGTGGATGAAGCGGGTCAAACGGAGCGCGTACGGAAAGAGAAAAGCGTGGCATGGATGCAAGGTAAGTATAGCTTACACTAGTCTTAAATTGTGGAATATTTTCTTATCATATAAATTATGAATGAGGTATCTAAACAAATGAAATATGATGTTCCGTCGTGTAGTCGAACGGAACAAGAAAATCAAGAATGAAAGAAACCGTAATAATGGTTGAAGAGAAGTAAATCGATAATTCGGCTATATTATGTCGAAAGTAATAAACGGTTTATATGTTAAAATGACCGTACGGTGTTAAACGGAACGAGTCATGTAGAGGAGATGATAATAAATATCATCTCGCAAAGATAAATGGTCATTTCGGCCAAACGGGTCAAAAGGTGTAGACAACACCTTTTGACTATATAGACTAATGATTCTTTGTCGAGTTATATGCTTACAGGAATAGATATTCAATGGATATTCGCATTTTTTTCTTAATTAGCGAATATAAAGCAAGGTACTAAAACCGGGTTAATAAGTTGATCCGGGCCAGGTATGTATAATAGATCAACTCCTCATTTAGAACTTGGAGATCTATGTGGTTTAGGCAAAGTAAAAAGGGATATTCGGTTACCTTAAAAGGTAAACCGAAGGATTTAAATTATAGACAGAGTGTTTTGAAAACAAGATTTGGTTAAAAAAATTAGATTTTGGGCGTACATGGCTTAAGCAAGTCCTTCGTTGTAAATGAAGGGTTAAAAATGACCAAAACGCCCTTGTAAGTGAAATTATGCAAGCAACCCTTAGAAGTCGCTTGAAAACGAGTTTTATAATCAAGTCAATACCTTGAATAAGTATGATAAGCGAAAGATGTAAAATATTGGTCAAATGACTCTATAAAGAGTCTTCGCCGTAAAATAATGTTTTGATGAGTAAAATTTGTAATAAATAAGTCACCACATTGAATCCACCACAAATATAGTTGTGGTGGAAAATCCTTTGATAAGAAATGTGTGACACATGTATTTGGATAAGAATGAAAGCAATTGGTGCTTAAAATAATGCTTAAATACCTCAAACGGGTCAAAATAAGCATATGTGTATAAAAGGGTTAAAGAAGGTATATAATTCTATGATTGGAACCCAATATGTTAGATATCATTGAATTTAATAGGTTTATGAGAAATAAGGGTCAAACAAACTTGTGTGTTTGATAAAATCACGAACGGGTCAAATTTTGGTAAAAGAGTAATAAGCCGAAGACTTAAAAGTCTTGAATTTTATCAAGCCGGATGCCGGATTTTAACTCCATATGATGGAGAATCAAATTACAAACATGTAGGAAGAAACGGTAGGTCAAACGGATAAGCGGTTTGAAAGATACGAAAGATTTCGTGTCAAATTACGACGAAATAGAGAAGCTGGATGCAGAGTCCACCGTAATTTACGGTCCCACCGTAAATTACGGTGGAGTTGAATTTGGTTACGGTGCTAACAGTCTGATGTACGGCAGAAGAATAGAAACCCAGGGGCCACCGTAATTTACGGTCCCACCGTAAATTACGGTGGATATATTTTTTTTATATATATTTTGTTTTTCATTTGAAAATCAAATGTTTCCCGGACATTGTTCGGACATGATTTAAACCCCGTATGACTAAAGCATTTCATGTTTATGAAATGTAGGTACGCCTTGGATGCCGGAAGACGATCAAGCTCAGCGAAGAACCGAACACAATAAAGACACACGCTTCCGCACTTTGACACATAGTAAATTTTAAACAACGAATTCAAGCACGTTATGTAGAATAACTTATGATTTGTAAAAGTTTTAATAAACCCCTATTTCCAAATGTTTATGTAATATTAATTACATGATTGTTTTACGTAAAATTTACGTTAAACCTTGATTAATAAGAACGGGTGTTACAAGTTGGTATCAGAGCCTTGGTTTAAGAGATTCGAGTATGGTGGGGAGGAACCATGCTTGGACTTAAACCTTATGCTCTTGACAAAGAATAGTGTTCGGTTCGAAGCTTGATCGCAAATCCGGTAAGTACAAGTATGTTAATAGTTTAGCATGCTAAAGTGTTGTAAACAACACATAGGGCTATCGTGTGATACACGTTACCCCAATTAGAATGATTGATATAGTTGATGAAAATACGCGCGTTGACGCGTATAGTAGAAAAAGCCTTGTATTATAATACGGGCGATTATTGAAGTTAACGTTACTAACTTTGTGAATGTTTTAATTGAAGGACACTCGCGTTTGAAGATGACGAGAGTCAAACGAATTGTGGATATAATGATGGAACGGTCCGAAGTATGACGAGAGGAGCATGCTCAGTGAGGACTAAATCGCGTAACGACCGCGAACAAGGTTAAGGGCAAGGAACGCCCGTTGGGGCAAACATTACCAGGTGCACATTTTAAATAATCGCACAAATAGAAATATGCAACAAATAAGTAGAAATTGAAGGCTGCATATGTAGATTAAAAACTTGGAAAAACCCGAATAGAAAATGTATTCGGGATATTGTTTCCAAGAGAAACAAATAGAGGCGTTACTTACATAGGGCGTGATGTGAAAACTATAAAAATGTCATGTGTGTCATGTGTTAATCGCTTACTCTGGCCAAGTAAGTAGTGGGATATGATACCATGAGTTTCTTATAGCGGACACATTTACATCTGATGTAGTAAGGGCGGGGTGAATGGGACTAATTAAAAAGTACCCAAATGAAGCAGATAAGTAAAATATTAGATAACAATGTAAACGCACAACCGAGTGACGGAAGCGTATTACGTTAGGATAATGAGCCCGAGTGAAGGGACAAAGAAGCATGTAAAATGATTTAGACAAGTATTGGGAGGGAGTGTACTTACACTCGAACCCAGAAAACGCAAGCATGTAAAATGATTTAGACAAGTATTGGGAGGGAGTGTACTTACACTCGAACCCAGAAAACGCAAGCATGTAAAATGATTTAGACAAGTATTGGGAGGGAGTGTACTTACACTCGAACCCAGAAAACGCAAGCATGTAAAATGATTTAGACAAGTATTGGGAGGGAGTGTACTTGCACCCGAACCCGAAGAATGCAAAACATGTGAAATGATTAAGATATGCATTGGGAGGGGGTGTACTTACACTCGAACCCGGAAAATGCAAATATGTCCCTTAACGGGTCGTTTTTGTAAAACGTCAAACTTAAAGACAAAGTCGGAATATAAAAATGAAGCGAGGTCTTAATGCATACCGGGAGGGTTGCAATAATAACGACTTCGGTAAAACACCCGGTTGATGGGTAAGAATCAAACATACGCGTAAACCAAGAGACGTGAACGCGGGTTGAAAAAAAAAATTAAATTAAAAATTAAAAGACTTAGATTTTAAGTCATGACTAAAAGACGACAAGATAATGTAAATAGAAGTGTTGACTAAATTATGTTCAACTATTTTAAAGTTGAATGGGTCGAATATAATATCATGCCAGACGGCACGAGTAAACGCAAACGGGATACTAGTAGCGTTAAAAACAAAAGAGTAACGAGCCCGGTAATGGGACATAATCAAATACGAAGGTATGTAAACTGGATAATAGTAAGCATGAAGGATACAGTCTTGACACTAATAGGCACAAGACGATATATTCGAAAAGTAATGTTTTCGCAACTGAAAGGTTGAGATGAATTGAACATGATGTGACACGATCACGGTCAAGAAATGCAATGTGAGGAAGAATCACATTATGACCAAACGAACGGTATAAGTAACTGGACTAATAGGTCTAGTTAGTGAGACCGGTTGAGGTCACCAATTCAAATCAAGAAATTTGGTTTGTTTGTAAGCGATAGATTCGGTATAACATAACCGAATAAATAAATTTGAAAACAAAAGAATTTGTTGTTAAAAGTGAAAGATTTCACTAAAGACATTTAAACGGGTAAAAGTAACGGATTCATAAAGAATTCGATAGTATATGAAAGCGATGGATATCGCTAAGTTAACTAAGCTAGTGGAAATAACTAGATTACGTTATTTCAAGTTGCACTATGTCGTATGAGATACGTGGATGATTAATAACCAAAAGGATATTATCATACATTTCGGGTGATATCAACAATTGGTTAAAAATAAAAGTAATGTTCAAAGGATTTCTCGGAACAAATGCATTGAGTTTAAATTCAATGAATTAAGTAAGAAAAGGTTTCGAGGACGAAACCTCTTTAAGGGGGGTAGACTTGTAACATCCCAAAAACGGGTTTGGTAATTAAACCCCGTTAATACAAAAGAGCGGGTAAAATACCGTTAGTGGTGGAAGTAACCCGGTAAATATTAGGATTTAAATAAATAAACCTAATATTTAATAAAACGTGAATAATTGTTTTAAGTAAATAAAGTTTATATGAAGTCTGAATTAACGGGGCTTAAAAGAAACTGAGTTATAGATTCCTCGAACCCACTAAGTTAACTAGGAATGTTTAACCTAGTTAATACATGGGAATATTGTTAGAAATAAGTAGGTTGTGGTCTACTTATTAACGAACCAAACACGAGGGGTTAAAATAGGATAACTTAACAAAGTTATTAAATAAAAGAAAAATCAAAACAAAACACACACTTCAAGTGTGTGTTCTGGATCGACATCAGGGAGCTCCCCATGGAGCCAAACCCTAACAAGCACAAATCAATGAAATTGAAAAGGGAAATCAAACCCAAATCGAAATTCAAGCACATATTCGTGATCACCAAGTCAAGGGGATCCTAAGGTATGTCAAATTTCTAACATTCATGAAGTTGTAAAAAGTTGATAATCATCATAATCGCGAATTAGGCATGGATTAGAGAAGCTATGACTAGATTAGTGATGTATACTTGCTTAGGAACGAAACCCTAAGTGAAAATCATACACAACATGCTATTAATTGAAGGAGTTGATGAATTAACACACTTAGACAAGTGGGTTTTAATGTTATGATGATTTTGAATGATATAACTATGCTTAGAATCAACATGCATGAAAACAAATAGAAGGTGTTCGATTTAACCATGAATTTAGGTACTTGTTCATATATGGTTGAAGTGGGTTTTGTTAGATATGGTGAAATTATGAAGAACTTGAAGTAATATCACTTGTATGTGATTAACAAGTAAACTAGGAAGTGGGTTTTGATATAATAGTAAAGATGATGATAAGTTATGTTTAAAATCATCATATTTGATAATAGAAACAAGGCGCTCAAACAAATTAAATGATTTGGGAACTTGTTCATACATGATTGAAATGAGTTTTGAATGTTATGATGAAATTTGGTAGCCATGTTCATGTAACTAAGTGTATAAGATCATGTTAGCTACTAATTGATAGATAGAACTTGAATGTGCATTTATATGCTAAGGGGCGTTTGACTTTTAGTAGTCAAACCGACCCTTAGTAAGATCGAATGATAAATTGATAGAAAAATGCGTAAGATGGAATAGTTATGATTAACAATGACTAAATTACCCATCTTATGAAATATGATGATAGTTTGACGCCTAACAAGCTAGGTGGAAGCTTGTGGATGAAGCGGGTCAAACGGAGCGCGTACGGAAAGAGAAAAGCGTGGCATGGATGCAAGGTAAGTATAGCTTACACTAGTCTTAAATTGTGGAATATTTTCTTATCATATAAATTATGAATGAGGTATCTAAACAAATGAAATATGATGTTCCGTCGTGTAGTCGAACGGAACAAGAAAATCAAGAATGAAAGAAACCGTAATAATGGTTGAAGAGAAGTAAATCGATAATTCGGCTATATTATGTCGAAAGTAATAAACGGTTTATATGTTAAAATGACCGTACGGTGTTAAACGGAACGAGTCATGTAGAGGAGATGATAATAAATATCATCTCGCAAAGATAAATGGTCATTTCGGCCAAACGGGTCAAAAGGTGTAGACAACACCTTTTGACTATATAGACTAATGATTCTTTGTCGAGTTATATGCTTACAGGAATAGATATTCAATGGATATTCGCATTTTTTTCTTAATTAGCGAATATAAAGAAAGGTACTAAAACCGGGTTAATAAGTTGATCCGGGCCAGGTATGTATAATAGATCAACTCCTCATTTAGAACTTGGAGATCTATGTGGTTTAGGCAAAGTAAAAAGGGATATTCGGTTACCTTAAAAGGTAAACCGAAGGATTTAAATTATAGACAGAGTGTTTTGAAAACAAGATTTGGTTAAAAAAAATTAGATTTTGGGCGTACATGGCTTAAGCAAGTCCTTCGTTGTAAATGAAGGGTTAAAAATGACCAAAACGCCCTTGTAAGTGAAATTAAGCAAGCAACCCTTAGAAGTCGCTTGAAAACGAGTTTTATAATCAAGTCAATACCTTGAATAAGTATGATAAGCGAAAGATGTAAAATATTGGTCAAATGACTCTATAAAGAGTCTTCGCCGTAAAATAATGTTTTGATGAGTAAAATTTGTAATAAATAAGTCACCACATTGAATCCACCACAAATATAGTTGTGGTGGAAAATCCTTTGATAAGAAATGTGTGACACATGTATTTGGATAGGAATGAAAGCAATTGTGCTTAAAATAATGCTTAAATACCTCAAACGGGTCAAAATAAGCATATGTGTATAAAAGGGTTAAAGAAGGTATATAATTCTATGATTGGAACCCAATATGTTTGATATCATTGAATTTAATAGGTTTATGAGAAATAAGGGTCAAACAAACTTGTGTGTTTGATAAAATCACGAACGGGTCAAATTTTGGTAAAAGAGTAATAAGCCGAAGACTTAAAAGTCTTGAATTTTATCAAGCCGGATGCCGGATTTTAACTCCATATGATGGAAAATCAAATTACAAACATGTAGGAAGAAACGGTAGGTCAAACGGATAAGCGGTTTGAAAGATACGAAAGATTTCGTGTCAAATTACGACGAAATAGAGAAGCTGGATGCAGAGTCCACCGTAATTTACGGTCCCACCGTAAATTACGGTGGAGTTGAATTTGGTTACGGTGCTAACAGTCTGATGTACGGCAGAATAATAGAAACCCAGGGGCCACCGTAATTTACGGTCCCACCGTAAATTACGGTGGATATATTTTTTTATATATATTTTGTTTTTCATTTGAAAATCAAATGTTTCCCGGACATTGTTCGGACATGGTTTAAACCCCGTATGACTAAAGAATTTCATGTGTATGAAATGTAGGTACGCCTTGGATGCCGGAAGACGATCAAGCTCAGCGAAGAACCGAACACAATAAAGACACACGCTTCCGCACTTTGACACATAGTAAATTTTAAACAACGAATTCAAGCACGTTATGTAGAATAACTTATGATTTGTAAAAGTTTTAATAAACCCCTATTTCCAAATGTTTATGTAATATTAATTACATGATTGTTTTACGTAAAATTTACGTTAAACCTTGATTAATAAGAACGGGTGTTACATCATCAACCCATATTTCAGCGTTGTAATGTAAAAGCATCAGATGCAACATAAGGTGTGACCCGGATGCTAATGTAAAGTTTCCTACTTTAGTGTTGGGAAAATTAGTGAATGGATATTTAGTTAATTTATAATTTAGTGAAATTATAATTACTAATTAAACTCTTTCATATGGTGAAACTCTTGAGTAGAGTTTTATATCACTTTATTAGCTTTTATTAGAGTTTTTATAGCTCTAATTAAATCACTAATTAAGTGAAACTTTTATTAGAGTTTTATGTCTCTAATAAAATCACCACTTAAGAGAAACTCTTCATAACACACAACTCTTGTAAAAAATGGTAGGCTATGTGACTCATTGGAATTATGAGAAAACTACAAGAGAAAGATAATATGTATGAAGAATTCTTGGAGAAGTGGTGAAGACTTGAACAAGTGGTGAAGACTTGAACATCCATATGTTGGGAATTATAGAGAGATAAGTTTTCTCTACTCGATTCCATCACTTTCATATCATTATTTTTCCACAAGTTCAAACACTATAATTCTATTTGGTGTAACCTCGGGCGTGTGGCCATTTCCGGCAGTACATACTGCTTCGGCTGTTGTACCCTGGGAGACAGACGCGTCGTCTTTAGTAGAGGCGCGGAATCTGTTTTAAGGGAAGCGTGTTGAACACGTGCCTCAACCAAAATCGTCAACGTTTTAGTGTTCTCTTTGTTGCAGTCAAGGAGTATTTTTCAAGACTCAAGATGATGAATACTCGAGTCTAGGATGCTATCAAGTGCGCGTGAAGGACCCACCAGAGAAGCGGCTTGAATCAAGATTGGTATATATAATTATATTATATATTCTTTTTATTTAGTTATTGCAACCGATATTGTACTATGATATTTCCTACGAATAACGAGAGTCTTGTTATTATATATTTTGTAATTATATTTTACAAAAGGTGAACCTAGTTCCTACAAACTTAAAACAGATTTCATGAGATTGTTGGTACAATCTTAAAAACCTTATTTATAAGGATTTTAGGTTTACGAAAGGATTTATAATAGAATTAAAAAAAAAATTGTTAGAGGTTATGATCTTATAAATATTTTTTTTTGGAAATATGTATGTAGTACAACTTGTTGTGTTTGGATTTTTTGAGATTGAGATACAATCTTAAATCCTATACCGTGGTACAAAACGAATAGTTTTGGTTCCAACATTTGGTTTTAAAACGATTTTGGGAATCGTTAATTTTTCTAACTTTTGTGTTAGATCGGGTTTATTAGTGTAAACCATACGTTTTTTGTAAATGTTAAATTCTCTAACATGTGTGTTAGACCGGAATTATTGGTGTAAACCATACGTTTTTTGTAAACGTTAAATTCTCTTAAGTAGAGTTTTTTATGTCTTTAAATAAGAGTTTTATGTTACTTGATTAGAGTTTTATGTATCTAATTAAGTCTCTATTTAAAGTAGATTTTTCATCCACCCATGGATTGATATAAACAAATAAGTCTTATAATGATTTTTATAATCATTTGTCTTCTAACATGTGTGTTAGAAACGTTCATGAAACGCGTTAGTTTGGAAGCAATTTTTAATTGTTTAGTTTCTAACGTGTGTATTAGAAATGACTTATTTATTTGAACCATATATGTGCTTTTAGCAAGTCAAATTAACATTTTGTGAAAATGTTAATATTTCTAACGTGCGCGTTAGAATTTCTTTCATTTTAACATGATTGTTAAAAATGGTTAAAATACAAATGCTTTGAAGTGTTTTATGTAAACATTTTATATAAGTAATTTGTTGTAGCATTAATTTTAATGCTTTGTATGATTTAGAAATAAAAGGTCATACATTGAAGTTGATGTTTGATTGGCTTTAAAAAATTAAATCACAATAAAGTGATAGTGTAGTTGTGTGGGATTCATCACCAACTTTAATTTGTGATTTCTAAATCAATTTGAGTGAAATTTTAATTACTAATTAAACTATTCATATGTGAAACTCTTGAGTAGAGTTTTAATGGTAACATTTGATGAGTTTTATTAGAGTTTAAATATATAATTATTGAGACTCTTAACTCTTCATATGTGAAACTCTTGAGTAGAGTTTTAATGGTGACATTTGATGAGTTTTATTAGAGTTTAAATATATAATTATTGAGACTCTTAACTCTTCATATGTGAAACTCTTGAGTAGAGTTTTAATGATGACATTTGATGAGTTTTATTAGAGTTTAAGTCTATAATTATTGAGACTTCTAACTCTTCATATGGTGAAACTTTTGAGTAGAGTTTTAATGATAACATTTGATGAGTTTTATTAGAGTTTAAGTCTATAATTATTGAGACTCTTAACTCTTCGTGTGGTGAAACTCTTGAGTAGAGTTTTAGTGATGACATTTGATGCTTTAATTTGGTCATGTTATATATATATATATAATGACTTAAAGTTTTCTAACATGTGTGTTAGAAAATGTGTATCACGAATACGAGGTTAGAGATTGTTCATAATGGACAAAAATGTCTTATGTAAACATTTAATTGCCTATGTGTGCATTAAAACTGATGAGAAACAGTTTATTTTATAAACTATATCTTTGGAAAACGTTTTATGTAAACGTTCGATTCTATAATGTGCTTGTTATAACATTTTTTTCCAGCGTGTGTGTTAAAAAAAATGTTATTTGGTGAAAACAACTTGGTGTTGTTGTGAACAAATTTAATTGTTCAAGTTTACTACTTAAATGTAGCATTTGTAACAACTTGGTGTTGTTTTAAGCATAATTGTCCAAGTTAAAAGTTTCAAGATGAAATGGGAAACTTGTACTTACAAGTGCATGGAGTCTTATTGAGGGAGTACCTCAAGACACGCCATGAGACAATATTGTTGAGAAGATTTCGGTCAGATTATAAAGTGTTGAAGATAAAAGCACTTTGCTATTTGATGTCTACATATTGTCTATGCTTCCGTTTAAATTTCAAAAGTGATTGACACTTATGATTTAGTTTCCAACGTATTTTATTGTTTTGTGTTCAGATAACACATGCATTTTTTTACAAAGAAATAAATCACTAATGGTTGTGACGTATAAATTATTTTTGTGGAAAATAATTATAACGTCGGTTATACATTGTTTAAAAGAATATGGTTTTAAACGGATAGTACATGAAAATACTTGGACATAAACAATTTGAGAGTTGTTACATTGGCTAAAAGTCAAAGACGAAACATCAAATGTATAACCACATCATGAATGAGTAATGAAAGAACGTAGTGAATGTATTGAGATGAAATAGACTAATGACATTCATGTCGCATACTTCATTAGAAGTCATTGAAAAATTCACAAGTGTGAATTCTAACATATGAAAGTAAAAGTACTATATGTTATTGTATACCTTTAATAAATCTTGCGAGATTTATAAGTAGATGCGTCTACCACTTGATTATTGTTAGCTCTATATGGAGATTTTACCTTTATTTGGGAGAGCATCCTAAATATACATGTCTCCTAATGAATAACAATAGACGTGTGCAAATCACTTATGGCAAAATTATGAATGCCATGTTGTTGAGTGTCAATCTAGTTGACTCTATCTCACACATAATAGTGATTGTAGATGAGAAACATTCATCTTGTTGGTGATGAATGTGTTCACCAAGTGACTTGGATTAAGGCTAATGTTTAAGTACTTATGAGTCAATGGTAGATCGTTGGAGATCAAAGGTAAACAAGTTATATTGCTTAAATGAAAGATGAAATTTAGCTTTGTGCTATATACAATAATTTGTGAGACCTTCCTAAATATTGATGTTTTAGGATTATGAATAAGTCTCATCATTTTGTCTTAATAAGGGATGAATGTTGCAAAGTGATATTATGATATCCTTAGGGCTGTGAAGAATCAGAATGATGCATCTTCTGTTCACAAGCTAAAGTATTGTAGTCTAAAGCATGCTAGACTAGTACTTGGTTAATTATGGGTCTTGACGGAGACTAATTAACTCTAAAAATTCAAATGTATATGAACACAAAAAGAATCTGTGTATGGACAAAGTTGAGAGAGAATTTTCATTCATTATAAGGAAATGACATGTAACTTTTAAAAGTTTGTTTGAAAAGCTAATGAGGAGAACTCATTTTCTAAGCTTATTCTAGATGTTAAATTAGAATTATTCTAAGTTGGTGACAAACTTATGACAATGGCATGTGTTGCTTTGGTCAGCTCGGAAGCTTGTGTAAGGTAATGCAATATGAGTTGAATTCACTGATACAATAAGGTTGGTCTTGTTCAATCATATGTGTATAAATGTCGCCATAAGTGGTGTTACGAAAATGTTGATCAAATGACAAGAAATGTGGGGGAGGAACCATTTAAGAAACAACCCTATAAGGTTATGTAGAAATGGTTCTCATTAACACATCTAAATGTTATCCAATAACACTTAAATGTGGGGGGTGTCTTGCATTTGTTTTTAGCAATAAGGATTTTGTAATCCAATGTAACATTGCAAATCGTAGTGCATAATGGAGATGTGTTTGCCTTAAATGATACACGTATCTTACTAAGACATATGTTATAACCAGATTCAGATGGCCACTGAGGTTATAGTCTTAGAAGTTGACAATAGGCAAAATTAACTTACGAGTTAAGAACACATCATGACAACTGATCCCAAATACGCAAAGTTATTTGCTAATGTTATGGATCCAACAACCTGAGGGTTTATTAGAGATCAAGTTGTGGAATGAGACTGAAGCCCTTGAAAAATGAAGTTCATATGATGGAAACCTAACTCAGTAGACTGGAGATCCCAAGAATTGAGTTCAATAGGAAAACCTAATTGTATGAATAAGCGAGGTCACTGTGGGGGAATAACCCTACGCATTTAATAAGGTAGTTTATTATAAAGATTAATAAACTTCCTAGTCCATTCCTAAAAGTGACAAGTATGAGGCTAAGCATAATATGTGGTAAATGATTTGGATAGATCACGATAACCACAATGCTTTTAATGATCTAAGGACTGGAGATCCCAAGAATTGAGTTCAATAGGAAAACCTAATTGTATGAATAAGCGAGGTCACTGTGGGGGAATAACCCTACGCATTTAATAAGGTAGTTTATTATAATGATTAATAAACTTCCTAGTCCATTCCTAAAAGTGACAAGTATGAGGCTAAGCATAATATGTGGTAAATGATTTGGATAGATCACGATAACCACAATGCTTTTAATGATCTAAGGAGAATCACCTATGTTAGAGAGAAGTGGGGTCGCTTCGAATGGAATTGAGGGCACAATTCCTAGAGCTCTCGCAGAACCAGGAAAGTGTTCCACGGCCATTATTGGACACGACTATGAGGAGATGACCCGGCTAGGGAGAGTCTTGTGTGAAGTGTATTGTCGTCTACACAAACGGCAGACGAGTTCAAAGACATCGAGATCTACTCAGAGCTAGTGGGCTAAGTGCATTTCATGAGCGAAGGTTCAAAGGGTAACACCTACTTATCGTATGCAAAACTCAACTGTCGAGGTTCCATTGGAAATTTTATGTGTTTTGAACAATCTCCATTCATGTGGGGGATTGTTGGAAAAATTAGTGAATGGATATTTAGTTAATTTATAATTTAGTGAAATTATAATTACTAATTAAACTCCTTAATATGGTGAAACTCTTGAATAGAGTTTTATATCACTTGATTAGCTTTTATTAGAGTTTTTATGGCTCTAATTAAATCACTAATTAAGTGAAACTTTTATTAGAGTTTTATGTCTCTAATAAAATCACCACTTAAGAGAAACTCTTCATAACACACAACTCTTGTAAAAAATGGTAGGCTATGTTACTCATTGGAATTATGAGAAAACTACAAGAGAAAGATAATATGTATGAAGAATTCTTGGAGAAGTGGTGAAGACTTGAACATCCATATGTTGGGAATTATAGAGAGATAAGTTTTCTCTACTCGATTCCATCACTTTCATATCATTATTTTTCCACAAGTTCAAACACTATAATTCTATTCGGTGTAACCTCGGGCGTGTGGCCATTTCCGGCAGTACATACTGCTTCGGCTGTTGTACCCTGGGAGACAGACGCGTCGTCTTTAGTAGAGGCGCGAAATCTGTTTTAAGGGAAGCGTGTTGAACACGTGCCTCAACCAAAATCGTCAACGTTTTAGTGTTCTCTTTGTTGCAGTCAAGGAGTATTTTTCAAGACTCAAGATGATGAATACTCGAGTCTATGATGCTATCAAGTGCGCATGAAGGACCCACCAGAGATGCGGCTTGAATGAAGATTGGTATATATAATTATATTATATATTCTTTTTATTTAGTTATTGCAACCGATATTGTACTATGATATTTCCTACGAATAACGAGAGTCTTGTTATTATATATTTTGTAATTATATTTTACAAAAGGTGAAACTAGTTCCTACATTTAGTTTCTTCATGAATCATCCGCCGCATGCCTACGCCAGGCGGGTAGAACCTAAGTACCTCGTTCAAGATCATATTAATCTGCAAGATTCAGATTGGTATAAAAGTAAGCTTACTTATGTGCTTGTTATTGGTTAGATAATTAATAGACGCCACTTTGTAAAGGACAAAAATCATTGAATCTAAATATAGATACTCATATGTTCATATCTACGGTGTCAAGTATCGACAAAAGATGACCGAAGAAACTTACAGTTTTTAAATGATTTAATCCGTCGATATCTGGTTTTCTATCTCCAAACATCTCTAAAACTTCGGCTCTAGCGCGATCTTGCCAATTTGTGTGCTGACACAATAAAATCATGGTCCAAGTAAGCAAATTTGCAGTAGTTTCTTGTCCTGCAAAGTAAAAGAGTTTGCACTCTTTAATGACTTCATCAATGCTAAGTCCAAATTTGTTATTCCCTTGTTTCTTGATTTCTTTGTTGTTTGAATCCAACAATAAGCCCAACAAATCTTCTTTAGTGTTGTCTATGGTTTCCTTTAATCGTTTATTAATAATTTTCTTTACCGTGCTCTTCACTGCTCGGTCAATCTCCCTCATTCGATCTTTTTGTAGGCAAAAATCTGTAAAATCAAACATACGTGAAATCAAATACTATTAGCAATTACGACCCATTCTTCAACAAATTTGTTGATTTAGGTTGAAGATATAAGTTACTTATCAGGTAAGGTCATTTAGGTCTACTAAAATTATCCAACGAGTCAATTTGGGCAACCACCATCACCTGTAGCCACTATAATATAGTGGGTGAACCCTTCTTAACACTTTTTCTTTCTCAAACCACCATTTTAAGGCGTTCCCATTTTGGTCAGAGCCCGTTTTGACTTAACCAAATTTATACTTGTTAAAAACGACCCGGTTCAATTTGGCCCCAACCCGTCCCGCCCATTTTGTCGTGTCCAACTATTACTTTTAAACGAGTTTTTTTTATTGGAAAGAAAATGGTGCAACATAGCAAATACGATTAATGAAAAAAATTCGTTTCCGAGATCCTGGAATATAAATTGATTGCATGGCTTTTATAACTAGCGTTGCTTGCTCGATTTGAAGTTCAAATATCTTTCTTCCTTCCTCATAGCTGCGACCAAAGACTGTGCGCGAAATAACATCACTGGTCATTGTTTGGAGATGAGGATAAACATCAACTTCACAAGATCCTCCTTTTGTTATCCCTTCCCATTTGTTGATCATCTCATTACAACTAATGTAAAAGGCTGGTAACATATGCTACAACAAGAAGCATTGAAATTAAATGTCGGTTTTGATCAATCTATCAATTACTTTAAATAAACAGAAACAACGCGCAGATGGAACCTTTATTTTCTCAACATGGAATGCAGGGTTGATGATCTTTCTATGTTTGACCCATTGATCTCCATTAGCATCTACAAGTCCTTTTCCAAGCAAACTTGCTAATGGATTCCCAAATTTTGGCTTTTGAAATTTATTATAATCAGCCGATATTTGTCGTATTAATTGAGGCTCTGTGACATGCACCATAGGTTTTTAATAGTATCTTGTATATTTAGGCAATTGATTTACTCATTATTGTACAGATTATAGGAGATCTAGTTTGTAATTATTTTGTATTATAAATTATCATCAGATCAACGAGAAGGATCAAGTTTTGAGAAAATCTCTTACATGGTATCAGAGCACTATAACTTTGCTTTAATTGAGCCCCATCCAAGTGAAGAATATGCTACCTAAATGAAAATTATAGCAACAAAGATTATATATATACACACTTACATTTAAAACTTTGCTTTATCTACTCATTCTTTTATGCTTATGTTCATGTATGTGTATAAATGTATAATGATATGTTCTGAGATATAAGAAGACAGATATACTCAACAACATCTAACTTATAATTTGCAAAACATACTTTGATACAACCATTATTTGTTGTTGAGACTAATTATATATGCTTGTGGTCGGCTAAGTTTCCAATCGGCTGTAGAGAATGTAGAAACAAATTATATTATGGCCCAATTGGAGACTTTCGATTTTATAAATACTTAATTTAGAGGCGTAAAGTCGCAAGCTCGACTAAGCTTGAGCTTGACTCATTTAACTTAAGAGCTTAAGAGCTTGAATTCGACTCATTTCAAGTTCTATATTTAAAGCTCAACTCATTTGCTTTTAGAGTTTGAATTCGAGTCATTTCAAGTTCTATATTTAAATCTCAACTGCTTGAACTTGACTCATTTAATTTAAGAGCTTGAATTCCAATTATTTGAAGTTTTATATCCAAAGCTTGACTATTTTACAAGCTGAATCTCGGAACGTAACTCAACTTATTGTAGTGATTATAATTCCTTTTACTTTTACTGTTTTATCTTTTTTTAGAACCATAACTCACACACTGTATAATTCTACTACTAAACTACATTTTTTTCTCTTCCACGAAAGCTCATGGCTTGAGAATCACTCGAAACTTCACGAAAAAGCTCGATCGAAAAAAACTTGTTTTGTTTTCAAGCCAAGCTCAAGCCAGGGTTGGTCAGCTCGTGACTCAGCTCGATGGCTCGACTCGATGGCTCGAATCGATGGCTAGTATGTATGTGTGTTGTGTATATATATTTATCTTTTGGATATGTGTGTAATATTTTTTGTTTTTGTTATTTATATTATTAATTAAATTTTGTAAAAAGTTAGATAATTTTATTAAAAATAACTAACGTGCTGGCTCGAAGTTTCTACGAGGCAAGCTCGGCTTTTCTGCTCTAAAAAATAATCAAGCCGAGCTGGCTCGTTAAAGTTCGAGCTCCAGCCTGGCTTGGCTCGATCACAGCCCTAAACTAAGGGGATTAAACCGTGGTCTCACTTAGATAAACAAAGCTTTCAAACATCTTAGTTAGTTAGTATGATGTTAGAAAAAAGCAGGTATTACTTAAAGCTAAAATTCTCTCTCTTTTTCTCCGGACGTCGGTACAGCTCGACGAAGGGAAGTAGTGTGGATTAGTGTGTTAGGTCGCCGGTCTCTTTCGTCTTCACCTATATCCCTAATTTGTCCTATCGTTCCTTCCATTCGCTTATCGGGGTTCGGTTTCTTTCTTGGTGGGTTTCGTCTCTGCTGGTTATCGCCCCTCTCCGGATCTTCTACTCAATTGTATAGTAGGTCTGATATCGGTCGCGACTGTCGTGCACAATTTAGCTAGACTGGTTCGAATCCTATTATCCTCTCATTGTGTTGATTCTGAGGTTGGGGTGTCTTCTTGGGTTCATCCTTCAATATGGGTGGCGGTCACCAGGAGGTTACGAAGTTTTTCGTGACCAACTTGCCTGAAGGTTGTTCTGTTCGGGATTTAAGACATGGTCTTGAGGGGTTTGGGACTATCTCTGAGTCTTATGTAGAAAAAAAGAGGGATAAACTTGGGAACAGATTCGGTTTCGTCACTTTTGTTGATGTTAAAGATAGAGTTGAGTTGGAGAAATCTCTTAGGGGGGTCAAGTTGGGGGATGCTAAGTTAAAGATCAACATTGCAAAGTTTGCTTTGGAAAATTCTGGATTCTCTGTTCAGCAGGAGGGCAACGCGGGGATTCAGTTTGCTTCGAGTCAGGGGGTCAGAAGCAATATGTTCAATCTTATGGATGTGAGATCCTACAGTGAGGTTTTGGGTAAGTCTAAGATCTCCGAGGTGGTTGATGTGGGTTACAAGGGCCCTAAGGAGACTTATAATGTTGCTTCCGGTAAAGTTCTCGTAGTCTCGGACAAAATGGAAGCCTTCAAGGATCTCTTCGGGGTGGCGGTGGTGGGTCGTACGGTGGACTTGGAGACATTGGTAGATCTAGACAAGCTTCTCCGGATTGCCAAGGTTTCATATAAGAGGATCCAATACCTTGGGGGGTTGTCTATTCTAATTTCTTTTTGTGATGTTGCTTCGACGGTTAGGTTTCTGGAGTCGCGTAAGATTTGGAATCCTTGGTTTTCCAAGTTGGAAGAGTGGAGGGGTCAGTCCCTTCCTTTGGAAAGGATGGCTTGGCTGAAGGTGCATGGATTCCCCTTCACTTATTGGACGAGTCGGACTTCATGCAAATCGGGGAGGTGTTCGGAAAGGTCCTCCATTACCCGAAGGGATTAGAAGACGAGCTTAACCAGTCTTTGGTTACAGTGGGTGTGTTAGCTGGGGAAGTGACGTGATTGTCGTGGGTCACGCAAATTTAATCCCCAAACAACTATAGATAGTGGTAAGAGGGTATCGAACTCAGGGAGTATGTGGAAGATGTGTCGATTGTATAGCTTTGTACTTAAACTAATATTAGACTAAATTGCAGAAATTAAAATTCAAGAGTTTGGTTTGTTGATTTAGAAAACTAAATTAAACTAATGCAAATCAAATGTAGGTTTTAAGACAAATTAGGAGAGAACAATGATCATCCTAGGTTTCAGTTTCTTTAAACAATTGTGTGCAATTCCAACTAGAAAGAGTTATATAGACATAACTCGTGTATATGTGATTGAAGTGATAAAAGGGAACAAAGTACTCGGATTAGATAACGCGAGGTTGTTTCCCGATGACCTATTAACCAATAACCAACCCTAACCCTTCCCGTGATATCTCGGTTGCCAACGGCACCAAGAACGTACGATTAAGACTAGAAATTGCAATATTGATTAACACACTACAAACAATCAAACATACACCATGACATTCAAGCAACGCAAGATATCATTCTAGAAATGCAGAAATTAAACACACAAAAGTTTCAGAAACATTCACCTAGGATGATCACCGAAGAGTTTAGCCGGACATGGCTCGGTGAATCATCATCAACATCAATCTATTGTTCATACGAATCGAAAGCACAAACCGAATGATTGAAAAATGTTCACAAAACCAACCAAGTAGCCAAAAATCGCCCCAAGGATGATCCAAAACCGTCCAATGATGAGATAATGTGAAAAGACACTCCAAAACGACTTAAAAAAATGGCAATTACACTTTTTGCTCGCAGGCTCCACCGTAAATTACGGCTCCACCGTAATTTACGGTGGACATAATTCCTTTACGGCATTGAGAGCCTGTGTTACGGTGAAGAAAAATGCCAAATTCATGTTTACCGTAAATTACGGCAGAACCGTAATTTACGGTAGTCAGCTGCTTTGTCTCCTTTGTTGTTTCTTTTGTTCTCCTCTCGACCCGCTCTCCACCAAAGCCTCCAAAACTGCCTTTTATCCATCTTTTAGCTCCTAAATCGTACCTGAAACATAAGCATCGTAGTTATCTAATTCAAGATAATTACACGGTTAAATGGAGGATTATTTCATCTTTTAACATGCTTAAGGGTTGTCCAAAGGACCACCCGTCACATCCCCACACTTAACCGTTGCTTGTCCCAAGCAACTCCTCAAATCAGTTTCAAAACAAGTGATCAATTTAAACCAAGCAAAAACAAGTAAAAATCACCCTACCCCCTCGAAAATCCCGTGTTGTCCTCAACACAATGTAAGAGTAATTCGTGACCCGAACATCCCCACACTTGTTTCGAACACGGATTTCGAGAAAATACGGCAATTGTGCAAATATACAAAACAAGACAAAACAAAACTACTATGTACACTACCACCAAACCTGGGCCTCTTATGGTTGTTCCTCCTCGACCGGGCGTAAGATGTAGCCCGCTTTGTCAAGCTCCAAGTTGTTGATGTCATTTCCTTCCAAGTACGGCTTCAAGCGGTGACCGTTCACCGTTTGTTGTTTCAACGTTTGCTCATCTTGGATGTCCACATCACCAAATCGCCCAACTCTTCGAATAACATACGGACCCATCCATTTGCTTTTAAGCTTGCCCGCAAACATCTTCAATCGTGAGTTGTACAACCAAACTTTCTGCCCCACTTCGAACGTTTTCTTCCGCAACTTTGCATCATGCACCTTCTTGAGTTTATCCTTATAGGCCGATGCACATTCGTACGCCTCATCCCGAATCTCTTCTATTTCGCTTAATTGCAACTTCCTCAACTTCCCCGCCTCGTCATAATCCGCGTTAACCGTCTTGATCGCCCAATGTGCCCGATGCGCCAACTCCATTGGCAAGTGACAACCCTTACCATACACCATCCGGTAAGGTGTTGTGCCAATCGGAGTCTTGTAGGCTGTACGGTACGCCCACAAAGCATCATCCAACTTGCTCGACCAATCCTTTCTATCCGTTCTTACCGTCTTCATGAGAATCTCCTTGATTTGACGGTTGGACACTTCGACTTGTCCACTCGTTTGCGGATGGTAAGGTGTGGCAATCCGGTGATTCACGCTATACCTCTTCAATAATTTCCCGAAGTTGAAGTTCTTGAAATGCGAACCACCATCGCTTATAATAACCCGCGGGATTCCAAAGCGAGAAAAGATGTTGGATTGGACAAATTTACAAACAACCGAATGGTCGTTTGTTCGTGTTGCAATAGCCTCAATCCACTTCGAGACATAATCCACCGCCACAAGAATATAAAGGAAGCCATTCGAATTCGGAAACGGACCCATAAAATCTATTCCCCATACATCAAATATCTCTACAACCAAGATTGGTTGTAGTGGCTTCTGCCGTAATTTACGGTAAACATGAATTTGGCATTTTTCTTCACCGTAACACAGGCTCTCAATGCCGTAAAGGAATTATGTCCACCGTAAATTACGGCTCCACCGTAATTTACGGTGGACATAATTCCTTTACGGCATTGAGAGCCTGTGTTACGGTGAAGAAAAATGCCAAATTCATGTTTACCGTAAATTACGGCAGAACCGTAATTTACGGTAGTCAGCTGCTTTGTCTCCTTTGTTGTTTCTTTTGTTCTCCTCTCGACCCGCTCTCCACCAAAGCCTCCAAAACTGCCTTTTATCCATCTTTTAGCTCCTAAATCGTACCTGAAACATAAGCATCGTAGTTATCTAATTCAAGATAATTACACGGTTAAATGGAGGATTATTTCATCTTTTAACATGCTTAAGGGTTGTCCAAAGGACCACCCGTCAGGAAGCCGGTAGGATCAGAGAGGGGGTGTCATTAAATTGGAAAGGTAGGAGCTACAGAGTCTGGGTGGAGGAGGAGCAGGATGCATGGTATCCAGATTGTTTGAGCAGTGTCGATGGTGTTTCTCCGGCGAACAAGTCTGTTTCTCCGATGATGTCTTCTCCGATGATGTCTTCTCCGATAGGTAACGTTGGTATCGAGGAGTCTCAGCTGGTAGGCGGGAATGGGGAAACGGAGGAGTCTTCAGGGTTGGGAGATGTTCCGTCTCACGTGGATATTGGTAACGTACAAGAGGAGAGAGAAAAAGGCGGCTCTGGAACTGTTTTGGAAGATTCGGGGAATTTGGAAGGTCAACAGCCTAAAGTTATCTCAGTGGGTCCCGTTGCCACTGAAATGGGTGATGGGCCTCCCTCGAATCCGTTTTTGGTGGGCCTCGGAGTTAAAAGTGGTAAGGCTGCAGTGGACTAAATATTTAGGAAAGCTCGTTCTCAGCCCAACTTGAGGAAAGCCCGTTCCCAGCCTAGTAAAGATTTTTCCCCAGTGGATTCTAGGCTGAAAAAAAGATCAAGACCGGACTTGGAAGTTCATGAACCGGGTTTTGGGTTTATAGGGTTCACTTCTAAGCTTCCAGCAGAGGACGGGAGGAGCGGCTCGGAGGTAAGTAGTATGGGTGGGGTGTTCGATCTCAATAAGAAGGCTTCGTCGGTTGCGTCCACCTCTGGTAGGATGGAGGAGCCCTGCCGACTGTATGATAAAGGGGAAGATCAGGGGGAATCGAGAGGTAATTTAGAGTCCCTTCTGGAGAAGGAGGTTAACAGTACCATTAATGTTGGGGCTCAACTGGGTGTGGAGTTGCTTAATCACACAGAGTTGGTCAGAAAGGCGATCAGGTCCACAGGTATTACCGAAGTGACTAAATGAATTTCTTATCTGTCAATTTAAGAGGGATTGGGGGGGGCTGTTAAGCCCAATTGGATCAGGTCTATTAGGAAGGATCACGGTATCAATTTTGTGATGGTTCAGGAATCTAAGCAAAGTAATATTTCCAGTGCTGTGTTGTCTAAGTTTTGGGGTTCTGGGAGTTTCGGCTGGGAGGTGGTTGATGCCTCTGGGCAGTCGGGTAGGCTCGTATGTATATGGGATGATTCTTTGTTTACTCTGGAGGTCTGCAATAAGAACAGGAACTATCTCCATTTAAGGGGAAGATTGTCCGGTAGTAACTCTTTCATCAACGTTCTCAATGTCTATGCGCCTCAGGGTGTCTCAGCGAAGAAAGCGATTTGGGATCTTTTGGCTTCTCTTGTCTGAAGCTATGATGGGTGATGTGCACAAAATACAACATATAAATTACATCAATTGTGGCATAAAACTAACCCTTTTTGGTACTAATGTTGGAAAAAGTGTGTTTTTGTCTTCCTTTTGTATTTTCAGGATTAAATGAGCTCAAATTAACAAAAGAAGCAAAAAGGCAGCTAAATCTAACATAAATACAAGAAAAGGAACAAACGTGGCATGCCCGACCTCCCCGACAGCATCTTCCCAAGCAAAACAAGAGAACAGAAGGCTGAACACGCCCCGTGCTCAGTGAACATGGGGGCGTGCCCAAGTGCCAGCATAAAAGACAAAGCTATAGAAGCTTCTATCGCCCACCAAGGGGTCGTGCTCAGTGGACACGGGGCCGTGGTCAACTATAAGATTCGCAGAATCCAGGCAAATCTTGATAGTACAGATATGCTTCTGCACACGGGGGCGTGCCCAGCGGACACGGGGGAGTGGTCAACTAATGCAGACAAACTGCAATTAATGAAGACAGAGAAGAGGATGGACACGAGGCCATGCCCAATGGACACGGGGCCGTGTCCGAGCTACTGTTCAGGCTATAAATAGGGGTGCTTGGCTCATTTGCAAACCATCTCTTGGCACACCACCTCTCTAACACTTCACCCACCACCCACCACCATCACAACACCATCATCATCCATTGTCCATCATAGAGTGTGTGAGTCGTCTCGGGATCCAAGATTGATCGTAAGAGTTCTTGACAATCAAAGGCCATGTTTGCCTAAGTCTCTTACATCACTTGGTGAAGACAAGTGTCTAGTATCCCTGCTGACTCAAACTACTGGGTTGAGGGTAACGTCACCTTCAAAAGAGGGGCCTACTACAATAACTAAGATAATCTCTTAAAAAGTGCAAAAGTGCGGAAATAATCAAAGGTTACACTAAACACGAGTCGGAGCCAAGTGATTCATCTTATCTATCTATTTTTACTTTTATTTTTCAGCATTTTAGTTAGTTTTTATTTTTCTAGTTTAAAACCTTTTTCTAAACTTTTGATTTGATTAGACGTTGAGGATAAACCGGTACTAAAAGCTCTTGTGTCCTTGGACGACCTCGGTATCTTGCCAACACTATACTACGCTCACGATGGGTGCACTTGCCCATATGTGTGTTTGGTGTTAGTAAAATATCGTGTTTTATAAATTTAAAACTTGACTAACGTGTAAAAAGGGCTTAAAATATACTTAAATCCATATCAAACTTTACGCACATCAAGTTTTTGGCGCCGCTGCCGGGGACACAAGAATTTTAAGAAATCTTAAAATCGACGGCCTAATCAGTTTTTCAAAACCTTTTCAAAACGCGCGCACATTTTTCTGCATTTTAGTTTAGTTTTGCATTTACAGTAGGTTGAACACGGGCCGTGCTCGCTGAACACGGGGCCGTGCTGCATATTTTTCATAAAACACTCAGATACAGTAGCTTGAACACGGGGTCGTGCTCCCTGAACACGCCCCCGTGCTCAACGAAATCAGTAACTTTAATTAAAACGCCCAGATACAGATTCTGTACACGGGGCCGTGTCCACTGAACACGGGGCCGTGTCCAGCCTCTGTTTCCATTTTTAATTTTTGTTTTCTGATCTCGAGACTTGGTTGTGGTCTGCTGAGTGATTCTTATGGATCAATACTCAGGAGGTTACAACTACACCTATGAGGAGGATGATTATAGGAGTAGCTATTGCACTAATTGTGGTGACCCGCACTCGGTTCAATATTGTAACTTATATCAACCGTCCACTTCATACACATACTATGAGGAGCCCAGGTACGAGCCATCAACTTCATACACATCCTATGAAGACCAAAGGTATGAACCTCCTCCCTCATACTCATATTTTGATGAACCAAGGTATGAGCCTTCTTACTCATACTTTGAGGAACCAAGATATGAGCCACCACCTTCATATGCTTATTATGAGGAACCATGGCGTGAACAACCCACCTCATATGAGTATTATGAAGAACAAAATTACGACCCTTATCCATCATATACTTACAATGAAGAACAGTGGTGCGAACCATCTACTTCATATGGGTATTATGAGGAACAAAGGATCGAACAACCGGATTCAAGCTTTGAAAATCCCGATCCTTTTTTCTATAACCGAAGTGACCGATAGGATATTAGAACACCTTAAAGTTATCGAGCGCTATATAAAAGAATCTCGCGCAAGGGAAGAGGAGTCCCGCGCAAGAGAAGAATTAAATAAAGAAGAGATAATTGAAAGTGTAAAAATGGAAGAACAAATAAGTGAAAAACCGACACATGAGTTAAACAACGAAAAAGGTGAGTCCGTTAACATGAAAATTCAAGAAGAGTCTAATTTTAAAGAAATTAATCTCTTGTCACCTTCTTTTGAAAATCATTGTTTAATTCTCACTCATGCTAAGTTTTTAAAAGAGTTATACACACTAACACTAAAATTGACGAAACGGTAAGCGTTAACTTAACTAATGATCAAACATCGCTAATAAAAGAAGACCCATTTGAAATCAACATTACACCGGTTCCATGTTTTTTTTTTAAATCCATATATTAGTAATGTCACAATCGATAAAGATCTTTGTGTTAACATAATGCCCAACTACATTTTCGAAAAATTAAGTATTAGTGATTTTTCTCCACTTCAAATACCCATTTTTCTATCTAACCGAAAAGTAATAAAATCAATCGGTGTAGTTGAGGATGTCTTGGTTCAAACAAATCAAATGGTAATCCCAACCGACTTTGTCATCCTTGATGACGCTCCTCTAGTGTTGGGACGACCTTTTGTGAAAACCCACGAAGCTTTGAAAAACCGGAAGTATAACAATCTATCTATTCAATTAGGGGCATTTAAAAGAAGTGTCGATCTTGAGCGTTCAATGAAATATCCATTCGGCAATAATGACCCCCTAATTGAAGATGAGCCAGAACCACCCGATAAGGTGGGTCTTGCCAAGGACCCTTATAAACGTGGCGCATCACGGAGACATTCCGCGGAACTATCCTTAGTTTTAGATTAGTTAAACTTTTATGTTTTCTAGTTTAGTTTTAATTTTCAGGAATAAAGCACACTCGAAATGGTGGAGTTTACTAAGGGAAACTAGAACCCACACCCCATGCACAAAAACAGAGCCTTCCGACACTTTTTCTTAATTACAGCAAGTTCAGCACGGGGTCGTGCTCACCCCAACACGCCCCATGCCCGATGTTCTGCAGAAAATGCCCAGTTCAGGTAACTGGACACGGGGCCGTGCTCACTGAACACGCCCGCGTGCCCAGCCTTCTATTTAAATTTGATACTGGCAGTCTGACCACGAGGCCGTGCTCAGCCAACACCACCCCGTGTTCAGCTACCCAGTACCATAAAATCTTGTTTTTAACCCACTTTTACACATTTTAATCAACCGAAAAAATTATTTTTGGGACACATTGAGGACATTGTGTAATTTAAGTGTGGGGGGATGCTAAAACCTTGAATCTTGCAAGTCCTAAAAACAAGCCTTACACAAAACTCTATTGGAACCGCTAATCACCCCAAATTTTTTTCAAAAAAAAATTCATTTTTTTACTTTTCTAGGTTTAATTTGGGAATTTCAAATTCTATAAAGGTTATATTTTTAGAAATTTACAACCAATAGCGTCGTGATAAAAAGAACCAACATAAGAAAATTATGAAAAGGCATGACAAGTTTAGTTAAAATTTGATTATATATACTTGATCACATAAAAACCCATTCCCACAAAAGTGAGTTTTGAGCCTTTATTGAGCATACAAATACATATCTTTAAACTAAATGCTCATTTTTCGTTTCTTGTGTGAATAGCCGCTTGGTTCTTACAACTCTAGAACTTGCCACGACGATACATTCCCGGTCCTTACCAACTTAAACCCGAGTAAGTAAATGATGGAGGCATTAGGACTAACCCTTTTTATTTCTACACCATTGTTTTTTTTACCACCTACCCAAAATCCCCCTAGTTAACCCCTTTGAGCCTAAACCTTTTCATTTCTTGACCCAAACCAAACACCCTTTCACCCACCAAAACCTTTTTTATTTTTAACCCTTTGTTTTAGTAACAAGCTCGGTTTTTCGTATGACTTTTCAAAAAAAAAATATGTTGATGATGAAGCAAAAGAAATAAACAAGCAAGTTCATCAAAAATAACTTTGTTTGAATAATGGCTTCATCAAAAAAATAAAAATTGCAAAAATAAAAAGTCTTATGAAAACCGATATTTTACACTTTTCGCCCTTTTCTACTAACCACTAACCCAACCACCTACCTTTAACCCAAGCCTAACCCTTCACCCAAAAGTCCTCTTGATATTTACAAAGGTTTATAGTTAAAAAGGAGGAGGATTGATTGCTTGGCAAGCCTTATGGTAGGAGTAAGTTCCATGCCGCTCTCGAGTGATTCACTAAAACACATCTTCGGCCGAGTGTTGAGTGATCCCCCGTGAGGTATGTGAACTTGTATATAAATGGAATTTTAAAAAGGCATGTTTTGCCCTATTAAGTAATTTATCTTATGTAATGTTTTAAATAAATCATGACGAATAGGATTGTAAATAAATAAAAATAAAACTTGATAAAGAATCTTGGAAATCCCGACACTCTATGACAAGGCCAAAAACCTTCTCTTCTACCTATTCCATTTGGGAGTGTAAATCCACATTATAAAGAGTTTTGCTTGAGGACAAGCAAAGATTCAAGTGTGGGGGTATTTGATGTGCACAAAATGCAACATATAAATTACATCAATTGTGACATAAAACTAACCTTTTTTTAGTACTAATGTTGGAAAAAGTGTGTTTTTGTCTTCCTTTTGTATTTTCAGGATTAAATGAGCTCAAATTAACAAAAGAAGCAAAAAGGCAGCTAAATCTAACATAAATACAAGAAAAGGAACAAACGTGGCATGCCCGACCTCCCCGACAGCATCTTCCCAAGCAAAACAAGAGAACAGAAGGCTGAACACGCCCCGTGCTCAGTGAACACGGGGGCGTGCCCAAGTGCCAGCATAAAATACAAAGCTATAGAAGCTTCTATCGCCCACCACGGGGCCGTGCTCAGCGGACACGGGGCCGTGGTCAACTATAAGATTCGCAGAATCCAGGCAAATCTTGATAGTACAGATATGCTTCTGCATACAGGGGCGTGCCCAGCGGACACGGGGGAGTGGTCAACTAATGCAGACAAACTGCAATTAATGAAGACAGAGAAGAGGATGGACACGGGGCCGTGCCCAATGGACACGGGGCCATGCCCTATGGACACAGGGCCATGCCCGAGCTACTGTTCAGGCTATAAATAGGGGTGCTTGGCTCATTTGCAAACCATCCCTTGGCACACCACCTCTCTCAAACTTCACCCACCACCCACCACCATCACAACACCATCATCCACCACCATCATCCATTGTCCATCATAGAGTGTGTGAGTCGTCTCGGTATCCAAGATTGATCGTAAGAGTTCTTGACAATCAAAGGCCATGTTTGCCTAAGTCTCTTACATCACTTGGTGAACACAAGTGTCTAGTGTAATAGTTTTTATTTTTAATCTTTTCGCACTTTTTACTTGGTTATGTATTAATGACTTTAATAACTAGTTTCTTATGTTGAAGGTGATTCTTCCTTATCGTTTGTCCGTGGTGTCTTGGCATTATTTTACTGTCTATATAAAATAAAAGATTTTCACCAATCATATCTCCACGGTCTATATGTAGGTATGTTGGCTACCTGGTCGGGGGTTAAGGGAACGGTTTGGTAAGAGTCTTGCCTTGTTCAGTGTATAGATCGTGCAAGGACCTGGGTCAAATTTAGTAGGACCTCCTTCAATACCCACCGGTATTGGATGGCGGGGGTCCAAACTCTTTGATCCCCTCATATGTAAGCTACTATTAATACTTTAACCCGGCTATTTAGGACTGTATCCCTGCTGACTCAGACTACTTAGCCGAGGGTAACGTCACCTTCAAAAGAGGGGTCTACCATAATATGCATTAATAACTTAATTAATTATCTTTCAATAATCTGACCCTTTAGGATTGTATCCTTGCTGACTCAAACTACTGGGTTGAGGGTAACGTCACCTTCAAAAGAGGGGCCTACTACAATAACTAAGATAATCTCTTAAAAAGTGCAAAAGTGCGGAAATAATCCAAGGTTACACTAAACACGAGTCGGAGCCAAGTGATTCATCTTGTCTATCTGTTTTTACTTTTATTTTTATTTTTCAGCATTTTAGTTTGTCACGGCCCCCGACCCGGTTTGACCCGTTCCAGGAGCCGCGGGACAGAAAATCCCGTGGTATTTATTTAATTAAATTGACAGCGGAAGTTTTCTTCAGGATCTTTTTAAAACTGCTATTTCCCGATTATTTTATTTCACAATTTGGGATAAACCCCCGGTAATTTACAATCATATGATTTCACGGAGAACTCTTTATTTTTACAAAACATGTTTCTTTATTTTATATTGAGCCACTTCCTTAAGCTGGTAGTGCTTCACGGCACTTTTCTTGGATCACAACAGATCACCTGAAACATGTTGGAAAAAGGTTTTGTCAGCGGGAAATACTGGTGAATCATTTTTTTTATGAAAAAGACTCGTTTGTTATAATTTACAGTACTAAGAGCGATTACAATGTTTCCAGATATCAACCAACTACCCACAGTATTTGTCACTCGACATTCATCGGTAGCCTCTTAGCCCGATGGTGTCTGTGACTATGGTCATATCACCCCTTGGCTAACTCGTTGTCCAATGGTGACGGTTATCAAGTAATGTATACAAACCCCACATACCGGCTGTAATTTGGAGACTACAAAGACTTAATCCCTGTAATTATAACCTTGAAAATAAACATGATTTTTGAAAGTAATTTGATAAAAAGAGAATTACTCACATTGCAGATTTATTTGAGCAGAGCCTAGCCTACTGATTAGCCTTTTAACCTAAATTTAATAACATGCACACGAACTCGGTTAGTAACTAATACAGCATTTACGATAACTCACGAGATTAAAACCCTCACAACGAATGACAAAGTGCAATACTTAAACATCCATCATATTAATGACGAACGACAAAGCATAAACCCTAATGTGGGCAGCACTTAAACATCCATTGGATAGTTTAATCGATCGGACATTGAATCGTAGCAGCGATCGAGTTAATACCCGGTATCGGAGCAGCGCCTTGCTAATTATATATGAAGTTTCGACTTCAGAGTAATATAAATTGGTTTTTGAAAGTTTGTTTCGACACAGAATGAAAGTCCCTGATGCAAGCTATTTATAGGTGAATTTAAGGCCTTACGCGGCCCGCGTAAATCCTTAGCCAAACCTTACGCGGCCCGCGTGGTCCCGCAGTCTACGAGTAGGCTTGATTGGTCATCAGTAGGTTCGATAGTTGGTGGCTACGTGGCTCAGGAATGTTTATCCGGTCAACCCATGTTTGAGTAGGCTTGATTGGTCATCAGTAGGTTCGATTGTCTGCATAACTCTTCTGGCGATCTCGAGCCGTCTTCAGTCTTTCCTTGATTTGAGTAATCTTGTCGGTAGTTTCTTGCACTATCTCGGGACCTGATAATTGACTTTCTCCTATTTCTGCCCAACAAACTGGAGTTCTGCACTTTCTTCCATACAGTGCTTCAAATGGGGCAGTTTCAATGCTTGAATGATAACTATTGTTATAGGAGAATTCAATTAATGATAAATGATCATCCCAGTTTCCACCAAAATCTATTACACATGCTCTGAGCATGTCTTCTAGAGTTTGGTTTGTTCTTTCACTTTGTCCGTCTATCTGGGGATGATAGGTCGTGCTTAAATTTAATAGAGTTCCCATTGCTTCTTGGAAACTTTTCCAGAAGTGGGAAGTGAAACGACTATCCCTGTCTGATACAATGGAGAGTGGAACTCCATGTAAAGATACAACTTCATCTACATACAACTTTGCCAACCTTTCCATGCTAAAGGTTTCTTTCATAGGTAGAAAATGAGCTGATTTAGTTAATCGATCCACAATTACCCAAATCGTGTCATTACCTTTTCTGGTTTTGGGTAACTTAGTAACAAAATCCATTGTTATAAGTTCCCATTTACATACAAGCATTTCTAATTGTTGTAGTAGACCTGAAGGTTTCTGATGTTCTGCCTTAACTTGTGAACAAGTAAGACACTTAGAAACATATCGAGCTATATCCTTTTTCATTCCTATCCACCAAAAGTTATTTCTTAAATCTTGGTACATCTTATTGTTTCCTGGGTGCATAGTATACCTAGATTTATGGGCTTCTTCTAAAATCTTATTTCTTAATTCTCCCTGTTTAGGTACCCAAATTCTGCTTTTGTGGAATCTCCAAATCCCATCAGCTCCTTGTTCTAATTATTTTATTCGTCCTTTCATTCCTTCAGCAGCATCCTCTATTGATGTCTCTTGAATATTCTTCAGTTGTTTCATTAAATCTAACTGTAAATTTAATCTAAGAGCACGAACCCGTCGTTGTTTCTCATGGTATTTACGACTTAAGGCGTTAGCAACTACATTTGCCTTTCCTTCGTGATACTCGATATCACAGTCATAGTCACTTAGAATTTCTATCCATCTTCTTAGCCTCATGTTTAACTCTTTTTGCCCAAATATATATCTTAAACTTTTGTGATCACTATAGACAGTAAATTTACTTCCGTACAGATAATGTCTCCAAATCTTAAGGGCAAAAATTATGGCGCCTAACTCTAAGTCATGAGTTGTATAGTTTTCTTCGTGCTTTTTCAACTGTCTTGAAGCATACGCAATTACCTTCTTGCATTGTATTAGCACACATCCAAATCCTAGTTTTGAAGCATCACAATATACTTCAAAATCTTCAGTTCCTTCTAGCAAAGCTAGGATTGGGGCATTTGTTAACTTCTGCTTTAGAATCCTAAAAGCTTCTTCTTGCTTAGGTCCCCATTCAAACTTAACTGCTTTACAGGTTAGCTTAGTTAATGGTACAGCTATCTTTGAAAAATCCTTAATAAACCGTCTATAGTATCCAGCTAAACCTATAAAACTTCTAATTTCCATTGCGGATTGTGGAACCTTCCATTTGGTAATTGCCTCTATCTTAGCAGGATCTACATGAATACCTTCGTGATTTACCATGTGTCCTAGAAATTGCACTTCTTGCAGCCAAAATTCACACTTCGAAAATTTGGCGTAAAGCTTTTCTTTTCTTAACAAAGTTAAGAGTGCATGCAAGTGCGGACAATGATCATCCTGACTTTTGGAATAAATAAGTATATCGTCAATAAAAACAATTACAAATTTATCCAAGTACGGTTTACAGATTCTATTCATCATGTCCATGAATGCGGCAGGTGCATTTGTTAACCCCAAAGGGCATGACTGTAAACTCGTAATGACCATACCTAGTTCTGAAAGCAGTTTTAGGTATGTCTTCTTCTTGTACCTTTAATTGATGGTATCCGGAGCGTAAGTCAATCTTAGAAAAATATCTAGCTCCTTGAAGTTGATCAAAAAGATCATAAATCCTAGGTAATGGGTATCGATTCTTAATTGTAACCTTATTCAATTCTCTATAATCAATACACATTCTTATCGAACCGTCCTTTTTCTTTATAAACAACACTGGGGCTCCCCAAGGGGATGAACTAGGTTGTATGAAACCTTTACTTAGTAATTCATCTAATTGCTTTTTCAGTTCTAACATTTCTGTAGGTGCTAACCGATAAGGTGCCTTTGCTATCGGTGTAGTTCCTGGAATTAGATGAATTCTAAATTCTACTTCTCTATTGGGTGGTAATCCAGGTAATTCTTCTAGGAATACATCTGGATATTCCGAGACTACAGGAATCTCCTTAAGTTCTTTACCCTTAATACTAATGATTACTGAAATCATATATACTATTCCTTGCTTTCGTTCATAACTAGCAACTTTCATTACTGATATGAACTTCATGGTTTAACGTGTTTTATCTCCTGTAATCATAATTACTTCCCCAGTAGGTGCCTGAATCTTTATAGAATTCTTATCACAATGGATTCGAGCATGGTTGGCTACTAACCAATCCATTCCTAACACAACATCGAACCCAACTAGATTCATTGGTAATAGGTTTGCATGAAATTTATGACCTAAAAGTTCTATATTTTCTTTTTTTGCAAAACCTTATTTATACTAACTGAATTCCCATCTGCCGTTTCAACTGTAAAAATTTGCCTAAGGTTGGTTAAAGGTAAATTAAGAGCTTGGCAGAATGAAGTATTGATAAAACTTTGGTTTGCACCAGAATCAAATAATACTTTTGCATATACGTTGTGGACTAAGAACGTACCAGCTATCACATCTGGAATCAATTATGCTTCTTGAGTGGTTAGCTGGAATGCTCTGACATTCTTCTTGGTAGCCCCGTCGGCCGTCTTAGCTTTGTTATCTGCTGGTTTGATTAATTTAGGACATTCCGTTTTGAAATGCCCATTTTCTCCACAGTTATAGCAGATCCGGGTTTTCTTTCTGCAGTCTTCTTCACGATGTCCTATAACTTTACAAAAATTGCAGGTTACATTACATCTTCCATAATGCTTCTTTCTGCAATTCCTGCAGAACGGCAGAGTTGAAGATTGCCCTGTTCCTCTTCTCCTTAAACTGCTATTATTACCCGTACGAAATCCTTGAGTAATTTTCTAAGCCAGTTCCTTTTTCCTGTTTTCATCTCTTGTGCGTACTAGTTCGTCAGTAAGGGTGTTAGCTAATTCTACCGCATCGTCAATAGTATGAGGTCTCGCAGCTTTAACGATATTACGGATTTCGCTAATTAATCCCCAAATATAGCGAGAAATGAGTACCGGTTCTGGCGAAGCCAGTGTTGGTACCACTCTAGCATATTCAAAGAATGTTGAGGTATAACCGCGACAATCTACACCTATCATACGATGATTTAGGAATTTATTTTCCATTTGATCTTTTTCATATTCGGGACAGAATTTTCTTTCTACAAGACTCTTAAATTCTTCCCAGTTCATGGCATAGGCCATATTTCTTCCTTTGGCTTGAAGAACTGTATTCCACCATTCTAGCGCCCCTTCTTTGAAAAGATTTGACGCGTACATGACCTGGTCATCCTTGTCACATTTACTTATTATAATCACTGCCTCGGTTTTCTCTAACCAACGCAGTGCCACAGTCGCTCCTTCATTGCCTGCAAATTCAGCGGGTTTACAAGCAAGAAATTCTTTGAAAGTGCAACCAGGCGTTGCAGCTTTCATTTTCTTAGGGAGCGGAGCTTGCCGTGGTTCATTATCATGATTAGTATGATTACCGCCTCCGTTTATGCTATTACTGAAGTTATCTTCAGAAATGTGTTTGCTAGGAATGATTTGTTGAGGTTTAGCAGGTTTCTGAGCAGCAGCAAGTATTGCTGGAATAGCATTGGCTATCCCTTGAGCAACGATATTTTCTATATCTTGCCTAGTCATATATTGATCCCCCGGTTGTTGCTCAGATTGATTAACCTCATTTATTATTAGCGTTTTCCATCTGATAATTAATATATATAATTTATTAGTATCCAATAAATAACAATTGTAAACAAAATAATTATACAATTTTCACAATACACATATAGCCAAAACTATCGATTTCTCGATTCCTTTTTATATATATTATGCATCATTACACACCTTTATCTTACAAAGTTTTATTTTATAGTTATTTTACAGACTATATTCTACTTATTTATTTTATAACCACAGTTTCACATTCTCACATCACATTATCCCTCGTCAGTTGGTATTTCAGTAACGGCGTTCCCTCTCATCATACTTCCAGGAGATCTGTTCTCCTACTTCCCTGATCCTATTCCCTGCATCTACCAATTCCTCACCAAAGTGGCGGAGTTCAGCTAAATTCTCATTGCTCATCGGTGGGTTTGGTATAGGTTCCTGGTCGAACTGAGGAAGAAAGGAATAAGGACTGTTGAGCAGATTTTGGAACTGCCAATCATTAGTCCACCACTCGTCCATTCCTAGAGGTTGGGTGTGGATTATAGGTTCTGGAATTACTGGTTCTAAGTTTATTGGGAGTTGATTTTCAGCAGGATAAGGGTAAAAATTATTATTGACCGGCCTGACTATATCACAGCTTGCCAATGCACGATCTAATTCCTCCTGAAATGGTAACTCCTCAATCTGTCTAGAGCTTTCCAATTTCTATCTTGGTTTGCCTAGAACCTTCTCCAAACTCCATTTCCATTTGCCTAGAATATTCCTCAAACTGCATTTCCATCTGTCTAGAATCTTCCCCGGCTTCAATCCCTTTTCCTTTATCTAAAGGATTTTCTATTTTAGGAAGTCTCTTGGCTGGCTTTTTCCTACGTACACGCCTCCCCCATACATATCTCTTTCTTTTCTGAGGTTTTGGCTTTTCCGGAGGTGGAGCATTGAATTCCATAGGTTCTTCTAGATCTGGTATGTACCTATTAAAATCTCTCGAAACCTCTATTTTCACCGGATAGAGATTTAAATTTTGAAGGGCTTCAGACAAATCATTCATGCTGTTTAGCATATATGCAAAATACACACAAAATGCTAAGTTAAAATTTTATAACAAAATCTCATTGATAACTTTTAAATATTATTTCATACCGGGTGACTACAAAAACAACTGAAAATTAAAGCACACCAGGATTTATTGTAAACTTATTTATTTTACTGGATTAGGTTTCGGGATTGCAGGTAATAAGGGTGCTAAAACTTGAGTCAGAGTAGTTAAAGATTTACATTTACTGCTACAGTGGCTAGCATATAAAGATCTGCCCATTTTTCATCTAACTTGTCCTCCCATGGAGGGTTACTGCCTAGTTCTTGGGTTTTCTGATTAACTCTACCTCCTTTGGATTTCTTTAGTTTCTCTTGACTTTTCCTAATAATCAATCTTCTTTTATTAGGAGAAAGTGGTTCCTCATATTGTGCCTTACGAACAAATATTCCTTCATCAGGAATTACGGAGTGATTTGAGGATTTTGTTTGGGATGAACTTCCCTTCTCGTGTGATGACCTATCTAATTTAAGATAGATGGTTGAAAGCTTTTGCTTACCCATACTGTACACAAATATTCAAATAATAAAACACATAATCACAGAATGAATATCAAGAAACTTAAGTATTTCTAAATACTTAATAGGCTTAAATCATGTAGGATCGAATCGCGACCTGAATGAGTCATTCGGAAGAGCTCTAGTGCGTTTCAGAGGCGGAAACAGAGAAACGGATGTGAAAACAGCTTGAATATCACTATAAACGTCTTGTGTATTGATTTAATAGCAAATACAATCACAAGGAATACCGGCAGCACCTCGGTATCGTTTCTGAAAATCTGTTTCAAATGAAATGACAACAACCCTATATATACTATTCCTAGGTTCGCTTGAACATACATACTTCGGTTCAAGCGAAACCTCCTAAATACAATTCAAGCGAAACTTATCAACTAACAGTTTGTCTTCAAGCGAAACACATGTCTTCCAAGCAAACTCAACATTCTGATCATATGATGTGATGATGTCATTGTTGTGATGTCATCCTTGATGTCACATATGTGATGTCACTTGTGATGTCACATATATGATGTCACGCTTGATCAGATCCGCAACGCAACTGAGACTCGACATAAGACGAAGACGACAGATGAATGCACCAACAGACTCCCCCTCAGATGTTGACGAGTCTTAAGTGTCGAGTCTTCGCATCTTCAGTCTTTATCAGTCTGAACGATCTCTGAAATATCTCACAGTGAAAGCATCCTCAAACTTTATCTCCTTCTTATCTTCAGCATCAACAGACTCCCCACGAACAATCTCTACTCGGATATCTTCATACTCCCCCTTTCGATATACTGGGATCGCAGTCTGGAATTAGTTATCACCTTGAGATCAAATCCTGGCTTTAAATCTGTTTAAACTCATCACCTACACAATTCTCACCAAAACATAAGTTTTTACTTAAATCAATAAGAAAAACTTACTAGAAATAGTTACACCAAGTTCAAATTAATGACCCTGATTAACTAATCAAACTTTTTCTTTCTCAAAACAAATTTCTTCTGTTAAACACACACTCCCAACCCTGTTCGTCAAGTTCAGCACTTGAAATTTTAAAAATCAGCTATCCAACATCAGTTGGCGAAAATCTTTTTGAATTTTTCAAAATTTATGCTAAAACACACCAAAAATCTTTTTGAATTTTTTATAACAAAGGAATGCAGTAAAGAAATATATACAGACAATATTTTTGTGAGTTTGCGTAAGAGGATCATATCAGTTTTTATGACCAATCACTAGCATCGTTAAGCTTTAATCATTTTAAGTTCTAAACGATTCACTTAGATTGACGATATTGTTGTCCACTTAAACTCAATCTAAAAACTTTCGAAATGCTTACCGATACATTAAGGTATATTAATTTTGCACTAAATTCTTATGGACCCCACGATCTCAGCATATCCCCTCATCATGCAATACACTGACTCAAGTAATGCCTTTAAACTTTTATCGACTGTGAATTGTGCGAAAACAAAGCAGAATGTTTAAACATTAACAATCAGGTCGATTCTTCCGTATACGCAGAGAAAGTCCAATGTTTAAACAAAATAAGAAAAATAAAACAAGTTGAAGTTGTTTAGGCTTTAACCACCAGGTCGATACTCCCGTATAAGCAAAGATGATCCAAAGCTTAAACGAAACACCAAAGAAAATAACGCAGAACGTTTAGGCAATAACATCCAGGTCGATACTCACGTATACGCAGAGGATGTCCAATGCTTAAACAAAATAAAGAAATAAAAAAAGTTTAAATCTTTGCAAAATGAAATGCACAATCACAGCGACTTTTTAGCAAAGTTGTGAAAGTTCACAAACTTAACCAGTTTTATATCTTTCGACAATCAGCGATTACTGAGTAGGCACACAATCAAGAAGGACAAAACTAAGTACTATGCTTTTGACCATGTTTCCCACTAAAACTAGGCCTTTTCATTTAAGTTTGTATCGTTATCGCAAATCTACTAGTCTAGCTGAGCCTATCGTCACATCTTTAGTGAGACCGTTTATCACATTTTGACTTTCCATTTCTTTAGCATGCAGTGACAGTCTAACTGATCTACTATCATTTCTCTTTTTCACAACAAAACTCATTTTTTCATTTTTTCAATGTTTTTGGCATTTTCAAATTTTTATTTTTTTTAAAAAAAAATTTCTCCCCCTAAAATCAAAATATATCTCAATTTTGATTTTCTGGGAAAATTTGAAAATGAACTGTACAAAGTAAATGACAATATGATGAGAATTACTTCAATTCTCCATTCACTTGCCTTGAACAATCAGAACTCCCCTTGACAACAAAACATTTTCCCATGGTGATTTCAAAACACTTAAGTTTGTTTTAATCAAAATGGTTTTTCCGGAAAATAAGTTTTGTGAGTCATTTCTCAAACATGGGGTTTCATCACCTTGTTCTTTAAACCACTTGTAAAAACTAACATTTGTAAGATCAAACCACAAACATCACTTGTAGAAAATCAAGTACAATTTAATGTCCCTGATTTACCACTTTTAAATCGAAATCACTTTCGTGAATTTCTCAAGAAATATGCCGATTCATGTTCCATGCTTACCAACGTGGGAACTCCGGCAAGTCAGGTTTTTCTATTTAAACAGATTCACCCAAGCCTGACTGTTCTTGGGTGATTTTGAATTCTTGTTTAACAATGGTGGAAAATTTGCGTCATCCATTGTTAGACCAGAATTCTCATTTTTTACCTCAACAAATGGCTCCTCTGGTTTTAACGAACCAGAATCATTGCCTGAATGTGGCTTGTCTGACTTTGATAAGCCAGATTCATTGCCAACATGTGGCTCCTTTGTTTCCGAAGAAACAGATTCATTACCACAAACTTTCTTCATTTTCTTTCCCTCTTTCGTCCTCAGATTTGTATCTGATGAATTCATCTTGTTTGACTTGTCATTCTTTGGAGAGCAAGACGATTTATCAGAACTTTTATCTGTTTTACCAGTTGTATCCGAGGACAAAATCTTCTCCAGATACTCTCTGGCCTTCTTCCTCTTCTTCCTCAGTCTGTCTTTTTGCCCCTGAGAAAGCTTCACTTTCTTTTCTTGAACTTTAGGTTCTTGAACCTTCTGTTATTTGGGCTTGACATTGACTGGTTTCTTCACCTGCTTCTGAGATTCAGCCCTCGATCTTCTCATTGATCTCATTGAGCAATCTCTAGCAATATGACCAATCATGTTGCAGTTAAAGCATCTCCTTGACTCAAACCTCCAACTCTGGCAGTTAACAGCAATGTGTCCTTGATAGCCGCATCTGTAACACACTCTGTTATCGTACCAATCACCATTTTCAGTCCAAACATTCAGATCAAAGCACTGTTTTGCTTGGTGATAATCCTTTCTTCTCTTGCTTGCTGGATTTGGCTTTTGAGCACTGTGGTCCGACCTGCACCACTCATTACCAACAATTTTTGAATTTTCATTTTTTACTTTTTGTAATTTTTGATTGCGATTGGATGATTGATCTGATGAACTTTTATTTTCTTTTTGAACATTTTTCAAAATTTTCTCTTTTTGTTTTTGTTCCACTTTCTTCTTCAAAGGTTTTTGCTTAGAGCATTCTCCCCTTTCAGTTGATTATGGAACAGTTTCTTGAAATTTTTCTTTTAACTTCAAAAATAAATTCTTTTTCTTCATTTTTTCATTTTCATCATCAGATTTCTCATCGCAATCTTCAACTATGACTTTGTCATAGTTTGTGACATTGTCACTTATTGGAACTGAATTAATAGGTTTTGGACAGGGAATAGTTGAAGTATTCACAAACACCTTCAACTTTTCTTCCCATTCCTTGATTTTCTTTTGAGCACACTCTGCTTCCTTTTCAAGTCGAATAATATTTTCAAGATGAGAATTGATTGCAATTTGTTTTTCAAGATTGTTTTTACCAAACAAATCTCTCTCGTCTTCTAAGATTTTTATTTGACTTTGAAAATCTTTTTCAATTTTTTATTTTTCATTTTCAAAACTTTTTATTTTATCTTCAACAACCTTTTCATTTTCCTTCAAAATTTTGTTTTCCAATGTCAAACTCTCTACATTCTTCAAGAGTTTGGCATTGTCTGACTCAGATTTTTCACAGTTTAAGCATTTTCCAGGAATCTGTTTCTCATCAGCTTTCGTCTCATCCTTCAAAGCTGAAATGTTTTCAACCTGTTTCTTCTCCTCATGAACACTTTCATCCTTACTTTCTTCTTCTGATGAATGATCAAAAATAGGTGCGTCTTCTGCAACCTCTTTCTTTAACTCTGATTCAGGATTCACAGATACAGGTTTTTCAGATTCTTCTTTCTCAATCTTGACAGCTGGAACTTGTTCAACCTGCCTTTTCACACTAGGTTTGATTTGCTTTTCTGTTTTTGCTGATTTTACTTCTTTCTCAGCTCTGATCTCTTTTTTAACAATAACTGCCTTTTGATTTTTTCTTTTTGCATCTTGTTTTTCTTTCAATTTTTCAATTTTATCGGCATAAAATAACTTTCCACTACGTTGATCAGATGGAAGTTGTTGTTTAAGTTTTTCAAGTTCCCGGATTTCCTCTTCATAATTGTCACTCTCTTTATCAGACGAGTGATCAAAAACCGGAACTTTTTCCAAAACTTCTTTTACTGAGACTGTTTCTCCTTCTTGCTTTATCGGAATATACTGCTGAGATTCATAATTCATATATGCCAATAATTCTTCAAAATCCATGTTTCGATGTCAAATGTTTCACTTTAAATGTTGATTGGGCCGAAAGAAATATGGGCTGACAATTTGATTAAAGTGTGTACGTAATGAATTAATCAATTTCAATATAATCAGCTGATAACTTTGAGTTCACAAGTGCCCGACAACAATTCTTGCAACAATTATCTCATTGGGCCGATCAATATATGCTTCCTGACCATTCCTTTAGTCAAAGCACATGGGTCGGTGATGTTCAAACTATTTGATCCTAATCTCAGTTCACATGCAACATTAATGGCCGATAACTCTATTGAATATCATCTCACAAATTCAATTCAGATTGGGCCGCTAAAAACAAAGTCACATGGATTTTGTCAAATCGATTTTTGTGATCACTTGAATTCTAATTTTCGATAGAAACAATACTATTTCACATGCATACCATAAATTTGACCGAGACAATTAAAGATAATCAAATTGTGATTGGGCCGTATGATTTAGTGGATCGACACAATGTAGATCACATGCACACTGACCAACTCCAAATGAATTCACATGTAAACCGACAACCTTCTATAACGTTTCACACAACTCGATGTACACACTCAAGCAAAACGTTGTTTTCAAGCGGAACACCATGTAAATTCAAGCGAAAGATCGTTTTCAAGCGGAACACCAGTGTAAACTCAAGCGAAAGGTTGATGACATCAGCATTTCGAACAACTTTTCAAGCGAAAGCATGATTTTAACCAGTTTTAATTCGATTTTAAAGCTGAAATTTTCCAGGATTTGTTAATACATGATTGAGCATAATATGTGTGAATTTGAGCCGATTTTAACCGTGAAAAATTTTTAATTTTGAAAAAGAATGGTGTAGAAATCAGAAAAAGTGACGAAAACAGGCTGTTTTGGCAAGATCTCTTCCTCCTGAGCTCTGATACCACTTGTAGGATCGAATCGCGACCTGAATGAGTCGTTCGGAAGAGCTCTAGTCCATTTCAGAGGCGGAAACAGAGAAACGAATGTGAAAACAGCTTGAATATCACTATAAACGTCTTGTGTATTGATTTAATAGCAAATACAATCACAAGGAATACCGGCAGCACCTCGGTATCGTTTCTGAAAATCTGTTTCAAATGAAATGACAACAACCCTATATATATATTATTCCTAGGTTCGCTTGAACATACATACTTCGGTTCAAGCGAAACCTCCTAAATACAATTCAAGCGAAACTTATCAACTAACAGTTTGTCTTCAAGCGAAACACATGTCTTCCAAGCAAACTCAACATTCTGATCATATGATGTGATGATGTCATTGTTGTGATGTCATCCTTGATGTCACATATGTGATGTCACTTGTGATGTCACATATATGATGTCACGCTTGATCAGATCCGCAACGCAACTGAGACTCGACATAAGACGAAGACGACAGATGAATGCACCAACAGAGTGGCTCTGATACCACCTTTTTCTGTCACGGCCCCCGACCCGGTTTGACATGTTCTAGGAGCCGCGGGACAGAAAATCCCGTGGTATTTATTTAATTAAATTAACAGCGGAACTTTTCTTCATGATCTTTTTAAAACTGCTATTTCCCGATTATTTTATTTCACAATTTGGGATAAAACCCAGGTAATTTACAATCATATGATTTCACGGAGAAATCTTTATTTTTACAAAACATGTTTCTTTATTTTATATTGAGCCACTTCCTTAAGCTGGTAGTGCTTCACGGCACTTTTCTTGGATCACAACAGATCACCTGAAACATGCTGGAAAAAGGTTTAGTCAGTGGGAAATACTGGTGAATCATTCTTTTTATGAAAACGACTCGTTTGTTATAATTTACAGTATTAAGAGCGATTACAATGTTTCCAGGTATCAACCAACTACCCACAGTGTTTGTCACTCGACATTCATCGGTAGCCTCTTAGCCCGATGGTGTCTGTGACTATGGTCATATCACCCCTTGGCTAACTCGTTGTCCAATGGTGACGGTTATCAAGTAATGTATACAAAACCCCACATACCGGCTGTAATTTGGTGACTACAAAGACTTAATCCCTGTAATTATAACCTTGAAAATAAACATGATTTTTGAAAGTAATTTGATAAAAAGAGAATGACTCACATTGCAGATTTATTTGAGCAGAGCCTAGCCTACTGATTAGCCTTTTAACCTAAATTTAATAACATGCACACGAACTCGGTTAGTAACTAATACAGCATTTACGATAACTCACGAGATTAAAACCCTCACAACGAATGACAAAGTGCAATACTTAAACATCCATCATATTAATGACGAATGACAAAGCATAAACCCTAATGTGGGCAGCACTTAAACATCCATTGGATAGTTTAATCGATCGGACATTGAATCGTAGCAGCGATCGAGTTAATACCCGGTATCGGAGCAGCGCCTTGCTAATTATATATGAAGTTTCGACTTCAGAGTAATATAAATTGGTTTTTGAAAGTTTGTTTCGACGCAGAATGAAAGTCCCTGATGCAAGCTATTTATAGGTGAATTTAAGGCCTTACGCGGCCCGCGTAAATCCTTAGCCAAACCTTACGCGGCCCGCATGGCCGCCCAGTCTACGAGTAGGCTTGATTGGTCATCAGTAGGTTCGACATTTGGTGGCTACGTGGCTCAGGAATGTTTATCCGGTCAACCCATGTTTGACGCGGCCCGCGTAAGACAAGGCTTACTCTTACGCGGCCCGCCTGAAACCTAAAAGTTTTGCTTTTCTTTATTTTTGATGTAGGGTAAGGTTTCAGGGGTCCGGGTTTTCACTTACGGGTATTTTTAGGAAAATTTGGAGAGTCCTTACATAGTTAGTTTTTATTTTTCTAGTTTAAAACCTTTTTCTAAACTTTTGATTTAATTAGACGTTGAGGATAAACCGGTACTAAAAGCTCTTGTGTCCTTGTACGACCTCGGTATCTTGCCAACACTATACTACGCTCACGATGGGTGCACTTTCCCATATGTGTGTTTAGTGTTAGTAAAATATCGTGTTTTATAAATTTAAAACTTGACTAACGTGTAAAAAGGGCTTAAAATATACTTAAATCCATATCACACTTTACGCACATCAATGGGTATTGGGTTATTGGTGGCGATTTTAATGCAGTTAGGTTTCGAGAAGAAAAGAGAAATTGTGCTTTTAAACACACTTGTGCTAGTAACTTTAATTCGTTCATTTATGATGCTAGATTGATTGAGTATGATTTAAGAGGTAGACAATTCACTTGGCAGTCTGAAAAAGGTAAAAAAACTCAGCAAGCTTGACAGGTATTTGGTGAACTTAGATTTTTTTAACGAGTGGCCGGAGGCTCATGTTCAGGCTCTCCCGAGGTTATGGTCCGACCATTGACCCATTATCTTGTCTTCTAAGTCTTTTAATTTTGGTGCTCGGCCCTTTCGAATCTTTAACTCCTGGTTGGATAAGGAGGGATTCAAAGAGGTAGTGGAGGAAGCAGCCTCTTCTTTCTCTGCTCCAGGTTGTCCTCCCGATGTCTGTTTGATCAAGAAGTTGGGGTATATCCGTAGTAAGATAAAGGCTTGGAGAGATGTTATGTTGAAAAAGGTTGCGGAGGAGCTTGACCTTGTAAAGGAGGAGGTGGATGCTATCGAGTTGACTTTGGAATCTCGGGATTTATCTGAAGAAGAGGAATGGGTTCTTGCTGAAAATAAGAATGTTATTGCAGAGATCGAGCTGGCTAAAGTTATGGACCTAAAACAGAGGTCTCGGGTCAGATGGGCCAAAGAAGGGGACGAAAATTCGAATTTTTTTCACACTCTGATTAACTGCAGGAAGGCTAGTAATGTGATTCACGGGTTGTCTATTGGAGGTGAGTGGGTTTCCAAACTATCCCTGGTAAAGAAAGAGGCTTTTAATTTTTTCGGTCTAAATTCATGGAGGAGTGCATTAATCATCCGTTAGTTTCCTGTCCTAATATGAGAAAGATTTCGGCTTCCGATGCGTCCTGGCTGGAATCCCAGTTCAGTGTGGAGGAGATAAAATCGACGGTTTTTGAGTGTCGGGACGATCGAGCGCCCGGCCCAGACGGGTTTAATTTCCGGTTTTTTAAAGCTTTCTGGCATCTTTTTTAGGCTGATTTTGTGAGTCTTATGGCTGCATTTTTTGATTAGGGAGTTGTCAATCCGGGTTGTGGTTCTTCCTTCATCGCTCTTGTTCCTAAAAGAAAGGATCCTAGTGGCCTTAATGATTATCGGCCTATAAGTCTTGTGGGGGTTATTAATAAAGTTATCTCTAAGGTTCTCGCCAATAGCCCTAAGAGGGTGCTCGGGTCGGTCATCTCTGATTCTCAGTCGGCTTTCTTGAGCGGCAGGTCTATTCTGGACGGGCCGTTGGTTATGAACGAGGTGTGTTCTTTGTTAAAAAAGCGTAGAAAAAAAGCCTTCCTTTTAAAAATAGACTTTGAAAAGGCCTACGGCAATATCAATTGGGGGTTTGTGGAGGACATTTTTCGTCAAATGGGCTTTGGTCCTAAGTGGCGTTGCTGGATTTGGGGGATTCTCTCCTCCGCTCGTGCTTCAGTCTTGATCAACGGTTCCCCGACTTTTGAGTTCAAGTGTGGTAAGGGTATGAGGCAAGGCAACCCTATTTCTCCTTTTTTGTTCGTGGCGGTTATGGAGGCTTTGTCTTGTTTTATTTCATAGGGATAAACCCTATTTTATTTAATAAAAACATCTATTTTATTTAGGTAACTTTATTGCCACTTCTCCAAGCCTTCAGTGCTGTCCAGCTGGCTTCTATTTGGCTTTCACATTTTGTTACCTGAAACGCGTTTAAAAATATTTTGTCAGTGGGAAATACTGGTGAGTGAATCCCAGTTTAATAAAAACCATTGTATAGTATTGAGGGAGGTCTCGTAATTACATTTGTTTCCAAGTCATACTAATTATCACCCACGGTACTGTCACCCCGACTTGTGGAAATGTTACTCCTCGCAAGGCAGTAACAAATTTTGTATACAAAACCCCAACATACCGACGATAATTGTATCCTTACAAATACTCAATCACTGTTTAATATATAATTAATCGTGTGAGGTTTTGTAAAAACAATTTACAAAAAGGAGATTACTCATATTGCTGTCTTAGATTATCCTTTAGGGTTTCCTGGTGACAATCTATAATTTACACAAATGCACACGTGTTAGTATAATAACCCATTTTAACAATAGTAATACCCTCCCCGAGACGGCATTCCAACGACTACGTCGGGCAGAACCACGACAGCCGTTACGGAACCCTAGATCCATCAGGCAGAGTATCTAATACGTATCCATGGGTTATGATACTTACAACGGAGCAGAACATCGTTAATTAGGGGGTATTATACCCAAAAATTATATTAAATCTTCAGAATTTCAAGAGAGAAAGAGTTCGTGAGCGAGTTTCGACTGAAGGCCCGATCTCCAGCTTTATAGGAGCTGATTTTGGGTCTTACGCGGCCCGCGTGAGATATAAAAAGGGGCTATGCGGCCCGCGTAGTAGGGGGGTTAGGCCGTAGGTGATCCGGGTCATGGTATAGGTTCAACACGTTGATGACACGTGTCGGCTCAAGGGTTCACCGTGTTCATGATCTGTCGCACCCCGCGTAGACCCTTATGTGGTCTTACGCGACCCGCGAGCGATATAAAATTTTTGTTTTTATTTTATTTTTAATGTTATATCGTATTTTGGGTTCGGTTTCACATACGGGGTGTATTTTAGGACATATTGGGATATTTTAAAATATATTAGGGCGTCAGAAAATTTCAGGAGGGTTATTATATCCTCCCCACCTTGTTTTAGAGCTCGTCCTCGAGATCTACTGGAACAGGTGTGGATATTTCCTTTGCATTTCCGATTCAAGTCCCCATGTGTACTCTGGTCCTCTTTTGGAGTCCCACTTCACTTTGACCAGAACTAATATCTTGTGCTTGAGGTTCTTGATTTCCTGTCTTCAATCTGTAGAGGCCTTTCTACAAACTTGAGTTGTTCATTTACCTCTATATCCTTAAGGGGCACTACTAGTGATTCATCAGCTAAGCATTTCTTGAGATTAGACACATGAAATACATCATGTATTGCCATTTCCTCTGGCAGTTGTAGCTGATAGGCTACAAGTCCTATTCTTCTAATAATCTTGAAAGGTCCAACATACCTAGGACTTAGCTTTCCCCTTTTGATGAATCTTACCACTCCTTTCCAAGGAGAGACTTTCAGTAACACTTTGTTTCCTACCTGAAATTCCAACGGTTTCCGCCTGTTGTCAGCATAGCTCTTTTGTCGATCATGTGCTGCTTTCAGTCGTTCCTTGACTTGAATGATCTTGTCGGTTATCTCCTGCACTATCTCAGGTCCAGATAGTTGCTTTTCCCCAATTTCTGCCCAGCAGACTGGGGTTCTGCACTTTCGTCCATAAAGTGCTTCGAATAGTGCAGCATTGATACTTGTGTGATAACTGTTATTATAAGAAAATTCTATTAACGGTAAATGATCGTCCCAATTACCTCCGAAATCAATTACACAAGCTCTAAGCATGTCTTCCATCGTCTGAATTGTCCTTTCGCTTTGTCCGTCCGTTTGCAGATGATAAGTTGAGCTTAGATTTAGCTTGGTTCTCATGGCTTTTTGGAAACTTGTCCAAAAATGAGAGGTAAAACGGCTATCTCTGTCAGAAACAATTGATAAAGGAATTCCATGTAATGAAACTATTTCATTTACATATAATTTAGCTAACTGATCCATACTGAAAGTTTCCTTCATTGGTAGAAAATGAGCTGACTTAGTTAGCCTGTCTACAATCACCCAGATTGTATCATTATCTTTCTTTGTTTTGGGTAATTTAGTAACAAAATTCATTGTTATCAATTCTCATTTCCACACTGGCATTTCTAACTGTTGTAACAAACCTGAGGGTTTCTGATGTTCAGCTTTAACTTGTGAGCAAGTTAAACATTTAGAAACATAGGCTGTTATGTCCTTTTTCATTCCTATCCACCAGAAATTCTTTCTTAAATCCTGATACATTTTATCATTTCCTGGATGCATCTTATACTTAGACTTATGGGCTTCTTCTAATATACGATGACGTAGGTTTCCTAATTTAGGTATCCACATTCTCTTCTTATGGAATCTCCAAATTCCATCTGTTCCTTGTTCTAATTACTTAATCATACCTTTTAGCTTTTCAGTATCATCCTTGATTACTGATTCTGGTGTCTTTTTAATTTGTTCATTTAAATCTACTTGTAGATTTAATTTAAGAGAACGTACCCTTTTTGGCTTTTCGTGATATTTTCGGCTAAAAGCATCTGCCACCACATTTGCTTTTCTTGCGTGATACTGGATATCACAATCATAATCACTAAGCATCTCCATCCAGCGTCTTTGTCTCATATTTAACTCTTTTTGTCCAAAAACATACCTTAAACTCCTATGATCTGTGAAAATAGTAAACTTGCTACCATAAAGGTAATGTCTCCAAATTTTCAAAGCAAAAATTATTGCTCCTAATTTTAAATCATGGGTTGAATAATTCTCTTCATGATTCTTAAGTTGTCTAGAGGCGTAAGCTATAACCTTTTGACGTTGCATTAACACACATCCATAACCTAATTTAGAAGCGTCACAATAAATTACAAAATCTTCAGTTCCTTCTGGTAATGCTAGTATGGGTGCATGGGTTAATCTTTGCTTAAGAATTCTAAAGGCTTCTTCTTGCTTTGGTCCCCATTCAAACTTAATGGATTTACAGGTTAACTTATTTTGAAAACTCAGCATAAAGCTTTTCCGTTCTTAGTAAACTTAAAAGTGCGTGCAAAATGCTTTGCATGTTCTTCTTTACTCTTAGAGTAAATAAGAATATCATCTATGAAAACAATTATGAATTTATCCAAATATGGCTTACATATTTGGTTCATCATGTCCATGAATGCAGCTGGGGCATTGGTTAAACCAAATGGCATGACAGTAAATTCCTAATGGCCATACCTTGTTCTAAACGCGGTCTTAGGAATATCCTCTTCCTGTACTTTTTAATTGATGATATCCTGACCTTAAATCTATTTTAGAGAAAAATCGAGCTCCTTGCAATTGATCGAACAGATCATCGATTCTTGGTAATGGATACCGATTCTTAATCGTGACCTTGTTCAGTTCACGGTAATCAATGTACATTCGCATTGATCCATCTTTCTTTTTAACGAATAAAATTGGCGCTCCCCATGGCGATGAGCTTGGCTGTATGAATCCTTTTTCCAACAATTCGTCTAACTGTTTCTTCAGTTCCTGCATTTCTGCGGGTGCCAAACGGTAAGGTGCTTTGGCAATCGGTGTTGTTCCTGGTAGCAGGTGAATTCTGAATTCAACTTCTCTATCCAGCGGTAGTCCTGGTAATTCTTCTGGGAATATATCTGAAAATTGAGACACTACTGGAATGTCTTTTAGTTTTTTTCCTTTAATGTTAGTGATTATAGAAATCAAATACACTAATGACCCTTTTCTTATATAGCTTGCAGTTTTCATCACAGAGATGAATTGACTTTTGATCACATAAAATACTGGCTTTATTGGCTATTAACCAATCCATTCCTAAAACGACATCGAATCCTGCCAGGTTCATTGGGTAAAGATTTGCAATAAATTTTTTGTTTAAAAATTATATTCTTGCTCCCTGCAAGATTTCAGAAATCCTAACAGTTTCTCCATTAGCTGTCTCTACTAGACATTATTGTGGAAGTTTAGTTAATGATTGATTAAGAAGTTTGCAAAACAAAGTATTAATAAAACTTTGGTTCGCACCAAAGTCAAATAATACTTTAGCAAAAATATCATTAACTAAAAACGTACCGGCTATCACATCCGGAATCATCTTGGCTTCATCTGCCGTCAGCACAAATGCTCTAGCATTTTTAGTGTTCTTGTTGTTCGTAGCTGGAGCCAATTTTGGACAGTTTGGCTTGATGTGACCTTTTTCTCCACAATTAAAGCACAGTCCATTACAAGATTTCCTCCTGCAGTCTTCTTCCTTGTGTCCTGGTAACTTACAAAAATTGCAGTGAGTGGAGCATTTTCCTGAATGCTTCTTCTTGCAAGTCTTACAGTAAGGTACAGATGTAGAACCTATGTTCCTACGGTTAGAATTTCCATAACGAAATTCCTGGGTAAGCCTTTGAGCTAGGTTTCTCCTCTGGTCTTCTTCTCGTGTACGCACTAATTCATCAGTCAAGGTGTTTGTTAATTCTACAGCTTCTTCTGTGGTTTGAGGTCTAGCTACCTTGACTACATGCCTAATATCTCCAATTAATCCCCAGATGTAACGGGAGATCAATACCGGCTCTGGTGATGCGAGGGTAGGTACTATTCTAGCATATTTAAAGAATAACTTTGTGTACCCCTTACTATCCACTCCATTCATCCTAAGGTTTAGGAATTTGTTTGCTATTTGTTCTTTTTCATTAGGAGGGCAGAATTTCCTTTCTACCATATTCTTAAATTCATCTCATTCCATATTATAAACCCTATCACTTCCTCTAGACTGGAGGATAGTGTTCCACCATTCTAAGGCTGAATTATTAAATAGAATGGAAGCAAACATTATCTTGTCCTCTTCCGCACATTTGCTTATTTTTAAGACTGCCTCGGTCTTTTCTATCCAGCGTAGAGTTGCAATGGGTTCTTCATTGCCCGAGAATTCTATTGGTTTAGAGGACCAGAATTCTTTGTAAGAACAACCGTAAGACACGGTTCTCCTTGTTTTGGGAATGGGGACTTGAAGTACGGGTCCATTGTTCACGCTGTTTGCAGGTTCAGAGGGTCGCTTGCTATCATGTCTACTTTTATTATTAGCATCCTTAACCGTTTGAAGAATATATGGCATTGCATCTATTATTCCTTGTGCCACTATGTGTTGGATGGCACTGTTATCCACTTGGTTTCCATTATTGTTGTTTGGATTTTCGTTACCCGGGTTATTGTTACTCTGGTTATCGTTATTCAGATTTTCCTGATTCGCTTCGTCGGCCATCTGAATTTTAAACAGTTACCACGTATTAATATCATAAAATAATATTTAATATAGCCAATCACATGACATGCATTTTAGTCAAAAGCATCGATCATTGCGACTTTACTCTATTTTTATATAATATGCATCCACTACAAACCAATACTCGAAATAAAAATTACAATACCAACTGAAATTAAAGTTACACTACTAGTAGTAGGTATCCGTAGTTTTTTTTTCACATATATATTATTATATTATATTATGTTTATTATTATTATTATTATTATTACTACTACTACCCTCTCCACCATCACATTCAAGGATATGGATTCATCCAGAAATCCATATTGCACTCGTCGTACTTCCAGACGAGTCGCTCTCCCACCTGTCTCATCCTTTCACTGTTCTCTAAAATTTCCTCACCAAATGTCCTGAGTTCTTGTACATTTTCTGCACTCATTGGGGGTGCAGGTTCTAGGACTGGGTTTGGAATTTAGGGTGCGGGTTCCTGATATGGGGGTGTAGGTGCCTGAAATTGGTAAGGATTCTCTAAAATCTCCCTAATGTGTACATCGTTATCGTAATAGGGATCTAGAGGGTCCAAACCTGGGTAGGCTCCTAGATTCGGCATGGGCATGTCTTCGTGTATCGGGTAACGTTGCACATAGTCCCTATTGTCATCCCACCATGGGTCGTAATTTGGGTCTAAGGGATTTGGTGCTGGTACCCTAGGTATCTCCTCTAGGTTGAAATCATGCATTTCTACTTGATTTTCAGGGTTCTCTATTTCCATTGGTTGGTCGGGAAATGGTGGTTGTGGTTGGAGTGCTATCATTTGCTCCAGGTTAGAGTTAGCTGCAGTGGTTGCTAATATATGAAAATTAGCTAAACTCCTATTAATCATGTCCTGGGCATGGGCATCGGTTTCTCTTTTGGCTGCTGCTAGTGCTCTCTGGTCTTGTAACTTTTTCATACGTTTCCTACGCTCATGTGCTCCCCTACTGAACCATCCTCTCTTTTTCTGAGGGAATGGCTCTTCAGACTGAGCCTTAAACACGAATATTCCTTCTTCATTATCAGCAGAGTACCCCGAGAGGGCAGGCTGAGAAGAGGCGCCTTCGCTTCTAGGCGAAACAGACGTTTGACGGTACGCGTCAGATGGTCCTTGGTCGCTCATACTGTAAACTAACAAATAGTCAAATAACACACAATAATAAAATACAATTATGCACGTATTTCCGTAATTTATTTCCTAATAGATTGAATTTTGGTGTCAGCAGAACACTTCTGTGGCTGAACCAGTGGCTTAGCTCTGATACCACCTTCTGTCGCAATCCCCGATCCCTATTTCCCGGGAACGGGCGGCCGCGAGCCAGTTTTGGTGGTATCGTGTGTTTAGTCAATTTTGGCAGCGGAATTTACATCAGGACCGTAGTTAGGAAATATTTTATCAAAGTAAAATACCACGCTTTTAATATATTAAACATATGTGAAAAATCCCAACTTCAAGTACACACATTTTCATAGTGATAAACCCTATTTTATTTAATAAAAACATCTATTTTATTTAGGTAACTTTATTGCCACTTCTCCAAGCCTTCAGTGCTGTCCAGCTGGCTTCTATTTGGCTTTCACATTTGGTTACCCGAAACGCGTTTAAAAATATTTTGTCAGTGGGAAATACTAGTGAGTGAATCCCATTTTAATAAAAACCATTGTACAGTATTGAGGGCGGTCTCGCAATTACATTTGTTTCCAAGTCATACTAATTACCACCCACGCTACTGTCAGCCTGACTTGTGGAAATGTTACTCCTCGCAAGGCAGTAACAAATTTTGTATACAAAACCCCAACATACCGACGATAATTGTATCCTTACAAATACTCAATCATTGTTTAATATATAATTAATCGTGTAAGGTTTTGTAAAAACAATTTACAAAAAAGAGATTACTCACATTGTTGTCTTAGATTATCCTTTAGGGTTTCCTGGTGACAATCTATAATTTACACAAATGCACACATGTTAGTATAATAACCCATTTTAACATTAGTAATACCCTCCCCGAGATGGCATTCCAACGACTACGTTGGGCAGAACCACGACAGCCGTTACGGAACCCTAGATCAATCGGGCAGAGTATCTAATACGTATCTAGGGGTTATGATACTTACAACGGAGCAGAACTTCATTAATTAGGGGGTATTATACCCGAAAATTATATTAAATCTTCAGAATTTCGAGAGAGAAAGAGTTCGTGAGCGAGTTTCGACTGAAGGCCCGATCTCCAGCTTTATAGGAGCTGATTTTGGGTCTTATGCGGCCCGCGTAAGATATAACAAGGGGCTACGCGGCCCGCGTAGTAGGGGGGTTAGGCCGTAGGTGATCCAGGTCATGGTATAGGTTCAACACGTTGATGACACGTGTCGGCTCAAGGGTTCACCGCGTTCATGATCTGTCGCGCCCCGCGTAGACCCTTATGTGGTCTTACGCGGCCCGCAAGCGATATAAAATTTTTGTTTTTATTTTATTTTTAATGTTATATCGTATTTTGGGCTCGGTTTTCACATACGAGGTGTATTTTAGGACATATTGGGATATTTTAAAATATATTAGGGCGTCGGAAAATTTCAGGAGGGTTGTTATAGTCCGTTCTTCAGAGCTTACCAAATTATTTCTTCTCGCTTTTTAAAGCGCCGGTGAAAGTGGTTAATGATTTGGAAGTTTTAATCAAAAAATTCCTTTGGGGAGGATCGACGGATGTTAAAAAGACGCATTGGGTGGCTTGGGAGAAAGTGGCTTTGGCAAAGAAGTATGGGGGTTTGGGTATTAGCAAGCTCAGTCATATTAGCATTGCTCTCTTGAGCAAGTGGGGGTGGAGATATACGTGTGAAAAGAATAATCTATGGGTCAAGGTGATTGACGCTATTCATTCGGGCAGCTCGGGTTGGTCGTTCTTATCGATTGCAAAATCCCAAGGAGGTGTCTGGCAGAACATTGTCTTTGCTATCAACAAGGCCATGCCAGGTAGCATCCGTCTTCGTAGTTTTTTTCGGGGCTCGGTGGGGAGAGGTAACGATGTATTGTTTTGGTTGGACCCGTGGATGCGAGATGTCCCTCTTAAAGAGGAGTTTCCTAACTTGTTTAAGCTAGAGATGGTTAAAACATGTTCAGTTCGTGATCGTCTGATGGGGGCCTGGCTATGGAAGCATGATCCGGATCGAGATGACGAGATCAGGGAGTTGACCGATTTATTAACATGTCTTAGTTCGGTTTCGTTGAGCAATGCGATTGATTCCTGGAAATGGCTGGGAGACAGTTTTGTCATCTTCTCCGTCAGTTCAGCTAGGGGTATTCTTGAGAAGAACTCGGTGAGTGGAAGTGGTTATATCATGGACTGGTGTAGGTGGATTCCGGGCAAGTGTAATGTCTTTGCCTGGAGAGCGGAAATGGGCAGAATTCCCACTGCGGACACGCTTCGGAGAAGGGGGCTAACGTCGGAAATGGCCTTTGTCCTTTGTGCAGGTCCGAGGAGGAAACTGTTGACCATTTATTCATTTCTTGCATAGTGGCTTCAGTGATTTGGCAGAAAATCAGCCGATGGCGTCGTACCGTTCCTGTTTTCGCTTTTTCTTTTAAAGATTTGCTGGATCTTCATATATCAGGGAATTTTAGAGCTGGGGAGAAGGCGGCGTTTCAGGGCATTGTTCGGGTCGCTTGTTGGTGTCTCTGGTTGGCGCGGAATAAGGCTCTGTTCTCGGCAATGGAGGTGAAGGTCGACTCCATTTTTAGTGATGTTAAGTCGTTGGGTTTTTTGTGGTACAAGCATAGAACTAAGAACAATCCTATTTCGTGGTCGGATTGGTGTAAATTTGTAATTATGTAGTTGTTTTTTGGTTCCCGGCTCGGTCTTCGAGATTGGGTGTGTTTTAATGAAGTTTTCCTTAAAAAAAAAAAGAAAGCAGGTACGTATCATGAGTGTTTGCACAAGTATAGTAAAAGGGCATGACACGTGGAAGGATACTGTCGGTTAGTTTGATCGGTTTGAGTTTGGCCTCATTTGTCATCTGTGCCATCTCCTTCATGTCTCCAAACAAAAACCTGTACGGATTTCCCTTCAAACCTTGCTCTCTAAGGCTCTTCTCCATGGCCTTCGGAAGTAACCAAACCCACTTCAAGAAGCTCCACCCGTATACCGCCACCGCCACCGTCACCGCCACCGCTACCGCTGCACTCATCACTTCCATATCCAATCTAAATCTTGATAACTTTCGGTGTCAATATGATTGAGTGGACGATAATGAGGTACATTACATGTGCTAATTATTGATGGATAAGTTTCACTGTAGTCTATGGAGTTAATAACTTAATATGGTTATAGTCCTTGTGATTTTTTTCTTTTTTTTAATAGGTTACTTGCACTAAACAAGTATTGATGATAACTAGGATGTATCATGCCGCAAGTGAAGTATGTCTTAATGAAAATTAAAATAAATCAGTTTCTACATACTTATATTGTTTTCTTATTGGTTAAGTCAGATGAGCGAGACAGAATAAAGGTTAACGGGTTGACCTAGTTTAACATAAACGAAAAAAAGACATGTTTATCTACAATTCTTGCGAAAAAGAGAGGATAGTACATTGCCAATTGCATTATAGAAAGACACTTATTATGATGAAGAAAACAAATAATAAGAAACAAAGGGAGTACGAATCAAAATGAACACAGGCATCAATTTATGAATGAACTATGTCTACCAAAATCTAGCATCTCAGCATTTAATTTTATTATCATGAAGAAAACAAATAATAAGAAACAAAGGGAGTACGAATCAAACTGAACACAGGCATCAATTTATGAATGAACTATGAACACAAAAACGTCGTGCCCCTTATGCATGAGAGCCTATGTGAAGGGGTTCGCATTAGTGAGCTCACGCTTGTAGGGCAATTCATGCATTTAATTTTATCTTTTCCTTATAATATTTTGTTTTGACGTTTAATTTGATTATTTTTTAATAAGCCCGTTGTCATGCAAACCTAAAGCTCCGTGACACCAAGCTCACAAAAGGTGCGATGGCACTCCCAAAACCCAGGGACCGCCCTAGTAGCGATGCATAGGATGAATATATACCATGTTGTCAGATAAAACACCGTATTGTCAAATATTCGATGATCAAAGTCTTATCATCGAATATTCGACGATCAAATTCTTATAATTAAAAAAAAAGTGTCACACATAACAAAGTGGAGATTATTAAAACACCATATTCAAACTCTAATAATTTTCAAATTATTCTAATCTAAAGGCTCACGTCACTTTTTACACTTTGTAACTAAACGCCACCCTATATATCATCCAAAGACACACTTTTTAGACAAAATACACAAATTACAACGATGAATAGTAACCCCTTAAATGGGTTGTCAGGTGTCTTTAAAGTTTTTCAGACTATTTTAATTAATTTTGAACTTATCTTTTGTAACTTTTCATATATAAGGTATTATAGAGTTTGAATATATTGTTCGGTTCAACATTCATAGGTTTGCATATGATTCAAAAATGAATTGTTTGGTTCGGAATTCAGTTTCTTCGACTTTTCAGGTTTTTGAGTTATATTTTGTTACCTCCGTATATTACTTTTCTTATTATTATTTTATTCTAAATTCTCATAGTTATATTGGAAAAACAAGGAAAAATCAAAACTAGTTTTTGTTGTGTTTTTCGGTTCATGCATATATGAATCTACAGTCGCTTTGTTGCAACGTGCAGGGGAAATGTACAATAAGAAGCAATGTAGGTTATAAACAAAATTTTTTTGCCACTTAGCTGTTGTTACTTGTCATCAACTTTTTTAAATTTGGTTATTTTATTATTATAACTATTTTAAATATATTTTGTTTTTTCTCCTATAACTTAGACGTACTTATTTTTATCTACATTTTGATATAAATTTTGTTTACAACCAAGTCAAATATGATGTATCTTTTATTTTTATTTAAATATACTTTATTTAAATCCCGAGCCCACCTGCGTTTTCGTCCCTCCGTGTGTTACGCCAGAGAGTTCTGCTCTTATAGTGGCACAACGATTGTCAAGTGACAGCCATCGGAATGGTTTCCAGGGGGAACGCGCAAGCTAAACTCTGAAGCCAGCGTGTGCTCGGTTAAGACAACATAGTCTGACCGGTTTGAGGCAACGGGGCTCTCAAAGTTGGGGAGTGCGGTGGCCAAACACAAGAAAACGTCGTTCCAAAAAAAAACCCCTTAAAATGTTATTAAGTAAATTAATCATTGGGGTTGGTGACGAATGATAGGGCAACGTTTTTAGGAGCACCTAAGTTAAGGAGGTCATTGGTACAAGTCAGATGTGCTCGTAGACTAATATGATTTCAGTGTGCATTTAACGGGTTTATATTACAAATTATATAAGATTATGGTATTTATTCATTCATCTTGTGAATTGGTAGGGTTAGATGGTGTTTGTGAAGAGTATGGATGAAAACCTGAAGAAACGAGACAAACTGAGTGATGTGTGAAAATGCGTATATTAATTTCGAACAAGTTTTAAAAATGGAATCGCTAACTAAACCACACACAATCGGCAAGTGCAACGGTCGCAGTGTAGTGTAGATGGCAAGACCGGATATCAATCCGTGGACACTATATGCAAACTTTAGATAATGAACCGTTGTCGAATACAAAGTCAATTTTTAAGTTTGTTTTGATGTTTAACTAAAAACCTAATTGATTAAGAAAATGTGGCAAACAAGACAAGCAACGCAATATGCAAACGAACTCGGAAGCAAAGTGGAGGTCAAATATGATGAGAAAAGACTACCTAGGTGTCGAATCCCTAGAATCATGCAACGCTATCTTGACTATGGCAATGGTTAAATATCCTACTCCCTCGATTAACCCCCCGCTAGAGATGTATCAAACGAAAGATAAAGACGAAATGCGAAGTGCTAGAACGAACCGGCTCGACCTATCGATACCAAATCCTACGAGAATCAAGCAATGAAAGTAACTCTACCCCCAAAACTCTCAAAACGCAAAGCAAACCAAACCTTGAAGATTGAAATCCTAGGAAACCTTAACCACGATGTAATAAACGAGCCCGAGCTATCGGTCACCCAATCTACCCACCAATGATTAGCTAATAACCTAGCTCACCTTAATCGTCTTTCGAGTCACAAGATGAGGATGCAAGTTTTAGTATATTGATTTTAATTATTAATCGAATTGGCCAATTTCTCAACTCAATATTCAAACCGAAAACCCTAAGATCAACGATTCAAATTAAACTCTAAGTCTAGGGGATATTTCTATGTGCCTAAATCGCTGAATTCATCAACCAATAATCAATCAAAACACACCAACATGCAATATCAAGATCAATCACAAGGCAAAGTTATGTAAATCGCATAAAATAACCAAAACCAAGTCAAAACAACGTAACAATCACTAGTTCATCACAACCTAGGTAGTTTAGAAGTTTAGGTACTCATATTAAATAAAAACATCACAAAATCAGTTCTAAAAATTAAACAAAACATAGTTTCAACGCAAAAGATTAGAAAGATAAACGTAATATCGAACCCGCAATGCTCCAAGCTCGAACCGAATGCTTCTTTCTTATTTTTTTCTTTGTGCGATCCGACTTGAACTGATGTTGTCGAATATAATCTAGCCAAAAATCCCTCCACTGCTTGTCGAAAATAATAGAATTCACCTCCAAATTTGCGCCCAATTGCTTCTTGCCGTATGCCTTCTGTCTGCCGCCAATTCCTTCTCTGCGTCTCCTCTCGAAAATAATAGGGGATACCCCCTCCTCTGCCTTCACGAAAACAATATATAATGCATGGAATAGGGTTTTTCTATAATGTGTATATATTAAAAACTAGGTTATCACCCGGGTAGACACCCGGGTAGGAAAATTTAAATTACATTAATCAAAAATTTCAACACACACAGATTCATTTCTACTTAAAATTTAAATCAAACCATACCTATGAGTTAAATATTGCATCAAGAGTAACACTGACTTGGCTTCAACGCATATTGTGTTGTAAACTTCTTTTAATATAAAAAACTTTGTACCCAAGCCCATAATATTGTAATCAAGTATAAAATTAAAAAAAAAAAAACAAAAATAAGAGAGCTTACTTTTACAGGTTGATTTTAAGGTATACAAATCATTAATTCTATTTCTACACTAAACTATAGGTCAATGTAAACCAAAATTACAAAGAATTAAGCCTTATACATCCACTGTCTACCCCAGAACCCCTAATATTATTTCCAAATCCCACATACATTACATATTTTGATATATGCTAGAAGTTAACACATCATGCGCGGGTGAAAGTCCACTACAAATTTATAAATACAAGAGAAGAATTAGCTTCATGATGCAAATAAATGGTGGTTTTTATTAGACTAAAGTCCATGCCTGATAGAGCCCCATAAAAGACGATACCACATGACATAAACATCTGAGACTCCTGACATTAAATAAATAACAGCAAGAAACCAAATTATTGAGAAACCTATTCAGTGACAAACATCATTCTAGTATAAACCATGATATAACAACTAACATTCAACACGTAGAAGGTGCCTGATCCACTTCTAAGTTTACTGAGTTTAGTCTCTTCCTAAGATCAGAAACCTAGATAAAAAGACGCTTAAAGCATTACACCAAAACTACTGAGTTTACTAAGTTTAGGATCTTCCTAAGATTAGAAACCTAGATAAAACGACACTT